>CM062293.1:226733698-228085655 GCA_031216915.1 Pictodentalium vernedei
CAGTGTAAAAAAAATTTTTTTTTTTTGTCTTAAAATTGACCGAAACGCATAAAAAACAAACAAAACAAAAATTTCTGGATTTTGGTCCAAAATTTTCTAAGTCCCACCCGCACCCCAAATTTTCAGTGTAAAAAAAAAAAAATTTTGTCTTAAAATTGACCGAAACGCATAAAAAAAAAAAAAAAATTCCGGATTTTGGTCCAAAATTTCTAAGTCCGGAACAGGGCCCCAAATTTTCAGCCTAAATATGAACCCAGGGACTTGGCTTGAACAAACTTGAATCTCACCCTCCTAAGGATGCTGCATACCAAATATCAAAAGATTTTTATTGGCAGATCTGAAGAAGATTTTCAAAGAATATTCCTCATACTGCACTAATTTGAACATTTGGGCTCCCATAGAGAGCCCAAATATTGACCCAGGGAATTGATTTCAATAAACATGTGAAACAATCTTCCAAAGATGTTATAAGTGAAATTTGAAAGCTTTTGGAGCAGTGGTTTGGGAGAAAAGTAGTCTTACATGTTTTTCCCATTACCCACAGTGTTAAAAAATGCTGACTCGGCACTTTTTCAAAATCCCCAAAAAGTACCCCATGATAAAACTTATAGCAATTTTTTTTTACCATTCCATTCTGTTGGTCCTAAGGAAGCTTCACACCAAACAAGAATTCAAAGTGCTGTGTAGTTTTGGAGATATGGATGTTTTAATTTTTTTCTATTTTTAGTTCCTGCTGTTCCCATGGGGCGACGGGAAAAGAAATTGGGCATAAATTAAGTACTTATGACCCAATAAGCCCTCATATCAAATTTGGTTCAAATCTGCCTCTCGGTTTGGAAAATTGAAATTTGGGGAGTGGCAAAAATTCTTGCCCCTCCCATAACGAAGGCAAATAATGCCGACAAACTCCTCTTGAACAAACTTGATTCTAAACCTCAAAAGGACTCTGTATACCACATATCAAGTCTCTGCTACTGGTGGTTCATTAGAAGAAGATTTTCAAAAAATTTGGCCATTTTTTCCCCACCCCTCTGCTCAATATGAGACGAAACCTAATTTGCATAAAAATCAAAATGCCCCTATATAACCACTACTTACATGAAATTTAATTAAAATGTGGCCAGTGGTTTAGGAGAAAGAGGCTCAAACACCACCTTCACGCAGGACGACGGACGAAGATTGATAAGAAAAGCTCACCCTGACTAAAAATCGCCAATTAACTTTCATTATTTTTTCATTTTCTGTCTCTAAAACATAGGTTATGACACCTCATTGGAATGAGCTCGTTGAGCTCGTTCCAATGAGGGGACATAACCTATGTTTTTGAGACAAAAAATGAAAATAATAGTTATTCAAGAATTGTTTTTGCAAGTGTCGTCTGCTTTTCATATTAGGTAAAGGGTTAAAAAACAACACAACAACAAAAAACAATGAAGTCCCCATTACACCCACGGCAAAGCATCTTCGTTTGCACGTACGGATTCATGACCCAATTGTTGATTGCATAATTCCATGGACAGGCATGCAGGGCAAGCTCCTTAACAGGCCCCTATTTTACACCTAGGTACGGTGGGGATAGCGTAGTACTGGTGAACATTCTCAATGTTCACACCTGGCACATGATTGAACGTCTCAAAGTCACAGACTCAGACTTTGCTGATCGCACACCAGCCACTTTTATGGGAAGCACCCGAATCAATCGTTCAGTGGTCACCCATCCATTATTAATCAGGCTCGACACTGCTTATCTTCGGTGATCTTATGAGAACCGGTCTTGTTTCGCCAGTGCTCCCCTAAGAGCTTTACAGGAGTCATTATGAGAAGCTGATTCTATCAAAGATGAAAAACTAGACAAAGCGATTTCTTAAAATCAGTCTTTTGATTTTGAGGTGAGCTGTCACTCTTGCACGACATCACACCATAAAATTTTACTTTTGGTAGAGAAGACAACAGTGCCCTTCGGTTCCACCTGGCAAGCGATTAACCTTATCTAACAAATTGGCTGCATCTACTGCATAATATACACATTGTGCAGAAGAAAAGACTTAACAAATCCTTGAGCTTGTTCTAATGAGGGGGTCACATGATATGGTTTTGTTTAAGGTTTTTGAAGAATTGGGGAAAACATTAAAATAACAAATTTTGACATTATGTGTTTCCTGTGAAGAGTTAAAATCTGTAAAATAATACAAAACGTGCTCAAAAATGTGAACAATACACCATCAATTATAAGCTGTAGCATTCCAAGGCTTCAAACTTCACTTTCCGAGAATTGGTATGTAAACAGCATAATTCGACAAATTTCAAAGGCCAGTAATGTTAATCACTATCTTGTCACACATGCATTCCATGGAGAATCATCTGACAGACATGCGATTATTCCATTGAAGTTGCATTTCTTAAATTAAAATGAACTCCAATAGATTTGAATATGCTGTGAAAAGCTTATTCAACAAACCAGGTAATATTTTTGGATTCCCTGCTTACTGTGCACAAGTGGAGTGAATGATGTGCAGATGTTTGTTTTTTTTCTTCTTGAAAACATTTTCACAATGCTGAGACTCAACAATAGCATGCTTCACTTCAAATGGTAACAAGCTGTATACAGTGCACCTCCCACTTTCAAAGCTGAAAAACTGTTAACAATCAACAAATATAAACAGTACATTAATTATTATGCATAGATTACTAAATTAAGTATAAAACCTTGAGGTCAACATATCAGGTTCATCAAAGGCAAAGTTTATCTGCAAGTCACAACTGTTTTGAGTGAAAATCAAGGATATTTAAGCATAACTTTCCCTCCTATTTTTTTCTACTGTGTTTGTGTCATCTGACCATGTAAACATTTGTGGAAAAAGCTCTCAAATCCTTCCAAAAGCATATACGCAATTAAGTATCACATGGACCCTCTTTAACCCTTTATCTAACGGATTGACTGCATCCACCCATGTAATTTTCAAATTGAGCAGTTAACCCTTTACATAACCTGAAAAGAAGACGACACTTGCAAAAATAATTCTCGAATAACTAATTTTTTTCATTTTTTGTCTCAAAAACATAGGTTATGACCCCTCGTTGGAACGAGCTCGACAAGCTCGTTCCAACGAGGGGTCATAACCTATGTTTTTGAGACAAAAAATGAAAAAAAAAAAGAAAATTAATTGGCGATTTTTTAGAATAGCGCTGGTCGGTTTGGGCCGTTACGTTGGGTAAAGGGTTAAAAACGAAAAAAATTATGATAAAATTTTAAAATTACCCGATCATGTGAACCCCTCATTGAAACTGGTTCATCAAGCTCATTCCAATAACGGGGTCACATTATATGATTTACTGAAATGTTGTGAAAAATGTCATGTGCGTTGGTTGAAGCGTTCAAAGAAATACAAAAATTTGTGTCCAAAACAAGCACAAAACAGGAACATTCATTTTCCATGATTTTGTTTTTGTGAGTTTTATTAAGTACCTCATAACACATACACTCCCTCCAAAAGTATCATACAACTGAAAAAAGGTGTGAATAATTTACATAATCTTTCATGATTACTGTGGTTCCAAGAGACTTACTTCTTTTAAAAAAATGTGCAAACGTTTAATTTATTACACCTCACTTAACAAGAGACCTGCATTACAAAGCACTGCTTATGCCCCCAACTGCAAAAAATTTGTCAAGTCGAAAGAGTGAAAAAGGGCCATAACTCTGGAAAAAATGTGTGGAAGAAACTCAAGCTACATGGGTATTGTAACCACATGATGCTCTAGCACCACACCAAATATCATTCAAATCTGAGTAGCAGTGGCTGAGATATAAGGGAAAATTTTTGTACGGAAGGGAATTTCGAAATTTCCAAGTTGAAAAAGAGCCATAACTCTGAAGAAAATGTATGGAAGAAACTCACACTAGGCAAGTATCATTACCCCTATGTTACTCTATCTCTGTATCAAATATAATTCAAAATGGAGTAGCTGTAGTGGAGCTACACAGGAAAATGGTTCGACGAAAAGGAATTTTGAATTTTCTAACTCAAAAAAGGACCATTACTCTGGAAAAAATGTGTGGAAGAAACTCACGCTATACAGGTATCCTTCCACCATGATATCATTCAAATCGCAGCAGGAATGGCTGAGATACAAGAAAAAATGTTGGTACGGATGGACGGCAAAATGGACTGATGAATGGACAGATGGATGGATGGAGGTCTCCACTAGATACCCCTCGACTTTTCAATTCAATAATAAAGCTCTAACCTGCAGTAAGTTCATTTTTTAATCCTAATGGCAGCATGATAAATACTTGAGTTGTCATCCAGAATGTGGGAAAATTATCAAATTCTAGTTATTTCAATAATTTTAACCCTTTGAACCCTCATGGCATCTTCCATGTCAGTTCAAAGGCAGCAATTAGAAGAGTCTATATTCATTATTTGGGGGCAGACCACTCAATATTTTCAATGTGCAGTCTCGGGGCTGCATGTTGAAAATATTGATTGGTCTGCCTCACACATTCACTTTGCAACCATTCTCCTTAATGAAATTATGGCATATCATGTGCCTGGGCCGGAAAAGTGGCCTCTCGTGTTCAAAGGGTTAAGAATTATTTTTTACTAGCCATGTGGTTGTTAACCCTTTACCCAACGAATCGCCCGCATCCACCCGCGTAATATGCAACTTCAGCAGCTGAAAAAATATCATTTTTCGAAAAATTTCAACAAAATCCTATCACATGACCCCTCTTTGTAACGAGCTCATCGAGCTTGTTCCAAAGAGGGGTCACATGATATGGTTTTGTTGAAATTTTTTGAAAAAATTTTAAAAATGATATTTAAAATAATAAATTTTGAAATCATCTGTGTTGGGTAAAGGGTTAAACTATTTATTTATTGGAGTTTAATGACACTTTTGACAGCCATGGTCACCTCGTGGTGGACAGTTTTACAGGTGGAGGAAGCTGGAGTACCCACAGAGAACCACTGAGCAACTGCAAGCAACTGTCAAGACACCCCAACGGATTGAACCATGGACCTATCCGTTTGAATTTCATTGCTAAACACTGAGCCACCATGCTCCTAGGTTATCAAACTAATAGTGTTTATGCATACAGGAGGGTGTCGGGGGGGGGGGGGGGGGGAGGGGGGGGTGCAGACATGTTAACTCTCCCGGAATGCCCGGGAAAGTCCCGGAATTTCAGTGCAGTTCCCGGCCTCCCAACTGGGAATCAGTTTTGGACCAAAAATCCCGGAAAACAACAGTCAAATACTTCGTCCCCGTTGTAACTTATGAAAAACGTTCGGAGTCAAATCACATGCATTTCATACTCTGGTAAAAACTCACGAAGCAGTAAAATATGGATTTAAATTAAATTTATTTAAGAAAAGGGTATTTTATATATATTTCAACTGTGTTCATGTTTATTTCTGGGTTTTTTCTTCGAAGATTCGTGATCAATGTACGAGTGTCGAAGTGAAAATAGGTGTCTTACTTTCAAAAAATTGAAAACTCCACCTTCATTTAAATGCACTTTTTGGAAATTAAAATATGTGAAAAGGAATTAAATGAAAGTGTCAATGACACTGTAGCTCAACTTGACAAACTTGAACTTGGTAAGTTATAAATGAAACGGCAAAATTGAAGATCATTGGTACCAATGTTATTTGATGAAATTTCAACATAACAGCATTGTGTGTGCACAACGTCAGAGTAATCCATGCATTTTTAAATGTAAAAAGTAAGACCGGTTAAAGGAAGAATGTTGATACACAAATGCAGTATGTTCAGAGGTTATTGTAAATGGCAACTTTTTTCACAGAAATGAATGCTAATCAATAGCTATTATCTAAAGGTCTTGCCTAATGAGAACACCAAGTTCAAAAACAATCCTATCATAAATGTGGCCTGTAGGCCATGTCAAAGAATGTTGATGTACAAATGCAATAAATTCAAAGATTGTTGCTAACAGCAACAGTTTTTGATGGAAATGAAAAGAAAATCAATAGCTCCTATCTTTGTCACCCTGCATAAGCATACAAAGTTTCAAAACAACCTGATAATGAATGTGCCCTCTGAGGCATGCCAAAGGAAGATGTTAATGCACAAATGCATTAAGTAGAAGGTCATTGCTTGTGGCAATGTTTTTTTTTTGGGGGGGGGGGGGGGGTGGTTATGGAAATTCATAAATATACCCTGCTCAAAAGGGATAAGTTGATGCACAAATGCAGTAAGTTCAAAGGCTGGTGATAATGACAATAATGTTTTATGGAAATGAAAAAAAGCAATAGCTCACATCTAGAGGTCACCCCGAACACACATACCAAGTTTCAAAGTGGACCGATCATAAATGTGCCCTAAAGGGTGTGTTAAATGGAAATATTGAGGCCTGACTAAACTAAGTTCAAAGGTCAGCAGCAAAATTTTTTGACAGAAATGGAAGAAAATCGACAGCTCCCATATAGATGTCACACCACACAAGCACACCAAGTTTGCAAGCGATCCAATCAAAAATGTGCCCTGCAGGGTGTGTCAAAGGGAAATATTGATGCTTAACTGCACTAAGTTTTTACTAAGTTCATCGAAGATCATTGCCAGTGGAACATTTTTTTGACAGAAATCGATAGCTCCCATGCAGAGGAAATCCCAAACAAGCATACAAAGTTTCAAACCGATCTGATTATAAATGTGTCCTGTAGGGCATGCCAAAGGAATATATTGATACCTGACTAAACTAAGTTCAAAGATTGTTGTCAGCAGCAACATTTTTTGACGGACGGAAATGGAAGAAAATCGATAGCTCCCATCTAGAGGAAACCCCAAACAAGCATATAAAAAAAGTTTCAAACCGATCTGATTATAAATGTGTCCTGTAGGGCATGCCAAAGGAATATATTGATACCTGACATAAACTAAGTTCAAAGATTGTTGCCAGCGGCAACATTTTTTGACGGACGGAAATGGAAGAAAATCGATAGCTCCCATCTAGAGGTCACTCAAAACAAGCATGCCAGATTTCAAAGCAATCTGATCATAAATGTGCCCTGGAGGGTGGGCCAAAGGGAAATATTGAGGTCTGACTAAACTAAGTTCTAAGAATGTTGGCCGCGGCAACATTTTTTGATGGAAATGGAAGAAAATCGATAGCTCCCATCTAGAGGAAACCCGAAATAAGCATACAAAGTTTCAAAACAATCTGATCATAAATGTGCCCTATAGGGTGTGCCAAAGGGAAATATTGAGGTCTGACTAAACTAAGTTCTAAGAATGTTGGCCATGGCAACAATTTTTGACGGAAATGGAAGAAAATCGATAGCTTCAATCTAGAGGTCACCCCAAATAAGCATGCCACATTTCAAAGCAATCCAATCATAAATGTGCCCTGTAGGGAGTGCCAAAGGGAAATATTGAGGTCTGACTAAACTAAGTTCTAAGAACGTTGGCTGCGGCAACAATTTTTGATGGAAATCGAAGAAAATCAATAGCTCCCATCTAGAGGTCACTCCAAATAAGCATGCCAGGTTTCAAAGCAATCCAATCATAAATGTGCCCTGTAGGGTGTGCCAAAGGGAAATATTGAGGTTTGACTAAACTAAGTTCTAAGAACGTTAGCCACGGCAACATTTTTTGACGGAAGTTAAAAAATTTATAGTAATTTATTTATTTTTTATACTTACCAATGACCCAGACATAGCTGGTGCTAACTCTTAAAATTCTAGGGCCAAACACAAATTTTGCCCCCCAATTCCCAAAATTTGCATCTAAAACCAAAAGAAATCATGTCCTGAAGGTCCTCCATACTTTGCCCTCACTGCGCATGCGCAGTGTCAAGGACGTCCCAAAATTGGCGCCAATTATCATTCTTACAAGCAGTTCCTGGTCAGCGCTATGTACTTAGCGGGGAGGTATGAGTTCCCAACTCCTGGGAGGGCCATCCCCGTCTGGGTCATTGGTAAGTATAAAAAATATATAAATTACTATAAATTTTTTAACATTTTTATACTGTACCAATGACCCAGACATAGCTGAATAGTAAAAAGGCTGGAGGGCCTAGGACATAGAGGAAAATCCAATAAGCTCAACTATATAAATAGAGTCAACCCCTCGAGGAGAAAAGGAGTATTAGGCTTTACATGTATCTTTCTTATTTTATGATAAATTAGAAAGACACAACACCCTTCATAAGTGAGCATAATAACATTCATGTTCTCTATTAACATCCAGTATAACCCCTTATACTAATTATTTTTAAAGTAAGCCAATAAATAAAGTTAGTCCAGAGAATTGAGACTCTTTATATTCTCTTAAAAGTGTCCAAGGATTGTATATTAATGCCTGTTTGACACGTGACGTATACAAATGCTTCACACCGAGCTACACTTTAAAAATATGACATGAATGAATTTTTAACATTAATATTACACTTTAAAACCATCCCGGTAACGACTCAGAATTACTGACTCCGGAGGAGGAATCCCCTTGCTTTTCACAATAAAGCAGGTGACCTAAGGGAACACCCTCCCCCCCCCCCCCTTCCCCTTGCTCTGGGTCAAATAGCCCAGAGCGAAGAGGGCAGCAGGACGGAGTCACTGCCGGAACAGAAAGCCTGCATAACTATAGTTGCAATTGTTTAGTGGACGACATTCTGAGCAACAGATAACGGACCTAAACAATGCAGGTCTCCAGAAATGGACTCAATATTTCTGAGATAAAAATTCGTGAATGTGGATGGCTGAGGCCAATATGCAGCCTTCATTAAATCTGTAATAGCAACACTATTTGCGTAAGCCCAAGATGTAGAAAGAGCTCTTACTTCATGAGCCGAAATCTTAAGCACAGACTGCTGAGATGAAGATAGATTATCATAAGCAGTACGGATAGTTAATTGAATCCATCTAGCAATAGAATGGACAGAAATGTCCTTTCTATTAGGCATCAGAGACAGAAAGAAGCGTTTTCGTCCCTTTCTGATAAACAGAGATCTTTGTTTATAAATACGTAAGGCTCTAACAGGACAGAGTAACGGCCTACGCCCGTCTGAAGACGGAAGGGCCTTAATAACAATAGGTTCCGGATATTTATTAGGAGCCTGATTCTTAGCTAAAAATCCAACATTAGTGGTAAAGGTAATAGTGTTACCGACACTACGATAGTGAGAATCATCCACCGATAGTGCATGAAGCTCACTGACTCTTCTAGCAGAAGAGAAAGCTAAGAGAAATGCTGTCTTATAAGACAAGAATTTGAAATCTACTGTCCCAAGAGGCTCAAATGGCTTTTCTTTCAGTTTAAGAAGAACCCAAGCTAAATTCCATTTAGGAATTAATCTAAGAGTTCTGGGTCTATTTATCGAGAAGTTTCTAACTAATTTAGATAAAGAGACATTAGATCCAATTTGTAAACTATCATGGTGTGCATAGGTATCAGATAACATAGACCTATAACCTTTAATAGTAACAGGCTGCAGTTTGATCTCGTCAAACAAGTATACTAGAAAGTTTGCAATGTCTGGTATGGAGGGATCAAAAATATCAACAGAACGATCCCTACACTAACGACGAAAGACCTTCCACTTAGCCGCATAGTTTAGCGAAGAGGAGGTCCTCCTACAGTTAGAAATCGCGTCCACTGCTCATCCTGTAAAATGCTTGCCGTGCAAGAAGGACCGCACAACGGAAATACGTGAAGGTTGAGACCTTGCGGGTTGTGAAGAAGTTGACGCGATTTCCGCTGCGAAAGAAGATCCTCTCGTGGAGGAAGTTTTCGCGGTAAGTCCCACAGCAGACACCTGAGTAGATTTATCCACGGTCTCTGTGGAGACAGAGATGCTACCAACAGAATTTTGCATTGAGATTGTTTTATCTTTAGCAATATTTGCTGAATTAACGGTGCTGGAGGATACACATATCCTATCATTCCGTCTCACGAGATCGATAGAGCGTCTACTGCATATGCTCGGGGATCCAGACATGGTGACACATACGTCTGCAACTGATTGTTGAGTTGTGTCGCAAATAAGTCTATCATTGGCCGTTCCCATTGGTAGCAAATCTGATTGAATACCTGTTTGTTGAGAGTCTATTCTGATGGCAACAAGCGACCCTTCCGTGAAAGGGAGTCTGCTAAAACATTCAGACGACCCGGAATATGACGGACCAAAAGTAGAACTTGGTGTTCTAGAACAAACAGAAGGATTCTTTCCGTTAAATTGAATAACGGAACGGAATGAGTGCCTCCCTGGTTCCAGATATACGCCACTACTGTCGTATTGTCGGACAGGATTTCGACATGTGCTTTCTGAATAATGTTCATCCAATGACGTAATGCAAGCCAAATTGACATCATTTCCTTGATGTTTATGTGCTTGCTTAGAAATTGCGAATCACAAAGACCCTGGCACTTCGAATCCGTTGGGATCAATGTTGCACCCCAACCTGTTTGACTGGCATCCGTCATAATCGTAAAACCCGGATCCGGCAACTGCAGTGGAACTCCCTGAGTCAACCACAGAATGTTTGCCCAAGTCTGAATCTCTTGTTTCACTTGATTTGACAAGAGAACGTCTATATCGAGCGAATGAATCTTTACACTCCAATTCTGAGTCAAGAAAATTTGGAGAGGACGAGTGCGCAACCGCCCCATCGGAATGAGATCTGCAGCGGCTCCGCACAGACCTATCAGTCTCATGAACTCCCTCGCTGTGACTTTGTCTGAGTGAAGACAATAGCGAGCGTAACAACTGATTAACTTCGCTCTGGTTAACGGCAGACGAACGAGATTGTTGTGCGTCTCGAAGCTCATTCCCAGATGAGTGAATGACTTGGACGGCACCAGATCCGACTTCTCTTCGTTTATAATAAAACCGAGACGTCGGAGTAATAGAAGCAGATTCTGCACATCGTTCTGAAGCGTCAACTCGTTGCCGTACCTCTGAAGAATGTCGTCCAGGTAGGCCGACGTTACCGCAGACGAATGAGCTCGGAAATGTATCATTACCGAGTTCATTATTCGAGTGAAAGCCCAGGGTGCTAGGTTCAATCCGAAGCAAATCGCCCGGAATTGATATACAACTCCTAGGACTGCGAAGCGTAGATACTTTCTGAATGTCGGATGTATCATGACGTGAAAGTACACATCTTTGAGATCTATGCTTGTAGCATAGTTGTTCACCCGAATACTCGCTCTGACCAATCGAATTGTCTACATATAGAACTTCGGAGCGACGATCAGCTTGTTTATCCAGCTCAGATCTATGACTGGACGGAACGAGCCATCTGGTTTCGGAACCAGAAACAGATGGCTGTAGAAACCCGGTGATTCCTGGTCTTCTATGACCTCTACTGCATTCTTCACCAGAAGAGACTGTACTTCCGATAAAAGAGCATCTCTTTTCTGCGGATTTGACGGAAGCTGAGTCCATTTTGGACTTCGAGTTAATGGAGGCTTTCGTTTGAAGGATATTCTTAGTCCTTCCGAAATTACCCCTCGGACCCAGAGGTCGTCCGTAATCGATGCCCACTCGTCTGTAAAACTCGATAACCTTCCGCCCACCGGAACACGATAGAGGTTCAAACCATCACCTCCTGGACCTGCTATGCCTGCGGAAGGAGAAACTACGTCCTCCATGCCCCGCACCTCATCCTGTCGACCTCGGGATGTCAGACCGGTTGTCTCGGCCCGAATAACGTCCCGTACATGAGTCGCTGCCTTGACGGTCTCTAGAATAAGACCTAGAGGACGTATAAGAACCTCTATAGGAACTTCTCTTGGGCGTACTTGTCCCAGAAGTGCCTGTCTTACTCTTATCTGCTGTATCCGACTTTTTGGAAGCGGATTTAAAAAGCAGAGAATCCGAAGCTTTCTTAGTTATCTTATCAGTGATTGCTGAAAGCTTGCCGTCGAAGAGAAGCTCTCCGGAGACCGAAGCGACTCTGAGAGAGTTCTTCACCTTACTATCCACACGCGTGGATGTAGCTAGGGCTGCGTCACGTCTAACCAACTCCAGGTTTGCCACTGAAAGGGCGGAGTTATACGTGGAATAAGCTACTGCCCTTGAAAGAAGTCTTAATGAGGATTGTATATCCTGGAATTCTTTCCCTTGAAGACGCAATGATAACGCCTTAGTAAGGTGGTCTGCGTATGATAAAGCGTCTAAGCTTGCTCTGTTAGACGTTATTGTCATTTCCAACGTCGCGGTTGGAATAGACATAGACGACGGTAACGACAATTCCAAGTCTTCCGCCTCGTCGTCTAGATGCAGAGGAACTCTCGGTATGCCCTGTCCTGCCGTTTCGAATTTATTCCTTGAATTGATGAAAGGCAGATTGAGAGCATTAGCGGACAAGAAACCAGCCTTGCCTGTTTTGGAGGCAAGCTTGTAGATAGCGTCGTTCAATAATTCGAATGTTCTTGTGACATTATTGGACTGTGTCGGAAACTCAGGGACGATGTCTCTGAACCGCTCAAAGAATTCTGTGTCCAATGACGCTATCAGTCTCTTATCCGGCATCGCAGCAGTCTGGCCCGACGGAACAACTTGTGGAAGGTAATGCCGGATGAAATCTACGGCGGCTTTATGTTGTTCCGAAAGAGATAGCTCCAAATCCTCGGTATCCCTTTCGCCATCCTGTCGGACCTCATGATGTTCTCGGTCGTCCGTACCCGATGCTTCGGCGGAGCGTACCGACCCAGCGTCGTCGGATAATTCTTGATCCGACATAGGTTCTGTCGTTTGCTGGGATGCTGCGATAATTTGTGCAATTTGGGATAGCACGTCCGTCACTGAGGCCTGTGGAGTAGCGGTCTTACGCTGCTTAGCCGCTGGAAGCTCCGTGTAAACTGACTCCTGCATATTTCTCTTATGCGAACGTCCGGAGTCTACAGGCCTCTTATCCCTGGCTACCGGATGGTGTGACCTGGTCGCCGTGGAATCCCTGATTGGCGAAGCTGGCTGGATATCCTCGGTCACGTAGCCAAGGTGCGGTTGTGTAGCTGCTGAGAGGATGAGGAAGCCTTTTGGACAGACTCTCCGGACTGTCTATATAACGGAGCGTCCCGAGCGGCGGACGTATGCTCCAAATGCGAAACATTTTGTACCACAACATCTGGTCCCAGATGTTGTTGTACGAGAGAGGGGCCTCTCTCGCTCGCAGCCCGGATGGACCTGGACGAGCTAAGAACCGGACTACTAGGCTTCCTCCATTCTCTCCTCTTATCCGCCGCCACTGGGTGTGCACCTTGAATATTTATAGTGCTCGCATCACCCAAATTTCCTTCTTGGACCGCAACGGACGAACCCGGCTGCCGAACAATTCGATGAATGGACGCTACACCGGGCGAGCTAGCGGACATCAACGCCATCGATCCTACTAGGGACCTCTTAGACAATTGGCTTATCTCCATGAGCACTTTTGCCGCTAGCTCTTCATTTAATTGTGACGAAGGAGGCACACTATTGGAAGACATCCCGGAAACATCACCCTGTTCTTGTTCCTCTGAAATAGAGATTGATAAACTAGAGTGACCCTGCGGAGAAAGGACCGGCATGGCCCTTTCCCCGCTAACAACATACCGTGACACACGTTTCCAATGTTTGTCATCCCAATATTCACATACTGAACAGGAGTTAGTGCGAGTACACTGACCACAATTAATACAATGATCATGAAAGTCAGAGGAAGATTTCCTCTTATTACAATTTGAACAATATCCTTTCATAGTGAAAAGAATTATTTATTTATTTATTTATTTATTTATTTATTGATGTTTAAGGTCATATATTTATGCACACTGGCTAATCGTGACCGTGACAGCTTTACGGGTGGAGGAAGCCGGAGTACCCGGAGAGAACCACCGAGCAACGACGAGCAGCTGACAGCTCCCCAACATCGTAACTCCGCACTGCAGCACAGGCAGGGTTAGATTGGTTGAAGACATGCATACCATCGACGTGCAGTACGCCTTAGTACACGGCGTCATCGTGCCCCCACGCGGGCAATGGAGATGAAGTGTCTTGCCCAAGGACACAACGCGGGTGCCGCAGGTGGGATTCGAACCGAGGGCCTCTCGGCTTGCAGCCTGCACCTCTACCTACTGAGCCACCGCGCTCCCCTAGTGAAAAGAATACAAAAAGTCCTAGTACTCGCACAAACCCCTGAAAACAAAGATACATAATAACATGATCCATTAACATAGAAAAAATAATTGAAATCAAAAAGAAATTTTGAAAAAATATTTTTTCAGCAAAGCTCAAGTTTCTGAAAAGTAACGTTGAGCCCCAATGGATCCCAAGCCTAAGTGTGGACAAAAATTTCAAACATATTTTAAAAAATTAATGCAACACTTACGAATAATAATAATGTATCTTGTAAGGAATTAAACTAGTACAAAGACAAAAAAATCCCCCTCCACAGAGACTGTTGCCAATGTAAACAAGAAGTGTATAAACACCAGAAACATGACTCCAGGCACTGATAACCCTGGCCCGAAATCAGATACCAATAATACACTATCTTATGCAAAACAGAGACTTCCAGGGAAGAAACTGCAGAACATCAGATGGTAGATGCAGAACACTACGCCTAAACACCCATGGGTGAGAACGTAAACATGGGGAAAAGAACAGAATTCATTCTGTTACCTAGCTAAATCTCCCAAGAAATTTAGTAATAATATTACTCAAAAATATGCCAAAAGCATGGGAGAATAGCAAGGGGGGACTTAAAGGAAAAGGAGAGAGGAAACACTGAACAAGCAGTGAAACTTAATAGCAAGAATGACAACAACAGGCCCATGCCTCGAAAATAGGCAACTTAACATAATTTCATTAAAAAATTTCAAGTTACAGCCCTGAATATTTTCTGTCACTCATTTTTCCTCTCCTCCTTCTATATCCACTTTAGATCCACCATTTCTCTAATATTTATGTGTCTGGCATCATTTAAACTGAGATTTACAAGCACAAATATCAGTCAGATGTGAACTGATGAAGGGCCAAACAAAGAATGATAATTGGCGCCAATTTCGGGACGTCCTTGACACTGCGCATGTGCAGTGAGGGCAAAGTATGGAGGACCTTCAGGACATGATTTCTTTTGGTTTTAGATGCAAATTTGGGGGATTGGGGGGCAAAATTTGTGTTTGGCCCTAGAATTTTAAGAGTTAACACCAGCTATGTCTGGGTCATTGGTACAGTATAAAAATATTGAAGAAAATCGATAGCTCCCATCTAGAGGGCACCCCAAATAAGCATACCAAGTTTCAAAGCGATCCAATCATAAATGTGCCCTATAGGGTGTGCCAAAGGGAAATATTGAGGTTTGACTAAACCAAGTTCTAAGAACGTTGACCATGGCAACATTTTTTGACGGAAATTGAATAAAATCGACAGCTCCCATCTAGAGGTCATCCCAAACAAGCATACCAAGTTTCAAAGCGATCCAATTATAAATGTGACCTGTAGGGTGTGCCAAAGGGAAATATTGAGGTTTGACTAAACTAAGTTCTAAGAACGTTGGCCGCGGCAACATTTTTTGACGGAAATTGAAGAAAATCGATAGCTCCCATCTAGAGGTCACCCCAAACAAGCATACCAAGTTTCAAAGCAATCTTATTATAAATGCGACCTGTGAGGTGTGCCAAAGGAAATTGTGGATGTACATACTAACGTACTAACATAATAACGTATGTACGTACCTGTACGTATGTACGCACGCCGACGGACGAGCAGTGATGGCAATAGCTCAGCTTGACTTTGTCAAGTTAAGCTAATAATATATATTTATTTATTCCTTTATACAATAGCTTTAATTCTCATCCCTTTTCCAAAATTAAAACGTGAACAACAACTATTTAGCACAGTTTAAAAGTAGGTTAAAGTCGCTTAGGATGCCAAAAAATTATGACTGCATATTTAAACGCAACTGGCACCTTTGGCACTAGAAATAGTACTGAAAATGGGCAATAAAATTCCTAATTGAACTAACCATGTTTTTCCTAGACTTCCATCTACCAGTAATCCCATCTAATCACAAATGAGTCATGCATACATGTAGGCTCTGAACTGCCTCAGATTATGTTTTCACAGGGTCTATAATATTAGGCAAGTTGCCAGGGCTGCCTAAAGAACCTAAATTCCTATTATCTCAATAGATTTGTGTTGCCTGACAAAACGTCAGTCACTACTGATCTTTTGGGGGTCACTGGAATTATGTTGGAGTTGGCTTGAACTTGATAGGTTGATGGCCTTAGTAGATCATCTCTCTCAAAAATGGTCCTGTATCAATTTCTCTGGATTAAATGCTGCCAAAACATTTCTTTAATCCTTTATCTAACACATATGAGGGCGCAATGGCATTGCAGTAACCAGTTCTCATCAGATCCCCGAAGTGAAGCAACGTTGAGTCCAGTTAGCCCTTGGATGGGTGACCATCTGAGCGATCGATTCAGACTCCTGCATTGTGTCCTTGGGCAAGGCACTGATTGTCCACATTGCGCATGGTGATACCATGCACTAAGGCATACTGCACCTTGATGGTGCACATGTCTTCAACTAATCTAACCCCGCCTGTGTTGCAGTGCCGAGTTACGATATTGGTGAGCTGGCAGCTGCTCGTCATTGCTCAGTGGTTATCCCCAGGTACTCCGGCTTCCTCCACCTGTAAAACTGTCACGACACGATGTGACCTTGGCTGTTAAAGTGTTGTTAAACCTTAATAAATAAATAAATAAATAAATAAATAAATAAATAAATAACCTAACACATACAGAATAGGACACTTGGAAAACGTTTCTTGAATTACAAAAACTTTCAATTTTTGCTGAAAAAAACCCCAGCTTTTAACCACTCATTGGAATGAGCTCATTGCAATAAGTGGTCATAAGCCATGCTTTTAACCCTTTAGTCCCCATACAGACACAAACAGCCCCTCGTATATTGCTCTGAATAAGCTGTCTCAAGAGTTTCTTGCTTAAGAACTCTGCTGGTAGGATGCATTTATCATGACTTTTTTTTTTTACATCATTGTTGGCTGCCTGTACAGGCAGCCAGCAATAATGTTGAAACACTTTTGGTCAGCTGCAGCTGTGAACATGCATATAAGGTAATTACTAGTGTAAAATTAATCTGAGGACTTGAGCAAAAATAGAAAAAAAAATCAAGAATTTAAACAAAAATTGTAATGGACATTTTTTTATGAATACATGTAGCACTAGTGAGTTGTGACAGTTACATTAAGTAAGGCCCCCCCCCCCCCCCCCCCCCAAAGTAGGTCTTCTGTTTCTCAAGCTATTTTTTGTAAAATTGCATACAGGTGGGTGTTTCTTTATTTCATTCTTTATTTTTGTAATTATTTCTTTGTCATCAGAAGTTCATATTCTTGGTTTGTTTTATGTTTTAGGCCTCATAATCTACAGAATAGCATGAGTGGTGGCGTATTTCATCCCTTGAGTGCAAGAAGGCCTTACAATGCTAAAGCACTGCAAAGTCTTGTTGCACTCAAGGTACAAATTTATCAATTTTGTTAACTTTGGTAAAATATCTGACATAAACAACTTAATTTTTATTTTTTCAAGTTTGCATTGATAATAAAAAAGAGAGCATACGCAAGCCAAAAAGGCCATGCGGGAAGGCCTGAGAAACAGATTTTTAACTTTTTTAGGCCTAAAGGGTTAATGATATCAAATCAAATAAATGCTTGGAATACAATAAAAAAAGAAAGAAAAGTATTTACATCATGGAATTTGCACTGAAAGATTGAGCTTCAATTAAATGCATGAAATCCAATTAAATAACAGTTACATCATGTAAGGCGAGATTTTGGAGGCAACAGGAAATGTGACGGCAAATAAGCAGACCAAAAATAAACATCATCCTGAACAAATCAGTTGAAGAGGACAGTATTAAGTTATCCAAAGCTATACAGTAAGTGCAGAGTTGATTGCAGTCAGCACACCCACAGAATGAGTCTCAAATTCTAAAAAAACAAGAGGCCCCAGGGGGCCTTAAGGCACTCACCTGACATGATAGTCTAAATATCAAACCAGGGACTTGACTTGAATAAGCTGCATACGCCCCTCCTAAGAAAAGCATATACCAACTAGACGAAGCTATTGTGCCCACACAATAGACAGGATTTTCCTTCTATTTTCAGTTCCTGCACTTGTACGTCCCAAAATTGAGAGAAACGCATAAAAAACAGATTTTTTTTATTTTTGTTCGGAAATTTTTGAATTCCCAAACAAAATTTTTTCAGACTAAAATTTTTTTTTCTTCTTCTTAAAATGGACCAAAACGCATAAAAAACCAAAGAACTAATTTCTGGATTTTGGTCCCACCCAGCCCCCAAATTTTCAGTGAAATTTTTTTTTTTTTGGTCTCAAAATTGACCAAAATGCATAAATGCAAAGTCCCACCCAAATTCTCAGTGTAAAAAAAAAAAAAAAAAAATTTTTTGTCTTAAAATTGACCAAAGTGATTAAAAACCCAAAAAACTAATTTCCAGATTTTGATCCAAAATTTCTAAGTCCAGACCAAGACCCCAAATTTTCAGCCCAAATATGAACCCAGGGGGATTTGGCTTCAACAAACTTGAATCTCACCTCCCTAAGCATGCTGCATACCAAATATCAAAAGATTCCTATTGGTAGATCTGAAGAAGAAGATTTTTAAAGAATATTCCTCATACTGCACTAATTTAAACATTTGGGCTCCCATAGAGAGCCCAATTATGGACCCAGGGAACTGATTTCAATAAACATGTGAAACAATCTTCCAAAGATGTTATATGTGAAATTTGAAAGCTTTTGGAGCAGTGGTTTGGGAGAAAAGTAGTGTTAAATGTTTTTCCCATTACCCACAGTGTTAAAAAATGCTGACTCAGCACTTTTTCAAAGTCCCCAAAAAGTACCCCACGATAAAACCGATAGCAAATTTTTTTTACCTTTCCATTCTGTTGGTCCTAAAGAAGCTTCACACCAAATAAGAATTCTCAATGCTGTGTAGTTCTGGAGATATGAGAGTTTTAATTTTTTTCTATTTTTAGCTCCTGCAGTTCCCATGGGGCGACAGGAAAAAGATTTTTTTTGCATAAATTAAGTACTTATGACCCAATAAGCACTCATATTAAATTTGGTTCAAATCTGCCTCTCGGTTTGGAAAATAGAAATTTTGGGCTTGGCAACCCTCCCATAACAAAGGCAAATGTAGCTCCTCAAACTTCTCTTGAACAAATCTGAGTCTACACCTCAAAAGGAAGCTGCACATCAAATATCAAGTCTTTGCTACTGCTGCTTCATGAGAAGAAGATTTTTTAAGATTTAAGCACACTTTTTAGGCGTGGCCCTACTGAGGGGCAGGTCAGCTTGATTTGAACAAACTTGAATTGACATATGATAGGGAACATGCACAGCAAATTTTGTTGAATTTGGTCCAGCAGTTCGGGAGAAGAAGCCGATAATGTAAAGTTAACGCCATATGCCGGACGGAAAGGGATCAGTCAAGCTCCCTTTGAGCTAAAAAATCAGCTAAAATGATGATTCGGCTAATGGTCTCCAGATTCAACCCAGTGGGCCATGGGCTGAAACTCTGTTTGTGAACTCTATTTGTCATCACAGCAGTGGAATCATCTGGGAGAAAACTCTACTCAACAGGTGGTTGTATTCCACCCTCCTTGTACTAATATACAGTACTATGACTATAGAAGTGGACAAAGCATTTCGAGCAGATCACGACTGGGTGAAAACTGCAAAGATTTCTTACGTTTCACTACGAATGATTATGAGGCACTGCCTGATGATGCTCTGCAACCCTTTCCATGATGCAAATGACACAGGCCAAAAAACATTTTTGAATAGTTACAAGTTTTCATTTTTGGTCTAAAAACTATGATGTATGACCCCCTCATTGAAATGAGGTCAACGAGTTTGTTCCAATGAGGGGTCATATCCAATGTTTTATGCTTTCAAGGCAAAAATTGAAACAAGAGCACCGCCAAGCGGGGCAACATACGCCAGTCAAAATTGGACCATGCACAAGTTTCTTTTGGGTAAAGTTTGAAATATTTGTCGACTATATCTGCCCCCCCCACCCCACCCCATCCAATCATTGCCCAATCCCCTGCCCTTCATATTAAGCGATCTGAGGTATTCACAAAATAAAAAAAATAGGCCGATGAAATTGTCAGATGTGTACCCATATGTGCAACTAGTAGAAAGCTGTATGACGGAGGGCCACCCTGGATGCCGACGTTATGTACACAATACATGGTATGGGTACATATAGAAATGGATTGGAGGAGTGCCTAATTTGATGGATAAAGGGTTAATATCTCCGGATCAAATTATTAGATTTACATAACGAGATATTATGCCCATGAAGCTGCGTATTAAATTTGAAAAAAGAATCTGATTAAGTTCACGGTCTGTAGAGCACGGAAAGCATAATTTGCCTGATTTTTAAGTATTAAAGGCCAATAACTCCTACAGAAATCAACAAACATGACCCGAATTTGCACTTGTGCGAGATACCATACTCATGAAGCTGCGTATTAAATTTCAAAAGAATCCGATTAAGTTCACGGACTGTAGAGCACAGAAAGCATAATTTGACTGATTTCTAAGTATGAAAAGGGCAATAACTCCTAAGAAAACAACCGAACACGACCCAAATATGAACTTGTGTGAGATATTATGGCCATGAAGCTGCGTATTAAATTTGAAAAGAATCTGATTAAGTTGACGGTCTGTAGAGCACGGAAAGCATAATTTGCTCGATTTCTAAGTATTAAAGGGGGAATAACTACTAGAAAAACTGTTGAACATGACCCAAATTTGAACTTGCGCGAGATTTTATTCTGGTTGTGCAGTATATCAAATATTTTTTAAATCCGATTGAAATCACACTCTGTAGAGCATGGAATACAACTGTCCCCGGATGGACAGATGGACAGCGGACAGATGGATAGACGGACAGCGCCATAATATACATGTAATACGTCCGTTTTTCAAACAGGCGTATAAAAATAATAAATTGCATGGTAATTTGTGTGATTATAGTACAGCTGCCAAGGAATGTTCAAAATCCACGAGCCCCCAGGAAATTTTCTCAATCAATAACCAGAAGTTTTCAGTAAATATTCAATGAAAGAAGCACTGGGTCATATCCAGTGCTTCATTAAACATTTAAGGGCGATTCCATTGTTTTGTGTCGGAGATTCACTATTAACCCCTAGCACACTGGTATTGCAACAGAATTTTCTCCAATCAATCTGTTTGACAGAGCCCACTGAGCTCTGTCAAACCAGGTATATTTGGTTAAATATCAAACGCATTATGGAAAATATTTGTTGCTGAAAACTTTACCTTTTGACATCAGAGTGCAGAGGGTTAACATATCATTGAAAATATTGGATTTTGACCTATCCATGATAACCATACTGTGTACTGGCAAAGTATGGCCACTATGTTAGGAAAAATATAAAGCAGAGCTCAAAAGCAGTTTTATCAGCAAAAAGCATAGATATTCCAATATGTACTAAAATAAAATACAACAAGAGGGATGTTACATCCCAACGCTCACCTACATTCACGCTTGATAATGTCGTTCCAATGTAACATGCCTAATATTTAGTTAATATAAATCATTAACTAGGCATCAAATGATTAATGTGGTTTATGTGATGGCTTTGGAAAGTCTATATTTCTGCATTTATTATATATCAATTCAACATAAAATCATTGGATATAAAAGCATTTTTTTCTTTTAGAAATGTTTATGATTAAGAATATGAATCGTGAGGCCAGATATTAAATCATAAATAAGAATTAGGAAAGGCTTTCATAAATCACTGAAATTGTAAGTACATTCATTGGTTAAAGAGGAGTTGCGGAAAAACATTCATTCAAGGCTTTCATAAATCACTGAAATTGTAAGTACATTCATTGGTTAAAGAGGAGTTGCGGAAAAACATTCATTCAAGAAAGTGACTATAAGTCCCAACAAAAATACATCACATCAACAACTAAAATAAGCCTTAATGTTACTAGTAACAAGTATGAGAAAGTATTAAAAAAAAAAAGTTAAAAAATTTTTTTTTAAAGAAAGTGAATATAAGTCCCAAAAATCCCCCTCACCTTAACACAAACTTTTAGAACTTAAAATTGAGTAAGTCAGACAAAAATGTGAACATTGTGACTGAAAAAAAGAAAAGAAATCAGTTAAATTTCTGCATACAGTAGGGTTAATACCTACAGTTGTTATTGAAATGAGAAAATAAACAGTAATGAGAGATGAAGGCACCACAATCTGCACAAAAGCTGACTTTAACACAAATTCTTACAACACCTAAACGCTAATTCTTACAACAAGTTTTGGCAGAAAATCAGCCTCAAATTCCTCAAATATGCATGTAATGAGGGTTAAATATTCCTGCAATGGAGTTCAGTAACCCAAGCGTAGAATATTAATCGCCTGGAAACAAACAAAGAAACACAACTCACCTAAACACAAAGTTTACAAAGTTTTACAACTTAAAATTTACTAAGTCCGAGAAAAACATGAAAATTTTGACTGAAAAAAAAGAAAATTTCCATTAAATTTCTGCATACAGTAGGGTTAATACCTACAGTTGTTAATGAAATATGAAAATCAACAGTAATGAGAAATTAAAGTAGCACAAGCTGCACAAAAGCTGACTTTAACGCAAATTCTTACAACACCTAAACGCAAATTCTTACAACAACTTTTGGCAGAAAAGTTTAGGTGAAATTTGGAAAAAAGTTGTAGTATCAGGGTTAAATACTGTTCTGATAGTCCCCTACAACCTATATATGCAATATCAAAGGCCTGAGCCCACTGATCTTTGAGAACTAAGCTTAACACCTCACCTTAACACAAACTTTTAGAACTTAAAATTTACTTAGTCCGAGAAAAACATGAAAATTTTGACTGAAAAAAAAAAAAATTTCAGTTAAATTTCTGCATACAGTCGGGTTAATACCTACAGTTGTTATTGAAATATGAAAATCAACAGTAATGAGAAGTTAAAGCACCACAATTTGCACAAAAGCTGACTTTAACACAAATTCTTACAACACCTAAACGCTAATTCTTACAACAAGTTTTGGCAGAAAATCAGCCTCAAATTCCTCAAATATGCATGTAATGAGGGTTAAATATTACTGCAATGGAGTTCAGTAACCCAAGTGTAGAATATTAATCACCTGGAAAGACACATAGAAACACAACTCACTTAAACACAAAGTTTTACAACTTAAAATTTACTAAGTCCGAGAAAAACATGAAAATTTTGAGTGAAAAAAAATAAAATTTTCGTTAAATTTCTGCATACAGTAGGGTTAATACCTACAGTTGTTATTGAAATATGAAAATCAACAGTAATGAGAAGTTAAACCAGCACAATCTGCACAAAAGCTGACTTTAACACAAATTCTTACAACACCTAAACGCAAATTCTTACAACAACTTTTGGCAGAAAATTTTAGCTGAAATTTGGAAAAAAGTCGTAGTTTCAGGGTTAAATACTGTTCTAATAGTCCCCTAGAACCTACATATGCAATATCAAAGGCCTGAGCCCACTGATGCTTCAGAAATTCACCTTAACATAAACTCTTACAATATTGGACACGCCGGACGCCGACGCCCGAGGTTATCACAATAGCTCACTACATCTTACAGATGTAGGTGAGCTAAAAACAAAGAACAATTTAGAAAAAACTATTTGCAAAATGCATCACTTCCTAAAAACTATAATAAAAACATAGTATTAAATGTGAAAAAAACGTTTTTGAGGGATCATAAGCATCAATTTTAGAAAATCTTGTAAGACTACATGTTGAAACTTGCCAGTGTGTAGCACTCACAAAATATCTCTGCAACACCCAAGTGATAGTCCACTCACAATCTACTATTGCTATCAGACTTTTCAAAGGGCTATCCAAGTACAATTTGGGCTTGTATTAGCATAGAGTACACCATGATAACAGGTTCCTACTTGAGCCTGAAGATTAAGTGTTTTGCTCAAGGACATAATGCAAAACAAATGCATCAATTTAAAATTCACATTTTCTGAATCAGAAATATGGCATGTTAACCAATGAATCATTCCAATGCAATACAATTCAAGCAAAAGAGTCTTCAAAAACCTATTTTTCAGTTGAGCTTTGACAATAAGTTCTAACGGTGAGACAGGAAGTGATTTTGTTCCCATGAGACAAAAATGATAAATTTTAAGTTATTTGTATATTTTTTTTACCCACCAATGGCCCAGACTAGCTGGTGCTAACTCAATTTAATTCAGGGCCAAACACAAATTTTGCACCCCCAATCCCCAAAATTTGCAAACAAAACCCCAAAAAATCAAGTCCTATCTGGTCCTCCATACTGTTGTTATCTGGCATGCACAGTATCCAGGAAGGTACAGAAATTGGTGCCAACCATCATTCTTTCTACAGTGCCTGCTAAATGTTATAATCAGCGGGGAGGTATGAGTGCCCACTCATGGGAGGGCCATCCCCGTCTGAGCCATTGTTAAGTATAAAAGATATACAAATTACTTAAAATTTATATTTTTATACTACAACCAATGGCCCAGACTAGCTCATAAAAGGGCTGGAGGGCCTAGGACTTAAAGGAAAATCCAATCTCTCAATTACTTCGATAAAGAATAACTCCTACAGGAGAATACATAGGAATTACATATGTCCTTCTCTTTTATAGGAAAAGAGAATGACATAACACCAACAATGTAATTGAGCATTACATAATTTCTCCATTTAATGCCAGCATAACCCATTATGCTAATTTGGTGAAGAAAACCAATATATAAAGCTAGTCCAGAGAATGAGACGCTTTATACTCATTTAAAAGTGTCCGAGGATTGTATATTAACGCCTGTATGACACGTAACATATACAACTGATTCACAGTGAGCTACTCTTTAAAAACAGTACATAAATGAGACATAGTTATTGCTTCACACCGAGCTACACATTAAAACTACCAAACAGCGACGCTGGAATACTGTCCCTGGAGGAGGTGTTCCCTTGCTTTTCACTATAAAGCTAGATAACCTAAGGGAAAAACCGTCCCCACCCCCCATCAGTAATGGCTATACTGTTAGAATAAGCCCAAGAAGTGGACTGTGCTCGAACCTCATGCACTGAAATCTTGTTGACAGAACCTTGATCTGAAGATAGACTTTCATCGGCAATACGTATTGCCAACTGAACCCATTTAGCGATAGAATGAACAGATATATCTTTTCTGTTAGGAATCAAGGAAAGAAAGAATCTTTTTCTTCCTTTTCTAATTAAATCTGATGGATGTTTATAAATGCACATTGCTCTTGCTGGACACAGCAAAGGTCTACGGTTATCCAAGGACGGTAAAGCCATAATAATAATAGGCTCCGGCCACTTATCCAGAATCTGATTCTGAGCCAAAAATCCCATTTCCGTAGTGAGGGTAATAGTATTACCCACACTATGGTAATGAGAATTATCGACAGATAATGCATGAAATTCACTAACTCTTCTGGCAGAGGCAAAGGCTAAGAGAAAGATCGTTTTATAGGTTAAGAATTTGAACTCTACATCGTCTAACAGCTCAAATGGAGCTTCTTGAAGCTTCAACAGAACCCAAGCCAAATTCCATTTAGGAATTAATCTGAGGGTTCTCGGTCTATTGATAGAAAAAATTCTAACTAGCTTGGATAAAGAAGTATCTGATCCAATAGCCAAGTTATCATGATGAGCATAAGTGTATGATAACATAGACCTATAGCCCTTAATAGTGACGGGCTGCAGTTTGAGTATGTCAAACAGGTGGACCAGGAAATTGGCAATCTGTGGAATGGACGGATCATAGATGTCTACATACTGGTCCGTACACCAATGGAAGAAAACCCTCCACTTCAATGCTTAATTCAACTAAGAGGAGGCCCTCCTGCAGTTAGAAGTTGCGTCTACTGCTTGTCCTGTAAAATGTTTTCCGTGCAAGAAGGACCGCACAACGGAAATACGTGAAGGTTGAGACCTTCCGGGTTGTGATGCAGTGTGCAAGACTTCCCCTGATACAGAAGATCCTTTCGAGGAGGAAGCTTCCGGGGAATGTCCCATAACAGACACCTCAGAAGATTGATCCAAGGTTTCTGTGACAACAGAGGTATTACTAGCAGGATTTTGCAGTGTGACTGTTCGATCTTTAACAGAATCTGCTGAATCAACGGAGCTGGAGGATATGCACATCCTATCATTCCATCCTATGAGATCGACAGAGCGTCTACTGCGTATGCTCGATGATCTGGACATGGCAACACGAACATTGGTAACTGATTGTTTAGGTGTGTCGAAAAAAGATCTATCATGGGACGATCCCACTGATAGCAGATCTGACTGAATATTCGCTTGTTGAGAGTCCACTCCGATGGCAACAGGTGACCTTTCCAAGAGAGCGAGTGTGCCAGTACGTTCAGACAACCGGGTATATGATGGACTGAGAGATGAACATGATGATTCAGAACGAATAGGGGAATCTTCTCCGTTAATTCGCATAACGGAATCGAGTGAGTGCCACCTTGGTTCCCGAGGTAAGCTACTCCTGTAGAGTTGTCCGACAGAATCTGAACATGGATGTTCGCTATTTGAAGAATCCAATGTTGTAGTGCCAGCCAGATGGACATCATCTCCTTGATGTTTATGTGCTTCTCTAGGAACTGAATCCCAAAGACCCTGACACTTCAAGTCTGCGGGACTTAGGGATGCGCCCCAGCCTGTCTGACTCACATCCAAAAAAAACGTAGGGGTTAATGCGCTTGTGTGTAGGCTGCATTTTTTTCACTGCTCTGTGTTTTCGTAAAGTTTCATAGTGAAAAAATCCAACATTTATCTTTGAAAATTGACAAGGACTATTGGTATGTATTTCCTGAACATTTTATGTAAATTTTTTGGAGAAAATCTTCGGAAGTTCAACATTTTTGAGACATTTGTAGTTGTGTACTGTACGACAGTGATCACTAATCACTGTCCACTATTCACACCGATGGATCAATTTGATAATTACCATTGCGAGTGTAATAATTCTACAGCTGTTCGCATGGCCAGTGAAGCAAATCGACAATCGATCTACTAAAACCCAGAGATATTGCGTGGATTTAACGTTCGACCTGCCAACGGCTACACTGTAAATCCACAGATATTCACCCGCATCAAAGAATTGGGAATTTTCCGGAGGCGGCGAAATAGAAAAGGAGGGCGCAGAAGCTTCGCAGTGCAAGGCCGCCCTAAACTCAACCCTGATAATTTGATACCAGTCTGTGTCAGCTCGGACAAACCTGTTAAGGCGTGTTTATTCAATGTCCAGTCGGTCCAAAATAAAGTTGACGATGTTCGCAGTGCGCTGGAAGACAACGACATATTGCTGAGCATGTTAACAGAAACTTGGTTAACTCCTAGCGACGATCTCCTCATACAAGAGCTTAAACAACCTGATAAATCATTTGATCACGTTCAGAGATCCGGTCGACAGGGCGGAGGGGCTGGAGTGCTATACGACAAAGCAATCAAAATAAAATTTGAACCAGTTTGTAAATTCAAATCTTTTCAGTCATTAGTGGGTTTACTCGAGCACGAATCCCGTACAATGCGCATAATCCTAGTGTATAGACCTCCATATGGGAAAAAAAACAAAGCCTTTGAGAATCCATTCGTGCCTGAATTCTCCGAGTTTCTTTCACCTCATGTGATTTCAAAAGGACCACTAATAGTAGCTGGTGACTTCAACTTCCACGTAGATGACCCCAATGACTCCTATGCCTCCAATTTCATGGACTGTATAAATACTATGGGACTGTATCAACACGTTAACAAGCCTACCCACAGGAAGGGTCATGTACTGGATCTTCTCATCACACGTGAGACTGACAAGCACATGCTAACTAACATTGAAGTCATCGATGTGGCACTAAGTGACCATCACCTTGGCTCATTCGACATTACGTTGCCCGTTTCACCATCACAACGAGCCAAAATTGCATACCGGAAATATAGACATATCGAGCCTGCTGAGTTCATGTCATTGGTGTACCCAGTAACCAAAGAAATATCCCAATCTGACATTAAATCTTTAGTTGGAGAATTCAACAAAATGTCAACGGAACTTATTGATAAATTTGCCCCACTTCAAACAAAGTCAGTGACTAAACGTCAGGTAGCTCCCTGGTTTACGGATGAAATCAGAGATGCCAAACAAAACCGTCGTACACTTGAATTGAATTGGAGGAAAACAAAATTAACAGTTCATCGTGAAATATATGTCCGCCAACGGAATCACGTGAACGAACTTGTGATAAATGCGAAGAAATTGTATTTTTCAGCTGTCGTGAATGACAACATACGACGTCCTCGTGTTCTCTCGGAAGTTATGGACAAATTATTGCACATGAAGGGTACTTCAATTCTACCAGATCGTAAATGTGACCTTGAGATTGCAGACAAGTTTGCTACATTCTTCCATGAAAAAATTGCAACCATACGATCTGGATTGGCCCAAAGCGTCCTCTGCCAGTCCGATGCTGTAAACACACAGAATAGACCTTTGGTGAACGTTGTAAACTTCCATTCATTCCTACCATTATCTGAGGGTGACATTTGTACCCTGGTACGAAAATCGCCATCCAAACAATGCCCTTTAGATATCATTCCTACGAAGTTGCTAAAATCATGCCTACCTGCCTTTGTTCCTTGGTTGTTGGAAATCGTCAACACATCACTATCATCTGGAGTATTTCCATCGACCATGAAACAGGCTCTTGTTACCCCTCTTCTTAAAAAACCGTCACTTGATCCCGAAATTCTGAAAAACTACCGCCCTGTGTCTAACTTAAGTTTTGTTTCCAAGCTATTAGAATGTGCAGTGTCGAAACAGCTACGGGAACATCTGTCACAATGTTCGTTGTCAGAAGAATTCCAATCTGCCTATACGCCACTTAGTAGTACGGAAACAGCACTCCTGCGTGTCCAGAACGACATCTTGTTGTCTATGGACCATAAGGAGGTTTCCTGTCTTGTTCTACTGGATTTAAGTGCTGCGTTTGACACCATTGACCACGCAGTGCTTCTTAATATCCTTATGACTAGAATAGGCATCAGTGGAACAGCACATGAGTGGTTTAAATCGTATCTTTCTGATCGGACACTAAGAGTAAATGTAAACGGTACCTATTCCACTGAGGTTCCATTAGAGTTTGGTGTACCACAGGGGTCCGTCCTTGGGCCTCTGTTGTATGTTATATATGTCCTGCCATTGGGTGACATAATTCGTAAGCACGGACTTGATTTTCATTTTTATGCAGACGACACACAACTCTACATTCATTTTAGAGCTCACCAAGAGGTGTATGCAGTTCACTCGTTAGAACATTGTGTAGATGACATTAAGTCGTGGATGACGTTAAACTTTCTTAAGCTCAATCCTGACAAAACCGAAGTTATCTACATTGGATTACGTGGCCAGCTTTCGAAGCTGTCCCGTATTTATCCAAATTTTGATGGCAATCTGATCTCTCCGTCCACCATGGTGCGTAACCTCGGATTTTTCATGGATGCGACACTGTCTGCCGATCATGTCACACAGGTGTGTCGGACATCATATTATCACTTACGAAACATCAGCAGGGTGCGCATCGTGGTTGACGAGGATGTCGCCAAACAGTTAGTTCATGCGTTTGTCACCAGTAGCCTGGACTACTGCAATTCCTACATAAGCTGCAGCTTGTCCAAAACTGTGCTGCCCGATTGATTCTTAAAAGGAGGAAATCGTGTCATATAACACCATTTCTGTACCATCTTCATTGGCTACCCATTGAAAAACGCATTGATTTCAAAATCATCGTAACTGTCTATAAATGTCTAAATGGATTGGCCCCTACATATCTCAGCAAATTACTTCAACGATACGTTCCCAGACGATCTCTGAGATCCTCCTTCACAAATAATCTTTGTCACAAGACCAGTACTCTTGTAACTGCTGGAAATCGGGCCTTCTCCGTTGCCGGACCTCTTCTCTGGAACAATCTGCCTGATCACTTGAAATCACCACAAACATATCAGACCTTCAAAACTAACCTTAAGACGCACTTATTCGGTAAAACCTATACATAAATTGTCCTTCTAAATTTATGATTAACACAGAGCTGTCTTTATTTATTTTTTTTAATTTTGTAAAGCCTGAGAGCACATTTGCGTGGAGTCATGGCTCTAAACTGTATTTATTATTATTATTATTATTATCCATCATAATCTTGAAAGCCAGATCCGGCAGTTGAAGCGGAACTCCTGGAGTCAACCACTGGAGGTCAGCCCAGATCTGAACCTTTTGTTTTACTAGATCCATTCAAACAATCCTGGTTTCGAGTGAATGCATCTTCACACTCCAGTTCTGAGTAAAGAATATCTGGAGGGGACGAATGCGCAGACAGCCCATCGGAATAAGATCTGCAGCCACTCTGCACAGTCCCAGCAGTTGCATAAACGCTGTCACTGCAGGAGAGTTTAGACAAAAGCGAGCATAACAACTGACTAATTTCGCTCTGGGTAATGGCAGACGAACCAGATTGTTGTGAGTATCGAAGCTCATTCCCAAGTAAATGAAAGACTTGGATGGAGCTAGATCCGACTTTTTCTCATTTACTATGAAACCGAGACGTCGGAACAATAGAACCAGACTATGAACATCGTTCTGAAGAATAATTCTGTTGCCGTATCTCTGAAGAATGTCGTCCAAGTAAGATGACGTTACCACAGACGAATGAGCTCGGAAGCATGACATTACTGAGATCATTATTCGAGTGAAAGCCCAAGGAGCTAGGTTCTGACCCAAGCATATTGCTCTGAATTGATAAACCTCTCCATGCACAGCAAACCGCAGGTACTTTCTGAATGCCGGATGTACCAGGACATGAAAGTAGGCGTCCTTTAGATCTATGCTTGCCGCAAAATCGTCCACTCGAATGCTCGCTCTTAGTGACCGAATGGTTTCCATATAGAACTTTGGAGCTACAATCAACTTGTTTATCCAGCTCAAGTCTATATTACCGGTCGGAATGAGCCGTTTGGCTTCGGTACGAGGAACAGGTGACTGTAAAACCTTCGAGAATTTTAATTTTCGACAACATCTATTGCTTCCTTTAATAAGAGAGCCTTACCTCCGCAAGGAGAGACTCTCTTTTGAAAGGATCCGCTGGAAGATTAGTCCAATGCGGACATCTTGTAAGTGGGGGTTTTGCTCGGAATGATAGCTGTAGGCCTTCCGAGACTACACTTCTCACCCACTGATCTTCCGTGACTTCTATCCAGTTTCTCGTGAAGTTTGATAACCTTCCGCCAACTGGCAAGCAATAGAGGGCTTGTCCATCACCTGCACGGCCTTACAAGGCTTACGGGAGGAGAAACTACGTCCTCCCCGTGAAGAACCTCATCTCGTCGGCTTAGGGGCATCTGACCTATAGTCTCGATCAGACCTGCTTCCCTTTCCCGAGTCGCTATACTGACGACCTCCGGAGTAATTATAAGAGGGTTTCTTGTACCCTCGCAAGGAGTTCCCTTTAGTTGATTGTCAAGTAGAACGGCCTCGCTTACCCCGGTCTGCTGAAGTGTGTTGTTGAGATGCAGACTTCAGTAGCAGTGCACTGGAAGCTTTCTTTGCAGCCTATTCATAGGCTAACAAAAGCTTGTCGTCAAATAGAGTACGTCCAGAGACTGGAGCGACTCTGAGAAAGCTTTTCACCTTGTCATCTGTAAGTGATGACAATGCAAGTGCAGCATCACGTCTGATCAACTCCAGATTCGCCACTGTCAGGCGGAGTTATACGTGGCATAGCTGACTGCCCTGGAAAGAACTCTAAGCGAGGAACAAACATTCTCAAATTCCTTCCCATTAAGACGTTGCACCATAGTGATCTGCGTAGGACATCGCGTTCAGATTCGCTCTATTGGACGAAATAGCACATTCCATCACTTCTGAGTGTATACTGAATGATGCAGGTAGGGACATATCTAAATCCCCAGCCTGCTTATCTAAGCGTAGAGGAGCTCTCTGGACATCTTCTCCAACCGTTTTAAATGAACGTGGTCCAAAGAACGGTATATTTATAGAAGATGTCGATAAGAAACCGCCTTTCCTCTTGGCACTAGATAGGTAGAATACGGTGTCGTTAACATAGCCGAAGGCCTCCGACACCTGCCAAGATTGTTTCGGGAAGGAAAGAACATCCTCTTTCCTCCACACAAAATCTTTGTCCAGAGACAACAGCGGTTTCTCTTTAGTAATCGCAGCTTGCTGATCAGGTGGAACAATGTCAGGATAGTATTGATGAATATAATTATTCGTTACCATACACTGTTCCGAAAGGGAAGGGTTATCCTCTTCCTTGTCCCTTTCACCATCCGACTGATTCAGCTGTGAAGTTCGGTCCATTGCATCTGCGCGTGCAGATGACTGAACCGATCCAGCACTGCCCGACAGCTCACCACCAGAGTCTGCGGAAGGCTGCTCTTGCACTTGCTGGGATGCTGCGATTAGCTGCGCAATCTGCAACAGTAAGTCCGTTACCGAGGCTTGAGGTGCAGAGGTCTTCTATTTTTTCTCTGCTTGCTGTTCCTGGGAAAGAGATCTGGAGGTAGATCTTTTCTCCGCATGTCCCAACGAAATAAGCCTCGGATCGCTAGCTACCGGATGGTCCGACTTCACGGGCGAAGACTGGCTCTGTCTTCACGCAGCTGGGTGGATATCCGAAGTTGGGTAGCTAGCATGCGGTCGTGTGTTTTACTAACGTAGCGGAGGAAGCCTTGACTGTAGCCGGCCCCGTCTGCAGTCTAGATGGAGCGTCTCGAGTGGCGGGTGTGGACGTATGCTCTGCCTCATGCAAGTTTCTCAATACAACATTTGGCCCCAAATGTTGCTGGGTTAGAGAAGGCTCTCAACCTCACGGTCTATCAGACCTCGCCAAGCTTCCCGAAGAGAAACTTGCTGACTTCCTCCCTATTTCCGTCGTCGTTGGGTGAGCTTTAGTTTTTGGGGTGCTCGCTCTACCCAAATCTACACTTCCCTCGACCGCAACGGACTTACTCGGTGTCACAGCTCCTAGGGATGGAGTAACCACTTCACCGGTTGAGTTAGCTGCTTGCAAAGGATTAAAAACACTAATTAGAGGCCTTATCCCTTGCTCAATATTCATGAGCATCTTGCAGCTAGCTGTTTGCTCATCAGAGCGCGATGACGGTAGCACACTTTTGATGGGTGTCACAATACCATCACCATGTTCTTGTTCCTCTGAAATAGAAACTGAAAAACTTGAATTATACTGCGGTGAGAGCTCCGGCATAGGAACCTCACCACCAACAACGTACCATGACACCCGTCTCCAACGTTTGTCTTCCCAATGTACACAAGTAGGACAAGAATCCGACGGAGTGCATCGACTACAGGCAAGGCAACAAGCAGGTAAATCTGAGGAAGACTTCCTCACCTTGCATTTAGAGCAGTAAGCTTTCATAATTACAATCAAAAGACAAAGTCGATAGCACTCCTACAAACTCCATAACAAAATATATGATAAAGATACGTGAATAATAGCAATAAAAATTAAATTCTAAAATTTTTTAAAAAATGCCTAAGTTCCTAAAGGGAACATCATGAGCCCAAGGGCATCCCGATAGAGCCTCAGTGTGGACAAAATCCAAATTTTTTTAACTACACTACCGGATTCATAATCAATGTATCCTACCTTAATTCTACAGTAATATAATAATAAATACTACATATTTTTGAGGACGTTGCCAATGTAAACAACGTCAAAGGAAAAAAACGGAAACAAGACATCAGGCACACAAAAAGGCCCAAAGTCAGTAACCGATTTAAATGCTACCCGATGCAAAGCTAGATCTTCATACAAAGAAAAAACGATACATTGGATAGAAGATGCAAGACCAAAACGACCTAACACCCCTAGGGTGAGAACGTAACCATAGGGATAAAGAGAACTAGAACTATCACTGAAGGTGATTAATACCCCCGCTTTGGGTTTTTAGAGGAATGCACTTCTGATCATGTAGGTGAAGGCCATAAGGAAATGTATACATAAAGATCATTTTTTGTTGTTGAAATTTGTATTTGCATGTGGCCTTCCACAGAACAGCACTGAATACTTAAAGAGCCCACAGATATATGGTTTACATTTGGAAAAACACATTTACAATGTGCAACATGTATTCAAAATCGGTTCATTAATGTAGGAGGAGTTGCGCACACAAGAATTTGTTCGAACGGAAAGACATAATAAATCTAAGTCAAAGGGAGATAACCTGGTTAAAATTGTCGTAGATCAAAAATCTTGGAATATGCGCATGTTCACTTAGTATTGATGATGTGTGAAAAGTTTTGTCCAAATTGATTGATAAATGTAGGAGGAGTTGCACGCACAAGAATTTCATGTAGAAACCCATAATAAATCTAAGTTAAAGGGAGATAACCTAGTTAGAAGTGCCACAGCTCAAAAATTTTGGAATATGCGCATGTTCACTTAGTAGTGATGATGTCTGTAAACTTTCGTCCAAATTGATTAATAAATGTAGGAGGAGTTGCGCACACAAGAATTTCATGCAGAAACCCATATTAAATCAAAGTTCAAGAGAGATAACCTGGTTAAAATTGTCGCAGATCAAAAAGTTTGGAATATGCACATGTTCACTTAGTAGAGATGATGTTTGAAAGGTTTCATCAAAATCGGTTCATTAATGTGGGAGGAGTTGCGCACACAAGAATTTGTTCGAACGGAAAGACATAATAAATCTAAGTCAAAGGGAGATAACCTGGTTAAAATTGTCGCAGATCAAAAATCTTGGAATATGCGCATGTTCACTTAGTAGTGATGATGTCTGAAAAGTTTTGTCCAAATTGATTGATAAATGTAGGAGGAGTTGCGCGCACAATAATTTCATGTAGAAACCCATAATAAATCTAAGTTAAAGGGAGATAACCTAGTTAAAATTGCCACAGCTCAAAAATTTTGGAATATGCGCATGTTCACTTAGTAGTGATGATGTCTGTAAACTTTCGTCCAAATTGATTGATAAATGTAGGAGGAGTTGCGCACACAAGAATTTCATGCAGAAACCCATATTAAATCAAAGTTCAAGAGAGATAACCTAGTTAAAATTGTCGCAGATCAAAAAGTTTGGAATATGCACATGTTCACTTAGTAGAGATGATGTTTGAAAGGTTTCATCAAAATCGGTTCATTAATGTAGGAGGAGTTGACCACACAAGAATTTGTTCGAACGGAAAGACATAATAAATCTAAGTCAAAGGGAGATAACCTGGTTAAAATTGTCGCAGATCAAAAATCTTGGAATATGCGCATGTTCACTTAGTAGTGATGATGTCTGAAAAGTTTTGTCCAAATTGATTGATAAATGTAGGAGGAGTTGCGCACACAAGAGTTTCATGTAGAAACCCATATTAAATCAAAGTTCAAGAGAGATAACCTGGTTAAAATTGTCGCAGATTAAAAAGTTTGGAATATGCACATGTTCACTTAGTAGAGATGATGTTTGAAAGGTTTCATCAAAATCGGTTCATTAATGTAGGAGGAGTTGCGCACACAAGAATTTGTTCGGATAGAAAGACACAATAAATCTAAGTCAAAGGGAGATAGCCTGGTTAAAATTGTCGCAGATCAAAAATCTTGGAATATGCGCATGTTCACTTAGTAGTGATGATGTCTGAAAAGTTTTGTCCAAATTGATTGATAAATGTAGGAGGAGTTGCGCACACAAGAATTTCATGTCCGGAAAGACGTACGGATGGACGTACGGACGGACGGACGGACGGACGTACAGGGCGATTCCTATATAGCCCCCACTTCTTCGAAGCGGGGGTATAATAAACATACTGTAATACACGTTAAACTCCCAAGACATTTACTAAAAAAAGTTCAATAAAATAGTCAGATGTGTACCCATACGCACAACTAGTAGAAAGCTGTTATTATTTCAGGACCAATTTTTGGAGAAATTTTCAATTTGAAGGATAAAGGGTTAATATCTCAGGATTAAATTATCAGATTTACACCAAAAAGTATACAGAGCAGCACATCGGTAACCTGAAGATATATATAAAGTAACATGACAATTGGATTGATATTTTTTTAGTTATCTCATGCCAAAGAGATTGGAAGAATTCTCAATCTGAAGGATAAAGGGTTAATATCTCAGGATGAAATTATCAGATTTACACCAAAAACTATACAGCTCGGCACATCAGTAATCTGAACACAAATATAAAGTAACATGACAATCCAAGCAATATTTTTCAAGTTATCGAATGCCAAAGAAACGGATATGGATGCCAGATGGACAGACAGACAAAGGATGGACGAATGACGGAGGGCCACCCCGGATGCCGACATTATGTGTACCAGACATGGTATGGGTACACATAAAAAACTTAGGAGTTTAACAGGAGGGTGTCATGGAAGGACAATAAAGGAACACTTTACAAACAGTGGATTAATGATTAGCAAGAATGATGATGTCAGGCATATGTCCCAAAATTGGGAAACATGAAATAATTTTTATAATTATTATAAAGTTACAGCCCTGAACGTTTGAAACCACAGTTGTTCACTTCAATCATCCATTTACAGCCTTGGATCCACCAATTCTCTCATTGATTTGTGTCTGGCATCCTCAAAAAAGGAGATTTTAAAGCACAGATGTCAGATCATTGTTACTCATTTTAGGGCCAAACAAAGAATGATGGTTTGCGCCAATTTCGGTACCTTCCTGGATACATGCACATGTGCAGATAACAAAGTATAGAGGACCAGATATTTTGGGGATGGTGGGGTAGGGGGGGGGGGGGGCAAATATGTGTTTGGCCCTGAATTAAATTGAGATTGAGCTAGCACCAGCTAGTCTGGGCCATTGGTTGTAGTATAAAAATATCCCTTGTGATCGGACAAGAACTTTAGCCTGTGCTAAAGAAAATGTGAACAAACTATCAGGCTCACAGACTTCTGTACACGTGATGGCAATAGCTTATCTTGACTTTATCAAGTTAAACTATAAATTAATCGCCAAACTCAGTACAAGATTAAAAAGAGCAATGTGAAGTGTGGCATATGCCTCTGACAGTACCAAACTTATACACTGCTGATTAACCCTTTCCCTAAACATGGATAACAGATGACACTTGCAAACAAAACTTCTTGAAGAACTGGAAAAAAATTTCCATTTATTCCCTCATAAACATCGCTTACAACCCCTCATAGGAATGAGCTCAATGCATTCATTCCGATGAGGGATCATAAGCTATGTTTCTTGAGCAAAATTGAAAAGATAATAAAGTTTAAATGGTGATTTTTGTGAAAAGTGTTGGCCAGCCATTTGTTTCATTACGTTTGAAAAAGGGTTATAGAGCAAAACATAATGGTTGTTAGAAATCGAAGGCATGATATGTTGAAGCCCAACTGATTGCTGAAATCCAGTCAGGAAATCTGCTCATCATATCTTTCATGTCACTGGTATCCTTGTGTTCTCCATGAAGCCACAAACAACCAATAGCAAATGAAATGGCGCTGTCTTCTTCTTTAAACTGTTTAAACTGAAAGAAAAGATGAAAATTTCATTAAAACTTTTATGCTGTCACATCCACAATACTTCTTATTATAGGCACTTTGTCAAGAGAAATATTTATTTATTTATTGGGGTTTAATTACACTTTTGAGAGCCATGGTCAACTTCTGTCAGACAGTTTTAAGGGTGGCAAAAGCTGGAGACCCACAGAACCACAGAATAGTGGCAAGAAACTGTCAGACTTCCCAACATACTAACTCCACACAAGCAGAGTTTGCATAGATTGAAGACAAGTGCACCACTGATGTGGAGTATGCTTTAGTGCACAGTGCCACTGTGCTCCCACATGGGCAATCAGAATTAAGTGTCTTGCGCAAGGACACAACGCAGTTACCTCTGGTGGGAATCGAACCATAGACCTTTTGGTTTGAAGTCCAATACCATAACCACTGAGCCACCACACTCCCATAAACAGAGAAAGATATTCAATAAACAGGATTATATTATTAACCCTTTACCTAACATGAAAAGCAGATGACAGTTGCAAACAAAATTCTTGAATAACTAATTTTTTTCATTTTTAGTCTCAAAAACATAGGTTATGACCCCTCACTGGAATGAGCTCATTCCAAAGATGGGTCATAACCTATGTTTTTGAGACAAAACATGAAAAAATAATAAAAGTTAATTGGCGATTTTTGTGAATAGCACTGGCCGGTTTTGACTGTTACATTGGGTAAAGGGTTAACAGGAATTGAGTCATTTTTTTGTCTTCTAGTTATAAACTGAGCATTTATTCCATTCTATTCTGTTTGACAGAACAAGATATAACAGAATAAATGCCCGTAATAGATGTATTGATGCCAAATAGGTCTTTTAACATAAGGAATTCAGTGGTTGTCAGTAATTCTTTGATACATTAAATGATTTTTTATTCAATTAACAGCTCAAATTTGCACCAAGGGTATACTAAATGGTTTGGCATTTGGAAATTATATTTAATTAACAGGATTATATAATTACGAGATACACAATTAAGTGGGCTCCACTGTACTGATAAATAAAGATAGATGTCGAGAATATGAAGCCACAGATGTTATACAAAGCATTTGCCAAATATTTTTGATGACAAGATAATGTTTTTAACGCTTTTTCCTCCATTTGAAATCCCAAGACAAGGTGCAATGCCACCGGTATCCCACGCCAAGGGTTTCCAAGTTGAAAAAAGCAGGAAAAGGCTCATAACTCTAGGAAAAAAAATGCTGATAGGATCACCGATCCAATGTCGAGTTGTGACAGCACAAAAGTGAGTTTAATCATTATCAACTTATCGTCCAGAAACCAATTGTTTACAATTTACTATGTGAAGGGTCACTGTGACCTTGACTTTTGACCTAGTGATACTGAAATAAATAGGGCTCTTTCTTGCACCAATGCCAACCAACCTATGAAGTATCATGAACATAGGTGGAACCATTGTCAAATTATCATCTGGAAACCAATTGTTTATGATTTATTATGTTCAAGGTCACTGTGACCTTGGCCTTTAACCCAGTGAGTCCAAAATAAATAGGGTCTTCCACTCACCTATGAAGTTTCATGAATGTGGGTCAAACGATTTTCAAGTTATCATCTGGAAACCAATTGTTTACGATTTACTATGTTGACGGTCACTGTCACTGTGACCTTGATCTTTCACCAAGCATGTTCAAAATAAATAAGGTTCTTCCTCTCACTGATGCCAACCTACCTATGAAGTTTCATGAACGTAGGTCGAAACATTATCAAGTTATCATCCGGAAACTAATTGTTTACGATTTACTATGTTGAAGGTTACTGTGACCATGACCTTTCACCTAGCGAGTCCAAAATAAATAGGGTTCTTCCTCTCACTGATGCCAACCTAACTATGAAGTTTCATGAACATGGGTCGTACCATTATCAAGTTATCATCCGGAAACCAACTGTTTTGATGTACTATGTTCAGGGTCACTGTGACCTTGACCTTTGACCTAATGAGTCCAAAATAAATAGGGTTCTTCCTCTTACAAAGGCTAACCTACACATGAAGTTTCATGAATGTGGGTTGAACCGTAGTCAAGTTATCATCCAGAAACCAATTGTTTACAATTTACTATGTTCAAGGTCACTGTGACCTTGACCTTTGACCAAGCAAGTCCAAAATTAATAGGGTTCTTCCTCTCACAGATACCAACCTACCTATGAAGTTTCATGAACATGGGTTGAACCATTATCAAGTTATCATCCGGAAACCAATTGTTTACGCCCGCCCGCCCGCCATTCACCAAACTATAAGTCGAGTTTGACTTCGTCACAACTCGACTAAAAATGAACAAAACCTGTTACTTGTGAATATTTCCACATGGTGGTCTATCAGCATACCAAAGATCATTTAAATCAAACATCCACTGACTGAGATATGAAGGTCCAAAGTTGTTAATGATGGACAGATGGATGAATGGACAGATGGATGGATGGATTTCTTTATTTTATTGGTGTTTAAGGTCACATACTTATGCACAATAGCTAATCATGACCGTGACAGTTTTACAGGTGGAGGAAGCCGGAGTACCCGGAGAGAACCACTGAGTAACGATGAGCAGCTGCCAGCTCCCCAACATCGTAACTCCGCACTGCAGCACAAGCAGGGTTAAATTGGTTGAAAACATGCACACCATCGACGTGCAGTATGCCTTAGTACACGGTGTCATCATGCCTCCATGTGGACAATCGGGGTTAAGTGCCTTGCCCAAGGACACAACGCGGGAGTCCGAATCGATCGCTCAGACGGTCACCCATCCAAGGACTAACAGGGCTCGATGTTGCTTAACTTTGGTGGTCTGACGAGAACCGGTTACCGCAACGTCACCGCACCCCCAGATGGATGGATGGATGAAAGGAAGGATGGACGTACGAACAGACAGACCCCATTTCTATATCCCCGCAATTTTCATTTTGGTGGGGGATAATAAATGTTCGGTGATCACAAAAGTGGACAGAGAAATTATCTTTCCACTTTTCTCCCCACAGCACTGGAGATTCTCACTCACTGGAAAAGAAAGATTATAAGACAACACAAAGTAGATCTTCTGTTACTCAGGCCATTTTTTGTAAAACTGCATGTGCGCGACCATCAAAAGTTCATGTTCTTGGTTTGTTTTATGCCTCATAATCTACAGAATAGCATGGGTGGTGGTGACTTTTGTCCCTTCAGTGCAAGAAGGCTTTGCAATGCTTTAAGACTTTGCAATGCTAAAGCACTGCAAACAGGATTCGTACAGGTTTAGCAAAATGAAATTCAAGCACTATTCAAGCACTTTTCAAGGGCTATGTCATTCATTTTCAAGGATTATTTTTCCATTCTAAGAAACCAACTGTGACATGTTCTTTTTATAACTGCTATCCGCACAATGCATATTTCAAGAATGAGTGTGTGTCAGGTAATATTCAGGTCCATTTCTGTCCTTTGGGTTAATTTTCGGAACTTCTTGCAAAGTTGTTGGGTTGTTTGTGATAATTCGACATTCAAATTCGATTGTTCACAAATAATAATTCATGATTTATTATCAAATACCTCTGTTATTTTCATACAAAGTCAAGGTGAATCTTTGATATATTATCGCTTCTAGTAACTATCCTTTTGTGTGACACAATGAAATAAACGAAGCAGGCGGAGATGCCGACATTGATTGGAAAAACCAGTTAGCAAAACACAATTCACCGCTCATTTTAATTGGATACTCTCCATGGTATAGCAGCCTTTGTGTACAGTAAGCCACATGATAGTATGCAAATAGATCACATGCTGCCGTTTCAATTTTCTGATTGGTTAAAATTGACCTGTACATTATCATTCAAACACGGCATGAAAAGAGAATGCCCTACATTTTAGTTGAAGAATGTAAAACTACGGAGTGCAAAATGAGTCCTATTCATCATTATGCAAGGATAACACTGTACTTTGATGAAGCGTAAATTACGCTTTATTTCCGAGGATTGGTTTGCGACTTTCTGTGTTTAACAGTGGTTCTCGAGTTGGCAAAGTAATCACAATCCACCATTTCGCCAAATACAACCACTATTCAAGGCATTGTACAGGGTTTCAAATACTTTTCAAGGTTGAAACTGAATTCGAGCACTTTTCATGGAGAGGGCCGAAATTCAAGGACTTTTCATTTTTGTGCGAACCCTGTGCAAAGCACTGTTGCACTCAAGGGACAACTTTATCAATTTTATTAACTTGGGTAAAATAGCAGACATAAACCATTTAATTTTTATTTTTTTAAGTTTGCATTGGTTATAAAATGAAAGCGAGTGGTAGCCAGGAAGACCATGCAGGAGGGCCTGAGAGACAGATTTTTAACTTTTTTAGGCCCAGCACTGAATCTATAATGCTATTTTTGTTTGTTTTTCATGATTCGGTCTCGATTTTGCATTATTTTTTTTATGAAATATCAACCAACTGGTAAATAAGTGGGCCACAAACAAGCTTGGAAATAAGCAGACCATCATCTGCAGAATGATGTCCCCATAGGGTGAATTTGTGATGAGCAGGGCAACATCACTAAATTTACCCTCTGTGAACCTCAATCTGAATCAAGGTCTCAAGCCTGAACAGAAAGCGGTACCCAGATGATAAATTGGGCACTGTATGGGATAGCATCAACAAATTCCCCCTCTGGGGATCTCATTCTGAATTCGACAAATTGCTTATTTCCAGGCTTGATCACAACCAGGTCGCGATTTGAATGAGAAATGTACTATTTTTATAGTCACAGTGCTGTACAATAAAATCTATTTAAATGGATTATGGTTTGACTTTTCATCTTATGTATAATAATGTCATAACAAGGGCAATGCAAAGCATGGGCCACTGCTCCCAACCAATATGCAAGTTTGATGTAGCCTTGAAGGTATTGTGGAACAGAAAATTTTTCTAAGTCAAACAAGGGCCATAACTCTGGGAAAAAAGTATTGGACGGAACCAGTTCCTTGTGCATATCCATTCCACCATGCAGGTCTATCAGCATACCAAAGGAGATCTAAAGCCGAGCGATCGCTTTGAAACTACAATGCAAAATGTTTGTAAAGACAGATGGATGGAGGGCTTCACTGAAGGTCGGGGGCAAAATGAAAGTGGGCTCAGAGTTTTGACCATATCATGACTGGTTCCATCAAAAGTCATTGTGGCAACTGGCAGGTTGATTCTAAAGTGAAAACTTATAGTCTGTTTTGGAGTCAAGAGTGAAGCTAACATATACAATTAAGATATTGTTATAAGTCACACAGTGCAGTTCCTTCACTGCACTATTGAAAATTTGATGGGATGGTGCCACCCTTTTCTGTGAACTAGAAACAAATAGGTCCAGAGGATGGAACATTGTTTGATCATTAGTATGGTGAGTCAGTATATGTCAAGGGGATGAAAATGTGTCATTTCCCCAAAAACCGAAAAGAGGAAGGATGAGATTATTATCACCCTCAATACCTCTTACATGTTGTCATAAATGAGTAGCCTAAATGGTATGTTAAATGATACTGTGTGTATCCCCGACTTTCCAAATGTCGAATAGATAGAAACTTGACACAATTGTTGTTCACTGCAGCAGATTCAATTCAATTGTATTTCTAAAATTTGGTAATGAAGCAAAATGAATAGAGAGGTCAAATCAAGAATCCATTCAAAATTTGAATAACTGCCACACCCTATATATATTATATGTTTCCAGATCCCTGTGCATGTACCCTGCCAGAATTTTAAGAAAAACATTTCTGACAGTGTACATGGGCCTGTGTATCCTGCCAAAAAAATGTGAAACTAATACAGTGGTTGCACTTAATTGGATACCTCTTAACTGATTAGCCCTGTTAATTGAATATAATTTCCAAACACTAATCCACTTACCATACCTCAAGTACAAATTTGACATGTTAATTAATATAGGTCATAGAGGAAACTCCTGTTAATTGAATAAAAGATCAAGTCGGGATGTTACCCGGACTCTCTCCAGTTTTCCTTTGTTTACAATCTATTTGGCCTCAGTACATCTAATACAGGCATTAAATCTATTATATCTTGTTTAACAGAGCTCATGGAGCTCTGTCAAACAAGATATAATAGAATAAATGCCAAGTTTATCTGTAGAACAGAAGAAAAATGACACAATCCCTGTTAATTAAATACTCCTGTTAACTGAATATTTTTAATTGGCAAAGTGACTATTCAAGTATCAGGGTTCCACACATACTTCTTTGCACTGTACACAAAATTCACAAGTCAAATTCTTTAATTCTTTCAATCTTTCGTGTAAGCATATATCTGAATGTAGCAATGGAGAAAGCAAGTTTTTCTTCCACCATGTACCTCAGAATTTGTATTTCCACATGATTTTAAATAAGAGGCCCCCCACCTGACAATAGTTGTTTAAAGAAGGGTTTAATTAGCATCTATAGCTAGTTAACAATACAGAGGAATGAAGTTATTTAATTATTTATAACTCTGTTGTCCATGCCAGATGACTTTTTTCTAGTACTGGGATGCTACCACAGAACTAATGCTTGATTTTCAGTTATGCAAAACCTGTGAGTCCAAATATCAACCTAGGAACTTAACTTGAACAAACTTGAGTCTGAGCCCTTCCTTTCTACCACCAGGATGCTGTATACCAAATGTGAAAGCAGTCTGACTGGGGGATCTGAAGGAGAAGATTTTTAAAGAAATTTCCTCATATTGCACCAAGCTGAAATTCAGGTTACCATATGGGGGCCCAAATATTAACCCAGGGACCCAATCTGAACAAACTTGAATCTCACCACATAGAGATGTTGTATACCAAATACAAAAGCATTCTGACTGGTGGATCTGGAGAAAATGATTTATAAAGAAATTCCCTCATATTGCACGAAATAAAAATTCAGGTTCCCATAAAAAGACCAAATATTAACCCAGGGACTCAATTTGAACAAACTTGAATCTGCCCCCACCTAGATATGTTGTATACTAAATATCAAAACATTCAAAGAGATCCTTCTGGAGAATTTATAATTATTTATTTATTAAGATTTAATGACACTTTAACAGCCAAAGTCGTATCGTCTCAGTGTCAGTTTTATGGGTGGAGGAAACTGGAGTACCCAGAGAGAACCACAGAGCAATGACAGGCAGCTGCCAGCTCCCCAACATCGTAATGCCGCACTGCAGCACAGGCAGGGTTAGATTGGCTGAAGACATGCACAACATCATCGTGCAGTATGCCTTAGTACACGGCGTCATCGTGCCCCATGTGGATAATCAGGGTGAAGTGCCTTGCCCAAGGACACAAAGTGGGAGTCCGAATCGATTGCTCAGATGGTCACCTATCCAAGGACTAACCAGGCTGGTTCTGGAGAAGAAGACTTTTAAAAGAAATTCCCTCATATTGCACTAAGTTAAAATTCAGGCTGCAATAGGGAGCCCAAATATTAACTTAGGGACCCGATTTGAACACACTTGAATCTCACCCCCAGAGATGTTGTATGCTAAATATGAAAGTGTTCTGACTGGTGGATCTGAAGAAGAAGATTTTTAAAGAAATTCACTCATATTGCATCAAGTTAAAATTCGGGCTCCCATGGGGAGCCCATTTATTAACCCACGCACTTGATTTGAACAAATTTGAATCTCACCCCCTAAAGATGTTGCATACCAAATATCAAAGCATTCGGACTGGTGGATCTGAAGAAGATTTTTAAAGGTCATTCCCCATCTCATCAAAAGATTGTGATCAGTGGTTGTGTAGAAAATGAAAAAAAAAATTTCTGCAAATATGTAGACTCCGCATTTTTTTGATGCCCCCCTATAGAACACCCTGATACAAATGCGGGCAATTGTTTTTTATCATTCAATTTTACTGGTTCTAAAGATGCTTCCTACCACATAACTGTTTTCTGTTCTGTGTGGTTTGGGAAATACAGGCATTTGAAGATATTTCTATTTTTAGCTCCTGGGGTTCCCACGGGGACACAGACATTTTTTTTTTGTGTGATGAATCAAGTACTTATGACTCAATAATACTACATATCAAATTTGTTTCAAATTGGAATATCGGTTTAGAAAACAAAACGTTTGGGCGAGGCCAAAAATCTTGGCCCTCCCATTACAAAGGCAAATTGATCCACAAACTTTGTTTGAACAAACTTGATTCTACACCTCAAAAGGAAGCTCCATACCAAATATCAAGTCAACGTCCTGACTGGTTCATGAGAAGAATTTTGGTGGATTTTCCTCCACCCCCTCCCTATGAGGCTGGGCAAGTTGATTTGATAAAAAAAAATAAAATGCGATGTCAGAACAAGCAATCACCTCAAATATAATGAAAATTGGTTCAGCAGTTTAGGAGGGCCAGTTGCAAACAGCATGTACACAGATGACTGATGCCTGACAGTGAGTGATCACGAAAGCTCATCCTGACTTTCTGTCAGGTGAGCTAAAAACACACTAACCTGTGAGCAATTACAGGTAGCAACAACTGGTAGAGTGCTGAATTATTTTTCAAAGGTGATTTATAAAGTGAATACTTTCTTTCGAAAGTTTTTTGGATCTGGCCATTCAATACATTTAAAGATGAAAATGTGGAATATAATTGAAGACAGATACCTAGTAAATGCATTAGCTCACTCAAAAATTTTCAGACAAGGCTGTATACAAGAACAACTTACCAAATGTAATGGCTATATTTAGCCAGCAATACTCATGAAAATTAACACTCAAATTTTATTACTTTAAGTTTTGAAATTCCTGCCTACAAAATATAGCTTATGACCACTCATAGAGCTTGTTCCAATTAGGGCATCATAAGCTATGTTTCGGGGGCATAAATGAACCCCTTCTGTTAGACCACACAAAGTAGATCTTCAGTTTCACATGCAATTTTTTTATAATTCAGGTGTGCAGGCATTTTTGGGTTTTATTTTTAATTTTTGTAATTATTATTTTTTACCCTCAGAGGTTTTTATACTTGTTTTTATGTTTTAGGCACACTTAACGTCAAAATATTGAAATTTAAAAAAATAAAAACAAAGTGAGCAGAGGCTCACGAGAAATACCCGCCCTTTGCCGTTCAGCCATTTGAAGGTGATGTATTTCCTCCCCAGTAAGATGTATATCAAATCTGTTTGCAAGCAATTCACCCAAACTCAAGTTAAAATTCGGACAATACAAAAAATATGTTTCCTAAGTCAAAAAAGGACCATAACTCTGGTGAAAACAATGTGAAGTTATAGCTTTGCACACACAAGACAACTCAAGTTATTGCATAGAAATCAAAAGTTTATTTATAGTAACAGTGACCGTGACCTTTGACCTATGGACCCCAAATGCAATCCCAACAGTTGACACCTCAAATGCAATCAAAATATGAAGTTATAGCTTCATACACAAAAGAAAATTAAAGTTATTGCAAGAAAACCAAAAATCTATTTATAGTAACAGTCATCTTGACCTTTGATCTACTGACTCCAAATGCAATCCCAACGGACGACACCTCAAGTGCAATCACAATATGAAGTTATACCTTCTTACACAAAAGAAAACTAAAGTTATTGCACGGAAACCACAAATCTATTTATAGTAAATGTGACCTCCACCTTTCACCTACAGATCCCAAAAGCAATCCCAATCATCAACCCATTACAAGCGGCCTACCTGTGAAGTATGGGTACTGTGCAACCAACGGAACAAAAGTTATTGCCCGGAAACGAGTGTGATGGATGGACAGACAGATGGACGAACAGATGAACGAACAGATGGACGAATGGACGGAAGAGGATAAATGGACAAAGTGATTACTATATACCCCCCTTTTATAAAATATAATAACGCAACTTGGAATTCAACAAATTCTGTCTTGTTTGACAAGCTCAATCTGTTAAGAAGACCAAAATTGGTAAAATTCCTAGTTGTACATGTATTATGAAAAAAATGCTTCAGGAAATTTTGATATTATGACATCAGTATGTAGAAGGTAAGTTACAGAATAACATAGACAGTGGAGTATTTTATCCACTTTATTAACTCGGAGAATATATTCGAGATAAGGCCCCACAAAGTAGATCTTCTGTTTCTCAGGCCGTTCTTTGTAAAATAGAATGTGGGCGGGCATTTTTTTATTTTGTTTTTTATTTCTTTATAATTATCTCTTTGCCATCAAAAGTTCATCTTCATTGTTTGTTTTATGTTCTAGGCCTCATAATCTACAGAATAGGCTGGGTGGTGGTGTACTTCATCACTTGAGTGCAAGAAGGCTTTGCAATTCTGATTCTTTGCAAAGCCTTGATGCACTCAAGGGACAAATTTATCAATTTTATTAACTTGGATAAAACAGGCTTTCAAGCAACTTTTTGTGAAAAATAAGGGGCATTTTAGGGTAATACTTCAGAAAATATAAAGAGTTATTTTAGAAATTTATAGGGCTATTTGGATCTAAAAATAGGGATAAAACTTTAAATTCATAAGCATCAAAATAGGGAATATACTCACCTTTCAGACCAAATAAAAAAAGTGTTGTTACCAACCAAGAAGATCAGCTCAATGGCAATGGCCATCAACAGTCATATGCAGCAATTGAACTTCAGAATTGGATAATACTGAGACTAGATTTTAAACAAGATATTTCATTGTTATACATATATAAGCAGTAAGGCTAACATTTTTTTAATTTTTAGTTTTACTGTCGAGCCTACCCAATGATATTCCAATCATATTTCAAAACATAGGAAATTTCCCCCCCAAAATATGATGGTTTTTTTTTTAGGATTTTAAAGCTTTTATAAAGAAAATAAGGGGTACTAAAAAAACAGTAGGAAAATTAGAAAAGTTAAAAAATTTACAGTAATTTATATATTTTTTTTACTTACCAATGACCCAGACTTAGCTGGTGCTAACTCTAAAATATTATGGGCCAAATGCAAATTTTACGCCCCAATCCCCAAAATTTGCATCTAAAACCGAAAATTACATGTCCTATATGGTCCTCCATACTTTTACCCCACAGCGTATGTGCAGTGTCAAGGAGGTCTCAAAATTGCTGCCAAAAGTCATTCTTACAACCAGTGCCTGGTAAGCGTTATGTACTCAGCGGGGAGGAATGAGTTCCCAACTCATGGGAGGTTCCGTCTGGGTCATTGGTAAGTATAAAAAATATATAAATTACTATAAATTTTTTAACATTTTTATACTGTACCAATGACCCAGACTTAGCTGAATAGTAAAAAGGTTGGAGGGCCTAGGACATAAAGGAAAATCCAATAGACTCAATTACCTATAACAGACCTATTCCCTTAAGGAGAAAAGGAGAGATAGTCTTACATGTATCTTTCTTATTTGTAACAAAAAAGAAAGACACAATACTATTCTGTAATTGAGAATAATAACATCAATGCTCTCTATAAACATCTAGTATAACCCTTTATACTAATATTTTTTAAGGAAAGCCAACAAATGCGGGAGTCTAGAGAAATGAGACTCTATATACTCATTTAAAAGTGTTCGAGGATAGTATATTAACGCTCAATTAATCACGTGATATATACGAATGCTTCACACAAATCAACACTTAAATATTACACAGATGAGTAAACATAGGCTTAACCCTAAAATCATCTCGGAACCGGCACGGAATTACTAAGTCCAAGGGAGGTATTCCCTTGCTTTACACTATAAAGCAAGTGACCTAAGGGAACATTCGCCCCCCTCCCCTTTCCCTTGCCCTGGATCAAATACTCCAGAGCAAAGAAGGCAGCAGGACAGAGTCACTGCTGGACCTGAAAGCCTATACACACATAGTTGCCACTGTTTAGTAGACGACCTTCAGAGTAAAAAATAGCGGACCTAAACAATGTAGATCTGCAGAAAAGGACTCAATATTCTCAGATACAAAATCGTGAAAATGGAGGGCTAACACTAATATGCAGCCCTCATTAAATCTGAAATAACCATATTAATAGCTTAAGCCCATGAAGTAGAAGAACTCTTACTTCATGAGCTTAAACTAAAACACAGACTGCTGAATAAAGAAATAATCATAAGCAGAACTGACTGTAGATTGAATCCATCTGACCATAGAATGGACCGAAATGTCGAGGAAGCTTCCACGGCATGTCCCACAACAGACGCCTGAGTAAATAGTCCACAGTCTTGTGGAGCTAGAGAAGCTACCAACAGAATTTGCATTGAAATAATTACACTAGAGCAAAATCTGTTGAATTGACAACGTTGTAAGATACGCATATCTCATTATTCCGTCTAACAAGATCGATAGAGCGTTTATTGCAAACGCTCGAAGATCCAAACATAATGACACATACGTCTGCAACTAATTGTTGAGATGCATCGCGAATAAGTCGATCATTGGCCGCTCGCCATGGTAGCAATCTGATTGAAAACTTGTTTGTTGAAAGCCGATTCTGGCGGCAACAAACGGCCCCTCCGTGAAGGGAGTCTGCTAATACGTTCGGATGACCCGGAATATGACGGACTGATAGGAGAACTTGATGTTCTAATAGCAACTGAAAGATTCCTTCCATTAACATGAATAACAGGATGGAATGAGTGCCTCTATAATTCCGAAAATACGCTAATACCATCGAATTGTCGGACAGAATTAGCATATGAACATACTGAATTACGTTATCCAATAACGTTGCGCAAGCTAAAATGATACTTGATGTTTGAGTGCTTGATAAGGAACTACGGAATGAAAAGACCCTGGCACTTCAATCCGTTGGGCTCAATGAAAATGACCCAACCTGTTTACTGGCATCCGTCAAGACTGTAAAACTCGGATCCGGCAGTTGCCGTGGAACTACCCGAGTTAAGCCCAGAAAACTTGCCCAAGTCTGAATCTCTTATTCACTTGATTAGACAAGACGATGTCCGTATCGAGCTAAAGAATCTTCACCCTCGAATACTTAATTAAAGAAATTTGGAGAGGACCAATGCGTAACAGCCTCTTCGGAATAAAATCAGGGCAGTCCCACCTAAACGTATCAGTCTCATAAGATCTCTCGCTGAGACTTGTCTGAGCGAAGATAATAGTGAGCACAACAACTGAATAATTTTCGTTCTGGGTAATGGCAGATGAACGAAAAAGTTGTGCGTTACGAAGCTCATCCCCCGGTGGGTGAATGACTTGGATGATACCAGATCCGACTTCTCCTCGTTTACTTAAGAAACCCGAGACGTCAGAGCAATAGAAGCAGATTCTGCACATAGTTCTGAAGCGTTAACTCATTGCCGTACCTGAATGAATGTTGTCCAGGTAGGTCGACGTTATCGCAGACGAATAAGTTTGGAAATGAGTCATTACTGAGTCCGTTATTCAACTGAAGGCCCAGGGGGCTAGATTCAGACCGAAGTATATTGCTCGGAACTGATATACGACTCCTATGATAAGGAAGCAAAGATACTTTCTGACGCCTGATGTACCATGGCGTGAAAGTAGGCATCTTGAGATCTATGCATGTAGCATAATCGTAGACCCGAATACTCACTCTGACCGATCAGGTGGACTCCATATATAAACTTGGAGCCACGATCAGCTTGTTTATCCAGTTCCGAATAATGAGTGAACGGAATGAGCCGTCTGGTTTTTGGAACCAGAAAAGGATGGTTGTAGAAACCTGGAAATTCCTAGATTTCTACAATCTCCATCGCGATCATTCCAGAAGAGACTAGACTTCTGATGGAAGCGAGCCTCTATCCTACTGACTTGGCGGAAGCTGAGTCCATCTTGGACTCCGAGTTGACAGAGAATTTCGTTTGAGGAACAATTTAGTCCTTTCGAAATCACCCCTTGAAACCAAGGGACATCCATAACCTATTCCCAAATAATTGAGAAACTCGACCGTCTTCCGCTCACTAGTACACAACAGAGGTTAAAACCATTACCTTCTGATCCTGCGAGGCTTGCGGAAGAAGCCATGTCCTCCACTGTCCGCACCGCCCCGTCGACCTAGGAACGCCTGACCGTAATTACGTCCCATATATGAGTCGCTATCCTGATAGTCTGTAAAATAAGACCTAGAGGACGCATAGGAACTTCCCTTGGACATATTCATCCCAGAAGTGCCTGTCCTACTCTTCTCTGCTGAATCCAACTGTATGGAAGCAAATTTAAGGTTTTTCACCTTACTATCTACACGCGTGGATGTAGCCAGGACCGCGTCACGTCTAACCAACTCCATATTGCCACTAAAGGACGGAGTTTTACGTGAGGCCCTTGAAAGAACTCTTATTAAGGAGATTGTGCATCCTAGAGTTCTTTTTCCTTGCGACGTAATAATAACGTTCTGGTAAGGTGATCTGCGTACGATGATGCGTCTAAGCTGACCCTGCTAGAAGATATTGTTATTTCCAACATCGTGGTTGGAATTGACATAGACGACAGTAAAAAACAATACTAGGTCCTGACCTGGTCGTCTAGATGCAGAGAACTCTTAGAATGCTCTGTCCTGTCGTTTCAAAATATTCGTTGAATTGATGAAAGGCAGATGTAGAACATATTGCCGATAAGAAACCTGACCTGCCAATTTCGGTAGCAAGTTAAATAATATAGCGTCATTCAACAGATCAAATGTCCGTGAGACATATCTGGACTATGTCGGAAACTGAGGGATGATGACCCTAAACCGATTAAGAATTCTGTGTCCAGTGGCACTATCAGTCTCTTATCCGGCAACGCAGAATTTTGGTCCGGAGGAACAATGTGAGATGACAATGCCAGATGCACTCTACGGCAATTATGTGTTGTTCCGAAAAGGGAAAATACAACACATCCGTATCCCTTTCGCCATCCTGTCGGACCACTTGTAATTCTTGGTCATCCGTGTCTGAACCTGCAGCGGAACGTACCAACCCAGCTTCCTCTGATAATTCCTGATCCGACAGAGTTACTGTCGGTTGCTGGGATGCTGCAATAATTGTGCTATCTGCGATAGCATGTCCGTAACAGAGGCCTGTGGAGCTGCGGTCTTATAGGATTTAGCCGCTGGAAGCTCCTTGGACGTTCACTCTTGCATATATCTGATATGTGAACGTCCGGAGTATGAAGGCCTTGTATCCTTGGCTACCGGATGGCGTGACCTGGTCGCTGTAGAATCCCTGGTCGGCGATGTTGGCTGAATATCACAGGTCACGTAGCCAAGGTGCGGTCGCGAGTGCTGCCGTGAGGATGAGGAAGCCGAAAGAGAAGTCTCTCCGGACTGTCTATATAACGGAGCGTCCCGAACGGTGGACGTATGCTCTGACTGAGCAACATTTTGTACCACAACATCTGGGCCCAAATGTTGTAAAATGAGAGAGGAACCTCTCTTGCTCGCAGCCCGATGGACCTGGACGAGCTAGGAACCAGACTAATAGGCTTCCTCTGTACCATCCTCGTATCGCCACTGGGTGTGCACATTGTATTTTATAGTGCTCGCATAACCCAAATCTCCTTCCTGGACCGCAATGGATGAACCCGGGTGCTGAGCCATTCGGTGAATGGTTGTGACACTGGGCGAGCTAGCGGTCGCCAACGCCGTCGATCCTACTTGGGACCTCTTAGGCAATTGACGTATCTGTATGAGCACTTTACCGCTAGCTCTTCATTTGACTGTGACAATGGAAGCACACTTACAAAGACTTCACAGTAACAATACCTAGTTCATGTTACCCTATGAGACCTGTGGAGCCTCGGTCCTACGTGAAATATCCGCTGGAAGCTCCCGGGACGTTCATTCCTGCATTTATATAATATGCGAACGGCCCGACTGGAAAGGTCTCGTCTCGTATCCTTGGCTAGCAGATGGAGTGACCTGGTTGACGTGAATTCCTTGGTCGGCGAAGCAGGAGTACCAGGGACGTTCAGTCCTGCATTTATATAATATGCGAACATCCCCTGGAAATCTGTGGTTACATAGCCAAGGTGCGGTCGTGTGCGTCGACGAGGATGAGGAAGCCAAAATAGCAGCCGTGTCGGACTGTCATGCGATGGAGCGTCCCGAGCAGGAGGAGTGGACGTAAGCTCCGACTAAGCGAACAACATACAACAACATCGCGGCGGAGATGTTGTTGCAAGAGAGAGGGGGCCTCTCTCGCTCGCAGTCCGAGGGACCTGGACAAGCTAGCTACCAGACGGACAGGCTTCCTCCGTACTATCCTCGGATCCGTCATTGCTGGGTGTGCACATCTGAAGTTTTATAGTGCTCGCATCACCCAATCTGCTTCCCTGGACTGCAACGGACTAACCCGGGTGCTGTACCATTCTTTCCTGGTGAATGGACGAGACACCGGGCGGACTAGCGGGCGACAATGCCTTCGATAGAACTAGCTAACTCCCAGCAATTGTCGTAAAACCTTGAGCACTTCCCGCTAGCCCTACTATTGCAACAACGGAGACACACTTATTGAAGACATCACGGAAACATCACTCTGAATTCTGAAAAAGAAACTGATAGTATATAGTGACCCTATGGATAGAGGACGTAATGGTCCCCTCACCGCTAATAAAATACCGAGACACCCGTCTCCAATGATGTCATAACAATCAACACACACAGAGCAAGAATTAATGTGACTACATTGACTATAAGAAACACAATGAACTTGTGAATTAGAGGAAGATATCCTCGCATTACGAATGAAGAATAGTTTTTCCAACCAGAAAAAATATACACCGTCATATTACTCGCACTAACCCTTGAAATATATATACATATATATTATAATTCATTATAACATTTCAAAAGAAAATAATTTTCAAAAAAAAAAATTTCTGAAAAAATTTTCAGAAGAGCCCAAGTTCCCAATGGGAACCTTGAGCCCAAAGGATCCCCAAAAAGCCTAAGTGTGGACCCAAATTTTTAATGATTTTGAAAAATTAATGTAACACTTACAGACAATATTAATGTATCTTGCTATGAAATAAATTAAGCAGAAGACAAGTAATCACTGTCAGAAGTAACAGTTGTCAACATAAGCAAAAGTGTCAACAAACCGGAAACATGACTTCAGGCACTGAAACAAACATAGCCCGAAATCAGTTACCAATTTAAACACTCTCTGATGTAAAACAGAGGCTTCCAGAGAAGAAACTGTAGAACATCAGATGGTAGATGCAGACCAAAATGCCTAAACACCCCTGGGGTGAGGAAGTAAACATGGAGAAAAAACAGAAAATAATTCTGTTACCAAGCCAAAACTCCCAAGAAATTTTAGAATAAACATTACAAAAAATAAGCCAAAAGCAAGGGAGAATAGCTAGGGGGGAATAAAGGAAAGGGAGAGAGGAAACACTGATTAAACAATGGAACATTCGTAGCAAGAATGACCACAACAAGGTCATGCCTCGAAAATAGGTAACATGAATAATTTCGTAAAGTAATTATAAGTTACAGCCCTGAACATTTGTTTCCACTGTTTTTTCCTCTCCACCTATTTCCACCATATATCCACCATTTCTCTCATAATTATGTGTCTGGCATCAAACTGAGATTTACAAGCACAAATATCAGTCAGTTGTAAATGAATTGAGGGCCAAACAAAGAATGATTTTTGGCGGCAATTTCGAGACCTCCTTGACACTGCGCATGCGCAGTGGGGTAAAAGTATGGAGGACCATATAGGACATGTAATTTTGGTTTTAGATTTTTGGGTATCGGGGGTAAAATTTGCATTTGATCCTTAATATTTTAGAGTTAGCACCAGCTAAGTCTGGGTCAGTGGTACAGTATAAAAATATAAGGGCCGCTTGAAAGCCTGGTAAAATATCAGACATAAACCATTTATTTTTTATTTATTGTGGGAGGGCCTGAGAAACAGATTTTTAACTTTTTTAGGCCAAAACAAATCAATTTTTATTTTATTAAAGTTCACATTGATAATATAGAGCCCGTACAGCAGCCAAAATGACAATGCATGAGGTCTGAGAAAGATTTCTATTTTTGTAGGCTTTAATGAAGAATATCTTGTTAGCAAAAGTCAACCTCTAATCATGTTAGGTAAAGGGTTAAGCTCACCAAGCACAGCAGTTTTTGTCTGCAACTAACAAAAAGCACAGTTCTGAACTGATCGGTTTGTTTCACAATCATAACATACCTTCAAATCAAAAAAAACTTCTTCAGGCTTCCCCAATCCAGCTCCATCATTATATCGGATAAAGTATGTTGTTTTTTCAGTGAGGCCTGATGGAACATATGTTGGTAGAGGATGGCCATCTCCTAATGACCAATGAACCATTTCTACTTCCGGATGCAAGTCAATATACCAATTCATGAAATCACAGGCTGCAAAATAAAATCAGAAATAAGATCAAACTAGAGTGATGTAACGCATGCAGCCCGACTGTCCTAGGAATGGCAATGCTTAGACGCAAAATAGTCAGAGCCATTTTTTGTTAACAGTTTACCTAACGAATCTGCCATATCTGCACTCTTGATATACAAAATTTGCTATTCAAATTTTATTTTTTCATTTCTCTACTTCAAAACATACCTCATGACCTATTAATGGAACAAACTTGATGAGCTTGTTCCAATAAGGTGCAATAAGCCATGGTTAGAAGTAAACAAAAAATGAAAAAATCTGATGTTTCAGAAAAATAATTTGTACTGTTGGATTCAACTGTTTGGTAAAGGATTAAAGATGCAGTACATAAAGCAATGTTGGGCTATATGAGTCAATTTTCTTTTTTGAATGTAATAACTCCCAATCCTTCAAAATGCATTTTGGGAATAATTGCCTAAGTGACACACGTGTGTGTGTGTGTGCGTGTGTGTGTGGGTTTGTCTTACCAACTTGACGAGGTAACTAGACAAAAGAGTTTGCGTGTTTTGCCTTACCGAGGTACAAAAGACAAAAGAAACCCTTTACCTCGGTTGTTTTCCCAGAACTGTACCGGCAAAACGAGGTAGAAACCGTTAGTCCACACAAAGGACAAACAATGGGGTACCTCGGTATGTAGGGTAAACAAGACTCTGTGTGTGTGTGTGTGTGTGTGTGTGTGTGTGTGTGTGTGTGTGTGTGTGTGTTTGAGGTTAAAAAATCGCACTGGCACAGACATTTCATACTGAAACGTTTTTTTCTTTTAATATGCCGCCGAAAAATTGTTTTCATTTACTGAACCCTGATTGGTTTCAAACATGACAAAAAAGTACACAAAATTGATTTAAACTAAGTGATGAGCTTAGGAACTGGTTAAACTGACTGGCAGAAATTGGTGTTATTCATTGATGGGCTCTAATTTAGTCCTTACAAGGATGTTACGCAAGCTTTTGTTTTTCTTATAGGCGATGACAGGTCGAAGATTCAAAGGTTCATTTAATTTAGCATTGGTAAAATTGAATTCATCTTTTAACATTTTTGCTATTTCGATATTCATTCTGTTGTACGTTAAAGTGAAAGGAATGATGGACCTCCTTTCGCATTCACCCTCTGATATGTTCATACCAAATGGCCAGAGAGTTTGAAGCGTATTGATCCAAAAAGCTTCACGTTTTTTTCTAAATTCATCCGTTTCTTCTAATGTGTCTTTAATTGGTGGTTGTTCAATAGGATGGATTTCGAAATCGTCCAAAGAATGGCCAGGAAGGTTAAAATGTTGTGCTACTGGGGCATCAGCATTATGTTTTATATCCTGTTTGTGTCTAGTAGCACGTTCTCGAAAAGGATTTTGACTTTGACCAACATACTGTTTCCGACATCGCTTACAAGTGATAAGGTAAATAATGTTTGGTGAATCACAATGGAGGGGGTTACGGATCTGATAATGATTTTTCGTTTGTTCGGAGGAAAATTCCTCTTTCTGATCAGGCATAAAAGTATGCAGTCTACAACGAGGCTTTTTGCAATTAAATACCGCGCCACTACCATTCTGCAACGGTCTGTTGTGTTCAATCTTCAGTGGTTCGAAATCGGTAGTTTCAGCTGGACTTTCGAGCTTTTTCAGGGTTTGGGATTTCAGGCTACGCAAGAGACGCAGCGAGTACCCTCTCGATCTGAGGGAGCCAAATAGAGTAGAACAAGCCTCATTGAAATTTACCTTATCACTTGAATTGCGGTGGAAACGAATGAGTTGTGATTTGATGATACCTTTAAATGTATGGTGAGGATGAAATGATTTTGTGTGCAACAATTGATGTGAATCAGTTGGTTTAAAATACACTTTATAATCTAAATGACCGGACGCCTGAAATTGCTTGCCTTTATACACGGTCACATCGAGAAAATCAACAGAATTTTCACTGATAGTAGCTTTCAATTTAATATTTGGATCGTGATTGTTCAAAATTTCTAAAAATTCATCAAAATCTTCTTTTGAATGTTCCCAAATAATAAAAATGTCATCTAAATACCTGAGATATACGAGAGGATGCTTTGCACATTTGCTTAAGGCATTTTCCTCCCATTCCGCTACATAAATGCTTGCAAAATTAGGACTGAATCTTTTGCCCATAGGACAACCCATTATTTGTAGAAAATATTCTCCATTGAATTGAAAGTCATTACCTTTTAAGCTCAGCTCTAAAAGATCCAAAATTTGTTCATCCGGGCGTTTCGCATCCGGATATTTTTCAAATGCATTTTTAACTGATTTAACACCTTTATCAATATCAATGTTCGTATACATACTGTCGATATCCAAAGTAGCCAAAATTGCATTTTTCGATATTTTCAATTTCGAAATTTTTGACAGGAAATCCTGTGTATTTTTTAGATAGCTCGGATGTCTATTTGCTATAGGTTTCAGATGATAATCAATTAATTCCGAGATCGCATAAGATTCCGAATTACAATCTGATACAATTGGCCTCCCGGGTGGAGTTAAGTCATCCGTCCATGAAGAACGGTCCTTGTGGATCTTTGGTAGGATATAAAATTGTCTTGTTTGAGCACTGAGCTTAGCTGTTAAATATTTCAATTGTTTTTTGGTAATGTGACCTTCGTCGAGGAGAAATTTTAAGATCTTATTGAATTTTTCGATATTACTAGGCCAAATAAGTGAATCTATTTTCTTATAATGTTTAGTATTGCTGAGTTGTCTCATGGCTTCCTTTATATAATTATCCCGAGATAGAACAACTACCGACCCACCTTTGTCGGCTGGTTTAATTACTAATTTCTTATTTTTTCGAAGTTTCGTGAGGGCTCTCCATTCACCAGCTGTTAAATTGTCTTTATCGGAGAGTATGTTCATGCTGAACACCTTTTGGATGATTCGTTTACTAGCCTCAATAATTTCAGGATCTACTTCACTATCTGGAGGTGACCAACCAGATGATTCTGTAAAAGGAAGTTTCCGACCGCTGGAGTTTCTAAAGCGGTCTGCTAATTTCATTTGCCTAAGAAAATTACAGTTGTATGATGGTAAATTTGTTTGGTTATCAGTTTTAGGCTTTGGTGCTGGTACAAAAGTTAAACCGCGATCTAAAAGAGATTTCTCTTGGGTTGTTAGGTCATTGGTGCCAGACAGGTTAACCACATTAGTTCCTAATCCCACATCTGTTAGGCTTTGCCTTTACTTAGTTTAAATTTAGGTGGTTCAACCAGTGATCGTACATAATATTGGCGGTTCTCGTGGTCCAATGGATTAAATCCTGAGCAACATCAAACTTCGCGTCATCAATTTTGGGTATCACGTTAACGTCCTTCACTTTCCGAATGGTTTCGTTGATGATGCTCAGGGTTCTCCTCTCAGCCTGAGGGAGTTTTTGCGAAAAGTTTAGTTCAGCGAAATAAATTTTTGCTGATCTAAACTTGACCCTGATATCGCTAAGCATATTCCGCAACTGCTTAACTACGAGATCAGAATTATCGTTTCGAGAATTCACGCCAATATTTAATAATATTTTTGGGGGACTGGACTGGTCCCTGTGCCCTTTAAACATAGAGCGCAGATGATTGAATTTGGCGCCGGGGTAACACTCCACCTGGATGTCCGGATGGGGATTTCGATCAATGCGTCCTAAATTTGAACTTCCAATCATAAGGATGTTTTTACAAACATCGGGGAGGCGCCAATTCCTTTTGTCAAAATTAACTCCGCTTTTATGCCGAAACTGGGAGAATTTAGAATCAAATGAGCGGCCCGAGTTGCGGCTCGGTGATTTGACTTTCTCTGAGTACGATATACCTGGTTGAACCACACTAGAGGCAGGAGAAGGGGGAGAAGAAACAGAAGCAGGAGAGGAAACAGAAGCAGGAGAAGAAACAGAAGGAGGAGGAGGAGTTCTAGTGAGAGCACTAGGAGAACCAGAGAAGAAAGGCTGAGGAGGAGTAGGAGGTAGAGGAGCAAGACGAGGCGAGACAGCATTACTCAATTTGCGAGCATCTTCAGTCACAATATGGACCGGAGATGTTTGCAAATTGAGGCGCTTACTCTGAGAGAAAGAAGAAGTAGAAGGAAAAGAAGAGGGAGAAGTGCTTTGCCTTGATCTTTTCTTATTTTGCTTTTCGCGTTGGGGTAGAGGGACAACACGGGCCGGAGTTTGCTTGCTCCCTCCCGTATTGTTCCTTACTCCAGACGCTGGGCGAAGTTCCGAAATGTAAGACTCATAGGCCGAAATCGTCTTATCTGTCAACTTATTTTTAAAGTTCTTTTTAGCCCAGATCAAGGCACGCGCCGAAGCGCTATTGAAGTCTATTTTTTCGAGTCCAGGAGGTGGTCGCATAGCCAAAGTTATCTTAGACTTCAACTGGTTTAAATTTACCTTATAATGCTCAACTAAAGCATTTAACGTTTGGTTGGCCCATCCCACACTAATCTGTCGAAAAACAGAAAAAATGTGTGGGTGGGAAGAGATGGCTTTAGAAAGCCACCTAACTCATCTACTTTCTTCTCCAGCTGTTTCGGGAAATCCCGATTTGCCAAATGGTGCTCTAAGAGCCCAATGTGGTGCAAACATTGAAGCTCCTGAAACAGAGCCTTGACCAGCCTAGAATAAGCCTGGAACGATTGTTCCTGGCCAGTTCCGGACTGGGCAACTCTCTGCTTCTGATGCCTCTGCCATTTTCTTGCCATTGTTGAATCCAGTAGATAAATTAAGTATAAATAAAATATAAAAGTGATGAAATAAATAAAATTGGAAAATTAGATATTACCTATTAAAGAAGATACCTGGATTGGTTGCAGTCTTCAGCAAAGGTAGAAAATAATCGGTCAGTCTCGACGCGTTTTGCTTGTTTTTGCCTCTTCAAGGAGACTTTGAGGAAAATGATTGAAATGATTGATAGTTGAAATCAAATAATCCAAACTGGAGTTATCAGTCGGAAACCAAAGTCCATTTTTTTTTCCACATGTGGTCAGTCTAAACTCTTCAGAATGCATTTAGAGCAGAAAAAAAAAATACCTAACTGGCACCATGGGGGTGGGTGGTGGTGCTTGTCTGGGTTATTAACCACAACCTTTAACCAAAACTGTAAAAAAGCCTTTTTTGACGAAAGAAAAAAAAGTGCCTAATTGCCCCCCTTGGGCAGCCATACCAGTTGACCAATCATGACCAAAAGGGGGACGTTCTCAGGCATTATACAGAGGCATTCTGTGAAGTTGCAATGAAATCCCTTCATAAATACAACCTGTAGACTGTGCTAAAGGGTTTGGAGTTTTGGGCTCGGGCAGCCATACCAGTTGACCGATCACGACCAAAAGGGGACGTTCTCATGCAGACATGACCTAAAAATCTGCATATGAAATTTCATGATGATCAGACAAGAACTACCGGGTATAGCCTGTACTTGAAGGTTGAATAAAAAACTTTAACCACAAACTTAAACAAATCTCCAAATGTCAACTAAACAGGAAAAGAAAAGAAAAAAAAAAAACCCACTTGAACCTTCAGTAAAAAAACTTTAACCACAAAACTTTAACCAAAAACTCTAAATGTTAACAGATGAACAGACGGACGAATGGACAAAAGTCATTACTATAGCCCTCACTGTAAATGGTCGGGCTAAAAATGAACATTTCTAACAATTTCTGTATTTCTCATACCTACCACTGGCACAGACATGCTGGCACTCTACTCCTGAGAATTCAGGCTAAATGCTTAACTTTGAACCCCCCAACACCCTAATAATTAAGATGAAACAACAAAAAAGCTAGAGTCCTGTATGGGCCTCCATACATTGCTTCTGCATGTGTGCAAAGTCAAGGAAGTGTCCTCAATTCCCGCCAAAAGCCATTCTTTTCGTGACACCTGCCAAATGTAAATAGTTCTATGCAGAGAGGTGTGAGTGAATAACTCATGGGAGAGCACTTCCTGTCTGGGTCAGTGGTAGGTATGATAAATACAGAAATTATTAGAAATTTCCATTACTTATCCACCATACCACTGGTCCAGACATGTTGAATAGCTAGCTACCTCTCAGCCTGCTACCTGCTTCGATACAGCTAGAGGTAAGGCTAAATGAGGAGGAAGAGGTTTCTCCTCAAATAGACCTTTGTCAGGCCAAGCAGAGAGAGATATTTTACATCTCAAATTGCTTCCAGTGGGAGGATGGATTACACATTTTAGCCACCAATGGTCAAATATCACATCAGACCCTTGGATATGGCAGTCAGTTGAAATCAGACTCTTTCAGGAGTCCCCCTCTTGACCGATTCCTACTTCAATTTGACAGATCTAGCTCAAGCATCTCTCTTAAATACCGAGATAGCCTAGAAAGGAAGTGATCCATGTTGTTCACAATTCAGAGTCACCAGGGTTTTACAATCAAATCTTTCTTGTTCCAAAGAAGAACGACCAACTCAGACCCATCATCAATCTGAGCTATATAAACCTTTTCATCGAAGGTCCAAAATTCAGCACGGAAACGTTCAGATCTATAAGGAGCACTATTCACGAGAATGACTTTGCGGCCAGTATCGATCTCATAGATGCTTACTTTCACATTCGGATACATCCTTACTCCCACAGATATCTTATCAGTTGACAGCAATGTTGTTCGGGTTAAAACTAGCTCCTTGGGTTTTCACCCGCCTTATAAATCAAGTGATCTCATATCACCAAGTACAGGCATCAGTGACTTCTTTGGCATATCTTGACGACATTCTCCCAAGGCACGCAAACTTCACTCTTCTGGAGGACTATGTGCACCATCTTCTGCAGCTTCTTCAGTCAATGGATCTCCTACACAACTGGGAGAAGTCAGACCTCATTCCATCCCAGACTTACTTTCACTCTTTTAGAAATGGAATTTGTCACTCTCCTAAATTTGGCCTGCATTTCCATTGCAAAAGCCAAGATTCTCAGCACTTTCAAAATCCACTTCTCCAAGTTGACCTAAGTGACAGCCAGGGAATCCTTCGTTTGATAGGTCTCTGCAATTCCATGTTGGATCGAATTCTTCTGGGCAGGCTTCATCCATGTCCTTTCCATATTTACCTAATCCACAATTGAAAAACGAAGGTCGACTCGTTAGACATGAACATTCACCTAAAGGAGTACATTCGTAATCAAACTCTCTTGTGGCAAAAAATATTTCCTGACTCTCTCAAGGAATTCTGGAACCCCCATCGGATCCTCACTGCAGATGCAAGCGATCAGGGTTGGGGGAGCTATGCTGAATTCTCTGAATCTAAAGGCATAAGGCCTGTGGTCAGAGGATTGAGCATCATTACTTATCATTGCTTATCAACCAGAAGGTGTTGTTAGCGATTCTTTGGGCTGTTTGGCAACAGTTGTCTCTCCTGTTGAATCATGCTGTTCTCATTCGTTATTACTATTCAATGGCAGTCATGTACATTAGGAATGAGGGAGGCTCTCATTCCATTTTTCTGTATCTGCGGAGTTACACATCCACTTCTGCTAGCTCACCAGAATGACTTCAGTATGCTAGTCAGATCATTTCAGGTCTCCTAATGTTTTATCTGACCCTAAGAGAAAAGTTAACCTGCAAGGATCTTATTCTCCTGTTATAGTGTACATTTAACAGAGATTTTTTACCCCTGGATGTTTCTCCTGGCTGTTGACTCAATTGTTTAGTGTATCACAGTGTTCATTCATCCATATGTTTCAGTCACTGGGAGAAAACTTATTTGATTCCAACCTCATACTTTTTTATTCAATCTGGAATTCATTATGTATCTGATCTCAGTTAGAGTCCTTCTTACCTTAGTCAGGATTCTTTTGGCTTCAGGTTTCTTGATGGTTTTCACCTAGTTTTCGAGCGCTATTGCTATTCTATTTTTCAAGTCAACTCATTCTTCCCATTATTACGGTGGAAGGTTGACAGCCCATACTCTCTTTTGCTAGAGCTTGTGATTTTTTCTATATATTTGCTTCTTTTCTATATGGAAAATCTTCATATTCTTTAGGAACTATTTTTCAATTTGTGCATTGCCAGCAGTATCATTTCCTCCATACTTAGCTTTAATCTCTAGTCTATTATTTTAGGGTCTCTTTTCACTCCTTTGTGGCTATTTTGGATGTCATCTTCTGTGACAATGTTCATTTATTGTCACATAGTGCTTTTATTAGCTGATTTATACATCTGTATTGATGTGATTCTTCAGTTATTTAGGACAATTCTATTCTATATTCATGGCCGTCTTGAAAGAACTGTTTCTGTCACTCGGTTTTTTATCTTTACAGAGAAGCTGGTTCCATTTCCCGTTTCACTGATTATGTACTTAACTTTCATTCAGATGAAATGGGTCTGCTTCCTGCCAGGAAGAGCCTTAGTTCCGCTTATAGGCTTTTTTGCCCTCACTTCTCCAAGTGACTTTCTCTCTTATAGCAGTTATATCAGTGCTTGTATTACATCAGTGATTTTGTCCTGTTCTACTTTCTGGCCCAATCTAACACTAATTTCTATTGTTTTCTTTCTCCGGTGATCTTATTTGGGCTTTTCTCTATCTTCTTTGCCTATCACACCTTCTTTTACTTTAAGAGAAGCTAAAGGAGAGCTATAAACAAGTATTATGGATATTGGTGTAGTGCTTAATGTGTATTCTCCATATTCTTCATTACGTGTACAGTCCATTAAAGACCCGGTTTCCATCACCCCTGATTTCCAGTGCTAAACTAGGGGTGATGAACCGGGTTTGCATTACTATGTATAGCACTGGAAAAATACCCAGTATAACCAATTAACCACGCTACCAGTATGACCTGACAGAAAAATCACACTGCACGAATTAAATATCGAACAGGCAAGAATCAAAAGAAAACTATTTTGTTCGAAAATGCATAACCATAATAAAACTATTAATTTGACAGGCCTACGTGTTGAAAAAGTGTCAATAATATAACATTTTAATCCCAAAGTGTTATTCTGTTTTGACACACAGACATGACTGCAATCCTGCTCATTAATTATTACCAACCATTGAGACACCGGCACAAATATGTGTGACATTTTTCTCATTGCATACTATGAGAAAAAAAATTTGTAGAACATTTCATTTATATTATTTTTCTGTCTTATATATGTTCTTGATAATTGTCATCATGTCTTGCTAATTGTAACAAGTGGGAAAATGAGGGTTGGTCAGAAAATTCAGGCAGTCGATGAGCTTGGGCGTGGGGAAAACCCACATTTAGAAGACATAGTTTTTAAAGACGGATTGGCCAAATTTTTCGTACACTTCACAGAAGCTGTTTTTCTGCGATGACATCATTTTATCACACCTAACATCTGTTTCAACACCTGCTGTTGTGGTAGCTTAAATGATAGTGGGTAACAACATAACAGAGAGCACAAAAAACTGATAAACATTAATTATGAGTTTATTACTGTAACAATAAACAATTAAAGAACAACAAGGCGGTCAAGTCATAAAACTGGTCACAAACAAATATATCTTTCATCATTTTACAATTGTCCAAGGTCCAAGAGCTGATAATAATCTTTTCTTAAAATAGTTGTTGGCTGGAAAATGATAAATTTTAAGTAATTTCTATATTTTTTAATACTTACCAATGGCCCAGACTAGCTGGTGCAAACTTGATATTATCAAGGGCCAAATCCAAATTTTGAACCCCCCACCAATCCCCAAAATTTGCATACAAAACCAAAAATTAAAAGTCCTATCTGGCCCTCCATACTTTTACTTTCTGTGCATGCGCAGTCGTCAAGAAGAGACCGGAATTGGCACCAACATCATTCTTTGTAGATCAGCGTACTAATAATAACACAGCGGGGAGGTATGAGTGCCCACTCATGGGAGGGCCATACCCATCTGGGCCATTGATAAGTATAAAAAATATACAAATTACTTAAAATTTATCATATTTTTATACAACAACCAATGGCCCAGACTAGCTGAATCGTAAAAAGGCGGAGGGTCTAGGACTTAAGAATTAGCAGACCAAATATAGCTCCTAAGGCTGCATTCCAAGGTGAAAGGAAAATAAATTTAAAAGGAATTACATGAAAGTCTCTCTATACAATAATAGAGAAGACATATCATAAATAAGGAGCCATATCCAAGTAATTCCATATTCTTAGCATGAATGATTATGCTAATTGGGTGTAATGAGCCCCCAATTTTAGGGCTAGTCTGGACTAAGCCCTATAAATTAGGATGGCGTATTTGAGAGTGAGAGACTAACCCTCACAAACATACGCCATATATAAATAATAACCAAGCTGTATCTAGGATCAGATATAATCTACAGACAAAAACAGCTTCATTCATAGTTACACACTTATCAAGCCGGAGGAGATTTTAAAAGAAAAATCCCCCCCCCCTCCCCTTTTTTGAAGGAATATTCTTCAAAACAAAGAGGAGAGAACTCTGGAATCAGTGCAAAGCGATACTAAATAATCCAAATATATTCACCCAATAAGCACCCTGTTGTTAATTATTATAACTAATTGGTGTTTAACTCCACTTCAGAAGCTAAGGCTATTGTGGCAATTCTGGTAATTAAAGGAGCACACTTCTCATGTATACCGGAGTCGGAATACGTAGATAGGATGAAAACCAATAATACAAAGTGTATGACCATACACTTGTCCAATTAATACCAATTAAACAGTATCTGAAGAGCAAACACGCTTCTAAGGCAGCCTACAGGTGGCCGCGTTCATGTATACAATTGTTTCGGGAAGGAAAGAACATCCTTTTTCCTCCACATGAAATCTGCTTCAGGGCTGACAGCGGTTTCTCTATAGTAGTCGCAGCTTGCTGATCAGGTGGAACAAAGTCAGTATAGTATTGATAAATAAAATTAATTGCTACCATATGCTGTTCCGAAAGGGAAGGGTAATCCTCTTCCTTGTCCCTTTCACCATCCGACTGATTCAGCTGTGACATTCGGTCATTTGAATTTGCATGAACAGACGACTGAACCGACCCAGCACCTCCGACAGCTCACCACTAGAGTCTGCGGGAGGCTGCACTTGCGCTTGCTGGAATGCTGCGATCAGCTGTGCAATCTGCGACAGCAAGTCTGTTACTGAGGTTTGAGGAGTAGCGGTCTTCTGTTTTTTCACGCTTGCTACTCCTGGGACTAAGATTCGGAGATAGATCTCTTCTCCGAACGTCACGATGAACAAAGCCTCGGATCGCTAGCTGTCGGATTGTCCGACTTCACGGACAAAGACTGGCCCCGTGTTCGAGCAACTGGCTGGATATCCAAAGTCGGGTAGCTAGCATGTGGTTGTGTGTGCTTTTATAATGTAGTGGAGGAAGCCGTGACTGAAGCCAACCCCGGCTGCAGTCTAGACGGAGCATCCTGAGCAGCGGGCAGATGTATGCTCCAACTCATGCAAGTTTCTCAAAACAACATTTGGCCCCAAATGTTGTTGGGTTAGAGAGGGACCTCTCCCGGTCGCGTTCTTATCAGACCTCTCCGAGCCCTCCCGACACGAAAACTTGGTTCCGGTTTGTGCAAGTTTCTCATAACAACCTCTGGCCTCAGAAGTTGTTGGGTTAGAGAGGGGCCTCTCCCACTGGCGGCCTGGTCTGACCTCGCCGAGCCTCCCAATAAGAAACTTGCTGACTTCCTCCCGATTTCCGTCATCGCAGGGTGAGCTTTTGTTTTAGGGTGCTCACTCTACCCAAATCTACACTTTCTTCGACCGTAACAGACATACCTGGTGTCATGGCTCCCATGGACGGAGTAACCGCTTCACCGGTCGAGCTAGCTGCTTGCAAGGGATTAAGAACACTAACTAGAGGCCTTATCCCTTGCTTAATATTCATAAGCACCCAGCTCTATTTGCTCAACAGAGCACGACGACGGTAGCACACTTTGGATGGGTGTCACAATACCATCACCATGTTCACATTCCTCTGAAATAGAAACTGAAAAACTTGAATTATATTACAGTGAGAGTTCCAGTATAGGAACCTCACCGCCAACAACACATCGTGACATCGGTCTCCAACGTCTGTCATGCCAATGTATACAGTAGGACAAAAATCCACAGGAGTGCCTCGACTACAGGCTAGGCAAGTAGCATGTAAATCTGAGGAAGACTTCCTCGCCTAGCATTTAGAGCAGGAAGCTTTCACAATTACAATCAAAAGACAAAGTCGATAGCACTCCTACAAACTCCACAACAAAATATATGATAAAGATACATGAATAATCGCAATCAAAATTAAATTAAAAATTTTTTTAAAAATTTTGAAAGAATGTCTAAGTTCCCAAAGGGAACATAATGAGCCCAAGGGCATCCCGCTACAGCCTAAGTGTGGACAAACTCCAAATATTATGAGCATCACTACTGGAATAATAATCAATGTATCCTACAGTAATTCTACAGTAACATAATATGAAATACTACATATATTTGAGGATGTTGCCAATGTAAACAACAAGGAAAAAAACGGAAACAAGACATCAGGCACAACAAGGCCCAAAATCAGAAACCACTTTAAATGCAAAGCTAGATCTTCATACGAAGAAAAAACGATACATCGGATAGATGCAAGACTAAAACGACCTAACACCCCCTAGGGTGAGGATGTAACGATGGGGATAAACAGAATAAATATTCTGTAATACACATTAAACTCCCAAGAAATTTAATAAAAAATTTCAATAAAAAATAGCCAAAAAGCTTAGGAGTTTAACAGGAAGGGTTCATGAAAGGATATGGAAGGAATACTGAACAGTGGAATAATCATTAGCAAGAATGATGACGTGAGGTGTATGTCCCAAAAATGAGAAACATGAAATAATTTTTATAATTATTATAAAGTTGCAGCCCTGAACGTCAGAAACCACCGTAGTTCACTTCCATCATCCATTAACAGCCTTGGATCCACTAATTCCTGCATTGATTTGTGTCTGGCATTCTCAAACTTAGATGTGAGTCTTCCATGGAAGACGTGTGTCGCCTGGCGTTTCAGACAGAATTCTAAGTGGAAAAGGGGCATAACTCTGGAAAAAATACAGCGGATCAAAAAATAAAATAGGAGGTGCACAATGCCATGATGTGATAAAGAATCACTGAAAGTTTCATCAAAATCCATTCATAGGTTAAAGAGGAGTGGCAGATCAGAGAAGCCTGGCATTTCAGACAGAATTCTAAGTGGAAAAGGGGCATAACTCTGGAAAAAATACAGCGGATCAAAAAATAAAATAGGAGGTGCACAATGCCATGATGTGATAAAGAATCACTGAAAGTTTCATCAAAATCCATTAATAGGTTAAAGAGGAGTGGCGGATAAGAGAAAGTGTGACGCGGACGACGACGCAAGACGACAAAAATAATCCCTATATGTCGACACAAAAATAGGCCGATGAAATCATCAGATGTGTACCCATACGCGCAACTAGTAGAAAGCTGTATGACGGAGGGCCACCCGACATTATGTACACAATAATATCTTCGGATCAAATTATTAGATTTACATAAAAAACTATATGGCACAGCACATCAGTAAACTGAATACATATATAAAGTAACCTGATAACTGGATTAATACTTATTGAGTTATCACACGCCAAAGAAATGGATTGGAGGAGTTCTCAATTTGAAGGATAAAGGGTTAATATCACAGGATCAAATTATCAGATTCACACCAAAAACTATACAGCCCGGCACATCAGAAACCTGAACACATACATGAAGTAACATGACAATCGGATTGATATTTTTTTAGTTATCTCATGCCAAATGGATTGGAGGAATTTTCAATTTGAAGTATAAAGGGTTAATATCACAGGATCAAATTATCAGATTCACACCAAAAACTATACAGCTCGGCACATCAGTAACCTGAACACATATCTGAAATAACATGACAATCGGATTGATATTTTTTGAGTTATCTCATGCCAAAGGGACTGGAGGAATTTTCCATTTGAAGGATAAAGGGTTAATATCTCAGGATCAAATTATCAGAATTACACCAAAAACTATACAGCTCGGCACATCAGTAACCTGAATGCAAATATAAAGTAACTTGACAATCCAAGTTATATTTTTCAAGTTATCGAATGCCAAAGGGAATGGAGGAATTTTCAATTTGAAGGATAAAGGGTTAATATCTCAGGATCAAAATAACAGATTTACACCAAAAACTATACAGCTCGGAACATCAGTAACCTGAACACAAATATAAAGTAATTTGACAATCCCAGCAATATTTTTCAAGTTATCGAATGTCAAAGAAATGGATACAGACCCCAGATGGACGGACAGACGGACGGACAAAGGATGGATGAACGACGGATGGGTACACATAAAAAGGAGATTGTAAAGCACAGATGTCAGCTCATTGTTATTGACTTTAGGGCCAAACAAAGAATGATGTTGGCACCAATTCCAGTCTCTTCCTGACCACTGCACATGCGCAGAGAGTAAAAGTATGGAGGGCCAGATAGGACTTTTAATTTTTGGTTTTGTATGCAAATTTTGGGGATTGGGAGGGGGGGGGGGGTCAAAATTTGTGCTTGGCCTTTGATAATATTGAGTTTGCACCAGCTAGTCTGGGCCATTGGTTGTCATATAAAAGTTAAAAAATTTATAGTAATTTATATATTTTTTATACTAACCAATGACCCAGACTTAGCTGGTGCTAATTCTTAAAATTCTAGGGCCAAACACAAATTTTGCCCCCCAATCCCCAAAATTTGCATCAAAATCCGAAATCTCAATATCCTATGTGATCCTCCATACTTTTTATCCACTGCGCATGCGCAGTGTCAAGTAAGACCGGAAATTGGCGCCAATTGTCATTCTCACAACCAGTGCCTGGAAAGTGTTATGTAATCCGCAGGGGAGTATGAGTTCTCAACTCATGGGAGGGCCATCCCCGTCTGGGTCATTGGTAAGTATAAAAAAATATATAAATTACTATAAATTTTTTAACATTTTTATACTGTACCAATGACCCAGACTTAGCTGAATATAAAAAAAGGCATAGGACATAAATGAAAATCCAATAGGCTCAATTACATGTAAACAGAATTATCCCCTCAAGGAGAAAAGGAGAAACAGGCTTTACATGTATCTTTCTTATTTGTATCAAAAAAGAAAGACACAATACCATTCCGTAATTGAGCACAACAATAACATCAAAGATCTCAATTAACATCCAGCATAAGCCATCATACTAATTTTAAAGGAAAGCCAATAAAATAAAGAACGTCCAGAGAATGGGACTCTTTATACTCTTTTAAAAGTGTCCGAGGATTGTATATTAGCGCTCGAATAACACGTGACATATACAAAGGTTTCACACCGAGCTACGCTTTAAAAATATCACATAAATTAGCTTTACACTTTAAAACTATCCCGGCACCTACTCGGAATAACTGACTCCAGAGGAGGTATTCCCTTGCTTTTCACTATAAAGCAGGTGATATAAGATAACACCATCCCCCCCACTTTCCCTTGCCCTGGGTCAAATACCCCAGAGCAAAGAGGGCAGCAGGACAGAGTCACTGCCCGAACAGAAAGCCTGCATAACTATAGTTGTAACTGTTTTGTGGACGACATTCTGAGCCACAGATAACAGACCTAAACAAAGCAGGGCTTCAGAAATGGACTCAATACTTCTAAGATAAAAATTTGTGAATGTGGAAGGCTGAGACCAATATGCAGCCTTCATCAAATCGGTAATAGCAACACTATAAGCATAAGCCCAAGATGTAGACGGTGCTCTAACTTCATGCGCAGAAATCTTAAGCACAGACTGCCGAAGATAATTTTTCATAAGCAGAACAGATAGTTAATTGAATCCACCTTGCAACAGAATGGACCGTAATGTCCCTTCTGTTAGGCAGCAGAGACAGAAAGAAATGTTATCTCCCTTTCTGATAAACTCAGATCTATGTTTGTAAATATGTATAGCTCTAACTGGTCGGAGCAAAGGCCTATGACTGTCTGAATATGGACGAGCCTTAATTACAATAGGTTCAGGAAACTTATTAGGAGCTGGATTCTTAGCCAGAAATCCAACATTAGTAGTCAAAGTAATAGTATTACGAACACTTCTATAGTGAGAAACATCAACAGATAGTGCATGAAGCTCACTAACTTTTCTAGCATAAGAGAAGGCTAAGAGAAAAGCTGTCTATAAGACAAAAATTTGAAGTCCACTGTATCAATAGGCTCAAATGGTGCTTCTTAGCCTAGAAGAACCCAGGCTAAATTCCACTTAGGAATTAATCTAAGGGTTCTAAGTCTATTTATCGAAAAGTTTTTCACTAACTTAGATAAAGAGACATTAGATCCAAAATGCAAGCTATCATGATGTACATAGGTATCTGATAGCATAGACCAATAACCCTTAATAGCAACTGGCTGCAGTTTGATCTCGTCAAACAAGTAGACCAGAAAATTAGTAATGTCGGGAATGTAGGGATCATAAATATCAACAGAATGATCCCTACACCACCGTGAGAAAACCTTCCACTTTAGCAGCATAATTTAGCGAAGGGGAGGTCCTCCTACAGTTAGAAATTGCGTCCACTGCTCGTCCTGTAAATGCTTGCCGTGCAAGAAGGACCGCACAATGGAAATACGTGAAGGTTGAGACCTTGCGGGTTGTGATGCAGTGTGTGCGATTTCCCCTGCGAAAGAAGATCCTCCTGTGGAGGAAGCTTCCTTGGCATGTTCCACAACAGACACCTGAGTAGATTCACCATGGGCTCTGGGGTGACAGAGATGCTACCAACAGAATCTTGCAGTGAGATTGCTTATTTTAGCAATGCCTGCTGAAACAACGGAGCTGGAGGATACGCGTATCCTATCATTCCGACCGAAGAGATAGAGAGGGTATCTACTGCAAACGCTTGAGGATCTAGGCATGGCGACACATACGTCTGCAACTGATTGTTGAGATGCGTCGCAAATAAGTCTATCATAGGACGCTCCCATTGGTAGCAAATGTGATTGAATACACGTTTGTTGAGAGTCTATCCATTCTGACGGCAACATACGACCTTTCCAAAAAAGGGAGTCTGCTAGAACAGTCAGACGACCTGGAATATGATGGACCGATAGGAGAACTTGATGCTCTAGGACAAACAGAAAGATTTATTCCGTTAAGTTGAACAACGGAATGGAATGAGTGCCTCCCTGGTTCCGAATATACGCTACTACTGTCATAATGTTCATCCAATGACTTAGCGCAAGCCAAATTGACATCATCTCTTGATGTTTATGTACTTGTTTAGGAACTGTGGATCTCAAGGACCCTGGGACCTCGAATCTGTTGGGCTCAATGTTGCACAACCAACCTGTTTGACTGGCATCCGTCATAATCGTAAAACTCGGATCCGGCAATTGCAGTGGAACTCCGTGAGTTAACCACTGAATATCTGCCCAAGTCTGAATCTCTTGTTCCACTTGATCCGATAAGATGATGTTCGTTTCAAGCGAATGAATCTTCACATTCCAATTCTGAGTCAAAAATATTTGGAGTGGCTGAGTGCGTTGCAACCCCATCGGAATAAGATCTGCGGCGGCTCCGCATAAACCTATCAGTCGCATGTATTCTCTCACTGTAACAACATCTGAGAGAAGACAAAAGCGAGCGTAACAACTGATTAATTTGCTCTGGTTAACGGCAGACGAACGAGATTGTTGTGCGTCTCAAAGCTCATTCCCCGGTGGGTGAATGACTTGGACGGCATCAGATCCGACTTCTTTTTGTTTACTATGAAACGGAGATGTCGGAGCAGCTGAAGCAGACTCTGAACATTGTTCTGAAGCGTTAACTTGTTGCGCACCTCTGAAGGATGTCGTCCAGGTAGGCCGACATTACCGTAGACGAATGAGCTCGAAATGAGTCATTACTGAGTTCATTATTCGAGTAAAAGCCCAGATCGCTAGATTAAGACCAAAGCACATAGCTCGGAACTGAAAAACGACCCCTAGGACAACGAAGCGCAGATACTTTCTGAACGCCGGATGTACCATGACGTAAAAGTATGCATACTGGAGATCTATGCCTGCAGCATAATCGTTTACTCAAATGCTCGCTCTGACTGATCGGATGGTCTCCATATAAAATTTTGGAGCCACGATCAGCTTGTTTATCCAGCTCAGAACTAAGACTGGATGAAACGAGCCGTTTGGTTTTGGAACCAGGAACAGATGAATGCAGAAACCTGGAGATACCTGGTTTTCTACGACCTGTATCGCGTTCTTCTCCAGAAGAGATTGGACTTCTGATAGAAGCAAATCTCAAGTCTGAAGGTTGACGGAAGCTGAGTGCAACGTGGCAGTCGAGATAACAGAGTTTTCCTAGAAGGACCGTTTTAGACCTTCGGAAATAACCCTCTACACCCATGGTTCGTCCGTAATTGACAACCAATTTGGATAAGAATCTCGACAGCCTTCCGTCCACTGGAACACAATAGAGTTTTAGACCATCACCTCCTGGACCTGCAAGGCTTGCGGGAGGGGAAACTACGTCCTCCACGACCCGCACCTCGCCCAGTCGACCTAGGGGCGTCTGACCGGTTGTCTTGGCCAGCATACAACCCCTATCTGAGTCGCTTACTCTAACGGTCTCTGGAGTAAGACGAAGAGGCTTTCATAGATCCTCTATAGGAACTTCCCTTGGACGTACTAAGCCTAGAAGTGCCTGCCCTACTCCACTCTGCTGAGTCCGACTTTCGTGAAGCCAGGTTTTTTTTTACCGACGAGAGGGGCCGATAATCGGCCCCATTCCCAATCGAAAATAGTCTCTTTTTTTCCCAATTTGCTCTAAAAAATTCCCAATTGACTCCAGTTAGGAATTCATTTCTGTGTGACCAGTTGATTGTTTATAACTGACAAGGACCGAATATTCAGCAGTGGGCTTCCGAATGTGAATTATTTCAGTGCGATTGGCATTCACTTCTGTTGATTTGAAACCGTATTGACAATGTTTTCCTGGATTTCGGCGATTGAGATTAACTCCCTTGATGTGCAGCAATGATAATTGAACGACTCGCAGTGAGCGAAGGAAAGTGACAAATTGCATTGCTGTAAACCATAACTGTTCACGAACGGTACCTAACTTTCGTTACCGTGTGTTTCTTGAACCACGGTACCGATTTTTAAGTTCCGTTTTCATCTGAAATCGAGTCAGATAACCTGTATTTTATCCAAACCGCTCCCCAGTCTGATACTCTTGCAACTTGATATCATGAAACCCTGAATCGTCCCCAGGTCGAACCGTCCTCAATTATTTTACCCATCCGTCCCCCAGGTCTGACACTCCTGCTGACTGATCCCAAATTGTTCCCTGGCCGAACTGTCCCAATTTATTTTACCCAAACTGAACACAGGTCTGATACTCCTGTTGACTGAATTTTTCTTGGGGCAGTTCGACCAGGGCTCGCTTCAACCAGGGGACGGTTGACGCGGCTCTGTGGCAATCAACATGTAAACTGCACTTCCGTTTTGTGAAAGTTTGTTGATATTCACGATGTCACACAATTCAAAATACTACCGAAAAAGGGTTATGAAGGAAACAGAAGCTAATTGCCAATCGATCAAGAAGTTTTTACGCAAGGGGTGGTCAGAATGTTCCGAAGATGTTAATAATACATCGGAATCGCGCAATTTAAATGCACAGAGCACGTCTTCTAGTGATTCATGCCGTGCATTAAACGAAGGTACATGTATCAATCGCGATGACGTTCCAACAACAGAAAGTTCAAAAACTGAAAGTACTGGCGGCATACAAACTGATTCAGCCGATCGCGATAACAGTGAATCTGACTCGGACTACGATAATGAAATAGCCCACAGATTGGACAAGAGACTCTTTGCTAGCATGAAATACGAATCCGAGTATAAATGGTTGTATTACAATATGACAAAACAAGGCTACATCTGCAAGTATTGTGAACTGTTCGCACCAATACTAATGCCAGGATTGTCACGTGCATTCGTAGAACAAGGTGTTCTTCTGGGCTCCCACCCTAGCAGAAAGTTGGACAAACATGACTGTAGTGAACGCCACCAAAAGGCTCTGCATATATTTCAAACACAAAAACAAAGTAGCAGTGAAAAACCAAAGGCTTTACTCAAGTTATGGGATAAAGTTGTAAAAGCAAATGTAGAAAAGGATGAACAGAAAAGATTGGCAAATCGTAATTATATTTCTAAAATAATTCAAGCTGAGTACTTTCTAGTTAGGAAAAAATGGGCTGTGAGTGAGAATCTCGAGGACTTAGTTATGTTTCTGAAACAAGTTGGTGTTCCTGGTATAGAAGAATTTCAAAATGAAAATCCAGAGGTAACTTACCTGTCATCCAGTACAGCGACTGAACTACTTACCTGTATTAGCGCCAGGCTTGAACATCAAACATTGAATTCACTCAGAAATGCAACTGAGTTCTCCCTCTTAACAGACGAATCAACAGATGAAAGTAACAGAACTCAACTGTCAATTCTATGCAAGTGGAAGTGTGATGGAGACTTCACTGAGAAGTATGTTGGATTAGTGGAGGTGGGTCGGACTGATGCTAAAAGTTTACTGGACTACATTCTGCAATTTTTTATTGCTAAAGGTGTTGATATTAAGAAAGTTAAATTTGTGGCTTTGGATGGAACCAACACTATGTCTGGGGAGAAGTCGGCTTTGCAGAAACGTATAAGACATGTTGCACCACATTCGATCTACATTAACTGTAGGAACCATAGACTAGCTTTGTGCGTCAAGCACTTGATTGTCAAACCTGAGTTTAAAATAATGACTGAACTAGACAATGCCCTCATGTCATTACGGAAGTTGTTTGAGTATTCTCCACAGCGATTTCATGTTCTCAAAGAACTTCAACAGGTGTATGGTGAGAAAACCTACACTATGATTCGTGCAGTGCCCACTAGATGGCTCTCACACCATGGTGCTTGTGTAAGAGTGGTGAACAGATATGCTGTAATCATTGACGCACTTGATCAGATTTATGCAAACAAGTCTGAGCCAGAAGTTTATGGAATTTGCCAAGTACTTATGAAGAAGCCAGTACTGGCCATGATTTTAATGTTGTGCGATGTTTTGAAACCATTGCAGGTTTTAAGTTCCTATCTCCAAGGACAATATGTGGACTTCAACAGAGTGGCACACCATGTTGAAAAATGTACAGATGAACTTCATGAATTGATACATGACCTTGAAATGGATAAGGTGAAGGTGTCACTATATTTTTCTAAATGTACTGTTATGTTTGAGGAAATAAATGATCGAACAGACCTAGCCCAGCGAAGGTGATCAGACAGCGGAAATACAACTCCAGAAACATTTCTTGAGAAAATCGGAATTCCATTTGTTCATGCTCTTATTGAAGAGGTGGCTTTCAAAGTTTCCCCAGAGCTGGATGCTTTCTCTGCACCTGACCCTAGACAGCTGCCCCTAAATGCAGTAGACCTACCTGACCACATGTCTAAAGAAATGGATGTGCTTGCAACATTTTATGGCTCTTGCTCGCCATTGATGTGTTTGGGGGACATTCAATCAAGGCTGACCCTGAATTTTTGAAGCAAAGTGCCATTACGGAATACACAATGTTCAAGTCACAAATGTTCTTACTGAAAAATAAAAAAAAAATCGATGTTCCAAAAAAACTCTACAATGAATTGAAAAATGACTCAGTTCTGCAAAGTTAAAAAATTTATAGTAATTTATATATTTTTTATACTTACCAATGACCCAGACTTAGCTGGTGCTAACTCTAACAAAACCAGGGCCAAACACAAATTTTGCCCCCCAATCCCCAAAATTTGCATCCAAAACAAAAAGAAATCATGTCCTAAAGGACCTCTATACTACGCCTCTACTGCGCATGCGCAGTGACGCAGACGTCCCGAAATTGGCGCCAATTATCATTCTTACTGGCAGTGCCTGGTCAGCGCTATGTACTCAGCGGGGAGGCAAGAGTTCCCAACTCCAGGGAGGGCCATCCCCGTCTGGGTCATTGGTAAGTATAAAAAATATATAAATTACTATAAATTTTTTAACATTTTTATACTGTACCAATGACCCAGACTTAGCTGAATAGTAAACAGGCTGGAGGGCCTAGGACATAGAGGAAAATCCAATAAGCTCAACTATATATTAAAGAGGTAACCCCTTAAGGAGAAAAGGAGTATTAGGCTTTACATGTATCTTTCTTATTTAATATTAAATTAGAAAGATACACTACCCTTAAAAATTGAGCACAATAACATTCATGTTCTCTATTAACATCCAGTATAACCCTTATACTAATTATTTTTAAAGCAAGCCAATAAATAAAGTAGTCCAGAGAATTGAGACTCTTTATAGTCATTTAAAAGTGTCCGAGTATTGTATATTAAAGCCCGTTTGACACTTGACATATACAAATGCTTCACACCGAGCTACACTTTAAAAATAAGACATGAATGAATTTAAACATTAATATTACACTTTAAAACCATCCCGGAAGCAACTCAGAAATACTGACTTGGAGGAGGCATTCCCTTGCTTTTCACTATAAAGCAGGTGACCTAAGGGAACACACGCCCCCCCCCCCCCCTTCCCCTTGCCCTGGGTCAAATAGCCCAGAGCGAAGAGGGCAGCCGGACGGAGTCACTGCCAGAACAGAAAGCCTGCATAACTATAGTTGCAACTGTTTAGTGGACGACATTCTGAGCAACAGATAACGGACCAAAACAATGCAGGTCTCCAGAAATGGACTCAATATTTCTGAGATAAAAATTCGTAAATGTGGATGGCTGAGACCAATAAGCAGCCTTCATTAAATCTGTAATAGCAACACTATTAGCATAAGCCCAGGAAGTAGAAAGAGCTCTTACTTCATGAGCAGAAATCTTAAGCACAGACTGCTGAGAAGAAGATAAATCTTCATAAGCAGTACGGATAGTTAACTGAATCCATCTAGCAATAGAATGGACTGAAATATCCTTTCTATTAGGCATCAAAGACAGAAAGAAACGTTTCCGTCCCTTTCTGATAAACTGAGATCTCTGTTTATAGATACGTAATGCTCATACAGGACAGAGTAAAGGCCTACGCCCGTCTGAAGACGGAAGAGCCTTAATAACAATAGGTTCCGGATATTTATTAGGAGCCTGATTCTTAGCTAAAAAACCCACATTAGTAGTGAAGGTGATAGTGTTCCCAACACTACGATAATGAGAATCATCCACCGATAGTGCATGAAGCTCACTGACTCTTCTAGCAGAAGAGAAAGCTAAAAGAAAAGCTGTCTTATAAGATAAGAATTTGAAATCTACTGTCCCAAGAGGTTCAAATGGCTTTTCCTTCAATTTAAGAAGAACCCAAGCTAAATTCCACTTAGTAATTAATCTAAGAGTTCTGGGTCTATTTATCGAAAAGTTTCTAACCAACTTCGATAAAGAGACATTAGATCCAATTTGTAAACTATCATGATGTGCATAGGTATCAGATAACATAGATCTATAACCCTTTATAGTAACAGGCTGCAGTTTGATTTCGTCAAACAAGTATACTAGAAAGTTTGCAATGTCTGGTATAGAGGGATCGAATATATCTACAGAATGATCCCTACACCAACGACGAAAAACCTTCCACTTAGCCGCATAGTTTAGCGAAGAGGAGGTCCTCCTACAGTTAGAAATCGCGTCCACTGCTCGTCCTGTAAAGTGCTTGCCATGCAAGAAGGGCCGCACAACGGAAAAACGTGAAGGTTGAGACCTTGCGGGTTGTGATGGAGTTGGCGCGATTTCCCCTGCGAAAGAAGATCCTCCCGTGGAGGAAGCTTCCGCGGTAGGTCCCACAACAGACAACTGAGTAGATTTATCCATGGTCTCTGTGGCGACAGAGATGCTACCAACAGAATCTTGCATTGAGATTGTTTTATCTTTAGCAATACTTGTTGAATTAACGGCGCTGGAGGATACGCATATCCTATCATTCCGTCCCAAGGGATCGACAGAGCGTCTACTGCAAATGCTCTTGGATCCGGACACGGAGACACATACGTCTGCAACTGATTGTTGAGATGTGTCGCAAATAAGTCTATCATTGGCCGTTCCCATTGGTAGCAAATCTGATTGAATACTTGTTTGTTGAGAGTCCACTCCGACGGCAACAAGCGACCCTTTCGTGAAAGGGAGTCTGCTAGCACATTCAGACGACCCGGTATGTGACGGACCGAAAGAAGAACGTGATGTTCTAACGCAAACAGAAGGATTCTTTCTGTTAGATTGAACAACGGAACTGAATGAGTGCCTCCCTGATTCCGTATATACGCCACTACTGTCGTATTGTCGGATAGGATTTGGACATGAGCATCGTGAATAATGTCCATCCAGTGACGTAACGCAAGCCAAATTGACATCATTTCCTTGATGTTTATGTGCTTGCACAGGAATTGCGGATCCCAAAGACCCTGGCATCTCGAATCCGTTGGGATTAATGATGCACCCCAACCTGTTTGACTGGCATCCGTCATAACGGTAAAACTCGGATCCGGCAACTGCAGCGGAACTCCTTGAGTTAACCACTGAATGTTTGCCCAAGTCTGAATCACTTGTTTCACTTGATCTGACAAGAGGACGTCTACATCTAGCGAATGAATTTTCACACTCCAATTCTGAGTCAGGAAAATTTGAAGAGGACGTGTGCGTAACCGCCCCATCGGAATGAGATCCGCGGCGGCTCCGCACAGACCTATCAGTCTCATAAATTCTCTCGCCATGACTTTGTCTGCGTGCAGACAATAGCGAGCGTAGCAACTGACTAATTTCGCTCTGGTTAACGGCAGACGAACGAGATTGTTGTGCGTCTCGAAGCTCATTCCCAGATGAGTGAATGACTTGGACGGCACCAGATCCGACTTCTCCTCGTTTACTATAAAACCGAGACGTCGGAGCAATAGAAGAAGATTCTGAACATCGTTCTGAAGCGTTAACTCGTTGCCGTACCTCTGAAGAATGTCGTCCAGGTAGGCCGACGTTACCGCAGACGAATGAGCTCGGAATTAGATCATTACCGAGTTCATTACCCGAGTGAAAGCCCAGGGTGCTAGATTCAATCCGAAGCACATCGCCCGGAATTGATACACCACTCCTAGGACTGCGAAGCGTAGATACTTTCGGAATGTCGGATGTACCATGACGTGAAAGTACGCATCTTTGAGATCTATGCTCGTTGCATAATCGTTCACCCGAATACTCGCTCTGACCGATCGAATCGTCTCCATATAAAACTTCGGAGCGACGATCAGCTTGTTTATCCAGCTCAAATCTATGACTGGACGGAACGAGCCGTCTGGTTTCGGAACCAGAAACAGATGGCTGTAGAATCCCAGAGATTCCTGGTTTTCTACGACCTCTACCGCGTTCTTCATTAAAAGAGACTGCACCTCTGATAACAGAGCGTCTCTTTTCTGCGGATTTGACGGAAGATGAGTCCACTTTGGACTTCGAGTTAATGGAGGCTTTCGTTTGAAGGATATCTTTAGACCTTCCGAAGTCACTCCTCTCACCCAAGGGTCGTCCGTAATCGACGCCCATTCTTGTGAAAAGCTCGACAACCTTCCGCCAACTGGAATGCGATAGAGGTTTAAGCCATCACCTCCTGGCCCTGCGAGGCCTGCGGTAGGAGAAACCACGTCTTCCACGACCCGCACCTCGCCCCGTCGACCTCGGGGCGTCCGACCGATTGTCCCGGCCTGAAGGACGTCCCGAACGAGAGTCGCTATCCTGACGGTCTCTCGAATAAGACCAAGAGGACGCACCGGAACCTCTATAGGAACCTCTCTTGGACGCATTAGACCCAGAAGTGCCTGTCTTATTCGTGTCTGCTGTATCCGACTTCTTAGGAGCAGATTTGAACAACAGAGAATCCTTAGCTTTCTTTGTAATTTTATCATAAATAGCGGAAAGCTTGCCGTCAAAGAGAAGTTCTCCTGAGACCGAAGCGACTCTAAGAGAGTTCTTCACCTTAGAATCCACTAGTGTGGATGTAGCTAGGGCTGCGTCACGTCTAACCAACTCCAGATTTGCCACTGAAAGGGCGGAGTTACACGTGGAATAAGCTACTGCCCTTGAAAGAAGTCTTAAAGAGGATTGAATATCCTGAAACTCTTTCCCCTGAAGGCGCAGTGATAACGCCTTAACGAAATTAATAGAAGCTGACGACGGTAATGATAGCTCTAAGTCTTCCGCCTCGTCGTCCATATGCAGAGGAACTCTCGGTATACCCTGTCCTGCCGTATCGAATTTATTCCTTGCATTAATGAAAGGCAGGTTGAGAGTATTAGCGGACAAGAAACCTGCTTTCCCCGTCCTGGAAGCAAGTTTAAATATAGCGTCGTTCAATAATTCAAATGTTCTTGCAACATTATTGGACTGCGACGGAAACTCGGGAGCGATGTCCCTGAACCGCTCAAAAAATTCAGAGTCCAATGACGCTATAATTCTCTTGTCCGGAAGCGCATCAGTCTGGCCCGACGGAACAACTTGAGGGAGAAAGTGCCGGATGAAGTCCACGGCAGCTTTATGTTGTTCCGAAAGGGATAGCTCCAAGTCATCCGTATCCCTTTCACCATCCGGTCGGACCTCATGATGTTCCCGGTCGTCCGCCCCCGATGCTTCGGCGGAGCGTACCGACCCAGCGCCGTCGGATAATTCTCGATCCGACACCGTTTCTGTCGGCTGCTGGGATGCTGCGATAAGCTGTGCTATCTGCACAAGAATGTCCGGCGTCGAGACCTGCGGAGGCGCAGTCTTTCGCTGCTTCGCCGAGGGCAGCTCCGCATCAAATGGCTCCCGCATACTTTTCCTATGCGAACGTCCGGAGTCCATCGGTCTCGAATCCCTGGCTGCCGGATGGTGTGACCTGGTCGCCGAAGAATCCTTGATCGGCGAAGCTGGTAATATATCGGCGGTCATGCAGCCAAGGTGCGGTCGTGTGCGCTGACGAGAAGAGGAAGCCTTAACAGTCTCTGCGGACTGCTTATACAACGGAGTGTCCCGAGCGACGGACGTATGCTCCGCTAAAGACACATTTTGTACCACAACATCTGGTCCCAGATGTTGTTGTACGAGAGAGGGGCCTCTCTCGCTCACGGCCCGGCTGGACCTGGACGAGCTAGGAACCGGACTCAAAGGCTTCCTCCGTTCTCGCTTACTATCCGTCGTCACTGGGTGTGCATCTATTATGTTTATAGTGCTCGCATCACCCAAAATTTCCTCTTGGACTGCATCGGACGAACCCGGCTGCCGAACCATTCGGTGAATGGACGCTACACCGGGCGAGCTAGCGGACGACATTTGTCTAATCTCCATGAGCACTTTTGCCGCTAGCTCTGAATTCATTTGTGACGACGGACGCACACTTGAAGAAGATAACATGGAAACATCACCCTGTTCTGGTTCCTCTGAAATAGAAACTGAGAGAGTAGAGTGACCTTGCGGAGAAAGAGCCGGCATCGCTCTTTCTCCAGAAACAACATATCGTGACACACGTTTCCAATGTTTCTCATCCCAATGTTCACATATAGGACAGGGATTAATGCGAGAACACTGACTACAATTAATACAATGATCATGAAAGTCAGAGGAAGATTTCTTCCTATTACAATTTGAACAACGTCCCTTCATTGTGAAAGAACAACAATAAGTCCTAGTTACTCGCAAAAACCCCTGACACAAAGATACATAATAACATGATCCATTAATAAATGAAAAAACAATTGCAAATCAAAATAATTTTGAAAAAATATTTTTTCAGCGAAGCCCAAGTTGCTGAAAAGTAACGTTGAGCCCCGATGGATCCGATGGCAAAGTGTGGTCAAAAATTTTAAATTTATATTAAATAATTAATGAGACACTTTCGGATAATATAAATGTATCTTATAGTGAGATAAACTACAGCAAAGGCAAACAGCCCCCCTCAAAAAAGGCTGTTGCCAATGAAAACAAACAGTGTAAAAACACCAGAAAACATGACTCCAGGCACTGAAAAAACTGGCCCGGAATCAGTCATCAATTACACTCTATCTGATGCAAAACAGAGACTCCCAGGGGAGAATCTGTAGAACATCAGATGGAAGATGCAGAACACAAACGTTATACACCCATGGGTGAAAACGTAACTATGGGGAAAATAGCAGAAAACATTCTGTAACCAAGCAACTCTCCCAGGAAATTTTAGAAATGAAATTTCTCAAAAATATGCCAAAAGCATGGGAGAATTGCAAGGGGGGACTTTAGAAGGCTAGGGGAGAGGAAACACTGAATAAGCAGTGCAACAATTAGCAAGAATGACAACAAGAGGCCCATGCCTCGAAAATAGGCAACTTAACATAATTTCATCAAAAAATTTTAAGTACAGCCCTGATTATTTTTTGTCACTTCTTTTTCCTCTCCTCCTTCTATCCTCCTTAGAATCACATTTTCTCCAAAAATTACGTGTCTGGCATCCTTTAAACTGAGATTTACAAGCACAAAGATCAGTGAGATGTTGACTGATGAAGGACCAAACAGAGAATGATAATTGGCGCCAATTTCGGGACGTCTGCGTCACTGCGCATGCGCAGTAGAGGCGTAGTATGGAGGTCCTTTAGGACATGATTTCTTTTTGTTTTGGATGCAAATTTTGGGGATTGGGGGGCAAAATTTGTGTTTGGCCCTGGTTTTGTTAGAGTTAGCACCAGCTAAGTCTGGGTCATTGGTACAGTATAAAAATATATGTTTCCAATCATGATGAAACTGTTGAGATACAGTTTAATTATACCAGCATCTACAGCTTCTGTAGAGAGGTCATTTTCTTTGATGAATCTATTGTGCACTCCACTTCGCAACAGACTGGGACAAGACAGACTTGATAGTCTCATGCGAATATGCTCAGGGCCACCCACACTAAACCAGACAGACATAGATTGGATCATAGATGAGTTCAAGAATTCAGGTGATAGGAAAGTTACATTGTGAAGTTCACAATGCAACTTACCTTTCACCTGAATTCGGAACAGTTGTGTAAATTACTAATCCAACATTTCCTACAGTAACACACACTCACTGTTACTAAGTAAGTAGCAATGACATTGAGTTGGGACCTGCAGATTAACAGACAACATCACAAGTGTTGTGTTTTTTGTTCATTTAAATTTTATTTAAATAATAGACACTGATTACATTATTTGAAATCAAAAACCAGTTTCAAGTTCTGTTATTCTGTTGAGTAGTTTAAGATAAAGTACAAGTTTTCTTATAGGAAGTCATGTGTGAGGACATAATCATTAGACAGGTGAATCCCTGGCAAAAGAGGGGGTAGTGCTCCCACCGACCGTCACCGCCAACCAGGTAAGTCGGGGCGCGTATAATCACTCACTAAAACACTGATTTCTCACCATAACATGCTGGTAAGTTCATTTATTTTTATCGCCAGTCGCTCACATAAATTCCCAATTTTGACCCCCGCGACACTAATTTTCCCAACTGGAAAGGCCCCTGGACCCTTTCCCAAAAAGGGTAGAAAAATCCCTGGAAGCGGATTTAAAAGGCAGAGAGTCCGAAGCTTTCCTAGTAATCTGTTGATAGATTATAGAAAGCTTACCGTTGAAAAGAAGCTCTCCGGAGACCGGAGTGACTCGAAGAGTTTTTCACCTTACTATCCACTCTTGTGGATGCAGCCAGGGCAGCATCACGTCAAGTAAATCCAGATTGCCACTGAAAGGGCTGAGCTATACGTGGAAAATGCTATGGCCCTCGAAAGATTATAGAAAGCTTACTGTAGAAGAGAAGCTCTCCATAGACCGGAGAGACGCGAAGAGAGTTTTTCACCTTACTATCCACTCTTGTGGATGCAGCCGGAGCAGCATCACGTCAAGTAACTCCATATTGCCACTGAAAGGGCGGAGTTATACGTGGAAAATGCTATGGCCCTCGAAAGAACTCTCAAGGAAGTTTGAACATCCTGGAATTCTTTTCCATCCATCTGGTAAGGTGATCTGCGTAAGATAATGCGTCTAAACAGATTGTTAGACGAGATTGTCATCTCCAGCGTACTGGAAAGAAACAACATAGACACCGGCAACGACAACTTCAAGTCATCTGCCTGGCCGTCTAAACGCAGAGGAACTCTCAGCATGCCCTGTCCTGCTGTAGAGCAAGCGACGATAAGAAACCGTATTGCTAGTCTTAGAGGCTAGCTTGAATATAGCGTCAATAAGATCAAATGTCAGCGTGACAATTCTGGACTGGGTCGGAAACTCGAAAAAATCTGTGTCCAGTTACGCTATCGGTCTCTTATCAGGTGACGCAGCACCTTGGTCCAGAGGAACAACTTCTAGAAGGTGTTGCCGGATGAAATCTACGGCCACCTGATGTTGTTCCGAAAGGGAAAATTCCAGCTCCGCTGATTCCCTTTCACCATCTGACTGGACCACAAGAATCTCAGTTGTCCCTTACTGCTTTGCAGGGGAGCGAACCGACCCAGCTTTCTCAGACAGATCTTGTTCTGAAAAGTTTATGACGGCGCTGGGATGCTGCGATGAAATGCGCTATCAGTGATAGCAAGTCCGTCACGGAGGCCTGTGAAGCCGCAGTCTTACGTAAATTAGCCGCTGGAAGCTCCTGGGACATTAATTCCTGCATACTTCATATGCGAGCGTCCCGACTGGCAAGGCCTCGTGTCCTTGGCTAGAGGATGGCGTGACCTGGTCGATGCAGAATCCCTGGATGGCAAAGCAGGCTGGATATCTGCGATCACGTAGCCAAGGGGGCCTCTCTCGCTTGCGGTCCGGGTGGACCTGGACGAGCTGGCTACTGGACTGACTGGCTTCCTCCGTTCCATCCTCTGATCTGTCGTCACCAGGTGAGCGTGATCCGAGATTCATTGTGACGACAGAAGCACACTTTTGAAGACATCACGGAAACATCACCCTGTTCTTGTTCCTCTGAAAAAGAGACTGAGACAACTAGAGTGACCCTGTGGCGAGAGGACCGGCCTGGACCTCTCACCACTAACAACATACCATGACACACGTCTCCAACATTTGTCATCCGAAATGGCACACACTGAGCAAGAATTAGTGCAAGTACACTGACTACAGAGAATACAATGAACATGAGAATCAGAGGAAGACTTCTTCGATTACAATCAAAAAATATTCTTTCAATCTGAAAAAATATTAAACAGTCATCGTACTCACACTAACCCTTGAAAATAAAGATACATAATAATAATATAATCCATTACAAACATTTCGAAAAATAAATCAAAACAAAAATTTTCTCGAGAAAATTTCAAGATGAGCCCAAGCTCCCAATGGGAACAATGAGCCCAAATGGATCCCAAAAAAGCCTAAGTGTAAACAAAATTTTTAAAACGTATCTAAAAATTAATGGTACACTTACGGGCAATATTAATGTATCTTGCTGTGAACAAAACAATATAGAAGACAAGTAATCACTGTTAGAAGCCCATATATGAACCCAGGCACTTGGGTTTAACAAACTTGAATCTCACCCCACTAAGGATGCTACACGCCAAATATCAAAACATTCCGACTGCTGGATCTGAAGAAGAAGATTTTTAAAGAAATTTCCTCATTTTGAACTAAGTTACAATTCGAGTTCCCACAGTGAGCCCAAATATGGACCTAGGGACATGGCTTGAACAAACTTGAATCTTACCCCCCTAAGGATGCTGCATAAAAAATATCAAAAGCATTCATCTGCTGGATCTGAAGAAGATTTTAAAGAAAATTCCTCATTTTGAACTAAGTTGTCATTCGGGCTACTACAGTGAGCCCAAATATGAACCCAGGGACTTGGCTTGAACAAACTTGAATCTCACCCCCCTAAGCATGGTGCATACCCAATATCAAAAGATTCTGCCTGATGGATCTTGAGAAGATTTTCAAAGAAATTTGCCTGAAATGCACTAAGTTCGAATTTGGGCTCCTATACTGAGCCCAAATATAAACCCAGGAGGCCGATTTGAACAAACTTGAATCAGATCCACCCCACAATGTTGCATACCAAATACCAAAAGATTCTGCCTGCTGGATCTGGAGAAGAAGATTTTTTAATCTTTTTCCCACTTCCTACAATGTTAAAAAGTGCTGACTCAGCACTTTTTCAAAGTCCCGAAACTGTACCCTATGATAAAACCGACGGCAATTTTTTTTGACCAATCCTTTCAATTTGGTCCTAAGAATGCTTCACACCAAATAAAAAATCTCAGTGCCGTGCAGTTTTTTGAGATATGGATGTTTTAATTTTTTTCTATTTTGAGCTCCTGCGGTTCCCACGGGGCTGCAGAAAAAATATTTTGGCATAAATTAGGTACTTATGACCCAATAAGCCCTCACATAAAATTTGGTTCAAATCGGCCTCTCGGTTCGGAAAACTTAAATTTGGGGTGGGGGGTCAAAATTCTTGCCCCTCCCATAAAGTAGCCAAATATTGCCCCTCAAACTTTTCTTGAACAAACGTGAGTCTACACCTCAAAAGGAAGCTGCATACCAAATATCAAGTCTCTGCTACTGCTGGTTCATGAGAAGAAGATTTTCAAAGATTTTGGTGCCCCTTGGGGGCGTGGCCCCACCCAGGAGGAGGGGCAACTTCATTTAAACAAATCTGAATTGACATTAGGTAATAAACATTTACCCAACATTTGAAAAATAATGGGCCAGTGGTTTCTTCGGAGAAGTTGGTTTTGTAAACTTAAAGTTCACGCCGGACGAAGACAGACGGAAAGCGATTAGTAAAGCTCCCCTTGAGCTTTGCTCAGGTGAACTAATAAAAACTGGAAACAAGACTCCAGGCACTGAAATTAGGCCCAAAATCAGTAACCTATTTTAAACACTACCCAATGTAAAACAGAAGCTTCCAGAGAAGAAACTGCAGTACATCGGATGGTAGATGCATGACCGAACGCCTAACCACCCCTAGGGTGAGGGCGTAACCATAAGGAAAAACAGAATAAACATTCTGTTACCAAGCTAAAAACTCCCAAGAAATTTCAGTAAAAAAACTAGAAAGTGTTTTAGCACACTAAAACATATGTCTCCCCTTCCTTTCTATTTTGTGCACTACAAATGATATATACATAAAAATATTGACAAGCATACCAGATATGTAAGGTCTAGCTCTAAAGAGAAATAAATTATGATGACTCTGGCAAATAATACTCTATAAAATATCAAATTTTGTTACAGACAGACGAACATGCATCCCACAATGATATATATGAAGCTTTTATTAAAATATCAAATTGCTGGGATTAAAAGTTGCTGAGAAAAATGTGCAAAATGTTGTTATGGACAGACTGTCAGACACACACACAGACAGATGTAAACAAGTATGTCAACAACTTCTCCTTTGGGGGGCGGGGTTATAAATATCTATGATGTAGCTCAACATCCACATGTAAAAAACAAAACAAATTCTGGTCTGGACAATTACTCCCTATTTAAAGTACATAAATTTGACCTTGAGATCAAGGTCACATGAAGGTCATGATGACATGTGGTCTCGTTGTGATACATCCACATGTCAATCATCTAAGTCCTCGGTCAAAAAACAAATAAGTTCTGATTTGGACAATTATTCCCTATTTGAAGTACATAAATTTGACCTTGAGGTCAGAGGTCAAGGTCACATGCAGTTCATCAAGGTAGCGGACATGCGGTTTCATGGTGACACATCCACATGTCCAAAAAAAAAAAAAAAATCTGGTAAATCTGGTCTGGACAATTACTCCCTATTTAAAGTACATAAATTTGACCTTAAGGTCAAGGTCACATGAAGGTCATGATTACATGTGACATGCGGTCTAATTGCGATACATCCACATGTCAAATATCTAAGTCCTAGGTCAAAAAACAAAAAAGTTCTGGTCTGGATAATTATTCCCTATCTGAAGTACATAAATTTGACCTTAAGGTCAGAGGTCAAGGTCACATGAAGGTCATCGAGGTAGATGACATGTGGTCTCATGGTGACTCATCCACATGTCAAATAACCAAGTCCTAGGTCAAAAAACAAAAAAGTTAAAAAATTTATAGTAATTTATATATTTTTTATACTTACCAATGACCCAGACATAGCTGGTGCTAACTCTTAAAATATAGGGCCAAACACAAATTTTGCCCCCCAATCCCCAAAATTTGCATCTAAAACTAAAGAAAACATGTCCTGAAAGGCCCTCCACACTTTGCCCCTACTGCGCATGCGCAGTGTCAAGGACGTTCCGAAATTGGCGCCATTAATCATTCTAATAACCAGTGCCTGGTAAGCGCTATGTACTCAGCGGGGAGGCAAGAGTTCCCAACTCCTGGGAGGGCCATCCCCGTCTGGGTCATTGGTAAGTATAAAAAATATATAAATTACTATAAATTTTTTAACATTTTTATACTGTACCAATGACCCAGACATAGCTGAATAGTAAAAAGGCTGGAGGGCCAAGGACATAGAGCAAAATGGAATACGCTCAATAAAATAAAATAGAGTCATCCCCTGTAGGGAAAAAGAAGTAATAGGCCTTACATGTATCTTTCTTATTTATGATAAATTAGAAAGATACAACACCTTCCAAAATTGAGCTTCATACATCCATGTACTCTATTAATATCCAATATAATCCTTATACTAATAATTTGTAAAGTAAGCCAATAAATAAAGTAAGTCTAGAGAATAGAGACTCTTATACTCCTAAAAGTGTCTGAGGATTGCATAATCATGTCCGTTGACATATGCAATATTCAAAAGCTATACTTTAAAAACTAAGACTTGAATGAATTTTAAAAACCTAAACTTCTCACTAAACAACCATCCCAATAACAGCTCAGAATTACTAACTCCGGAGGAGGTATCCCCTTGTTTTCATAGTAAAACAGGTGACCCAAGGGAACACCCTCCCCCCCTTTTTCTTGCCCTGGGTCAAATAGCCCAGAGCGAAGAGGGCAGCCGAACGGAGACACTGCCGAAACAGACAGCCTACCTAGCTATAGTAGCAACTGTTAAGTGAATGACATTCTGAGCAGTAGATAATAGACCTAACAATAGGGGCCTCCAGAAATGGACTCGATATTTCTAAGATAAAATTCATGAATGTGGATGGCTGAGCGCAATGAGCGGCCTTCAAAAATCTATAATAGCGACACTATTAATGTAAGCCCAAGAAGTAGAAGAACTCTTACTTCATGAGCCGAAATCTTAAGCACAACTGCTAAGTCAATGATATACCATAAGCAGTACCGATAGTTAATAGAATCCATTAACAATAAAATGGAGCGTAACGTCCTTCTACTAGACATCAAAGACAGAAGAAGCTTACGCCCTTTGTAATAAACAGATATCTGTTTATAAATACATAAACTGTACCCGGAAAGAGTAAAGGCCTATGCCCATACGAAGACGGAAGGACCTTAAAATAATAGGTTCCGGATAATAGGAGCCTAACTCTTATGCAACAATCCAACCTAAATAGTAACGGAAGTATTGATTCCGAAACTATGAAAGTGAAAAACATCCATCGATAGTGCATGAAACTCACTGACTCTACAGTAAAAGAGAAACCAACAGAATTACTGTCTAAAAGGTCAGAATTTGAAAACTACTGTTTCCAGAGGCTCAAATGATTACTTAGCTAAATAAGAACCGAAGTTAAAATCCGTATAGGAATTTAATCTAAAGATTCTAAGTCTATTTATCAAAAAGTTACTAACTGACTTAGATAAAGAGACAAAAGACTCAATTGTAAACTATCGTAGAGTGCATAGGTATGAGGTAACATAAACCTATAACCTAAATAATAACAGGCTGCAGTAGATCTTGTGAAACAAATATACTAAAAAATAGCAATGAGTAGTATGGAGGGATCAACAATATGAACATAATGATCCCTACACCACGACGGAAGAGCCTCCACTTTAGCCGCATAGAATAGTGAAGAAGAGGATCTCCTATAGTAAGAAATCGCGTCCAAAGCTCGTCCAGTACAGTGCTTACAATGCAATATGGACCACACAACGGAATACATGAAGGTTGCGACCTTGCTGGTTGTGATAAAGATGACACGATTTACCCAGTGAAAAAGATCCTCACATAGAGGAAGATTTCACGTTAAGACCCACAGTAGACAAGAGAGTAAATTACTCATGATCTCTGTGAAGATAGAGATGCTATCAACAGAAATGTATTGTGGTTGTTTATCTTAGCAATACCTGCTAAAACAACAGCGCCGGAGGATACGCGTATCCTATCATTCCGTCCTATAGATCAATAGAGCGTTAACAATATTAGCTCAGAGATCTGGACAAGCCAACACATACGTCTGCAATTGATTAGCAAGCTGTGTCATAAATAAATCAACATTGGGCGCTCCCATAGATAGCAAATCTGATTGAATACTTGTTTGTTGAGAGTCCATTCTGACAGCAACAAGCGACCCGTAAGAGAACGGGAGTCCAATAAAACAATCAGACGACCCGGAATATGACGGACCAAAGCTGAACTTGGTGTACTATAACCAACAGACGGATTCTTTCCATTAAATTGAATAACGGAAACGAAAGAGTGCCTCCCTGGTTCCGGAGATACGCCACTACTGTCGAATTAAAGGACAGGAATTTGGGCATGCGTTTCTGAATAATGTTCATGCAATGACATAAAGCAAGCCTAAAAAACATTATTCCGCGGAAGTTAAACTGATTGCTAAAAGACTGCGGAACCCAAAGACCCTGGCACTTCGAATCCGTAGGGATCAGTATTATATCCCAATCTGTTTGACTGGCAACCGTCATAACAGCCACACTCGGGTCCGGCAACTGCGGCGGCACTCTCTGAGTCAACCACCGAATGTTTGCCCCAGTCTGAATCTCTTGTAACACTAGATAGACAAGAGAACGTATAAATCGAGCAATTCATGGATTGCCGAAAAGTTGCCGTCGAAGAGAAGCTCCTCCGAGAACGAAGCGACTCTGAGAGAGTTCTTAACCTTACTATCCACACGTGTGGATGTAGCTAGGGCTGCGTCGCGTCTAACTAACTCCAATCAGCCACTGAAGGGCGGAGTTATACGTGAACAAACTACTGCCCTCAAAAGAAATTACATTGAGAATAATATCCCGTAAATCTTTTCTTGAAGACGTAATGATAACGCCTCAGTAAGGCGGATTACGTATAATAAAGCGTCTAAGTTAAGTCTACTATACATAATGTCGTTCCCAACATTGAAATTGGAAAAGACATAAACGGCGAAAAAGAATATATGCAGTCTTTAATCACACCGTCTAGACGCATATGAACTCTCGGTATGCCCTGCTCTGCCAAAATAAACTATTTGTATAAATGATAAAATGGCAGAAATGAGCAACGCGGACAAGAAACTAAACTATCATGCTTAGTAGCAGGCTTGTATATATATATATATAGCGTCGAAAAATAAAACACATGTTGTAATGACAATATTGGACTGCGTCGGTAAGTCAGGGACAATGTCCCTGAACCGAACGAAAAATCCGAGTGCAATGACGCTATAAGTCTCTTATCCAAGATCGCAGCAATGAAGTCCGAAATAATAATCACTGGAAGATAATGCCAGAAGATATGAAAGGCATCTTCCGATACTACTAAAGGGAAAACTCGAAATCTTTCGAATCCCTTTCGCCATCCTGTCGGACCCTATAAAGCGTTCGGTCGTCCGTAGCTGATGCAACCGCGGACCGCACTGACCCAGCGCCGTCGGATAATTCCTGATTCGACCGAGAAACTGTCAATTGCTGGGATGCTGCGAAACAACTGTGCTAACTCGGATAGCACGTCCGTCACTGAGGCCTGAGGAGAAGCGGTCTTACGATGCATTGCTGCTGGAAGCTCCGTGATCGTTACCCCGTGCATACTACCAATATGCGAGCGAACGGAGTGTATAGGCCTCGTGTCCCTTGGCTACCGGATGGCGCGACCTATTCGCCGTGGAATCACTGAATGCCGAAACTGATCGGATACTCGAGGTCACGTAGCCAATGTGCGGTCGTGTGCCCTGCTGTGAGGATGAGGAAGCATTAAAGACAGTCTCTCGGACTGTCAATATAACGGAGCGTCCCGACCAACGGACATATGCTCCGAATGTAAAATATCTGAACCACAACATGCGGTCCCCTATGTTGTTGGGCGAGAGAGGGACCTCTCTCGCTCACAGCCCGGACGGACCTGGACAAGCCAGGAACCGGACTAACAGGCTTCCTCCGATCTGTTCTCAATCTGCCGTCACTGGGTGAGTACTAAAGTAATTAAAGTGCTCGCATCACCCAAATCTCCTTCCTAGACCGCAACGGACGAACCCGGCAGCCGAACCATTCGATGAATGTACGCTACACCGGGTGAGCTAGCGAATGTCACTCCGTAGGCGATAGACATATTCCATGAGCACTTATTGCCGCTAACTCTTCATTAATTATGACGACAGAGGCACACTTTTGAAAGACATCTCCATAACTCTTCGAACAAGAAACCAGAAATGCTTGGATAGCAAGCATAAAATAATAATATATATAGCGTCGTTCAATAATTCGAAAGTTTGTGTGACATTATTGGACTATGTCGGAACTGAGGGACGATGTCCCTGAACCGAACCAAAAATTTCTAAGTCCACCGACGCTATCAGTTTCTTATCCGGCATCGCAGCATTCTGGTCCGACGAAAGAAGCTGTAGAAGACCATATCAGATGACATACACAACAGCATATGTTGTTCCGAAAGGGAAAGCTCGAAATCCTCCGAATCCCTTTCGGTATCCCGTCGGACCGGATGAAACTTTCGGACGTCCGTACCCGCTTCCGCGGAGCGTCCCGACCCAGCATCGTCGGATAAAATATATGCGACAGATTCAGTTGATGCTGGGATGCTGCGATAAACTGTGCTATTAAGGAAAGCACGTCCGTTCCCGAGGCCTGTGCAGTAGCGGTCTTACGATGCATTGCCGCCGGAAGCTCCGTGTACGTTGACTCCCGCACACTTCCTATGCGAACGTCCGGAGTCTGCAGGCCTCGTGTCCCTGGCTACCGGATGGTGTGACCTGGTCGCCGAAGAATCCTTGATCGGCGAAGCTGGTAATATATCGGCGGTCACGCAGCCAAGGTGCGGTCGTGTGCGCTGACGAGAAGAGGAAGCCTTAGCAGTCTCAGCGGACTGCCTATACAACGGAGCGTCCCGAGCGACGGACGTATGCTCCGCTTGCGACACATTTTGTACCACAACATCTGGGGCCAGATGTTGTTGAACGAGAGAGGGGCCTCTCTCGCTTGCCGTCCGGATGGACCGGAACGAGCTATGAACCGGACTAAAAGGCTTCCTGCGTTCTCCCTCCGATCCGCCGTCACTGGGTGTGCATTAAGTTAATTTATAGTGCTCGCATCACCCCAAAATTCCTTCTAGACCGCAAAGGACGAACCCGGCTGCCGAACCATTCGGTGAATGGACGCTACACCGGGCGAGCTAGCGGACGTCAAAGGCCGTCGAACCTACTAGGGTCCTCTTAGGCAATTGGCGTATTTACATGAGCACTTTTCCGCTAGCCCTTCATTAATTGTGACGACGGAGGCACACTGTTGGAAGACATCACGGATACATCACCCTAATCTTGATCGTCTGAAATAGAAATTGATAAAGTAGAGTGACCCTGCGGGGAAAGGACCGGAGTGTCCAAATCCCCAACAACATACCGTGACATACGCTTCCCATATTGTCATCGAAATCATACGATACAGAACAGGAGTTAATGCGAGTACACTGACCACATATAGAATGATAATAAAGTCAGAGGAAGACTTCCTCTTAAAACAATTGATCAATATCCTTTCAATGTGAAAAGAAAACAAGTCCTGGTACTCGCACTAACCCCTGGCAATCAAAATACATAATAATAATATGATCCATTAATATAGAAAAAATAATTGAAATCAAAATATTTTGAAAAAATATTTTTTCAGAATAGCCCAAGTTTCTGAAAAGTAACGTTGAGCCCCAATGGATCCCAAGCCTAAGTGTGGACAAAAATTTAAAAATATTTTAAACAATTTATTCAACACTTACGAACAATAATAATGTATCTAGTTATGATTAAAATAACATAAAGATATTATTCTTTAGAAATCCCCCCCTCACACAGAGGGCTGTTGTAAATGTAAACAATGAGTGTAAAAACACTAAAATAAGACTCCAGGCACCCAGGCCCGAAATCAGTTACCAAAAATACACTATCTGATGCAAAACAGAGACTTCCAGGAAAGAAACTGCAGAACATCAGATGGTAGATGCAGAACACAACGCCTAACCACCCGTAGGTGAAGACGTAAACATGGGGAAAGAACAGAATTCATTCTGTTATTCAGCTAAAACTCCCAAGAAATTTTAGTAATAATAATTACAGAAACTATGCCAAAAGCATGGGAGAATAGCAAGGGGGAACTTAAAGGACAGGGAGAGAGGAAAACACTTAAAAAACAGTGTAACTAAATAATCAGAATGACAACAAAATGGCTGCTGCCTTGAAAATAGGTAACTTAACATAATTTCATTAAAAAATTTTAAGTTACAGCCCTGATAATATTCTGTCACACATTCTTTTCCTCTCCTCCTTCTCTATCCTCCTTAGAATCACCATTTCACTAATATTTATGTGTCTGGCATCATTTAAACTGAGATTTATAAGCACAAAGATCAGTCAGATGTTAACTGATGAAGGGCCAAACTTAGAATGATTAATGGCGCCAATTTCGGAACGTCCTTGACACTGCGCATGCGCAGTAGGGGCGAAGTGTGGAGGGCCTTTCAGGACATGTTTTCTTTAGTTTTAGATGCAAATTTTGGGGATTGGGGGGCAAAATTTGTGTTTGGCCCTATATTTTAAGAGTTAGCACCAGCTATGTCTGGGTCATTGGTACAGTATAAAAATATTCTGATCTGGACAATTACTCCCTATTTGAAGTACATAAATTTGACCTTGAGGTCAGAGGTCAAGGTCACATGCAGTTCATCAAGGTAGTGGACAGCAGTTTCATGGTGACACATCCACATGTCAAATAACCAAGTCCTAGGTCAAAAAAAACGAAAAAAAAATCTGGTCTGGACAATTACTCCCTATTTGAAGTACATAAACTTGACCTTGCGGTCAAGGTCACATGAAAGTCACAATGGTATGCGACACACCGGCTCATGGTGATACATCCACGTGCCAAATATCTAAGGCCTGACTCAAAAGACAAACAAGTTTTGGTCCGGACAAAGTTTCCTTGAAAAATCTGACCTTCAGATCAAAGGTCAAGGTCACATGAAGGTCACAATGGTACGCTACACACCGGTTCATGGTGATACATCCAAATGCCAAATATCTAAAGCCTGACTCGAAATACAAAAAAGTTCTGGTCCAGACAGTTTCCCTTAAAAAGTGCTTAAATCTGACCTTCAGGTCAAAGGTCAAGGTCACATGAAGGTTACTATGGTACACTGCACACCGATTCATGGTGATACATCCACATGCCAAATATCTAAGGTGTAGGACAAAAGACAAAAAAGTTATGACCCAGACAAAGTTTGTGTGATGTTTCCCTTAAATGAAAGTGTCAATGACACTGTAGCTCAACTTGACAAACTTGAACTTGGTAAGTTATAAATGAAATGGCAAAATTGAAGATCATTGGTACCAATATCATTTTTTTTGCCAGTGGCAACATTTTTTGACAGAAACCGAAGAAAATCGATAGCTCCCATCTAGAGGCCTCCCCAAACAAGCATGCCAGGTTTCAAAGCAATCCGATCATAAATGTGCCCTGTAGGGTGTACAAAAGGGAAATATTGTGGTCTGACTAGACTAAATTCTAGGAACGTTGGCCGTGGCAACATTTTTTGATGGAAATGGAAGAAAATCGATAGCTCCAATCTAGAGGTCACCGTAAATAAGCATACCAGGTTTCAAAGCAATCTAGTCATAAATGTGCCCTGTAGGGTGAGCCAAAGGGAAATATTGTGGTCTGACTAAACTAAGTTCTAAGAATGTTGGCTACAGCAACATTTTTTGATGGAAATTGAAGAAAATCGATAGCTCCCATCTAGAGGTCACCCCAAACAAGCATGCCAGGTTTCAAAGCAATCCGATCATAAATGTGCCCTGTAGGGTGTGCCAAAGGGAAATATTGAGTCTTCTGACTAAACTAAGTTCTAAGAAGGTTGGCCGCTGCAACATTTTTTGACAGAAATTGACGAAAATCGATAGCTCCCATCTAGAGGTTTCCCCAAACAAGCATATCAGGTTTCAAAGCAATCAAATCATAAATGTGCCCTGTAGGGTGTGCCAAATGGAAGTACTGTGGTCTGACTAAACTGAGTTCTAAAAACGTTGGCCGCGGCAACATTTTTTGACGGAAATTGAAGAAAATCGATAGCTCCAATCTAGAGTTCACCCCAAACAAGCATGCCAGGTTTCAAAGCAATCCAATCATAAATGTACCCTGTAGGGTGTGCCAAGGGAAATATTGAGTCTTCTGATTAAACTAAGTTCTAAGAACGTTGGCCGCGGCAACATTTTTTGACAGAAATTGAAGAAAATCGATAGCTCCCATCTAGAGGTTTCCCCAAATAAGCATACCAGGTTTCAAAGCAATCTGATCATAAATGGGCCCTGTAGGGTGTGCCAAAGGGAAATATTGAGGTCTGACTAAACTAAGTTCTACGAACGTTGGCCGTGGCAACATTTTTTGCCGGAAATTGACGAAAATCGATAGCTCCCATCTAGAGGTCACCCTAAATAATCATACCAGGTTTCAAAGCAATCAAATCATAAATGCGCCCTGTATGGTGTGCCAAAGGGAAATATTGTGGTTTGACTAAACTAAGTTCTAAGAACGTTGGCCGCGGCAACATTTTTTGACGGAAATTGAAGAAAATCAACAGCTCCCATCTAGAGGTCACCCCAAACAAGCATGCCAGGTTTCAAAGCAATCCAATCATAAATGTACCCTGTAGGGTGTGCCAAAGGGAAATATTTAGTCTTCTGACTAAACTAAGTTCTAAGAACGTTGGCCACGGCAACATTTTTTGACAGAAATTGAAGAAAATCGATAGCTCCAATCTAGAGGTCTCCCCAAACAAGCATATCAGGTTTCAAAGCAATCAAATCATAAATGTGCCCTGTAGGGTGTGCCAAATGGAAGTACTGTGGTCTGACTAAACTGAGTTCTAAAAACGTTGGCCGCGGCAACATTTTTTGACGGAAATTGAAGAAAATCGATAGCTCCAATCTAGAGTTCACCCCAAACAAGCATGCCAGGTTTCAAAGCAATCCAATCATAAATGTACCCTGTAGGGTGTGCCAAGGGAAATATTGAGTCTTCTGATTAAACTAAGTTCTAAGAACGTTGGCCGCGGCAACATTTTTTGACAGAAATTGAAGAAAATCGATAGCTCCCATCTAGAGGTTTCCCCAAATAAGCATACCAGGTTTCAAAGCAATCTGATCATAAATGGGCCCTGTAGGGTGTGCCAAAGGGAAATATTGAGGTCTGACTAAACTAAGTTCTACGAACGTTGGCCGTGGCAACATTTTTTGCCGGAAATTGACGAAAATCGATAGCTCCCATCTAGAGGTCACCCTAAATAAGCATACCAGATTTCAAAGCAATCAAATCATAAATGCGCCCTGTATGGTGTGCCAAAGGGAAATATTGTGGTTTGACTAAACTAAGTTCTAAGAACGTTGGCCGCAGCAACATTTTTTGACGGAAATTGAAGAAAATCAACAGCTCCCATCTAGAGGTCACCCCAAACAAGCATGCCAGGTTTCAAAGCAATCCAATCATAAATGTACCCTGTAGGGTGTGCCAAAGGGAAATATTTAGTCTTCTGACTAAACTAAGTTCTAAGAACGTTGGCCACGGCAACATTTTTTGACAGAAATTGAAGAAAATCGATAGCTCCAATCTAGAGGTCTCCCCAAACAAGCATAACAGGTTTCAAAGCAATCAAATCATAAATGTGCCCTGTAGGGTGTGCCAAAGGGAAATATTGTGGTTTGACTAAACTAAGTTCTAAGAATGTTGGCCGCGGCAACATTTTTTGACGGAAATTGACGAAAATCGATAGCTCCCATCTAGAGGTCACCCCAAACAAGCACGCCCGGTTTCAAAACAATCCGATCATAAATGTATCCTGTAGGGTGTGCCAAAGGGAAATATTGAGTCTTCTGACTAAACTAAGTTATAAGAACATTGGCCGCGGCAACATTTTTTGACAGAAATTGAAGAAAATCGATAGCTCCCATCTAGAGGTCTCCCCAAACAAGCATACCAAGTTTCAAAGCAATCTCATCATAAATGTGCCCTGTAGGGTGTGCCAAAGGGAAATATTGAGGTCTGACTAAACTAAGTTCTACGAACGTTGGCCGTGGCAACATTTTTTGCCGGAAATTGAAGAAAATCGATAGCTCCCATCTAGAGGTCACCCTAAATAAGCATACCAGGTTTCAGAGCAGTCAAATCATAAATGTGCCCTGTAGGGTGTGCCAAAGGGAAATATTGTGGTTTGACTAAACTAAGTTCTAAGAACGTTGGCCGCGGGAACATTTTTTGACGGAAATTGAAAAAAATCGATAGCTCCCATCTAGAGGTCACCCCAAACAAGCATACCAAGTTTCAAAGTAATCTGATTATAAATGCGACCTGTGAGGTGTGCCAAAGGAAATTGTGTACGTACGTACATACGCCGACGGACGAGAAGTGATGGCAATAGCTCAGCTTGACTTTGTCAAGTTGAGCTAAAAACTCATAAATCTGACCTTCAGGTCAAAGGTCAAGGTCACATGAAGGTCAATATGGTACACTGCACACTGGCTCATCGTGATACATGCACATGCCAAGTATCTAAGGTGTAGGTCAAAAGACAAAAAAGTTATGGCCCGGACAAAGTTTGTATGAGAAGAAGAAGAAGAAAAAGAAGAAGAAGAAGAAGAATATGCACTAAAACAATATGTCTCCCTTCTGGGAAGGGGAGACATAATTCCAAAAATTATGCTAAAAGCATGGGAGAATAGCAAGGGGGGTATAAAGGAAAGGGAGAGAGGAAACACTGAACAAACCGTGGAAATTTCATAACAAGAATGTAAACATCAGGACTATGCCCCGAAATTAGGGAACATGAAATAATTTTGCATAGAAATTATAAGTTACAGCCCTGAACACATCCAATACCACTGAATCTTCCTCTCATCCTCTTATTTCTTCCTTAGATCCACCAATTCTTTCATGTCTGGCATCATTTTAACTGAGATTTATAAGCACAAATATCAGTGAGATGTTACTGATTTTAGGGCCAAACAAAGAATGACAATTTGCACCAATTTTGGACTTACTTGACACTGCGCATGCGCAGTGGATAAAAAGTATGGAAGACCACATAGGACATTGAAATTTCGGATTTTGATGCAAATTTTGAGAATTGGGGGGCAAAATTTGTGTTTGGCCCTAGAATTTTAAGAGTTAGCACCAGTTAAGTCTGGGTCATTGGTACAGTATAAAAATATACCTTCGCCCGCATAATTTAGCCTTTTACCGATTCCCACTTCCTGTGTTATACAAAGTAGTGTAGGATAAAATGCACCCGGACATAATGCCATCAGTGAAAATGCATGCCGGACAAAATGCTCTTAGGACATAATGCCCTCAGACAAAATACCCCCACAAAATATTTTAAAAATTATTTCATATATATATTGTGGGTGAAACAAATAAGGGCCCCAAACCCTCGCCAATGGGAGGGCCATACGCACCCTCACCTCACCTCAAGCCTACGCTATCGGATATGCCTGTGGCACATCGACCTGGCACCTCCTCCCACAAATTATGCCCCCATCAATAGGAAAACCTATCTATGCCCCTGATATAGCACAATTTTTGTATACCTCCACAAAGAAAAAGAATGAAAGACCCAAATAAAACGAAGAAATTATGTGACTCCATAAGGCCTATTTCAACATTCCCATAAGCCCTGTGCAGGTTTGATGATGTCAGGCAAAGGGTAAAATAATCTCTTTGACAGCTAACATGAATCGAATTCGATTCACATTAGCAGTCGAGCAAGGCTATTATTTATGGACGTTAGAGCCAGATTGTCCTCCTCCCCACCCCCCCCCCCCCCCATCCAAAAATAAAGATGTAGTACATAAATATCTACATCAGTAGACCAGCACTCTTTGCTTCCAAAGGTTCCCGACAAGGATGTGAGTTTATTTAAATCACAGTGTATGTACTCCTCTAAGGTTTCTCTTGGAATGGTGAATTTTAAACAGAACTTGGGTTTCAACTAAAGGAAGGTCTGAACTTGGGTGGGCAGATGGCGCCTCACATTTTGTACAGAGCATGTGTTCGGATGCGAATTAACGTTTTCATTTTTAGCATACAAATAAACAAATAAGGCTAGAACCATTCTTTGTTATTTTCTGTTCAATGAATATTTTCAATGTGCGTTATCCCCACAAAACATATTTCATTAGATTAAATGCACTTTCGCATATTTCTTCAAATGTTTATGCATCTCAAAACACAAAAGTTTTAGCTTTTGCACTGATGAAAATCACAGTAGCCTGCCTTCAGAAGAAAAGAGGAGGGTTTCTGAATTCATTATATACCATTCATCTGTATGGTTTCACATTCTCCGCTTGGTAAGGTTAAAAGACTTTTTCAGGTATAGTCTTACAGCCTTTTTCATTAGTACTTTTACATCTAAGATATTGTGGTAGCACAGGATTTTATTTTATGTTGCATGGTGGAAAAATAACCTAGGTCTTAGCTTGTCTTTCAGTAGGCCTTGTTCATTTAAGCTTATTTGATTTATTCATCTGCATTATAATGGGTAATCAAATTTTTGTTTTTATCCCCTAGATCATGGTGTAGTTATTAAGAAGCTGTTTTTTCTCATTTCTCTCTAGAAGAAGGATCCAAGTAACACTAATTATAAGCCTACAATGCTTTATTGTTTAGAGAGTAAACTTAATTATTATCTGTTTGAATAACTTAACTTCATAATATATTTTATAGTGTCAGCTCTTCGGATCAAACAATCAGCGTGGATAAACGATGAAGCCATATTAGGTCGATGATGACATCATTGGTGACTGCATATGAATCAATATTAATGTGTGTCCACCATATTTTTAGAAATAAAATACAACTGCTCCATCTCAAAAATGGCAATCCTACAGCAAAAGTTCTGAATCATCCGTTGAATGTGATTAAAGTTTCATTAAACTCACCTGAACGAAAAGAAATAATCTGTTTATAATATGTGTCCCAAATTGAGAAACTTATTTCGATTGATAACCCCATCCGATAGCTCAATGTAAATCGAAACAAGCTCAACATTCAAATTAATCGCTCCGATCGATAATCACTTCAGCATGAAATGATTGTTAGATATTGTTATTCCCCTTACATTGTAAACCTACGTCTGCTTGTTTACATTTTTACAAGTACGATACACCAAAAAATAACTTACCTGGCCGATCAATTAAAGGGACTTACTGGATTTTGTCTGCTGACATAATAAGTACATTATGGGATGCTTAGTGTTCGGATATGGTGTCATGTGAGGCTAAGTGTGATCAATATTAGGCTCGGCTAATGCCTCACCTAATATTGCTCTCACTTTGCCTCACATGACACCATATCCAACCATTAAACATCCTATAACTTATAATACGTGGTGTTTAGTTCCTATTATTATGCTCATGCAATCATTTTCACTGTAAGTCTATTTCTATGAAAATGAACGGCAATATACACGATACAATACATCCAAAAGCATTATGAATTAAACAACAATGGCATGTGAACCCGAGGTTGAAAAATACATGTCATGATCAATGTCAATTTATTTGTAATGAAAATAATAATGTAATAATAGAACAGTAATAAATAAGAAATAAGGAGACTAGACCTTTTAAACCTCGTTAGTGTAAGTGGAAAAATCTCGGAAAATACCATGAACAAAAACTTACCATTGGTGCACTTAGCAAACCTGTGATAATAAGTAATAGACAGAAAGATATTACTGACACATAATGTTCGATAATACAGTGGAACCCTGTTAAATGAATAGCCACTTTGCCAATGAAAATTATTCAATTAACAGGATTATTCAATTATCAGGGATTGTGTCACTTTTCTGTTCTAGAGACAAACTTAGCATTTATTCTATCTTGTTGGCAAAGCTCCATGAGCTCTGTCAAACAATATATAATAGATTAAATGGCTGTATTGGATGTTCTGAGGACAAATAGGTCTATAAACAAAGAAAAACTGTAGAGAGTCAGGGGAATTTCTCGACAGGTTACAATATTTTTTTATTCAATTAACAGGAGTTTACTCTATAACTTATATTCAATTAACAGATCAAATTTGTACTGGAGGTATGGCAAATGGTTTTGTTGGGAAATTATATTCAATTAACAAGGTTATTCAGTTAAGAGACATCCAATTAAATGGGCTCCACTGTACCTTAGTTTCAATTATATCTTGAAATATAAGAATATAGCAGGGAATCTAAGTATATTTTAGGAGACAATATAACAATTTTTTGAAAGCATACCATATCCTCATGAATATCTGCTCTAGTTGAAAATGGAATAAACTTCCGAAATTAACCCAAAAAGGCTAAAGCCTTGATAAGCTAGACCAGGGTCCAATTTGAGGGGGTACCCAAAGACTGAAGTCCTTGGGTAGCCATTTTTAAAGTATATAACAAGAGCAATGCAAAGCGTGGCATATGCCCCTGAGTGGTGTCATAAAAGGGCAGGTAAGTCTCTCGGGGGTATAAAAGTCTCTCGGGGGTATAACCAAAATGAAAAGGAAACTTCCTCTAGACACCAATAATGCATAACCAAATGAAAGTGTCAATGACACTGTAGCTCAACTTGTCAAGACATGTACATGTATAGTATGTGACACAGCAATGACAAACTTCCAGGTAATGACCTGATAACAAAGGTACATATAAAGTATTGTAACGGTATGTACATAAATACTGGGCATAGCCTGTAACAAATGTATAGGTAAAGTATTGTAAAGGTGGGTGACAGTCAGATGCTAAACTAGAAAAGAAATCTTTGAGTCCCAGAGTGGGTCTGACTGAACCCCAAAATATTTGTTCTCATAGCACAGTGATAACAAAGGCACCCCAAAACACACTCATTCCTGTCCCAAGGTGAAAACAAAGGTACCCAAGAAGTTTCGTGAAGATCAGTTCATAAATACGAGCTGTACAGAAGTTGTGACAAAAAACTGATTGGACTTAATTTCGGTACAAAATGGCCACTGGCAGCCATCTTGAATTTTGGACCGCACCCAGAAACACTCATTCTCGTCCCAAGGTGATACCAAAGGTACCCAAGAAGTTTTGTGAAGATTGGTTGATAAATACAGCCTCTAGCCCGAGACTTATTGACATGTGCACTTACAATGTATAAGTAGCACTAAATAAATCAAAATTCATCTAATTTGCAGAATTTGTGCCCGAGACTTATTGACATGTGCACTTACAGTGTATAAGTAGCACTAAATAAATCAAAATTCATCTAATTTGCATAATTTGTGCACGAGAAAAAAACCTGTACTATATGTGATGTATTCCATGTTACTAAACATTCATACAAAAATTTATTCAAATCAGAACTTTCATACAAAAGACTGATTGCACTAATTTTGGTACAAAATGGCTGCTGGTGGCCATCTTGAATTTCGGACCACACCCAAAAACACTTGTTCTCATCCCATGATGATAACAAAGGTACCCAGGAAGTTTCATAAAGATTGGTTCATAAATACAGCCTCTAGCCTGAGCCATATAGAAGTTGTGTACAAAAAACTGATTAGACCTAATTTCGGTACAAAATGGCCACTGGCAGCCATCTTGAATTTTGGACCGCACTCAGAAACACTCGTTCTCATCCCAAGGTGATAACAGAGGTACCCAAGAAGTTTCGTGAAGATCGGTTGATAAATACAGCCTCTAGCCCGAGCCGTATTGACATGTGTACTTACTGTGTGTAAGTAGCACTGAAAAAATCAAAGTTCATCTAATTTGCATAATTTCTGCACAAGAAAAAAACCCGTATTATATGTGATGTATCCCATGGTACTAAACATTCATACAAAAAATTATTCAAATCAGAGCTTTCATGTGGAAGTTCTTCGCAAAAATCTGATTGCACCTAATTTTGAACAAAATGGCTGCCAGCGGCCATATGAATTTCAGACCGGACCCAAAAACACTCGTTCTCATCCCACGGTGATAACAAAGGTACCCAAGAAGTTTCGTAAAGATCGGTTCATAAATGCGGCCTCTAGCCCGAGCCGTATTGGCATTTGCACTGACAGTGCTGAAAGTAACACTAAATAAATCAAAGTTAGTCTAATTTGCATAATTTAAGCACGAGAAAAAAAAAACGTATGATATGTGATGTATCTCATGGTACTAAACATTCATACAAAAAATTATTCAAATCAGAGCTTTCATATGGAAGTTCTGTACAAAAAACAGATTTCTGCATCGTCGGTACAAAATGGCGGCTGGCAGCCATCTTCAATTTCGGACGGCACCCAAAAACACTCGTTCTCGTCCCACAGTCCAAAGGTACCCAAGAAGTTTCGTAAAGATCGGTTCATAAATACGGCCTCTAGCCCGAGCCGTATCCAATTGTTGACAAAAGCTCAAATTTGGCTTTGCCAAAGTTGAGCTAAAAATGAAACTGATTTGAGTCAGTATTCATTAGTTATTGGGCTGAAACCAAATTCAAGATGGCCACTATAATGAATTGGCCACTGGCGGCCATCTTGTTTCAACTGGTTGGTCCGAAAATGAAAAATTTATAGTAATTTATATATTTTTTATACTAACCAATGATCCAGACTCAGCTGGTGCTAACCCAAAAATATCTAGGGCCAAACACAAATTTTGCCCCCCAATCCCCAAAATTTGCATGCAAAACCGAAAATTAGAAGTCCTAACTGGCCCTCCATACATTTCACCTCCACGCATGCACAGACGCCAGGAAGTCACCGAATCTGGCGCCAATAAAATCATTCTTTATAGAAAAATGATTATAATAATTCAGCGGGGAGGTATGAGAGCCTAGTACTGCCCACTCATGGGAGGGCCATTCCCGTCGGGGTCATTGGTAAGTATAAAAAATATATAAATTACTATAAATTTTTTCATATTTTTATACTGTAACCAATGACCCAGACTTAGCTGAATTGTAAAAAGACGGAGGGCCCAGAACTTCTGAAATATCAGGTCAACATAGACCAAATCCTTCAATCCATGATGAAGAAATTACAATTTACATGAATGTCTCTTAATACCATAACAGAAGAGACATAACCTAATATGGATCCCAATAATGTAAATCCTAAATCTAAGCATAAAATCATGTTAATTAGGATGTAACAAATAAACAATTTTAGAGACCAGTCGGGACTAGGCCCTAAAAATTATTATGGCATACTGAGAATGAGAGAAAATTTCCCATAAACCTACGCCACACAATAATACAGCAGCTGATCACTGAACATAGTACGGACAAGACAGCTTCCTCAATAGTTACATACCCCATAAGGCAGAGAAGTGGACAAAATGACCCTCCCCCCCCATTTTTTTTTAACATAACTTCAAAAGAAAGAGGGGAGAGCTCTGGAATGAATAAGCAGAACCCGGAAAACGATATAAATAAATATCGATCAGGCACTCAACAGATTAATTCATGAATAATAAATGGTGTTTAATGCCACTTCACAAGCCAAGGCTATAGCGATGATTTTAGTAAATAACATTATCCGCTATAAAATATGCACTGCAGACGCCGTATACATGGTACAACGAAATCAGTGAGAAGTTAATTATAACATATACATACAAAAGTGGGATAAAATGAACAATCTCTGCAGAGAAAACACGCTTCAAGATCATTCACAGGAGGCCTCTGTAATATTAAATCCGGTAAAAAACACTCTCCAATGTGTACTATTTGGTATCTACAACTATAAACACGTGAGAATGTGCGATTTGAGAACCGACAAAATAGAGACCAGGATCTAGAAATGGAGGTAGGTATGATAAACCGGCTCCAAAATCAGAAAATAAATACCGAAAACAAATGCAACAGAACGTCATATATGCGTATGAAGGAGCCTTCCAACACCACCCAGACGCAAAGTATGTATGTATTAAAAAAAATATATACACGACAGCGTGAGTGTTTTGGGGGAGGGGGGGGGGGGGTTGGGGCGGAATTCAAATATATGTCGAAACCTCCTCACCCACATTACTAATCACTGCTGGTGCAGACAGCAATAATATAGTGATCATAAAGCTCTTTCACATCTGAATACTCCGTAATACCACTGAGAGCGGAGAATGACATGAAGAATAAAACTTCCCTTAAAGAAGAAAACCGTCTAATGGGGAAGCTTCTGGCAAATGCTCAATAGCAGACCCCATAACCTCAATGAAATCAATAGAAACAAATGAATTGAAGGATACACGTATCCTTTCATTCATTCCCATGAAAATGGCTGAGCGTCAATGTATGCACTCAAAGCCTATACTAGCGACACAAATAATGGAAACTATTATTCCCATGTGCCGAAAACTTAACTATCCTGAAGAGATCCCACATAAGACCATATAATAGCCAAACAGTTAGAATAAACGCAAGATATAGCCTGCGCTTACTTATGCGCTGAAATCTTAAGCATTGACTGCTAATAGGAAGATAAATAACCCAAGCAGTACGAATAGCTAACTTTCGTATTTAGCAATAGAATGAACATAACGCCCCTTCTATTGAAAAACAATGACAACAAAAGTGTAACTTCTCTTCTGATAAACTCTGATGCACATAGAGAGACCGTCGGACTCAGGATTGTAACGCAATATATGAACTCACGTCCGAAATAATTGAGAAAACCGTAATATATGCCCAAACTTGACCTTATGTTAAAAGATTCTCTAAAACAAAACAGGTCAAGAGGGAAAAACGTCTACCACTCCAGTTAATAACTGGAGTAGACATATGTGTAAGCGACCCATCAGAATAACCTTCCAAGCCACTCCACACAATTCCAACCGGCGCACAAAATTATCGCTGTTAATGCGTCACATAACCGATAAAAGTGAGCGAAACAGCTGGTCAATTCGCTCTGCGAAACAGATGAACCAGCCAAATGAATAGTGGGATACATGAATCCTATCATAAATCCCATGAGACATTATCTAGTTCACAAAACAAGTGATCTAAAGAACTATACTCGCTACATTTGCCGAACGTTCGTTTATAGACTGAAAGATAATAATAAATAACCTAATTATCCACTTCGAGTTAAAATCGGCCGGACCGAGTTCTGTAAAAGCCTAGAACCACCAGCTCAGGGGAGACTGATCAGTAACTCAGTCTGACGAGAAACCGCTATCCAAGTGGCTGTATAGACAAACCTAAAGAATTATATATAGGAGAGAAACCTATACCTTCGCTATGAGCCTTATAAGCCAAATGAGTCTAGGACAAACTCTCCTACTCTTCTGTTGGCTGTGGTCGATTAGACCCCAACTTAAAGAGTCGAGAATATATGCTTTCTTGTAGTTTAATCCTACAATAATGAAAGCTTACCATCAAAGACTTAGGTTTACCTGTACCTTGCTATGAGTCCTTATAGACAATTTGAGTCTAGGACAACCTCTCGTACTCTTTCTGCTGGTGATGGTACATTAGACCCCAGCTTAAAGAGACGAGAATTGATTCTCATCATAAAAACTAGAGTTGGAAAACTAAAGTGACCTATGGCAAGTTTTCCACCTAGTCAAATGCAAAGATGAAGACACAAGGCTTCGTTGCATCAGAATAACTCTCACTTAACATTAGTTAAGACCGAGAAATAAATACTATGTCTGGAAAGAATTTTAAAAGGTACAAACGACCACAAAATTTCTTCCATATAGACGATGCGTCACAGTACTAAAATTAAGTACATAAGACCATGAGACTAAATTCGCTCTAAGAAATTATCTTCTCAATTGCGTCAGAGCGAACAGCTAAATGATGAAGGTAAGGCTAAAACTAGGATCTTAGCCTGCTCAATCAACGCTGAGGAAGTCTCCACATCTTCCCCTGTTGTTTTTAAAAGTATGTGAACCATCACAAACAATTAAAAATACAGAGGAAGATAAGAAACTGAATTACTTTCCGCCGGAAGATAAATATGGTGTTGTCTACAGAATCGAAGATCTGAGACACCCGTGTAGACTTAACCCTTTACCCAACGCAGACGATATCAAAATTTATTATTTTAAATATCATTTTTTTAAATTTGTCAAAAAATTTCAACAAAACCATATCATGTGATCCCCTCATTAGAACGAGCTCGACGAGATCGTTCCAAAGAGGGATCACATGACATGGTTTTGTTGAAATTTTGGGAAAAATAGTATTTTTTTCAGCTGCTGAATTTGCATATTACGATGGCAGATGTGGCCGATTCGTTGGGTAAAGGGTTAACCGGAAAGAGATCTTAATACCCTTCTCTTTACCTGGATGAAGTCAGCGTTGAACTACGCTAGCGGTTTCTCATAATTGCTCGCAGCATTTTGAATCAATGGAACAAGATCAAGGAAATGATAATGTATGATATCTATATCATCCAAGAGTTGTTCCGGAAGGAAAAGTTATCCTATTCATCATATGTTCAAATCAGTTAGAATCACAGTCACCAGCATCTAAACAGGCAGGTGACTGGACCAAATAAGCACTATGCAACAGCTCAAGATTTGAGATCGTCGTTGAGTGCTTCTGCCTTAGCAGGAATACTGCGATTAGCTGTGCAACTGCGACAGCAAGTCCGTTACAGAGGCCTGAGAAGCAGTGGTCACGAATAGCCTCTTCGCTGGCTGTTCCTAGGACAGGGAGTCCAATATAGTTATTACTGCGGATGACCCGATGAATGAAGCCTCATCTCCTTGACTACTAGATGGTGTGACTTCTTACTAAAGATGGACCTTTGACGATGAAGACTGGAAAACCTGAGTCACTTAGCCAAGGTGTGGTCGGGAGTGCTTGTTCCTCTTCTTTTCTCTTTACCGGACAATAGCTACGTACGTAAGCACAGACTGATGCAAGTTCCTACCAACAACACTCGGCTCCAGATGTTGAAAGAGAGAGAGGGGCTCACTCTTACTCGTGCATACCTCATAACTTGCCGTCTTCTCCCTTCCATCAACACTAGGGGGGGGGGGGGGCATGGATTCGATCAACAATGTTCGCTACACCCTATTCTCTCTCGACCGCCATGGACATACCCGGCATCACATCACCCACATACAAGTGAGATCTGCCGGTTGAGCTAGCTGTTTTTAGACAAGGGATGTAAGCCTCCATGAAACCTAGCCCTTGTCTTTTTAAAATCACTGAGCACTCTCCCACTAGCTCTAAATACAATGCATATACGACACATCCGGAGTCACGGTCCAAGTATCCAATCAACCGTTTCACCGGCGACAGGGAACTGACACCACTCATCGGGTTTTATAGCCCTGTGCAATATAAAGATCACTTTATCCGTATGTAGAGGAAACCATAAGACTAGCCGGCCTCAGACTTTATCGGTTTCCTCCTTCCGTTGTCACTGGGTGAGCATAATTGCAAATCATATCGTTCGCTCCACCCTATATGATCTCTCTTTTCTAGCCCGGATCGTCTACACCCGGTATCTTAGTTCTCAGGGACCTGAGTAACTACTTCACCGTTCAAGCTAACTAGCAACAACGGACCTGCATGGTCGTATGTGCTTTTCGAACGTAGAGGAAGCTATAAGACTGGCTGCTGCGGAGCGTCCCGTGGACGTTAAGTTTCAACTGACACAAGTTTGTACCAACAACCTCTGTCCCCAGACGTTGTTATAAGAGAGAGGGACCTTTCTCTTGCTCGCAATCACGGACGACCTGAGGAGAGGACCACCGAGTCCCCTCACCGCGATAGGACCGATAGTGTCCACTCGCCTAACACAAACCATGACGCCCATCATTCAGATTATCAAATCTGATACATGGAGTATAATTAGTGGTAGTACATCAAGTAAACGCATTACAACGACCAAGTAAATAAAGGAAATGTTTCCTCTATTTGCCATACTATTAGATAAAAATAATTACCTAAAACTAATATATGTCATTGTAACACCACAAAATCTACATATAATATAAGATAACATTAAATATAATCAATGAAATAAATATATCCAAAAGAAAAACTCTTTCAAAAATAAAATAAAATTTTTTACAAATTTTTTCCTAATATAAGAGCCCAAGTTCCCAAAGGGAACGATTAGCCCCAAAAAGCCTAAGTGTGGACAAAATTATACAAACTGTGTAAAATGAACTACCACACTATCAGAATATTTAATGTTACCTACAACTGTTGTTCCTAAATAAAAATAGGAAACTACCTAAAGATGTAAACAAAACACTGGAATCAAGACCCCAGGCAACACAGCCCGAAGTCAGTATCAGAACAAGACTATCCGATGTAAAGCAAGATCTTCCTCAGAAGAAAAACCAATACATTGGATGTAAGATGCATGACCAAAATGCCCGAACACCCTAAGGATGAGGACGTAACCCTGGGGATGTACAGAATAATCTTTTGCATAAAACGTTAAACTCCCAAAACATTTTATAAAAAATCTTTATTAAAACAAGCCAAAAAGCTTGGGAGCTTAACTGGGGGGGATCAAGGGAAGGCAGGGAAGAAATACTAAATAAACAGTGGATAGATCATAATCAATCAGTGATAACGTCAGGCTCATGTCCCAAAATTTGGGAACAAGAACTAATTTTACTAAATAATAAAAAATTACAGCCCTGAATGTATCAAACCACCATTTCTTCCTTCCTTCATCCAGTTCTGTACTTGGATCCACCAATTTAACCATTGATTTGTGTCTGGCATCATTATTAATTGAGATTTAAAAGCACAAACATCAGTTTGTTGTTATCTGACAAGGGCCAAACAAAGAATGATTTTATTGGCGCCAGATTCGGTGACTTCCTGGCGTCTGTGCATGCGCGGAGGGTGAAATGTATGGAGGGCCAGTTAGGACTTCTAATTTTCGGTTTTTGCATGCAAATTTTGGGGATTGGGGGGCAAAATTTGTGTTTTATCCCTAGATATTTTTGGGTTAGTACCAGCTAAGTCTGGGTCATTGGTTACAGCATAAAAATATGAAAGGAAGCTTTCCATGATGATAACAAATGTAGTCCTAGCAGTTCCGTACGAAAAACTGATTGCACCTAATTTGGTATAAAATGGCCACTGGCAGATATCTTGAATTTTGGACCGCACCCCAAAACACTTGTTCTCATCCCAAGGTGATAACAAAGGTAAAGAAGTTTTGTGAAGAACGGTTCATAAATACAGCCTCTAGCCCGAGCCATATTGACATATGTACATACTGTGTATAAGTATCACTGAATAAATCAAAGTTCATCTAATTTGCATAATTTCTGCACGAGAAAAAAAACTGTACTATATGTGATGTATTCCATGTTACTAAACATTCATACAAAAATTTATTCAAATCAGAACTTTCATACAGAAGTTCTGTACAAAAGACTGATTTCACTAATTTTGGTACAAAATGGCTGCTGGTGGCCATCTTGAATTTCGGACCACACCCAAAAACACTCGTTCTCATCCCACGGTGATAACAAAGGTACCAAAGAAGTTTCGTAAAAATCGGTTCATAAATTCGGCCACTAGCCTGAGCCGTATAGAAGTTGTGTACAAAAAACTGATTAGACCCAATTTCGGTACAAAATGGCCACTGGCAGCCATCTTGAATTTTAGACCGCACCCAGAAACACTCGTTCTTGTCCCAAGGTGATAACAAAGGTACCCAAGACGTTTTGTGAAGATCAGTTCATAAATACTGACTCTAGACCGAGCCATATTGACATGTGTACTTACTGTGTGTAAGTAGCGCTGAAAAAATCAAAGTTCATCTAATTTGCATAATTTTGTACAAAATGGCTGCCATCGGCCATCTTGAATTTCGGACCGGACCAAAAAACACTCGTTCTCGTCCCACGGTGATACCAAAGAAATTTTGTAAAGATCGGTTCATAAATACAGCCTCTAGCCCGAGCTGTATTGGCATTTGCACTTAAAGTGCTGAAAGTAACACCAAAAAACATCAAAGTTAGTCTAATTTGCATAATTTACGCACGCGAAAAAAACCCGTATTATATGTGATGTATCCCATGGTACTAAACATTGATACAAAAAATTATTCAAATCAGCACTTTCATATGGAAGTTCTGCGCAAAAAACTGACTGCACCTAATTTTGTACAAAATGGCTGCCAGCAGCCAACTTGAATTTTGGATCGGACCCAAAAACACTCGTTCTCGTCCCATGGTGATAACAAAGGTACCCAAGAAGTTTCGTAAAGATCGGTTCATAAATGCGGCCTATAGCCCGAGCTGTATTGAGTTGTTGATGGACAGATGGACAGACGGACAGACAGACGACTGGCCATGGCATAAGCTCAAATTTGGTTTCGCCAAAGTTGAGCTAAAAGTTAAAAAATTTATAGTAATTTATATATTTTTTATACTTACCAATGACCCAGACTTAGCTGGTGCTAACTCCACAAAAACCAGGGCCAAACACAAATTTTGCCCCCCAATCCCCAAAATTTGCATCCAAAACAAAAAGAAATCATGTCCTAGAGGACCTCCATAGTACGACTCTACTGCGCATGCGCAGTGACGCAGTCGTCCCGAAATTGGCGCCAAATATCATTCTTACTGGCAGTGCCTGGTCAGCGCTATGTACTCAGCGGGGAGGCAAGAGTTCCCAACTCAGGGAGGGCCATCCCCGTCTGGGTCATTGGTAAGTATAAAAAATATATAAATTATTATAAATTTTTTAACATTTTTATACTGTACCAATGATCCAGACTTAGCTGAATAGTAAACAGGCTGGAGGGCCTAGGACATAGAGGAAAATCCAATAAGCTCAATTATAAAATAAAGAGGTAACCCCTTAAGGAGAAAAGGAGTATTAGGCTTTACATGTATCTTTCTTATTTAATATTTAAATTAGAAAGATACACTACCCTTAATAATTGAGCACAATAACATTCATGTTCTCTATTAACATCCAGTATAACCCTTATACTAATTATTTTTAAAGCAAGCCAATAAATAAAGTAGTCCAGAGAATTGAGACTCTTTATAATCATTTAAAAGTGTCCGAGTATTGTATATTAAAGCCCGTTTGACACTTGACATATACAAATGCTTCACACCGAGCTACACTTTAAAAATAAGACATGAATGAAATTAAACATTAATATTACACTTTAAAACCATCCCGGAAGCGACTCAGAAATACTGTCTTGGAGGAGGCATTCCCTTGCTTTTCACTATAAAGCAGGTGACCTAAGGGAACACCCGCCCCCCGCTTCCCCTTGCCCTGGGTCAAATAGCCCAGAGCGAAGAGGGCAGCCGGACGGAGTCACTGCCGGAACAGAAAGCCTGCATAACTATAGTTGCAACTGTTTAGTGGACGACATTCTGAGCAACAGATAACGGACCTAAACAATGCAGGTCTCCAGAAATGGACTCAATATTTCTGAGATAAAAATTAGTAAATGTGGATGGCTGAGACCAATAAGCAGCCTTCATTAAATCTGTAATAGCAACACTATTAGCATAAGCCCAGGAAGTAGAAAGAGCTCTTACTTCATGAGCAGAAATCTTAAGCACAGACTGCTGAGAAGAAGATAAATCTTCATACGCAGTACGGATAGTTAACTGAATCCATCTAGCAATAGAATGGACTGAAATGTCCTTTCTATTAGGCATCAAAGACAGAAAGAAACGTTTCCGTCCCTTTCTGATGAACTGAGATCTCTGTTTATAGATACGTAGTGCTCTAACAGGACAGAGTAAAGGCCTACGCCCGTCTGAAGACGGAAGAGCCTTAATAACAATAGGTTCCGGATATTTATTAGGAGCCTGATTCTTAGCTAAAAAACCGACATTAGTAGTGAAGGTGATAGTGTTCCCAACACTACGATAATGAGAATCATCCACCGATAGTGCATGAAGCTCACTGACTCTTCTGGCAGAAGAGAAAGCTAAGAGAAAAGCTGTCTTATAAGATAAGAATTTGAAATCTACTGTCCCAAGAGGTTCAAATGGCTTTTCCTTCAATTTAAGGAGAACCCAAGCTAAATTCCACTTAGGAATTAATCTAAGAGTTCTGGGTCTATTTATCGAAAAGTTTCTAACCAATTTCGATAAAGAGACATTAGATCCAATTTGTAAACTATCATGATGTGCATAGGTATCAGATAACATAGATCTATAACCCTTTATAGTAACAGGTTGCAGTTTGATTTCGTCAAACAAGTATACTAGAAAGTTAGCAATGTCTGGTATAGAGGGATCAAATATATCAACAGAATGATCCCTACACCAACGACGGAAAACCTTCCACTTAGCCGCATAGTTTAGCGAAGAGGAGGTCCTCCTACAGTTAGAAATCGCGTCCACTGCTCGTCCTGTAAAGTGCTTGCCATGCAAGAAGGACCGCACAACGGAAAAACGTGAAGGTTGAGACCTTGCGGGTTGTGATGTAGTTGGCGCGATTTCCCCTGCCAAAGAAGATCCTCTCGTGGAGGGAGCTTCCGCGGTAGGTCCCACAACAGACACCTGAGTAGATTTATCCACGGTCTCTGTGGCGACAGAGATGCTACCAACAGAATCTTGCATTGAGATTGTTTTATCTTTAGCAATACTTGTTGAATTAACGGCGCTGGAGGATACGCATATCCTATCATTCTGTCCCAAGGGATCGATAGAGCGTCTACTGCAAATGCTCTTGGATCCGGACACGGGGACACATATGTCTGCAACTGATTGTTGAGATGTGTCGCAAATAAGTCTATCATTGGCCGTTCCCATTGGTAGCAAATCTGATTGAATACTTGTTTGTTGAGAGTCCACTCCGACGGCAACAAGCGACCCTTTCGTGAAAGGGAGTCTGCTAGCACATTCAGATGACCCGGTATGTGACGGACCGAAAGAAGAACGTGATGTTCCAACGCAAACAGAAGGATTCTTTCCGTTAGATTGAACAACGGAACTGAATGAGTGCCTCCCTGATTCCGTATGTACGCCACTACTGTCGTATTGTCGGATAGGATTTGGACATGAGCATCGTGAATAATGTCCATCCAGTGACGTAACGCAAGCCAGATTGACATCATTTCCTTGATGTTTATGTGCTTGCACAGGAATTGCGGATCCCAAAGACCCTGGCATCTCGAATCCGTTGGGATTAATGATGCACCCCAACCTGTTTGACTGGCATCCGTCATAATGGTAAAACTCGGATCCGGCAACTGCAGCGGAACTCCTTGAGTTAACCACTGAATGTTTGCCCAAGTCTGAATCTCTTGTTTCACTTGATCTGACAAGAGAACGTCTACATCGAGCGAATGAATTTTCACACTCCAATTCTGAGTCAGGAAAATTTGAAGAGGCCGTGTGCGTAGCCGTCCCATCGGAATGAGATCCGCGGCGGCTCCGCACAGACCTATCAGTCTCATAAATTCTCTCGCCGTGACTTTGTCTGTATTCAGACAATAGCGAGCGTAACAACTGACTAATTTCGCTCTGGTTAACGGCAGACGAACGAGATTGTTGTGCGTCTCGAAGCTCATTCCCAGATGAGTGAATGACTTGGACGGCACCAGATCCGACTTCTCCTCGTTTACTATGAAACCGAGACGTCGGAGCAATAGAAGAAGATTCTGAACATCGTTCTGAAGCGTTAACTCGTTGCCGTACCTCTGAAGAATGTCGTCCAGGTAGGCCGACGTTACCGCAGACGAATGAGCTCGGAAGTAGATCATTACCGAGTTCATTACCCGAGTGAAAGCCCAGGGTGCTAGATTCAATCCGAAGCACATGGCCCGGAACTGATACACCACTCCTAGGACTGCGAAGCGTAGATACTTTCGGAATGTCGGATGTACCATGACGTGAAAGTACGCATCTTTGAGATCTATGCTCGTTGCATAATCGTTCACCCGAATACTCGCTCTGACCGATCGAATCGTCTCCATATAAAACTTCGGAGCGACGATCAGCTTGTTTATCCAGCTCAAATCTATGACTGGACGGAACGAGCCGTCTGGTTTCGGAACCAGAAACAGATGGCTGTAGAATCCCAGCGATTCCTGGTTTTCTACGACCTCTACCGCGTTCTTCATTAAAAGAGACTGCACCTCTGATAGCAGAGCGTCTCTTTTCTGAGGGTTTGACGGAAGATGAGTCCACTTTGGACTTCGAGTTAATGGAGGCTTTCGTTTGAAGGATATCTTTAGACCTTCCGAAGTCACTCCTCTCACCCACGGGTCGTCCGTAATCGACGCCCACTCTTGAGAAAAACTCGACAACCTTCCGCCAACCGGAACGCGATAGAGGTTTGAGCCATCACCTCCTGGATCTGCGAGGCCTGCGGTAGGAGAAACCACGCCTTCCACGACCCGCACCTCGCCTCGTCGACCTCGGGGCGTCCGACCGATTGTCCCGGCCTGAAGGACGTCCCGAACGAGAGTCACTATCCTGACGGTCTCTCGAATAAGAGCTAGAGGACGCACCGGAACCTCTATAGGAACCTCTCTTGGGCGGATAAGACCCAGAAGTGCCCGCCTTATTCGTGTCTGCTGTATCCGACCTTTTAGGAGCGGATCTAAACAACAGAGAATCACTAGCTTTCTTTTTAATATTATCATAAATAGCGGAAAGCTTGCCGTCAAAGAGAAGATCTCCTGAGACCGAAGCGACTCTAAGAGAGTTCTTCACCTTAGAATCCACTAGTGTGGATGTAGACAGGGCTGCGTCACGTCTAACCAACTCCAGATTTGCCACTGAAAGGGCGGAGTTACACGTGGAATAAGCTACTGCCCTTGAAAGAAGTCTTAAGGAGGATTGTATATCCTGAAACTCTTCCCCTTGAAGACGCAGTGATAACGCCTTAGTAAGGTGATCTGCGTAAGATAAGGCATCTAAATTGGCTCTGTTAGACGCAATAGCTGTTTCCAACACTGCGGTTGGAATAGAAGCTGACGACGGTAATGATAGCTCTAAGTCTTCCGCCTCGTCGTCCATACGCAGAGGAACTCTCGGTATACCCTGACCTGCCGTGTCGAATTTATTCCTTGCATTAATGAAAGGCAGGTTGAGAGTATTTGCGGACAAGAAGCCTGCTTTCCCCGTCCTGGAAGCAAGTTTAAAAATAGCGTCGTTCAATAATTCAAATGTTCTTGCAACATTATTGGACTGCGACGGAAACTCGGGAGCGATGTCCCTGAACCGCTCGAAAAAATCAGAGTCCAATGACGCTATAATTCTCCTGTCCGGAAGCGCAGCAGTCTGGCCCGACGGAACAACTTGAGGAAGAAAGTGCCGGATGAAGTCCACGGCAGCTTTGTGTTGTTCCGAAAGGGATAGCTCCAATTCATCCGTATCCCTTTCACCATCCGGTCGGACCTCCCGATGTTCCCGGTCGTCCGCCCCCGATGCTTCGGCGGAGCGTACCGACCCAGCGCCGTCGGATAATTCTCGATCCGACACCGTTTCTGTCGGCTGCTGGGATGCTGCGATAAGCTGTGCTATCTGCACTAGAATGTCCGACGTCGAGACCTGCGGAGGAGCGGTCTTTCGCTGCTTCGCCGAGGGCAGCTCCGCATCAGATGGCTCCCGCCTACTTTTCCTATGCGAACGTCCGGAGTCCATCGGTCTCGAATCCCTGGCTGCCGGATGGTGTGACCTGGTCGCCGAAGAATCCTTCATCGGCGAAGCTGGCAAAATATCGGAGGTCACGCAGCCAAGGTGCGGTCGTGTGCGCCGACGAGAAGAGGAAGCCTTAACAGTCTCTGCGGACTGCTTATACAACGGAGCGTCCTGAGCGACGGACGTATGCTCCGCTAAAGACACATTTTGTACCACAACATCTGGTCCCAGATGTTGTTGTACGAGAGAGGGGGCCTCTCTCGCTCGCGGCCCGGCTGGACCTGGACGAGCTAGGAACCGGACTAAAAGGCTTCCTCCGTTCTCGTTCACTATCCGCCGTCACTGGGTGTGCATCTATTATTTTTATAGTGCTGGCATCACCCAAAATTTCCTCTTGGACCGCATCGGACGAACCCGGCTGCCGAACCATTCGGTGAATGGACGCTACACCGGGCGAGCTAGCGGCCGACATTTGTCTAATCTCCATGAGCACTTTTGCCGCTAGCTCTGTATTTAATTGTGACGACGGACGCACACTTGAAGAAGATAACATGGAAACATCACCCTGTTCTGGTTCCTCTGAAATAGAAACTGAGAGAGTAGAGTGACCTTGTGGAGAAAGAGCCGGCATCGCTCTTTCTCCAGAAACAACATATCGTGACACACGTTTCCAATGTTTCTCATCCCAATGTTCACATACAGGACAGGGATTAATGCGAGAACACTGACTACAATTAATGCAATAATCATGAAAGTCAGAGGAAGATTTCTTCCTATTACAATTTGAACAAGTTCCCTTCATTGTGAAAGAACAACAATAAGTCCTAGTTACTCGCAAAAACCCCTGACACAAAGATACATAATAACATGATCCATTAATAAATGAAAAAACAATTGCAAAACAAAATAATTTTGAAAAAAATATTTTTTCAGAGAAGCCCAAGTTGCTGAAAAGTAACGTTGAGCCCCGATGGATCCGATGGCAAAGTGTGGTCAAAAATTTTAAAATTATATAAAATAATTAATGAGACACTTTCGGATAATATAAATGTATCTTATAATGAGATAAACTACCTCAAAGGCAAACAGCCCCCCTCAAAAAAGGCTGTTGCCAATGAAAACAAACAGTGTAAACACAGAAGAAAACATGACTCCAGGCACTGAAAAAACTGGCCCGGAATCAGTCATCAATTACACTCTATCTGATGCAAAACAGAGACTCCCAGGGGAGAATCTGCAGAACATCAGATGGAAGATGCAGAACACAAACGTTATACACCCATGGGTGAAAACGTAACTATGGGGAAAATAACAGAAAACATTCTGTAACCAAGCAACTCTCCCAGGGAATTTTTAGAAATGAAACTTCTCAAAAATATGCCAAAAGCATGGGAGAATTGCAAGGGGGGACTTTAGAAGGTTAGGGGAGAGGAAACACTGAATAAGCAGTGCAACAATTAGCAAGAATGACAACAAGAGGCGTTTGCCTCGAAAATAGGCAACTTAACATAATTTCAACAAAAAATTTTAAGTACAGCCCTGATTATTTTTTGCCACTTCTTTTTTCCTCTCCTCCTTCTATCCTCCTTAGAATCACATTTTCTCCAAGAATTACGTGTCTGGCATCCTTTAAACTGAGATTTACAAGCACAAAGATCAGTGAGATGTTGACTGATGAAGGGCCAAACAGAGAATAATATTTGGCGCCAATTTCGGGACGACTGCGTCACTGCGCATGCGCAGTAGAGTCGTACTATGGAGGTCCTCTAGGACATGATTTCTTTTTGTTTTGGATGCAAATTTTGGGGATTGGGGGGCAAAATTTGTGTTTGGCCCTGGTTTTTGTGGAGTTAGCACCAGCTAAGTCTGGGTCATTGGTACAGTATAAAAATATGATTCGAGTCAGCATTCAATAGTTATTGAACAGAAACCAAATTGAATATGGCTGCCATATTGAATTGGCTAGCTGGACCAAAATTGAAAGGAGGCATTGTCTGGTCATCCACAAGTAACCCCTAAAATAATGATTTGATCAAATAAGCGGTTCTCTAGTTATTTGATGAAAACCAAAAGTTAATGGACGGATGCCAGATGACGGATGGTGAAAACATAATGCTCCCAAGAGAATCTCTCGGGGGCATAAAAAGGAAATAATTGTTGAAAATATTTCTATAAAAGCCAAAATACATAGAAACTCTTGAAAGCATGAGAAGGGAAGGATACATTGAGCAGACAAAGTAATACATATAATAATTATGATGAAGGGATTCACTCGAAACTGGGCAACACATAATTCTAATTTATACAAAATAATTTAGAAAGCACAGTCCTGAATCTAATCACGTCTGCATCCTTCCTGATCATGTTGTTGATGTAAATTCATGTTTCTTCTCCTCGATCCCGTGTTTGAAGCCATCCACACACAGAAATTTCAGACAGCTTAGAAAACACAACTGTATACAATGAGCCAAACAAAAGAATGGTTATTGGAGGGAATTGAGAACACTTCCTTGACTCTGCTCATGCACTGAAGCTATGTGTGGAGGCCCATAGAAGTTTCTAGTTTTTTGTTGTTCTGGCTTAATTTTAGGGAATTGGGGGGAGAGGGGGGGGGAATTAATTGTTTGACCTGAATTCTCACGAATAGTGTGCCAGCATGTCTGGGCCAGTAGTATGGTGGATAAATACTGAAAATCAATATATTATTAATTCAGTGTGTGGAATCACTCAATAGTATGGGCCAGAAATACACTTAGTGTCACACAGAAGAGCAGTTTATGAGATCTCATTGGTTTTGTAGACAAATCATCTTGGTTTCAAGAGCTGGTTGTTGTATTAAATATCTCTGGGGCAAAATAGTGTTTTTGACCCCCTTTAATCGGGTGCCCATCCCATTTTTTGAGGTGATATTTTGCACCTCAGGCCCAATTTATGTCCTGGAAAGAAAACATTCCCGATAATTAGATTTTATTCTTGTGTATTCTCAAAGAGTGGTGCTTGAAGTTTAATTTGACTACTTTTGCCACAAGAGATGTCAAACTGGTGATCCTGTATCGCTTTCAGAAAACCATCTGTGATAAAGTTCATGCCAATTCGAATTTATTCAACACCTTCAATTGTCACCCAAAAAAATTTTGAAATCATTTTCAGACATTTTTGGTATTTTACAAACCTAAAATGTACAAAGAAAATGACTGATGTTGAAGTTTGTGAATAGTATATGTGGTGTGCGTTTATGATGCAAAAACTTAACCCAACCCAATCTTATAGAAATTGTTGCAATTTGTCGCTGTTGCTCACATTGTCTCAAACCACCACATCAGGCACTTTAACTCCTTGCATGGTGGATATTCCTGCACAGAACAGGATCTTTCTTGCCTCTGAAATAAGTATAATTTGTGCACATTTAATATAATTTTCCACCTGTAAATTGAATGGATTTTTTCACTAATGATTCTTGAGTTCAATTTAAATGAATTTTTTCATCAAATCTTGTCATTGCTGCTGCATAACAGCCATGACTAGATTTGATTGAATGGTATCTTGAAAATATTCAGCAGGTTAATAGTTAAATCAGTTATTTTCATGGGGTGCATTAATTGCTCAAACACAACCATCAAGTTTACCACCTGTGAATGTGTCACAATGTTGTTAAGTAATTCATCAATTATATTCAAACCTTTCAAAAGTGTGGCAGTGGACCACTGCAATCAATGATTGCGATGGTAGCACATAACATCACAATGCAAATAATTGTACTCCTGATGTGGAAAAGGCAAGAAATGCATTGCACTTACTGTAAATGTGTGAGGGTACAAATTGAAGCAAGCACTGATGTAATACAGATTTATCAGATTCCTTAGGGAAAAGGTCAAGCTGAACCCCTCAAATTTACAAGACCCATGAGAGAACCATTTTCTGTAAAATCACAAGTAATCAACATTGGAAAGTCAGGCACCCATTCAATAAACCATGGCAAGTATAGTTTTGAATTAATTTTTCACTTACAACTTAACACTGTAAAAGTCCATCTCTCAACATTCTCTATCAGTGGTTGTTTCTTCATCAATGTCACTGAAGATGTATAGTCAAAAGGAAGGGGCCGACTAGGAATTTTGGCTATTGTTCTGGAAAAACAGAAAAACATATTCACAGATTGCAAACAATAATATTTTTTTGCATTTCTGTCCCTTAACCCTTAAAGGCCTAATTTCAAACATCGAAATGTTTTTTTACAACAGAATAGGTGCACCAACATAGGTAAACTTGCAAGTAACAATCGAAGAACCTTGGCAGTTGTTCTACAGTACAGTCATAATCCAGACATGGGTAGTGATGTCCACACATGCATTTACCAGGTAATAAAAATCATCATCAGCAAAATTTGAATTATTAATGAAGCACTGGGTACAACTCGGTGCTTCATTAATTAAATTTTTGATGATAATTCCTATAATTAATGTTTGGAAACTAATAATATTGATTCTGTGGAAAGAAGGCCCATGAGTGTTCAGTCCATGGCAGTCGTAATGTAGGTTAGTCTTGACTGCCTATTTAGGTAGCCAAGACCTGCCTACAAGCAACTGCAAAACCACAGAATTAAAACTATCAAAGTGTAGCAAAATATTATAAAAATTTCCAGGCTTTTAACTGGTTGAAGGCTAGATTATTTCTGGAGGTTTGAATCTGTTATTCAAAATTTGCTTTATTGCAAACTATTGGAGATTACCCACAGGCACTCTCCTATAAGTTTTAATAAAACAAATTTACATGAACAAAATATTAGTTGTATTTGATTAAATATGAAAAATGAACAAGGAAAATGTTGGCTTTCGCTCTGGCGCCCTCATTTTTTTTAAAGCACTGATAGTGACTTCTAGCACTCAACCAGTTAAGGAGTAACATGTGATTTGACAAGGGATAAAAGTACTTCAGCTGGTGCACAGTAAGACTTTGAAACAATTTAAACTAGTTTCTCAAATATAAAGGTATAATGGAAGAAAAAACGGAATTACTTAATTCATGCAAAATATTTAATTTAAGATGGTATTATATAAAATAAACAGCTGCACCATGAGCGCATACGCCCATTATTAATTACAAGAGGGAACCACACAATATGAGTATACATGTGTACTTGTCAGGTTACATATACTTGCCACCAAAAATTCATGAAAATTGCTCAAAGTCCAACATGTGGAAAATTGCCTACATTTTGATGAATAAAGTCCCATAACTCTGGAATGACAAATCAGACAGCGACACAAATCGAAAGGGAGATTCCTTCTATCAACATATACTTGCGACCAAAAAATCATGAAAATTGCTCTAAGCATTTTCAAGTTATTGTTCGACATGTGAAAAATAAAGTCCAATAACTCTGGAATGACTAATCGAACGGCGACACCAACCGAAAGGGAGCTTCCTTCCATCAACATAAACCACCTACCATAAAATCGTGAAAATCTCTCGAAGCGTTCTCGAGTTATCATACAACATGTAAAAAATCAACAATTTTCTAAGTAATAAAGTCCCATAACTCTGGAATGACTAATCGAATGGCAACACTAAACGAAAGGGAGATTCCCTCCATCGATATACACCATCTACCCCAAAATCACGAAAATCTCTCAAAGCGTTCTCGAGTTATCGTATGACGAGTAAAAAATCAACAATTTTCTAAGTAATAAAGTCCCATAACTCTGGAATGACTAATTGAATGGCGACACTAAACGAAAGGGAGCTTCCCTCCATCGATATACACCACCTACCAAAAATCACGAAAAGCTCTCAAAAACATATTTATATGTTATAAATATACAAATATAACATTTGTATAATTATTAATGCTCATTAGTCTGGTAGGGGACATTGTATTGCTTCAGCGATACAAGAGCTCTTGCTATTTTAGGTTTGAATAACTCTTATTCATAAGACCCCACAAAGCCCTTTTTTTGTAAAATTGCATGTAGGCAAGTGGTTTTTTAGTTTATTTTTTATTTTTGTTATTATTTCTTTGTTCATGTTCTTGGTTTGTTTTATGTTTTTGGTCTCATAATCTGCAGAATAGCATGAGTGGTGGTGCATTTTGCCCCTTGAGTGCCAGAAGGCTTTGCATTGCTAAAGCATTGCAAAGCCTTGTTGCACTCAAGGGACAAATTTATCAATTTTATTAACTTTGGTAAAATATTTTCATTTTTATATGCCCGTTTGAAAAACGGGACGTATTATAGTATGGCGTTGTCCGTCCGTCTGTCCGTCCGTCCATCCATCCGTCCATCCGTCTGTCCGTCCGTCCGTTTGGTTTCCGAACAATAACTTTAGTATTTGTTTTCCGATCGGCTCCAAATGTGGTATGTGGTTTAATCACAACAAAATACAGGTCAAGTTCGAATATGGGGTCGGTCCGAACATTTTTCGCCTGAATTATGGCCCCAGTTGGACTTAGAATTTGTCAAATATTTGGTTTCTGGATGATAACTTTAGTATTTGTTTTCCGATCAGCTCCAAATGTGGTATGTGGTTTAATTACAACAAAATACAGGTCAAGTTCGAATATGGGGTCGGTCCGAACATTTTTTGCCTGAATTATGGCCCCAGTTGGACTTAGAATTCATCAAATATTTGGTTTCCGGATGATAACTTTAGTATTTGTTTTCCGATCGGCTCCAAATTTGGTATGTGGTTTAATCACAACAAAATGCAGGTCAAGTTCGAATATGGGGTCGGTCCGAACATTTTTTGCCTGAATTATGGCCCCAGTTGGACTTAGAATTCATCAAATATTTGGTCTCCGGATGATAACTTTAGTATTTGTTTTCCGATCGGCTCCAAACTTGGTATGTGGTTTAATCACAACAAAATACAGGTCAAGTTCGAATATGGGGTCGGTCTGAACAATTTTTGCCTGAATTATGGCCCCTGTTGGACTTAGAATTCTTCGTCAAATATTTGGTTTCCGGATGATAACTTCTGCATTTGTTTTTCAATTGGCTTCAAACTTGTTAGTCTTTTTCTCAAATGACTGAAAAATTTAGTCATTTCACAAAATCACTGATTTCAAAGTCTGACCGTAACATATATACGGTATGATATACCGTATCATACCGTATATATGGTATGATACGGTATATCATACCGTATATATGTTACGGTAGATGTGAACAGCATGAATTCCGTTGAAGCGTTTCCAAAAAAGTCCGGAAAATATAAATTTTATAGTAAATTTCCTTTCTTATTATACCTACAGTAGAAGACCCTAACTCGGATAAAATACTCTCTATTTTAATCTTTCCCAAGAGATGTGGGAAAGAAAAGTGGTATAAAAAACACCAAAAAAAAATAAGCCAAAACTGGGTTGAGCTCTTCCCTTAGTTCAAATCCACGACTTCCGTTAACCAATGCGCAGTGTGTCATCAATTCATCATTCTTTTGATTCCGCCAATATGGGAGTTATGTGAGCAGCGGGGAGGAAGGATTCTTACCCGAATTAGAAGATGGGAGGGCCTCCATGTAAACAATTGCAGTTGGTATAAGGAAATTTACTATAAAATTTTATTTCTTATCAACCTACCTTAAAATTGGTTACTACAGGCTGAATAGACAATAGGATGGAGGGAATCACATAACCAACCCACACATAACTCAATTGCACTGGACCCGTGGACAGAGGAAGAGATCCCTAGGCCTATCAAAACATAGCATCACAAACATTAGTAAAAGACAATGAAAGATGAGGCATATGGTGAAGTGCGACGCACAGACAGAAAGGGCAGTAACAGCACAGAGCTGGAACTGACCCTGAAAAAAGCTGAATGGCTGGGATAGACAACAGCCTGAGCCGAAGAAAGAGGGCCTGTAGGTCAAAGGTCCTCTGTCGGCTCCTGCAACTGTCACAGATAAAAGGAAAAGGTAGCATTTCTCCAGTAGGCTGCCAGTATAACATCCGACAACATGACGGAGTTAGTAAAAGAGGAAGACAATGCATGCACCCTGTGGCAGAAAAAACGATTGGTAATACAATCACCAGTAGCTAGACGAGCGGAAGCTGCACGAATAGCAAGACAAATCCATCAAGAAATGGATGCAGGAGAGATCTGGCATATGAGAAAACACACATCCATCCAGGATAAAGGCGTGAACGCCCCCTCCCCCTCCACCCAAGCAGAGCAGCACCCAAGAAAGTGTCCATCTTGGAGTAAACTGCAAAGTCCTAGGCCTCTTCAATGAAAAGAGCTGAACAAGCCTGGAGAGACAAGGATGAGTGTCGAAACAATGCGGTACCACATATGAAAAAGGTCTCCGAAGCATGGACTTGTACCCATTGCTGGAGACCCCCAGAAACAAACATATACCAGAAACTCCGCAAGCGGTGTGATCGAAGGAGTGACAGAAGCAACAGAGTGATCGCACACCATCGACAGAAGAACCTTCTACCTAGCCAGAGGCTAAACCAGTGGAGTGAGTGCCTCCTTAAAGAAGAAAAGCAACTCCACTGCTTGTCTATAAAAACCACTATGGAGGGGACAGGACCCAATAAAAGACATGCGCGAAGGCACAATGAAGTCGGGTCAACTAGAAACCTCCTTGGGCGAGTTTGGCAAAGAAAGTCGCGACATAGAGGGAGACATGCCGGAACTGCCACTAACAGAGAGCGGAGCAGATTGATCCACACCCACCGAGGCGACAGGGGTGTGATCGAAAGGATTCGACGACTGCAGATTCATATCTGGGCTAGAACCCGAGGCGGAATCGGAACCGGCAGGAAGGCGTCCCAAAGGAGGACCAGAGCATCCACAGTGAAAGCCAGAGCATCTGGACATGGGGACACGAAAGTGTCCCCCTGATGGTTCCAACGAGTCGCAAAGAGATCGATGGAACACCGCCATGTGGAGCATCCACCCGGTGGAAAAGAGTTGGCTAGGACGTTCAGTGTTGACATCCTGAGTGAGCAATAGAAGATCCCGAGCCAATTCGTACATTGGAACCGAGTGAGTGCCGCCCTAGTTCCGAATGAAGCAACCACTGTCAAATTGTCAAACAACAGAAGGACCTGACGATTCGACAGGTGAGGGATCCAATGCCTGAAACTCAGAAGAAGAGCAAGAAGCTCCTTCTGGTTGATGTGTCGAGATGCCTGATCCTGGTCCCACATCCTGTGAAGGAAAAAACCTAGAGGATCCAACATCGCACCCCATCTGAGATCGCTAGCATCTGCCATCAGAACGCGATCGGACGTGGGTAAGTCCAATAGGACACCCTGCGCGATCCACTGAACATTCGTCCAGTGGAGAAGGTGAGGATGAAGAGATTCTGGTAACTGAAGCATCAGATCCAAAGAAACGACATTCGGCCTCCGACTGAGAAGAAAGTGTTGGAGAGGTCTAACATGCAGCCAACCTAGAGGAATGAGATCCGTCACCAAACCACAGAGACCGAGCAGCCGGAGAATACCCTGTGCTGTCACGGATGTGGACTGGGACAGAGTTAGAGCAAAAGCTGAGAGAATCACAGCCCTGGCCTGGGGAACTGCCACCGTATTGAACTGAGTGCAGAAGGCCATCCCCAGATGACAAAAACGACAGAGAAGGGACCAGATCCGACTTCTCCTCATTGACTCCGAATCCAAGTGACATGAGCAAGCTCAACAGAGTGTCGACATCCAACTCCAGTAAGGCAGCATTGGAATGCCTCTGGAGGATATCGTCTACATATGCCGAAGTAGTCATCCTGGACTGTGTGCGATGGAAGGCTATCACATGTGACATCAGTCGGGTGAAGGTCCAAGGAGCCAGGTTGAGGCCGAAAGGCATGGCCTTCAACTGGTAAACTCGCCCCAGAAAAGCAAAGCTGAGATACTTCCGCGACACCCGATGAATCGGAACGTAAAAGTAAGCGTCTTGCAGGTCGATGCTGGAAGCGAAATCTCCCTGGTGAATGGAACGGCGGACCGACCTGAAAGTCTCCATGCAGAACTTGGGAGCAATGATAGACTGATTCAGGATACTCAGATCGATAACCGGTCGGAGTCGGCCGTCCTTCTTCGGCACCAAGAACAGGCGAGAATAAAAATCCACTGACTGAATGTTCTTGACGACCTTGAACGAAATCTCCCTGGTGAATGGAACGGCGGACCGACCTGAAAGTCTCCATGCAGAACTTGGGAGCAATGATAGACTGATTCAGGATACTCAGATCGATAACCGGTCGGAGTCGGCCGTCCTTCTTCGGCACCAAGAACAGGCGAGAATAAAAATCCACTGACTGAATGTTCTTGACGACCTTGAACGCCCTTTTGGCCAGGAGATTGTCTATCTCCAGGGACAAAATCTCCCAACGTAAAACATCTGAAGGAACTGTGGTTGGAAGAGGCACTCTGGACAGAGTGGGGTGCCTTCGGAAGGATATTCGCACTCTGAACCGAACAACATCTAACACCCAAGGATCGCATGTGATGGTGGCCCAACGGTCTGCGAACTCTGCTATCCTTCCTCCAACCTGGGATGAATCGAGGTGAGGACCTTCAGTTCGAGCCCCGACGAGGCCCACGAGAGGAGAAACCACCTCCTCGACTGAATGAAGAATCCTGAGACTTCCCTCTAGCCTGCCGATGCTAACCCTTACCCCGTGAGTAAGAAGTAGAAGCGGTGGCAGAAGGATCAGCCCTTTGCTTCGCAGAGGAAGCAGAAGGGTACTTGTTAGGCTTTGAACGGTCCCTGCCTCCCCTAGAAGGCTGATCAAGCTGACAAAGCAGCAGCCAATCTTTGGAATGACTTAGGACATCATCTCGGACCGTCGACACGGAACCCATGGAACAGTAGCGGATCTGCCAAAGAAGCAGATCGAAGAGTAGCGCACTGCCCCCAGGAAGGGATCAGCCTGTGTCCAGTACAGAGTCCCTTCCAACTAGTTCCACAATAGCCATGTCACAGGCATGCGTGTGAGTAAGAAGCATGAGCACCTTGGACAGCACACGCAAAGGAGCCTGAAGATCATCAAACCTATCTGGAGGCAGATAGGCAGCTAAGGCAGAGACAACGTGATCGGAGAGAGAAAGCATACCCAGCATTCCTCTCGATAAGCCCAACATGGACTCCAGAGTCGTCATAGGAATGACGGCAGACTTGGGCTTGGAAAGCCCAAGGGAATTGGAGTCCTGATCCAAAACCATCAGAGTCTGGCAGACGGATTGGCAAAATCGTAGTAACAATAACGCACCGGAGGCAAAAAAGGTGTCAACTCTGGTGAAGAACGGAGCCTTCATAGCCTTGGAACTCAGCCTAGAGTCCAAGGCTGAAAATGCTTCAACCATCTGTACTGACTGGCACGGTCGAAGACGCCCAGAAGCAGGTTGCTCCACAGGCTGTAGGCGCGTGTCCAATGATCGCGGCCTGGCTGACACTCTCAGCTGGTTTGATGGTTTGAAATCCGGAAGGAACCCAAACGCAAAGTCAAGAGCTGCCCCCATGTCAGAAGACTGCAGGCTCTTGACATCAAGGATGTCCGACTCCTCCCCGGAGTCAGAAGACACATAGCCCATCGTGGGCAAACCAGCTGACGCCTCCCATGGTGTAGGCACCAGGGGGATCAGAAAGCAGCCTGTTTCCAATCCCAGGAGGCGGCGCCATAGGGGGCACCTAGAAACCACGCTGGAAGCAACAGGAAGGCTCTTGGATAGAACCTGAGTGAGTAAGGAGAGGGCCTCCCTAAACTCACTGCCCGTACCAGCCGGTTCAACATGGGGATGAACCAGCAAAGTGGCTTCACACCTGACCCTCTTAACCAGCAAAGGGTCACGATCCTCCAATACACCCGAAGCGGGGCGTCAGCCGGCAGCCGAAACATCTGAGGGCAGACGTGTATAGGGGTACGACACACCTCGAGGATCAACATAGCGGGAACTCAGGAGAGTTGCCGCAGACCTCTGCGGGGAAGAAGGTCCAGGCTGCACAGAAGGTGTTGGTCCCACAAAACTGGCTGTTTGACCAGAATGAGTGGACGGAAAATGCCAATGACAAAACTGTGCTACTTGACGACCACAGTAGAGGGTCCAGTCGGCAGCCACTTCCAACTTCGCCGAGTTGAAGTCAGGAAAGGCTGAGGCCAATACCCCCACGTCTACACTACCAGACACCACTGCAGACCGCTGCAGGCATAAAACTGCTGTGCTCAACGGCTGAGAGGACACAGCAGGGGGTTCAGTTGGCAGCCACTTCTGACTTCGCCGAGTTGAAGTCGAGGAAGGCTGAGGCCGAAACCCCACAACCACACAACAAACATCCCTGCAGACCCTTGCAGGGATAAGCCGAGGCTGGCTAAAAATGGTGCTCCATGACGTTGCAGATGGAACAGCAGTAGCAGCAGATACGATGGGAGCTGTTGGAACTGGCGGAAAAGGGGAGACAGCCACCTAGCTCGGCCTCCAAAGGAGGAGTCACAACCCTTGTGACAGCTTCAGATGTGGACTGGAGAGGGCGCATAGTCCCGGAACCAGGCATCTCTTGATCAGAGTGAAGAAATCCTGTCCAGACAGTCCCTCAGTGACACCTAACTTGAGCATGAAACTCAAACTTGATCTGTAAGTTATCCTTCTATAGTAGTTTACCAAAAATGAAATCATTCCGTTGAATCGTTTTCAAAAAAAGTCCGGAAAACTGATATTTTGGCGCTTTTCCATATTTCCAAGGGCCATAATCACACAAGAATAATGCAATCAGCATGAAACTCAAACTTGATCTGTAAGTCATTGTTCTATAGTAGGTTACCAAAAATGAAATCATTCGGTTGAAGCATTTCCAAAAAAAAAGTCCAGAAAACTAAAGTGTGACTGACAGACTGATGGATGGATAGCGTGCAAACCTATAGTTCCCTCCGGGACTAATTAGGTTTCCTCCCTAAACAATAAAGCATGGTAGGCTCATAATTAATGTTACTCAGATCTTTCAAGCTTCTTAAATAAAACAGCATGATCTAGAGGATGTTGGAAGCTGGCAACAGACTGACTGCAGTGGCTCAAATCCTCAACGTTACTGAATCGGTGATTAGCAGGTTGTGGTCATGCTACCGTCAGACAGGCAATGTTGATGATAGACGACGGTAAGGTCGTCCAAGAGCGACAACTGCTAACCAGGATCGTTTCATCTGATCCACAGCATTATGTAACCGCCATCAAATTGCCTCAGAAATTGGACAGCAGCCACACCAAGCGACAGATGTGTGAGTCAGTGGTCAGACTATCCGAAATAGCCTACACAGGCACTGTAGAAAGAATGGAATAACATCAGTCAAGCTGATATTGGATGTGTGGTGAGGAGTATGCCACGTCAGATCCGCACTTGTCTCGCAAACCGAGGAGGATTTACAAGGTATTGTGGTCTTGGACAGAATATGGTAAATTCTCTGACTGACCGCCCATGTCAACTGCTCAGTGCGTGGAATGAGTGCTTGTCAGACTCTCAGCTATCGCTGAAATCATTCACCAGATGTCACAGTGCAATGCCTCAACTGTCTTTTTGATGAAAATATAAATATATTTCTTCATATATCTCACTTTTATCAAATATCCCCTACTTTATTTGAATGGTATACAAGAATAAATCAGTTTATAAACAGCCACGTGACAATAAATAAATATTGTCACAGAAGATAACATCCAAAGAAGCAAAAAGAGACTCCAAAATAATAGGCTACAAGCTCACAAAGAAAAATACAAATTTGTTCATTCTTAGTCTAGAGGGTGAAAAATAAAGTTGAGTATGGAGGAACAGATGCACCAACTGAAAAAAACAGTTCCTAATAAATATGAAGACTTTCCCTATAGAATAAGAAGCAACTATATGGAAAAATCAGAAACTACAGGGACAGAGAGTATGGGCAGTCAACCAACCACCATAACAATGGAATGAATAAGCTGCTTTGGAGAACTGAAATAGCAATAGATCTTGAACAAGAGGCCCCAGGGGACCTTAGGCACTCACCGAATGTTCCATACTGTTAAGACACAAATTCTATCAAAAACTATTCTTGAGGTCCTACAGAGTAAATCTATACTCTCTCTGGAGCTAAAACATCAACAGGACTGAATGGGACAATGCTGCTGATCAAATATCAAAAGATTCTGCATGATGGTTCTGAAGAAGATTTTTTAAGAATTTTCCTTGAATTGCACAAAGTAAACACACACGCCCCCACAGTGAGGCCCAATATTGATCGAGGGACTCAATTTGAACAAACTTGAATCAGAACCTTACTAATATGCTACATACCAAATATCAAAAGATTTTGCCCACTGGTTCGGGAGAAGAAGATTTTTAAAGAATTTTTTCTTAAATTGCACTAAGTGAAAATTCACGGCCCATAGGGAGCCCCAATATTGATTGAGGGACTCGATTTGAACAAACGTGAATCCAACCCATACCAAGATGCTGCATACCAAATATCTAAAGATTTTGCCCACTGGTTCTGGTGAAGAAGATTGTTAAAGATTTTTTCTTAAATTGCACTAAGTACAAATTCACACCCCCATAGTGATCCCCAATATTTATCAAAAGATTCAATTTGAACAAACTTGAATCAAACCCATACCAAGATGCTGTATACCATATATCAAAAGATTCTGTCCAGCGGTTCCGGAAAAAAAGATTTTTAAAGAAATTTTCTTAAATTGCACTAAGTAAAAATTCACACCCCTTTAGTAAGCCCCAATATTGATCGAGGGACTCAATTTGAACAAACTTGAATAAGACCCATACCAAGATGCTGTATACCAAATATCAAAAGATCCTGCCCATTGGTTCTGGAGAAGAAGATTTTAAAAAATCTTTTCTTAAATTGCACTAAGTAACAAGAGGCCCCAGGGGGCCTGAGGGCGCTCACCTGACATGGTAGCCTAAATATCAACCCAGAGAATTGATTTCAACAAGTTGCATCTGCTCCTCCTAAGAAAAGCTTATACCAAATATCCAAAGATTCTGACCAGTGGATCTAAAAAAAAAGAAGATTTTTAAAGAATATTCCTCATATTGAATCCCACAGGGAGCCCATATATGAACCCAGGGACTTGGCTTTAACAAACTTGAATATCACCCCCCTAAGGATGCTGTACACCAAATATCAAAACATTCCGACTGCTGGATCTGAAGAAGAAGATTTTTAAAGAAAATTCCTCATTTTGAAGTAAGTTACAATTTGAGCTCCCACAGTGAGTCCAAATATGGACTTAGGGGCATGGCTTTAACGAACTTGAATCTCACCCTCCTAAGGATGCTGCATATCAAATATCAAAACATTCCGACTGCTGGATCTGAAGAAGATTTTTAAAGAAAATTCCTCATTTTGAACTAAGTTATAATTTGGGCTACCATAGTGAGCCCAAATATGAACCCAGGGACTTGGCTTGAACACACTTGAATCCCCCCCCCCCCCCCCTCCCGAAGCATGGTGCATACCCAATATCAAAAGATTCTGCCTGCTGGATCTTGAGAAGAAGATTTTCAAAGAAATTTGCCTGAAATGCACTAAGTTCAAATTTGGGCTCCCATACCGAGTCCAAATAAAAACCCAGGTAGCCGATTTGAACAAACTTGAATCAGATCCACCCCACAATGTTGCATACCAAATTTCAAATTATTCTGCCTCCTGGATCTGGAGAAGAAGATTTTTTTTAAGAAATCTGCCTGAAATGCACTAAGTTCAAATTCGGGCTTCTATAGTGAGCCCAAATATGAATCCAGGGGGCCGATTTGAACAAACTTGAATTAGCTCCACCCCACAATGTTGCATACCAAATATCAAAAGATTCTGCCTGCTGGATCTGGAGAAGAAGATTTTTGAAGAAATTTGCCTGAAATGCACTAAGTTCGAATTCGAGCTTCTATAGTGAGCCCAAATATGAATCTAGAGAGCCGATTTGAGCAAACTTGAATCAGATCCACCCTACAATGTTGCATACCAAATATCAAAAGATTCTGCCTGCTGGATCTGGAGAAGATTTTTTTGAAAATGCCTGAAATGCACTAAGTTTGACTTCGGGCTTCTATAGTGAGCCCAAATATGAACCCCAGGGGGCCGATTTGAACAAACTTGAATCAGATCCACCCCACAATTTTGCATACCAAATATCAAAAGATTCTGCTGGCTGGATCTGGAGAAGAAGATTTTTTAAAGAAATTTGGCTGAAATGCACTAAGTTCGAAATCAGGCTCCTATACTGAGCCCAAATATGAACCCAGGGGGCCGATTTGAACAAACTTGAATCCGATCCACCCTACAATGTTGCATACCAAATATCAAAAGATTCTGCCTGCTGGATCTGGAGAAGATTTTTTTAAGAAATTTGCATGAAATGCACTAAGTTTGAATTCAGGCTTCTATAGTGAACCCAAATATGAATCCAGGGGGCCGATTTGAACAAACTTGAATCAGATCCACCCCATAATGCTGCATACCAAATATCAAATGATTCTGCCCACTTGTGCTGGAGAAGAGGATTTATTAGTAATTTCTCCAATATACATAGGGTGCTATTGGAGTTATGCCCCCTATGGAGCCTCAAGTGGGCATGTCCATTTCATTTGAACAAACTTGAATTGACATATGGTAATGAACATCCATACCAAGTTTCGAGCAAATCGACCAAGCGGTATCAGAGAAGTCGTTTGAAAAATGTTCACGACGCCAGACGGACGACAGACGACGGATGGCAAGTGATAAGTTTAGCTCCCTTTGGTGAGCTAAAAAAAGAACATTATTCACAATAGTTGCTTGGCAATAGCCAAAAAAGCATTATCCACCTGAGAAGATAGTAATGGTCGTACGAGAGAGGAGGGATGTAAGTAGTAGCAGCTGATCTTTCCACAGTACAAAAAGAAACGAGGAGGAATGGATAAGGACTGAGGCATTACCTCAGGCACATACCTATAATTAAAATCTAGATATGAAGCGAAATCAGAATATGAGTTGTGCTGAATTCCTCGTCTGCAAACTGGTCACCATCAAAGGTGACAAAGTCTTGGTCACGACTTAAAAATGACCTACGGAGGCACATGTAGCCTCATTCTTCTTTAACTCTCTTTTTCTAAGGCGTTATAAGCAGTGTAGTCTCAACGTTGTTGTGCGCAGGTGAGTGAGGGTTCAGTTTGACATTTCTGTGGAACTCCATGAAAGCAGAGAATATCAGTACCAAATGTCTAAAGGCTTTATAAGAGCACTCCTGTGGAAAGCACCTAATCAATAGACAGGAGACATTCTGAAGTTAGTCAACAGTCAGGGAAATAGACATTGTCACTTGCATAATACTGATCCTGAACAAGAATATGGGAACAAGCATAAACCAAGGTACATCCTCAATGTTGTAACCCACACAAACAAGATAATAAATCACTTTCCTAAGAAAAATATGGCCAGAATTCTTCACAAAATATTCCAAGGTAACATACTGAAATGAAAGTGTCAACGACACTGTAGCTCAACTTGTGTAACACTTGTACATGTCTAGTATGTGACACAGCAATGACACACATCTAGGTAATGACCTGATAACAAAGATACATGTAAAGTATTTTAAAGGTCTGTACATAAATACCGACTGTAGCCTGTAACCAATGTACGGGTAAAGTATTGTAAAGGTGGGTGACAGTTAGATGCCTCTAGCCAGAGCCATATTGAAATGCGCACTTACTGTATAGAAGTAGTAATGAACTAGAGGTACTGTGAGCAAACTCACAAAGTGATACCCCCCCCACGCCTGTATAAGTTAGATTATCTCCCCTTGGAAATGTCAGAACGGAATTATATTGCTTCATGCACATCTTCATATGGAGTTCTTCCATTGTGTAAAGTTTCATGAAAATTCTTCAAATGGTTTAGGAGGAGTAGCACTTACAAGGATAGACAGATGGTATAAGTTAGATTATCTCCCCTTGGAAATGTCAGAACGGAATTATATTGCTTCATGCACATCTTCATATGGAGTTCTTCCATTGTGTAAAGTTTCATGAAAATTCTTCAAACGGTTTAGGAGGAGTTGCGCTTACAAGGATGGACAGACGGACAGATTATCTCCCCTTGGAAATGTCAGAACGGAATTATATTGCTTCATGCACATCCCCATATGGAGTTCTTCCACTGTGTAAAGTTTCATGAAAATTCTTCAAACGGTTTAGGAGGAGTTGCGCTTACGATGGATGGACAGACGGACAGATGGACAGACAGGGTGATTCCTATATACCCCCCCCCCCCAAACTTCGTTTGCGGGGGGGTATAATAAATCAAAGTTTGTCTAATTGGCCGCCGCCGACCATCTTGAAATTTCGAACCGCACCCAAAAATACTCATCTTATCCCAAGGTATAACAAAGGTACCCAAGAAGTTTCGTGAAGATCGGTTCATAAAATAAATACAGCCTCTAGCCCAAGTTGTATTGACATGTGTACTAACTGTGTATAAGTAGCACTGAATAAATCAAAGTTCATCTAATTTGTATAATTTCTGCACGAGAAATAAACCTGTATTATATGTGATGTATTCCATGTTACATTCATACAAAAATTTATTCAAATCAGAACTTCCATACAGAAGTTCTGCACAAAAAACTGATAGCACTAATTTCAGTACAAAATGGCTGCCAGTGGCCATCTTTAATTTTGGACTGCACGTAAGAACACTTGTTCTCGTCCCACGGTCCCAAAGGTACCAAAGAAGTTTCGTAAAGATCACTTCATAAATATGGCCTCCAGCCCAAGCCGTATTGAATTGTGGAAGGATGGACAGACAGACCATGGCATGACCTCAAATTTGTCAAAGTTGACCTAAAAATGTGCTGATATCCTTTCTGGATTTCCTTCAAAATTGCTGCATATTAGATAAATTGTTGAGCAATTTCCAAATCCAAGACAGCAGTTTGTAAAGGAAATGAGAAAATTGATTGCGCATGCCTGGCAGGTACTGAACAATGGGTCACTGTGCAAACCGGTAACTTCGGACACCAGGTTATGGGTGCCACTCCTTTTGGCACCTGGTCAGGCTGGTTTGCTCTGATTTTTGTCTTTTTGACTTTTCATGCTCTCTAAGGGCTTTTTCTCTTAAAGATCCTTAAAAATCGGCTTACTTCCATTGGAGTAATTATATGCGATTAACCCTTTACCCAATGTAATGGCCAAGACCAGCCAGTGCTATTCACAATGAAAGTGTCAATGACAATGTAGCTTAACTTGTCTGTGTGTTGTGTTTGATGAAAAGGATAATGTTCAATGTTTATGAAAGGATTATGAAATAAGACAAGAATTGTGATAATTGGGAATATGTTAATTTCTGTTCCCTGTATGCTATGTTTTCAATAAAAATAAAATGAGGTGTATAGTGCACTAAAGAATTGAGTGGTGGGTTAATGTGGCCCTCACAGTTAATGTATGTGGCCCTCACAGTTAATGTATGTGGCCCTCACAGTTAATGTATGTCAATACAAAATTACCAAGTTACAGTGAAATTATTCCAAAACGAGTCATCCTATCAAGTTATAATGAAATCCCTTCATAAATACATCCTGTAGACTTTGCAAAAGGTTTTCGGGTTTCGGGCCTGTGTAGCCATCACGGTTGACTGATCGCAACCAAAAGGAGATGTTCTCATCTAGACATTATACTGAGTCATCCTACCATGTTACAATGAAATCCCTTCATAAATACGACCTGTAGTCTGTGCTCAAGTTTTTCGGGTTTTGGGCTCAGGTATCCGTCATGGTTGAATGATCAGGACTAAAAGGGGATGTTCTCATCTGGGCATTACCTGGAGTCATCCTACCAAGTTACAATGAAATCTCTTAATAAATATGACCAGTAGACTGTGCTGAAGGTTTTCCTGTTTCGGGCCCCTGTAGCCATCACAGTTGACCAATCACGACCAAAAGGGGATGTTATCAACTAGACATTATATGAAGTCAACCTACCAAGTTACAATGAAATCCCTCCATAAATACAATCTATAGACTGTGCTAAAGGTTTTCGGGTTTTGGGCTTGGGTAGCCGTCATGGTTAATCATGACAAAAGGGGGATGTTCTCATCTAGACATTATCTGGAGTCATCCTACCAAGTTACAATGAAACCCCTTCATAAATATGACCTGTAGACTGTGCTAAAGGTTTTCAGGGCTTTGGGCCCATGTAGTCATGACAGTTGACCAATCGTGACAAAAAGGGGACGTTCTCATCTAGACATTATATGAAGTCAACCTACCAAGTTACAATGAGGTCTCTCCATAAATATGACCTGCAGACTGTGCTAAAGGTTTTTGAGTTTTGGGCTTGGGCAATCATCATGACCCCAAACCTGCATATGAAATTTTGTGACGATCAGACAAGAACTACGGGGTGTAGCCTATGCTAAAAGAAAATGTGAACAGACTCACAGACTTCCACACGCATGATGACAATAGCTTATCTTGACTTTGTCAAGTTAAGCTAAAAATCACCATTCAATTTTATTTTATTTATTTTTTTTGTCAAAAGCAAAGCTTATGACCCCCTCATTGGAACAAGCTTGTCATAAGCTATGTTTTTGATGCAAAATATGAAGAAAATTTAGTTATTCAAGAATTATATTTGCAAGTGTCGCCTGTCTTTTGATTTAGGTAAATTTTAGGGTTAAGACACTTGTGTTACTTGGATAAGTTGCGAAGAAATTAAACTAGAGGCTTAAGTGAGCCTGAAATGCCCAAAACATCCCAGAATATATTTATTATGCCAGCCCTTTTTACTCTGAAATTTCATCATCAGTTTCAGGTTTTTGTTATATTTTCCGATCAACATTCATTTGTTTACAAAAGCAAGTGATGCAGTAATCCAACATCTCATTGATCCCTAAGAAAATTACTGATTTATAACATTTTTGGGTGCATTTACAATTCTGCCTTCTTTCTGACACTTTGAACTGAAAACAAACTTTCTAAAGTGCCAATTAGCCAAATTCAGACTGCAATTTTTGTGATAAAAACAAAAAGGCGGACAGTAACAATAAGGATTACATGGCTTGACGTTTCATTGTTTTGGGAAGTAAACAAACCAAACTGAGAGTGTTTCACATTACAGAATCTGGACAGAAAACAACACAAATAACCTTTAATTAATGAATGAATAAATTAAACCCTACATTTTTTCATACTAACATAAGCAATGCAATGATCCTACTGATCAGTTTGTTTCAGTTTATGTTATTTAATGCATTATCTGGATGTCGTCAGTGTATTAATATACCATACCATTGGTGTATTATTGCTGGTGTAATCCTCAGTCCTTGGTTACTAATTATTACAGTTAATCTATCGTGCTGGTATAAGGTGACCCAAGAGGCAATTGATAGCAGTTTTATTGACCAACTTGATTCTTGGAAGCTTCACACCAAACAATAAATATCTGTCTCGTGAAGTTCAGGAAATAAAAGCACTTTAATCTTTTTTTTAAGTTTTACTATTGGGGCTCCCAATGGGGCTACTTTGCAGTACAGGAACTTTTTTGCACAAATTAAGTAAATGTCATCCAATAATACTGCAAACCAAACTTGGTTCAAATCAGCCAATCAATTTAGAAAACTGAAATTTGACAATAGACATACATTTTTTGTACCTTCATGGAAAGACCAAATATTGCCCAAGAAACATTCTTTGAACAACCTTGAATCTAAATCACAAAAGGAAGATGCTTATTAAAGACCAAGATGCCACAATGACATGTAAAAATCAGCTGTAGCTACTGATTTCCCAGAGAGTGAACATTTCAAATTTCTGATATTTCAAACTATTTTCATGGATTTAAAAAAATGATAAATTTAAAGTAATTTGTATATATTTTATACTTAACAATGGCCCAGACTTAGCTGGTGAAAACTCAATATTATCAAGGGCCAAACACAAATTTTGACCCCCCCCCCTCCCCCAACCCCCAAAATTTGCATACAATACCGAAAATTAAAAGTCCTATCTGGCCCTCCATACTTTTACTACTTGGGCATGCGCAGTACTCTGGAAGAGGCCGAAATTGGCACCAACATTATTCTTTGTAGATGAGCCTACTAAAGAGACAACTCAGCGGGGAGGTATGAGTGCCCACTCATGGGAGGGCCATCCCCGTCTGGGTCATTGGTAAGTATAAAAAATGTACAAATTACTTTATATTTATCATATTTTTATACTCATAACCAAGGGCCCAGACTTAGCTGAATCGTAAAAAGGCAGAAGGCCTAGAACTTAAGAATTATAAGACCAAATACAGCTCCTAAGCCTGCATTCCAAGGTGACAAGGAGCTTAAAATTAAAAGAATTTCATGTTATGTCTCTCTATACAATAACAGAGAAGACATATCATCAATAAGGAGCCATATCTAAGTAATTCCGTATTCTTAGCATGAATGATTATGATTAATGATTAATTATTAATGATTATGCTAATTGGGTGTAAAAAGCCCCCAATTTAAGGCTATACCAGACTAAGCCACATAAATCAGGATGGTGTATTCGAGAGTGAGAGACTGACACCCACAAACACACGCCATATATATTTATAATAAACAAGCTGTATCTAAGATCAGAAATAATCTACAGACAAAAACGGTTTCACTCATAGTTACACACTTATTTTCAAGCTGGAAGAGTGGAAGAAAAATCACAACCCCCTTTTCTTGAAGGAATATTCTTCAAAACAAAGAGGGAAGCGCTCTGGAATCAGTGAAAAGCGGTACAAAATAATCAATATATATTCGCCCAATAGACACCCAGTTATTAATTATTGGTGCTTAATGCCACTTCAGAAGCTAAGGCTATCGTGGTGATCCCGGTAATTAACAGCGCATGCTTCTTTCATATACCGGAGTCAGAATACGTAGATAGGTCGAAAACCGGTGATATAACGTGTACAACCATACACTTGTCAAATTGAATCCCAATGGAAAGTATCTGAAGAGCAAACACGCTTCTAAGGCAACCAACAGGCAACCCCGTTTAGGTGTACAATTAATTCCAATAATAAAATTCCAACTGAAACGTGCGAATATATGAGAGTGTGTACCGTGTCTCGTAGAAACCGGAATTTAGAACATGGAACAAGCTATGATTAACAGACTTGTCATGGACCATCCCCGAAATAATTCATTGTTCCCTAGGTCCGTAACAACCAGTGACTGTTCGGAAAAAGAATATACTACTCTGAATAATGATGCCAAAAATTGAGAACGTATGCATAGACAGCCTATTGGAAGATCCATAACTGATCCAAATAGTCCCCAAATTCTCATGAGCTCTATAAGCAGAGCAGGAATTTAAATAATCTGTTCAAAAATGCGTCTGCCTTATAAATACACATATTATGTACGCGAGCAATGAAATCCCGCATGTACTCATTTGAATACAGCATGTATCCACAGTATGACCAAGTGATACAAGTGTAACCAGGAAACTGAATGAAAAATAAGATGTTATTATGCAGTTAACTTAGTAATAAACTCATACATAGTAAGAAAAGACCAGACCACTCTGAGCGAAACTTTTCAGAGGGGACTAATTGCCACATTGGAGAATGTCGCCCAGATAAACGACATGTCAGCCACAGAGGTACATGAAGTCTAGCAATTTTATTGATAAGGAATCATCTGCTCGTATATGACATATAAACGAACCACCACAGGAAACAAACCAACTAAGTAGTGGAGGTGCCCATGAGGTCGCAGTCAGAACACGACCCAGCCGCCAATCGAGGAGACATGAAAGGCATGCATATACTTGAATGCATTCGAGGCTTACAGGAAGAAAACTAAGTCCTGCCCTGTAATAGCCTCTTAACACATTGGTGGTAAGGGGGGGGGGAACAAATAATTCCTCTTGACCCCCCCACCTCCCCCTGCATTACTTATCGTTCTTGTGTTAGTTATCAAATAGTATAGGAACCGCAGGGCTCCATCACGTCTGACCGACTCCATAATGCCACTAAGGACAGAGAGGGATGTGAGGAACAAATAACACACCATATAGACATAATATCCAGTCTCTAAGGTGGAAATAATATAATCAACAGCAATAGATTGGATAGAAATACAAGAGGCCCCAAGGAGCCTTAATAGCTCACTGGCCAAAGTGGTTCAAAGAAGTATTTGGGGTCACATTCAGTTAGACATGGTTCATCAACACTACAAAGGAATGAAGTCATGAGAGACAAAGTTTATGGAACTAGAGACATGGCTTGAACAAACTTGAATCCTACCCCCCCCCCCCCCCCCCCCCCCCCCCCCCCCCCCCCTTAAGGAAGCTGCATACCAAATATCAAAAAAATTCATCTGCTGGATATGAAGAAGAATATTTTTAAAGAAAATTCCTCATTTTGAACCAAGTTATCATTCAGGCTCTCACAGTGAGCCCAAATATGAACCCAGGGACTTGGCTTGAACAAACTTGATTCTCACCCCCAAGGATGCTGCATGCCAAATATCAAAACATTCCGACTGCTAGATCTGAAGAAGAAGATTTTTAAAGAAAATTCCTCATTTTGAACTAAGTTACAATTCAAGATCTCACAGTGAGCCCAAATATGGACCTAAGGACATGGCTTGAACTAACTTGAATCCCCCCCCTCTCCAAGGATGCTGCATACCAAATATTAAAACATTCCGACTGCTGGATCTGAAGAAGATTTTTTAAAGAAAATTCCTCATTTCGAACTAAGTTACAATTCAAGCTTCCACAGTGAGCCCAAATATGGACCGAGGGACATGGCTTGAACAAAATTGAATCTCACCCCCTAAGGATGCTCCATACCAAATATTAAAACATTCTGACTGCTAGATCTGAAGAAGAAGATTTTTAAAGAAAATTCCTCATTTCGAACTAAGTTACAATTCAAGCTTCCACAATATGGACCGAGGGACATGGCTTGAACAAACTTGAATCTCCCCCCCCCTCCCCCCAAGGATGCTGCATACCAAATATCAAAACATTCTGACTGCTAGATCTGAAGAAGATTTTTAAAGAAAATTCCTCATTTTGAACTAAGTTATCATTCGGGCTCCCATAGTGAGCCCAAATATGGACCTAGGGACATGGCTTGAACAAACTTGAATCTCACCCACCTAAGGATGCTCATACCAAATATCAAAACATTCCGACTGCTGGATCTGAAGAAGAAGATTTTTAAAGAAAATTCCTCATTTTGAACTAAGTTATAATTCGGGCTACCACAGTGAGCCCAAACATAAACCCAAGGACTTGGCTTGAACAAACTTGAAGCTCACCCCCCTAAGCATGCTGCATACCAAATATCAAAAGATTCTGCCTGCTGGATCTTGAGAAGAAGATTTTTAAAGAAATTTGCCTGAAATGCACTAAGTTCAAATTTGGGCTCCTATACTGAGCCCAAATATGAACCCAGGGGGCCGATTTGAACAAACTTCAATCAGATATACCCCACAATGTTGCATACCAAATATCAAAAGATTCTGTCTGCTGGATCTGGAGAAAAAGATTTTTGAAGAAATTTGCCTGAAATGCACTAAGTTTGAATTCGAGCTTCTATAGTGAGCCCAAATATGAATCCAGGGGCCGATTTGAACAAACCTGAATCAGATCCACCCCACAATGTTGCATACCAAATATCAAAAGATTCTGCCTGCTGGATCTGGAGAAGAAGATTTTTGAAGAAATTTGCCTGAAATGCACTAAGTTTGAATTCGAGCTTCTATAGTGAGCCCAAATATGAATCCAGGGGGCCGATTTGAACAAACTTGAATCAGATCCACCCCACAATGTTGCATACCAAATATCAAAAGATTCTGCCTGCTGGATCTGGAGAAGAAGATTTTTAAAAAAATTTGTCTGAAATGCACTAAGATCGAATTCGAATTTCTATAGTGAGCCCAAATATGAATCCAGGGGGCCGATTTGAACAAACTTGAATCAGATCAACCCCACAATGTTGCATACCAAATATCAAAAGATTCTGCCTGCTGGATCTGGAGAAGAGGATTTTTTAAGAAATTTGCCTGAAATGCACTAAGTTCAATTCAGGCTTCTATACTGAGCCCAAATGTGAATCCAGGGGGCCGATTTGAACAAACTTCAATCAGATGCACCCCACAATATTGCATACCAAATATCAAAAGTTTTTGCCAGCTGAATCTTGAGAAGAAGATCTTTAAAGAAATTTGCCTGAAATGCACTAAGTTTGAATTCGGGCTCCTATACTGAGCCCAAATATGAACCCAGGGGGCCGATTTGTACAAACTTGAATTAGATCCACCCCACAATGTAGAATATCAAATATCAAAAGATTCTGCCTGCTGGATCTGGAGAAGATTTTTTTGAAAATGCCTGAAATGCACTATAGTGAGCCGAAATATGAATCCAGGGGGCCGATTTGAACAAACTTGAATCTGCCCAATCTGATATCAGGAAATATATTCCTGAGAAGGGTTTAGTATAGGCGTTTGAAGAAACGCTCATTAATCGCACTTAGGTTAATATGGCATCATCAATAGGGTTTATTGCCTCAGATAACTAACACCAAACCACCAAAAAAAGTAGGAAGAGAATAACCTTCTCTAACATTAACGGTATCATATAGAACAATAAACTCAGCCTAGCTGAAGCAGCTAAAGATCTTCCTATCCGTGAAGACAATTAAAAGGCTGATAACTGTGACCTTACCGGCTCACTAAGGAGACTTACAATGCCAGCCGTAGCTTATAAGTATTCGTCTCCCCGAAGACAGATATATTAGTGTAAGTTGCGACCTTGAAAGCTCATTGAATGAATGGAGACTTACAACTATCGTCGCGCAAGATAGGGAATGAAAAGCCACTATATTAACAGCCATAATTTCCCAAAGAGACAGTAGTCTCAAGAGATAATTATTTCAGTTATGTCACTGCATAATTACTGAAAACATCGCTCATGATTCTAGTTGGGCTACTATGGTGTAAACAATAAGACTCAAGTCTATGACACCTAGGAAAACAAACCGAAAAGCACTCTTTCTTTAGCGGTTTTATTCCCAAAAGACAGCGGTCAGAGCCTAGCTAACGTAGCTTAGAAGTCTTCATCTCCATGAAGACAGATATCTCAGTGTAACTTGCGACCTGGAAAGCTCACTAAACGGAGACTTACAACCATCGTCGCGCAAGGTAGGGAATGATGAGCCGTTATTAAAACAACCATAATTCCCAGAGACAGTAGTCTCAAGGTAACTACGCAGTTATGAGTCTTTGTCTGCATGAAGACATATCTGTGTCACTTGCGGCCTTTGAAAGCTCACAAAATGGACACTTACAACACTAGCCGCTAATGTATAAGAAAAGACCGCTGTAACAATACGTAAGGTTACTATGGCGTCCACGATGGTATTAAATGTCCTGACGTCAAGGAATACAACACCAATAAGGAAAAGACGTACTTATTCCCTCTAATGGCACTATTCCAAACAAGACAGCTTTCTCAGCCTAACTATGCACTATGGAACCTCTATTCGTAAATAATAGGGCATAGCATTTCTTATACTATTGCTAAGGTAAGGAAGGTGTCGTTAATTGGGACAAAAGACCTCGACACCTGAGCTAAAAGATCCAGTTATGAAAGATCTTCGTCTTTCCATTGCCCGGTATGATAAGCTGTTTTTTGCCTAGAAAATGCAGACTTATATTCAGATGGAACAATATTCTAAGAACTTAAGACTAAAATTTCATAGTCTTAAAGTGCCCTTCTGTGAGGGATGGAGACTCACACTCCGTAGCCCTCTCACCATCCAAATGTTCCATCTGAAAATATGGTCGACTCCATCCGACTGAACAGATGACTGGACCAACGCACCATCCAACAGCTCACCATTGGAGTCTGTTAAACGGAGGACCAGCGACTACGGGAATGTTGCGATATGCAGGGCAATCTACGGCAGCCGGTCCATGACCGAGGCTAGCAGAACAATGATAATCCACTCACAGAACTGCTGCTCACAGAACATAGATCTGGCCCCAGATCCTCGACACATGTCAAATGCCTGGAACGACTAGTTATCAACCTGAACATGCGAAGTCAGATAGCTAGTCTGTGGTCAACATGCTTCATTAATGAAGCAGGGGGAGATGCCATAGCTGCAACTGAATCTGGCTGCAGTGTGGAAGAAGCGTCCTGAACTGCAAACGTGAACGGGTATCCCAACTCACTCAAGTTTGTCGAACCAAAAACAGTCGACCCCAACTGCTGATGGAAAGGAGATGGTTCTCCAGCTCGTGGTCTGCTCCAGACCTCACCAAGCATCTATCCCTTATCGTGCATATCCATGGAAGAAGAGGAAGCCGTAACCACAGCAGACTCCATCTGAAGTGCAGAAGAAGCATCCTGACTCTTCACATAGGATGGATGCTCCTACTCATTCATCGCCTGTGAACGGGAAGAAAAATGCTCTGCACTCGCGATCTGTCCCCAGATTTCGCTGAGTATCCCATATAGAAACTTCTAGGCTAATCCTCTTTCGAGCGCTCCCATGTAAGTAGAAGAAGCCATAACTGCCGCCGGCCCCAGCTGCAGTGTAGAAGTAATGTTTTGATGCGTGTTCAGTCTCAATATGATTTCTCACAATGGACACAGTCGACCCTGACTGTTAACGGGATGAAGAGGGTTCTCCAATTGGTGATCTGACCCCAGATCTAGCCGAGTGTCCCGTAGAGAAACTTACGGCTTCTTCTACATGTACAATTGCCCGGACCGACCCAGCACCGTCCGACAGCTCAGCCACGAAGTCTGCGCTTGCACTTGCTGGGATGCTGCAATGGACTGCGCAATCTGCGACAGCAAGTCCATTATAGAGGCTTGAGGAGCAGCGGTCTTCTGTATTATGCCACTTGCTGCTCCTGGGCTGAAGATCCGGACGTAGATCTTTTCTCCGCATGTCCCAATGAACGAAGCCTCGGATCGCTAGCTACCAGATGGGTCAACTTCACGGGCGAAGACTGGCTCCAAATGTTGTTGGATTAGAGAGGGAGGGGCCTCTCCAGCTCTACCCAAATCTACACTTCCTTCGACCGCAACGGACTTACTCGGTGTCCCGGCTCCCACAGACGGAGTAACTGCTTCACCAGTCAAGCTAGCTGCTAGCAAGGGATTAAGAACACTAACTAGAGGCCTTATCCCTTGCTTAATATTCATGAGCACCTTGCAGCTAGCTCTGTTTGCTCATCAGAGCGCGATGATGGTAGCACACTTTGGATGAGTGTCACAATACCATTACCATGTTCTTGTTCCTCTGAAAAAGAAACTGAAAAACTCGAATTATTTTGTGGTGAGAGCTTTGGCACAGGAACCTCACCGCCAATGATGTGCCATGATACCCGTCTCCAATATCTGTCATCTCAATGTACACAAACAGGACAAGAATCTGTAGGAGTGCATCGACTACAGGCAAGGCAACAAAAATGTAAATCCGAGGAAGACTTCCTCGCCTTGCATTTAGAGCAGTAAGCTTGCATAATTCCAATCAAAAGATAAAGTCGATAGCACTCCTACAAACTCCATAACAAAATATATGATAAAGATACATGAATAACAGCAATAAAAATTAAATTCTAAAAAATTCTTCAAATTTTTTTCGAAATTCTTTTGAGAAAATGCCTAAGTTCCCAAAGGGAACATCATGAGCCCAAGGGCATCCCGATAGAGCCTAAGTATGGACAAAATCCAAATTTTTTGAGCTACACTACCAGAATTATAATCTATGTATCCTACAGTAATATAATATTAATACTACACATATTTGAGGACATTGCCAGTGTAAACAATGTCAAAGGAAAAAACCGGAAACAAGACAACAGGCACACAAAAAGGCCCAAAGTCAGTAGCCGATTAAATGCTACCAGATGCAAAGCTAGATCTTCAGATGAAGAAAAAACGATATATCGGATAGAAGATGCAAGACCAAAATGACCCAACACCCCTAGGGTGAGGAAGTAACCATGGGGATAAACAGAATAAATATTCTGTAATACACGTCAAACTCCCAAGAAATTTAATAAAAAATAGCCAAAAAGCTTAGGAGTTTAACAGGAGGGGTTCATGGAAGGATAGGGAAGGAACACTTAACATACAGTGGATTAATCATTAGCAAGAATGATGACGTCAGGCGTATGTCCCGAAAATGGGAAACATGAAATAATTTTATAATTATTAAAAAGTTACAGCCCTGAACATTTGAAACCACCATCGTTCACTTCCATCATCCATTACAGCCTTGAATCCACCAATTCTTTCATTGATTTGTGTCTGGCATCCTCAAAAAAAGGAGATTTTAAAGCACAGTTGTCAGAACATTGTTACTGAGCCAAACAAAGAATAATGTTGGCACCACTTCCGGTCTCTTCCTGAGTATTGCGCATGTGCAAGTTGTAAAAGTATGGAGGGCCAGATAGGACTTTTAATTTTCGGTAGTGTATGCAAATTTTGGGGGTTCAAAATTTGTGTTTGGCCCTTGATAATATTGAGTTTGAACCAGCTAAGTCTGGGCCATTGGTTATTTGTATAAAAATATAGCTTCATTCTCTCAACAAAAAATTCAGAAAAAAATTGCCTTACGAAACAAAACTATTTTGATTACATGCCTTATTTGAGTAAATTTTAATGCTATTTGTCTTGAGCCCAGTAATGAAAGGAAAGAAAAAATTGCTCACCCAATTTCTTTCAGTGCTTACAGGGTAACAACACACAAACAAATCTAACAGTCCCTTAACCCTTTGAACCCTGGTGATATCTTCCATATTAGTTCAAAGGCAGCAGTTGGAAGAGTCCATATTCGTTACTTGGGGGTAGACCAAGTAATATTTTCAAAGTGCAGGCATTGGGCTGCACGTTATCAATATTAATTGGAGTACCTCACACATTCACTTAGCAGCCATCCTACTTAATGAAATTATGAAGTATCATGTTCTTGGGCTGGAAAAGCAGCCTGCTGGGTTCAGGTTCTACATGCTTCCCATCAATAATATTTTTTATTTATTAGATTGGATTTTCTTTCCCAGAATTGTCCAGTGTCAAACTCGACAGATATGACTTCACATTTGGCTGACATGATGCTCATCTTGGCTGATACAAGCTAGATTTGCCCCTCAACACTTGATACATTTCAAGGTACAATTTGTTTGCATCAAAATTGTCCACTGTGGTTCGCCGCATGCAATCATGAGTTTCTTGTACAGTAAGGAATTAATGATGACAATTAGTAAGCATTGGGTGGATGAAAAAGGAGAGATATGAGTTATACAGAAGATTCATTGCGAACTGTGATTCAATCGTAAGCGGATATTCATCAAAGTGGGAGAAGAGATAGTTCAGTTGTCAAGAATGTCACAGCTTCCCCAGTAATTTTTGGATGGCTGAACTAGAAGAGGAAACTACAATAACACTGTCACAAATATTCACATCTCTGAGAACATTTTGTAATTATTTGTTTTGGTTTAATAAATAAAGAAGTTATTATTTGGTTAGTTTCATATTGGCTAAGATATCAGCCCATGGTAACTTTATATCAGACATCGACCTTTGGTCTCAGGCTGATATGAAGTTACCTCGGGCCAATATCTCAGTCAATATTAAATTAACCAAGTAATACCCTTGAAGTGTATGTGTATAACATAATTAATATCCATGTATTGATAATAAAAATACATGCTGATTACTTACATAGGATCAAACATATTCATAATTGGCAGCATATATGGAAATCCACAATATGGTCCACGTTTCTCACAGTTCCCATGGTGTTCCAATGTTGCCAGATCTTTCGCTGAAAAGAGGACTGATTCAGCACCATAGAGGTCAAATGGAACACCAACAAGAAAGCTTTCTTTATTAATTATTGCCTTATTTTTATCAAAATGCATGAAGTCTATATGCTGAAATGAAAAGAATGATGCAATATAGTTTCCACTAGAAAGTTCAAGTCAGAACAGGTATAAATATATTATCCAGCACAAAACACATCTCTGCACTTGAGCAACAGTCTCAGCAAAAATGCATGAGTATCTGATGTGGTCTGGAGGTGATCAGTTGAATAGCATTAAGACCCCACTTTTGAAATAGCCAAAACCATGTACAATACTAATTAATCCCAAGATTAATGAGAAGCAAAGGAAATTTTCATACATTTTTTATACTTTTGACAGCATGCATCCTGTGGTGGGGCAGTTGTTTCAATGTAAGTCTTGGCTCCTCCTACTTGGGTGCCCAAGACTTGCCTAGAAACAATAGCCAAGGTAGTTCTTATCAAGTCAGAGGAGAGGTAAAAAATCCCCCCCCCCCCTTTTTGAAGGAATCTTCTTCAAAAAGAAAGAGGAGAGCGCTCTGGAATCAGTAAAAGTGGTACCAAATAACAATATAAATATTCGTCGAACAGGCACCCAGGTATTATTATTAATAAATTGGTGCTTAATGCTACTTCAGAAGCTAGGGCTATAGCGATGATCCCAGTAATTAATATCGCCTGCTTGTAACATATATCGGAGTCGGCATACACAGATAGGTCGAAAACAGGTGATATAATATATAACATACACATGTCCAATAGAATCACAATGGACGATCACAATGGACGATCTGAGTCAACACACTTCCGAGGTAACCCACAGGTGACCCCATTCAGGTTTACAATAAATTCCAGTAATAACACTCCCCGACGTGTACTCTCCGATATCCATGTTCCTAGAAACGTGCGGATATACGAGAGTGTAAGACAAGGTGTATTCGATTGGGTACCGAAATTAATAGAAACTTGGATCTAGAAATGGAACAAGCCATGATTAACAGACTCGGCACGGACCGCCCCCGAAATAATTCATTGTTTCTAAGGTCCATAACATACAATAATGCGTCTGCCTAATAATGCATTTATTATGTGCATGCGCATTGTAATCCAGCATGCAATCATCTGAATACCAGTTAACTGACTAGACAGCCTTACAGGTACCCAAAGGCTAGCAATTTATTGATGATGAATCATATGCTCGTATATGACACATAGACGAACAACCAAACGAAACCAACCAACTAAAAAGTGGATGTGTCCATGAGGTCGCCATAGAACACGACCCAGCAGCCAATCGAGAAGTCATGAAATGCATGTAAGTACTTAAATGCATACGAAGCTTATGAGAAGAAAACTACGTCTTGCCTGGTAATCGCCTCTTAACACATTGGCGGTGGAGGTGGGGGGGGGGATTCAAATTCATATCGAACCCCCCTCACCCACATCACTTGAATCGTTCTTGTGTTAGTCATCAAATAGCATAGGAACCGTAAGGCTCCCTCACGTCTGAACAACTCCATAATGCCACTAAGGGCAGAGAAGGACGTGAAGAACAAGTACTTCCCCTGATAAAGAAGGTCCTCTCGTGGAGAAAGCTTCCAGGGATCGTCCCATAACAGACACCTGAGAAGATTGATCCACGGTTTCTGTGACGACAGAGGTGCTACTAGCAGAATTTCACAACGAGACTGTTTGATCTTAACTGGTAGAGTGCTGGAAGCCCATATTTGGGCTTTCTTCTGAAGTGCAGGTGCCACAACTTAATGGTTTCATATTCTGTGGATGTACCTCATATTATTTTTTAATTGAAAGTATTTAGTTTCTGGGAATTTGTCTTGTTACAATTTATGGGAGAGTGCCTCTAGGCACTCTCCCATAAATTGTAACAAGGCAAAGAGACATGGACAAATTTGGATGACCAAAAATAACTTAGCACTCTACCAGTTAACAGAATCTGCTGAATCAATGGAGTTGGAGGATACGCATAGCCTATCATTCCATCCCATGAGATCAACAGAGCGTCTACTGTGTACACTTGATGATCTGGGCATGGCGACACAAACGTCGGTAACTGATTGTTCCGGTATGCCGCAAACAGATCTATCATGGGACGATCACACTGGTAGCAAATCTGCCTGAATATTAGCTTGTTGAGCATCCACTCCGTTGACAACAGGCGACCTTTTCGAGAGACGATCCCACTGGTAGCAAATCTGCCTGAATATTCGCTTGTTGAGCGTCCACTCCGATGACAACAGGCGACCTTTTCGAGAGAGCAAGTCTGCTAGTACATTCAGACGACCCAGTATATGATGGACAGAAAGATGAACATGATGATTCATGATGTATAGGAGAATCCTCTCCGTAAATTCGCATAATGGAATTGAATGAGTGCCGCCTTGGTTCCTGATAAAAGATACTACTGTCGAATTGTCTTGACAAAATCTGAACATGGACGTTCGCTATTACGTGAATCCAAAGTTGAAGAGCTAGCCATACTGACATCATCTCTTTGATGTTTATGTGCTTCTCTAGGTACCGAGGGTCCCAAAGACCCTGACACTTCAAGCCTGCGAGACCTAGTGTCGCGCCCCCAACCCGTCTGACTCTCATCCGTCATAATCATGAAAGCCGGATCCGGTAGTTACAGCAGAACTCCCCGAGTTAACCACTGAAGATCTGCCCAAATCTGGACCCTTTGTTTTACTAGGTCCATTAATAAAATACTGGTTTCAAGCGATTGCGTCTTCACACTCCAGTTCTGAGTAAAGAATATCTGGAGGGGATGCATGCGTATACAGCCCATCGGAATAAGATCTGCAGCCGGTCAGCACAATCCCATCAGTCGCAAGAATTCCTTCGCTGTAAATGAGTCTGAGTGTAAACAAAAGCGAGCATAACAACTGACTAATTTTGCTCTGGGTAACGGCAGACGAACCAGATTGTTGTGAGACTCAAAGCTCATCCCCAAGTGAGTGAATGACTTGGATGGAGCTAGATCAGACTTTTTCTCGTTTACAATGAAACCGAGACGTCGGAGTAATAGAAGCAGACTCTGAACATCGATCTGAAGAATAATTCTGTTGCCGTATCTCTGAAGAATGTCGTCCAAGTAAGCCGACGTTACCGCAGACAAATGAGCTCGGAAGTATGACATTACTGAGTTCATTATTCGAGTGAATGCCCAGGGAGCCAGGTTCAGACCAAAGCACATTGCTCTAAACTGATAAACCTTCCCTTGTACGGCGAACTGAAGGTACTTTCTGAAAGCCAGATGTACCAGGACATGAAAGTACGCATCCTACAGATCTATGCTTGCCGCATAGTCGTTCACTCGAATGCTTGCTCTTACCGACCGAATGGTCTCCATATAGAATTATGGAGCCACGATAAGCTTGTTTATCCAGCTCAAGTCTATTACCAGTTGGAACGAGCTGTCTGGCTTCAGTACGAGGAATAGGTGACTGTAAAACCTTGAGAATCTTAATTCTCGACGCTCTCTATTGCTTCCTTAATAAGAGAGTCTGTACCTCTGCTAGGAGAGACTCTCTTTTGAAAGGATCCGACGGAAGATTTGTCTCACGCAGACATCTTGTTAGTGGGGGTTCTGCTCGGAATGATAGCTGTAGGCCGTCCAAGACTACAATTCTCGCCCACTGATCTTCCGTGACTGCTATCCAGTTTCTCGCGAAGGTTGATTCCCTTCCGCCAACTGGCAAGCAAAAGAGGTCTTGAACATCACCCGCATGACCTGCAAGGCTTTCGGAAGGAGAAACTACGCCTTCCCCACGAAGAACCTCGTCCCGTCGGCCTAGGGGCATCAGACCGATAGTCCCGATCAAACTTACGTCCCTTTCCCGAGTTGCTATATTGACGACTTCCAGAGTAATTGTAAGAAGGTTTCTTGTACGCTCGTGAGGAGTTCCCTTTTGACGTTTAGATCTGGAACGTCCTCCTTACTCTTGTCTGCTGAAGCGGGTTGTTGAGACGCCGACTTCAATAGCAGAGCACTTGAAGCTTTTTTAGTAGCCTGTTTACAGACTAACGAAAGCTTGTGGTCAAAAATAGTATGTCCGGAGACGGGAGTGACCCGGAGAGAGCTTTTCACCTTGTCATCTATAAGTGATGATGACGCAAGGGCAGCAACACATCTGATTAACTCCAGATTAGCCACTGTTAGGGCGGAGTTATATGTGATATACAAATTGCCCTGGAAAGAACTCTAAGATAGTTACAAATGTCCTCAAATTCCTTCCCGCTGAGACGTTGCGCCATAGCTCTGGTACGGTGATCTGTGTAAGACGTTGTTTCCGAATTCGCTCTACTTGATGAAATTGCCATTTTAATTGTGTCTGAGCGAATAGTGAATGATGCAGGCAAGGATACATCTAGATCCCCAGCCTGCTCATCAAAACGCAGACAAGCTTTCTGAACAACTTCTCCAATCGTTTTAAATGAACGTGGTCCAAGAAACGGTATGTTTATGGAAGATGTAGTTAAGAAACCACCTTTTTTCCTCGCACTCGAGAGGTGAATACGGAGTCGTCTACATGGCCGAAGGCCTGCGACACCTGCCTAGACTGAACCGGAAAAAAAAGAACTTCTTCCTTTGTCCGTATAAAGTCTGCGTCCAATGACACCAGAAGTTTCTCTCTTGTTGTCGCAGCATTCTGATTCGTCAGAACAAATTCAGGGTAGTATTGATGGATGAAATCCATCGCAACCATGTGCTGTTCCAAAAGGGAAGGATAATCCTCTTCCTTATCCCTTTCACCATCCGTGAGAATCAGTTGCGATTCTTGGTCCATTGCATCTGCGTGAACAGACGAATGGACCTACCCAGCACCATCCAAGAGCTCAGGTTCTGAGTCTGAGGGAGGCTGCACCTGAACTTGCTGGGATGCTGCGATCAGCTGCGCAATCTGCGACAGCAAGTCCGTCATCGAGGCCTGAGGAGCAGCGGTCTTCTGTTTCTTAGGCGCTTGCTGTTCCTGGGACGGTGTGGCAGAGATGGATCTCTTTGAAGAACGTCCCGATGATCGAGGCCTAGTCACCCTAGCCACCGAATGGTCTGACTTCACGGGCAAAGAGTGGTTCCTTCTTCACGCAGCAGGCTGGATATCCAAAAGTCAGGTAGCTAGGATGCGGTTGTGTGTGCTTTAATAACGTAGCGGAGGAAGCCATGACTGAAGCCAACCCCGGCTGCAGACTAGACAGAGCGTCCTGAGCGGCGGGCGGATGTATGCTCCGTTTTGTGCAAGTTTCCAACCAGAAAACTTCATTTCGGCTTGTGAAACGTAGTGGAGGAAGCTGTAACTGAAGCCGACCCCGGCTGCAGACTAAACAGAGCATCCCTAGTGGAGGGCGGACATATGCTCCGGCATGTGGAAGTTTCTCATAACAATATCTGGCCCCAAATGTTGCTAGGTTAGAGAGGGGCCTCTCCCATTCACGGTCTATTAGGCCTCGCCAAGTACAAGAATTTGCTGACTTCCTCCCTACTTCCATCGTCGCTGGGTGAGCTATTTATATTTAAGTTCTCGCTCTACCCACATCTACACTTCCTTCGACTGCAACAGACTTACCTGGCTCCCACGGACAGAGTAACCACTTCACCGGTCGAGCTAGCTGGTTGCAAGAGATTAAAACCCTTAACAAAAGGCCCTAACTCTTGCAATCATGAGCACTGCAGATAACTGTATATGCTCTACAGAGCGCAACGACGGTAGCACACTTGGATGGGTGTCAGAATATCATCACCATGTTCATGTTCTTCTGAAATAGAAACTGACAAAATGAATTATAATGCAGTGAGAGGTCTGGCCTCAGAACCTCACCGCCAACAACGTACGCGACACCAGTCTCTTACATCAGTCATCCCAGTGAACACAAGAATGACAAGAGTCCACAGGAGTGCATCGACTAAAGTCGATATTAGTCCTCCAAACTCCACAACAAAATATATAATTAAGATACATGAATAATAGCAAAATTCAATTCAAAATATTTTTGGGAAAATGTTTTTAAAAAAAGCCTATGTTCCCAAAGGGAACATTAAGAGCCCAAAGGCATCCCGATAGAGCTTAAGTGTGGACAAAATCCAAATTTTTTGAACTGCACTTCCGGAATAATAATCAATATATCCTACAGAAATTCTACAGTAATAGAAAATAAAATACTACCTATATATGAGGACGTTGTCAATGTAAACAACGTCAATGAAAACAAGACTTCAGGCACCCAAAAAGGCCCAAAGTCAGAAACCAATTTAAATGCTACCAGATGCAAAGCTAAATCTTCATACGAAGAAAAAACGATTCATCGGATAAAAGATGCAAGACTAAACGACCTAACAACCCCAGGGTGAGGACATAACCATGGGGAAAATAATATTCTGTAATACATGTTCAACTCCCAAAAAATTTAATAAAAAATTTTCAATAAAAAATAGCCAAAAAGCTTAAGAGTTTAACAGGAAGGGTTCATGGAAGGATAGGGAAGGCATACTTAACAAACAGTGGAATAATCATTATCAAAAATGATGACGTCAGGCATATGTCCCAAAATTGGGAAACATGAAATAATTTTATAAATATTATAAAGTTACAGCCCTGAACATCAAAAACCATTGTTGAGCACTTCCATCATCCAATAACAGTCTTGAATCTACCAATTCTTGCATTGATTTGTGTCTGTCAATGACACTGTAGCTCAACTTTGAATATGACAGGAATTAGAAGTATTTGCTGTAACCAGGTCAACAATAATGAATATGACAGGAATCAGTATTTGTTGTGACCAAGTCAACAATAATGAACAAGAGAAAAAGGAGTTTTGTTGTGACCACGTCAACCATAGTAAATCCATTACAAGGTGACTGCAATGGTCTAAGGAATAGGACATAAGTATTACATGTGATGCATCCCATGTTGGTAAACATTCACACAAAAATGTATTCAAATCAGAGCTTTCATATAGAAGTTCTGGACAAAAAACTGATTGAACTAATTTCGGTACAAAATGGCTGCCAGCGGCCATCTTGAATTTCAGACTGGACCCCAAAACACTCGTTCTTCCCACGGTGATAACAAAGGTACCCAAGAAGTTTCGTAAAGATCGGTTCATAAATACGGCCTCTAGCCCGAGCCGTATTGGCATTTGCACTTACAGTGCGGAAAGTAACACTAAATAAATCAAAGTTAGTCTAATTTGCATAATTTACGCACGAGAAAAAAGCTTGTATTATATGTGATGTATCCCATGGTCCTAAACATTCATACAAAAAATTATTCAAATCAGAGCTTTCATATGGGGATTGGAGGGTTCAAAATTTGTGTTTGGCACTTGATTGAGTTTGCACCAGCTAGTCTGGGCCATTGGGTTATAGTATAAAAATATTAAATTGTAGATAAATAAATAATTATAAACCAATATTTTTGTAATTACACCGGTATTCAATCTATACTGTTTGAATACCGGTATATAATGGTTTATCGATATACGGAGCAGCCCTACAGGTAGCAAACAAGCAATCAAGCATAAAGAGGGAATGATGGATAGATAAGACATGAGCAACTACAAGTAACACACAAGTGAATATAGTCAGTAGAGAAGCCGTATAGAGAGTGTACCCAAAACTGACTGCATTACAAAAAAAAACCACTAAAAAACAAATGAAGCTAACGGAAAAAAAACCCAGGTCAGCTAAATCTGAAAACCACAGACTAGAACCAGAACGATGTCTAGTAAGGGCACAACTAGCAATGAGCTGAAACGACAGCTTTTGCAGCAGAAAGAAAACCCATAGAGAAATGTTGTTAAGACTGTGCCTGTAAGTTTCGGAGATAGAAGGTGATGAAGGTTGAAGAATTTCTCTAGTATGCAGTGAGGATAGCATCAGACAGCACTACAGAATTGACGTAGACCCAAGATGTAGGCATAGGTCCCAGTCAAATAAGAGTATGCTTCTTTCACTGCAAGACAAATTCATTTTGAGATAGAATGGGGGAAATTATTCTTTCTACCAAGAATGAGAAAGAAAGAATCTAGTTCCACCTAGAGGCCTGGTCTGATATTTATTTGTGTTTAAGGACACATATTTCTGCACAATGGCTAATCTTGATCATAAAATGGAGATAAAGTCAAGTTTAGTCAATCATTTATACCCTTGTTGCCCATTTTAGAGGACTTCCACCCCAAGCAATGGTCCCTATTTTACCAGTAAAACAGAGCATGTTTACCACAGTAAACGAGTACTACTTCACTTCCCGGAGATTCCATGAGGAGTGGTGGTGGGGGTGGAAGATGGGGGGGAGGGGGATGTAATGACAGATACCTTGAACTGGACAGAGCACTGGTCAACAACTTTCCACTGGATTAAGAGACCTCATACAGATGGGTGGCAGAGTAACCCCTGGTAAGTGATACTTGGCCAGAAAGGAACAATCAGCAGTGAAGGTGACACTTTACTTCTGAGGAAGGCCGGGTCAATTGAGAGAGCATGAAGCTTGTTTACCCTTCTGGATGAGGCAAAGGTCAACAGGACGACTGTTTTATACATGACAAAGCTCATATAAGCCATATAAGCATCGGAAAAGGGGTTGTTGTCAAATGCCATCCCCCCCCCCTGAACCCAAGGCTCCAGCAAATGGAACCCCCAAGACAAATTCAACGTGGTCCAAAAAACCCCAGGCATTTTCAGAGAAAAGTGCACAGTAAGCCTAGAAAGTAGCAGATTAGAACCGATATGAAGCTTTCCAATGTAAAAGAAGGTATCAAGACAACATGAAGATTCAGCACACCAGTGACAGTGGACCCTTCACTTAGTTGCGTAAGCTAGTCCAGTAGATTGCCTTATGTGAAGTATAAATGCTCATCCCAAACCTTGATGGGAGGAGGCTGATCCTTATAAAAGAAAGGCATGAAGGCACAGTGACACCACACTGGCATGGCACCTCCTCGGTCGGTCCTGAAATAACAGTTGAGACATGGAGGAAAACAGACTGGATGGGCAGCCACCAGAGGTCTGAGCTGATTAATCCAAACTCTCTGTGGGGAGAGAGGAGCAATCAAAAGTATGCTGCAGTGCAAGGTCCAAATCTTGCCTAGATCCAGAGAGGCAGAATTGGTGCTGGCAGAAAGGCACAGATGACTATTTTGTTCCAATCGAGGGAAAGAGCATCAACTACTAAAGCCCGAGGACCAGGGCAAGGAGAAACGATTGTTTTGACCTGCCGATTCCAGTGGGTTGCAAACAGATCAATGTGAGGATGAACACACAGATCATAGAGACCCTGAAAGACTGCTCGATGAAGCATCCTCTCAGTTGGAAACATGTTTTATTACATGCCTGTTCTATGTAATTCCCATCTACCAACACTAAAGCATGCGGAAAATGAAAATCTGTTCTGCACACATGAGTGGAACGTAAATCGTTGATGGACTACTTTCTAATAGAACCGAAATTTCACTGGAATTTTCTACAAATCGTGCAATGCAATTACAATTTGAATCGCTAGCGATAGCTTTAAATCGACCCTTGAGTTCCAATGTGTTCTATGTGCCAGTGGGCACATAGAACACACTGGAACTCAGGGGCTGAAACAGTAACACAGGTTACCCTCGCAAATTTGGTTGGTAATAAAATGTGATTTTTTTGATGATAGTTGTCAAATGAATTGCTGAGTGTCTTTCTACAAAAATCTTTATAGACGTGAAGGTGTGAAATAAAGAGAACAATACACGTGTGAATGGGTTAATCGATATGGCACTTGTGCAATTGTGGAAGGATAAAACTCGAGGCCTGTGGCCTCTCAGTCTATCCTTCCACGCTGGCGCTTGTGCCTTATCAATTAACCCATTCACACACGCATGTCGTTCTGTGTATGCCCCTTTGGAACAAGCAGTGGGCTAGTATGCTGAGATGACCTAGAATGTAAAGAACCAACACCCAGGAGTTCCAGAAGCAGGTCTCGACGAATGACTGTACCCAGGAGTGCCAGAAGCAGGCCTCTTCAATTGGAGTGAACGATTGTACAGTTCGCCCATCGGTTACACAAAAAAATAAATGGGCAAACAGAACTTTGGTCAACCAGGATAAATTTTCATCAGCAGTAACAGACATTGCTGTGCCTGCTTGATAAAGTTGCTCTTGCTTTTAAACAATGGCTACATATTTTCACCACTCAATTACAATGATCGTGATATATATATCTGAAGTTTGGTAACAATATTTTAACTTTAACCAACAAAATTTCACTTTCAACTTTCAACATGCTTCATCAGAATTTTTAATTTTGTGAATATTCAAGGCTTTTCAAAGCCTCTTGACACATTTCCAGGATTTCAAGGCCTTTAATGACCCTTAGTCAAATTCAAGACCGTTTCTTGAATCCAAGGCCGAGCAGGAACCCTGCCAGAGGTGCTGGCATACCTCAATGGGTGTCAAGTCAAACTGAGGATGGGAGCTGTGGCTGTGTCTGGATGGACACAATCAAAAATGAATATTAACATGAACCCAATGGACAACACCCACCCACCCCAAGTGATAATTCTTTTTGCATCAAATTATCCAAAATCCTTCAAAACTCATTTTAATCCACCCACCACATTGTAATTTTTTGTTGTATTTAAAAAAAAAAGTTGTTTTTTTTTTTTTTTTGGGGGGGGGGGGGGGGGGGGAAAGAGACATAAAATCACTCAATGGAAAAAGGGGCATAACTCACAAGTGGAATGTGCAGACAGCTTAACTTGATATGTACCTGAAAGTACCTGAAAGGGCATGTCATACAGGATATCCAAATAAGATTTTATCAAGTACTTATCACCATCAGCTGTGTTATAAACTCCTAGGGACAGAAAATGTCTTTCTGAATTGTGGATTGAGCAGATAGCATCATTTGAAATGTGTCTGAAAAGGCATGTCATACTGGATATCCATATAAAATTTCATCAAAAATGGAAAAAGGGGCATAACTCACAAGAGGAATGCACAGACAACATTATTTGATATGTCTGAAAGGGCATGTCATAATAATAATGATAATTGATTTTCTAGAGCGTAAAACCACAAATAGTGCTCTAAAATGCTTGAAAGAAATAAATACACTTTTCTGAAATAAAGAGTCACATCTATTTTGGTTGCCTTTCAGAGAGGTTCAGGAGAATGCATCAGTAAATAGGAAAGTTTTAAGATTTCTTTTGAAGACATCAAGAGTTTCTGAAATTCTGACACTAATTGGCAGGGAATTCCACAATCTGGGACCCACGGTGGAGAACACATGATCATGAGCCTGATTAGATCTGCTAAAAGGTACAAATAGTTGAATTTGGCCTTTAGATCTGAGACTGCATAATGGTTGTATTTACAGTGAGGAGCTCTTAACTGGAGCCAGTTTGTGGATACATTTAAATACTAAGATCAATATTTTGAAATCAATTCTCTGTTTAACTGGAAGCCAATGTAGTTGTCTTAAAACAGGTGTTAAGTGTTCAGAGCGTTTGGTACCAGTAATTATCCTAGCAGCAGTATTCTGAACTTTTTGAAGCTTCTGAATCAGGCACTGGGACATCCCCACTGACACTGAATTACAATAGTCTAGTTGTGAGGTGATGAAGGAGTGCTTCAAGTGCTGACTGGTTAAGATAAGGTCGCAGTCTTCCAACATTATGAAGAAGCCAGTAGCAATTTTGACATATTTTATTGATATGGATGTCTAGTTTTAAATTTGAGTCCATAATCAGTCCAATATTCCTGGCTGATTCATTTTTCATAGTGATGTTGTTTCCAACCAGAATTGATGTAACAGCAGGTGTAGGCATGCGAACCCCGGATATCACTAAGAATTCAGTTTTAGAGTCATTCATTTTCAGTTTAAAGTCTATCATCCATTCGCGCTCAAGATTTATGCAAGTTTCCATGTTATTGACTGTGGTGAATGAGTCACTTGGAACAGATGGGTTGAATGTGGTGTCGTCTGCGTACAGATGATATGATATGCCATGCTTTTTAAGAAGGCGACCAAGAGAAGAAGTGTACAGAGTAAACAAGAGCGGTCCAAGAACTGAGCCGTGAGGAACACCACACTTTAACGTCCTGCTTTCTGAACTGATCTTATTGATATATATTTGCTGACTGCAACCTTCCAGATATGATGCAAACCATGATAAGACAGTTCCACATATGCCATGCTGTGTAAGAGAATTGTAGTACTCCCTCTTTGCCTTTTTGATGATTTTATTAGTTGTATTTCTTTGGTGGCAGAACATCTGCCGGTGAACCTCAAGCTTCGTTTTATTGTAAAGACACTCAAGTCTGCAATGCTGTTGTTTAGAAGCTCTAACATCTTCTGTAAACCACTCCACTTTTTCCCTATGAGTTATAATTTTTGACTTGGGTGGTGCATGTTCAGCCATGATGTCCTTAAGAGTTTCTTCAAATAAAGATAGCAATTGCTTAGATAATTCTTCATGACTACTACAAAAATAATTCGAACACAGAATTGATGAACTGATATCCATTTTCAAGGCATCAACATTTATGGATTTATATTTTTGATAAGTAATTTTCTTGGGAGGAATTTTTGAAGTTGATGGTGTCAATTAGGCCAAGACCGCATAGTGATCAGACAATGCTGGATCTGTGACATGGACATTTTGTACTGATGTGCTGTTACTTTGACGAACAAGAATTAGATCCAAGGTGTGTGCTCTCTTGTGGGTAGGTTTTGAGACCAGTTGTGAATAGCCAAATGATTCAAACAAATTTGTGAATTGCGTGGCAAAAGTGTCATTTAAATTGTCAATATGGATGTTGAAATCACTAACAGTAGCTATATCACATCCATACAAGGCATAGAAGGACAAACATTCTGAAAATTCATTTCGAAACTGTCATACTGGATATCCAAGTAAGATTTCATTTTCAGGTTATTGCGTGGACAAACAAAAATGACAAAAACTTAAAAAATTTATAGTAATTTATATATTTTTTATACTTACCAATGACCCAGACTTAGCTGGTGCTAACTCTAAAATATTTAGAGCCAAACGCAAATTTTACCCCCGATCCCCAAAATTTGCATCTAAAACCGAAAATTACATGTCCTATATGGTCCTGCATACTTTCACTCCACTGCACATGCGCAGTGTCAAGGAGGTCTCGAAACTGCCGCCAAAAGTCATTCTTACAACCAGTGCCTGATAAGCAGCGGGGAGGCAAGAGTTCCGAACTCCTGGGAGGGCCATCCCCGTCTGGGTCATTGGTAAGTATAAAAAAAGTATAAAAAATATGTAAATTACTATAAGTTTTTTTTAAGATTTTTATACTGTACCAATGACCCAGACTTAGCTGAATAGTAAAAAGGCTGGAGGGCCTAGGACATAAAGAAAATCCAATAGACTCAATTACCTTTAACAAACCTATCCCCTCAATGAGAAAAGGAGAGACAGGCTAAATGTATCTTTCTTATTTGTATCAAAAAGAAAGACACAACACCAATCTGTAATTGAGCACAATAACATCTAGTATAACCCTTTATACTAATATTTTTTAAAGGAAAGCCAATAAAAATGGGAGTCTAGGGAAATGAGACTCTATATACTCATTTAAAAGTGTTAGAAGAATGTATATTAACGCCCAATTAATAACGTGATATATACAGATACTTCACACCAATCAACACTTAAATATATTACACAGATGAGTAAACATAAGCTTTACCCTTAAAATCATCTCGGAACCGACTCGGAATAACTGACTCCAAGGGAGGTATTCCCTTGCTTTACACTATAAAGCAGGTGACCCAAGGGAACACCCCCCCCCCCCCCCCCTTTCCCCTTGCCCTGAATCAAATACTCCAGACAAAGAGGGTAGCAGGACAAAGTCACTGCCGGAACCGAAAGCCTACACACATACAGCTGCCACTGTTTAGTAGACGACATTCTGAGTAATAGATCTGCAGAAAGGACTCAATATTCTCAAGATACAAAATCGTGAAAATGGAGGGCTAAGACCAATATGTAGCCCTCATTAGATCTGTAATATCAACATTATTAGCTTAAGCCTATGATGTAGAAGAACTCTTACTTCATGAGCTTAAAACCAACGCACAGACTGCTGAATGAAGATATAATCATTAGCAGAACTGATAGTAGATTGAATCCCTCTGACCATAAAATGGACCGCAATGTGGAGGAAGCTTCCACGGCATGTCCCACAACAGATGCCTGAGTAAATTAATCCTCAGTCTTTGTGGATATAGAGAAGCTACCAACAGAATTTGCATTGAAATAATTACATTGAGCAATATCTGCTAAATCAACAGCATTGGAAGATACGTATATCTTATTATTCCGTTTCACAAGATCGATAGAGCGTTTACTGCAAACGCTCGAAAATCCAAACATTGTGACATCTACATCGGCAAATGATTGTTGAGATGCGTCGCGAAAAAGTCGATCATTGGCCGCTCTCCTTGGTAGCAATCTGATTGAATACTGGTTTGTTGAAAGTCCATTCTGGTGGCAACAAATGGCCCCTCCGTGAAGGGAGTCCGCTAATACATTCATACGACCTGGAATATGACGGACGAATAGAAGAACTTGATGTTCTAGTACCAACCGAAAGATTCCTTCCGTTACCATGAATAACTGGATGGAATGAGAGCCTCCATAATTCCGAAAATACACTAATACAGTCGAGTTGTCGGACAGTATTAGCATATGAGCATTCTGAATAACGTTCATCAATAACGTAGCGCAAGCCAAAATGACATCATTCTTGATGTTTGTGTGCTTGATAAGGAACTACGGAAACAAAAGACCCTGGCACTTCAAATCCGTTGAGTTTAAAGAAACTACCCAAAGTGTTTGATTGACATCCGTCAAAACTGTAAAACTCGGATCCGGCAATTGCAGTGAAACTACTTGAGTTAGGCACTGAAAACTTGCTCAAGTCTGAATGTCTTATTCCCTTGATTTGACAAGAAGATGTCCGTATCGAGCAAAATAATCTTCACCCTCCAATTCTGAATTCAAAGAAATTTGGAGAGGACAAATGCGTAACCGCTCCATTGGAATAAAATCACGGCAGTTCCGCACAACGTATCAGTCACATGAAATCTCTTGCTGAGACCTTGTCTGAGCGAAGACAATAGCGAGTATAACAACTGATTAATTTCGCTCTGGTTGGCAGACGAACGAGAATGTTATGCGTCTCGAAGCTCATCCCCCGGTGGGTAAATGACTTGGACGAAACCAGATCCAACTTCTCGTTTACGTATGAAACCGAGACGTCGGATCAATAGAAGCAGAATCTGTACATCGTTCTGCGCTCTGGTTAACGGCAGACAAACAAGAATGTTATGCGTCTCGAAGCTCATCCCCTGGGTGGGTAAATGACTTGGATGAAACCAGATCGGATTTCTCCTCGTTTACTTATGAAACCGAGCCGTCGGATCAATAGAAGCAGAATCTGCCCATCGTTCTGAAGCGTTAACTCGTTGCCACACCTCTGAAGAATGTCATCCAGGTAGGCCGACGTTACTGCAGACGAATGAGCTCAGAAATGAGTCATTACTGAGTTCGTTATTCGAGTGAAAGCCCAGGAACTAGATTCAGACTGAAACACATTGGTCGGTGCTGAAACACAATTCCTATGATAAAGAAGCAAAGATACTTTCTGAACGCCTGATGTACCATGACGTGAAAGTATGCAACTAGAAATCTATGCATGTAGCATAGCTGTACACCCGAATACTCGCTCTGACCGATCAGATGGACTCCATATAGAAACTTGGAGTCACGATCAGCTTGTTATCCAGCTCAGAATATGAGTGGACGGAACGAGCCGTCTGGTTTGGAACCAGAAAAAGATGGTTGTGGAAGCCTGGAAATTCCTGGATTTCTACGATCTCTTTCGCGATCATTCCAGAAGAGACTGGACTTCTGATGGAAGCGAGCATCTATTCTACTGACTGACAGAAGCTGAGTCCAACTTGGACTCCGAGTTAACAGAGGATTTCGTTTGAGGAACAATTAATCCTTCCGAAATCACCCCTTGAATTCAAGGGACGTCCGTAATCTAATCCCAAATCATTGAGAAACTTGACAGTCTTCCGCTCACTAATACACGATAGAGGTTAAAACCATTACCTCCTGGTCCTGCGAGGCTTGCGGAAATAGAAGCCATGTCCTCCACCGCCCGCACCTCGCCTCGTCGACCTAGGAGCATCTGACCGGATGTCTCGGTCTGAATTACGGCCACTATCTGAGTCGCTACCCTGACGGTCTCTAGAATAAGACCTAGAGGATGCATAGGAACCTCTATAGGAACTTCCCTTGGACGTATTCATCCCAGAAGTGCCTGTCCTACTCTTCTCTGCTGAATCCGACTATATGGAAGCAAATTTAATAGCAGAGAGTCTAAAGCTTTCTTAGTTAAATGATCATAAACTGCGGAAAGCTTGCCGTCGAAGAAAACTTTCTGGAGACCGGAGCGACTTTGAGAGAGTTTTTCACCTTACTATCTACACGTGTGGATGTAGCCAGGGCCGCGTCATGTCTAACCAACTCCACATTGCCATTAAAGGACAGAGTTTTACGTGAGGTCCTTGAAAGAACTCTTAAGGAGGTCGTACATCCTAGAATTCTTTTTCCTTGAGACGTAATGATAATGTTCTGGTAAGGTTATCTGCGTACAATGATGCGTCTAAGCTGTCCCTGCTAGATGATATTGTTATTTCCAACATCGTGGTTGGAATTGACATAGATGACAGTAAAACAATACTAGTTCCTGAACTGGTTGTCTGGACGCAGAGAACTCTCAGAATGCTCTGTCCTGCCGTTTCAAAATATTCAATGAAATGACGAAAGGCAGATGTAGAGCATATTGCCGATAAGAAACCTGACCTGCCCATTTAGGTAGCAAGTTATATAAATATAGCGTCATTCAACAGATCAAATGTCCGTGAAACATATCCGGACTATGCCGGAACTGAGGGATGATGTCCCTAAACCGATTAAGAATTCTATATCCAGTGGCGCTATCCGTTTCTTATCCGGCAACGCAGCATTTTGGTCCGGAGGAACAACGTCCGATGATAATGCCGGATGCACTCTATGACAATTATGTTGTTCCAAAAAGGGAAAATACAACTCATCCGTATCCCTTTCACCATCCTGTCGGACCACTTGAAATTCTTGGTCGTCCGTGCCTGAACCTGCAGTGGAACGTACCAACCCAGCTTCGTCGGATAATTCCTGATCTGACAGAGTTACTGTCAGTTGCTGGGATGCTGCGATAATTTGTGCTATCTGCGATAGCATATCCGCAACAGAGGCCTGTGGAGCTGCAGTCTTATAGATTTAGCCGCTGGAAGCTCCTTGGACGTTCACTCCTGCATACCTCTAATATGCGAACGTCCGGAGAATGAAGGCCTCGTATCCTTGGCTACCGAAGGCGTGACCTGGTCGCCGTAGAATCCCTGATCGGCGATGTTGGGTGAATATCACAGGTCACATAGCCAAGGTGCGGTCGCGTGTGCTGCCCTGAGGATGAGGAAGCCGAAAGAGCAGTCTCTCTGGACTGTCTATGTAATGGAGCGTCCCGAGCAGTAGACGTATACTCCGACTGAGGAACGTTTTATACCACAACATCTGAGCCCAGATGTTGTAATACAAGAGAGGGACCTCTCTCGCTCGCAGCCCGGATGGACCTGGACGAGCTAGGAACCGGACTAATAGGCTTCCTCCGTATCATCCTCGAATCCCTCGTCACTGGGTGTGCACATTATATTTTATAGTGCTCGCAACACCCAAATCTCCTTCCTGGACCGCAACGGACGAACCCGGGTGCTGAGCCATTTGGTGAATGGTCGCGACACCGGGCAAGCTAGCGGACGCCAACGCCATCGATAGTACTAGGGAACTCCAGGCAATTGACGTATCTACATGAGCACTTTTGCCGCTAACTCTTCATTTGACTGTGACAACGGAAGCACACTTTACGAAGACATCATGGTAACATCACCTTGTTTATGTTACTCAATGAGACCTGTGGAGCCGTGGTCCTACGTGAATTATCCGCTGGAAGCTCCCGGGACGTTCATTCCTGCATTTATATAATATGCGAACATCCCCACTCCCACTGGAAAGGTCTCGTATCCTTGGCTAGCAGATGGAGTGACCTGGTCAACGTGTATTCCTTGGTCGGCAAAGAAGAGCACCAGGGACGTTCAATCCTGCATTTATATAATATGCGAACATCTCCTGCAAATCTGTGGTCACATAGCCAAGGTGTGGTTGTGTGTGTTGACGAGGATGAGGAAGCCAATATAACAGCCGCGTCGGACTGTCATGCGACGGAGCGTCCCGAACAGGAGGAGTGGACGTAAGCTCCGGCTAAACGAACAACATACAACAACATCGCAGCACAGATGTTGATGCAAGAGAGAGGGTCCGGGGGACCTGGACAAGCTAGCTATCGGACTGACAGGCTTCCTCCGTACTATCCTCGGATCCGTCGTTGCTGGGTGTGCACATTTGAAGTTTTATACTGCTCGCATCACCCAATCTGCTTCCCTGGACCGCAACAGACTAACCCGGGTGCTGTACCATTCTTATTTCCTGGTGAATGGACGCGACACCGGGCAGACTAGTGGGCGACAATGCCTTCGATAGAACTAGCTAACTCCCAGCAATTGTCATAATACCTTGAGCACTTCCTGCTAGCCCTAATATTGCAACGACGGAGACACAGTTATTGAAGACATCACGCAAACATCACTCTGAGTTCTGAAAAAGAAACTGATAATATACAGTGACCGTACGGAGAGAGGACCATATGGACCTCTCACCGCAACAAAATACCATGACACACGTCTCCAACGTTGTCATATCAATCAACACACACAGAGCAAGAATTAATGCGACTACATTGACTATAAGAAACACAATGAACTCGTGAATTAGAGGAAGATATCCTCGAATTACGATTGAAGAATATTTTTTCAACCAGAAAAAAATATACACCATCATATTATTCGCACTAACTCTTGAAATGAATATACATAATATATTATAATTCATTATAACATTTCAAAAGAAAATAATTTTCAAAAAAAAAAATTTTTTTTAACAAATTTTCAGAAGAGCTCAAGTTCCCAATGGGAACCCTGTGCCCAAAAAAGCCTAAGTGTGGACAAAAATTTTAAATCATTTTGAAAAAATTAATGTAACACTTACGGACAATATTAATGTATCTTGCTATGAACTAAATTAAGCAGAAGACAAGTAATCATTGTCAGAAGTAACAGTTGTCAACATAAGCAAAAGTGTCAACAACCCAGAAACATGACTCTAAGCACTAAAGCAAACATGGCCCGAAATCAGTTACCAATTTAAACACTATCTGATGCAAAAAGAGGCTTCCAGAGAAGAAACTGTAAAACATCAGATGATAGATGCAGACCAAAATGCCTAAACACCCCTAGGGTGAGGACGTAAACATGGGGAAAAAACAGAAAATAATTCTGTTTCCAAGCCAAAACTCCCCAAAAATTTTAGTAATAAACATTACAAAAAAAAAAGCCAAAAGCATAGGAGAATAGCTAGGGGGGAATAAAGGAAATGGAGAGAGGAAACACTGATTAAACAATGGAAAATTCATAGCAAGAATGACCACAATAAGGTCATGCCACGAAAATAGGTAACATGAATAATTTCGTAAAATAATCATAAGTTACAGCCCTGAACATTTGTTTCCACTGTTTTTTCCTCTCCACATTCTATTTCCACCATATATCCACCATTTCTCTCATAATTATGCATCTGGCATCCTTAAAACTGAGATTTACAAGCACAAATATCAGTCAGATGTACCTGTGTTGACGAGGATGAAGAAGCCAATATAACAGCCGCGTCGGACTGTCATGCGACGGAGCGTCCCGAACAGGAGGAGTGGACGTAAGCTCCGGCTAAACGAACAACATACAACAACATCGCAGCACAGATGTTGATGCAAGAGAGAGGGGGCCTCTCTCGCTCGTGGTCCGGGGGACCTGGACAAGCTAGCTATCGGACTGACAGGCTTCCTCCGTACTATCCTCGGATCCGTCGTTGCTGGGTGTGCACATCTGAAGTTTTATACTGCTCGCATCACCCAATCTGCTTCCCTGGACCGCAACAGACTAACCCGGGTGCTGTACCATTCTTATTTCCTGGTGAATGGACGCGACACCGGGCAGACTAGTGGGCGACAATGCCTTCGATAGAACTAGCTAACTCAAAGCAATTGTCGTAATACCTTGAGCACTTCCTGCTAGCCCTAATATTGCAACGACGGAGACACAGTTATTGAAGACATCACGCAAACATCACTCTGAGTTCTGAAAAAGAAACTGATAATATATAGTGACCGTACGGAGAGAGGACCATATGGACCTCTCACCGCAACAAAATACCGTGACACACGTCACCAACGTTGTCATATCAATCAACACACACAGAGCAAGAATTAATGCGACTACACTGACTATAAGAAACACAATGAACTCGTGAATTAGAGGAAGATATCCTCGAATTACGATTGAAGAATATTTTTTCAACCAGAAAAAAATATACACCGTCATATTATTCGCACTAACTCTTGAAATGAATATACATAATATATTATAATTCATTATAACATTTCAAAAGAAAATAATTTTCAAAAAAAAAAATTTTTTTGAACAAATTTTCAGAAGAGCTCAAGTTCCCAATGGGAACCCTGTGCCCAAAAAAGCCTAAGTGTGGACAAAAATTTTAAATCATTTTGAAAAAATTAATGTAACACTTACGGACAATATTAATGTATCTTGCTATGAACTAAATTAAGCAGAAGACAAGTAATCATTGTCAGAAGTAACAGTTGTCAACATAAGCAAAAGTGTCAACAACCCAGAAACATGACTCTAGGCACTAAAGCAAACATGGCCTGAAATCAGTTACCAATTTAAACACTATCTGATGCAAAACAGAGGCTTCCAGAGAAGAAACTGTAAAACATCAGATGATAGATGCAGACCAAAATGCCTAAACACCCCTAGGGTGAGGACGTAAACATGGGGAAAAAACAGAAAATAATTCTGTTTCCAAGCCAAAACTCCCCAAAAATTTTAGTAATAAACATTACAAAAAAAAAAGCCAAAAGCATAGGAGAATAGCTAGGGGGGAATAAAGGAAATGGAGAGAGGAAACACTGATTAAACAAAGGAAAATTCATAGCAAGAATGACCACAATAAGGTCATGCCACGAAAATAGGTAACATGAATAATTTTGTAAAATAATCATAAGTTACAGCCCTGAACATTTGTTTCCACTGTTTGTTCCTCTCCACGTTCTATTTCCACCATATATCCACCATTTCTCTCATAATTATGCATCTGGCATCCTTAAAACTGAGATTTACAAGCACAAATATCAGTCAGATGTACCTGTATTGAGGGCCAAAGAAAGAATGACTTTTGGCGGCAGTTTCAAGACCTCCTTGACACTGCGCATGTGCAGTGGAGTGAAAGTATGGAGGACCATATAGGACATGTAATTTTCAGTTTTAGATGCAAATTTTGGGGATTGGGGAGTAAAATTTGCGTTTGGCCCTAAATATTTTAGAGTTAGCACCAGCTAAGTCTGGGTCATTGGTACAGTATAAAAATATTCAAAATGGCTGCCATGGCAGCCATATTGGATATGGCAGAAAACTAATTAGTGAAAAGAACCTTCTTCTAGTAATCACTAATCCAACACAAAAAAGAGGATCCATGGTGCATTTCATTTTCAAGTTATTGCGCAGACAAGCAAAAATGACAAAAAATCCAAGATGGCTGCCATGGTGGTCACATTGGTTATGGCAGAAAAGTGATTATCGAAAGGAACCTTCCTCTAGTCATCACTAATTCATTATGAAAAAAAATTAGGATCCATGTTGTATTTCATTTTCAAGTTACTGCGTGGACAAGCAAAATGACAAATGAAAGTGTCAATGACACTGCAGCTCAACCAACCTCGACCGAGCAGGGACTCAACTAAATAGCAAGTTCCAGTAATGCTAAGTCATTCGCCCAAGTTTCTACAGAAGAGACATCACACCAAAGCTACATATGAGAGATGTGGTCTGTAGGGTGTGCTAATGGAATTGTTGACAATTTATATGTCAAATCCAAGATGGCAACTGGCAGCTATGTTTTTTCTATGAAACTTAGAAAAACTCTATAGCTCCCATCTAGACATCGCACCAAAGCTACATGCCACATTTGAAAAAGATAGTGTGAGAGATGCAGTCTGTAGGGTGTGCTAATGGAATTGTTGACAATTTATATGTCAAATCAAAGATGGCCACTGGCGGCCATGTTTTTCAACGAAATACAGAAGAATTTGATGGCTCCCATCTAGACATCACACCAAAGCTCCATTTAAAATTTGAAAAAGATTGGGTGAGCAGTGTGGCCTATAGGGTGTGCTAATGGATTGCTGACAATTTATTTGCTAAATCAAAAATGGCCACTGGCAGCCATGTTTCTCAATGAAATTCAGACAAATTTGATAGCTCCCATCTAGACATCACATGAAAGCTACATGTGAAATTTGAAAAAAATTAGGTGAGAAATGAGGCTTGTATGGTATGCTAATGGAGTTGTTGACAATTTATGTACCCAATCCATGATGGCTACCCACGGCCATGTTTTTCAATAAAAATCGAAAAAATACGATAGCTCCCATCTAGACATTACCCCAAAGCCACTATGAAATTTGGAACTGATTGGGAGAGATGCAGCGTGTAGGAATTGTGGATGGACAGAGGTACATACATATGGATGGACATATGTACATACAGTCATATGGAGGGATCACAACCCATCCCAATACCCCCTACTTGACATTGTCAAGTTGAGCTAAATATCAAAGATGGCTGCCATGATGGCCATATTGGATATGGCAGAAAACTGACTATCTAAAGGAAACTTCCTCTAGTCACCACTGCTCAAGTGGAATGTGCAGACAAAATAATTTGGTATGTATCTGAAAGGGCATGCCACACTGGATATCTGCGCAAGATTTTGTCAAGATCATACCACTATTCAGCTGAGTTATGAACTCGTATGATCTTGTATGAATGAATGAACAGAAGAAATCCAGTATCCCCTACTTTTGTAAAAAGTATAGGTATAACAAGCAAATTCAGTGAATTCATGTCTCCCGCTGGGCAGCAGTTTCAAGGGGAATTAAAGAGGAATATAGTTGAGTTTCAAGTGGAAGTTATTTAGAAGAGACAGAACAGACAGTGCTTCAGACAGTAGTTATCAGATTTATTTTCAGGGAGGTCACTGTCAAAGCAAGTCAAGTGATGTGGAGTATAACTGTGAGCATCACTAAAAATTAAGACTGTATGATAAGAAATATTACATTAAACTGATGTGAAAAGTAATCCATATATGAAATTTCATTGAAATCGGTTGACTCTTAGGAAAGTTAGAGTGTGGAAACAATCAGCTAATCAAATTTAAGCAACCTAATTAAATATGCACGGAAAATGCCCATGTTCGAACTTGGATCCACAATTGATGAAAGTGATCTACTACCCAAATTTCATCAAAATCGACTGATTGTAAGGAAAGTTAGAGTCTGGAAACGAAAAACGTGGAAGGTGTGCACTTACTGTGTATTAGTAGTAGCACTGAATAAATCAAAGTTTCCCTAATTTGCATAATTTTTGCACAAGAACAAAACCTGTATTATATGTGATGCATTGCATGTTACTAAACATTCATACAAAAATTTATTCAAATTTGAACTTTCATATAGAAGTTCTGTACAAACAACTGATTACACCCAATTTCGGGACAAAATGACTGCTGGTGGCCATCTTGAATTTTGGACCAAACCCCAAAACACATATTCTGGTCTCACAATGATAACAAAGATACCCAAGAAGTTTCATGAAGATCGGTTCATAAATACGGCTTTTAGTCCAAGGTGCATTGACGCACAGGGCAGACAGATTTTTGATACAAAATTTTCCACATTCGAACTTGACCTAGGTATCGATAAAAGTAATCCATACATGAAATTTCATCGAAATCGGTTGATTTTAAGGAAAGTTAGAGTCTGGAAACCGTCAGCCAATCAAATTTCAGCAACCTAATTAAATATGTGCGGAAAATGCCAATATTCAAACTTGGACCCACAATTGATGAAAGTGATCTACTACCCAAATTTCATCGAAATCCATTCACTGTAAAGAAAGTTAGAGTCTGGAAACGAAAAACATGGAAGGATGGAAGGACACCCTGAATTTAATATCTCCTGTTTTTTTTTAAAAAACAGGAGACAATAAATTGCATTTTGTACTCTGAATTCACATAAATGTTGTGGGGGGTGTCATACAGAATTCAATCCATAAAAGACATCTTTTTGAATATTTGAAAACACAACTCAATACGCGGGTTTAAGACTATGAATACCCTGACTGGTGTTCTCACTTCTGAGCAACAACATGAGAGTGAAAAATATGCTTCAACTTACATTGACAAATACTCTTCTTGGTGATGGACCATTAGGATCTCCGCTAAATGGAAATCCAAGTGGTGTTAATACTATACAAAGGGTCCCAACTACACACACAGCCAGCAATGTGTATATAACCTTTTTCATGTCATCACACACATAAACCAATCCAACCTGTGAAGAAATAACATCATAATGATAAAATTTACAAAAAAGTCTTCGGAGTTCTCAGGTTAGGAAGTATAGCTATTTTTGAAAAAGAGGACCATACATTCATCTGTTGGGATTCTTGGCAAAATTATATTAGCATAAAAGTAGAAAAATATTTTACTAATTAGGCTATTTAACAAAAAAAACCCTGTTTCTCAGGCACCTCCCTTGTCAATGAAAAGCTGTCTCATCACTTCATTTTTTCACCTGGAAATCTCTTCAATGATATAATTTTGCACTTATATAATGAAAAATTTGACCAACTATATCGTGTTTGACAGAGCTCAGTGAGCTCTGTCAAACAAGATATAGTTGATTAAATTTACAACTGCATTATGGGAAATTTACACTACTGAAAACATTGTTTTTTTCCACCAAAATAGTGCAATTTGTAAAATTTTTATTTCTAACTAATTACAGGACTGTTGTGCATTAATGCAAAAAAAGCCTCTCTCCCTCATCAAAAAACTGAAGCAAAATTGCTTGAGAAACAAGAAATTTTTTTTCAAAGGCCTTATGTCTCAGAATTTTTTCTATTTTCAGATCAAGTACACATAGGCTGGGTTTTATGATTTTTAAATGCTAAACTGGTTGCCAAAATTTATAGCCTAAAGAATCCATGTTTAATAAAAACCAAGTATGTCTCATTTATTTGACAACATCCTGATATCTTAACCCCCTACACACTGATGTCAAAGTTCAACAATGTCATGCAGAAATGTTTCCCATAATGCAACTAGAAATTTAAATACTCTGATATTGTTGACAGAGTTGGAAGAGCTCCAACAGAGTTCAATGAAGATTGAATGAGTTAAATCCCTTGTTGTGTTGAGAAAAATTTGAAGGTTAAAATTTTGATATTTTGACCTTGGTGTTAAGGGGGTTAATTAAAAATTTACTTTACAGGTAAGTTGTAGTCTCTTCTACCATACTGGTATAAACCCTTTAACAAATCAGTCACATCTACCTGCATAAAATGCAAATTCAGCAGTTGAAAAATTTTTATTTTTCAAAATATTTTAACAAAACCATATAATGTAATCCCTTACTGGAACAAGCATGTCACATGAGGGGTTACATGATACGGTTTTGTTGAAACCTTTTTTTAAAATTTAGAAAAATAATATTTAAAATAATAAATTTTGATATCGTCTACGTTGGGTAAAGGGTTCTGGTTAATTAGCTAAACCAATAGTATTTGCCTTGACTTCTACCATTCTGACCCAATAGATTCATAACAACTCCCTTGTTCACACCGATACTGCCTTTGTTAATTTGTGTTTGCTTCACCCTTTACCTTCTTTGACAAACATATCTGGCTAGCACTCTTTGCATCCACCCCTCATATAACAAATAACAAATGTTATTTATTATTTACAGATGTATGCCAACAACTATTTTAAGGTACAAATGATGTACTGTTCCAGTGAAATGCCATGTTCTTTTTGGAGCGCATGGAAACATTGTAGCAAATTTGGGGTTAGAATTTTTTTTTTACATTCTTAAAAGAACATTTGATACAAAATTGATACAAGGAAAAAACATGTGGACAAATTTTGCTGACCCCCCCCCCCCCCCCCCCCCCCCCCAAAATTGAGCAATCTATCAATTAACTGGTTGAGTGCTGGAAGCCACCATCATGGCTCTATTGAATTAGTTTATTGTTTGCTCAGGAATAGAAAACAAGAGGCCCCAAGGGGCCTTAATCGCTCACCGGGCAAAGTGATTCAAGCAAAGTGGTTCAAAGAAGTATTTGGGGGTCACATTCAGTTAGACATGGTTCATCAACACTACAAAGGAATGAAGTCATGAGAGACAAATTTTATGGAACTAGGGACATGGCTTGAACAAACTTGAATCTTACCCCCCTAAGGTGCTGCATACCAAACATCAAAAGCATTCATCTGCTGGATCTGAAGAAGAAGACTTTTAAAGAAAATTCCTCATTTTGAACTAAGTTATCATTCGGGCTCCTACAGTGAGCCCAAATATGAACCCAGGGACTTGGCTTGAACAAACTTGAATCTCAGCCCCTAAGGATGCTGCATACCAAATATCAAAACATTCTGACTGCTGAATCTGAAGAAGACTTTTAAAGAAAAATTCCTCATATTGACTAAATTATAATTCGGGCTCCCACAGGGAACCAAAATATGGACCTAGGAACTTGGCTTTAACAAACTTGAATCTCACCCCCTAAGGATGCTGCATACCAAATATCAAAACATTCCAACCGCTGGATCTGAAGAAGAAGATTTTTAAAGAAAATTCCTCATTTTGAACTAAGTTATAATTCGGGCTACCACAGTGAGCCCAAATATGAACCCAGGGACTTGGCTTGAACAAACTTGAATCTCACCCCCCTAAGCATGCTGCATACCCAATATCAAAAGATTCTGCCTGCTGGATCTTCAGAAGAAGATTTTTAAAGAAATTTGCCTGAAATGCACTAAGTTCGAACTCGAGCTTCTATAGTGAGCCCAAATATGAATCCAGGGAGCCGATTTGAACAAACTTGAATCAGATCCACTCCCACAATGTTGCATACAAATATCAAAAGATTCTACCTGCTGGATCTGGAGAAGATTTTTTAAGAAATTTGCCTGAAATTCACTAAGTTAGAATTCGAGCTTCTATAGTGAGCCGAAATATGAATCCAGAGGGCCGATTTGAACAAACTTGAATCAGATTCACCCCTCAATGTTGCACACCATATATCAAAAGATTCTGTCTGCTGGATCTGAAGAAGAAGAGTTTTTAAGAAATTTGCCTGAAATGCAATAAAGTTCAAATTCGAGCTTCTATACTGAGCCCAAATGTGAATCCAGGGGGCAGATTTGAACAAACTTGAATCAGATCCACCCAACAATGTTGCATACCAAATATCAAAAGATTCTGCCTGCTGGATCTGGAGAAGATGATTTTTTAAGAAATTTTCCTGAAATGCACTAAGTTCGAACTCGGGCTTCTATAGTGAGCCCAAATATGAATCCAGGGGGCCGATTTGAACAAACTTGAATCAGATTAACCCCACAATGTTGCATACCAAATATCAAAAGATTCCTCCTGCTGGATCTGGAGAAGAAGATTTTTTAAGAAATTTGCCTGAAATGCACTAAGTTCGAATTCGAGCTTCTATACTGAGCCCAAATATAAACCCAGGGGGCCGATTTGAACAAACTTGTATCAGATCCACCCCACAATGTTGCATACCAAATATCAAAAGATGCTGCCTGCTGGATCTGGAGAAGATTTTTGAAGAAATTTGCCTGAAATACACTAAGTTCGAATTCGAGCTTCTATACTGAGCCCAAATATAAACCCAGGGGGCCGATTTGAACAAACTTGAATCAGACCCACCCCACAATGTTGCATACCAAATATCAAAAGATTCTGCCTGCTGGATCTGGAGAAAAAGATTTTTTTAAGAAATTTGCCTGAAATGCATTAAGTTCGAATTCAGGCTTCTATAGTGAGTCCAAATATGAATCCAGGGGGCCGATTTGAACAAACTTCAATCAGATCCACCCCACAATGTTGCATACCAAATATCAAAAGATTCCGCCTGCTGGATCTGGAGAAGAAGATTTTTTAAGAAATTTGCCTGAAATGCACAAAGTTCGAATTCAAGCTTCTATACTGAGCCCAAATATAAACCCAGGGGGCCGATTTGAACAAACTTGAATCAGATCCACCCTGCAATATTGCATGCCAAATATCAGAAGATTCTGCCTGCTGGATCTGGAGAAGAAGATTTTTTAAGAAATTTGCCTGAAATCCACTAAGTTCGAATTTGGGCTTCTATAGTGAGCCCAAATATGAATCCAGGGAGCCAATTTGAACAAACTTCAATCAGATCCACCCCACCATGTTGCATACCAAATATCAAAAGATTCTGCCTGCTGGATCTGGAGAAGATTTTTGAAGAAATTTGCCTGAAATGCACTAAGTTCGAAATCGGGCTCCTATACTGAGCCCAAATATGAACCCAGGGGGCCAATTTGAACAAACATGAATCAGATCCACCCTACAATGTTGCATACCAAATATTAAAAGATTCTGCCTGCTGGATCTGGAGAAGAAGATTTTTTAATGTTTTTTCCATTGCCTACAGTGTTAAAAAGTGCTGACTCAACACTTTTTCAAAGTCCTAAAAAAAGTACCTTGTGATCAAACCGATAGGGATTTATTTTTTTTAACCATTCTATTCTACTGGATAAAAGTAAGATTTATACAAAATAAGAATTCTCTGTGCCGTGTAGTTTTGGAGATATGGCAGTTTTAAGGTGTGGATTAGTATAAGGAGAAGAGTGTCCCCTACTGGGTGTGTGCCAGTCGCACTCGACCCGTTTTGGCTTTTTTTTTTCTTGGTGCTTTTGCATCACTTTTCTTTCCCAAATCGCTTGGGAAAGAAGAAAATAGAGAGTATTTTTATACCACAACCAATGGCCCAGACTAGCTGCTGGTGCTATCTCAATTTAATTCTTCAAGGCCAAACACAAATTTTGCCCTCCCAATCCCCAAAATTTGCATACAAAACCGAAAAAAATAAGTCCTATCTGGTCCTCCATACTTTTGTGATCTGCGCATGCGCAGTATCCAGGAAGGTACTGAAATTGGTGCCAACCTTCATTCTTTGTTTGGCCCTAAAGTCAGTAACAAGGATTTGACATCTGTGCTTTATATCTCCTTTTTTGAGGATGCCAGACACAAATCAATGAAAGAATTGGATCCAAGGCTGTTAATGAATGGATGATGGAAGTGAACAATGGTGGTTTCAAACGTTCAGGGCTGTAACTTTATAATAATTATAAAAATAGGCCGATGAAATCGTCAGATGTGTACCCATACGTGCAATTAGTAGAAAGCTGTATGACGGAGGGCCACCACGGATGCTGACAATGTACACCATACAAGGTATGGGTACATATAGAAATGGATTGGAGGAGTGTCTAATGTGATGGATAAAGGGTTAATATCTCCGGATCAAATTATCAGATTTACATAAAAAACTATACAGCACAGCTCATCAGTAACCAGAATAAATATATAAAGTAACATGACAATCGGATTGATATTTTTCGAGTTATCTCATGCCAAAGGGATTGGAGGAATTTTCAATTTGAAGGATAAAGGGGCTTAATATCTCCGGATCAAATTATCAGATTTACACCAAAATCTATACAGCACAGCACATGAGTAACTTGAACACAACTATAAAGTAACTTGACAATCCAAGCAATATTTTTCAAGTTATCGAATGCGAACGGGATTGGAGGAATTTTCAATTTGAAGGATAAAGGGTTAATATCTCAGGATTAAATTATCAGATTTACACCGAAAACTATACAGCTTGGCACATCAGTAACCTGAACACAAATATAAAGTAACCTGACAATCCAAGCAATATTTTTCAAGTTATCGAATGCCAAAGGGATTGGAGGAATTTTCAATTTGACGGATAAAGGGTTAATATCTCAGGATCAAAATAACAGATTTACACCAAAAACTATACAGCTCGGCATATCAGTAACCTGAATACAAATATAAAGCAACTTGACAATCCAAGTAGTATTTTTCAAGTTATCGAATGCCAAAGGGATTGGAGGAATTTTCAATTTGAAGGATAAAGGGTTAATATCTGGGGATCAAATCATCAGATTTACACCAATAACTATACAGCTCGGCACATCAGTAACCTGAACACAAATATAAAGTAACTAGACAACCCAAGCAATATTTTTCAAGTTATCGAATGCCAAAGGGATTGGAGGAATTTTCAATTTGAAGGATAAAGGGTTAATATCTCAGGATCAAATTATCCGCTTTACACCAAAAACTATACAGCTCGGCACATCAGTAACCTGAACACAAATATAAAGTAACTTGACAATCCAAGCAATATTTTTCAAAATATCGAATGCCAAAGGGATTGGAGGAATTTTCAATTTGAAGGATAAAGGGTTAATATCTCAGGATTAAATTATCAGATTTACACCAAAAACTATACAGCTCTGCACATCAGTAACCTGAACACCAATATAAAGTAACTTGACAATCCAAGCAATATTTTTCAAGTTACCAAATGCCAAAGGGATTGGAGAAATTTTCAATTTGAAGGATAAAGGGTTAATATCTCAGGATCAAAATAACAGATTTACACCAAAAACTATACAGCTTGGCACATCAGTAACCTGAACACAAATATAAAGTAACTTGACAATCCAAGCAATATTTTTCAAGTTATCGAATGCCAAAGAGATTGGAGGAATTTTCAATTTGAAGGATAAAGGGTTAATATCTCGGGATCAAATCATCAGATTTACACCAAAAACTATACAGCTCGGCAAATTAGTAACCTGAACACACATATAAAGTAACTAGACAATCCAAGCAATATTTTTCAAGTTATCGAATGCCAAAGGGATTGGAGGAATGTTCAATTTGAAGGATAAAGGGTTAATATCTCAGCATCAAATTATCCGACTTACACCAAAAACTATACAGCTCGGCACATCAGTAACCTGAACACAAATATAAAGTAACTTGACAATCCAAGCAATATTTTTCAAGTTATCGAATGACAAAGAAATGGATACGGACACTGGACTGACAGACGGACAGACAGACGGACGGACAAAGGATGGACGAACCACGGATGGTCACCCCGGATGCCGGCATTATGTGTACCATACATAGCATGGGTACACATAAAAAGGCTCATAGGATCATCGATCCAATGTATAGTTGTGACAGCACAAAAGTGGGTTTAATCATTATCAACTTATCGTCTGGAAACCAATTGTTTACAATTTACTATGTGAAGGGTCACTGTGACCTTGACCTTTGACCAAGTGATTCTGAAATAAATAGGGCTCTTTCTTGCACCAATGCCAACCTACCTATGAAGTTTCATGAATGTAGGTGGAACCATTGTCAAATTATCATCTGGAAACCAATTGTTAACGATTTATGTTCAAGGTCACTGTGACCTCGGCCTTTGACCTAGTGAGTCCAAAATAAATAGGGGTCTTCCACTCACCTAGGCCAACCTACCTATGAAGTTTCATGGATGTGGGTCAAACCATTATCAAGTTATCGTCCAGAAACCAATTGTTTACGATTTAGTATGTTGAAGGTCACTGTGACCTTGACCTTTCACCTAACAAGTCCAAAATAAATAGGGTTCTTCCTCTCACTGATGCCAACCTACTTATGAAGTTTCATGAGAGTGGGTCGAAACATTATCAAGTTATCATCCGGAAACCAACTGTTTATGATTTACTATGTTGAAGGTCACTGTGACCTTGACCTTTCACCTGGCGAGTCCAAAATGAAAGTGTCAATGACACTGTAGCTTAACTTGTGTGTTATATTTGATGAAAAGGATAATGTTCAATGTTTATGAAAGGATTATGAAATAAGACAAGAATTGTGATAATTGGGAATATGTTTATTTTTGGTCCCTGTATGCTATGTTTTTGATAAAAATAATATGAGGTGTATACTGTACTAAAGAGCTGAGGGGTGGGTTAATATGACCTCACAGTTAATGTATGTGGCCCTCACAGTTAACGTATATTAACGAAAGTTACCAAGTTATAGAGAAATAAAACGAGTCATCCTATCAAGTTACATTTAAATCCCTACATAAATATGGCCTGTAAACTGTGCTAAAGGTTTTCTGGCTTCAGGCCCTTGCAGCCGTCAGTTTCCCAATTGCGTCCAAAGGGGACATTCTCATCTAGACATTAAATGAAGTCAACCTACCAAGTTACAATGAAATCCCTTCATAAATATGACCTGTAGACTGTGCTAAAGGTTTTTGGGCTTTGGGCTCGGGCAGCCATCATGGTTGAATGATCGCAACCAAAAGGGGACATTCTCATCTGGGCATCATCTGGAGTGATCCTACGAAGTTACAATGAAATTCCTTCATAAATATGACCTGTAGACGGTGCTCAAGGTTTCTGGGCTTCAGGCACCTGCAGCCATCACATTTGGCCAATCATGACCAAAAGGGGATGTCATCATCTAGGCATTCTATGGAGTCAACCTAACAGGTTACAATGAAATCCTTCCATAAATATGACCTATAGACTATGCTAAAGGTCTTTGGGCTCGGGCAGCCATAAAGGCTGAATGATCACGACCAAAAGGGGACGTTCTCATCTAGACATTATTTGGAGTCATCCTACCAAGCTACAATGAAATCCTTTCATAATTATGACCTGTAGAATGTTCTAAAGGTTTTCGGGCTTTGGGCCCCTGTAGCCGTCACAGTTGCCCAATCGTGTCCAAAAGAGGACGTTCTCATCTAGACATTATGTGAAGTCAACCTACCAAGTTACAATGAAATCCCTTCATAAATATGACCTGTCGACTGTGCTAAAGGTTTTCGGGCTTCGGGCTCAGACAGCCCTCCTGGTTGAATGATCGCAACCAAAGGGGACAATCTCATCTGGGCATCATCTGGAGTGATCCTACGAAGTTACAATGAAATCCCTTCATAAATATGACCTGTAGACAGTGCTCAAGGTTTCTAGGCTTCGGGCACCTGTAGCCATCACATTTGGCCAATCACGACCAAAAGGGGATGTCATCATCTAGGCATTCTATGGAGTCAACCTAACAGGTTACAATGAAATCCTTCCATAAATATGACCTAAAGGTATGCTAAAGGTCTTTGGGCTCGGGCAGCCATAAAGGCTGAATGATCACAACCAAAAGGGGACGTTCTCATCTAGACATTATTTGGAGTCATCCTACCAAGCTACAATGAAATCCTTTCATAATTATGACCTGTAGAATGTTCTAAAGGTTTTCGGGCTTCGGGCCCCTGTAGCCGTCACAGTTGCCCAATCGTGTCCAAAAGAGGACGTTCTCATCTAGACATTATATGAAGTCAACCTACTAAGTTACAATGAAATCCCTTCATAAATATGACCTGTTGACTGTGCTAAAGGTTTTCGAGCTTCGGGCTCAGACAGCCCTTCTGGTTGAATGATCGCAACCAAAGGGGACAATCTCATCTGGGCATCATCTGGAGTGATCCTACGAAGTTACAATGAAATCCCTTCATAAATATGACCTGTAGACTGTGCTCAAGGTTTTCAGGCTTCGGGCACCTGTAGCCATCACAGTTGACCAATCGCGACCAAAAGAGGATGTCATCATCTAGGCATTATATGGAGTCAACCTAACAGGTTACAATGAAATCTTTCCATAAATATGACCTTTTGCCTATGCTAAAGGTTTTTGGGCTCGGGGACCCATCAAGGCTGAATGATCGCGATCAAAATGGGACGTTCTCATCTAGACATTATTTGGAGTCATCCTACCAAGTTACAATGAAATCCCTTCATAAATATGACCTGTAGACTGTGCTAAAGATTTTTCGGGCTTCGGGCCCCTGTAGCCGCCACAGTTGCCGAATCACGTCCAAAAGGGGACCTTCTCATCCATACAATATATGAAGTCAACCCACCAAGTTACAATGAAATTCCTCAATAAATATGACCTGTAGACTGTGCTACAGGTTTTCGGGTTTTGGGCTCAGGCAGTCGTCACGGTTGGCAAATCATGCCCAAATGGGGAAATTCTCATCTAGACATCATAAGGAGTCATCCTACCAAGTTACAATGAAATCCCACCATATTAAACATGAACTGCATACTGTGCTAAAAGTTTTGGGTTTTGGGCATGGGCAGCCATCACAGTTAACATATGCCCAAAAGGGGACGTTCTCATCTAGGCATTATACAGAGGCATTCTACCAAGTTACAATGAAATCCCTTCATAAATACGACCTGTAGACTGTGCTAATGGTTTTCAGGTTTTGGTCTCGGGCAGCCATACCAATTGCCCGATCGCGACCAAAAGGGGACATTCTCATCTAGACATGACCCCAAACCTGCATATGAAATTTGGTGACGATCAGACAAGAACTGCGGGGTGTAGCCCATGCTAAAGGAAAATGTGAACAGACTCACAGACAAACAGACTTCCGCACGCGTGATGGCAATAGCTTATCTTGACTATGTCAAGTTAAGCTAATAAATAGGGTTCTTCCTCTCACTGATGCCAACCTAACTATGGAGTTTCATGAACATGGGTCGAACCATTATCAAGTTATCATCCGGAAACCAATTGTTTTGATTTACTATGTTCAGGGTCACTATGAACTTGACCTTTGACCTAGTGAGTCCAAAATAAATAGGGTTCTTCCTCTCAGGAAGGCCAACCTACATATGAAGTTTCATGAATGTGGGTTGAACCGTAGTCAAGTTACCATCTGGAAACCAAATGTTTACAATTACTATGTTCAAGGTCACTGTGACCTTGACCTTTGACCAAGCAAGTCTAAAATTAATAGGGTTCTTCCTCTCACCGATACCAACCTTCCTATGAAGTTTCATGAATATGGGTTGAACCATTATCAAGTTATCATCCGGAAACCAATTGTTTAAGCCCGCCATTCATCAAACTATAAGTCGAGTTTGGCTTCATCACAACTCGACTAATAATTATTTCATGTTTCCCAATTTTGGGACATATGCCTGACGTCATCATTCTTGCTAATGATTTATCCACTGTTTGTTAAGTGTTCCTTCCCTATCCTTCCTTGAAGCCCTCCTGTTCAACTTCTAAGCTTTTTGGCTATTTTTTATTGAAACTTTTTATTAAATTTCTTGGGAGTTTAACGTGTTTTACCGAATATTTATTGTTTATCCCCATGGTTACGTCCTCACCCTAGGGGTGTTGGGTCATTTTGGTCTTGCATCTTCTATCTGATTATCATTTTTTCTTCGTATGAAGATCTAGCTTTGCATCTGGTAGCATTTAAATTGGTTTCTGACTTTGGGCCTTTTTGTGCCTGATGTCTTTTTTCCGTTTTTTTCCTTGACGTTGTTTACATTGGCAACGTCCTCAAATATATGTAGTATTTAGTATTATATTACTGTAGGATTACTGTAGGATGCATTGATTATGATTCCGGTAGTGTAGCTCAAAAAATTTGGATTTTGTCCACACTTAGGCTCTATCGGAAGGCCCTTGGTCTCATCATGTTCCCCTGGGGAACTTAGGCATTTTTTAAAAAAATTTTGAAAAATTTTTTGGTTTAATTCTTCGAATTTAATTTTGATTGCTATTATTCATGTTTCTTTATCATATATTTTGTCAAGTTTGTAGGAGTGCTATCAACTTTGTATTTTGATTATAATTATGAAAGCTTACTGCTCTAAATGCAAGGCGAGGAAGTCGACCTTGGATTTACATACTTGTTGCCTTGCCTGTAGTCGATGAACTCCTATGCATTTTTGTCCTACATGTGTGAATTGGGAAGACAAATGTTGGAGACGGGTGTCACGGTACATTGTTGGGGGTGAGATTCCTATGCCAGAACTCTTACCGCAAGATAATTCAAGTTTTTCAGTTTCTTTTTCTGAGGAACAAGAACATGGTGATGGTATTGTGACACTCATCAAAAGTGTGCTACCATCATCGCGCTCTGATGAGCAAACAGAGCTGGCTGCAAAGGTGACCATGAATATTAAGCAAGGGATAAGGCCTCTAATTAGTGTTCTTAATCCCTTGCAAGCAGCTAGCTCGACCGGTGAAGCGGTTACTCCATCCGGGGGAGCTGTGGCACCGGGTATGTCCGTTGCAGCCGAAGGAAGTGTAGATTTGGGTAGAGCGAGCACCTCAAAATCAAAAGCTCACCCAGCGACGATGGAAATAGGGAGGAAGTCAGCAAGTTTCTTTTTGGGAGGCTCGGCAAAATCTGACAATGCCGCAAGCAGGAGAGCTCCCTCTCCAACCCAACAACATTTGGGGCCAAATGTTTTGAGAAACTTGCACCAGCCGGAGAATACGCCCACACCCGCCGCTCGGGACGCTCCGTCTAGACTGCAGCCGGGGTCGGCTACAGTCACGGTTTCCTCCGCTATGTTACAAAAGCACACACAACCGCATGCTAGCTACCCGACTTCGGATATCCAGCCAGCTGCACGAAGATGGAGCCAGTCTTCGCACGTGAAGTCAGACCATCCGGTAGCTAATGATCCGAGGCTTCGATCATCGGGACATTCGGAGAAATCCATCTCAAGATCTTCGTCTCAGGAGCAGCAAGCGGCAAAAACACAGAAGCCCTCTGCTCCTCAAGCCCCGGTTATGGACTTGCTATCGCAGATTGCGCAGCATCCCAGCAAGTGCAAGAGCAGCCTCCCGTAGACTCCGGTGGTGAGCTGTTGGATGGTGCTGGGTCGGTCCAGTCATCTGCACATGCAGATGTGATGGACCGAACGTCACAGCTGAATCAATCGGATGGTGAAAGGGACAAGGAAGAGGATTACCCTTCCCTTTTGGAACAGCATATGGTAGCGATGATGATGACACCTCTTGAGATGTTACATACCAAATATGAATGGATTCTCGCTAGCAGGTCTGAAAAAGATTTTTAAAAGAAATTTCTCATATTGCACTAAGTTAAACTTTGGGTGCCAATAGAGAGCCCAAATATTAACCCACATACCCGATTTGAACAAATTTGAATCTGAGCCCCCTAGAGATGTAGTATATCAAATATGACTGGTGGAGCTGAAAAAAAAAGATTACCAAAAGAAATTTCTTCATACTACAATAAAGTAAAGTTCAGGCTCCAATAGCAAGCCCAATTATTAATCCAGGGACTTGATTTGAATCTGATCCCCCTAGAGATATAGTATACCAAATATCAAAAGATTCTAACTTATGGTTCAGGAGAAGATTTTTAAAGAAATTCCCTCATATTACACTAAGTTAAATTTTGGGCTCCAATAGAGAGCTCAAATATTAACCTCAGGGACCCGATATGAACAAATGTGAATATGACCCTCCTAGAGATATTATATACCAAATATGAAAGGATTCTGACTGGTGAATCTTAAGAAAAAGATTTTTAATGAAATTTCCCCATATTGCACTAAGGTAAAATATGGACCAGACCTCTCCCCCCCCCCTCCCCCCCCCCCCATAGAGGCAAAATATTAACGCACGAACTCGATTTGAACAAACTTAAATCTGACCCCTCTAGAGATGCTGTATACCATATAGGAAAGGATTCTGACTGGTGGCTCTGAAGAAGAAGATTTTTAAAGAAATGTTAAAAAATTTATAGTAATTTATATATTTTTTATACTTACCAATGACCAGACTTAGCTGGTGCTAACTCTTAAAATTCTAGGGCCAAATACAAATTTTGCCCCCCCCCCCCCCTCCCAATCCCCCAAATCTGCATCAAAATCCAAAAAATATATGTCCTATGTGGTCCTCCATACTTTTATCCACTGACCATGCTCAGTGTCAAAGAAGTCTGAAATTGGAGCTAAAATCCTCATTCTTACCACCAGCGCCTGGAAAGTGTTATGCAATCAGTGGGGAGGTATGAGTTCCCAGCTCATGGGAGGGCCATCCCTGTCTGGGTCATTGATAAGTATAAAAAATATATAAATTACTATAAATTTTTTAACATTTTTATACTGTACCAATGACCCAGACTTAGCTGAATAGAAAAAAGGCTGGAGGGCCTAGAACATAAAGGAAAATCCAATAGACTCAATTACATGTAAACAGAATTATCCCTTCCAGGAGAAAAGGAAAAACAGGCTTTACATGTATCTTTCTTATTTGTATCAAAAAAGAAAGACACAATACCATTCCGTAACTGAGCACAACGATAACATCAAAGATCTCAATTAACATCCAGTATAAGCCATCATACTAATTTTTAAAGAAAAGCCAATAAAATAAAGATAGTCCAGAGAATGGGACTCTTTATACTCATTTAAAAGTGTCCGAGGATTGTATATTAGCACTCGAATGACACGTGACATATACAAATGTTTCACACCAAGCTACACTTTAAAAATATTACATAAATGAGATAAAAATTAGCTTTACACTTTAAAACTATCCTGGCACCGACTCGGAATAACTGACTTCAGAGGAGGTATTCCCTTGCTTTTCACTATAAAGCAGGTGATATAAGGGAACACCATTCCCCCACCTCTTTCCCTGGGTCAAATACCCCAGAGCAGAGAGGGCAGCAGGACAGAGTCACTGCCGGAACAGAAAGCCTGCACAACTATAGAATTCTAAGTGGATAGGAGGTGCACAATGCCATTATGTGATAAAGAATCACTGAAAGTTTCATCAAAATCCATTCATAGGTTAAAGAGGAGTGGCGGATAAGAGAAAGTGTGACGCAGACGACTCAAGACGACAAAAGTAATCCCTATATGTCGCTCCCCACTTCGTGGGGCGGCGACACAAAAATTAGTAATGTCTGGAATGTAGGGATCATAAATATCAACAGAATGATCCCTACACCACTGTGAGAAAACCTCCACTTAGCAGCATAATTTAGCGAAGAGGAGTTCCTCCTACAGTTAGAAATTGCATCCACTGCTCGCCCTGTAAATGCTTGCCGTGCAAGAAGGACCACACAACGGAAATACATGAAGGTTGAGACCTTGTGGGTTGTGATGCAGTGTGCACAATTTCCCCTGTGAAAGAAGATCCTCCTGTGGAGGAAGCTTCCACGGCATGTCCCACAACAGACACCTGAGTAGATTTATCCATGGTCTCTGGGGTGACAGAGATGCTACCAACAGAATCTTGCAGTGAGATTGCTTATTTTAGCAATACCTACTGAATCAACAGAGCTGGAGGATACACGTATCCTATCATTCCGTCCCAAGAGATCGAGAGGGCGTCTACTGCAAACGCTCGAGGATCTGGGCATGGCAACACATACGTCTGCAACTGATTGTTGAGATGCATCGCAAATAAGTCTATCATAGGACGCTCCCATTGGTAGCAAATCTAATTGAATACACGTTTGTTGAGAGTCCATTCTGACGGCAACATACGACCTTTCCGAGAAAGGGAGGCTGCTAGAACATTCAGACAACCCGGAATATGACGGACCAACAGGAGAACTTAATGCTCTAGGACAAACTGAAGGATTTATTCCGTTAAGTTGAACAACGGAAAGGAATGAGTGCCTCCCTAGTTCCGAATATATGCTACTACTGTCGAATTGTCTGGCAGAATTTGAACAAGTGAATTCTGAATAATGTTCATCCAATGACGTAGCGCAAGCCAAATTGACATCATCTCTTTGATGTTTAAGTGTTTGTTTAGGAACTGTGAATCTCAAAGACCCTGGCACCTCGAATCTGTTGGGCTCAATGTAGCGCCTCAACCTGTTTGACTGGCATCCGTCATAATCGTAAAACTCGGATCTGGCAATTGCAGTGGCACTCCCTGAGTTAACCACTAAATATCTGGCCAAGTCTGAATCTCTTGTTTCACTTGATCCGACAAAACGATGTTCGTTTCGAGCGAATGAATCTTCACACTCCAATTCTGAGTCAAAAATATTTGGAGTGGCCGAGTGCGTAGCCACCCCATCGGAATCAGATCCGCAGCGGCTCCGCACAAACCTATCAGTAGCATGAATTCTCTCACTGTTACTACATCTGAGTGAAGACAAAAGAGAGCGTAACAACTGATTAATTTCACTCTGGTTAACGGCAGACAAACACAATTGTTGTGCGTCTCAAAGCTCATTCCCCGGTGGGTGAATGACTTGGACGGCATCAGATCCGACTTCTTTTCGTTTACTATGAAACCGAGATGTCAGAGGAATGTCATCCAGGTAGGCCGACGTTACCGCAGACGAATGAGCTCAGAAATGAGTCATTACCGAGTTCATTATTCAAATGAAAGCCCAGATCACTAGGATTCAGACCGAAGCACATAGCTCGGAACTGAAAAAAGACCCCTAGGACAACGAAGCGAAGATACTTTCAGAACGCCGGATGTACCATGACGTGAAAGTACGCATAATTGAGATCTATGCTCGCAGCATAATCCTTCACTCGAATGCTCGCCCTGACCGATCAGATTGTCTCCATATAAAATTTTGGAGCCACAATCAGCTTGTTTATCCAGCTCAGAACTAAGACTGGACGAAACGAGCCGTCTGGTTTTGGACCCAGGAACAGATGACTGTAGAAACCTGGGGATTCCTGGTTTTCTACGACCTGTATCGCGTTCTTCTCCAGAAGAGATTGGACTTCTGATAGAAGCAAATCTCTCTTCTGAAGGTATGACGGAAGCTGAGTCCAACATGGAGGTCGAGATAACAGAGTTTTTATAGAAGGACCGTTTTAGACCTTCGGAAATAACCCTCTACACCCATGGTTCGTCCGTGATTGACAACCAATTGGATAAGAATCTCGACAGCCTTCCGTCCACTGGAACGCAATAGACCGCGAGGCTTGCAGGAGGAGAAACTACGTCCTCCATGACCTGCACCTCGCCCAGTCGACATAGGGGCATCTGACCGGTTGTCTCGGCCAGCATACAACCCCTACCTGAGTCGCTACTCAAACGGTCTCTGGAGTAAGACGTAGAAGCTTTCTTAGATCCTCTATAGGAACTTCCTTTGGACGTACTCATCCCAGAAGTTCCTGCCTTACTCCCCTCTGCTGAGTCCGACTTTCGCGAAGCGGATTTAAAAGGCAGAAAGCCCAAAGCTTTCCTAGTAATCTCTTGATAGATTATAGAAAGCTTACCGTTGACGAGAAACTTTCCGGAGACCAGAGCGACTCAAAGAGAGTTTTTCACCTTAATATCCACTCTTGTGGATGCAGCCAGGGCAGCATCACGTCAAAGTAACTCCAGATTGCCAGTGAAAGGGCGGAGTTATATATGGAATATGCTATGGCCCTCGAAAGAACTCTCAAGGAAGTTTGAACATCCTGGAATTCTTTTCCATCGAGACGTAGTGATAACGCTCTGGTAAGGTGATCTGCATAAGAAAATGCGTCTAAACTGATTGTCAGATGAGATTGTCGTCTCCAGCGTACTGGAAAGAAACGACATAGACACCGGCAACGACAACTTCAAGTCATCTGCCTGGCCGCCTAAACGCAGAGGAACTCTCGGCATGCCCTGTCCTGCCGTTTCAATTCTATTTCTATAATAGATGAAAGGCAGCTGTAGAGCAAGCGACGATAAGAAACCGGATTGCCAGCCTTAGAGGCTAGCTTGAATATAGCGTCAATAAGAAGATCAAATGTCCGCAATGACATTTCTGGACTGGGTTGGAAACTCAGGTGCAGTGTCCCTATTCCGGTTGAAAAAAAACTGTGTTCAGTGACGCTATCGGTCTCTTATCAGGTAATGCAGCACCTTGGTCCGAAGGAACAACTTCTGGAAGGTGTTGCTGGATGAAATCTACGGCCATCTTATGTTGTTTGGAAAGGGAAAATTCCAGCTCCGCTGATTCCCTTTCACCATCCGACTGGACCAAAAGAATCTCGGTCGTCCCTTACTGCTCTGCAGGGGAGCGAACCGACCCAGCTTCCTCAGACAGATCCTGTTCTGAAAACTTTTTGACGGTGCTGGGATGCTGCGATGAATTGCGCTATCAGGTATAGCAAGTCCGTCACGGAGGCCTGTGAAACCGCGGTCTTACGTAAATTAGCCGCTGGAAGCTCCTGGGACATTAATTCCTGCATTCTTCTTATGCGAACGTCCCGAATGGAAAGGCCTTGTGTCCTTGGCTAGCAGATGGCGTGACCTGGTCGACGTGGAATCCCTGGACAGCGAAGCAGGCTGGATATCTGCGGTCACGTAACCAAGAGGTACGGTCGTGTGTGCTGACGTGTGGAAGAGGAAGCCATTAGACAAGCCGCGCCGGAGTATCTATGCAATGGAGCGTCCCGAACAGGAGGAGTGGACGTAGGCTCCGACTGATAAACGAACGTACAACATCTGGGCCTAGATGTTGTTGTAAGAGAGAGGGGGCCTCTCTCACTCGCGGTCCGGGTGGACCTGGACGAGCTAGCTACTGGACTGACTGGTTTCCTCCGTCCCATCCTCTGATCCGTCGTCGCCGGGTGTGCGTGATCCGAGATTATAGTACTCGCAACACCCCTTCTCCTCTCCTGGACCCCAACGGACGAAACCCGGCATCACAACCATTTCGTGAATGATTGCTTCATCGGGGGAGCTAGCGGGCGACAAGTGACCGTCGATCCTACTTGGAACCTCTTAGGCACTTGCCGTGTTTCATTGAGCACTATGCCGCTAGCTCTTCAGTGCGGCGGCGGAAGCACACTTTTGAAGACATCACGGAAACATCACCCTGTTCTTGTTCCTCTGAAAAAGAGACTGAGACAACTAGAGTGACCCTGTGGCGAGAGGACCGGCCTGGACCTCTCACCACTAACAACATACCATAACACACGTCTCCAACGTTTGTCATCTGAATTGGCACACACTGAGCAAGAATTAGTGCGAGTACACTGACTACAGAGAATACAATGAACATGAGAATCAGAGGAAGACTTCCTCGATTACAATCAAAAAATATTCTTTCACTCTGAAAAGATATTAAACAGTCATCGTACTTGCACTAACCCTTGAAAACAAAGATACATATAAAAATATAATCCATTATAAACATTTCAAAAAATAATTCAAAAGAAAAAATTTTCTCGAATAAATTTCAAGATGAGCCCAAGTTGCCAATGGAACGATGAGCCCAAATGGATCCCAAAAAAGCCTAAGTGTGGACAAAACTTTTAAAACGTATCTAAAAATTAATGCTACACTTACGGACAATATTAATGAATCTGGCTGTGAACAGAACTATATAGAAGAGAAGTAATCACTGTTAGAAGTAACTGTTGTCAACGTAAACAAAAGTGAATAAAAGCCGGAAAAAAGACTCCAGGCACTGAAATATGGCCCAAAATCAGTAACCAATTTTAAACACTATCCGATGTAAAGCAGAAGCTTCCAGAGAAGAATCTGCAGTACATCGGAGGGTAGATGCATGACTGAAGGCCTAACCACCCCAAGGGTGAGGACGTAACCATGGGGAAAAACAGAATAAACATTCTGTTACCAGGCTAAAAACTCCCAAGAAATTTCAGTAAGAAAAAAAAATAAATTACAAAAATTATGTCAAAAGCATGGGAGAATAGCAAGAGGGGTATAAAGGAAAAGGAGAGAGGAAACACTGAACAAACCGTGGAAATTTCATAACAAGAATGTAAACATCAGGACTATGCCCCGAAATTAGGAACATGAAATAATTTTGCTTAAAAGTTAAAAAATTTATAGTAATTTATATATTTTTTATACTTACCAATGACCCAGACTTAGCTGGTGCTAATTCTAAAATATTTAGGGCCAAATGCAAATTTTACTCCCCAATCCCCCAAAATTGCATCTAAAACCGAAAATTACATGTCCTATATGGTCCTCCATACTTTTACTCCACTGCACATGTGCAGTGTCAAGGAAGTCTCAAAACTGCCGCCAAAAGTCATTCCTACAACCGGTGCCTGGTAAGCATTATGGGGAGGCAAGAGTTCCCAACTCCTGGGAGGGCCATCCCCGTCTGGGTCATTGGTTAAGTATAAAAAATATATAAATTACTATAAATTTTTTAACATTTTTATACTGTACCAATGACCGAGACTTAGCTGAATAGTAAAAAGGTTGGAGGGCCTAGGACATAAGGAAAAAACAATATTTTTTAAAGGAAAGCCAATAAATACGGGAGTCTAACGAAATGAGACTCAATATACTCATTTAAAAGTGTTCGAAGAATGTATATTAATGCCCAATTAATCATGTGATATACAGATACTTCACACCAATCAACACTTAAACAAGACCAATACAGGGTCTGGACCTGCGTCGCTGCATGCAATTAAATCGGCAAACAGGAAGTGGCTGCACGGCAGATCTGAAAATTGCATACACGATACAACTGATCATTATCAGGCTCCAGATGAAATATAAAATCAATCCCTTGCATAGAAGCCGAGAAAAGTTTGACGAAAAATTTCAATGTTCAGTGGGTACAGTAAAATTTCAAAGTATCGGCAAACAGGAAGTGGCTGCACGGCAGATCTGAAAATTGCTTACACGATACAACTAATCATTATGAAGCAGCAGACCAAAGATAAAATCAATCCGTTGCATAGAAGCCGAGAAAAGTTTGACGAAAAATTTCAATGTTCAGTGGGTACAGTAAAATTTCAAAGTATCGGCAAACCGGAAGTGGCTGCACGGCAGATCCAAAAATTGCTTACACGATACAACTCATCATTATGAAGCAGCAGACCAAATATAAAATCATTACCTTTCATAGAAGCCAAGAAAACTTTGACGGAAAAAGTGTCGGTCGGACTGATGGACGGACGGACTGACGGACGGAGTCGAGCGGTTACTAGACCTGCTCTGCCACTGGCGACGCAGGTAAAAATATCACACAGATGAGTAAACATAGGCTTTACCCTTCAAAATCATCTCGGAACCGACTCGGAATTACTGACTCCAAGGGAGGCATTCCCTTACTTTACACTATAAAGCAGGTGACCCAAGAGAACACCCGCCTCCACCCCCCCTCCTTCCCCTTGCCCTGGATCAAATACTCCAGAGCAAAGAGCACAACAAGACAGAGTCACTGCCGGAACCGAAAGCCTATACACATATAGTTGCCACTGTTTAGTAGACGACATTCTGAGTAGAAAAATAACGGACCTAAACAATGTAGATCTGCAGAAAGGATTCAATATTCTCAGATACAAAATCATGAAAATGGAGGGCTAAGACCAATATGCAGCCCTCATTAGATCTGTAATATCAACATTATTAGCTTAAGCCTTTGATGTTGAAGAACTCTTACTTCATGAGCTTAAAACTAAAGCACAGGCTGCTGAATGAAGATATAATCATTAGCAGAACTGATAGTAGACTGAATCCATCTGACCATAGAATGGACCGAAATGTGGAGGAAGCTTCCACGGCATGTCCCACAACAGACGCCTGAGTAAATTAATCCTCAGTCTTTGTGGATCTAGAGAAGCTACCAACAGAATTTGCATTGAAATAATTACATTGAGCAATATCTGTTAAATCAACGGCACTGGAAGATACGTATATCTTATTATTCCGTTTCACAAGAACGATAGAGCGTTTACTGCAAACGCTCGAAGATCCAAACATTGTGACACATACGTCTGCAACTGATTGTTGTGATGCATCGCAAAAAAGTTGATCATTGGCCGCTCTCCTTGGTAGCAATCTGATTGAATACTGGTTTGTTGAAAGTCCATTCTGGTGGCAACAAACAGCCCCTCCGTGAAGGGAGTCTGCTAATACATTCAGACGACCCGGAATATGACGGACCAATTGAAGAACTTGATGTTCTAGTACCAACCGAAAGATTCCTTTCCGTTAACATTAATAACAGGATGGAATGAGTGCCTCCATAATTCCGAAAATACGCTAATACTATCGAGTTGTCGGACAGAATTAGCATATGAGCATTCTGAATAACGTTCATCAATAACGTAGCGCAAGCCAAAATGACATCATTCTTGATGTTTGTGTGCTTGATAAGGAACTATGGAAACAAAAGACCATGGCACTTCAAATCTGTTGGGTTTAATGAAACTACCCAAAGTGTTTGACTGAGATCCGTCAAAACTGTAAAACTCGGATCCGGCAATTGCAGTGGAACTACTTGAGTTAAACACTGAAAACTTGCCCAAGTCTGAATCTCTTATTCACTTGATTTGACAAGAAGATGTCCGTATCGAGCGAAATAATCCTCACCCTCAAATTCTGAATTAAAAGAAATTTGGAGAGGACAAATGCGTAACCGCCCCATTGGAATAAAATCACGGCAGTTCCGCACAACGTATCAGTCACATGAGATCTCTCGCTGAGACCTTTTCTGAGCGAAGACAATAGCGAGTATAACAACTGATTAATTTCGCTCTTGTTAACGGCAGACAAACGAGAATGTTATGTGTCTCGAAGCTCATCCCCCGGTGGGTAAATGACTTGGACGAAACCAGATCCGACTTCTCCTCGTTTACTTATGAAACCGAGACGTCGGATCAATAGAAGCAGAGTCTGCACATCGTTCTGCGCTCTGGTTAACAGCAGACGAACGAGAATGTTATGCGTCTCGAAGCTCATCCCCCGGTGGGTAAATGACTTGGACAAAACCAGATCCGACTTCTCCTCGTTTACTTATGAAACCGAGACGTCGGATCAATAGAAGCAGAATCTGCACATCGTTCTGAAGCATTAACTCGTTGCCAAACCTCTGAAGAATGTTGTCCAGGTAGGCCGACGTTACCGCAGACGAATGAGCTCGGAAATGAGTCATTACCGAGTTCGTTATTCGAGTGAAAGCCCATGAACTAGATTCAGATCGAGACACATTGGTCGGTGCTGAAACACATTCCTATGATAAAGAAGCAAAGATACTTTCTGAACACCTGATGTACCATGACGTGAAAGTATGCAACTAGAAATCTATGCAGTAGCATAGTCGTACACCGGAATACTCGCTCTGACCGATCGGATGGACTCCATATAGAAACTTGGAGCCACGATCAGCTTGTTATCCAGCTCAGAATAAGAGTGGACGGAACGAGCCAATATACTTTTGGAACCAGAAAAGGATGGTTGTAGAAGCCTGGAAATTCCTGGATTTCTACGATCTCTATCGCGATCATTCCAGAAGAGCCAGGACTTCTGATGGAAGCGAGCATCTAACTTACTGACTGACGGAAGCTGAGTCCAAATTGGACTCTGAGTTAACAGAGGATTTCGTTTGAGGAACAATTTAATCCTTCCGAAATCACCCCCTTGAATCCCAAATCATTGAGAAACTTGACAGTCTTCTGCTCACTAGTACACGATAGAGGTTAAAACCATTACCTCCTGGTCCTGCGAGGCTTGCGGAAGGAGAAGCCATGTCCTCCACGGCCCGCACCTCGCCTCGTCAACCTAGGGGCGTCTGACTGGATGTCTCAGTCAGAATTATGGCCCCTAACTGAATCGCTACCCTGACGATCTCTAGAATAAGACCTAGAGGATGGATAGGAATCTCTACAGGAACTTCCCTTGGACGTATTCGTCCCAGAAGTGCCTGTCCTACTCTTCTCTGCCGAATCCGACTATATGGAAGCGAATTTTAATAGCAGAGAGTCTAAAGCTTTCTTAGTTAACTGATCATAAACTGCGGAAAGCTTGCCATCGAGGAAAACTCTCCGGAGACCGGAGCGACTCTGAAAGAGTTTTTCACCTTACTATCTACACGTGTGGATGTAGCCAGTGCCGCGTCACGTCTAACCAACTCCATACTGCCACTAAAGGACGGAGTTTTACGTGTAAGGTCCTTGAAAGAACTCTTAAGGAGGTTGTACATCCTAGAATTCTTTTTCCCTTGAGACGTAATGATAATGTTCTGGTAAGGTGATCTGCGTACGATGATGCGTCTAAGCTGTTCCTGCTAGACGATATTGTTATTTCCAACATCGTAGTTGGAATTGACAAAGACGACAGTAAAACAATACTAGTTCCTGACCTGGTCGTCTAGACGCAGAGAACTCTCAGAATGCTCTGTCCTGCCGTTTCAAAATATTCAATGAAATGATGAAAGGCAGATGTAGAGCATATTGCCGATAAGAAACCTGACCTGCCCATTTAGGTAGCAAGTTATATAAATATAGCACAATTCAACAGTTATATAAATATAGCATAATTCAACAGATCAAATGTCCATGAAACATAACTGGACTATGTCGGAAACTGAGGGATGATGTCCCTAAACCGATTAAGAATTTTATATCCAGTGGCTCTATCCATCTCTTATCCGGCAATGCAGCATTTTGGTCCAAAGGAACATCCGATGATAATGCCGGATGCACTCTACGGCAATTATGCTGTTCCGAAAAGGGAAAATACAACTCATCCGTATCCCTTTCACCATCCTGTCGGACCACTTGAAATTCTTGGTCGTCCATGCCTGAACCTGCAGCGGAACGTACCAACCCAGCTTCGTCGGATAATTTCTGATCTGACAGAGTTACTGTCGGTTGCTGGGATACTGCGATAATTTGTGCTATCTGCGATAGCATATCCGCAACACAGGCCTGTGGAGCTGTGGTCTTATAGGATTTAGCCGCTGGAAGCTCCTTGGACGTTCACTCCTGCATACCTCTAATATGCGAAGGATCGGAGAATGAAGGCCTCGTACCCTTGACTACAGGATGGTGTGACCTAGTCGCCGTAGAATCCCTGATCGGCGATGTTGGTTGAATATCACAGGTCACATAGCCAAGGTGCGGTCGCGTGTGCTGCCGTGAGGATGAGGAAGCCGAAAGAGCAGTCTCTCCAGACTGTCTGTATAACGGAGCGTCCCGAGCGATAAGACGTATACTCCGACTGAGGAACATTTTGTACCACAACATCTGAGCCCAGATGTTGTAATACGAGAGAGAGACCTCTCTCGCTCGCAGCCCAGATGGACCTGGACGAGCTAGGAACTAATAGCCTTCCTCTGTACCATCCTCGTATCCGTCGTCACTGGGTGTGCACATTGTATTTTATAGTGCTCGCATCACCCAAATCTCCTTCCTGGACCGCAACAGACGAACCCAGGTGCTGAGCCATTCGGTGAATGGTCGCGACACCGGGCGAGCCAGCAGGTGCCAACGCCATGGATCGTACTAGGGAACTCCAGGCAATTGACGTATCTACATGAGCACTTTTGCCGCTAACTCTTCATTTGACTGTGACAACGGAAGCACACTTTACGAAGACATCACGGTAACAATATCTAGTTCATGTTACCTTATGAGACCTGTGGAGCCGCGGTCCTACGTGAAATATCTGCTGGAAGCTCCCGGGACGTTCATTCCTGCATTTATATAATATGCGAACGTCTCAACTGGAAAGGTTTCGTATCCTTGGGTAGCAGATGGAGTGACCTAGTCGACGTGTATAACTTGGTCGGCGAAGAAGAGCACCAGGGACGTTCAATCTTGCATTTATATAATATGCGAACGTCCCCTGGAAATCTGTGGTCAAATAGCCAAGGTGCGGTCGTGTGTGTGCTGACGAGGATGAGGAAGCCAATATAACAGCCGCGTCGGACTGTCATGCGAGGAGGAGTGGACGTAAGCTCCGACTAAGCAAACAACATACAACAACATCGCAACACAGATGTTGATGCAAGAGAGAGGGGGGGCCTCTGGACGAGCTAGCTATCGGACTGACAGGCTTCCTCCGTACTATCCTCGGATCGTCGTTGCTGGGTGTGCACACCTGAAGTTTTATAGTGCTCACATCACCCAATCTGCTTCCCTGCACCGCAACGGACTAACCCGGGTGCTGTACCATTCTTTCCTGGTGAATGGACGCGACACCGGGTGGACTAGCGGGCGACAATGTCTTCGATAGAACTAGCTAACTCCGAGCAATTATCTTAATACCTTGAGCTCTTCCCGCTAGTCCTAATATTGCAATGACGGAGACACAGTTATTGAAGACATCATGGAACATCTCTCTGAATTCTGAAAAAGAAACTGATAATATATAGTGACCCTAAGGAGAGAGGACCGTAATGGACCTCTCACCGCAACAAAAATACCGTGACACACGTCTCCAACGTTGTCATATCAATCAACACACACAGAGCAAGAATTAATGCGACTACATTGACTATAAGAAACACAACGAACTTGTGAATTAGAGGAAGATATCCTCGCATTACGATGAAGAATATTTTTTCAACCAGAAAAAATATACACTGTCATATTACTCGCACTAACTCTTGAAATAAATATACATAATATATTATAATTCATTATAACATTTCAAAAGAAAATAATTTTCAAAAAAAAAAATTTTTGAAAAAATTTTCAGAAGAGCCCAAGTTCCCAATGGGAACCCTGAGCCCAAAAAAGCCTAAGTGTGGACAAAAATTTTAATCATTTTGAAAAATTAATGTAACACTTACGGACAATATTAATGTATCTTGCTATGAACTAAATTAAGCAGAAGACAATTAATCATTGTCAGAAGTAACAGTTGTCAACATAAGCAAAAGTGTCAACAACCTGGAAACATAAATCCAGGCACTAAAACAAACATGGCCCGAAATCAGTTACCAATTTAAACACTATCTGATGCAAAACAGAGGCTTCCAGAGAAGAAACTATAGAACATCAGATGGTAGATGCAGACCAAAATGCCTAAACACCCCTAGGGTGAGGACGTAAACATGGGGAAAAAACAGAAAATAATTCTGTTTCCAAGCCAAAACTCCCAAGAAACTTTAGTAATAAACATTACAAAAAATAAGCCAAAAGCATGGGAGAACAGCTAGGGGGGAATAAAGGAAAGGGAGAGAGGAAACACTGATTAAACAATGGAAAATTCATAGCAAGAATGACCACAATAAGGTCATACCACGAAAATAGGTAACATGTAATAACTTTGTAAAATAATTATAAGTTACAGCCCTGAACATTTGTTTCCACTGTTTTTTCCTCTCCACCTTCTATTTCCACCATATATCCACCATTTCTCTCATAATTATGCATCTGGCATCCTTAAAACTGAGATTTACAAGCACAAATAAAAGTGAAGTGTAACTGTATTGAAGGTCAAACAAAGAATGACTTTTGGCGGCAGTTTCGAGACTTCCTTGACACTGCGCATGCGCAGTGGAGTAAAAGTATGGAGGACCATATAGGACATGTAATTTTCGGTTTTAGATGCAAATTTTGGGGATTGGGGGGTAAAATTTGCATTTGACCCTAAATATTTTAGAGTTAGCACCAGCTAAGTCTGGGTCATTGGTACAGTATAAAAATATTATAAGTTACAGCCCTGAACACATCCTTCCAGTGATTCTTCCTCTCATCCTCTTATTTCATCCTTAGATCCACCATTTCTTTCATGATTTTGTGTCTGGCATCATTTTACCTGAGATTTATAAGCACAAATATCAGTGAGATGTTTCTGATTTTAGGGCCAAACAAAGAATGAGGATTTTGGCTTCAATTTCAGACTTCCTCAACACTGAGCGTGCTCAGTGGATAAAAGTATGGAGGACCACACAGGACATATATTTTTTGGGTTTTGATGCATATTTGGGGGATTGGGGGGGCAAAATTTGTGTTTGGCCCTAGAATTTTAAGTCTGGGTCATTCGTACAGTTTAAAAATTTCCCCATATTGTACTAAGTTACTATTCAGGCCCCCATAGGAAGCCCAAATATTAACTGAGAGACTTAATGCGGACAACTTGAATCTTACACTAGTAACAATGATGTTTACCAAATATTAAAACATTCTGACCAGCAGTTCTGAAAAAGATTTTGGGTGGATCTAAAAAAAATGATGCCTTCAAAAAATGCCCCTGGCATCATTCTTTGTTTATGCCCCTCCCATAACGACGCCAAATATAGCCCATCAGACTTCTCTTGAACAAAGCTGAGTCTACACCTCAAAAGGAAGCTGCACACCAGTCTCTGCTACTGCTGGTTCATGAGAAGAAGATTTTTTAAGATTTCAGCACACTTTTTGGGTGTGGCCCTACCAAGGGGTGAGGCAACTTGATTTGAACAAAATCAAATTGCGATGTCATAACAAACTATTATCTTAAATATCAATTAAATTGGTTCAGCGGTTTGGGAGGAGAAGACGCAAACACCATGTTCACGAACGCCGGACGGTGAGTGATCACTATAGCTCTCCTGACTGAAAGTCAGGTGAGCTAATAAAAACTGGGTAACCTCCTGAAATATAGCATCTCTCTTCATATCGAAATATTGTGAGATAAGTCCCATAAGGATGCTGCCTACCAAATACCAAAAGATTCTGGCGGATCTGAAGAAGATTTTTAAAGAATATTCTTCATATTGCACTAAGTTAAAATTTGGGATGCAATTGGAAGCCAAAATATAAACCCAGGATTTTGATTTGAACAAATTTTGAGTCTGACCTCCATAATGATGCTGTATAACAAATAACAAAAGATTCTGACTGGTGAATCTGAAGAAGATTTTTAAAGATATTTTCTCACACTGCACTAAGTTAAAATTTGGGCTCCTACAGGGAGACCAAATATGAGTTTAGGGTATCGATTTGAACAAAACTTGGACCTGACCCTATTAAGGATGATGGATACCAAATACGAAAATATTCTGATTGCTGGTTCTGGAGAAAATGATTTTTTTAGGCCTTTTGTGGTGACCCCTGCAGGTGAGCCAACTTTATTTGAAAAAACTTGAACTGACATATGACGAGTGGAACTGACATATGATGAGGAAAATGAATTGATGGATGACAGACACCAGATGATGGATGACAGATGGAAAGTGATCACTAAAGCATCACTAGCGCTAATTTTAAAGACACACACATTTAAGGTTTATATAAACTTATACAAATCATGTACTGACCTGGAAAGTTAAACACATTGCTACTGCAACTGCAGCCAGTACACCAATGGGTATATCTGCAATAACTGCTGATCCCACCCTGCCACTAATTGGAATGAAAAGCTGTATTATGTTGAATATATGTGCAAGAGATATGAGACATGGTAATGTCACTCCGCCCAGATGAATTAACACATATCTGTTGAGATTATCTGAAAGATAGTAACAATACATATTTATTATATGCTTCCACTAAATATATAAGGACATAGCAAAAATGTAGATTGTACTTTTTGTTTCTACGGACACAAGATATATGATATATGATACTGTTATGTTATGTTATTTACAAGTTATATTTTTATCTGTAGGTACAACCAGTAAATCACAGTAAAAATAGTATCAATGGACATATGGTGAAAAAGGTTGTTATTGTTATTTGTGGTATTAAATTAATATCCATTAACGTTTTTGTGTTGATTTCAGTGAAAAGCTGAGGGAACTATTTTGTGATGTGAATGAATAATTTTGTCCCTGAAAGCTTTTAAACCGAAATGTTTGTCATTTTCAAAGCAATTATTTTGGAATTAAAAACAAATATTTTTTTTAGAATAGGCAACGCATATAGTAATAAGAAGCCCAAGGGGTCTTAATCACTCACCTAATAAAATTGTTTAAAGATACAAGATTTAAGGTCATTTCAGCAACTACATGTTAACCGAGTTAATATAATTTTGCTAATGGCGTGAGATAAAGGTCTGTTGGGTGAAGTGTTTTTGCATAAAATCATTCAAAACTTTTTTAAAAACAAGAGGCCCCAAGGGGCCTGAGGGCGCTCACCTGACATGGTAGCCTAAATATCAACCCAGAGAATTGATTTCAACAAGTTGTATCTGCTCCTCCTAAGAAAAGCTGAAACCAAATATCCAAAGATTCTAACCAGTGGATCTAAAAAAAAAAAAGAAGATTTTTAAAGAATATTCCTCTTATTGAACTAAGTTATAATTCAGGCTCCCACAGGGAGCCCATATATGAATTCAGGGACTTGGCTTTAAAAAACTTGAATCTCACCCTCGTAAGGATGCCGCACACCAAATATCAAAACATTCCGACTGCTGGATCTGAAGAAGATTTTTTAAAGAAAATTCATCATTTTGAACTAAGTTACAATTCGAGCTCCCACAGTGAGTCCAAATATGGACCTAGGGACATGGCTTGAACAAACTTGAATCTCACCCCCTAAGGATGCTGCATACCAAATATCAAAACATTCTGAAGAAGATTTTTAAAGAAAATTCCTCATTTTGAACTAAGTTATAATTCGGGCTACCACAGTGAGCCCAAATATGAGCCCAGGGACTTGGCTTGAACAAATTTGAAACTCACCCCCCCAAGCATGGTGCATACCCAATATCAAAAGATTCTGCCTGCTGAATCTTGAGAAGATTTTCAAAGAAATTTGCCTGAAATGCACTAAGTTCAAATTTGGGCTCCTGTACTGAGCCCAAATATAAACCCAGGGGGCCGATTTGAACAAACTTGAATCAGATCCACCCCACAATGTTTCATACCAAATATCAAAAGATTCTGACTGCTGGATCTGGAGAAGATTTTTTAAGAAATTTGCCTGAAATGCACAAAGTTCGAATTCGAGCTTCTATAGTGAACCCAAATATGAATCTAGGGAGCCGATTTGAACAAATTTGAATCAGATCCACCCCACAATGTTGCATACCAAATATCAAAAGATTCTGCCTGCTGGATTTGGAGAAGAAGAATTTTTAAGAAATTTGCCTGAAATGCACTAAGTTCAAATTTGGGCTCCTATACTGAGCCCAAATATAAACCCAGGGGAGGGGGGGGGGGAGGGCGATTTGAACAAACTTGAATCAGATCCACCCCACAATGTTGCTTACCAAATATGAAAAGATTCTGCCTGCTGGATCTGGAGAAGAAGATTTTTTTAAGAAATTTGCCTGAAATGCACTAAGTTCGAATTCGGGCTTCTATAGTGAGCCCAAATATGAATCCAGGGGACCGATTTGAACAAACTTGAATCAGATCCACCCCACAATGTTGCATACCAAATATCAAAAGATTCTGCCTGCTGGATCTGGAGAAGAAGATTTTTAAAGAAATTTGCCTGAAATGCACTAAGTTCGAATTCGGGCTTCTATACTGACTGAGCCTAAATGTGAGCTGGAAGAAAAACTGATTCTCTCGGAAATCCATGATAGGAAAAACAACCTTTTGCTATATGGAATCCCTGAAAAGGTTAATGAAGATTCTTATTCAACTGTCTCAGACTTTCTCAGAAATGACTTGAAACTGGAAGACAACAAGGCATGTGACATAGTTGGGAGGCTGGTTAACGCCCATCGGCTGCCACGCTCAAATGTGAATAGTAGTGCCACTTCCCCTCCCCCTAAATGCATGATAATCAAAGTTGGTGGTGATCGAGACAAACAACTTTTGCTAACCTCTGCCCCTAACCTTAGAGGGACCAGAAAAAGTGTTCGAACAGATCTAACCCCTGCTCTGAAAAGAGAGAGGGGAAGACTCAAATGTTGCATTTAAACTCAGGAATGAAAAACACTACAAAACAAGGATACGACTTTCTGGTATTAGAGTTGTACTCGAATTCAAGGAAACACCACAGTCAAATTGGAAAGAGTGGTCAGATCACTGACTATTGGTCGTGAACTGTTGACCGTGACACTTTAACATATTTTGTACTTCTGTACGTTTACTACAAAATGCCTGGTTAGAAGAAGCAATGGGATTGATACTACATGATGAATACACATTGTGTCTGAATACACAGTCTGTTATACATTCCAAAGTATTCCAAAGCATACTGTCCAAATTGGGTTCCAGTTCCACACAGGGATTAGTTGGAGAAGTATACAATCATATTAAATCATACATATATGTATATATTATATTATATTATACATAACTGTTCCATAATTGTGCACAGGAAGCTTATTACATATTTACATATTTAATATAAAGCTCTAACATAAGTTAACTTAATTTAACAGTGATAGGACAAAAATAGGGAGTTTTGACATTGGGGTTTCTATGAGACAAGTATCCTAGGAAACACTTTAAAAAATTGCTACAAAGTTTATCTAGTTTTGCAGATTGATGACTTAGGTTAAGCTATAGGGAAATACAGATTGGCATACTTACTGAGTTCTAAATCCTCAGTTTGAAAGTTGAACATGTATGTTTATGTGTGTGCATATGACTGTTATGGATGAACCTGAAACTCAGAGCAGCCATGTAGGTGATACATAACTTTATTATACCTCATCCAACATAATAGTCATTTCACACAAGCTTCAGTCAGTGCTGTTACATTTATGAATAGAGAAATGTTCTGTATGGGTTAACAGACACATCTTGTTTGTTTGCTATTTTTTATGTATTTGCCTGTCTTTTTCTGATAATGGTTTTGGACAGAGCTGTAGGCTCTCAGTAAGAGTGTTTATTTAGTAATGTTGTTCCACTCATAACAGCTTTTCCCACAGCTGTTGTATAGTAGTCTTTTTCTGATAATGGTTTTGGACAGAGCTGTATGCTCTCAGTAAGAGTGTTTATCTAGTAATGTTGTTCCACTCATTACAGTTTTTCCCACAGCTGTTGTATAGTTGCTTTGGAGAAAACTGTAAATCCTTTATAATAATTATCAGTCCAGATATACACTTTTACACACTGCTGTTTTGTTGGTCACTCATGTAGGCACTGAGTAAGAAAGTAATGCTGTTCCACTCACTACACCTTTACCCACAACTGTTACGTAGTTGCTTTGGATAAAACTAACTGTAAATCCAATAAACTACTTTTAGGCCATATATACACTTGCCTGTTGCTCTTTTTTTATCTACTTGTCTGTCTTGTCTGCTGTAGGGAAATACATAGTGGGATACTTGCAGAGTTCTCAGTCCCCAGTCTGAGAGTAGAATATGCAGGGTTATGTGCATACACATGGCTATTCTGGGTGAATTTGAAACCCAGAGCAGCCATGTAGGTGACACATTACATTACTATACCTCATTATACATAGTAGTCATTTCACACAAGCTTCTGTCAATGTCATTGTCCATCAAATGGAGAAATGTCCTGTATGGGTTTACAAACACAGTTTGCTTGCTGGCTTGTCTCTGGGAACAATTTTGGACAGAGCTGTAGGCCTTCAGTAAGATTGTTTATTCAGTAAACTTGTTCCACTAACTATTATTTTTCCAACAGCTATTGCACAGTTACTCTGGAGAAAACTGTAAATCCAATCAAGTATTTTAGGCCAGATTTCCATTTCCAATAACTGTTGTTTTGTGGGTCATTCATGTAGGCTTTGAGCAAGAATATTAATTTCAGCAGTGCTGTTCCACTCATTACAGCTTTGCCCATAACTGTTGTATACTTGATTTGGACAAAACTATGAATCCAATAAAATAAGTCTCAGCCCAGGTATTTTGGCGAAAACTGTATATCTTTTTAAGTTTAAGTTCGAATTCGAGCTTCTATAGTGAGCCCAAATATGAATCCAGGGGGGCCGATTTGAACAAACTGGAATCAGATCCACCCACAATGTTGCATGCCAAATATCAAAAGACTCTGCCTGCTGGATCTGGAGAAGATTTTTAAAGAAATTTGCCTGAAATGCACTAAGTTCGAATTCGGGCTTCTATACTGAGCCCAAATGTGAATCCAGGGTCCCGATTTGAACAAACTTGAATCAGATGCACCTGCACCCCGTAATGTCGCATACCAAATATCAAAAGATTCTGCCTGCTGGATCTGGAGAAGAAGATTTTTTAAGACCAAATATCAAAAGATTCTGCCTGCTGGATCTGGAGAAGAAGATTTTTTAAGAAATTTGCCTGAAATGCACGAAGTTAAAATTTGGGCTTCTATAGTGAGCCCAAATATGAATCCGGGGGCCGATTTGAACAAACTATTATCAGATCCACCCCATAATGCGGAATACCAAATATCAAATGATTCTGCCCACTTGTGCGGGAGAAGCAGATTTTTTAGTAATTTCTCTAACATACATAGGGTGCTATCAGAGTTATGCCCCCTATGGAGCGCCAAGTAGGCAGGGAGAAGCAGATTTTTTTAGTAATTACACTAACATACATAGGGTGCTATCAGAGTTATGCACCCTATGGAGCCCCAAGTGGGCATGTCCATTTCATTTGAACAAACTTGAATTGACATATGGTAATGAACATCCATATCAGGTTTCGAGCAAATCGACCTAGCGGTTTCAGAGGAGAAGTCGTTTGAAAAATATTCATGACGCCGGACGGACGACGACGGATGGCAAGTGATAAGTTTAGCTCCCTTTGGTGAGATAAAAACCCAAGAAAAAACGAGCAACTCGATTTGAAAAAACTTGAATTTGACACCCCTAGAGATGTTATACCAAATATGAAAGGATTCTCAATGGTGGACCTAAAGAAGAAGAATTTTCAAGAAATTTTCTCATATTGCACTAAGTTAAACTTTGGGCTTCAATAAAAACCCCAAATATTAACCCAGGGACCTGATTTGAACAACCTTCAATCCAATCCTCGCAGAGGTGTTGTACACCAAATATCAAAAAAATCTGACTGGTGGATCTGAAGGAGATGACTTTAAATGAAAATTTCCCATATTGCACTAAGTAAATATTTGGGCTCCCTTGGGGAACCCAAATATTAACCCAGAAACTTGATTTGAACAAATTTGAACCTTACACCTCTAGAGGCGTCACATACTAAATATGAAAGGATTCTCACAAGTGGGCCTAAAAAAGAACACTTTTTAAGAAATGTTCTCATATTGCACTAAGTTGAAATTTGGGCTCCAATAAAGAGCCCAAATATTCATTCAGGAATCCCATTTGAACAAACTTCATTCATATTTGATTTGTCAGCATCGTTTTCGACACTAGCTGGTAATCTCGAGTGTAAGGACACGACATCCCGGCCAGGGACAAAACCGGTGAGAAAGTTGGTGGTAATTCTAGTCGAAGAAAGGTAAGCACAGGGAGTCAAACTACCAGGCGGCAACATATGATATTGTTTAAACCTTGCTTGTGAATGAAGGAAAAGGTGAAAAGAATGTACAAAGAAAAGCAGCAATAGAAAACAGGGGATGCCAGCTTGAAAGCACAATACATTGCCTTCACATTCAAGACGCTCGCAAGAAGGCAGCAGAAGCACCGTTAGTGAGAAGTGAGACGGAAGCAGCCTTCAGAGAAGGGGGGAATGAACACAGGAAATGTGTTATGAACCATAGTTATAAAAAAATGGGATAAGGGGGATAAGGAAAAGGGACCAAAAATCCACTTCAATAGGAATAGCATCCCAAGGAAAGCACAAGTACACAAAATAGGATATACAAACATAGAGGGACTAGATAATAATGGGACCAGTAGGAGAAAGCCAAAGAATCGTGATACCCTGAAAGTGGGTTATAGCAACATCCAGGGTCTCCACCGGAAAGTAAGTGAAATTGCTACATTGATTGAGGCCGAGGAGTTTGACGACATGGGCTTAAGCGAAACGTGGGTAAGACACAAGGAACGAGTAGACCAAGTAAGGGGGTTTGTGGACAGGTGTAGGGCGAACGGAAGGCCAAAAAAGGGGGAGGGGTAGGCATGTACATTAAAGAGGATTTAAAACCGTCGCTGATCACAGACCTGGAAGATGTCAGCACCTCGGCTGAGGTATCAAAAGAAATTGGATGGGTAAGGATCAATCTGAGAAACAAAAGTATTGCCCTTGCCCTTGGGATTGTGTACTGTGCGGTGGAGGGAAGCAAACCCGAGTGGAATGACTCAATATACTCAATACTAATGTCTAATATTACAGAACTACAAAACAAGGGGCTCGGTATAATTCTGATGGGTGACTTTAATGGACACATAGGTGATAATGAAGAAGGCAAAGAAGATGGGGACAAGAAAGTCAACAGGAATGGAAGGAAGCTGTTGAACTTCACAAACGAGCTCGGTCTGAAGATTCTGAACAGGGATGCGAGGTGTAAGGGGAAATGGACCTGGGAGAGGAATGACAGAACATCAATAATCAACTACATTCTCACATATATTGATTTATGGAGGGAGGTGATGGGGGTAGATGTGGATGATGAGGGTAAAATGGAGGTGGATAGTGATCACAGAGACGATCAGGGCCAAAAACCTCATAAAAAGCAAAGGAAGCTTTAAGGAGATTTGGGAACTCAAAAAGGATGCTGACTGGGCGAAGTTCAATGAAAAACTGAAACCAAAGCTTGCAAACGTACAGTGTCCAGAAGATGGCCAACGCAATAGTTACAAGCCAAGTGGAGGCTGGGAAGGAAAGTGTAGGAAAGATCAGGGTGCCAACATGGGAACTTGGGTACAGAGTGAATGAAGAACTGAATAGGGCCATAAAGGGTAGAAAAGCTAAATGTGCTGCATACAGAAGTAGAAATCTTAAGGGGGTGGAAAGCAACGAGGCCACAGTAGCAAAGGAAGAATACCAACAAGCACGAAATAAAGTAAATAAGATTAAAAACGATAATAGGAGAGTGCGAAATAGCAGTCTTGTTAGGACAATAAGAACGACAGGGAGGGGGAGGGGGGGGGGGGGGGGGCGCGAGTTCGAACGTATTTTGGAAATGGGTGAATAAACATAACAAAGGACGTAACCCACAGAGTATTAAAGTAGATGGCAGAGTTACAGACGAGCAAGATCAAGTCGAATCAGAACTAGTCAAGCATTGGGAAAAGGTAAACGATAAGCGATGGGGCATGGGGAGCCCACCTGAGAGTCCGAATCAAGTCAAGGAAAACCTATCGAACTTCGTGTGCAGCGAAATTAAAACGGAGGAGGTGCAAAAGGTGATCTCAAAATTAAGGGATGGAAAAGCGAGAGGAGTGGATGAAATTCCTAACAAGTTTATCAAAAAAGGGGGAGAGGAATTCGTGGAAAGCCTAACTGCCCTATCCAATCTAGCATTAGAAAATCAAGAGGTTCCAAAGGAGTGGAGAGAAAGCAAAGTGACATTTATTCACAAAAAGGGGGAAAAAGACGTTTTGGATAACGATCGAGGGATCTCTGTCAGTAGCAACATTGGAAAAGTTTTCTGTAAAGTTCTGTATGGGAGACTGGAGGAGGTGATTGAAGAGAAGGGTTTTTTTGGAGAAATCCAGAATGGCTTCAGGAAGGGAAGGAGAGTTACTGACCATTTTTTCAAGCTATCCCAAACGATAGAATCCGCGAAAGCAAAAAAGATGTTTATGTCCTTTTTGGATGTCAAAAAGGCATCTGATAGAGTATGGAGGGAGGGTATGTGGCACAAGCTGGAGGCTCTGGACTTAGGAGGCGAGTTTGTTGGAATTATGAAAGCATTATATAAAGACGGACAGAGTGAACTTAGCCTAGGAAACATTACAACAAAACGTGTGCCTATGGAGAATGTCCTAAAACAGGGGTGTATCCTTTTGCCAATTCTGTTTGCATTGTACATCAAAGGTTTAGGAGATGAACTCTTGCATAGTGAGGAGGGGGGTAGCAGTTGGGGACTTGAGATCCCAGGGCTATTTTTTGCAGACGATATGGTTCTAGTGTCAGAAAGCGAAGAGGGACTAACGAAAAAGCTGGGAATTGTTGGGAAATATGGGAGCAAATGGAGACTCGAACTTAATGAAAGCAAGAGCAAAGTTATACCTGTGGGCCGCAAAGTGGACCCCACTCGAAGGTGGAGAGTGGGTGAGTTCTGCATTCCGGAAGTAGGAAAGACAGGTGATTACGAGTATTTGGGGGTAAATATAAACATTACAGGAAGAGGCATCTACCGAAACCACACAAATAAATTGATTCTGAAGGGGAAGCGAATCCTTAACCAAATGAAACTTACAGGGAAAAACAGTTTCAATAAGGTTTTCGTGGGGAAAACCATTTGGGAAATGGTGGGTCTGCCAAGTCCAACATATGGTATGGAAGTGGTTCCCCTAAACCAGACGGCCGTAAAGAGCATGGAAATCCTGCAGAATGATGCAGGCCGAAAAGAGCATGGAAATGCTGCAGAATGATGCAGGCCGATGGATAATAGGGTCAAGTAATGCCACAGCACTAGAAGCAATCAGGGGCGAGCTTGGGTGGATGAGGACCAAGGACAGGATAGACCTGTTGAAACTCGGTTATCTCAATTATTTGGTAAATCTCCCCAACAGCTGAGGTGTAAAGTGATGTTCCTGAGAATTTTCAATTCAAATATCAAGATGGGGTGGATGGTCCAAGTGAGGAAGCTAGTTGAGAACTACTCATTGGAGATCTCAGACCTGGACGTTGGGGCAAACCAGGGTAAAAAATTTGTCAGAGAAAGGGTCATGGAGGATTGTAACTGTAATTGGTGAGAGGGGGTCAAACCAAAGAGGTCTTTGGGTGGCCTGCATGGTAAAGAGAAGCCAGGTTTTGAAGAATACCTTGATGGCACCTTTGGGGGGTAACTGTTGTTCAAGCTGAGGTCGCAGTCCCTGGAGCTGAGGGGAAAAATTGGGAAAAACAGTGAAAAGGAGTGCCAGATGTGTAATTTGGGCATGGTGGAGACTCTGGAACACTTTCTTCTAGAATGCCCAAAGTACCAGTCCAACAGAATAAGATTCACTGGGCTTATAATGGGGAAGTGGGATGAGAGAATGAAGGACATGTGGTTAGGGGAAGACTCAAAGAAGAGGGTAAATATGCTAATCGGAGAGATTGGGAAGGAAGGGGCAAGGGATGTCATCAAGCAGTTCGTCTCCGAGTGTTGGGAGGAGAGGAGAAGCATGGGAATAGGGAGGCAGTTGGGAGTACAGGGGTAACCAAGGCCTTCTTGTCCAAGAACCGCGACAAATCAGCGGCTGGCCAAAGTGTTATTATTATGGTGTTCCATGTGAAGAAAACGGAAAGGAAAGCAGGATTATAGGATTGCCAGTAAATTCATCATATAGTAGTAGTCGTATGTGGTGGTTTGACCTGTAACAGTCTAGAAACGCCCACTTGACAAAATGAAGTCATGTACCACTTCAAAAACAAGATGGTTTTCCTGACTATTCAAAAATTCAGATCCAAAAAGAAGTGTCAATATGTTTACAGTAAATGACAGAAGGTTGATAGTACTATTATGGACATTTGAATACATTGGACAATGTAGGAAAAAATGCTCTGGTGTCTCACACATCCCACACTGACAGAATGGGGTAGGTGACAGATGATTGTCATATAAATGATAATTAAGGTTACTACAATGCAATCGCAACCTGCAGTGATATATTTGGGCTGCCAGTGATTTCGTGTCACTGTAAAACACAGGTGGTCGCTGATTTCCAGCATTTGGGAAAGTCTTGAAATTGATCAGTGATGAGTTCTCGCGGACAGATAAAGGCAGTTTGTTCCATTGATCAGTGACATTCGGGATAAAAGACGACTGATACAATTGAGTCTGACAAAAAGGAACTCTGTGGTTATGACATGACCAGAGATTAAGCGATAGATTTGATGAGACGATTGGGGGAAACTTTATTGGCAATATATAAGGGCGACATGCGGTGATACATTTTGAAATACTGCAACAAACGCTTATGTTTGCGACGTCTGTCTTGTAAAGGGTCCCAACGTGTTTCGGAATAAAGCAGAGACTTGCTACAACTGACAGTTGCCCCGGTAACGATCCTAGTGGCTGCGATCTGTATTTTCTCCAGCTCGGCGACTTGAGCTGCTGAACAATTATCCCAGACAGCATCGGCGTATTCTAGTAGAGGCCTAATGAAGCCAAAGTATATTTTTTCAAGGACGCTGCGATCGAGATTGAATTTCTGCTTCCTCAGTTGGTCTAAGCGAGACCAGGCTTTAGAGCAGATATGATCCATGTGGTCATTCCATGAACATGTACTATTTAATATCTCTCCTAAATGTTTATGATTATTGACTTCGGATATCTGCGAATCACCTATGAATAGAGGTGGATGGGCAGTAGGATTGCATTTTCGTGATATGAGCATACTCTCAGTTTTACTGAGATTAAACTCAACCAACCATGTCTTAGCCCAACATTCTATTGTGGCAAGGTCATGGTTGATTAATCTCGAGGCTTGCTCTGGATTCTCTACAATTAGATACAGGGAGGAATCATCTGCAAATAGGCGTATGCTACTGAGTAAGTTTTCGGTTATATCATTAACATATATAAGGAACAATAAAGGTCCAAGTATTGAACCTTGTGGAACACAAGCATTAATGGTTCTCCAAATAGATGCATCCGACCCAAGCACAACTCGTTGCGACCTATCCGATAGGTACGATTTTAAGAACAACAGAAGTTCACCCGAGACACCAATTTTCATCAGCTTATGGATAAGACCAACATGCCATACCTTGTCGAAAGCCTTACTGACATCGCAAAAGACCACCCTGACTTCTTCGCCTTCATCAAGAGCTCGAAAGAATTCATCGTATATGTCAGTCAGTCGGAAGACAGTTGAAACACCAGGTGTAAAACCAGATTGGAATTGAGTAAGGACATTGTTGTCAATCAGAAACTGCCAAAAGCGTTTGAAAACACATTTTTCAAATATGTTATCTACACAATTAATCATGATATCGGGCGATAATTAGTAACTGAATTTGAGGGCTGTTTTTTCAAAATTGGGGGGACATTTGCTTGTTTCCACAGTGAGGGAAAATAAGAGTTGTTCAGAGGCACATTAAATAAGATTAGAAGAGGCTCACACAGGGAGGATTTACATTCCTTGAGAAGACATGGACTTGCAAGGTCAGGACCTGATGCTTTAGACACCTTTAACGACATCATTGCTTCATATACTTCACTACAGTGGAGAGTGATACTATCAATAACTCGTGAAGCCTGGGGTACTGAATCAGGAAGGGAGGCCTTCGAATCATCAACTAGATAGAACCGAAGTATTCATTGAACACCTCTGCTTTCTCAACACTTGAGGAATATACTTTATTTAAGTGGATAATAGTTGGAATACCTACCACTTTACTACTACTGATGTGTTTTTAAAGTCTTCCACCACAAGGAAGAGGAGGTTTTATTGCTATTTAGTGTCGTCTGAACTTTGGATAGATACGATGCTTTAGCCTTCCGAATAGCCGTAACAACTTTGTTCCATTTACGTTTATATTTTGCCCAAGCATTCGGAAGACTGGTGCGTTTAGCTATGCGATATAGACGCTTCCTCTGTCTCATTAGTACCGTATTTCATCTAAATTTTTGGACGCTAAAAAATAATTAAATTTTCCAGCGTCCGAAAACTTCGAAAATGGCCAAAATTCATGTGGACAGCAAATGTGGGTGGAAATTTTGAAAAAAACACACTGCACCGGTTAATAAATTTATTGTGCACGAACTACCGGGGGTACCTCGGAAATGGGAAAGATAAAATAGCTGTTCAATACGGCGACTTTAATCATCAGCATAAATGAATAAAATGAACATACCAAATGAATTAAAAATTTCCGATTGTTTGTTGTGTTTTTATTTACTTTCCCAATAAATCCCTGATAAGAAATCATGTTTGATCTACCGATACTTGAAAAGTTTTGATGTTTCCACGAATTAGGTTGAACAGTAATTAAGCCATGTGCTTGTGTTGTTACTGTTGGAAAAAAAACCTGAGTGGGCTTCAGTGTTTTCAAAACGGACCAATGTAGCCATTCAAAGGCAATAAAGTGCGAACAATTTTTGAGTGGTGTGTATATTGGCTTAATTAATTGTTCAGTTGAAACTGTTCACTATTGATGGAAAAGTATGCCAGTAAACTTTAAAGAAATGGCATTATCTTCGTGTGGTGCTGCTAATACATAAATACAGGGCGAATACTGAAGTCAGCATTCAATCACCAGCATTTGATATCACAAGAACTCGAGATGGAAAAATTCCTAGTAAAATACAAAACAGCAGAAGCCAGACCAACAGTACAACTGACACCCTACAAGCCTTCAGAAAAGAGACCAGTCGGACGTCCAACTAAAAGAAAGAGAACAGATTCTGATGAAGCAGCTGCAAAACCGCAGCCAGCAAAGAAACACCATGAAGAGATTTCAACGGTTGAAACTGATGCCATTAAAGATAGCAATGACCATCCAACTGTCGCAAGGGGGCACTATAAAAATTATAACATGAAGGAGAAGAAGGAAGCAGTTGAAGTAATCAAGTTGATTGGCCTACGGCAAGCCGTCCTGAAACAGAAAATACCGAAATCGACACTCAGTGACTGGAAAAAGATAAATTTTGATGAAGAAGGAAGAGACAGATCAATGGGTCATTTATCCAAGAGTGGGAGACCTGTTACTTATGGAGACGACCTAGATGACAAAATCTCTGAATGGGTATTAATGGGTATTAATCCAACGAGATTTGCAGCTACCTGTATCAGTTGAATCATTATGCGCCTATGCCAGAGAAATGATCAAGAATGAGAACAAAGAAAGTGATTTCAAAGCCAGTACAGGCTGGACTGAGAAATTCATAGCTCGTCACAACTTTTCACTCCGTACCATATTGTTGATTGGATTTTATTTGCCGTCAGCAATCTAGAAAAGCAAACAGACATGATCAGAAAATCCTTCAAAGTCTGCGGTTTAAACAACCACCTGAATGGGGCAAAGGATAAACTCATCAACCAGTCTGAATACATAGGAGAGATGTTATTTGACAACAAGGAGGAGCTGGACATTGCTTGTCAACTGTTTATTGATCCCAAGAAAATCATGTCTGTAGAGACTGCCATGTCTGAAATTTTCAATTCAGACGATGAAGATGACCTGACTGAGGCAGGTATTTTAAATGAGCGTAATTGATGTAATATGAAATGTTTTATGTAATTTAACTTATTTGTTCTTGTATAGAAAATTATTGTATTCTTGTATTATCTTGTTATGTATTCTTGGATGTATTCTTGTATATTTTTGTTTGTACATGTATATTGTAGAATTTTGTATTTCGTTTTATCAGTTGTATTAGAATATACTTGTGAATTTTATTCAGTCGTTAGTTATTTTTGCCACCCAACTCGGACCCTGTGCCCATCCCCACATACTAATTAATGACATACAAGTTTAGATTAAACAACCACCTGAATGGGACAGAGGATAAACTCATCAACCAGTGTTAGAGAGGGCCTCATTGAGAGCTCCATAATTACCCAGTGCATACAGCCATACCTTTCTCTTAAAGGAGAGAGATGGTTTTGAAAATTCGACATCAATTGAAACAGGACAGTGACAGCGAGACATGTCTGGAATAATCGGTTCTAGGACCTCGCAGGCATTCACATTAACTGTGTCACTCACAGCAAAAAGATCTAGTAGAGTGGCGGACGACTCAGTAAAACAAGTTGGTTCACCCACAAGCTGCCTCAGATTAAAAAGATTGCATATTGCAGTAAAACTGACCCTCGAGGGAACCAGCTGGTTGTCATTAAAATCACCCACAACAATTAAATCGACAAGTGACGTGTCTCTGGCTTTTTCAATGGATGCCGATATGGAATCCCATATATCCTGGGAGCTGTTAGGTGGATGGTAAAAAGCCCCTAGCAATAGGGACTTACTGTGTTTCGTAAATACTTCAGCCCATATGCACTCCGTGTTCAGCACCTCAAGGTCCAGTCGATGTTGAAAAGAGATATTATTTTTAATGTAGATGGCAACCCCACCTCCCCTTGTCGGCCTGTCACAGCGCAATGGTTCATAAAACCCATGAAGTAAGACATCAGATGTTGGATCGTTGCTGTGCAGCCCTGTCTCGGTAAGAGCCAAAATATCATCTGATGAGGATTCACATTGAAGTGTATCTAATTTGGGTTTTAAGCTTTGGATATTAAGATGCAAAATCTTCAAAGTATTCTGGTTAGGGTTTGAGTTGATAGAGCTTGGTCCTGGATTGGGTTCGATGTCACCCGACAACAACAGTGAAATTGTACCCATGTAAAGAAAAACTGACGTGGCAAGGAAAATGGAGATTAGTAATTTCATGATGGACAAATTTTTTGACACAGGCACTCGCTTGTAAAGATGCGAGGTTGCTTCAGTAGACTCAGTCACACACGTGGGAGCTGATTCAATGACGTTTCTGTGGAAAAGAGCAGCCATGGCAGTGAAGCTTCTATGGAGTTCAACCCCACCAAGGCACAGGAGTAGGTAAATTAAGACGCAAACTGACTGATGCTTCGACAGTTTCTGCTCTAGGATGCGAGCATGAAGTGTAGTACTGAAAGTACCTATCTGAGCATGGTATAATTCAATATGACACATTATGTAATATGTTGTGCAAAATGTCGACGATAGCGTAAACGTAGTGCATGGATGTAAGTACTAGATGTAAGTACTAGTAATGATTGCAGGTAACAGAATGATATTGTCTGGAAAGCAAATTGGATTCAAGTTGGCTTGGAAGAGAATGTAGTGGGAGATGTCAATGCAGAATAATTAGGCATGAAGAGGAGGAAAAATAAAATACTAGGAAAAGGTGAAGTAAAGTAGTATGTACAAGGTAACTGTGTAGCATCTATATGGAAATAGATATATTCTGCTTAATAGAAGTCATAAATTAACAATTTTATGGAAGTGGATAATCCGCATTAGAGTATAGAACTAACTAGTTCTCGTAGAAGCGTGACAATATCAAGCAATATTATGACAAGGTTAAATTGAAGAGAGGTAGATAAGGCTTAAAAGTTATGCTGTGACAGGTTGAAAACTTCATGAGCTGAAGAAAGGAGAGAAAAATTCAACCAGGAGATAGGAGAAAAATTATATACTGGAGCACCAATTGTGTGTACACAATATGAAGGTTGTTGGAACCCAAAAAGATCCATGATATATATATATATAGTACATGGAGAGTGTACCATACACACTTGTATTTGACCATCCTACAGATGCTGTATACCAAATATCAAAAGATTCTGATCAGCGGTTCTGTAGAAAATATTTTTTTCAATTTTTGCAAATATACTGACTCAGCATATTTTCAAACACCCCTACAGAACACCCTGAAAAAACTGATGACCATTTTTTATAAATCCATTCTATTGGTCAAAAGGATGCTTCATACCAAATAACAGTTCTCTGTTCCGTGTAGTTTGGAAAATATGGGCATTTGAATTTTTTCTATTTTAAGCCCCTGGGGTACCCATTGGACTATGGAAAAAAAAATTTTCGGACGAAAAAATTTTTTTCGGACATCAATCACATACTTTGGTCTCACTTACATTACATGCCAAATTTGGTTCAAATCGGTTCTTGAAATAGAAATTTTGGGCAGAGCCCAAAATGGGTATGTGCACACAGAGAGGCCAAATATTGATCTACCAACTTCCCTTGAACAAACTTCAATCTTCAACACCAAAGTGTGTTTCATACCATATATCAAAGCAGTCTCTCTGGTGGTTCAGGAGAAGAAGATTTTTAATGATTTTTAGGCTTTGGCATCACTGACCGGAGCCTGAAAAAGGCAGCCGTTTCATTTGAACAAAATAGAAAGGGTATACTCCAAGGATGGTTTGTGTAATATATGTTTGAATTTGGCTGAATGACTGTAAAGAAGAAGCTCAGTTTGCAAAAGTTAACGGATGACTGATGCCAAGTGATGGCAATTCCTCCAATCAACAGTCTTCCAGTTCATTTGATCTCCTTTCGCCAACAACGCATCAGAAGTTGAAATTGTTTGAATCTACTGCAGGGTGAAACTAGAAATTATTATTTTCAAATATACATAAATCAACTCCCTCGTCATGACTATCAGAGATTGCAAACTGTGTCCCGGAGACGGCTTACAAAAGCAAAAATGCTTGCTGCCAAATCCTACCTTGTATCTAGTCTGTATGACATTATTACTCCCCTACTGGCATCGTCGGAGGGGACTATAGGTTTGCACTCTGTCCATCCATCAGTCTGTCAGTCACACTTTAGTTTTCCGGAGTTTTTTTGGAAACGCTTCAACGGAATGATTTCATTTTTTAAACTACTATAGAACGATGACTTACAGATCAAGTTTGAGTTTCATGCTGATTGTATTATTCTTGTGTGAGTTACGGCCCTTGGAAATATGGGAAAAAGCACCAAAATATCAGTTTTCCGGAGTTTTTCTGGAAACGCTTCAACGGAATGATTTCATTTTTGGTAAACTACTATAGAACGATGACTTACAGATCAAGTTTGAATTTCATGCTGATTGCATTATTCTTGTGTGAGTTACGGCCCTTGGAAATATGGAAAAGCCCCAAACTATCAGTTTTCCGGAGTTTTTTTGGAAACGCTTCAACAGAATGATTTCATTTTTGGTAAACTACTATAGAACGATGACTTACAGATCAAGTTTGAGTTTCATGCTGATTGCATTATTCTTGTGTGAGTTATGGTCCTTGTAAATATGGAAAAGCCCCAAAATATCAGTTTTGCGGAGTTTTTTTGGAAACGCTTCAACGGAATGATTTCATTTTTGGTAAACTACTATAGAATGATGACTTACAGATCAAGTTTCATTTACACTCTGTCCATTCATCCGTCAGTCTGTCAGTCAGTCTGTCGGTCATACATTAGTTTTCTGGACTTTTTTGGAAATGCTTCAACGGAATGATTTCATTTTTGGTAACCTACTATAGAACGATGGCTTACAGATCAAGTTTCATTTGCACTCTGTCCATCCGTCAGTCTGTCAGTCAGTCTGTCAGTCATACTTTAGTTTTCCGGACTTTTTTTGGAAATGCTTCAACCGAATGATTTCATTCTTGGTAACCTACTATAGAACAATGACTTACAGTTCAAGTTTGAGTTTCATGCTGATTGCATTATTCTTGTGTGAGTTATGGCCCTTGGAAATATGGAAAAGTGCCAAAATGTTAAAAAATTTATAGTAATTTATATATTTTTTATACTTACCAATGACCCAGACTTAGCTGGTGCTAACTCCAACAAAACCAGGGCCAAACACAAATTTTGCCCCCCAATCCCCAAAATTTGCATCCAAAACAAAAAGAAATCATGTCCTAAAGGACCTCCATAGTATGCCTCTACTGCGCATGCGCAGTGACGCAGTCGTCCCGAAATTGGCGCCAATTATCATTCTTACTGGCAGTGCCTGATCAGCACTATGTACTCAGCGGGGAGGCAAGAGTTCCCAACTCCAGGGAGGGCCATCCCCGTCTGGGTCATTGGTAAGTATAAAAAATATATAAATTACTATAAATTTTTTAACATTTTTATACTGTACCAATGACCCAGACTTAGCTGAATAGTAAACAGGCTGGAGGGCCTAGGACATAGAGGAAAATCCAATAAGCTCAACTATATAGTAAAGAGGTAACCCCTTAAGGAGAAAAGGAGTATTAGGCTTTACATGTATCTTTCTTATTTAATATTAAATTAGAAAGATACACTACCCTTAATAATTGAGCACAATAACATTCATGTTCTCTATTAACATCCAGTATAACCCTTATACTAATTATTTTTAAAGCAAGCCAATAAATAAAGTAGTCCAGAGAATTGAGACTCTTTATAATCATTTAAAAGTGTCCGAGTATTGTATATTAAAGCCCGTTTGACACTTGACATATACAAATGCTTCACACCGAGCTACACTTTAAAAATAAGACATGAATGAATTTAAACATTAATATTACACTTTAAAACCATCCCGGAAGCGACTCAGAAATACTGACTTGGAGGAGGCATTCCCTTGCTTTTCACTATAAAGCAGGTGACCTAAGGGAACACTCGCCCCCCCCCCCCCCCCCCCCTTCCCCTTGCCCTGGGTCAAATAGCCCAGTGCGAAGAGGGCAGCCAGACGGAGTCACTGCCGGAACAGAAAGCCTGCATAACTATAGTTGCAACTGTTTAGTGGACGACATTCTGAGCAACAGATAACGGACCTAAACAATGCAGGTCTCCAGAAATGGACTCAATATTTCTGAGATAAAAATTCGTAAATGTGGATGGATGAGACCAATAAGCAGCCTTCATTAAATCTGTAATAGAAGCACTATTAGCATAAGCCCAGGAAGTAGAAAGAGCTCTTACTTCATGAGCAGAAATCTTAAGCACAGACTGCTGAGAAGAAGATAAATCTTCATAAGCAGTACGGATAGTTAACTGAATCCATCTAGCAATAGAATGGACTGAAATGTCCTTTCTATTAGGCATCAAAGACAGAAAGAAACGTTTTCGTCCCTTTCTGATAAACTGAGATCTCTGTTTATAGATACGTAGTGCTCTAACAGGACAGAGTAAAGGCCTACGCCCGTCTGAAGACGGAAGAGCCTTAATAACAATAGGTTCCGGATATTTATTAGGAGCCTGATTCTTAGCTAAAAAACCCACATTAGTAGTGAAGGTGATAGTGTTCCCAACACTACGATAATGAGAATCATCCACCGATAGTGCATGAAGCTCACTGACTCTTCTGGCAGAAGAGAAAGCTAAGAGAAAAACTGTCTTATAAGATAAGAATTTGAAATCTACTGTCCCAAGAGGTTCAAATGGCTTTTCCTTCAATTTAAGGAGAACCCAAGCTAAATTCCACTTAGGAATTAATCTAAGAGTTCTGGGTCTATTTATCGAAAAGTTTCTAACCAACTTCGATAAAGAGACATTAGATCCAATTTGTAAACTATCATGATGTGCATAGGTATCAGATAACATAGATCTATAACCCTTTATAGTAACAGGCTGCAGTTTGATTTCGTCAAACAAGTATACTAGAAAGTTTGCAATGTCTGGTATAGAGGGATCAAATATATCTACAGAATGATCCCTACACCAACGACGAAAAACCTTCCACTTAGCCGCATAGTTTAGCGAATAGGAGGTCCTCCTACAGTTAGAAATCGCGTCCACTGCTCGTCCTGTAAAGTGCTTGCCATGCAAGAAGGACCGCACAACGGAAAAACGTGAAGGTTGAGACCTTGCGGGTTGTGATGGAGTTGGCGCGATTTCCCCTGCGAAAGAAGATCCTCTCGTGGAGGAAGCTTCCGCGGTAGGTCCCACAACAGACACCTGAGTAGATTTATCCACGGTCTCTGTGGCGACAGAGATGCTACCAACAGAATCTTGCATTGAGATTGTTTTATCTTTAGCAATACTTGTTGAATTAACGGCGCTGGAGGATACGCATATCCTATCATTCCGTCCCAAGGGATCGACAGAGCGTCTACTGCAAATGCTCTTGGATCCGGACACGGAGACACATACGTCTGCAACTGATTGTTGAGATGTGTCGCAAATAAGTCTATCATTGGCCGTTCCCATTGGTAGCAAATCTGATTGAATACTTGTTTGTTGAGAGTCCACTCCGACGGCAACAAGCGACCCTTTCGTGAAAGGGAGTCTGCTAGCACATTCAGACGACCCGGTATGTGACGGACCGAAAGAAGAACGTGATGTTCTAACGCAAACAGAAGGATTCTTTCCGTTAGATTGAACAACGGAACTGAATGAGTGCCTCCCTGATTCCGTATATACGCCACTACTGTCGTATTGTCGGATAGGATTTGGACATGAGCATCGTGGATAATGTCCATCCAGTGACGTAACGCAAGCCAAATTGACATCATTTCTTTGATGTTTATGCGCTTGCACAGGAATTGCGGATCCCAAAGACCCTGGCATCTCGAATCCGTTGGGATTAATGATGCACCCCAACCTGTTTGACTGGCATCCGTCATAACGGTAAAACTCGGATCCGGCAACTGCAGCGGAACTCCTTGAGTTAACCACTGAATGTTTGCCCAAGTCTGAATCTCTTGTTTCACTTGATCTGACAAGAGAACGTCTACATCGAGCGAATGAATTTTCACACTCCAATTCTGAGTCAGGAAAATTTGAAGAGGACGTGTGCGTAGCCGCCCCATCGGAATGAGATCCGCGGCGGCTCCGCACAGACCTATCAGTCTCATAAATTCTCTCGCCGTGACTTTGTCTGCGTGCAGACAATAGCGAGCGTAACAACTGACTAATTTCGCTCTGGTTAACGGCAGACGAACGAGATTGTTGTGCGTCTCGAAGCTCATTCCCAGATGAGTGAATGACTTGGATGGCACCAGATCCGACTTCTCCTCGTTTACTATAAAACCGAGACGTCGGAGCAATAGAAGAAGATTCTGAACATCGTTCTGAAGCGTTAACTCGTTGCCGTACCTCTGAAGAATGTCGTCCAGGTAGGCCGACGTTACCGCAGACGAATGAGCTCGGAAGTAGATCATTACCGAGTTCATTACCCGAGTGAAAGCCCAGGGTGCTAGATTCAATCCGAAGCACATGGCCCAGAACTGATACACCACTCCTAGGACTGCAAAGCGTAGATACTTTCGGAATGTCGGATGTACCATGACGTGAAAGTACGCATCTTTGAGATCTATGCTCGTTGCATAATCGTTCACCCGAATACTCGCTCTGACCGATCGAATCGTCTCCATATAAAACTTCGGAGCGACGATCAGCTTGTTTATCCAGCTCAAATCTATGACTGGACGGAACGAGCCGTCTGGTTTCGGAACCAGAAACAGATGGCTGTAGAATCCCAGAGATTCCTGGTTTTCTACGACCTCTACCGCGTTCTTCATTAAAAGAGACTGCACCTCTGATAACTGAGCGTCTCTTTTCTGTGGATTTGACGGAAGATGAGTCCACTTTGGACTTCGAGTTAATGGAGGCTTTCGTTTGAAGGATATCTTTAGACCTTCCGAAGTCACTCCTCTCACCCAAGGGTCGTCCGTAATCGACGCCCACTCTTGTGAAAAACTCGACAACCTTCCGCCAACCGGAACGCGATAGAGGTTTAAGCCATCACCTCCTGGACCTGCGAGGCCTGCGGTAGGAGAAACCACGTCTTCCACGACCCGCACCTCGCCTCATCGACCTCGGGGCGTCCGACCGATTGTCCCGGCCTGAAGGACGTCCCGAACGAGAGTCGCTATCCTGACGGTCTCTCGAATAAGACCAAGAGGACGCACCGGAACCTCTATAGGAACCTATCTTGGGTGCATTAGACCCAGAAGTGCCTGTCTTATTCGTGTCTGCTGTATCCGACTTTTTAGGAGCCGATCTGAACAACAGAGAATCATTAGCTTTCTTTTTAATTTTATCATAAATAGCGGAAAGCTTGCCGTCAAAGAGAAGTTCTCCTGAGACCGAAGCGACTCTAAGAGAGTTCTTCACCTTAGAATCCACTAGTGTGGATGTAGCTAGGGCTGCGTCACGTCTAACCAACTCCAGATTTGCCACTGAAAGGGCGGAGTTACACGTGGAATAAGCTACTGCCCTTGAAAGAAGTCTTAAAGAGGATTGTATATCCTGAAACTCTTCCCCTTGAAGGCGCAGTGATAACGCCTTAGTAAGGTGATCTGCGTAAGGTAAGGCATCTAAATTGGCTCTGTTAGACGCAATAGCTGTTTCCAACACCGCGGTTGGAATAGAAGCTGACGACGGTAATGATAGCTCTAAGTCTTCCGCCTCGTCGTCCATACGCAGAGGAACTCTCGGTATACCCTGTCCTGCCGTATCGAATTTATTCCTTGCATTAATGAAAGGCAGGTTAAGAGTATTAGCGGACAAGAAACCTGCTTTCCCCGTCCTGGAAGCAAGTTTAAATATAGCGTCGTTCAATAATTCGAATGTTCTTGCAACATTATTGGACTGCGACGGAAACTCGGGAGCGATGTCCCTGAACCGCTCAAAAAATTCAGAGTCCAATGACGCTAAAATTCTCTTGTCCGGAAGCGCAGCAGTCTGGCCCGACGGAACAACTTGAGGGAGAAAGTGCCGGATGAAGTCCACGGCAGCTTTATGTTGTTCCGAAAGGGATAGCTCCAATTCATCCGTATCCCTTTCACCATCCGGTCGGACCTCCCGATGTTCCCGGTCGTCCGCCCCCGATGCTTCGGCGGAGCGTACCGACCCAGCGCCGTCGGATAATTCTCGATCCGACACCGTTTCTGTCGGCTGCTGGGATGCTGCGATAAGCTGTGCTATCTGCACAAGAATGTCCGACGTCGAGACCTGCGGAGGCGCAGTCTTTCGCTGAGGGCAGCTCCGCATCAGATGGCTCCCGCATACTTTTCCTATGCGAACGTCCGGAGTCCATCGGTCTCGAATCCCTGGCTGCCGGATGGTGTGACCTGGTCGCCGAAGAATCCTTCATCGGCGAAGCTGGTAAAATATCGGCGGTCACGCAGCCAAGGTGCGGTCGTGTGCGCTGACGAGAAGAGGAAGCCTTAACAGTCTCTGCGGACTGCTTATACAACGGAGCGTCCCGAGCGACGGACGTATGCTCCGCTAAAGACACATTTTGTACCACAACATCTGGTCCCAGATGTTGTTGTACGAGAGAGGGACCTCTCTCGCTCGCGGCCCGGCTGGACCTGGACGAGCTAGGAACCGGACTAAAAGGCTTCCTCCGTTCTCGCTTACTATCCGCCGTCACTGGGTGTGCATCTATTATGTTTATAGTGCTCGCATCACCCAAAATTTCCTCTTGGACCGCATCGGACGAACCCGGCTGCCGAACCATTCGGTGAATGGACGCTACACCGGGCGAGCTAGCGGACGACATATGTCTAATCTCCATGAGCACTTTTGCCGCTAGCTCTGAATTCATTTGTGACGACGGACGACCACTTGAAGAAGATAACATGGAAACATCACCCTGTTCTGGTTCCTCTGAAATAGAACTGAGAGAGTAGAGTGACCTTGTGGAGAAAGAGCCGGCATCGCTCTTTCTCCAGAAACAACATATCGTGACACACGTTTCCAATGTTTCTCATCCCAATGTTCACATATAGGACAGGGATTAATGCGAGAACACTGACTACAATTAATACAATGATCATGAAAGTCAGAGGAAGATTTCTTCCTATTACAATTTGAACAATGTCCCTTCATTGTGAAAGAACAACAATAAGTCCTAGTTACTCGCAAAAACCCCTGACACAAAGATACATAATAACATGATCCATTAATAAATGAAAAAACAATTGCAAAACAAAATAATTTTGAAAAAATATTTTTTCAGAGAAGCCCAAGTTGCTGAAAAGTAACGTTGAGCCCCGATGGATCCGATGGCAAAGTGTGGTCAAAAATTTTAAATTTATATAAAATAATTAATGAGACACTTTCGGATAATATAAATGTATCTTATAATGAGATAAACTACCATAAAGGCAAACAGCCCCCCTCAAAAAAGGCTGTTGCCAATGAAAACAAACAGTGTAAACACACTAGAAAACATGACTCCAGGCACTGAAAAAACTGGCCCGGAATCAGTCATCAATTACACTCTATCTGATGCAAAACAGAGACTCCCAGGGGAGAATCTGTAGAACATCAGATGGAAGATGCAGAACACAAACGTTATACACCCATGGGTGAAAACGTAACTATGGGGAAAATAACAGAAAACATTCTGTAACCAAGCAACTCTCCCAGGAAATTTTAGAAATGAAATTTCTCAAAAATATGCCAAAAGCATGGGAGAATTGCCAGGGGGGGACTTTAGAAGGCTAGGGGAGAGGAAACACTGAATAAGCAGTGCAACAATTAGCAAGAATGACAACAAGAGGCCCATGCCTCGAAAATAGGCAACTTAACATAATTTCATCAAAAAATTTTAAGTACAGCCCTGATTATTTTTTGCCACTTCTTTTTCCTCTCCTCCTTCTATCCTCCTTAGAATCACATTTTCTCCAAAAATTACGTGTCTGGCATCCTTTAAACTGAGATTTACAAGCACAAAGATCAGTGAGATGTTGACTGATGAAGGGCCAAACAGAGAATGATAATTGGCGCCAATTTCGGGACGACTGCGTCACTGCGCATGCGCAGTAGAGGCGTACTATGGAGGTCCTTTAGGACATGATTTCTTTTTGTTTTGGATGCAAATTTTGGGGATTGGGGGGCAAAATTTGTGTTTGGCCCTGGTTTTGTTGGAGTTAGCACCAGCTAAGTCTGGGTCATTGGTACAGTATAAAAATATCAGTTTTCTGGACTTTTTTTTTGGAAATGCTTCAATGGAATTCATGCTGATCACATTTTGGTTATAACATTTGTATAATTATTAAAACTCATTAGTCCGGTAGGGGACATTGTATTGCTTCAGCGATACATGCTCTCTTGTTGTTCATGTTACTCATTGCACCATTGGTTTTGTATTCATACTTCTTTTCACAAATAAATATTGTTTAAACTAAAACTAACTGATGGCAATAGCTCACACTGACTTGCAGTCAGGTGAGCTAAAAATAATGAAAATTAATTGGCGATTTTTTAGAATAGAGCTGGCCAGTTTTGGACATTTCGTTGGGTAAAGGGTTAAGACTGTGGCAAACAAATTAACAGTGGATTCTGAGTGGCGAGTCTGAAGAAGATTTTTTAAAGAATGTTCTTCATATTGCACCAAGTTAAAAAATCGAGCTCCCACAAAGACTTTTTTAAAACAGGTTTCTCGGCCTGTATCATTGCAGATAATGTTTCAGCAATTTTGCATAAAAAAAATCTGTAAAAATTTCAGTAGTTATCATCAGTTTATGGTCATATTTCCAAAAAAACAATGAATGTTGGTATCTTCTGAGAAAAAACAATAAATGATGGTATCTTCTGAGTTCTGAAATACTATTTTCAATACAATTATTTGTCTTATTTATTGGGGTTTAACAACACTTTCGACAGTTCGATATACTTAGAACACAATGCGTAATATTTTATTCAAATAAATCATTGTTCCGTGTTGTTCCCCTTATTTAATTATCATCTATTTTTGATTGTCAACAGAAGAAAATTCTCAGTACCCATGTGCAATGTATACACCCTGTCACTTCAGTCATCTGTCAAGAATTGACCACTGACCACGCCTACAAAGGAACCATTACAAACCAGTAGCCGGTCATAGTGTCATGACTCTAGTACAATGCAAAGAGAACAGTGTACTGCTTGTGCTTTCATTAAACATGACTTATTCTTGACAATGTTTTGATTCTCTGGTGTAAGTTTTCATTTCGTGAATTGATGCCACAAGGTTGAGTGGTAGTGGTAATCAAAATCAAAACAAAGTGACACAAATTCAAGATCAGCACAATATACAATATGTTGGTCACACCATTAATCTTTGTTATTTATTTAACAAAACACGTCAAATCAGTTTCCTTTATCACTGCATTAATTCCTGGAATTATTGTCTGTTTTAAAAAGCTGGTTTCGGTTTCCCTTGGGTGTCATGTTACACAATTCCCAGAGACATTCTGTTTACATTTATTAAAAGTTAATTAGGACCCACAAACTAGATCTTCTGTTTCTCATGTCATTTTTTGTAAAATTGCATGCAGGCAGTTTTTTATTTTATTTTTTTATTTTTGTAATTATTTCTTTCCCATCAAGAGTTCATATTCTTGGTTTGTTTTATCTTTCCGGCCTCATAATCTACAGAATGGCATGGGTGGTGGTGAATTTCGTCCCTTAAGTGCAAAAAGGCTTTTCAATTCAAAAGCGTTGCAAAGCCTTGTTGCACTCAAGGGCCAAATTTATAAATTTTATTAACTTCGGGAAGATATCAGACATAAACCATCAAATTTTTTTTAGTTTGTATTGGTTATAAAAAGAGAACAAGCAGCAGCCAAAATTACTATGTGGGAGGGCCTGAGAAACAGATTCGTAACTTTCTTAGGTCTTATTGAGTAAAATTTCTTCCAATACACATGGTGGTATGTAATATTTCCATTTTTCTCTTTGATGTAATCTGCAACAAAACTCACTAATTGGTGCCTAATAATAATAACTCTTTGGCCAGCCGCTGATTTGTCGCGGTCCTCATAAGAGAAGGCCATCATTCCCCCTGCACCCCACCCCCTCTTCCTCTCCTCTCCTCCCAGCATTCAGATATAAACTGCTTAATAGTGTCCCTCACTTCCTCTTTTTCAATTTCTTCAATAAGCATTCCTACCCTCTCCCTCGTGTCCCCCTTCAGCCATCTATCCTTTGTTTCTTCACCCCACTTCTGCATTATTCTTCCAGTAAATTTTATGCTATGAGGTATATACTGTGGGCATTCCAAGAGAAAATGTTCCAGGGTCTCCACTACTCCAGAGTGGCACATTTGGCATCCCTTTTCCCCATCTCTCCCAATTTTTCCCCGAAGCTCCAGTGATCTTGATCTCAGTTTGAACAGCAGTGACCCTCCAAAGGTGCCATCTAGGTACTTCTCAAAAGCTGGCTTTTCTTTATATTGTAACCCCTGCAGTGATCTTTTCACGCTAACCCCTGCTCGCCAGTTTCGATTGCAATCTTCCATGACTCTCTCTTTGACAAACCTTTTGCCTTCTTTCATTCCTACTTCTATGTTTGTGACCTCTATAGAGTAAATGTCCATTAGTTCCCTCACATGTTTTGACCACCCCGTTTCTATATTAGAATTCCAAATGGTATCGAGCATCAATTTGCACCACCGGTTGTCAGGCAGGTTTCTCAAGTAGTTAAAGTAACACAGTTTTCCCAAATCTACCCTGTCCTTGATTTTCATCCACCCAAGCTCCCCCCTTACTGCTTCCAAAGCTGCAGCATTACTCGACCCTGTTATCCATCTGCCGGCATCATTCTGAGTACTTTCCAACTTCTTAATAATGGTTTGGTTTAAAGGAATCACGTCCGTGCCATGCGTTATACTTGGTAAACCCACCCTCTCCCACAGTGTTTTCCCCACAAAGACCTTGTTGAAACTATTTTTCCCTAAAAGTTTTAGTTGGTTCAGAATTCTTTTCCCCTTCAGAATCAGTTTGGCTGAGTAATTTCTGTACACCCCTCTTCCCGTTATATTTATGCTTACCCCTAGATACTCATACTCTCCCGTTTCTCCTACAGTGATTTGTTTGGTTTCCCCTCGGGGATTGAGAACTCCCCCACTCTCCATCTCTTCGTCATATCTACCTTGTGTCCAACGGGTATTACCTTGCTTTTATTTTCATTTAGTTCGAGCCGCCAAGTGTTCCCATATCTACCAACAATTTCCAGCAATTTCTCTAGCCCCTGTTCAGTTCTAGACATTAACACCATGTCGTCCGCAAAGAATAAGCCTGGTATCTTTATGTCTCCAACATTTACCCCCTCCGCACTCTGAATTAGTTCGTCCCCTAAATCTTTAACATACAATGCAAACAAAATCAGTGAAAAGATACACCCCTGCTTGAGGCCTATATCCATAGGGTTTTGTAGTGATACTCCCTAGACTGAGTTGGCTTTGCACGTCTGTATACAGTGCTTTCATGATTCCCACAAAGTCACCCCCCAGTCTGATGCCCTCGAGCTTTCGCCACATACCTTCCCTCCACACTCGGTCGTACGCTTTTTTCACATCTGGAAATGCCAGAAACATCTTTTTCTTTTCAGCCTTTGTTGATTCTATCAGTTGGGTGAGTGTAAATAGGTGATCAGTGACTCTTCGTCCTTTCCTGAAACCATTTTGAATTTCTCCTAAAAAACCTTTCTCTTCAATAACTTCCTCTAGTCTACCGTATATGACCTTACAGAATACTTTTCCGATGTTACTACTAACTGATATCCCCCTATAGTTATCTTGAACTTCCTTATCCCCCTTTTTGTGTATGAACGACACCTTACTTTCCCTCCACTCTCTGGGGACCTCTTGCTTTCGCAGAGCCAGGTTGAAAAGGTTTGTCAGGACTTCAATAAGTGCCTCCCCTCCATTTTTGAGGAATTCGTTCGGAATTTCATCAGTCCCTCTCGCTTTACCATTTTTTAATTTCGAGACCACGTTCCGCACTTCTTCTGCCGTTATTTCGCTACATACACGATTGGATAGGTTCTCCTCCACCAGTGTATTTCTTTTTGGTGGGGACCCACTGCCCCATCGCCTATCGTTTATCTTTTCCCAGTGCTTGACTAACTCTGAAGCGATACGGCCTTTATCTTCTGTACTTTCCCCATCCACTTTGATACTCTGCACACTACATTTCCCCCGTTTATTTACCCAGTTCCAAAATACGTTTGAGCTCGAACCCCCCGTTTTCTTTATGGTTCTGGAAAGACTGCAATTGCGCTCCTTCCTATTATTATTCTTTATCTCATTCACCTTTTTCCGTGCCAGTTCATATTCTCCTTTCATTAGTCTCGTGTCATTGTTATCCACCCCTTTAAGCTTACTACTTCTTCTGTAAGCAGTGCATTTTACCTTCCTTTCTTTTATAGCCTTTTTCATCCCTCGTTAACCCTGTATCCAAGCTCTCTCGTTGGGACCCTCACCCTTCCTATACAATCCTTCCCTGCCTCTGTTAGGCTATTTACTATGCCATCTGAAATACTCTGGACATTTGCATCCCTAGGTATACATTCAAGATTTGGTTTTAGTTTTTCCCGAAACTGCTTCCAGTCGGCTCCTTGTTTTAGTCCCCAAACTTCCTTGAAGGTATTTCTGTCTCTATTCGTCTTTTTGCCCATAATCTTAACTGTTATCAGGTTGTGATCACTACCCAAGTCATTTTTTCCCTCGTCATCTATTTCTACATCTATAACCTCCCTCCATACGCTAATGTCAGTGAGTATATAATCAGTTATTGTTTTCTTATCGTTCCTCTCCCAGGTCCATTTACCCTTACATTTCGCATTCCTGTTCAGGATCTTTAAACCAAGCTCTTTTGATAGGTCCAACATCTTCCTCCCATTCGTGTTAATTTTCCTATCACCTCCCTGTATGCCCTCCTCCTTATCCCCGATGTGCCCATTGAAGTCCCCCATTAGGACAATACTGAACCCTCTGCTTTCAAGCTCTGTGATATTCGATCTAAGAGTTGTATATATTGAATCATTCCACTCGGGCTTACTTCCCTCCACTGCTAAGTATACAACACCAACGGCAACACTCCTGCTTCCTAACTTGATTTTTGCCCAGACTATTTCGTTGAATACTGGAATCTGAGTCCTTCCTTCTGTGAGATCTGTAATCAATGAGGGCTGTAATTCCTCTTTAGCATAGATGCCAACACCCCCACCCCGTTTCTGACCCTCAGTTCGCCCAGCTCCTATCCACACGCAACCCTTCATCTGATCAACCCGCTCATCCCGTCGTATCCACGTCTCACTTAGACCCATTATATCGAAGTCTCCTTCGTCCATCATTGTTGATATTTCGCTTACTTTCTTGTGCAGACCCTGGATGTTGCAGTACCCAAACTTAATGAATCTTTGTTTTTTTGTCATCACTGGCACATTATTATAACCCTGGTATGTCCCTGTGTTGTGCATGTTTGTTGTTCTTCCTATGTTCCCAGCATTTGAGCCCCTCTGGGTTATTGGCTGTGGTCCCCTACCCCCCTTTTCTCCAAAAAGTTAATAAATTTATAGTAATTTCTATATTTTTTATACTTACCAATGACCCAGACATAGCTGGTGCTAACTCTTAAAATATAGGGCCAAACACAAATTTTGCCCCCCAATCCCCAAAATTTGCATCTAAAACCAAAGAAAACATGTCCTGAATGGCCCTCCACACTCTACCTCTACTGCGCATGCGCAGTGTCAAGGACGTTCCGAAATTGGCGCCATTAATCATTCTAATAACCAGTGCCTGGTAAGCGCTATGTACTCAGCGGGGAGGCAAGAGTTCCCAACTCCTGGGAGGGCCATCCCCGTCTGGGTCATTGGTAAGTATAAAAAATATAGAAATTACTATAAATTTTTTAACATTTTTATACTGTACCAATGACCCAGACATAGCTGAATAGTAAAAAGGCTGGAGGGCCAAGGACATATAGCAAGATGGAATACGCTCAATAATATAAAATAGAGTCATCCCCTCTAGGGAAAAAGAAGTAATAGGCCTTACATGTATCTTTCTTATTTATGATAAATTAGAAAGATACAACACCCTCCAAAATTGAGCATCATACATCCATGTACTCTATTAATATCCAATATAATCCTTATACTAATAATTTTTAAAGTAAGCCAATAAATAAAGTAAGTCTAGAGAATAGAGACTCTTATACTCCCTAAAAGTGTCTGAGGATTGCATAATCATGTCCGTTGACACGTGCTATATTCAAAAGCTATACTTTAAAAACTAAGACTTGAATGAATTTTTAAAACATAAACTTCTCACTAAACAACCATCCCAATAACAGCTCAGAATTACTAACTCGGGAGGAGGTATCCCCTTGTTTTCATAGTAAAACAGGTGACCCAAGGGAACACCCTCCCCCCCCCCCCCCCCCCTTTTTCCTTGCCCTGGGTCAAATAGCCCAGAGCGAAGAGGGCAGCAGAACGGAGTCACTGCCGAAACAGACAGCCTACCTAGCTATAGTAGCAACTGTTAAGTGAATGACATTCTGAGCAGTAGATAATAGACCTAACAAAAGAGGCCTCCAGAAATGGACTCAATATTTCTGAGATAAAAAATTCATGAATGTGGATGGCTGAGCACAATGAGCAGCCTTCAAAAATCTATAATAGCGACACTATTAATGTAAGCCCAAGATGTAGAAGAACTCTTACTTCATGAGCCGAAATCTCAAACACAACTGCTGAGTCAAGATATACCATCAGCAGTATCGATAGTTAATTGAATCCATTAGCAATAGAATGGAGCGTAACGTCCTTCTAATAGGCATCAAAGACAGAAGAAGTTTACGCCCGTAGTAATAAACAGATATCTGTTTATAAATACATAAACTCTAACCGGACAGAGTAAAGGCCTATGCCCGTACGAAGACGGAAGGACCTTAATAACAATAGGTTCCGGATATTAGGAGCCTAACTCTTATGCAAAAATCCAACCTAAATAGTAAAGGAAGTAGGGATTCTGAAACTACGAAAGTGAAAATCATCCATTGATAGTGCATGAAACTCACTGACTCTTCAGTAAAAGAGAAGCCAACAGAATTACTGTCTAAAAGGTCAGAATCTGAAAACTACTGTTTCCAGAGGCTCAAATGATTACTTGGCTAAATAAGAACCGAAGTTAAATTCCATATAGGAATTTAATCTAAAGATTCTAAGTATATTTATCAAAAAGTTACTAACTGACTTAGATAAAGAGACATAAGACTCAATTGTAAACTATCATAGAGTGCATAGGTATGAGGTAACATAAACCTATAACCTTAATAATAACAGGCTGCAGTAGATCTTGTCAAACAAGTATACTAAAAAGTTGCAATGAGTAGTATGGAGGGATCAACAATCTGAACATAGTGATCCCTACACCAACGACGGAAGAGCCTCCACTTTAGCCGCATAGAATAGCGAAGAAGAGGATCTCCTATAGTAAGAAATCGCATCCAAAGCTCATTCAGTACAATGCTTACAATGCAATACGGACCACACAACGGAATACGTGAAGGTTGCGACCTTGCGGGTTGTGATAAAGATGACACGATTTACCCAGCGAAAAAAGATCCCCTCATTGAGGAAGATTTCGCGTTAAGTCCCACAGTAGACATCAGAGTAAATTACCCACGGTCTCTGTGAAGACAGAGATGCTATCAACAGAAATGTATTGTGGTTGTTTATCTTAGCAATACCTGCTGAAACAACAGCGCCGAAGGATACGCATATCCTATCATTCCGTCCTATTAGATCAATAGAGCGATAACAACATTAGCTCAGAGATCCGGACAAGCCAACACATACGTCTGCAATTGATTAGCAAGCTGTGTCGTAAATAAATTATCATTGGGCGCTCCCATAGATAGCAAATCTGATTGAATACTTGTTTGTTGGGAGTCCATTCTGACGGCAACAAGCGACCCCTAAGTGAACGGGAGTCCGGTAAAACAATCAGACGACCCGGAATATGACGGACCGAAACAGAACTTGGTGTACTATAACCAACAGACGGATTCTTTCCATTAAATTGAATAACGGAAATGAATGAGTGCCTCCCTGGTTCCGGAGATACGCCACTACTGTCGAATTAACGGACAGGATTTGGACATGCGTTTCTGAATAATGTTCATCCAATGACATAAAGCAAGCCTAAAAAACATTATTCCGCGGAAGATAATTGCTTGCTTAGAGACTGCGGAACCCAAAGACCCTGGCACTTCGAATCCGTTGGGATTAATATTATATCCCAATCTGTTTGACTGGCAACCGTCATAACTATAACACTCGGATCCGGCAACCGCAGTGGCACTCTCTGAGTCAACCACCAAATGTTTGCCCCAGTCTGAATCTCTTGTAACACTCGATAGACAAGAGAACGTGTAAGTCGAGGAATTCATGGATTGCTGAAAAGTTGGCGTCGAAGAGAGGCTTCTCCGAGAACGAAGCGACTCTGAGAGAGTTCTTCACCTTACTATCCACGCGCGTGGATGTAGCTAGGGCTGCGTCACGTCTAAGCAACTCCAATCAGCCACTGAAGGGCGGAGTAATACGTGAACAAACTACTGCCCTCAAAAGAAATCACATTGAGAATAATATCCCGTAAATCTTTTCTTAAAGACGTAATGATAACGCCTCAGTAAGGTGGATTACGTATGATAAAGCGTCTAAGTTAAGTCTACTAGACATCATTGTCGTTTCCAACATTGTGGCTGAAAAAGACATTTCCAGTCTTTAACCACGCCGTCTAGACGCATATGAACTCTCGGTATGCCCTGCTCTGCCAAAATAAATTATTCGTATAAATGATAAAACGGCAGAAATGAGCATTGCGGACAAGAAACTAAACTATCATGCTTGGTAGCAGGCTTATATGCATATATAGCGTCGAAAAATAAAACACATGTTCTAATGACATTATTGGACTGTGTCGGTAAGTCAGGGACAATGTCCCTGAACCGATCCAAAATTCCGTGTCCAATGACGCTATAAGTCTCTTATCCAACATCGCAGCAATGTAGTCCGAAATAACAATCACTGGAAGATAATGCCAGAAGATATGAATGGCAGCTTCCAATGCTACGAAAGGGAAAACTCGAAATCTTTTGAATCCCTTTCGCCATCCTGTCGGACCCTACAAAGCGTTCGGTCGTCCGTACCTGATGCAACCGCGGACCGTACCGACCCAGCGCCGTCAGATAATTACTGATTCGAGTAAGAAACTGTCAATTGCTGGGATGCTGCGAAACAACTGTGCTAACTCGGATAGCACGTCCGTCACTGATGCCTGAGGAGAAGCGGTCCTACAATGCATTGCCGCTGGAAGCTCCGTGATCGTTACCCCGTGCATACTACCAATATGCGAGCGAACGGAGTGTATAGGCCTCGTGTCCCTTGGCTACCGGATGGCGTGACCTATTCGCCGTGGAATCACTGAATGACGAAACTGATCGGATACTCGAGGTCACGTAGCCAATGTGTGGTCGTGTGCCCTGCTGTGAGGATGAGGAAGCATTATCGACAGTCTCTCGGACTGTCAATAAAACGGAGCGTCCCAACCGACAGACATATGCTCCGAATGTAAAATATCTGAACCACAACATGCGGTCCCCTATGTTGTTGGACGAGAGAGGGACCTCTCTCGCTCACAGCCCGGACGGACCTGGACAAGCCAGGAAACGGACTAACAGGCTTCCTCCGATCTGTCCTCAATCCACCGTCACTGGGTGAGTACTAAAGTAATTATAGTGCTCGCATCACCCAAATCTCCTTCCTAGACCGCAACGGACGAACCCGGCAGCCGAACCATTCGATGAATGTACGCTACACCGGGTGAGCTAGCGAATGTCACTCCGTCGATCCTACAAGGGATCTCTTAGGCGATAGACATATTCCATGAGCACTTATTGCCGCTAGCTCTTCATTAACTATGACGACAGAGGCACACTTGAAAGACATCTCCGTAACTTTGCGAACAAGAAACCAGAAATGCTTGGTTATAGCAAGCATATAATAATAATATATATAGCGTCGTTCAATAATTCGAAAGTTTGTGTGACATTATTGGACTATGTCGGAACTGAGGGACGATGTCCCTGAACCGAACCAAAAATTTCTAAGTCCACCGACGCTATCAGTTTCTTATCCGGCATCGCAGTATTCTGGTCTGACGAAAGAAGCTGTAGAAGATCAAGTCAGATGACATACACAACAGCATATGTTGTTCCGAAAGGGAAAGCTTGAAATCCTCCGAATCCCTTTCGGTATCCCGTCGGACCGGATGAAATTTTCGGACGTCCGTACCCGCTTCCGCGGAGCGTCCCGACCCAGCATCGTCGGATAAAAAATATGCGACCGATTCAGTTGATGCTGGGATGCTGCGATAAGCTGTGCTATTTAGGAAAGCACGTCCGTTCCCGAGGCATGTGCAGTAGCGGTCTTACGATGCATTTCTGCCGGAAGTTCCGTGTACGTTGACTCCCGCACACTTTCCTATGCGAACGTCCGGAGTCTGCAGGCCTCGTGTCCCTGGCTACCGGATGGTGTGACCTGGTCGCCGATGATTCTCTGACTGGCGAAGCTGACTGGATATCCAAGGTCACGTAGCCAAGAGCGGTCGTGTGCGCTACCATGAGAATGAGGAAGCCTTATTGACAGTCTACTCCGGACTGACTATATGTCGGAGCGTCCCGAGCGACGGACGTATGCTCCGAATGCGAAACATTTTGTACCACAACATCAGGGGCCAGATGTTGTTGTACGAGAGAGGGGCCTCTCTCGCTCGCCGTCCGGATGGACCAGAACGAGCTATGAACCGGACTAAAAGGCTTCCTCCGTTCTCCCTCTAATCCGCCGTCACTGGGTGTGCATTTGGTTGATTTATAGTGCTCGCATCACCCCAAAACTCCTTCTAGACCGCAACGGACGAACCCGGCTGCCGAACCATTCGATGAATGGACGCTACACCGGGCGAGCTAGCGGACGTCAAAGGCCGTCGAACCTACTAGGGTCCTCTTAGGCAATTGGCGTATTTACATGAGCACTTTTCCGCTAGCCCTTCAATTATTGTGACGACGGAGGCACACTGTTGGAAGACATCACAGATACATCACCCTAATCTTGATCGTCTGAAATAGAAATTGATAAAGTAGAGTGACCCTGCGGGGAAAGGACCGGAGTGTCCAATTCCCCACTAACATACCGTGACATACGCTTCCCATGTTGTCATCAAAATCATACGATACAGAACAGGAGTTAATGCGAGTACACTGACCACATATAGAATGATTATAAAAGTCAGAGGAAGACTTCCTCTTATTACAATTGATCAAAATCCTTTCAATGTGAAAAGAAAACAAGTCCTGGTACTCGCACCAACCCCTGGCAATCAAAATACATAATAATAATATGATCCATTAATATAGAAAAAATAATTGAAATCAAAATATTTTGAAAAAATATTTTTTCAGAACAGCCCAAGTTTCTGAAAAGTAACGTTGAGCCCCAATGGATCCCAAGCCTAAGTGTGGACAAAAATTTTTAAAATATTTTAAACAATTTATTCAACACTTACGAACAATAATAATGTATCTAGTTATGATTAAAATAACATCAAGATATTATTTCAAGAAATCCCCCCCTCACACAGAGGGCTGTTGTAAATGTAAACAATGAGTGTAAAAACACTGAAATAAGACTCCAGGCTCGGAATCAGTTACCAAAAATACACTATCTGATGCAAAACAGAGACTTCCAGGGAAGAAACTGCAGAACATCAGATGGTAGATGCAGAACACAACGCCTAACCACCCGTAGGTAAAGACGTAAACATGGGGAAAAGAACAGAATTCATTCTGTTATTCAGCTAAAACTCCCAAGAAAATTTAGTAATAATAATTACAGAAACTATGCCAAAAGCATGGGAGAATAGCAAGGGGGGACTTAAAGGAAAGGGAGAGAGGAAAACACTGAAAAATCAGTGTAACTAAATAACCAGAATGACAACAAAATGGCTGCTGCCTCGAAAATAGGTAACTTAACATAATTTCATTAAAAAATTTTAAGTTACAGCCCTGATAATATTCTGTCACACATTTTTCCTCTCCTCCTTCTCTATCCTCCTTAGAATCACCATTTCACTAATATTTATGTGTCTGACATCATTTAAACTGAGATTTACAAGCACAAAGATCAGTCAGATGTTAACTGATGAAGGGCCAAACTTAGAATGATTAATGGCACCAATTTCGGAACGTCCTTGACACTGCGCATGCGCAGTAGAGGTAGAGTGTGGAGGGCCATTCAGGACATGTTTTCTTTGGTTTTAGATGCAAATTTTGGGGATTGGGGGGCAAAATTTGTGTTTGGCCCTATATTTTAAGAGTTAGCACCAGCTATGTCTGGGTCATTGGTACAGTATAAAAATATGCCCAGCCACCTGTAAAATTTTTTGGCCCAACAGGTCTGTACCCATCCTACTTAAATGCAATCCATCTCACCCATACAACTCTCCTTGTCCCCAGAATGAATCCCAGTGGTCAATGAAATGTATTCCCAAGTCTTTGCAGTGCTCTTCCAGCTCCTCGTTTAGTGCCATAATCCACGAGTTCCTCTCATTCCCACCACCCATAACGGGGAGCACCCCTGAAACGATGATTCGAGCATTCCTGCTAAGTAGCTTACTAATTAGGTCCTTGTGTGTGTCCACCAAACGAACTGATTTCCTCTCCCTGATGTTATTGGACCCCTCATGTAATACCACTACCGGATCAGGCCCCGACCCAGCTACAATACCGTCCACTCTATCCCTCAGGTCCTCCACTTTAGCCCCCGGAAAGCACAGAACTGTTCTTTTTTTCCGTCCGGACCACAGACAACCTTGTCGATCCCCCAAACTATGCTACTTCCCGCAACCACCAACTTACTTTTGGCCCTCGCCCTATTTATCTCCTCTAGTCTCCTATTGTTTACAGCGTCCTCTTCCTCTCCAACGGCCCCACTCTGAATCAATATCAGTATCGGTATCTTTGACCTAGGATTACTCCTATCCTTGTCCCTCCGTCTCTTTCCAGGCCCTGAACTACCCAGACGACTACTCCCCTGGTCTTCTCCCGGATCCCTCCTCCTTTTTCCTGGCCTAGATCCTCCATCACCTCCTCTGTCTCTTCCGACTCGAGCACATCAAATCTGTTTCTGGTGCTGCACTCCCCACTGCCTTTGGACTTTACACCCCTATCTACCTGCTTCTCTGGCCCCCCCTTTCCTACCACTTTTGATAGTCCACGCCAAATGCTTTACAGCATTGCTCCGGCCTGGGCCCCCCTCATCTGTCCTACGTACTTTTCTAGCAGCCCCCACCTCATCACCTACCTCATTCACATCAAAGGTTCTACCCCCATGTTTCCTCTTGGAACCACCTACAACCACCCACTTTTCTCGGAAAGCTACTTTCACAGGTGTAACTCCAGACAGCCCTGCCCTACCAAGTTTTCCCTTCAGCTCAGCAATCTCCCCCTCAAACTTAACAATTGTCTCAAGTAGGCGGAGGATTTCCTGACAGTTTGCACATACCTCTCCATATCCCATCGAACGACAGTCCCCATACATCATAGAACACTGTTTACAAACTTCAAGCCCAATATCGCCATCGGTGGCCCCACCAACCCGGCTCTGACCGACACCCCCAGTGACCTCTGTCTGCACACCAATACTTACCCCGTTGGCACCGTTGACCTGGACCGCGATATTACACGTATTTACCTCCATACTTACCTTCGTCTGAACACACTTGCTCGCCATCATCAAGACAAAATTACACGACCGGACAGGGAAAACTGTAAACATGCGACAAAAGGCAACACGACGAACCGTTCGACAACTTAGCGCTCACAGTTTTATTTAAGACCTCCTAACATTGTCCCAGTTACTATACTAAACTAACTCCCCACAAAGTTGAATAAAATAACCTGAAAATGAAATATATATGATTAGTAAACAATAAAAATACTTAATTTCGATTCGTAACCAAGGAGACTTCTTCTGTATACTTGCGGATCCAGACTTTAATCTCTTCTGTATACTTGCGGATCCAGACTTTAAAAAACACTGTTTGACATGCCATGAACTTTCGCCATCTTGACAGGTTGACTTCACATGTGCTTATTTCCAATTCAGTGAAGTATCGGTATTGATATAAGCAGATATCTACAATGGTAGATATCAGTATCGGCAAAACCAATAACAGTGGTATCAGCTCACCTCTATTCTCTCTATACACGGTGCTTCATAAAGTAAATTTTGATGATTATTCCTATAATTATTGTTTGTAATCTAAAAGTACTGTGTCCATGGAAATACTGCTCAGGTGAGGAATGTGACAGGTCCACGGCGGTCATACTGTAGCATATCCTCTCAAAAACGATAGATATCCACTACTTCTTCAAGATTAAATACAACAGTTGTCATTTATAGCCATACTCGTCGAACTATGTCATAAGGTGAGGAATTCAGTGACCGAGATGTTTTCATGTTATCGGTGTTGACACCTCTGGTTGGAGATAAGAGATTTATGGTCACCCTACTGAGAAAGTACCACATCGCCTTTGCATGAACATCTGTCATACCACCTCGCTGTGTTTTGGGGGTAGATTTGTCATCTGGAGGTGTCACTGACTTAATATTTAAAAAGATAACAGGGTATTGTGTGAATATAATTAAATGATGAAAGTGTCAATGGCACTGAAGCTCAACTTGTGTAAGACATATACATGTATGGGGTAACCAAGGCCTTCTCATACAAGAACCGCAACAAATCAGCAGCTGGCCAAAGTGTTATTATTATTATATGTATAGTATGCGACAGCAATGACACACATCTAGGTAATGACCTGATAACAAAGGTACATGTAAAGTATTGTAAAGGTCTGTACATAAATACTAACCGTAGCCTGTAACAAATGTACAGGTAAAGTATTGTAAAGGTGGGTGACAGTTAGATGCCTCTAGCCAGAGCTGTATTGAAATGTGCACTTACTGTCTATAAGTAGCAATGAATAAATCAAAGTTCATCTGATTTGCATATTTTCTGCACGAGAAAAAAAAATATGTGATGCATTCCTTGTTACTAAACATTCATACAAAAATGTATTCAAATCAGAACTTTCAAACAGAAGTTCTCTACAAAAAATTGATTGTACTAATTTCGGTACAAAATGGCTGCCGGTGGCCATCTTGAATTTTGGACCGCATCTAAAAACACTCCTTCTTGTCCCACAGTGATAACAAAGGTACCCAAGAAGTTTCATAAAGATCGGTTCATAAATACGGCCTCTAGCCCGAGCCATTTTGAATTGCTGACAGATGGACGACGGGCCATGACAAAACCTCAAATTTGACTGCATCAATTGAGCTAAAAACAGGGTTCCCACTGGTTGGTGAAAAAAAAATTCCATAGCTTTTCCATAACCTTTCCATAGCATGACAGAATCAATTTCCAAGACCCGTCAAAGCGGTTTTCCATAGCTTTTCCATAGCCCACCCATCCAATTTCCATTAAAACCCATATCGCTAGAAATGAGTTCCAGTTTGAATGAACTGGAGAATATTTAGCATTATTTGTTTCTTACTGACCACAATATATGTGTACCAACCATCATTTATTGGGAAGCTGAACTAAAACAGATAATGCTGAATTTTTCTACAAATCAATCTCTTATTCAAGCATATGCAGGCATACATTCATTGTTACTAAATTGTCAAACAATATACTTACTGAATTGGAACTGCAATGTGGTTTTATATTTGTTGTGCCAACAATCTGTGACAATATCACTTCCAGTGAGAGAGCTGGAAAATTGCTTTAAAAATGTGATTCGAGTCCTCCGTACTTCTGTATGAGTGATGTGACACAACAGTATGTAGTCGGGGAAAGGTAAAAAGCATGTGAACCTTTTGGAGAAAAAACAAAAAACACCAAACATTACAGGTTTTTTCACCAATAATGCCAGTAAGAGTAAGACAACAGGTGATTGTTCAGTTTCAGAAACGGGAGGTAAAGTTGGGACAAATCAACAAAATATTACTGTCTCAGCTTTCCATGTGTCCTCATTTCTGACAGTAATATTTTGTTGATTTGTCCCAACTTTACGTCCCGTTTCTGAAACTGAACAATCACCTGTCGTCTTACTCTTACAGGCATTATTGGTGAAAAAACCTGTAATGTTTGGTGTTTTTTGTTTTTTCTCCAAAAGGTTCACGTGCTTTTTACCTTTCCCGTGACTGAGCAATGCCTTCTCGCCCATGTTCCCAATATCAAAGTTTTTGACACAAAGCAAACAATGCGCAGAATGTCGGTCACCGGACACACGCTGCAACCAGTCAACATAATCGTTTGTGCGCAGCCAAGCGTCATTGAATACACACTTACCCCCAGGCATAATAGATTTTGAAAAGTTCAAAGGGTAAACACAACTTTTGTTGAAAGAAAAATGGCAAAATTTCTCTTTGTAATGTTGTCACGTTCGACTGACTCCAAGAGTAAACTTTTGAGCTACGGACAAACACCCCCGGAAAATTCGGCCCAAGACTATTCGACCCAAATTGATTTGAAAGACGATTCGACCCCGATTCAAAGACGATTTGGCCCAAATCAACAGCGACCAATACTGCATATTTCAACCCATGATTGGAGCACATGTACGAAAATTCCATAGCCTTTCCATAGCCAAATAAATTAACCCCTCATTTTCCATGACTTTCCAGGTCCTGGAAAATGAAATAGTGTTTTTCCATAACTTTCCAGGAGTTTCCATAGCCAGTACGAACCCTGTAAAAATGGCCACCTCAGAGCATCTAAAAATCAAAATTTACCTGGAGGACCCCCCATTCAAACGCACATGCCTTCATCACGTGCGGCAGATGCCTTCAGCATCTGATGCGACGATAATAATTCCTCCAATATCTAAAATCGATATTAAAAAAAAATTGCTAATCAATTTGTCTGAATTGCTAATCGAGTCTGACAATGGTTAGAAAAACTGCTAATCAAAATTTTGAAGACAAATTGCTCCCTGTTTGGGTCCTGCACTTTCTAGTTGAAGTTGTCTCCTGTCTTCTCTCCGCTCCAGTGTATTGTCTATTTGCTCCTTCCAAGCATCCTGCGCATAGCAGCTTCCACTTATGCTAATCATTCTCCTGTTTCACTAACTATCACTGTCCATCAACTCTTCTGACTCGATTTACTCACTTTAACAATATTAACACTTTATCGCCAGCTTACCCACTTTCGGGTGCACTTCATGGTCTCATTCCGATTAAACAACTTTTCGTCAACCATTTAAACATACAATGTTCATGCATGAGATTTACCTGGCTTCCTTTGCTTTTAGCTTAATTCATATATATGAGCCCTCGATGGCTCCCTCTAACTTTACTTTGGTGTTATACAGCTCAAACTCCATAAATCACAGAGCTTAATAACTTTTTCTGCTGTCCTAAATGGTCTCTCAGCAAATAAAATTACCTTTGGGTTGAACAGTCCAATGACTTCCTCTAATGCACTAAAAAGCCTGGAATAAACTGCTTTCGGGTTACTCTACCCAACAACTCATTCCAACATCCAATGCCCAAAACAGACCCTGGCCACAATACCAAACTTTCCCTCAAGCAGATAATGACTACCTCATCTTTCCAAACAGAAATTCCCAAAAGGTGGTTCAGCAGTCTCTCTCTGATTAACATAATACTGTTTAATGGGTTCTTCTCATGTAAATATGTTGTATTCTTCACAACATGATAGTATACTTCCCTAATGATGTGTTTTTACTGAACGACAGTTCAGGACCGCTGCAAAAGTTGTGTCTTTATAATTAATTTCAGTAACGAAATGTGTATAGTGGGAACAGTAATTGATTTGGAACTTGGAATGGCGCCCTGTAAAATGTAGGCAGTATCTAGCTGTCCACACCCTCCCTATAGTGTGGAGTTTCTGCTTCAGTTGAGTGGATCAGGACAGCTCTCTCTCTGAGAAAACGTTCATGAAAATGGTGTTTTTCTGTGGTGTTGTTGGTGTGTGGGCGACAGGAAGAATACCTTATGGTGTTTGCAAGGAACAATAGTAACTGATCTGGAAATTGGAATGACATCCAACAAGATGCAGGCATTATCTAACTACCCCAACACTCCATCCCTGCTTCCAGAGAAGGCCATGGGCTTAGGTTGAGTGAACAATGTCAGAGTGTGACATTATTTGCAGGAAGGCTCTCTCTGTGAGAAAGCAAATGATGTCTTCTTTCTGGTGTTGTTGGCATGCATGCAGTGGGCCGCATAGTTTACGGTGGCTATTCTCCAAACCTTACCTGATGCCGCCTCGATGGAAATTACCGATGAGGCTGAACTTAGTGTGGGTCAGGGGATCACACACCACTCCACGATAACTGTACCGTAATCCCCAGTCAGCTCGTGATGGGTGTACTTTATTCTCCAGCTGACTTTTTATCCAGTCCCAACTGACACAAAAGTAGAACCAAAGAAATTCAAACAGTACACCAGAATTCTTGCTGTTTTTCGCTCTTTCGAAGTGGGAAGATAGGTAATCTTATAGATCTCATAGAGCTTTTGGGTGTGTCAAATGAGCAACCTGAGGAGTGCACGTGGGCTACTCAAAATTAGTTTGTTATCCTCATATGGCTGCACCCAATACGTAAGTAACTGGACGTCAAATGTAGTAATAACTACTGGCATAATATGCGCAAAACAGGGATTTCCTTTTGACAGTTTTTCTATTTATTGTCTCAATTAAATTGGTTGCGTAGCTGTTCTTTGATTTTTAAATATATTAGAATTTGCTATTAAAAACACTGTTAATATCGTCTGTGCTGGTGTTGATAAATACTAGGATGATGCCAATGGTGATGATGATGATGGCGTGGATGATGATGATGTCACACTCACTGTCAAATCGTTTCCTTAGCACCCATTAGAAATCTTACCTATCCTCAGGTTACTGAACGCCAATTTTAATAACAAATCATGAAATTGTGTAAGTTCCTTTTGGCCATTTACTGTTTTGTGTCTCGGCTAAACTGCTCGTGCAGCTGCTGCATCGATTATTAACTGGTTGAGCGCTTGATTGTTTTTGGTGGTCTGAATTTGCTATTCAAAATATGTTTTATTATAAATTGTTGGAGGGTGCTACTCAAAATTTGTTTGTTATAAATTATTGGAGAGTGCCCGGAGGCACTCCCCAATGATTTGTAATAAAATGATAAATTTAAAGTAATTTGTATATTTTTTATACTTACCAATGGCCCAGACTAGCTGGTTCAAACTCAAAGTTATCAAGGGCCAAACACAAATTTTGAACCCTCCCCAAAATTTGCTTGCAAAACCGGAAATTAAAAGTCCTATCTGGTCTTCCATACCTTTACTCTCCGCACATGTGCAACCGTCAGGAAATGACCAGAATTGGCGCCAACATCATTCTTTGTAGAAAAGAGTTCTACATAATAACTCCGTGGGGAGGTATGAGTGCCCACTCATGGAAGGGCCATACCAGTTGGGGTCATTGGCAAGTATAAACAAGAGGCCCCAAGGGGACTGAGGGCGCTCACCTGACATGGTAGCCTAAATATCAACCCAGAGAATTGATTTCAACAAGTTGCATCTGCTCTTCCTAAGAAAAGCTTATACCAAATATCCAAAGATTCCCACAGGGAGCCCACATATGAACCCAGGGACTTGGCTTTAACAAACTTGAATCTCACCCCCCTAAGGATGCTGCACACCAAATATCAAAACATTCCAACTGGTGGATCTGAAGAAGAAGATTTTTAAAGAAAATTCCTCATTTTGAACTAAGTTACAATTCGAGCTCCCACAGTGAGTCCAAATATGGACCTAGGGACATGGCTTGAACAAACTTGAATCTCACCCCCTAAGGATGCTGCATACCAAATATCAAAACATTCTGACTGATGGATTTGAAGAAGATTTTTAAAGAAAATTCCTCATTTTGAACTAAGTTATCATTCGGGCTCCCACAGTGAGTCCAAATATGGACCTAGGGACATGGCTTGAACAAACTTAAATCTCACCCCCAAACGATGCTGCATACCAAATATCAAAACATTCCGACTACTGGATCTGAAGAAGATTTTTAAAGAAAATTCCTCATTTTGAACTAAGTTATAATTCGGGCTACCACATTGAGCCCAAATATGAACCCAGGGACTTGGCTTGAACAAACTTGAATCCCCCCCCCCCCCCCCCCCCACCCAAGCATAGTGCATACCCAATATCAAAAGATTCTGCCTGCTGGATCTTGAGAAGAAGATTTTCAAAGAAATTTGCCTGAAATGCACTAAGTTCAAATTCGAGCTTCTACAGTAAGCCCAAATATTAATCTAGGGAGCCGATTTGAACAAATTTGCATCAGATCCACCCCACAATGTTGCATACCAAATATCAAAAGATTCTGCCTGCTGGATCTGGAGAAGAAGATTTTTTAAGAAATTTGCCTGAAATGCACTAAGTTCAAATTCGGGCTCCTATACTGAGCCCAAATATAAACCCAGGTGGACGATTTGAACAAACTTGAATCAGATCCACCCCACAATGTTGCTTACCAAATATGAAAAGATTCTGCCTGCTGGATCTGGAGAAGAAGATTTTTTAAGAAATTTGCCTGAAATGCACTAAGTTCGAATTCAAGCTTCTATAGTGAGCCCAAATATGAATCTAGGAAGCCGATTTGAACAAACTTGAATCAGATCCACCCCACACGTCTATGTCTTGCCCGGTAATCGCCTCTTAACACATTGGTGGTGTGTGTGTGGGGGTTATTCAAAATCATATCGAGCCCCCCTCACCCGCATTACTTGAATCTTCTTGTGTTAGCCATCAAATAGTATAGGAACCGCAAGGCTCCCTCACGTCTGACCGACTCCATAATGCCACTAAGGGCCGAGAAAGATGTGATGAACAAATACACCGTATTTACATAATAACTCACACCAAACCATACCGCCTGAAGAGAATAACCTCCTCTAACAAATGGTATCATGTCTGATAGGACAACTATCTCAGCCTAGATGAAGCAGCTAAAGGTCTTCCTGTACGTGAAGACCATTAAAAGCTGATAACCGAGGCCCTAGACGCTCACTAGGGAGACTTACAATGCTAGCCATAGCTTATAAGTCTTCATCTACGTGAAGACAGATATATTGGTGTAAGTTGCGACCCTGAAGGCCCACTTAATGGAGGCTTACAGTTATCGTCGCACAAGGTAGGGAATGAAGAGCCGCTATTAAACAGCCCTGAATTCCCAGAGACCGCAGTCCGGAGAGATAATAAATTCAGTTATGCCACTGCATAATACTGAAAAAATCTCACTCATGATTTTAGCTAGTCTACTATGGTGTAACAATAAGACTCAAGTCTATGACACCTGGGAAAAACAAACCGAAAAGCACAGTATCTTTTTTGGTTGTAATCCCAGAAGACAGTGGACAGAGCCTAACTGAAGAGACCTCTGTAACCGTACAGAAGGCTATGGCGTCCACAATGACATAATTGTCTTGACGCCAAAACATATCTCAGCCTATCTATGCACTATTCATCTGGATTCAGGACAAGAAATGGGTGGTAATAAAAAACTGGAGAATAATTTCGACGACGTCTAATGCTTTTCTTCAATAGAAAAGCTTATACCTCCAGAAGGAAAGCCTCTCTAGGAAGATTTGTCTAACAAGTATTCTTGTAAGTGGAGCTTGCTCGAGCTGATAGCCGCAGGCCTGCCGAGACTACATTCTCATCCACTAATCTTCTGCAATTTATCCACTTTTGCAAGGTTTGTAACCTACTGCTAAGTGGCAAGCAACCAAAATCTATTCTCGATGACCTCAATTGATCCCTTCAATAAGAGAGCCTTTACCTCCACTCGGAGCAAATCTCTTTTAAAGGAACTTCCGTGATTAACTTCCAGTTTCTCGTGAAGTTGATAATCTTCCATCAACTGGCAAGCAATAGAGGCCATGTCCATCACCTGTACGACTTACGATAGGAGAAACTATATACTCCCCGCGAAGAAGCTCGTCTCGTTGGTCTCAACTGTTCCCTTCAATACGAGTGCCTTTACCTACGCTAGAAGCGACTCTCTTTGAAAGGAACTTCCGTGATTAACGTCCAGTTTCTCATGAAGATGATAACCTTCCGTTAATCATCGGCATAGGGGTGTCTGATCCATAGCCTTGATCAGACCTATACCCCTTTCTCCGAGTTGCTATAATGACGACTTCCAGAGTAAATATAAGAGGGTTATTGTACCCTCGTGAGACATTCTCATGATGCTTCCTTAGAAGCAGAACGGCTTCGCTTACCCCGGGCTGCTGACGTGTGTTGATGAGACAGCAACTTTAATAGCAGAGCACTGAAGCCTGCACATATATCATTGCAAGCTTGTCGTCAAATAGTATATTTCCGGTACGCGGAGTGACTCAGGGAGAGCTTTTCACCTTGTCATCTATAAGTGATGACGCAAAGGGCAGTATCACGTCTTACCAACTCCAAATTCATTGTCTGTGCCGAGTTGTATGTGGCATACATGACTGCCCTGGAAAGAAAACTTAGCGAGGAACCACTTCCTCATATTTCTTTCCACTGAGACGTTGCGCCATAGCTCTGGTAAGGTGATCTGCTTAGGACATTGCACCCAGATTTGCTCTTTTCCACGAAATAGCACATTCCATTATTTCCGAGCATATATTAAATGATGCAGGAAGGGACATATTTCCATCCCGGCCTGCTCATCTAAAAGCAGACTTATTCAGATGGAACAATATTCTTAAGAGCTTAAGACTTTTCATAGTCTTAAAGTGCCCTTCTGTGAGAGATGGAGACTCACATTCTGTATCCCTCTCACCAACCAATATTCCATCCACAAATATGGTCAACTCCATCCGACAAAACGGATGACTGGACCAACGCAGCACGGACTGACAGCTCACCATCGGAGTCTGTTAAACGGTAGTACTAGTCTCAAATGACTAGCTATCAACCCAAACTTGCGAAGTCAGCTAGCTAGTCTGTGGTCAACGCGCTTCATTAATGAAGCAAGGGAAGATGCCATAGCTGCAACCAAATCTGGCCACAGTGTGAAAGAAGCGCCTCGAACCACAAGCGTGAACGGGGATCCCAACTCACTAAACTTAATCCTCTTTCGTGCGCTTCCATGTAAGTAGAAGCCATAACTGCCGTTGGCTGCAACTGCAGTGTGGCAGTAATATTTCGATGCATGTTCTGACTCAATCAGGTTTCTCACAACGGACACAGTCAGCCCCGAGTGTTAACAGGATGGAGAGGGTTCTCCAATCGGTGATCTGACCCAGGATCTAGCCAAGCGCCCTATAGAGAAACTTCTGGCTTCTACTACATGCACAATTGACTGGACCGAATCCAGCACTGTCCGACAGCTCAACACTGGAGTCTACTCTTGCATTAGCTGGGATGCTGCTAATAGCTGCACAACTACGACAGTAAGTCCATTCCCGAGGCTAGAGGAGCAGCGGTCTTGTTTTTCCCACTGCTTGCTGCTCCTGGGACGAAGATCCAGAGATAGATCTCTTCTCTGAGTGTCCAGGTGATCGATACCTCGGATCGCTAGCTATCGGATGGTCCGACATCAAGGGCGAAGAAAGGCTCCATCTTCATGCAGCTGACAGGTTATCTGAAATCGGGTTGCTAGTCTGCGGTCGTGTGTGCTTTAATAACGTTGCGGAGGAAGCCGTGACTGAAGCCAACCCCGGCTGCAGATTAGTCAGAGCGTCCCGAGTGGTGGGCAGACGAATGCTCCGTCTTGTGCAAGTTTCCAACCAGGAAACTTCATTTCGGCTTGTGAAACGTAGCGGAGAAAGCTGTGACTGAAGCCGACCCTGGCTGCAGACTAGACAGAGCGTACCGAGTGGTGGGCAGACGTATGCTCCGTCACGTGCAAGTTTTTCATAACATTTGGCCCCAAATGTTTTTAGGTTAGATTGGGGCCTCTCCCGCTCGTGGTCTATTAGACCTCGCCGAGTACAAGAAACTTGCTGACTTCCTCCCTATTTCCGTCGTCGCTGAGTGAGCTTATTTATATTTAAGTGCTCGCTCTACAAACATCTACATTTCCTTCGGCCGCAACGGACTTACCCGGTGTCACGGCTCCCACGGATGGGAGTAACTGCTTCACCAGTCGAGCTAGCTGCTTGCAAGAGATTAAGAACACTAACTAGAGGCCCTATCCCCTGCATAAGCACTGCAGCTAGCTCTATTAGCTCAACGGTGCACGACGAGGTAGCACACTTGGATAGATATCAGAATATCATCACTATGTTCATCTGAAATAGAAACTGAAAAAAAATGAATTATAACGTGGTGAGAGGCCTGGCCTCAGAACCTCACCACCAACAACGTACCACAACACCCATCTCCAACATTAGTCATCCCAGTGAACACTAAAGTCGATATCAGTCCTCCAAACTCCACAACAAAATATAATTAAGATACATGAATAATAGCAATCAAAATTAAATTAAAAATATTTTTTGGAAATTTTTTTTTTGAAAAAACGCCTAAGTTCCCAAAGGGAACATTAAGAGCCCAAGGGCATGCCGATAGAGCCTAAATGTGGACAAAATCCAAATTTATTGAGCTACACTACCGGAATAATAATCCATGTATCCTACAGTAATTCTACAATAATAGAATATAAAATACTACCTATATATGAGGACGTTGTCAATGTAAACAAGACATCAGGAACACAAAAAAGGCCCAAAGTCAGAAACCAATTTAAATGCTACCAGATGCAAAGCTAGATCTTCATACGAAGAAAAAACGATACATTGGATAGAAGATGCAAGACTAAACGACCTAACACCTCTAGGGTGAGGACGTAACCATGGGGAAAGACAGAATAAATATTCTGTAACACATGTTAAACTCCCAAGAAATTTAATAAAAAATTTCAATAAAAAATAGCAAAAAAAGCTTAAGTGTTTCACAGGAAGGGTTCATGGAAGGGAAGGGAAGGAATACTTAACAAACAGTGGAATAATCATTATTAGAAATGATGACGTCAGGCATATGTCCCGAAATTGGGAAACATAAAATAATTTTGTAATTATTATAAAGTTACAGCCCTGTACATCAAAAACCACCGTTGAACACTTCCAACATCCAATAACAGCCTTGGATCCACCAATTCTTGAATTCATTTGTGTCTGGCATCCTCAAAAAAGAAGATTTTAAAGCACAGATGTCAGTTCATTGTTGCTGACTTTAGGGCCAAACAAATAATGACCTTGGTGCCAATTGCGGTCACTTCCAGACGGCTGCGCATGTGCAGAGATTAAAAGTATGGAGGACCAGATAGGACTTTTAATTTTCGGTTTTGCAAGCAAATTTCGGGGATTGGGGGGGTTCAAAATTTGTGTTTGGCCCTTGATAACTTTGAGTTTGCACCAGCTATTCTGGGCCATTGGTTTATAGTATAAAAGTTAAAAAATTTATAGTAATTTATATATTTTTTATACTTACCAATGACCCAGACTTAGCTGGTGCTAAACTCATTAAGTCAGGGCCAAACACAAATTTTGCCCCCCCCCCCCCCACCCATCCCCCAAATTTGCATCAAAAATCGAAAAATACACGTCCTATATGGTCCTCCATACATTTACTCCTCGGCGCATGTGCAGTGTCAAGGAGGTCCCGAAATTGGCGCCAATTATCATTCTTACAACCAGTGCCTGGTAAGCGTTATGTACTCAGCGGGGAGGTATGAGTTCCCAACTCCAGGGAGGGCCATCCCCGTCTGGGTCATTGGTAAGTATAAAAAATATATAAATTACTATAAATTTTTTAACATTTTTATACTGTACCAATGACCCAGACTTAGCTGAATAGTAAATAGACTGGAGGGCTTAGGACATAAAGGAAAATCCAATAAGCTCAATTATCTATAACAGAATATCCTCTCCAGGAGAAAAGAGATAGGCTTTACATGTATCTTTCTTATTTATAATAAAGAAGAAAGACAAAATACCGATGAGTAATTGAGCATAATAATAATCAATGATCTCTATTAACATCCAGTATAAACCTTTATACTAATATTTTTAAAGGTAAGCTAATAAATAAAGGAAGTCCAGAGAAATGAGACTCTTTATATTCATTAAAAGTATCCGAGGATTGTATATTAACGCTCGTTTGACACATGTCATATACAAATGCTTCACACCGAGCTACACTTTAAAAATATTACGTGGATGAGCAAACATTAGCTTTACACTTTAAAACCATCCCGGTACCGACTCGGAATTACTGACTCTAAGGGAGGTATTCCCTTGCTTTTTGCTATAAAGCAGGTGACCTAGGGGAACACCCGTCCCTCCCCCCCCTTCCCCTTGCCCTGGGTCAAATACAACAGAGCGAAGAGGGCAGCAGGACAGAGTCACTGCCGGAACAGAAAGCCTACATAACTATAGTTGCAACTGTTTAGTGGACGATATTCTGAGCAACTGATAACGGACCTAAACAATGAAGGTCTCCAGAAATGGACTCAATATTTCTGAGATAAAAATTAGTGAATGTGGAAGGTTGAGACCAATATGCAGCCTTCATTAGATCAGTAATAGCAATACAATTAGCATAGGCCCAAGAAGTAGAAAGAGCTCTTACTTCATGAGCTGAGATCTTGAGTGCCGACTGCTGAGAAGAAGTTAATTTTTCATAAGCAGTACGAATAGTTAATTGAATCCATCTAGCAACAGAATGACCCATAATATCCTTTCTATTAGGCATCAAAGACAGAAAGAAATGCTTACGTCCCTTTATGATGAACTCAGATCTACGTTTGTAAATACGTATTGCTCTAACAGGACAAAGTAAAGGCCTACGCCCATCAGATGATGGAAGGGCCTTAATAACAATAGGTTCAGGATACTAATTAGGAGCCTGATTCTTAGCCAAAAACCCCAACATTGGAGGTAAAGGTAATAGTATTACCAACACTACGGTAGTGAGAATCCTCCACAGATAGTGCATGAAGCTCACTAACTCTTCTAGCAGAAGAGAAGGCTAAGAGAAAAGCTGTCTTATATGTTAAGAATTTGAAGTCCACTGGGTCAAGAGGCTCAAAAGGCGCTTCTTTTAGCTTAAGAAGAACCCAGGCCAAATTCCACTTCGGAATTAATCTAAGGGTTCTAGGTCTATTTATCGAAAAATTGATAACTAACTTAGATAAAGAGACACTAGTTCCAATCATCAAGCTATCATGATGTGCATAGGTATCGGATAGCATAGACCTATAACCCTTAATGATGATAGGCTGCAGATTAATCTCATCAAACAAGTATACTAGAAAGTTTTCAATGTCTGGAATGGAAGGATCATAAATATCTAAAGAATGATCCCCACACCACTGACAAAAAACCTTCCACTTAGCAGCATAGTTTAGTGAAGAGGAGGTCCTCCTCCTACAGTTAGAAATCGCGTCCACTGCTTGTTCTGTAAAATGTTTTCCGTGCAAGAAGGACCGCACAACGGAAATACATGAAGGTTTAGACCTTGTGGATTGTGATGGAGGATGCGCGATTTCCCTTGCGAAATAAGATCTTCCCGTCAAGGAAGCTTCCTCGGCATGTCCCACAACAGACACCTGAGTAGATTTATCCACAGTCTCTGTGGAGACAGAGATGCTACCAACAGAATCTTGCATTGCGATTGCTTTATCTTGAGCAATATCTGCTCAATCAACGGCGCTGGAGGATACGCATATCCTATCATTCCGTCCCAAGAGATCGAGAGAGCGTCTACTGCAAACGCTCGAGGATCCGGACAAGGTGACACATACGTCTGCAACTGATTGTTGAGATGTGTCGCAAATAAATCTATCATTGGCCATTCCCATTGGTAGCAAATCTGATTGAATACTTGCTTGTTGAGAGTCCATTCTGACGGCAATAGGCCGACCCCTCCGTGAAAGGGAGTCTGCTAAGATGTTCAGACGACCCGGAATATAACGGACGGAGAGAAGAATCTGATGTTCTAGTACAAACAGAAGAATTCTTTCCGTTAGACTGAGCAACGGAATGGAATGAGTGCCACCTTGCTTCTGAATAAACGCAACTACTGTCGTATTGTCGGACATAATCTGCACATGTGCATTCTGAATAAAGTCTATCCAATGACGTAGAGCAAGCCAAATTGACATCATCTCTTTGATGTTGATGTGCTTGCTTAAAAACTGCGGATCCCAAAGACTCTGGCACTTCAAATCCGATGGGCTCAGTGTCGTGCCCCAGCCTGTTTGACTGGCATCCGTCATAATCGTAAAACTCGGATCTGGCAATTGCAGTGGAACTCCCTGAGTTAACCACTGTATGTCTGCCCAAGTCTGAATCTCTTGTTTCACTTGGCTTGACAAGAGGATGTCCGTCTCGAGCGAATGAATCTTCACTCTCCAATTCTGAGTCAGATAGACCTGGAGAGGACAAGTGCGTAGCCGCCCCATTGGAATGAGATCCACGGCAGCTCCGCACAGACCTATTAGTCTCATGAATTCCCTCGCTGAAACTTTGTCTGAGTGAAGACAATAGCAAGCGTAACAACTGACTAATTTCGCTCTGGTTAACGGCAGACGAACGAAGCTCATCCCCAGGTGAGTGAATGACTTGGACGGCACCAGATCCGACTGCTCTTCGTTTACTGTGAAACCGAGACGTCAGAGCAATAGAAGCAGATTCTGCATATCGTTCTGAAGCGTTAACTCGATGCCGTACCTCTGAAGAATATCGTCCAGGTACGCCGACGTTACGGCAGACGAATGAGCTCGGAAATGAGTCATTACCGAGTTCATTACTCGAGTGAAAGCCCAGGGCGCTAGATTCAGACCAAAGCACATCGCTCGGAACTGATAACACCTAGGACAGCAAAGCGAAGATACTTTCTGAACGACGGATGTACAATGACGTGAAAGTACGCATCCTTGAGGTCTATGCTCACAGCATAGTCGTTCACTCGAATGCTCGCTCTGACCGATCGAATGGTCTCCATACAGAACTTTGGAGCCACGATCAGCTTGTTTATCCAGCTTAAGTCGATCACTGGACGGAACGAGCAGTCTGGTTTCGGAACCAGAAAGAGATGGCTGTAGAAACCTGGAGATTCCTGGTTTTCTATGACCTCTATCGCGTTCTTCGTTGAAAGAGACTGGACTTCTGATAGAAGTTCCGTTCTTTTCTGACAATTTGATGGAAGCTGAGTCCATCTTGGACTTCGAGTTAACGGAGGTTTGCCTTCGAAGGACGGTTTTAGTCCTTCCGAAATAACCCCTCGAACCCAAGGGTCCTCCGTAATTGATTCCCAATTGCTTGAGAAACTTGAGTCTTCCGCCCACCGGAACACGACAGAGGTCTAAACCATCACCTCCTGGATTTGCGAGGCTTGCGGGAGGAGAAACTACGTCCTCCGTGACCCGCACCTCGCCATGTCAGCCTAGGGGCGTCTGACCGGTTATTTGGGCCAGCGTAACGGCCCCTACTCGAGTCGCTACTCTGACGGTCTCTAGAGTAAGACCTAGAGGATGCATAGGAACCTCTATAGGAACTTCCCCTGGACGAACTCGTCCCGGAAGAGCCTGGCCTACTCCTCTCTGCTGGTTCCGACTTCTTGGAAGCAGACTTAAATAGCAGAGAGTCCGAAGATTTCTTTGTTAATTTATCATATATTTCAGAAAGCTTGCCACTGAAGAGAAACTCTCCAGAGACCGGAGCGACTCTAAGAGAGTTTTTCGCCTTACTATCCACGCATGTGGAAGTAGCTAGGGTCGCATCACATCTAGCTAACTCCAGATTTGCCACTGAAAGGGCAGAGTTATACGTGGAAAAAGCTATGGCCCTGGACAGAACTCTTAATGACGTCTGTACGTCTTGAAATTCTGGTCCTTTAAAGCGTAATGACAACGCTCTAGTAAGGTGATCTGCGTAGGAAAGAATGTCTAAACTAGCTCTGTTAGACGATATCGTCGTTTCCATCGTTGACGACGGAAGTGACATAGAAGACGGCATGGATTTATGAAGGTCTTCAGTCTGGTCGTCTAAACGCAGAGGAACTCTCTGGATGCCCTGACCTGCCGTATCAAACTTATTCCTTTGATTGATAAATGGCAGCTGTAGAGCAGATGCCGGTAGGAAAGCTGACCTGCCCGTCTTGTTGGCATGTTTTTCAATAGCGTCATTCAATAATTCAAATATCCGAGAAGCATTCTTGGATTGTGACAAAAATTTCGGGACAATGTCCCTAAACCGATTAAAAAAATCGGTGTCCAGTGGCACTATCACCCTCCTATCCGGCTGCGCAGCATTCTGGTCCGGTGGAACAACTTCTGGAAGGTAATGCCGGATGAATTCTACGGCTATTTTATGTTGTTCCGAAAGGGAAATATCTAACTCATCGGAATCCCTTTCGCCTTCCTGCCGGACCTTTTGCAAATCTCGGTCGTCCGCACCCGATCCAACGGCGGAACCTACCGACCTAGCTTCGTCTGACACTTCATGTTCCGACAGAGGCTCTGCCAGTTGCTGGGATGATGCGATTATCTTTGCTATCTGTGATAGCACATCCGTTACGCTGGGGAGCCGCGGTCTTACTGGATTTAGCCGCCGGAAGCTCCCTGGACGTTGCATTCTGCATACATCTTTTATGCGAACGTCCGGATGTAGAAGGCCTCGTATCCCTGGCTACCGGATGGCGTGACCTGGTTGCCGAGGAATCCGTGGTCGGCAAAGCTGACTGTAAATCACTGGTGCGGTCGTGTGTGCTGCTGTGAGGATGAGGTAGCCTTATAGGTAGCCTCGCCGGACTGTCTATGTACCGGAGCATCCCGAGCGTCGGACGTATTAACCAACTGCGTAACGCTACGGACTACAACATCTGGTCCCAGATGCTGCTGTATGAGAGAGGGACCTCTCTCGCTTGCAGCTCGTGCCGAGCTGGACAAGCTAAACACTGGACTATCAGGCTTCCTCCGATCCATCCTCCTTTCCGTTGTCACTGGGTGTGCACGTGGATGTTTTATAGTGCTCGCAACACCCGACTCTCTCTGCTGGACCGCAACGGATGAACCTGGGTGCTGACCCATTCGGTGAATGGACGCGACACCGGGCGAGCTAGCGGACGTCAACCCCTTCAAGTTCCTTTCGGGTAATTGACGGATCTCCATGAGCACTTTTGCCGCTAGCTCTTTGCTTGTATGTGACGACGGAGGCACACTTCTGGAGGACATCACGAAAATTTCACGCTGTTCCTCTGAAAAAGAGAGTGAAATACTAGAGTGACTCTGCGGAGAGAGAACCGGCATGGCCCTCTCTCCAGTAACAACATTCCATGACACACGTTTCCAACGTTTGTCATCCCATTTGAAACACACAGAACAAAGATCAGTGCGAGTTCAGAGAGTACAATTAATACAGAGATCATGAGAATCATAGGAAGATTTCCTCCTATTACAATTTGAACAATAATCATTCATTGTGAAAGGTAAACAATCATAGTACTCGCACCAATCCTTGAAAATAAAGATACATAATAAAACAATCCATTGTAATCATTAAGAAATAATGATTCAAAAAGAAAAATTTAAAAAGAAAAAAAAATTTTTCAGAAGAGCCCAAGTTCCCAATGGGAACTCTGAGCCCAATGGATCCCAAAAAAGCCTAAGTGTGTACAAAAATTCAAATTTATTTTGAAAAAATTAATGAGACACTTACGGACAATATTAACTGGTAGAGTGCTGAATTATTTTTGGTCATCCAAATTTGTCCTCATCTCTTTGCCTTGTTACAATTTATGGGAGAGTGCCTAGTGGCACTCTCCCATAAATTGTAACAAGGCAAATCCTCACAGACAAAATAATTTCAATTTAAAAATTATATGATGCACATCCATAGAATATGAAGCCATTAAGTTGCAGCACCTGCACTTCAGAATAAAGCCCAAATATGGGCTTCCAGCACTCTACCAGTTAATGTATCTTGCTATGAATAAGAGATGCAGAAGACAAATAATCACTATCAGCAGTAACTGTTGTCAATCTAAGCAAAAGTGTCAACAAACCGGAAACATGACTCCAGGCACTGAACAAACCTGGCCCGAAATCAGTTACCAATTTAAAACACTATCTGATGCAAAACAGAGGCTTCCAGAGAAGAAACTGTAGAACATCAGATGGTAGATGCAGACCAAAACGCCTAAACACCCCTAGAATGAGGACGTAAACATGGGGAAAAAACAGAAATAATTCTGTTACAAAGCCAAAACTCCCAAGAAATTTTAGTAATGAACATTACATAAAATAAGCCAAAACATGGGAGAATAGCTAGGGGGGAATAAGGAAGGTAGAGAGGAAACACTGATCAAACAAAGGTACTTAATAGCAAGAATGACAACATCAGGGCTATGCCTTGAAAAAAGGCAACATGAAATAATTTCATAAAATAATTATAAGTTACAGCCCTGAACATTTTCTTGCTCTATTTTTTCCTCTCCTCCTTATATTTCCTCTTTATTTCCACCATTTCTCTCATCAAAATGTGTCTGGCATCATGAAAACTGAGATTTGGAAGCACAAATAACAGTGAAGTGTAACTGTTTTGAGGGCCAAACAAAGAATGATAATTGTCGCCAATTTTGGGACCTCCTTGACACTGTGCATGCGCAGAGGAGTAAATGTATGGAGGACCATATAAGGACATGTATTTTTCGGTCTTTGATGCAAATTTTGGGGATGGGGGGGGGGGGGGGGGGGGGAATTTGTGTTTGGCCCTGAATTAAGGAGTTTAGCACCAGCTAAGTCTGGGTCATTGGTACAGTATAAAAATATATAGATTTATATGAACAAAATATTATTTGTTCTTGACTGATTACGAAATAGGAGGAAGGAAAATGTTGTCTCAGCTAAGCTGCTTGTGCAGCTGTTGCATCGGTTATTAACAGGTTGAGGGCTAGATTGTTTTTGGTGGTCTGAATTTGCTATTCAAAATTTGTTTTATTATAACAAAATATTATTTGTTTGATTGAATACGAAATAGGATCAAGGAAAATGTTGGTTATTGCTGATACCCCATTTTACTGAAAGCTCTGATAGTGGCTTCTAGTGCTCAACAGTTGAATCTACCACCAGAACTGCGAATACTATTGGTAATATCAATTGTGCTGTCGTTGATAAAGGTAATGACAACGAAGACGATGACGTTGATGATGATGATGATGATAATACACTCACTGATAACTTGTTTTCATACCACCCATTTGTGACTTAAGCTATACCCAATATAAGATGAATACATATGTATTCTTTTCATACTTTATATTCTTATCTTTTCATTTCAACTCAGTTACTCTAAATGTTTATGTTTTCCTACCTTCGTACATACTTCTGATGTCTCTCAGTTTGTCCTCTAACACTGCCACTCAACAAAATTCCAGGTATTTTTTGTGCATGATGAGAATGAGTCACTGGGGACATGGTGGTGATAATATGTGGTTGTCGCCTATCCTATTCCATGGGTATGACACCCTAGATCCCAATCATGTATGACATAGTAATGTATCGTGAAAGGATAGGCTGTTTCAACCTCCCCACATTCAAGCACACCAACGCCGAAACTTGTTGTTCGCCTCTGTTATCTGTTGGAATTGTTTAGTATCTCATACATAGACTACACAGAGCCTTTCTGCCCATAGCATTTTGTTCTCTTGCAGCATTTTCTTTCCTAAAAACTGAGTCATTGAAACATTATACCCAACATCGCTATCCTAAAATGTGGCTATACATCTCCCAATGACGAAGTAGGTTTTTGACCGTCATCCTCAGTACTTCTTCAATCACGCTGCGCATATGCCTTCCTAACAATAACAGTCATGATCTGGATTGGGTTGCTCATCCTCCTATCGGGACACATGGAACCTCATCCAGGGCCTGACTCACCTCAAGGAAACTACAACAAGTTAGACATACTACAGACCGAAATGCCCTCGATTGGAATCTGTGTAGTCACTGAAACGTGGCTAAACAATGATACTGATTCTTGTCTTATTGAAATTCAAGGATTCCAAAAACCTTATTGGAAAGACAGGGTTGGCTGGGGTTGGGGGTATAGCCATTTATATGAAGCACGGTCTGTGGTACACTGTTAGGGATGACCTAATATGTTGTAATATGCAAAGTATTTGGCTTGAACTCTCCAATGGACGAGATAAGTGTTTGCTGGGAGCATTTTGCAGACCTCCGAATGTGCTACAAAATATTTGGGAAAATATAGAACTATCAATTGATTGTGCTATCAATACCCAACTGCCCAATATTATCATTACTGGTGACTTTAACAAAGACCAGTTGCGTTCTAATAGACACAGGGTTCTCACACCTACCAAGAAAAAAAATTCCATACTTTTTCCAGACCTTCCTCTATTTTTTCCATACCCTCTGCAGCCATCACAGTGGGTTTTTTTAACCTCCAGTGTGACCAGAAAAATCATAAATATATCTTACAAAACACTTACATGTACATGCAATGTGTTGGAGTTTAACCTCACTGCCAGTTCTCTGTACCACCAATTATCACAACTAATGAACCAAAGCTATTTATTTATTTATTTATTGGTGTTTAAGGTCACATATTTTTGCACAATGGCTAATCATGACCGCAACATGAGTATCAACTCAAGACCAGGGGTTAGCGTTAATAAGCCATGTTGCCCATTTTAGAGAGGGTTTGCACCTCCCAAGTATTGGTGACTGGGTCCTATTTTACCAGTAAAACAGAGCCTGTTTATCGCAGTGAACAGACACTGCTTCACTTCCCGAGTTCCTGCAGAGAACCCAAACTATTAAAATTCTTTAGTAACAAGTCAATCAACAAATGTTGGCTGTTTTATTTTATTTTATTTTTTTTTTTTGAGTGTTTTCGATCCAAAATACTATGTTTTCTAGAGGCCTTATGTCTTGTTAATGCCACTTCCCCTGCATTTGAGACGTCAAAAGACTTCTCACAGACAAGATATTTTGGCTCTGACCTTGTTTTGAATTTTGTGTTCCTGCTAAACAAGTGCATGTATTTGGGATTTTCCAACCACGTTTCTGAAATCAAACATTTCCCCATTTCCTTTCACTTTAATTTGTTGATGGTATGACACAATACCTCAACTTAGCAAATGAAACTTTCAAGTTTGTGTGTTGTTTTTCTTGACGTTCACAAAAGAAACACATTATCACTGGGTACAGCCATTTTGATCACGCAAATGTACAGATCAATTAACGGTCGCTAATGTTCATGTCAGATCGGTTATTTCCGTGTTGGGTTACAAAGGCCTAAATTTTACGAGTTTCGAAATTTGATTCAAAAACGAAATAAAAACTAAAATAAAAAGAAATTTAGTAAGAAATTTGAACTTCATGAACAGTGAAAGTGATTTTGAATATATTTAATTAAATTTACATACCATTTATATGAAAACATCATTTTCCATACCTCGTCCAGGCCTGGAAAATATTTTTAAAAATTCCATACTTTTTCCAGACTTCCAGACTTGCGTACGAACCCTGCAGACAGCACATTTACAGTATCTCGCAGACCTACAGCCTTAGTTAAATAATCACCCTACCAACACATTTCACAGAAAATTCATCATTGCTTGACCTTTTCCTGGTAAGTAATAAGTCAATGGTTAAAAAAGCTGGAGTAGTGGATCCTTACTTTGCCGATTTAAATAGGTATCACTGTCCAATATTCCAGACACTCAATCTGAGCATAGCTCAAGCCCATACTAATTTGTTTACCTGCCAAATCTGGCAGAATGATAAGGGCGATTATACAGGTACAATGAGCTTTGCAGAATTGGTTGGAAAGAAATGTGTGATACCTAACATAACTATCGTGTCCCGACCCCATGAGCCAAGATGAATGAATGGAGAAATTAGACTCCTTATTAGACAGCAAAATCTGATGCAGGCAAAAGCTACAAAACGTAATACGTCAATTGCTTGGACGACAAGATGAAACAGAACAAAGTTGTTAGTGCCGTGCGTGACGCTAAAAAGAAATTCTCCCTTAAAATTCAAGATATATTTGGTGGGTGTGAGACCCCTCAGCAACTATGGTGGAAAACTCTTAATCAGATGATAAATTCTAATTTGGATCACCAAATATCAGCTCTATCGTATAATGACACTATCCTAACGACAGACATTGACAAAGCAGATGCTTTCAATGAATATTTTTGTTCAATATCAAATGTGGATGACACGTCACATCATGTGCCCAGTGTTCCATTTAATTCAAATAGATCAACACTAAATACTATCTATATATCTCCGAATGACGTCTGCAAGGCAATTAAATCCCTAAAGGTAAATAAGGCTGTGGGTCCTGATGGAATTAGTCCTTATATACTAAAGTATTGCTGTTCATTCTTACAAGAACTGCTATCTATCATATTCAACAAATACTTTTGTGAATCTTACTTTCCATATGAATGGAAATGTGCCAATGTTTCTCCGATATACAAATTTAATGATGAGATAATCGTTTCAATCTATCGGCTGATCTCAGTCTTGAGCTGCATCGGAAAAGTATTTGAGAAATGTATTTTTAAAAAAATATTCGCCTTCTTAGAATCAAACAACCTCCTGTCAAAAGTCCAATTAGGTTTCATTCCCAAAGATTACACAGTGTGCCAGTTGACACTCATCTATGATACCATCACTCAGGCACTAGATGATAACAAAGAAATAAGATCTGTCTTTACCGATATTAGTAAGGCATTTGATAAGGTCTGGCACAGAGGTTTGTTGATCAAATTGGAAAATATAGGCATTACTGGCTCTTTGCTTTCATGGTTCAAATCTTACCTCGATCAAAGACAGCAAAGAGTTGTAATTGGCTCAAAAACCTCAAGATGGAATCTCGTATCTAGCAGCATTCCCCAAGGTTCAATACTCAGTCCTCTACTGTTTTTGATATATATAAATGACATTGTCGATGGAATTGGATGCGACATACATTTGTTTGCAGATGACACATCGCTGTCAATAATTGTTGAGAATCCAACCGAGGCTGCGGGAATATTATCCGATATATTGAAACTTGAAAATTGGTCTCAACAATGGCTTGTTACTTTTAATGCATCGACAACAGAAGAAATTATAGTATTGAGGCAAATAAACCAACCATCACACCCATCTTTGGAATTCTTTGTGGAAATTATAGAAAAGGTTTATACCCATAAACACCTCGGTCGGACGCTTAACAGTCATGGAACATGGGGTGATCACATTGACGCCACAGTTCAGAAGGGTTGGAATTGTTTCTGCAACAAGTAGACTTTTCCTTTGGAAGACCTGTCCTAGAGTACGCTTCACCAGTTTAGGATAACTGTACTGTTATCGAAGCTGATGAACTTGAAGCAGCCAGGCTTGTCACAGTGGCAACGAAGAGTGCTAGTAAAGCTAGATTGTATCTTGAAACTGGTTGGGAGACACTATACCAGAGACGTCAAAAACAAAAACTTATTCAAATTCACAAAATTTATCACAAATATTTACCGAGCTATCTCTCTAATTTGATACCATGACACGTGCATGAATCTCGGAGTTATAACTTGAGAAACATTCAAAATTTGATCACCCCATACTCACGTACAACATTGAGACAAAAATCATTTATTCTGTCAACGATAGAAATTTGGAATGAACTTCCAACAGTTACAGGTGAAACAAAATCCCCTGCAGCTTTCAAGATGCTACTAAATACAAATAACAAACCACCTAAATTCTATTAATGCTGCTCTTCCAGAAGTACCCAGATATATCACTGTAGAATGAGATTAAACTGCAGTAACTTGAATGAAGACCTTTTCAATAACCACTTATCCAATACCCCATTTTGTAACTGTGGTCAGGTTGAATCAGCACACCACTTCTTTTTGGAATGCCCATTGTATGACAGAGCTTGCCAACAATACAATTAACCAGTCACCAAATCCGATAACTTTGGATATCCTTTTGTTTGGATCAGAACACTTAACAGAACAATAAAATTATAAATTTTAAGTAATTTGTATATTTTTTATACTTACCAATGGCCCAGACTAGCTGGTGCTAACTCAACAAGAGGCCCCAGGGGGCCTTAGGCGCTCACCGAATGTTCCATACTGTTAAGACACAAATTTTAATCAAAGCTATTAAGGTTCTACAGAGTAAATCTATACTCTTTGTGGCGTTAAAACATCAACAGGACTGAATGGGACAATGCTGCTGATCAAATATCAAAAGATTCTGCATGATGGTTCTGAAGAAGATTTTTAAAGAATTTTCCTTGAGTTACACAAAGTAAACATTCATGCCCCCATTGTGAGGCCCAATATTGATCGAGGGACTCAATTTGAACAAACTTGAATCAGAACCTTACTAAGATGCTACATACCAAATATCAAAAGATTTTGCCTACTGGTTTGGGAGAAGAAGATTTTTAAAGAATTTTTTTTCTTAAATTGCACTAAGTGAAAATTCACGTCCCATAGGGAGCCCCAATATTGATCGAGGGACTCAATTTGAACAAACTTGAATCAGACCCATACCAAGATGCTGTATACCAAATATCAAAAGATCATGCTCGTTGGTTCTGGAGAAGAAGATTTTTAAAAAAAAATTTTTAAATTGCACTAAGTAAAAATTCAGGTCCCCATAGTGAGCCCCAAAATTGATCAAGGGACTCCATTTGAACAAACTTGAATCAGACCCATACCAAGATGCTGTATACCAAATATCAAAAGATCCTGCCCACTGGCTCTGGAGAAGAAGATTTTTTCCTTAAATTGCACTATGGAAAAGTTTGTGCCCCTATAGGGAGCCCCAATATTGATCAAGGGAATCGATTTGAACAAACTTGAATCAGACCCATATCGAGATGCTGCATACCAAATATCAAAAGATTCTGCCTATTGGTTCTGCAGAAGAAGATTTTGGAAGAATTTTTCTTAAATTGCACTAAGTAAAAATTCACGCCCCCATAGTGAGCCCCAATATTGGTTGAGGGACTCGATTTGAACAAACTTGAATCAGACCCATACCAAGATGCTGCATACCAAGTATCAAAAGATTCTGCACACTGGTTCTGGAGAAGATTTTTTAATAATTTTTCTATAATTCATACGGTGCAATGAGTAATGCCCCATACAGAGCCCCCAAGGGATGTGGCCATTTCATTTGAACAAACGTGAACTGCCATATAGTAATGAACATCCACATGAAGTTTCGTGAAAATCGGACCAGTGGTTTCAGAGGAGAAGTCGTTTGAAAAATGTTCACAACGACAGACGACGAATGGCAAGTGATAAGTTGAGCTCCCTTCGGTGAGCTAAAAATTAATCCAGGACCAAACACAAATTTTGCCCCCCAATCCCCCAAATTTGCATGCAAAACCGAAAAAATAATGTCCTATCTGGTCCTCCATACTTTTCAGATCTGTGCATGCGCAGTATCCAGGAAGACACCGAAATTGGTGCCAACCATCATTCTTTCTATAATTGCTTGTTAAATGAGGTAAACAGCGGGGAGGTATGAGTGCCCACTAATGGGAGGGCCATACCCGTCTGGGCCATTGGTAAGTATAAAAAATATACAAATTACTTAACATTTATAATATTTTTATACAACAACCAAAGGCAAGGACTAGCTGAATCGTAAAAAGGCTGGAGGGCCTAGGACATAAAGGAAAATCCAATCTCTCAATCACTTCAGTAAAGGATATCTCCTACAGGAGAATGGGAGAAGATAGGAATTATATAGGTCTTTCTCCTTTACGAGAAACGAGAAAGACATAACACCAACAATGTAATTGAGTATTACATAATATATAATTCTCCATTTAATACCAGCATAACCCGTTACGCTAATTCGGTGAAGGAAAGCCAATATATAAAGATAGTCAGAGAATGAGACTCTTTATACTCGTTTAAGTGTTCGAGGATTGTATGTATATTAACGCCTGTTTGACGCACCACATATACAAATGCTTCAGTGAGTTACACTTTAAAAACAGTACATAAATGAGACATAGTTATTGCTTCACACCGAGCCACACATTAAAACCATCCCAGCACCGACTCAGGACTAGTCACTGGAGGGGGTCTTCCCTTGCTTTTCACTATAAAGCCAGATGATCATAAGGGAAAAAACCATCCCCCCCCCTTCCCCTTGTTCTGAGGTATGAGACCTCAGAATGAAGAGGGCAGCGGAACAGCGTCACTGCTGGAACGGGCTGCCTTAATAACTATAGATATAACCATTAATAGACGACATTCTGAGCAACAGAAAGAGGACCTAAAGATCTAAGGTCACCGGAGATGGACTCTAAATTTCTCAGGTAAAACTTGGTAAATGTAGAGGGCTGTGTCCAGTACGCAGCCTTCATGAGATCAGTAATCAAATGGCTATGCTGTTAGAATAAGCCCAAGAAGTGGACAGGCTCTAACTTCATGTGCTGATACCTTATTTACAGAACTTTGATCCAAAGATAGATTTTCATAGGCAATGCGTATTGCCAACTGAATCCATCTAGCAACTGAATGAACTGAAATATCTTTCTTGTTAGAAATCAATGAAAGAAAGAAACGTTTTCTTCCGTTTCTTATAAAATCTGATCGACATTTATATATGTGCATAGCCCTGACTGGACACAGCAGAGGTCTATGGTTGTCCGTGGATGACAGAGCCTTAATGGCAATAGGCTCAGGCCGTTTATCTGTAGTCTGATTCTTAGCCAGAACTCCCACTTCCGTAGTTAGGGTGATGGTACTACCCACACTACGGTAGTGAGATTCATCAACTGATAAAGCAGGAAGTTCACTAACTCTTCTAGCAGATGCAAAGGCTAAGAGAAATGCCGTTTTATAGGTCAAAAATTTGAACTCTACAAAGTCCAACGGCTTAAACTGAACTTCTTTAAGCTTCAACAGAACCCAAGCCAAATTCCACTTAGGAATTAATCTGAGGGTTCTTGGTCTATTAAAAGAGAAATTTCTAACCAGCTTGGAGAATGAAGCATTAGATCCAATAGCCAAATTATCATGATGAGCATAAGTGTCTGATAACATAGACCTATAGCACTTAATAGTGACGGGCTGCAGTTTGAGACAAACAAGTAGACCAGGAAATTGACAATATTTGATATGGACGGATCATAAACGTCTATCGACTGATCCTTACACCAACGGAAGAAAATCTTCCAATTCGCTGCGTAGTTCAACGAAGAGGAGGACCTCCTGCAGTTAGAAATTGCATCCACTGCTCATCCTGTAAACTGTTTTCCGTGCAAGAAGGACCGCACAACGGAAATACGTGAAGGTTGAGACCTTCTGGGTTGTGATGCAGTGCGTGCGACTTCACCTGATAAAGAAGGTCCTCTTGTGGAGGAAGCTCCCGGGGAATGTCCCATCTGAACGACACCTGAGAAGACTGATCCAAAGTTTCTGTGACCACAGAGGTGCTACTAGTAGAATTTTGCAATGAGAATGTTTGACCTTTAACAGAATCTGCTGAATCAACGGAGTTGGAGGATACGCATATCCTGTCATTCCGTCCCATGAGATTGACAGAGTGTCTACTGGATACACTTGATGGTCTGGACATGGCAACATAAACGTCGGTAACTGATTGTTCAGGTGCATCGCAAACACATCTATCATGGGGCGATCCCACTGGTAGCAAATCTGCCTGAATACTCGCTTGTTGAACGTCCACTCCGACCTTTCCGAGAGAGTGAATCTGCTATTATGTTCAGATGACCCAGTATATGACGGACAGAAAGTTGAACCTGATGATTCATGACATATAGAAGAATCTTCTCCATTAGTTCGCATAACAGAATCGAATGAGTGCCTCCCTGGTTCCTGATGTACGCTACTACTGTCGAGTTGTCCGACAGAATCTGAACATGAGTGTCTGCTATTATGTGAATCCAATAATGTAGAGCTAGCCATATTGACATCATCTCTTTGATGTTTATGTGCTTCTCTAGGAACCGAGGGTCCCAAAGACCCTGACTCTTCAAGTCTGCAGGACTTAGGGACGCGCCCCAACACGTCTGACTCGCATCTGTCATAATCGTGAAAGCCGGATCCGGCAGATGAAGCAGAACAACCTGAGTTAACCACTAAATATCTGCCCAAATCTGAACCCTTTGTTTTACCAGATCCATTAAAACAATACTGGTTTCGAGCAAATGCGACTTCACACTCCAGTTCTGAGTAAAGAATATCTGGAGTGGACGCGTACGCAGGTGACCCATCGGAATAAGATCTGCAGTCGCTCCGCACAGCCCCAACAGTCGCATGAATTCCCTCACTGTTAATGTGTCTGAGTGTAGACAAAAGCGAGCATAACAACGGACTAATTTCGCTCTGGGTAACGGCTGACGAACCAGATTGTTGTGAGTCTTGAAACTCATTCCCAAGTGAGTGAATGACTTGGACGGAGCTAGATCCGACTTTTTCTGGTTTACGATGAAACGGAGACGTCAGAGTAATAGAAGCAGACTGAACATCGTTCTGAAGAATAATTCTGTTGCTGTATCTTTGTAGAATGTTGTCCAAGTAAGCCGACGTTACCGCAGATGAATGAGCTCAGAAGTGTGACATTACCAAGTTCATTATTCGAGTGAATGCCCAGGGAGCCAGGTTCAAGCCAAAGCACATTGCTCTGAACTGATACACCTTCCCTTGTATGGTGAACAGTAGGTACTTTCTGAACCCGGATGTACCAGGACATAAAAGTAGGCATCCTTTAGATCTATGCTTGCCGCATAGTCGTTCATTCGAACGCTCGCCCTTACCATATATTCTCCATATAGAACTTCGGAGCCACGATAAGCTTGTTTATCCAGCTCTAGTCTATTACTGGTCGGAACGAGCCATCTGGCTTCGGTATGAGGAACAGATGACTGTAAAAACCTTGAGAACTTTGATTCTCGACAACCTCTATTGCTTCCTTTGATAAGAGAGCCTGTACCTCCACTAGGAGAGACTCTCTTTTGCAAGGATCTGATGGAAGATTTGTCCAACGTGGACATCTTGTTAGTGGGGTTTCACTTGGAATGATAGCTGTAGGCCGTCCGAGACTACACTTCTCATCCACTAGTCTTCTGTGACTGCTATCCAGTTTTTCGCAAAGCTTCATAACCTTCAGCCAACTGGCAAGCAATAGAGGTCTTGACCATCACCTGTATGACCTGCGAGGCTTACGGAAGAAGAAACCACATCCTCCCCATGAAGAACCTCGTCCCGTCGGCCTAGGGGCGTCTGACCGATAGTCCCGATCAGACCTCCGCCCCTTCCCGAGTCGCTATACTGATGACCTCCAGAGTAATTATAAGAGGGATTCTTGTACCCTCATGAGGAGTTTCCTTTTAAAGATTTTTGTCTGGAATATCCTCCTTTACTCTTGTCTGCTGAAGCGGGTTTTTGAGACGCCGACTTCAAAAGCAGAGTACTAGATGCTTTCTTAGTAGCCTGATCATAGTTTAACAAAAGCTTGTCATCAAAAATAGTACCGGAGCGACTTGGAGAGAGATTTTCACCTTGTCATCTATCAGTGATGACGACGCAAGGGCAGCATCACATCTGATTAACTCCAGATTAGCCACTGTTAGGGAAGAGTTATACGTAATTGCCCTGGAAAGAACTCTAAGAGAGGTACAAATATCCTCAAATTTTTGGGCTTACACTCTCTGAATTTAACCCTGAAGACCAGAGTGTTAACAACATTTGAGAATAACCTTCAACTCAATGTAGTCATGGGCTAGGTAAGGGGCACATTCGCATATACCTGGAGGAACACTACCATTAGCAATGGGCCCAGACTCACCCCTAAGAATATTCAAGCCACTCATTAATCTCAGCAAATCTCTAAAACATTTGAGTCAATAATATCTTCAGTCTTCTCATCGAATTCCAGAAGACTTGGTCAATTGCCCTCATGTGGCCACACGACCTGTTAATTACTGCCCTGCCATTACCCTCTTATACTTCGGCCCCTCACTCTCAATAGTTCTCGCTGCCTCTCATGTTCTCTCTCATGTGACTTGTTCAGCCCTCTCTTGCTCAAGAGCTCCTTTTTTTTCAACCCTCTCTCACTCAAGTGCTGCCTCTCTCTCAGCGTGAACTACTTTTGCCTCATTATCTGCTGCTCTTGATGCAGCCTCAATGCATTTCAGGGCTATTTGTTTTTCTAACTCCCTCTAATGCTTTAACATTAATTCCTTTTCCTCTCTCTTCTGTTGTTGGTGGACATACTTTATAGCTCTGCCCCTCCAAAACCTTATTTTTTTATTGTGCCAGGAGCAAGATGAGCCAATGGGGTAACGGTATCCATAATTACAATAACTAATAATTAAACCGCTAGGAAATTCATAAAAATATAAATTTTATAGTGAATTTCCTTTTTTATTATACCTACCGCAATTGTTTACTACAGGCTTGCACTACAGTGGAAGACCCTAACTCGGATAAAATACTCTCTATTTTAATCTTTCCCAAGAGATGTGGGAAAGAAAACTGGTGTAAAAAACACTACGAAAAAATAAGCCAAAACTGGGCCGAGCGCCATCGGCACACACCCAGTATGGGATGCTCTTTCCTTAGTACAAATCCACGACTTCCATTAACCAATGCGCAGTGCATCATCAATTCATCATTCTTTTGAGTCCGCCAACATATGAGTTATGTGATCAGCGGGGAGGAAGGATTCTTACCCGAATAAGAAGACAGGAGGGCCTCCATGTAAACAATTGTGGTAGGTGTAATAAGAAAGGAAATTTACTATAAAATTTATATTTTTTATCAACCTACCTTACAATTGTTTACTACAGGCTGAGAGTAAACAATTGTAAGGTAGGTTGTTTACTACAGGCTGAGGATTCACACTGGAACCGTGGACAGAGGAAGAGATCCCTAGGCCTATCAAACCATAGCATCACAAACATTAGTAAAAGACAATGAAAGATGAGGCGTATGGTGAAGTGCGACGCACAGACAGAAAGGGCAGTAATAGCACAGAGCTTGAACTGACCCTGTAAAAAAGCTGAATGGCTGGGATAGACAACATCCTGAGCCGAAGAAAGAGGGCCCAAAGGACAAAAGTCCTCTGTCGGCTCCTGCAACTGTCGCAGATGAAAGGAGAAGGTAGCATTTCTCCAATAGGCTGCCAGTATAACATCCGACAACATGATGGAGTTAGTAAAAGAGGAAGACAATGCACGAACCTCGTGGCAGAAAAAATGATTGGTAATACAATCACCAGTAGCTAGACAAGCGGAAGCTGCACGAATAGCAAGACAAATTCATCGAGAAATGGATGCAGGAGAGAGCTAGCATGTGAGAAAACGCATATCCATCCAGGATAAAAGTGCGAACGCCCCTCCCCCCCCCCCCCCCCCCCCCAAGCAGAGCAGTGCCCAAGAAAGTGTCCATCTGGAGTAAACTGCAAAGTCCTAGACCTTTTCAAGGGGAAAGAGCTGAACAAGCTTGGAGAGGCAAGGACGAGTGTCGAAACAATGCGGTACCACATATGAAAAAGGTCTCCGAAGCATGGACTTGTACCCATTGCTGGAGACCCCCAGAAACAAACATATACCAGAAACTCCGCAAGCAGTGTGGTCGAAGGAGTGACAGAAGCCACAGAGTGATCGCACACCATCGACAGAAGAACCTTCTACTTAGCCGGAGGCTAAACCAGTGGAGTGAGTGCCTCCTTGAAGAAGAAAAGCAACTCCACTGCTTGTCTCTAAAAACCACTACGGAGGAGACAGGACCCGACAAAAGACATGTGCGAAGGCACATTGAAGTCAGGTCAACTAGAAACCTCCTTATGTGACTTTGGCAAAGAAAGTTGCGACGAAGAGGGAGACATGACGGAACTGCCGCTAACAGAGAGCGGAGCAGAGTGATCCACACCCACCGAGGCGACAGGGGTGTGATCGAAAGGATTCGACAACTGCAGGTTCATATCTGGGCTAGAACCTGAGGCGGAATTGGAACCGGCAGGAAGGCATAGCCGACAAGACCGTCCCAAAGGAGGGCCAGAGCGTCCATGGTGAAAGCCAGAGCATCTGGACACAGGGACAAGAAAGTGTCCACCTGATGGTTCCAACGAGTCGCAAAGAGATCGATGGAACACCGGCATGTGGAGCATCCACTCGGTGGAAAAGAACCTGCCCCATCGGGACAGGGAGTCAGCTAGGACGTTCAGACGAATGGAAATGTGATGAACAACCAGCCCGGCGTTGACATCCTGAACGAGCAGAAGAAGATCCCGAGCCAATTTGAACATTGGAACCGAGTGCGTACAGTCCTGGTTCCAAATGAAGCAACCACTGTCGAATTCTCGAACAACAGAAGGACCTGACGATTCGACAGGTGAGGTATCCACTGCCTCAGAAGAGCAAGAAGCTCCTTCTGGTTGATGTGTAGAGATGCCCGAGCCTGGTCTCACATCCCATTAAGGGAAAGACCTAGAGGATCCAATGTCGCACCCCATCCAAGATCGCTGGCATCTGCCGTCAGAACGCGATCGGACGTGGGTAAGTCCAACGGGACATCCTGCGTAATCCACTGAACATTCATCCAGTGGAGAAGGTGAGGATGAAGAGATTCTGGTAACTGAAGCATCAGATCCAGAGAATCGACATTCAGCCTCCAACGAGTGAGCAGAAAGTGTTGGAGAGGTCTGACATGCAGCCGACCTAGAGGAATGAGATCCGTCACCGAAACGCAGAGACCGAGCAGCCAGAGAATACCCCAGGCTGTCGCGGGTGTGGACTGGTACAGAGTCAGAGCAAAAGCTAAGAGAATCACAGCCCTGGCCTGGGGAACCGTCACCATTTTTAACTGAGTGCGGAAGGCCATCCCCAGATGACAAAAACGACAGAGAAGGGACCAGATCCAACTTCTCCTCATTGACTCTGAATCCTAGCGACATGAGCAAGCTCAACATAGTGTCGACATCCAACTCCAGTAAGGCAGCATTGGAAAGCCTCTGGAGGATATTGTCTAGATATGCCGAAGTAGTCACCCTGGACATGCGACATCAGCCGTGTGAAGGTCCAAGGAGCCAGGATGAGGCTGAAAGGCATGGCCTTCAACTGGTAAACTCGCCCCAGAAAAGCGAACCTGAGATACTTCCGTGACACCCGATGAATCGGAACTTGAAAGTAAGCGTCTTGCAGGTCAATTCTGGAAGCGAAATCTCCCTGGTGAATGGAACGGCGGACCGACCTGAAAGTCTCCATGCTGAACTTGCGAACAATGATAGACTGGTTCAGACTACTCAGATCGATAACCAGTCAGAGTCGGCCGTCCTTCTTCGGCACCAAGAACAGGCGGGAATAAAACCCCACTGAATGTTCTTGACGACCTCGAACGCCCCCGTGGCCAGGAGATTGTCTATCTCCATGGACAAATGCTCCCGACGTAAAACGTCTTAAGGAACTGTGGTTGGAAAAGGCACTCTGGACAGAGTGGGGTTGCTTCGGAAGCGTATTTGCCGCCCGGACCGAACAACATCTAACACCCAAAGATCAGATGTGATGGTGGCCGAACAGTCTGCGAACTCTGCTATCCTTCCTCCAACCTGAGACAAATCGAGGTGAGGACCTTCAGTTCGAACCCCGACGAGGCCCACGAGAGGAGAAACCACCTCCTCTACTGAATGAAGAATCCTGAGACTTCCCCCAGCCTGCCGAAGCTTACCCTAACCCCGTGAGTAAGAAGTAGAAGCGGTGGCAGAAGGATCAGCCCTTTGCTTCGCAGAGGAAGCAAAAGGGTACTTGTTAGGCTTTGAACGGTCCCTGTCTCCCCTAGAAGGCTGATCAAGCTGACGAAGCAGCAGCTGATTTTTGGAATGACGTAGGACGTCATCCCGGACCGTCGACACGGAACCCATGGAACAGTAGCGGACCTGCCAAAGAAGCAGATCGAAGAGCAGCGCGCTGCCCCCAGGAAGAGATCGGCCTGTGTCCAGCACAGAGTCCCTTCGAACTAGTTCCAAAATAGCCGTGTCATAGGCATGCGTGTGAGTAAGATGCATGATAGTGTTGTACGGTTAACAGGTTTTATAAGTCGGTTTCGGTTTTGCTTGAAAACCGAAACCGTGTAACTGGTAAATGAGTACGGTTTCGGTTTTTTCCTAAAATGTCGGGAAGAGATGTTTTCTTTATTCAGTTTGCACTAACAATGTCTGAAATGTCAAGCTTTGTCAGGAAATGACAGTGTCATCAATGCACGCCACATTCTGGGTGTAAAAGGGTCACTGCAGCATGTCCAGATCACTCGAGAATGATGTATGACAAGTTGTCAATCACACATCATTGATGTAAAAATGGGTTGTGTTTTCTGCGAGAATGACAAAACAGACAGCCAACACGCCTACATTTCACTGATTACAGGAAATACCTTACGCAATTGGCTTCGTTTTTGAACAGGTTTGTATGACATAGTCAATCAGTTTAATTAAAATTACTTATCTATAATCTGTTGGACAGGGAATAATATCATATCAGAAAAAGGTCTTGGCATTTCACTGTCGTATTCGAAAATAACATTTGTCACGGGTTGCCCCACCATGTGTTTCGGATGTAGTCTGTTGCCTCCCTTGGTGTGCTTATCCGGGAAGAGGTTTTACTGCAATTCAGTCTTGGGACGTTCCGACCCGAGTCGATTTGTCCTGAAGGCTTCGGCCCACTAAAAACACGAAACCGCAAGTTCTTATTCTATTTAGTTCAATATATGAAGGCCAAAACGGGGGGGGTGGGGGGGGGGGGGGGGGGTGGTGGGGGGGGGGTGGGGGGGGGGGGGGGGCTCTTTTCCATACATCAGTTCATTGTCAAATATGTTAGGATGGGTGTCTAGGTGACCCACTTGGCAACGCTTGTTATTATTTGCAATGCCTGGTAGGGTCATTATGTTAGTCTGCACAGGGCCCCATCCAGGAGTGAGCACTGAACGGAGCCCTGGGAAATTGTGAATTAGATCTTTTCACACCCATGTGTTAATATCAATTCATCATAGACTCTCTATGCCTGAACTTAAAGACAAGAGGTGGGGGGGGGGGGGGCATGTGCCTAGAATTGGTGAGTGGTGATATTCTACGAACACTGTTACATTTTATTTTCTTTTATATTATTTTGTTTCGATAATGCCTGCCATTTATACACTTAGCACAAATGCTAGGCAATGCCAATTACATCTAGAGCTGTGCGGTATACCGAAACCGAAACCGTATACCGCGGTTTTAGCCAATACCGGCAAACCGAACCGACCTCGGACGAAATACCGTAATACCGGACGCGAACGGTATGAGAACAGACTGCACTTTATACTCACCCAGAATCACGGGTGTTTTAGTATTTTTACGAAATTACGAACGTACCGTATATGTCCGTGTATAAGTCGCATCTTTTTGCTTGGAAAAACGGGACCAAAATTGGGGTGCGACTTATACAAAGGTAATTATTTTTCAGCAAGTTTTCAACAGTGATATGAGGACTGAACGGACACCAGATCGGCCCATGTCGACGGTTTGTATCACAGCGATTCACCTGCTTTGAAAATTTGTTTATTTTATTTCACCTCTTTATTTCTTATTTCTGTGTTGTGCATTAACTTGATCACAAAATAAAATTTAAAAATAAATATAAAAAAAAATAAAGTAAAAATAGGAGATTATACTCAATGTGTTCTTGTTGATTTTTTTTTTCTCGGTGAGTGGAGGGGTGGTGAACAATCGAAAATTCGAAACCGCATGCAATTAATTTCCTTCAAAATAATTACGGTACCTGTTCATGTCTTCAACATCTCCAGTAATAATTCACAATAGAATATTCCATGGTTGTATATCTCAACATATTTTGGATATTGGTATGAGTTATTTACGAAATTCGCAAGGCAATCAAATTGTTTACACAGCACACCACATGCGTTTTTTAAGGGGAATTCCCTTTGAAGAACATTAACAAGAATCATGCAGTTACTTCCCTTTTACTTTACATTCACACTTTCGGGAATTTCCGTCGCATCCCGACTTCATGACCTATTTGTTCGCACGTGCAATTCGTTTAAATGGCATGGGAATAAAGCATTTTTCTTTGTAGTTTTACATTTGGATTTACCATTTGAATTCAACTTACCTCATTCTTACCTGAACACATGCACCGGAGCATTCCTTCTTTTACTGGCGTGAGTAATAACAAACACAGTTGACATATATCTTTTAATAAATACGATACACGAGTAATAACAAACACAGTTGACATATATCTTTTAATAAATACGACACATTATTGAATGTATCAATGAAGAATACAAACAAATATAATTTATAAATATACTGTAATCAGTCATCAAACATCCCTGTTCAGTCCACAAGACTTCCAGACTGACAAAGCCAATATCTTGTAACAAATCCTCGTTTGAACTTTGAATGCTACAGTGTTCTATGTCCCAGTGGGACATAGAACATTGTAGGTCTGAGGCGACAAAATGTCTACTATGAGCTTATGACTGAAATTATCTGACTTTATTTCACTACGTTTTGAATCTCTCACTGAATACCGATACCGAAACCGTAACCGAGGTATTGCAGTAGAAAATACCGAAACCGATACCGAACTCAAAATACCGATACCGCACAGCTCTAATTACATCATCACTGAAAATATGACAGTATGGGCATTATATCGACACTACATAGTTTCTGTTGGAAACTGCAGATGTCTTACTATAAAAAACCAAAAACCGACTTATAAACCGAGTTTTTTTTAAAAAACCGAACCGAAACCGAACCGAGACAAGAAAAATAAAACCGCACAACACTAATGCATGAGCGCCTTGGACAGCACACGCAAAGGAGCCCGTAGATTGTCAAACCTATCTGGAGGCAGATAGGCAGCTAAAGCAGAGACGTGATCAGAAAGAGAAAGCATACCCAGCATTCCTCTCGATAAGCCCAACATGGACTGCAGAGTCGTCATAGGAATGACGGCAGACTTGGGCTTGGAAATCTGAGGCAATTGGAGTCCTGATCCAAAACCGTCAAAGTCTGGCAGACTGACGGATTGGCGAAATCGTAGTAATGATAACGCACCGGAGGCAAAAAAGGTGTCAACCCTGGAGACGAACGGAGCCTTCATAGCCTTGGAACTCAGCTTAGAGTCCAATGCTGAAAATGCTGCAACCATCTGTACTGACTGGCATGGTCGAAGACGCCCAGAAGCAGGTTGCTCCACAGGCTGTAGGTGCGCGACCAATGATCGCGGCCTGGCTGACACTGTCAGCAGGTTGGATGGTTTGAGAACCGGAAGGAACCCAAACACAAAGTCAAGAGCTGCCCCCAAGTCAGAAGACTGCATGCTCTCGACATTAAGGATGTCTGACTCCTCCCCGGATTCGGAAGACACATAGCCCATCGTCGGCAAACCAGTCGACGCCTCCCATGGTGTAGGCACAAGGGGGATCAGAAAGCGGCCTGTTTCCAATCCCTGGAGGCGGCGCCATAGGGGGTGCCTGGAAACCACTCGCTGCCTCGCTGGAAGCAACAGGAAGGTTCTTGGACAGAACCTGAGTGAGTAAAGAGAGGGCCTCCCTAAGCTCACTGCCTGTACCAGCCGGTTCGACATGGGGACGAACCAGCAAAGTGGCTTCACACCTGAACCTCTTAACCAGCAAAGGGTCACGATCCTCCAATACACCCGAAGTGGGGCGACAGGCGGCAGCCGAAACATCTGAGGGCAGACATGTATAGGGGTACGACACACCCCGACGATCAACATAGCGGAACTCAGGAGAGTTGCCGCGGACCTCTGCGGGGCAGAAGGTCCAGTCTGAACAGAAGGCGTTGGTCCCGCAAAACTGGCCGTGTGACCAGAATGAGTGGACGGAAAACGCCAATGACAAAACTGTGGTACTCGACGGCGCAGAGACCACAGTAAAGGGTCCAGCAAGCAGCCACTTCCAACTTCGCAGAGTTGAAGCCAGGAAAGGCTGAGGCCGATACCCCCACGTCTACACTACCAAACACCGCTGCTGACCACTGCAGGTATAAAACTGCTGTGCTCAACGGCTGAGAGGACACAGCAGGGGGTTCAGTCGGCAGCCACTTCCGACTTCGCCGAGTTGAAGTCGGGGAAGGCTGAGGCCGATACCCCACAACCACACTACAGACATCCCTGCAGACCTTTGCAGGGATAAGCCGAGGCCAGCTAAAAACGGTGCCCAATGACGTTGTAGACGGAACAGCAGTAGCAGCAGATACGACGGGAGCTGTTGGAACTGCGGAAAAGGGGAGAGAGCCACCTAGCTCGGCCTCCAAAGGAAGAGTCACAACCCTAGTGACAGCCTCAGATGTCAGATGGAGAGGGCGCATAGTCCCGGAACCAGGCATCTCTTCACCAGAAATCCAACAGCTCCTGCAGTATCCACCACGGTAAAAAAAAAAAATACACATCCCCCACGGAAGGGGAATAACTCTCACCAGACGTGGTCGAGTCGGGAGGCCCCGAAACAACAACGTTCCCCCCTCCCCTCCCCCCCCCCCCCCCCCGCTGGTGCGGGAGGAGCTGCACATCCCCCACGGAGGGGGAGTAATTCTCACCAGACGTGGTCGAGTCGGGAGGCCCCAAAACGACAGCTTTCCCTACCCCCCGTGGGTGCAGGAGGAGCTGCACATCCCCCACGGAGGGGTATAACTCACACCAGACGTGGCCGAGTCGGGAGGCCCCGAAACGACAGCGTCAACCCCCCCTCCCCCCTCCCCCCCATGGGTGCGGGAGGAGCTGCACATCCCCCACGGAGGGGGTATAACTCTCACACCAGACATGGTTGAGTCGGGAGGGCCCAAAACGACAGCGTTCCACACCACCCATGGGTGCACAAGAAACAGCCACGAGAAAGCACCAAGGCGAGGGCAAAAGGAATTGCCCTAAAGGAACTGAACCGGAAAAAAACAGAGGTGAGAGCAGGAGAAGAAAAAGGTGAACTCAACAGATACAGAAAGTAGAAGAACCCCCTCAACTACGAGAGAAGGTGGCAGAAAAAAAACGGTGGGTACACAACAGAATCCAGACGGCCGACAGGGATCTAAAAAAAACAGAAATTCAGCCCTCAACAGAGTGAAGAAATCCTGTCCAGACAATCCCTGATTGACACCTAACTCCAATAACAATTAAATTTATCAACCGAAAAAATTTCATTGTCGAACCGCATTGACATGATGTCAAAAAAACATTCGCGAAAACAGTATAGTAAATAATATACAATGAGAATGTGGTTGAAAATATTAACGAGAATATATAAAACACAGTCCTGTTATTACACGATCTTCAGATCCATAATTCCAGTCACAGGAAAACCATTATCGACGAGTTGAATTATCGCTGTTTCATAATGCATATGGCGGAGACACATCCTTCACGTATCTCAGATAAAAAAAGAATGAGTCATTAGCGACGCATATGCACACTGGCAACGAAAGTCGTGGAGTTGTACTTGGAAGAGAGCATCCCGTACTGGGTCTGCGCCGGTTGCACTCAACCCAGTTTTGGCTTATTTTCTCTTGGAGCTTTTGCTCCACTTTTCTTTCCCAAATTGCTTGGGAAAGACAAAAATAGAGAGTATATTATCCGAGTTAGGGACTTCCACTGTAGTGCAAGCCTGTAGAAAACAATTGTGGATAGGTTGATAAGAAATGGTCCATGTATATATAATTATACAGAACACAAATCGCCATGAATTTATCCCCACCAGAGTGTTCAAATTCTCTTCAGGCACCCACATTCCCTAGATGATGTCTCCTCGCTACTCCACAATGTATTGTCTATTTGCTGCTTCCAAACAACCTGTGAGGAGTAGCTTGCCTTTTTAATGCTGATTGTTTTCCTGTTTCACTAACAATCACTGTCCATCAACTCCTCTGACTCGCTTTACTTGCTTCAACAATATTAACACTTTATCATCAGCCTACGCACTTTCGGGTGTACTTCATAGTCTTGTTCCAATTAAGATAGTAATCTGCAACTGTTTAAACATACAATGTTCACGCATAAGATTTGCCTAGCTTCCACTCAGAACACTCCATGCTCCTAGCTTGAGATGAAACTATTAGCTCTCAATAGCTCCCTTTAACTAACTTTACTTCTGTGTTATATGGCCCCCATCAATCACTTTAACCTAATAACTTGTTCTACTGCCCTAAATGGGCTCTCTCCAAATATAACTACCTTTGAGTTCACTTAGCCCAATAACTTCCTCTAATGCGCTAAAAAGCCTCTCACCAAATAAAACAACTCATTCCAACAGCCATCACCAAAAACAGCCGATAGCTGGGAGTTCCAAGCTTTCTTTCAAATGGATATGGACTACCCAATCTTTCCGATTTTCTTAAATACCAAACACCCAAAAGGTGGTTGAGCTGTCTCTCTCTGAATAATGTAACAGTGATTAATGGGTTCTTTTGAGTTTTTTTTTAATTTACCGTGCGAGACACCATCATGCTGCTTAATTCATGTTTTCGGCAATGTTAATACAGCTGATTTGCTATGTCTAAATGCCATCCACACAAAGTCCAGTGATTAATAGCTTGCCATCAACAAACCACCACAAAATATGCAATTATTTACATATCTGCATATCCATTTCAAATCGATTTTGACAATCGGTGAGGAGTAAACAGAATTGTATGTTAATCAGTTGACCTTGTAAATGTGCGTATAAACAGAAATGCCGACAAATGGAGAAAAAAAACTGAGGTGCCAAGTAGAGCTGTAGGTTAACCAAAACCGAACCGAGGTTTTTAGTTTTTTTAAAAAAACCGAAACCGAAACCGTCGACATCCCGTAATCTAAGGTTTTTCGTTTTTTATTAAATATTGTCTTGCTGCAGAAATTCACAGAATGTAGCCATTCTAGAGTAGTGAGAGTACCCAGACACTGCCAATGGCAGTGTCTGGGTACTCTCACTACTCTGGGAAGGCTACATTCTGTGAATTTCTCACATTTCAGTTTAGTTGTGTTTGCAGCTTTCCTCAAGTTGCGTGTAGGTGTCAGACCTCGAAAAATGGCCCAGCACAATAAAAGTTCTGTATATTTAGGTAATTATTATATTGGCCTTCCTGATTCTTCATGTATTATAGCTTATTTCGGGCATTCATTGAGTTTCACCCATTTTCACTACCATTCAGTTATGACTCGAGACATAAGAATGAGTTTTATTGAATTTTACTTCTCATGAACAAACCGAAAACCGAACCGAACCGAGGTTTTACTCCACGTGAAAAACCAAAACCGAAACCGCACAAGAAATTTCAAAACCTACAGCTCTAGTGCCAAGGAGCCTTAATCTTAGGGCCCTGCAAATCTCAAATTTCAGGTTGAATCAAATCCAAACTGAATCAGGCAGAAGATTTTGATTCAAATTGAATTGAATCTCAAATCGAATCTCACCACTTTTCAATTTGTAGATATTGAACCTTCTTATGATTGTAAATATTGTCAGTCTGAGTAGATTAAAAAAAAACATACTATTTCAGGACGGAATCAAAGTAATTTGGGAAGTGGAACCTCCTGCTGGAACCTTTTTTCCAGAATCAGGCCTTCAGGCCTGGCATTCTTCAAAAAGCAGGAGGGCTAAAAATCTCTCTCCTCACATGGCCTAGGGGAGCAATTAGCTCTCCTCAAGCTTACAAAAGCTAAAAGTGGCAAAATGAAGTTGTACTATTAATGAATTTTGCCTAGTGGGCTTTGTACATTTTATTTGATGCTGCTAATCAGGTAGTCTCTGTGAGACGGCTACACTGCCCCTCCCACACCTCTGGGCCTTGGCATCATCCAAAGATGTTATATGTGAAGTATGAAAACCTTTGGAGAAGTGGTATGGGAGAAGAAGATTCTATAATATTTTTCCCATTACTCACAGTGTCAAACTAGAGTGATGTCACGCATGCAGCACGACTGTCCCAGGAATGGCAATGCTTAGACGCAAAATAGTTTTTGTTAACAGTTTACCTAACGAATCTGCCATATCTGCACTCGTGATATACAAAATATGCAACTGAAATTTTATTTTTTCATTTCTCTACTTCAAAACATACCTCATGACCTATTAATGGAACAAACTTGATGAGCTTGTTCCAATAAGGAGTAATAAGCCATGGTAAGAATTGTGTGTGTGTGTGTGTGTGTAGGGGGGGAGGGGGGAGCTGTGGAACCTATATTGAAACCAGGCCTGTATTACTAGCTGGAAAATACACATATCAACTTTGGTTGAAATCAAATAATCCACAGTGGAGTTATCAGTCGGAAACCAATTGTTTACAGACAGATGGATGGACCGACAGATGGACGAACGAAAGTCATGACTAAAGCCCTGGCTATAAACAGTCAGGCTAAAAATGCATTTTGTACCAAAGAAAAAATATTGCAGGAATGGCCCTGGGTGAGGAGGGGGTGGGGTGGGGGATGAGGAGTGGGGGAGAGTGGGGGTGTATTAGGGCAGTCTATTTTGTATTTCCACATGTGGTCAGTCTGAATCCTTCAGAATGCATTTTGAGCAGAGAAAAAAAAAAACATTAACGAAAACTGTAAAAAAGCATTTTTCATGTAAGAAAAAAAAAGTGCCTATATTGGCCCCCTGGAAAGGGGGAGGGGGAGGGGTGGTGGTGGTGGGGGTGTTGTGTGGGGTATGTGAGTTTAAAAAAAGGTTATGCATATAGTGACTGTAAATAGTTCAAACTGCATATTCGAGGAAAGGAAAAAAAAAATGCCTAATTGGGAGGGGGGGGGGTGTTTGGGTTTTTAACCAAAACTGTAAACAAGCATTTGTGAAAAAGTCAAATTTGGTTCAAATTGGCCTCTCAGTTCGGAAAATAGAAATTTTGGTACAATTCGGGCTCCCAACGTAAGTTTAAAAAAAAGGTTCTGCATGTAGTGACTGTAAATAGTTCAAAATGCATATTGGAGAAAAGAAGAAAAAGAAGGCCTAATGGGGGAGGGGGGGGGAGGGGTGTTTGTCTGGGTTTTTTAACCACAAACTTGGACTCATCCTACCAAATTACATTGAAATCCCTTCATAATTATGGCCTGTGGAATATTCTACAGGTTTTCGGGCTTCGGGCCTCTGCTGTCGTCACGGTTGCCCAAAAGGGGACGTTCTCATCTAGACATTATATGAAGTCAACCTATCAAGTTACAATGAAATCCCTCCATAAATATGACCTGTAGACTGTGCTAAAGGTTTTCGGGCTTCGGGCCCCTGTTGCCGTCACAGTTGCCCAAAAGGGGACGTTCTCATCTAGACATTATATGAAGTCAACCTATCAAGTTACAATGAAATCCCTCCATAAATATGACGTGTAGACTGTGCTAAAGGTTTTTGGGCTTTGGGCTCGGGCAGCCATCATGGTTGAATGATCGCAACAAAAAAGGGGCATTCTCATCTGGTCATCATGTGGATTGATCCTACGAAGTTACATTGAAATCCCTTCATAAATATGAGCTGTAGACTGTGCTGAAGGTTTTTGGGCTTCGGGCACCTGTAGCCGTGACAGTTGCCCAATCACGTCCAAAAGGGGACTTTCTCATGTGTAGAAATTATATGAAGTCAACCTATGAAGTTACAATGAAATCCCTCCATAAATATGACCTGTAAACTGTGCTAAAGGTTTTCGGGTTTTGGGCTCGAGCAGTCGTGACAGTTGATAGATCACGCCCAAATGGGGAAATTCTCATGTAGACATCATACAGAGTCATCATATCAAGTTACAATGAAATCCGTCCATATTAAATATGACCTGCAGACTGTGCCAAAAGTTTTTGGGTTTCAGGCTTGGGCAGCCATCATGGTTGACAGATCATGCCCAAACGGGCATTATACAGAGGCATTCTATGAAGTTGCAATGAAATCCCTTCATAAATACGACCTGTAGATTGTGCTAATGGTTTTCGGGTTTTGGGCTCAGGCAGCCATACCAGTTGACCGATCACGACCAAAAGGGGACATTCTCATGTAGACATGACCTAAAACCTGCATATGAAATTTCGTGACGATCAGACAAGAAATACCAGGTATAGTCTGTACTTTAACCAAAACTCCAAATGTCAACTAAACAAGAATAAGAAAAAAAAAAAAAAAAAAAAAAAACACACTTGAACCTTCAATAAAAAACTTTAACCACAAACTTTAACCAAAACTCTAAATGTTAACAGAAAAAGGCAGACGGACAGATGGACAGATGAATGGTCGGACGGACAAAAGTCATTACTATAGCCCTCACTGTAAACAGTCGGGCTAAAAATGATGACTCAGCATTTTTTCAAAAGTCCTGGAAAAGTACCCTTTGATCAAACCAATGGCAATTTTTTGGGGGGGACCATTCCCTTCTGCTGTTCCTAAGGAAGCTTCACACAAAATAAAAATTCTCAGTGCTGTATAGATTTGGAGATATGAGCATTTTAAATTTTTTCTATTTTCAGCTCCTGCGGTTCCCATGGGGCGGCAGGAAATTTTGGGGGGCATAAATTAGGAACATATGACCCAATAAGCCCTCAAGTCAAATTTGGTTCAAATTGGCCTCTCAATTCGGAAAATAGAAATTTTGGTACAATTCGGGCTCCCACAGGAAGCCCAAATATGAACCCAGGGACTTGGCTTGAACAAACTTGAATCTCTATCCTGCTGCATACCAAATATCAAAAGAGCCTGATTGATGCAACTGAAGAAGATTTTTAAAGAATATTCCTCATATTGCACTAATTTGAACATTTGGGCTCCCACAGAGAGCCCAAATATGGACCCAGGGAATTGATTTCAACAAACATTTGAATCAATATTCCAAAGATGTTATATGTGAAATATGAAAGCTTTTGGAGCATTGGTTTGGGAGAAGAAGATTCTTTAATGTTTTCCCCATTCCCCAGTGTTAAAAAATGCTGACTCAGCACTTTTTCAAAATTAAAAAAAAAGTACCCTATGATAAAACTGTTAGCAATTTTTTTTTTTTGGACCATTCCATTCTGTTGGTCCTAAGGAAAATTATCAGTGCCTTGTAGTTTTGGAGATATGGGCGTTTTACATTTCTTTTATTTTTAGCTCCTGCGGTTCCCATGGGGTGACAGGAAGAAAATAAATTTTTGACATAAATTATCCCAATAAGCCCTCATATCAAATTTGGTTCAAATCAGCCTCACAGTTTGGAAAATAGAAATTTTGGGCGGGGGAAAAATTCTTGCCCCTCCCATAACGATGGCAAATATAGCCCCTCAAACTTCTCTTGAACTAATGTGAGTCTACACCTCAAAAGGAAGCTGCACACCAAATGTCAAGTCTCTGCTACTGCTGGTTCATGAGAAGATTTTTTAAGATTTAGGCACTTTTTGGGCGTGGCCCTACCGAGGGGCAGCGCAACTTGATTTAAACAAACTTGAATTGTCATATGATAGGGAACACGCAAACCAGATTTGGTTCAATTTGTTCAAGTCGTTTGTGAAAAGAAGTCGATAATGTAAAGTTAATGCCGGACGACAACAGACGACGGACAGCAAGTGATTCGTAAAGCTCTCCTTGAGCTTCGCTCAGGTGAGCTAAAAAAAAGCTTATTAAATGAAAAAAAATTAACTTTATTTACAATAATCCACTGTTACTAATGAGGATAACAAACCTTTGAAATCCAGCTTGAATAATTTCTGTGACCTGTCTCTGATAATAAGTGGACACATCACCCACAGCAGAGGTAAAAATGCACTTGATATGCCTAAGTATGTTACAGCAGTTAAAATAATGGTCCAGAACACAAGACTGGCATCAAAATATATTAGTTCTATAAGCCAAGGGTTGTAAGCCTGAAAATGAAAAATGAAATGCTACTTCAGATAGGTACAGTACGTATGTGGTAGTGCACTGTCACTTAAACACCCACTTAGTGGAATGTACACCCAAGAAACAACTCATCATTTCTTGGGAGAAAACGTAATAAAAATAAGCAAAGTCCAATGGTTGTAACACTTCTTGTGTCTCCTATGCTTGGTCACTGAATTTAAAAGCCCCCCCCCCCCCCCCCACCCTGGACCGGGGTCCCCTGGACCTGTCCATTATATTCCTAACGGGGTGTGCCGCCAGTCCAATTGACATGCATTAAACAGTCGCCTTAACCATTGAAACATCTATTAAATGGTCTATCAATAACGTTACATTCACATTATTTTACTACAAGGATGAATCCAGTCATCGGTGCACTTTTTATGCACCTTCCCCCTACCTCCCTCCCCCACCCACCCCTATTTTCTTCTGGAGACGTGTTGTGCATTGTAAATATCTGCTTCGGGTGCGAGGTAATCACATCTTTTAGGATTAAATTTCAAAATTTGGTTGACAATACACTCCGGCAAACTTGGGCCTAGCCCGCCTAGGTGTGCCCCCCCCCCCCCCAGCCCAACCCTCACAGTTTAGTAAAGTCCTTCATCCGACACCGAACCAACAGGGTTCGAAGAAGCATTGGGACGTATACACAGCTCACCAGAAGCATATTAAAAAGTGTATTTTTGTACTATTGAAAGGTAACTAATGTAAGGGAGGTAATCAAATTAACTATCAAAGAACTCTCTTTTTTTCATGCATTGGAAATTGCTGACAGTGCTTTATGCCTAATGTGAGTCCCCCTCACCCCCACCCCCCCCCCCCCCCCCCCCCCATATGTCTCATCAAATTTAATTTGCTTTTTTTAAATAATTTTTAGTGATCTCTGACTTTGATATCATGAACCTTTTTTCTAAAGTCTTTATAAACATCATGCTGGCCACCATTTCAGTATCGTTAAGCTGACAAGTCACAACAACAGAACAAACCTTTTCACCTCGAGCAAAGTTAAATACACCAGTATTGCAGTACCTCTGGTGGATTGCTGGTTTGGGGTTCCAGCCTTAAAATGTCCCCTGTGCCGTCACTTAACCGTGACTCAGTTTATTCTTTTTCGAACAGAAATGTATTTTGTCATCAAATAAAATTCTAAAGGTCCAGTGTGGGTATTGTCAGGCTATGTGAATAGGGTATACTTGGTGTGGTAAAAAAAAATAATGAAAGTGTCAATGACACTGTAGCTTGACTTGTGTGTTGTATTTGATGAAAAGGATAATGTTCAATGTTTATGAATGGATTATGAAATAAGACAAGAATTGTGATAATTGGGAATATGTTCATTTCTGGTCCCTGAATGCTGTTTTTGATAAATAAAAAAAAAAAAAATAATATGAGGTGTACACTGTACTAAAGAGCTGAGGGGTGGGTTAATATGACCTCACAGTTAATGTATGTGGCCCTCACAGTTAACGTATATCAATGAAAGTTACCAAGTTACAGTGAAATTATTCCAAAACAAGTCATCCTATCAAGTTACATTGAAATCCCTTCATAAATATGGCCTGTAGACTGTGCTAAAGGTTTTCTGGCTTCAGGCCCCTGTAGCCGTCAGTTTCCCAATTGCGTCCAAAGGGGACGTTCTCATCTAGACATTATATGAAGTTAACCTACCAAGTTACAATGAAATCCCTTCATAAATATGACCTGTAGACTGTGCTAAAGGTTTTGGGGCTTTGGGCTCGGGCAACCATCATGGTTGAATGATCGCAACCAAAAGGGGACATTCTCATCTGGGCATCATCAGTAGGTGGTAAATGAGAGTTTAAGGACACTTTTTCAAAAAACTGTACACGTACATGTACGTGTACCGCCATAGGGATTCAGTGTTAAATCGTGTACAGAGTGTAAAAAATGTCGTTTTTACATGGTGTCCCAGAACTCTCAGTTGTTTTTTGACCGTTCGGATCGCACTTTTCATTGTTCAAACAGCCGTTGGAAATTCGACACATCGCTCGGAAGGCAAAAATGTATGAAAATTTGAAGAAAATGTAAATTTGAAAATTTTTGTTGACGTTCCCATCGCGGATCAGACCTTCGATCTATCATTGGTGAACGCAAGAGAAAAACGCTTTGAGAGTTCTAGGGCAGCATCAAAAATGCATTTTGAGAGTTCTGAGACACCGACGTTCGCAATCGCGTTTCGAACGGTCGAGGGTGCGATCCGATCGGTGAAAAACGATTGAGAGTTCTAGGACAGGAAAATCGACCTCAAAACCTTTTCTCGACGTTCACCAACGGTGAAAAGTGAGTGTAAAGTGTAGTTACTCATCGAGGATTTTTAAAAAAAAATTTTCCAAACCGATTTCGGCTTCAAAAAATGCGGTTTGAGAGTTCTGAGACACCGACTTTCGCGATCGCGTTCTGGACGGTCGAGAGTGCGATCCGATCGAAGAAAACGATTTGCCGATTCACCTCGCGAGTTTTAAGCTAAATCGTAATAGATCAGTTTTGAGGAGTTTTCAATTTTGCACTCAGTGTAAATAAAATAGCTTTTTTTCATTCAATCGAGTCGACTATAAAATTGCGTTCCACTCAGTTAGTTTTAAGTGAGAAAATTTGTGTTTAATTGACACTATGAAATCTTTGCAAAATCCTTTCATTTTTTTTGTTCCGGTATAAATGAAAGGTTTTCGTTTCAAATGAATGAAACTGAAAAAACTCGAGTTTGGAAAATTAGAACCGATGGAAATCGTCCGTTCACGTTTTGTCATAGAGAGTTTTAAGCTAAATCGTAATAGATCAGTTTTGTAGAGTTTTCAAATATTGCAATCAGCGTAAATAAAATAGTTTTTTCATTCAAATAAAATTCGACTATAAAGCATTCGACTTAGATGGGTTTTAAGAGATAAAAATTGTGTTTAATGGACACTATGAAATCTTTGCAAAATCCTTTCATGTTTTGTTTCGGTGTGAATGAAAGGTTTTTCGTTTTAATAAATGGACAATAAAATCGCGTTCCACTCAGTTAGGTTTTTAAGAGGTAAACTGAAGTTTAATTGACTCGTGATAATGCTTCGGAGATATGAATGAACCCTTTTAACAGATATAATTATTCTCAAACGCGTTAAATCAGAAACCGTTTTTTTTCATTTTTTGTAAAGTCGTTTTAAATCGGAAGCCAGTTTTTCATTTTTCATTCGTAAAGTGGTTTTAAAAACAGAATTTTTCACTTTCATCTAAAATGCTGTTTTGAGGATTACGATAAAAACGTGCCGTTCTTATGCGCTAAACTTTCAAACTTTTTCAAAGTCCTTCTGTTCGTCATGGAGTGAATAATCGGTGATGTGATCTTTAACACGTTCGAGGGCAAAACGCATTTATCAATGTTTCATTTTGTAAAATGTTTTTCCTCAACTGGTTTTGGTTATAATATATTAAAGAGAGAAGATTTTCATTTACTTAAAATATAGAACATAAAAATAATTATACATTTAATTTTGAGAATAATAAAATAACTAACGTTACCATACTCTAAAGGAAATATCAATAATTTTAGAAAAATGAAAAAATGTTTTTACACATCACAGATTCCAAGCGGAGAGATCAGCTTCTCAATGAATATCAAGGACTCAAGAAAAGCATCCAATCTAATGACAGAAGGAGGCGACTTGGAGAAATGGAATTAAAACGCGAAACCACAAAATTATTTAAACCTGTGACGGAGGTTCAGGAACGAAGTAAGAAGGAGATCATTGGCGAATTGAAGCCTATAAAAGAAAGTTCTTTGAGAACGGGTTCGTTGCCGGGCAGTTTTACGAGGGGGTTTTCCTTTCAAAGATCACCGTCGGAGTACGTTCCCATGAGAATCGAAACCGACATGAGCGAAAGCGATGATGCCGCTTCGACTATCACCACTGATAGCATCGCGTCGTCTGAGGATGGTGGTAAGAGAGATCTGTTGTATGGAATTTATAAGGATTCTGACGGTAGAACTTTTATAGGCAACACCGAAGTGCTAGAGGATGATGATAATTTAATCGTAGGTTCGAATAGGTACAAATTAACTCCTGGACAGCGCAAATTGCTCCTTTTCGACAAGCCTGGAGATTACAAGGATCGGGATTTCGACAATTACGTCGACTTTCTGGTTCAGACACAAGCCATAAAGAGAAATAACGATGTCAGAGAAACGAGACCCAAAGCCAATAGAGGTTACAAGTGGACGAAGGTGGTGAAACCCATATGGGATATGAATAAGAAATTCGTCGAATTGGTGACTGGGAAAGGGATGAGAACCACTTTTCTTCCACACTCTGTCTCAGAGATTAAGATTGTTGATGGCAAGTCGACGCGCTGGTAATACTGGATTAGATAATGAGATAGGGAGCATATGCGACGAATTGTTGAGGCAGAAGGTTTTGAATAAACACAACTATAAAAGGCTGATGAACGAATTGAAGGATTGATATATATATAATAAGTAGAGAGAACAAACAAAAAATAGATAAAAAATAAAAACAGTAAATTTTACACTAGAAAATAATAAAAAGTATTTAAACAACAAACGATTTACCAGTGAAAAAACAAAATATATATTATAAAATAAAAATATGTTGGTGATAAAGAACAGGGGATACGTTAGAACTTACGTTCAAGGCAGTTCTGGCATCGTCGATTCTATAATGAGAGCGTTCATGAGCAATGCAGGTAGAAAACTCGCATCGAACGCATTTGAGGTCGGTAAGAAGACGGCTTTGGATGCGGGTAAGAAAGCCGCTTCTGAAGCTAGTGGTAGGATAGCTTCTGTGGCTGGCAAGAGGGCAGCCGACGCGTTGATCGGCAAGTTGATCAGTCCGCCGGCGAAGTGAGCTACGTTAGAGTGATCGCCGAAAAGTTGGAAAGATTTTAAGGATGCTGTGGTACCCATACAAGATTTAGCCAAAATGACGAATGGATCTGGATTGAAGAGAACTCGCGACGGTGTAATATAAATAAAAGATAATATTTATAAAAACCTGAGTTTGAAAAAACATAAAAATTGTGTTTGAAAATCTAAAAATAACAAAAAATAAAAAAGATGAACATTAAAGATATGTCTTGGAACGACGCCGCGACCAAGAGGTCGAATAATGAGTTCTTTCCCAAAAGCGTAAGAGGCTTGATAGTGGGAAAATGGAATTGTGGAAAGACCAATCTGTTGATGAATCTGTTTTCGCAACCCGTTTGGTTGGATTACGACAGATTATTCGTGTTTGGCAAGAGTTTGTTTCAACCCGAATACAGATTGCTTTGAGAGTGCATGGATCGTAGATTGCCCAAGGACGTCATAGCCAGAATTTTTGACAGTAGGGAGGAATTTGACAAAAGTGAAGCTTCTCTTTCGACCATTTTGGACGGGGCGGCGATGGAACTGATGAAGAGAAATGCGTCTTCAAACGTCGAGTGTCGATTTTATGAGAACGCTAGCGACGTTCCGGATCCTAGAGAAATGAAAATCGGAAGATAAGAATCTCATGACTTTCGACGATCTGCTTTTGGAGAGACAGAACCGATGTGCATCGTATTACGTTAGGGGTCATCACAGCAACGTGGACTGTTTTTACCTGTTGCAGAATTATTTTCGATTGCCCAGACAGACGATAAGGGAGAATGCTAATTTACTTTGTCTCTTTCGCCAGGATCTCAAGAATCTCAATCACATCTACGGTGATCACGTGGCAAACGACATGAGCGGAATTCAGGGGATTCTGCAAGAGGGTTTGGGATGGAGGACTTTACAATTTCGTCGTGATCGATTTGACTAGCGAATTTAATCGTGGAAAATATCGGTGCGGCTTTGACAAGTTTTATGTTTCTGATGATAATAAGACAGAGAGCAAAAACAAAAATTAGAAAATAATAAATCATCAATAATTTAGTTTTGAAAAATAAAATAAAAATATTAAAAATATAATGTTCGAACAAGGAGAATTGTTAGAACGGATAGCCTTGAATACGGCTGCAAAACAATCCATTCAAATCGTGGTGAGTGGCAATTCGACTCGATTCGCAACAAAATTCAAACCTTCCATCGAATTGAATAGAGAGAAAAGATACGAGATGGCATTGGTGAATCTGGAGACTTATTATTCCTTTTCCAACGTCACCGAAAAGAATAACTCGTTCAAGTATTCTGATGGAGTGGATTGGTTGGAGATTCGAATTCCCAAAGGAAGTTACGACATAGACGATTTGAACAATTACATTCAGACGCGAATGAAGACGGATGGAAAGGGAAGCAACAAGATCAGACTCGCTCCCAACCCTAATACCCTACAGACGACGTTGGATTTGGAAGATAATTTTCGAGTGGATTTCAACACGGACGACTCTATAGGTAAGATGCTGGGATTCGATCGAAAGATGTATCGAGGCCAATAGCATTTTGGTGAACGTGGACGTGATTGCTGAAAGCTACATGAATGGTAGCGCTCAACCGACGATCTATTCCTTCTTTCCAAATGTGTCGCCAGGTTATAAAATCGTGGAACGACCTCGAAGTTTGGTTTATCTGCCAGTGATTTTAGACACATTGTATAGTCTCAAAACCACGTTGACGGAGCAAAATGGTGAACTGTTAGATCTTCGTGGAGAGAGGGTGACGATACGATTTCACATAAGAGAAATATAAAAAAGCAACAAAAAAAAATTGCTTATATATAAATAAGAAAATAAAATAAATGCAATATTAATTTTACAAAAATTATTTAATATATATAATTATCATTAAAACAAAAACAACTGAACAAAATATATTTTAAAAAAAGAAATATGACTGAATACGTAGTTAAAAACATGAACATATCCAAAGGACAGAGGGAGAAACTTAAGAGAGCGTTCAAACGAGACGAGCCGGTGAGATTCAAATTCACTTACAAGATCTGACGAGTGACGGTAACGATCGAATCGCCTGGACCAGAACTCAAAGCAAAAGGATGGAGAAAGCAATTCGTGATAGAAGAGGGTTGAGGGTGAGATTGAGTCCCGCTCAATTGAAATACAATTTGAGAATGAAAGGCGGTTTCCTACCGCTATTGGCAGGTATCGCTGCAAAAGCATTACCCTTTCTCGGGAAGACTCTCGGCGTGGGAGCTCTCACGGGACTCGCAAGTTCGGGAGTTGAGAAATTAATGGGTGGCAGCGGACTGTTTTTGAAGAAGGGAGGAGCCTTGTGTCGCGTCCACATAGACGACAACGGTGAAGGATTGTATCTAAAATCTGTTAGAGGTGGCAACTCTTTCAGTGGAAACGGTTACTATCTGAAGAGTGGACAGAACGTTGAGCGACTCGGTAAGGGTTTGCTGTTTGGTGAGAATTCACCGTTTAAGAATATACCGATTTTGAATATGTTAATATAATGTAAAAATTATATAATTATATAAAATATAAAAATATAAATCATAGAAAGTATATAAAAAAAATAATATACAAGAGGCCCCAGGGGGCCTGAGGGCGCTCACCTGACATGGTAGCCTAAATATCAACCCAGAGAATTGATTTCCACAAGTTGTATCTGCTCCTCCTAAGAAAAGCTGAAACCAAATATCCAAATATTCTGACCAGTGGATCTAAAAAAAAGATTTTTAAAGAATATTCCTCATATTGAACTAAGTCATAATTCGGGCTCCCACAGGGAGCCCATATATGAACCCAGGGACTTGGCTTTAACAAACCTGAAACTCACACCCCTAAGGATTCTGCACACCAAATATCAAAACATTCCGACTGCTGGATCTGAAGAAGATTTTTAAAGAAAATTCCTCATTTTGAACCAAGTTACAATTCGAGCTCCCACAATCAGCCCAAATATGGACCTAGGGACATGGCTTGAACAAACTTGAATCTTACCCCCCTAAGGATGCTGCATAAAAAATACCAAAAGCATTCATCTGCTGGATCTGAAGATTTTTAAAGAAAATTCCTCATTTTGAACTAAGTTGTCATTCAGGCTCCCATGGTGAACCCAAATATGAACCAAGGGACTTGGCTTGAACAAACTTGAATCTCAATCCCCTAAGGTTGCTCCATACCAAATATCAAAACATTCCAACTGCTGAATCTGAAGAAGAAGATTTTTAAAGAAAAATTCCTCATATTGACAGGGAACCCAAATATGGACCCATGGACTTGGCTTTAACACACTTGACTCCCCCCCCCCCCCCCCCCCCCCCCCCCCCCCTAAGGATGCTACTCACCACATATCAAACCATTCCGACTGCTGGATCTGAAGAAGATTTTTTTTAAAAATTCCTCATTTCGAACAAAGTTACAATTCAAGCTCCCACAGTGAGCCCAAATATGGACCTAGGGACATGGCTTGAACAAACTTGAATCTCACCCCCTAAGGATGCTGCATACCAAATATCACAATATTCTGCCTGCTGGATCTTGAGAAGAAGATTTTCAAAGAAATTTGCCTGAAATGCACTAAGTTCAAATTTGGGCTCCTATACTGAGCCCAAATATAAACCCAGGGGGCCGATTTGAACAAACTTGAATCAGATCCACCCCACAATGTTGCATACCAAATATCACAAGATTCTGCCTGCTGGATCTGGAGAAGATTTTTGAAGAAATTTGCCTGAAATGCACTAAGTTTGAATTTGGGCTTCTATAGTGTGCCCAAATATGAATCCAGGTGGCCGATTTGAACAAACTGGAATCAGATCCACCCCACAATGTTGCATACCAAATATCAAAAGATTCTGCCAGCAGGATCTGGAGAAGAAGATTTTTGAAGAAATTTGCCTGAAATGCACTAAGTTCGAATTCGAGTTTCTATAGCGAGCCCAAATATGAATCTAGGGAGCCGATTTGAACAAAATAGAATCAGATCCACCCCACAATGTTGCATACCAAATATCAAAAGATTCTGCCTGCTGGATCTGGAGAAGAAGATTTTTTAAGAAATTTGCCTGAAAAGCACTAAGTTCAAATTTGGGCTCCTATACTGAGCCCAAATATAAACCCAGGGAGCCGATTTGAACAAACTTGAATCAGATCCACCCCACAATGTTGCATACCCAATATCAAAAGATTCTGCCTGCTGGATCTTGAGAAGAAGATTTTCAAAGAAATTTGCCTGAAATGCACTAAGTTCAAATTTGGGCTCCTATACTGAGCCCAAATATAAACCCAAGGGGCCGATTTGAACAAACTTGAATCAAATCCACCCCACAATGTTGCATACCAAATATCAAAAGATTCTGCCTGCTGGATCTTGAGAAGAAGATTTTCAAAGAAATTTGCCTGAAATGCACTAAGTTCAAATTTGGGCTCCTATACTGAGCCCAAATATAAACCCAGGGGGCCGATTTGAACAAACTTGAATCAGTTCCACCCCACAATGTTGCATACCAAATATCAAAAGATTCTGCCTGCTGGATCTGGAGAAGAAGATTTTTTAAGAAATTTGCCTGAAATGCACTAAGTTCGAAATCGGGCTTCTATACTGAGCCAAATATGAACCCAGGGGGCCGATTTGAACAAACTTGAATCAGATCCACCCTACAATGTTGCATACCAAATATCAAAGATTCTGCCTGCTGGATCTGGAGAAGAAGATTTTTTAATGTTTTTCCCATTGCCTACATGTTAAAAAGTGCTGACTCAGCACTTTTTCAAAGTCCCGAAACTATACCCTATGATAAAACCGATGGCAATTTTTTTTTACCAATTCTCTCTGTTGGTCCTAAGGAAGCTTCACACCAAATAAAAATTCTCGGTTCCGTGCAGTTTTGGAGATATGGGCGTTTTAATTTTTTTCTATTTTTAGCTCCTGCGGTTCCCATGGGGCTACGGGAAAAAAAATATCAGCATAAATTAGGTACTTATGACCCAATAAGCCCTCACATAAAATTTGGTTCAAATCTGCCTCTCGGTTTGGAAAATAGAAATTTTGGGCGGGGCCAAAAATGTTGCCCCTCCCATAACGACGCCAAGTATAGCCCCACAAACTTCTCTTGAACTAATCTGAGTCTACACCTCAAAAGGAAGCTGCACACCAAATATCAAGTCTCTGCTACTGCTGGTTCATGAGAATAAGATTTTTTAAGATTTCAGCACACTTTTTGGGTGTGGCCCTACCCACGGGCGAGGCAACTTGATTTGAACAAAATCAAATTGCGATGTCATAACAAACTATTATCTCAAATATCAATTAAATTGGTTCAGCGGTTTGGGAGGAGAAGACGCAAACACCATGTTCACGGACAACGACGGACGACGGACGCCAGACGACGGACGACAGACAGTGAGTGATCACTATAGCTCTCCTGACTGAAAGTCAGGTGAGCTAAAAATGGATAAAAAGGTGGAAGAACAATTAGATGATAATAATGAATATCACGGGATAGAGTGCGAAAAAGATGTGGAAAAACAATTAGACACGAATGATGAATATTGCGGGATAGTGTGGGAAAAAGATGTGGAAAAACAATTAGATGCTAATGATGGATATCTTAGGAAAGAACTGAAAAAAGAGTGGGATAGATGGTTGAAATTTAAAAGAATTAGACGTTTTCCACCATCACCACTACCTTCTGAAGAGAATGGTAATGATGTGAGTGTTACCAAGAGATGCACGACATTCGTTCAAAATTATGATGCAGATAAACAAATGTGTTCTAATAAAAAACGTAATATATCACAAAAAAAAGAAAAGAAGAATCGACATCGAAATTTGAGAAAAAAAGGAAACGTTACTATAATATATATGGGCGATAGTGAAGAACAAGAAGAAGAAGGAAAACAAAAAAACAAAAAAAAGTAATGAGATCTAGAGATGTACAACCTCTCAAGATCTCATTACTTTTTTTTCCTTCTTCTTTGCTAAAAATCAGTCTGTCTATTGTTTTATATATTCAAGTCCGTTATTAGCATGTTGACGGTCGTGTCTTCTCCTTTTTCAAAAATGTGTTGAATGTTTATCTTTACTTTTGCGAGTTTTTTTACATCGGTGAACGCGCCCTCACCACCCGACTTGTTCATGAGTTCGAGAGAGATTTTTGGATATATGTAACTTCCGTAGGGTAACAACAAATCGTCCTTGTCGAATTCACTGTCTTCAGCAACAACGATGTTCTGTAGATCGCTTTGGTACTCGTAAAACAAATCGAGCGCGGCTTCATCCAATTTCAAAGGCATGCTATATTTGTCGTATTTGTGCTCTAAACCCTTCGTCTCGACCTCGTTCAATTCGATGGCGTCATGTCGTTGTAATCTATAGATTTTACAACCGAATTTCTCACACGTTTTGACTCGTTTCAATTTTAATTCGCATCTTTTAGGTGTTGTTGTCATGATCGATTATTTGTTTTTTTGTTTTATGAATTATTGCAAATAATATATATTTTTGAATTTTGTGTTTAAATAATAATTTGTTAAAAAAGTTTGTTTTTTTTAACTCTCTATATATATAAAAGTTTTTTTAATTTTTTAATTTTCTTTAATGTGAAAATTTTTTTTTGTTGTAAGTTTTTTTTCTCTTTATATAAATAAAAAGTTTAAATTTTAACATCCTTTTTTTCTCGTATTAATTCAATTTTTCTCACGTTAAGAACATAAAAATTGATTAATTTTTTATTTTGTTTTTTGAATTTTATGTTTAAATAATAATTTATTAAAAAAAGTTTTGTTTTTTTCTCTCTAAATATATACAAAAAAGTTTTTAATTTTCTTTAATGTGAAAATTTTTTTACATATATATAAAGACTATTTTAAAACTTTTTAGCAAAATATTATTTAAATACAAAATTCCAAAAAAAATATATTCTTACAGATGAAGCAAACAAATAAAAAAATGGAAAATTTAAATGATGTGTAGAGAATTACACATTCCACATTTCATAAATCATAGAACCAAATCAAAAAAAGTTGAAGTCATACAGGAATATCGTTTGCGAAAAGATGGAAAGAAAAAAATCGAAAGATCGGAAGTTAACAAACTTAAACAGACTCGAATTGCGAAAAAAATAAGCCGATGAAGGTAACGCCTGACGATAGAAAAGGAAACGTGGAGCGTGATGAAATTAGAAAGATCATGCATGAGGAGATACGTAGTTTGCTCGATGAAAAGGCAAACGAAATGTTGATAGCAATGATGTCAAAAAATGCTTCGGTTGTGAAAAATGAGAAGAAAAAGATAGTAAAAGGAATCGAAATTCCGACGTCGAAAAATAAAAAATGTTTCGGTTGCGAAAAATAAGACGACTAAACAAAAAGCCGTCGATGAACTTCAAGTTTCAACAGAAAAAAACCCCGAAAACAAGTGATGCAGTTCAGAATCTAGACAAACGAGATATATCAAACGAAATTCGACGAGCAATCGACGAAGGGAAAGGAGAAGAACATGTAGCACGAGTCATCATGGAAGCATTCCAATCGAATCCCATAGAACGGGAGAGTGCGATCAAAGGCATTTTTAAAACTTTTGACGTGGTTCTCTCGTTCAAGAAAGTCGATCCGAAATTGTTCATGGAATGGGTGAGAAAAAAGTATTGGATTTGTTTTGCGAACACATGAACGAGGGACAAAAAATTAAGATGATACTCCATTGCGTGATGAATAAAATCGACGTGAATTCCGGCGAGAGCATCGTGAAAAATGCATATTTCAGATCTAATGTCGAACCCGTATTTCGAGGTTCAGATTTATCAGACGTTTTCGAAATGATGAAAGACAAGATGTTGACGTCTCTCGCGAATTATCAACATGAAGGTAGTAATTAGACGTTCGATGAGGTGTTGAAACTTGAAATTCATATAACTAAAAACGATTCTTTGAAAGCATCTTCCTACATGGAATTACCGTATTTCTTAGTTAAAAAACACTCCGTGGTCAACGTGAGAAATAAAGATGATCACCTCCGCTTTATACCCAGTCAAAATCCATCCCGAGAGAGTTTCTCATTATGAGGAGACTTCTAAAAATCTCGATTGGACCGGAGTGACTTCTCCAACGCAGTTAAAACACATCAAACGTTTTGAGGTTCAAAATCCCACCGTAGCGGTGAACGTCTTGGGGTACGACGATAAAAAACGAACGAACTATCCTCTCAGACAGACTTCGTATCTCGAAAGAGAAAATACGATTATTTTAATATTGATTTCGAATGGTGACAATCGTCATTATTGTTGGGTTAAACATCCGAGCCGATTACTGTCAAGCCAGAGAAGTAAACATAATAGTGAGATATATTTATGTTGCAACTGCATGAACGCACTTCACAGCGAAAAATCGTTAGCGAAACATCAGGAATATTGCAACGAAAATCAAGGTGTCGCCGTCGAAATGCCTAAACCCAAAACCATCGTGAACTTTCAAAATCACAATAGAAGGTCAAAAGTACCATTCGTCGTGTACACCGATTTCGAATGCTTCGCCGTGAAAATGAGTTCCTGCCAACCAAATGCTCTTCAAAGTTACGTCGAAAGATATCAAAAACACACACCTTGGGGCTATTGCATTTACGTGAAATGCGCTTTTGACTCGCAACACAACATGGGTCCCTTCATCTACACGAAACGGTGCAAAGACGACAACGTGGCTCAAAGGTTCGTGGAAGAGTTAGAATCGAAAATTCATATTTTATACGACAAATTCAAAACTCCGGCAAAAATGATTATCACGCGAGAGCAGCAGAACGAAAATAACAGAGACACCGAATGTCACATATGCAGACAATCGTTCGACGATAATTTGAAGGAAAATAAGAAGGTCAGAGACCAAGATCATTACACAGGTCTGTATCGCGGTCTGGCTCACAGCAAGTGTAATTTAAAATATCGAGACTCCGTTTTCTATCTGGTGATATTTCACAATCTCTCGGGTTACAACAGTCATCTGTTCGTGAAAAATCTCGGCATCACCGACAAAGAATTAAACTGCATCGCGAACAACGAAGAAAGATACATTTCCTTCACGAAATGGAAGCTCGTGGAGAAGAAAAGAGTAATCAACGGAGAGACGTTGGAAGAAAAAACGAAACCCATTCATAGAGGCATACGTTTCATCGACAGTTTTAAATTCAAGTCGACCGCTCTGGAAAAATTAGTCGTAACATGAGCAAGGATAAATTTAAAATCACGAGCAAAAACTTCGGAGAATGAGTAGACGTCATGTTGAGGAAAGGAGTCTATCCTTACGATTACATGAACGATCTAAAGAGATTCGACGACACCGCGCTACCTACGAAAGAAGATTTTTATTCGAAATTATACGAATCCGACATTTCCGGCGAGAATTACGAACACGCCAAAAATGTGTGGAAATCATTCGATATGAAAACCATGAGAGATTATCACGATCTCTATCTGAAGTTCGATGTTCTGCTCCTGGCAAACGTGTTCGAAAATTTTCGAGACGTCTGTCGTCGAAATTACGATCTGGATCCGGCTTGGTATTTCATCGCACCCGGTCTGGCGTGGGACGCTCTGTTTAAGGCCACCGAAATCCAATTGGAATTATTATCTAACGTGAACATGTTGCTCATGTTCGAAAAGGCTGCAAGAAGTGGCTAACAATCCCTACATGAAAGAAGGTTTCGATTCGGAACGATCAAATAAATACATACAGTATTGGGATGCTAATGATCTGTACGGTTGGGCCATTGGGCCTTTACCGATTGGAAATTTCAAATGGGTGACAGAACCGAAAGAGATGCAAAAATGGAGAGACTATCCTTGCATTTTAGAAGTCGATTTGAACTATCCAGAAGATTTACACAATCTACACAACGAATATCCGTTAGCTCCTGAACGAATGGAACCGATCGAAGGAGATGAGGAAAAACTCATTCCCAATTTATTTAACGAACGTAAGTACATTGTCTACAGCGAGAATTTGAAACAATACGTCGATTACGGGATGAAATTAGCCAACATACATCGCATCATTTGATTCGACGAAGAGCCTTGGATGAAAAAATACATCGATCTCAACACGGATCTCAGAATTCGAGTCAAGAACGATTTCGAAAAAGATTTCTTCAAACTCATGAACAACTGCGTCTACGGTAAATCGATGGAAAACATCAGGAACAGAACCGACGTTCGACTCGTCATGTCTGAGAAAAGAGCTAAAAAATTAGTGGCGAAACCTAATTACAAACACCGAACCATATTCAACGAAAATCTAGTGGCCATTCAAATGCAAAAGACGTGAGAAAGCCAAACTACTGTTCACCGACACGGACAGTTTAGTTTACGAGATAGAGACGAAAGACGAAAGACAACGTGTACTGAGATACATCTCCGGACGTGATCGCGTGGTTCGACACGAGCAATTATCCCGTCGATCACCCGTCCAACATTCAAACGAACGACAACAAGAAGGTGTTGGGTAAATTTAAGGACGAGAGCGGCGGTAAACAAATCGTCGAATTCGTGGTAGAAGATGAAGAGATCAAGAAAGAAGTGCAAAGGGTTTAAAGCGTGGGTGGTGAAGAAAAACATCTCTTTCCGAGAGTATAAAGATTGTTTGTTCGGAAGTGGTCCAGAGTATAAGACTATGAAATCAATTCGAAGTGACAATCACGACTTGTATACCGAAATAGTCAACAAGATTTCGCTGATGGCCGATGACGATAAGATATTCATGTTAGACGATAAAATAAGTACTTTGGCACTCAGACATTGGACATGATTATGGATGATAGGATTCCAGATATGATTAAGGATGATAGGATTCTCGAAAATCAAGAGGAATTAGACGGATTCAAAATTATGGAAGTCGATAGAGACGTCGAGAGAGTTAGTTTAAAAAAAGAAAACGAAAAAAAATATAAAAAAATAATGTCATTTTAGTGAATTATAATAAAATAAATAAATAAAAAAAAATATACACATTTATGAATAAGAAAATAGAGATATCCGTAGAAGGTGTCGTCTTACCTAACGAACCCCTATCCAACATCGATCTATCGAATGCGGCAAAGGATTTGAAAATCAAAGATTTTCTAGGCGTGTTTTCCAGAGATGCCTTGCCGAAGAGAAGACCTTGACAATCGGAATGCGGAATTTTAAATCTGGACGATTTATCGGGTGAAGGTACTCACTGGGTGGCGTGGTTCAAGAACGGGAAGAAGAATTATTATTTCGACAGCTACGGAATCTCGCCGCCGAAAGAAATAAAGAACTATTTCGACGAATCGATGGTTCATTACAACACAGAACGAGTGCAATCGCCAGATCAAGTATTTTGCGGTCACCTGTGTCTCTACTTTCTCCAGAGATGGTCAGAAGGAGATTGGTTTCAAGACATTCTCAATGATTTACATTAGAGAGAGAATTTTTTTTTATAGTATATATAAAGGTAAAAAATTATTTAAAAAAAATATAATCGAATAAAAACAAAAAATAAAAAATAAGTGAAATAATTCATTTTTAATAAACTGCATTTGAAATATATTTTTAAAACAAAAAAACCTCAAAACAACATGCCAGTCGATAAATTTGGTAGAAGTGACGATGAAAGTCGACCTAAAAAGAAGAGGAAGACGCTTGAAGTCGGCGATGGTTACGACGTTGCCAACTTGGACGAACGTTACGTTCGGAGATACGAACCTCGAGAGGAACCTTTGAACATGAATGATAAGAAGCTCTACAATCTTCCCGAGCCACTAGATCTCGCAGATGCGGCGACTAAAAAATACGTCGAGAGGGGGAACGTGGATTTCGAATGAATCATGCTAGATAATTACGTGGATAAAAACCATGACCGACGATCTCGATCTAAAATTCAAACGTTTGGTGAACGTCGTGAATCCCATAGATTTCACCGATGCCGCGACCAAGAAATACGCAGACGACTCTCACGCGCGATTCAGCAAACATCTGAGAAGTAGATACGTTCAGAAAACGATGCAATTGGAATTGAACGCCAATTCTATCAAGATAACGAACGTGGCCACTCTCACGAATCCCAAGGACGTGGCGACCAAACACTACGTAGATCTGGAACAGAGAAAGTCTGACAGACGAGAAATGAAATCGGATCTGAATGCGGGATTCAACAAGATATTGAATCTGTCGAAGGTCGACGACGTAGTCAACAAGGGCTATGTGGATTCCGCCGTGATACGATTTCAAGAATACGTAGAATCGCAAGTGGACGATCTTTACCTGAACAAACAATCTGGCGGAACCATGGAGGGTGGCATCAACATGAACGTTCAGAATTTATTCAGTCTCGATCACGATCCTGAATACGATTCCAGCGTGGTCAGTACATGGACGACAACTCGGTCTGGAGAAAGGGCGACATCATGGAAGGTAAACTGGACATGGGAGGACACGTGCTCACGAATCCCGTGCACATGTCGGATGCCTGCACCTTGATTTCGGTGGTGGAGAAAGTCAAATACGCCAGGCAATTGATCACCGTGTGGGCCGAGGAGACCGGCACGTTAGAGGAGGGAAAAGCAGAGTGGTCTTTCGGAACCGGAGGTAGCGGATTGCAACATGGTCAGGTGGGATATCCCTGCTGGGAGGCGAAATCATTCGAATGAGTCTGGCTTCCATGGATTTGAATAACAGAGCGGTCGTCAATCTCACGGTGAACGGAGTAGAGAGCGATATGAGATACAGCGTCGAAAAGACCGAGAATCAACACTTGAATGTTAGCACATTCGGCACGCCTCTCAAAGTGAACGCCGAAGACAGGATTAATTTCGTTACGAAAACCAATAATCCCGAAGCCGCCACTTCCGTGGTGAGCATACTGATCGAACTAGATCCTCTGAACAAACAGTGAACGCGTGGTAATAATTAAAAAAATAATGAGTGACTGTTAAAAACAAAAAAAAAAGTAATGAGATTTAGAAAGATGTTCCATCTCACTAGATCTCATTACTTTTTTTTGTTTTGTTTTAATGCGTTATTTCTCATAATGTTTCATCTCGTGAAATTGGATCACCTATCTCGAAACACGCGTCGACATCTATTTTAGCATTTCGAAGAGCTCTTTATAAATTCTCGAAAAGCAGTCGCTCCTCTATACGTCAATGTGTCTAAAAGTTTTCTGGTCTTATCTTCTATCAAGATTTTACTTTCGATTTCGCACCTCATATAATCGGTCAATATCAAAGGTTCTGTTTCGACTAAAGTGTCTAGAATTATTGCTAGAGAATTATTGCTAGAGAATTATTGCTAGAGAATCTTGCGAAATATTTTTAATCAAAACATGTCTGTTTCTTCTCAAGTATTCTCTTTCTTTATCATACATTTTTATAATTATTTTTTAAATTTTTATTTATATATTTTTTTTATTTTTTTTTCACACACACGTCTCTCATCGAACTCATCGAATGATCAACATCTTATTTCCATCCGATTCGAATTGTAATTCTCTATCCGACAGGACCAGGGCGAAGGCTTCGGTTTTTCTCGACACATTCCTATCGAATTGCATCTTGATCTGAATGTCTAAGACGCTACTCTTGAGTCATTCACTCTGTTTACTGACGTCGAATACGAACATGGGATACATCGACTTGTATTCGCCGGGAGATATATTAGGGTTGTTCATCAATTTGTTTAGACCGTGATACTTCTTTCTAAAATCTGCGGTGTCGCCGTACAGTCTGCAGAAATCGTTCTTGTCGAACGATGCGTTGTAATCGATTGCTGGATATCTCGTGGCGTTCAGAAACACTTGCATGTTTCTCAAATTGCAGTGATTGAACAGCGATGCATTCTTTTCCTGAGACCCGTCCCTATCGGTCTGAAACGCGACCACGATGAAACGCGGTCTCTCAGAAGCGGATTTCACGGTCAATCTTGAATTGAAGTGATTCGTGGAGAGTGGAATGCTAGCCGTGTGGCACTGTCTCATTCTAAATCCCACGGGTAATTTACTATTGGATTCTATGATCTTATAGAGACGTGTTTTTTCCACGATCGAAGGCTGCACCTGCGGAACGAACCACGATATCTTGTGTAGAGTTAACTTACCCGCATCGATCGCGGGGAGTCTCACTATCGCGTTGTAGTTTCCCTTTCAAATCAACGTCAGATTGTGTTTGAATCTGTACATGATCTTGTTGTAATCGTCCGCGAATCCAAAGATGTGTTTCAAAGGTATCCTGAACGAAAACGTTCCTTTGCGTCTGGACGTCTTGACGACATAGTCGAATATCGCGGTGGCACCGGCGGTAGCAGGGCCAACGGTGTCTTTCATCCACAACTGATTAAGTCCTCTGGATTTCAAAAAATCATCCAGATACGTCAAGAGTCCGAACATCGTGGTGGCCTGACCGGGATGAAACACAGATTCTATCTCTTGTCCGAATAATAAGTATTTTATATTACTGAATAGATGCATGATGCTATTATTGGCAAGAGTAACCGTGTCGTCGGCGGCGTAGTCGGTCCCATCTTCCTTGGTGAGACGTCCCTGCACCACTATGTAACTCTCGCTAGGATGAACGAATAGATCTTGGGTTTCGATGTTGATTCTTATCTCTCCCGCATTGTTCAAACTCGTTCCGGTTATTATCTCCCGCATTGGTGAACCTCGTATTCTTGAATACTTTCATCTTTCACTATGCTTTGTGCGATATCTAGTATATTTGCCATTTTTAAAGGTTTTTTGTTTATTAATTAGCTTGCTTTTTTATCTAAAAGTAGTTTTAATTATTTTTTATTATTTTTTTTTCTCTCCCTTATATATATGTTTAAACAAGAAAATGTTAAAGAGAGTAAATAAAAAAATTTTGTTTTCTTTATTAAAACTTCGTCTTCTGCAATTGTTGTTCGTAAAACTTTCCGATGATCTCTTAGCCATCTAAAGCTTCGATTTTGTAAGTCACCGAATCGGTGTGAAATATTCTGATTATCACGAAGATTTCCGAGGTCCATCGTGGAGTGTAACCCTTTTCAAAGTGCTTCTTATAAGCGTAGATTCTCACTCGATCGCCGACCGCAAATTTCGGCGGTCTTCTTGATCTTAGATCTTTCGGGATATAGATTCTTGTAGACCCGTTTTTCGTTTCGAGGATCGCTAGCTTCCGCGGGAGTCATCTTGATCGATCTGTGTCGCGTGTTGTTGTAATCTTCAATAAGACCGTTCAGAGCGTATATGTATTTCTTGGTCGAATTCACCGTGAAGTATCTGTGCATCTTTTCCTTCATCGTTTGATTCCAACGTTCCACGATGCTGGTTTTCTCTTCGTTCTCGATCGTGTGGAGGTCGACCAATCGACAAACGTCCTTCTTGTAGAATTCCTTCCCCTTATCCACCCACAATTTATTCGGTTTTCGAGAAGACGAGTCGAACACACTCTTCAGAGCCTCGGCGATGCAAGGTCCCGATTTATTCTTCAAACCTCTGATCCAACTGTATTTGGAAAACACGTCGATGACCATCAATAGATATTTGATACCCTTGTTCCACCTCGAAAACGACCTCATGTCGACAAATGTCATCCAGACCCTTCACGAACACCCTTCTCTTTCGAAATTTACGCACGATGGGTTTGTGTAACTCCATGGCCAATTCACTTGTCAATAATCATTTCTTCTTCTTTTCCGATGCGGCTTTTTTTTTTTTAACGCCCCATCCGAATCGACGTTTCGCACTGATCAGATTGCCGACCAGCGAACGTTCTATCTTCTCTCTCCTGGTTGGATTCGATATACCTCTCAATTTCGTCAAAATGTTTTTATTGCAGACGTCGTTGAGAGTCTTGGTGTCGGGATGTCCGGTCCCGTGAAACTGTGACCCGGCAGATGCATTTCGAAAGGTAGACTATTGATCATTTTATTCACGACGCCTTTGCCATTGCTCGTTTTTTTTTTTTTTTTTGATGAATCGAGTCTTGATCGAACCACACACATTGCAAATTCCACGAAGCATCTGTCTGTCGTTTTTAGTTCGTACTTCTCGAGAATTACCCGTCTCATTAACTCTCTTACCCTTTACGCAATTCATTTTTTGAGAGTTATTTAAATTAATTTCGTATTTATTTTTTATAATATATATAAATTTAATATTTTCTTTTTTAAAAATTCTGTTCTTATTATATATATATATATATATTTTTTTTCAATTGCTGCTCTTGAGTTCTATCAATTTACCGAATTCCTCCATGGCTTCTTTCCTCCCCCTTTCCATGAGAGAATCCTTCATCTCTTCCTTGATGATCTGACGAGTCTTGATTCTCACGGCTTCTTTTATAGCATCGTATTTCGTTTTCTCGCCCAATATCATGAAGTATTCTCCGTCCGATATCCTACCGTCTTTCAACGCCATCAAGATCATTTCGGATATCGTGTCGATCTTGGAGTCGGCCAAGACGCGAATCTTTTCGTGTTTCCTAGCCTTCATGAAGATATAATTTCCTACTCAAAAAGTTTCCGAGCGTGCTAAACAATCCGGCGGCGAGAGCCACTCCTTCTATGGTCAACACGATCGGAACGCAGACCGCAGTTGACAACAATCCGATGCCGGCTGCGTGTAAACCCATGGAAATCGTGATGAGTGTCGTGTCCACTGCATTGATGAATTTCACGAGACGCGAATACTTCTTCTTGAGAGAACGACGAGAATCCCTCTCTCGAGTCAGATACAATTGGATTCTACTGATTTGATCGATGCGATACCTCTCTCCTCTTTCTTTTTCTTCTGGTGACGGCGCCGTTGGCAATATGCCGTTCGGCTTTTTTCTTTCTAATATTAGATAAAAATTTATGTGTGTATTTATTTTTATTTTCCATTCTCCTTATTTATATCAACGAGAAAACTTAGACGTATGCTTCCTTCAGCAAAAATTTCAAAACGCATCCCCTGTCTTCTAAAGCCTGTCTTCTAAAGCCAGACTTCTACGCGCTAATTTCAGTTCTTCCAAACCTGTGGGCTTGTCTCGCCCCTTACAGAAGACTAATCTCCTCCAAAGCGTGATCACGTCGATTCGAACGCATTCGAATGCCGGTTCGAAATACTTGACAACCATATCATCCCTTTCCATCGTTAGACACGACTGATCCTCGTGATCGAAGTCTAGATGATCCCGACACCCGACGCATCCTTCTAACAAGAGGCGACCTAGTTGTTCGTTCACGCAGAATGCGTAGGCTCTCATCAGCATGTTTAAAAGAAACTTTGCTCTAATAATCCGGGAGGAGTTCATGATTTACGTATTTTTATTATCTATTTGATTTGATATTTATTTTTTAAATAACTATTTATTTATATATTTTTTTTTCTCCTATATATATCAATCACTTTTTTATTTCTTCTTGACAAAACCGATTCTATTACGATTCACCTCACAAAACACGCGAGGTGAATCGGCAAATCATTTTTGCCGATCGGATCGCACCCTCGACCGTCCGGAATGCGATCGCGAACGTCGGTGTCTCAGAACTCTCCAACCGCATTTTTTGATGTACCGGAAGCTGAAATCGGTTTGGAAAATTTTTTTTTAAAAATCCTCGATGAGTAACTGCACTTTACACTCATTTTTCACCATTGGCGAACGTCGAGAAAAGGTTTTGAGGTCGATTTTCCTGTTCTAGAACTCTCAATCGTTTTTCACCGATCGGATCGCACCCTCGACTGTTCGAAACACGATCCCGAACGTCGGTGTCTCAGAACTCTCAAAATGCATTTTTGATGCTGTCCTAGAACTCTCAAAGCATTTTTCGCTTGCGTTCACCAATGATAGATCGAAGGTCTGATCCGCGATGGAAACATCGACAAAAATTTTTAAATTTACATTTTCTTCAAATGTTCATACATTTTTGCCTTCCGAGCAATGTGTCGAATTTCACTCGTTCGCCAACAGCTGTTTGAACGATCAAAAGTGCGATCCAAACGGTCAAAAAACAATTGAGAGTTCTGGGACACCATGTGGAAACGACATTTTTTAAACTCTGTACACGATTTAACAATGAATCCCTATGGCGGTACACGTACATGTACGTGTACATTTTTTTGAAAAAGTGTCCCTAAACTCTCATTTACCACCTACTATCATCTGGAGTGATCCTACAAAGTTACAATGAAATTCCTTCAGAAATATGACCTGTAGACTGTGCTCAAGGTTTTTGGGCTTCGGGCCCCTGAAGCCGTCACAGTTGACCAATCACGACCAAAAGGGGATGTCATCATCTAGGCATTATATGGAGTCAAACTAACAGGTTACAATGAAATCCTTCCATAAATATGACCTATAGACTATGCTAAAGGTTTTGGGGTCTTGGGCTTGTGCAGCCATCAAGGCTGAATGATCGCACCCAAAAGGGGACGTTCTCGTCTAGACATTATTTGGAGTCATCCTACCATGCTACAATGAAATCCCTTCATAAATATCACCTGTAGAGTGTGCTAAAGGTTTTTGGGCTTTAGGCCCCTGTAGCCATCACAGTTGCCTAATGGTGTCCAAAAGGGGATGTTCTCATCTAGACATTATATGAAGTCAACCTACCAAGTTAGAATGAAATCCCTTCATAAATATGAACTGAACACTGTGCTAAAGGTTTTCGGGCTTTGGGCTCGGGCAGCCATCATGGTTGAATGATCGCAACCAAAAGGGGACATTCTCATCTGGGCATCATCTGGAGTGATCCTACAAAGTTACAATGAAATCCCTTCATAAATATGACCTGTAGATGGTGCTCAAGATTTTTGGGCTTCGGGTACCTGTAGCCATCACAGTTGGCCAATCACGACCAAAAGGGGATGTCACCATCTAGGCATTTTATGGAGTCAACCTAACAGGTTACAAGGAAATCCTTCCATAAATATGACCTATAGACTATGCTAAAGGTCTTTGGGCTCGGGCAGCCATAAAGGCTGAATGATCACGACCAAAAGGGGACGTTCTCATCTAGACATTATTTTGAGTCATCCTACCAAGCTACAATGAAATCCCTTCATAATTATGACCTATAGAATGTTCTAAAGGTTTTCGGGCTTCGGGCCCCTGTAGCCATCACAGTTGCCCAATCATGTCCAAAAGAGGACGTTCTCATCTAGACATTATATGAAGTCAACCTACCAAGTTACAATGAAATCCCTTCATAAATATGACCTGTAGACTGTGCTAAAGGTTTTCGGGCTTCGGGCTCGGGCAGCCCTCCTGGTTGAATGATCGCAACCAAAGGGGACAATCTCATCTGGAGTGATCCTACGAAGTTACAATGAAATCCCTTCATAAATCTGACCTGTAGACAGTGCTCAAGGTTTTCGGGCTTCGGGAACCTGTAGCCATTACAGCTGACCAATCGCGACCAAAAGGGGATGTCATCATCTTGGCATTATATGGAGTCAACCTAACAGGTTACAATGAAATCCTTCCACAAATATGACCTTTTGCCTATGCTAAAGGATTTTGGGCTCGGGCACCCATCAAGGCTGAATGATCGCGATCAAAATGGGACGTTCTCATCTAGACATTATTTGGAGTCATCCTACCAAGTTACAATGAAATCCCTTCAAAAATATGACCTGTAGACTGTGCTAAAGGTTTTCGGGCTTCGGGCCCCTGTAGCTGTCACAGTTACCCAATCACGTCCAAAAGGGGACCTTCTCATCCAGACAATACATGAAGTCAACCCACCATGTTACAATGAAATTCCTCAATAAATTTGACCTGTAGACTGTACTAAAGGTTTTCGGGTTTTGGGCTCGGGCAGTCGTCACGGTTGGCAGATTATGCTCAAATGGGGAAATTCTCATCTAGACATCATAAGGAGTCATCCTACCGAGTTACAATGAAATCCCACCATATTAAACATGATCTGCAGACTGTGCTAAAAGTTTTGGGGTTTCGGGCTTGGGCAGCCATCACGGTTGACGGATCATGCCCAAAAGGGGATGTTCTCATCTAGGCATTATTCAGAAGCATCCTACCAAGTTACAATGAAATCCCTTCGTAAATACGACCTGTAGACTGTGCTAATGGTTTTCGGGTTTTGGGCTTGGGCAGCCATACCGGTTGCCCAATCGCGCCCAAAAGGGGACGTTCTCATCTAGACATGATCCCAAACCTGCATATGAAATTTCGTGACGATCAGATAAGAACTGCGGGGTGTAGCCCATGCTAAAGGAAAATGTGAACAGACTCACAGACTAACAGACTCAAAGACTAACAGTCTTCCGCACGCATGATGGCAATAACTTATCTTGACTATGTCAAGTTAAGCTAAAAATCAAAACCGCCCTCCCTCATTGAATTTGGAAAACCGATTGCCTGAGAACCAAAACCTTTTCTTTTTTTTTTTGCCATAAAAATTGATGATAATCCACTCTCCGTTTCTGTATGGTTCAGGTACATGATGATCTATTTAGTAAGATTACCCCCTGCACATTGATGCCCAAATATCAAAATATAAACAGGGAGGTGTCCATCCCCATTAGCTCACCAATAAATGCCATGCAATTGACCTAGGTCTATTACAAATCAAGCACATCAGATTCTATATCGGTGGTAGCCTCCACTCATGTAAATGAATAGCATAACAGGTCAGAATTCCACACTTACCAAAAAGTCTAACAATTCAATTAAAAAACTCCAAAATCTGCAAAAAATGTTAGTTCAAGTGTTAATTCCATCTTTTATTGATGCATGCAAGACAAATATGAAATATAAAAGCCACAGCACACCGGTGGTAACTGCCACTCATGTACATTTATAGCAAAACAGGTAAGAAATATTCTTAGTCCACACTAACAAAAAAGTCTAGCATTGCATTAAAAAACTCCAAAGTCTGCAAAAAATGTCCAGTCAAGGGGTAATGTTGTCTTATATTGATGCATGTAGCACATATATGAAATATAAAAGCTGCAGCATATCAGTGGTAGCCTCCACTCAAGTATAGCAAAACAGGTTCTAAGTCCATACATTCAAAAAAGACTAACACTCCAAAAATCCTCAAAATATCACTGGGTAAGGTCTGTGGGTAATGCAATGTTGCAAGTAAGCCATAGAGATAGAACGGGGTGCATAGTAACAGGTGGGAAAGTCAAAGCGGACTCTTAAATAACTTTAACACAAGTGTTCATACTGATGCCGCCGCCGCTACTGTGCCTGAGGCTATGACATAAGCTAACACAACACTGTTGGTGAGCTAAAAACTGACTTTTACCCATAATGCAACTAGGAATTACCAATTCATTCTTTGACAGAGCTCATTGAACTCTGTCAAACAAGAGAGAATTGGAAAAATTCCCTGTTGCATTATGGGAAAAATTTGGGTATTTTGACATCACAGTGCATGGGGTTAAATATCAGAGCTATTAATACTTTCAGTTTACTTCTCAGATACATTTTTTAGCTCTTAATCCTTTAATGATCATGAAAAGATGACACTCTTACAAATTTAATTTTTGCCTTAAAAACACAGCTTACAACCCCTCAAAGGAACGAGCTATATAAGCTTGGTTCAATGAGCTATGTCTTTGAGGCAAAAATTGAAATACTAATAAAATTTGAACAGAATTTTTTGTAAGTAGTGCAGGTTGATTATTACCAATATGTTAAAGTGTTAATCCTTTATCATCAAACATAACTACAAAATGACAGGTATAATATTTTTTCGTCAATAATTTTGAACACATTTCTTTTGCTTCCAAAACATAGCTTATAATCGTTTATGGGAATGAGCTAGATTGAGCACTTTGAGATCACTTTGGCTCTGATCGAAAAAAAAATGATGAGCAAATTAAATTGATATTATTGAATTTCCAACTTTTGGAATTTACATCACCAAATTTCCAATTTTGGAATTTACATCACCAAATTTCCAACTTTGGGAATGTACATCACCAAATTTCCAACTTTCGGAATTTACATCACCAAATTTCCAACTTTGGAATTTACATCACCAAATTTCCAACGTTTCGGAATTTACATCACCAAATTTCCAACTTTTGGAATTTACATTACCAACTTTTGAAATTTTAGGCGATAATTGGGTTTGTGTGTGTGTGTGTGATGTGTGTGGGTGTGTTTGAGGTTAAAAAATCGCACTGGCACAGACATTTCCTACTGAAACGTTTTTTTCTTTTAATATGCCGCCGAAAAATTGTTTTCATTTACTGAACCCTGATGGGTTTCAAACATGACAAAAAATTACATAAAATTGATTTAAACTAAGTGATGAGCTTAGGAACTGGTTAAACTGACTGGCAATAATTGATGTTATTCATTGATGGGCTCTAATTTAGTCCTTACAAGGATGTTACGCAAGCTTTTGTTTTTCTTATAGGCGATGACAGGTCGAAGATTCAAAGGTTCATTTAATTTAGCATTGGTAAAATTGAATTCATCTTTTAACATTTTTGCTATTTCGACATTCATTCTGTTGTACGTTAAAGTGAAAGGAATGATGGACCTCCTTTCGCATTCGCCCTCTGATATGTTCATACCAAATGGCCAGAGGGTTTGAAGCGTATTGATCCAAAGAGCTTCACGTTTTTTTCTAAATTCATCCGTTTCTTCTAATGTGTCTTTAATTGGTGGTTGTTCAATAGGATGGATTTCGAAATCGTCCAAAGAATGGCCAGGAAGGTTAAAATGTTGTGCTACTGGGGCATCAGCATTATGTTTTATATCCTGTTTGTGTCTAGTAGCACATTCTCGGAAAGGATTTTGACTTTGACCAACATACTGTTTCCAACAGCGCTTACATGTGATAAGGTAAATAATGTTTGGTGAATCACAATGGTGGGAGTTACGGATCTGATAATGATTTTTCGTTTGAGTGTGTGTGTGTGTGTGTGGGGGGGGGGGGGGGGGGGGGGGCACTCCTCCTCCAGTTACATCCCTAGGTTTCAAAGAGACTTGGGTAAAAAATCAAAGTATTATCGAGGATGAATCAAGAGGTTCCCATATACAAATCCACATGTACAATGTTGAGCAGAAAGACCTCTGCTTACTTCTCTTGTGCATCCGTGGATTGGTTGTTGCACAAATGACTACTCACACATTTTACAGCCCTTAAAATTTCATCAGACAAAACACTGTCGCAACTTGCATTACAAAGGCTAGGCAGGGCTTGCATTTTAGAATTGTGACCAGGCTGATTGATAGGCCTTGTGAAGTGGTCAACCAGGTTGATTTTTCTTCCCTGGGGCTGATTTGTTTTTTTACACTTGCATGTGAATATTATATTGATATTTCATGTATATTGTTTTATTTGATGATTTGTTATGAAGAAATATTTATAATTCCAACCTAATTGTCTTTTATTAATTTGCTATGGGCTATTAACCAGGCAATATTAATACCATGCTGATTGTGACTTGCATCTTGGCACATATTCCTGATGTACCCCCCCCCCCCCCCCCACCTTTCTGCATGTTGAAAACAAGGTGCCCTATCCATGTTCAAGCCAACGCCCTCAGTTTCAAAGACTTTGAAAGTTGGTGGTACGCAGGAGAATTTAAAGCAAAATTAGGAGAGTAGAAATCTGTTGTCATTACCCGGAGGGCGATGCAAATTTCCTTTTTCATCTAACCTACAAAAAATGGATTGTTACCTGTCTTGATATGTCAATGGGGGGTTAAGTGATTTTATTTTATTAAAATAAAATCCATTCCGAAGCAAAAACAGTGTTGTCTTTATTTGCACAAATTCACTTTGCTGAAGATCAACAAACTTGACATCATGCACTCTAACTTGTCAATTATTACCAAAAAACGCCCATAATATAAATCACTCATGAATAATTAATGTGTGAATCAGTATGTGTTCAGTGTATATTTTTCCAAATCAATTGTAATTGCTTAGTTTTGTAACGGGTTATTTTCGAAGACAGCTTGGAGGGAGGGGAGGAGGGAATCCACATAAGATGCAGAGATTACATATTCTTGTGTAAGCATTTCAGAATAAACGGTCAATCAATCAGAGGTTATGTTTATTCTCTTTATTATAATAGATGCACGTGATTGTGTTCACAAAACAGTCATACACAAAATAATTTTTTTTAAAGTCTGCTGATGATATTTGCATGGCCCACCATATGTATAAAACTTGTGCCAGGCAATCAAACAGTAATCCCAATCGAATGTGGTAATAAATAAGGGATTTGAAGTCGTTATACCATATAAGGTTTATAAGGTCAGTATCAATCCGTTTGTGCATTTATTTTCGCCATACCCACCCCCCTCACGTTTTCTACGATCATCTGTGATTGACTTTTTGTACATTTCCGGCTGAAGTACACAAATGAACCCGGAATCGCCCGATTGATTAGTCACATTGTCGGAAGTTATTTTGTTTTACAAAATCGGTCATCACTTGATTCGTTGAGATTAGGAACACAATAGACTGATGATGGGGCCGATTGATCGGCCCTTGTCAGATTATTTTTGCAGCCGATTACCAGGCCGGGGCCGATCGGCCAGGGCAAAATGCGAGCCCTAAGTCTAGGCTATGTAAAAAATTACTTTGTTTCTCAGGAACTGAATGCTTGAAATGGGATGTCTGATTTTATTATTATTTTTTCACAATTCTCAGACAATTTTTCCTGGATATTTTCCCCCAATATTAAAACAAGATGCCCCACAGGGTCTGACGTGCTCACCTTGAACAGACCCTGATATAAATTGAGGCCACAAATGAATCTACATTAAGCAATCAATCTCCATAGGATCCATTGTTAATCCTTGAGCCCCTCAGTAATGACTAAAATAATGATATCCCCCCCCCCCCCCCCCCCCCCAAGATGTTGTATACCAAATAGGAAAGGATTCTGCCTGGTGAATCTGAAGAAGATGATTTATGAATAAATTTCCACTTATTGCACCAAGTTAAAATTCGGTCTCCCATAGGAAGCCCAAATATTAACACTGGCTCTCGATTTGAACAACCTTGAATCTGATCCACCTACAGATGTTGAAATATGAAACCATCTGGATTGCTGGATCTGGAGAAGATTTTTAAAGAAATTTCCTCATATTGCACTAAGTTAAATCCCCCCCCCCCCCCCCCCACCCCAGGAATTCTGACTGGTGGATCTGAAAAAGATTTTTAAAGAAATCACCTCATATAGCACCGATTTAAAATTTGGGCTCCCCATGAGCTGGTGGGACACAATTTAAACAAACTTGACTTCAAATCCCACCTGTGGCAACCACATTGTGTCCTTGGGCAAGACACTCCACCCCCATTGCCCATTTGGAGACACGGTGATGTTGTGTACTAAGGCATACTGCACACTGATGGTGCACCTGTCTTCAACCAATGCTAACCCTGCTTGTGTGGAGTTAGTATGTTGGGGAGGTGACAGTTGCTTGGTGGTTCTCTCCGGGTACTCCAGCTTCCTCCACCCGTGAAACTGTCGTGATCATGATTAGCCATTGTGCAGAAATATGTGACCTTAAACACCAATAAATAAATAAATAAATAATAAATGGACAATTTTTTAGAAATTCTATTGTGTTATAACTAGAAAATACAGTGGTTTGGCAGTGGTTTCTGATCCACTCTGCATTGGAGGCACCATCGGACCAGAAATAACTGCTGTCTGAAAACTAACTCAAAACTCTTTGTTGGGGCACCTGTTCCAAGAGAAAAAAGAATGGCAAAACTGGAATTGCGATTTCAACTGGTAAAGTACTAAACTAAATTTTGGTCATCAAAATATGTTTATGTGTCTTTGCCTGGTTACAATTTATGGGAAACGGCCTTTAGGCACTCTCCCATAAATTTTCACCATGCAAATCCTAAGAGACAAAATTATTTATCTTCAAAGGCAACATGAATCACATCTACAGAATATAATGCCATCAAGTTGCAGCAACTGCACTTCAGAATAAATTCCATAATATGGGCTTCCAACTCTCTACCAGTAAAGGATAAGGATTAACGAGCGGGTATATATAGGTGAACATGTTTGACCCCAATGAGTAGTCTGTTAGATTACAGTCAGTTTCTCAGTTTTGAACAATGATAAATTCACAGACATCTCAGAAACCACTGCAACACATTTTACTGGTTGATGGCTAGAAGCCAATATCATGGCTCTATTTGAAAGTACCAGAAGACCACATTAGTGGCTTTACACTGTATACACTAGCTTGTGGTTTTATCAGGAGCAGGGAAAAAATCACATCAAAGTCAAATGCAGAAAAAACTAGAGCAAAGTCGAGGGTGGCATGTACCCCGCCTGCATTACCATGGATAGCATTACAGAAATGAAACATTTATTACTTGGCGACGCTGAAGGATGACAGATGACAGACCATTGGGGCATATATCATAAGAACTATTATTTTCACCATAGAGTGGCTTAAAAAGTACCTCCGCCTCTTTACCAAATGTGAGAATGACTTGATTTGATAATTCTGTGAAAAAAATATTTTTCTGCAAACTTTATATATGTTGCATATCTGCAAGACATGAGTAACCATATCCTAAAGTTTCAACTCTCTACATTAGCAATTGTGGGAGGGGTTGATTACACCATGAAGGTACCTTTAATTAAACAAGTTATTCATGACTGAATTTTGGGATGCACAAAATCAAAGTCCATAAAATGCAATAACTCCTGCAATACACTACATAACATCTGCCTTGTACTGTGAGTAGACATCAATAGCATAGACTTTCACACCAAATATGAAGTCATTCCATTGAGTACACTACATGTTATTCATAAATTAATTTCTAGGCGGACAGATTCTAAGTACATAAAGGGCAATAAAATCTCGCACAACACCTGCATTTCACTATGGGTACGCAGCAATAGGATACACTTGCATACCAAATATCAAGTCACTCAACCAAGTACTTTACAAGTTATTCCTGAGTGAATTTTGGGAGATGGATGGATGGATGGATGGATGGATGGATGGATGGATGGACAGAGACTGACAGATGGATGGATGGACAGACAAGGTGATTCCTATATACCCCCGCTGGGGGCAGGGGTATAAAAATTGAATTTGCAGAGAATTCAAGGGCATTCTTCAGCACACTGATGTTGAAATACCAAATTTCAAATAGTACATTTTCCAATAATGCAACTAGGTATTTAACCCTTTACCCAACGTAACGGCCAAAACCGGCCAGCGCTATTCACAAAAATCGTCAATTAATTTTCATTATTTTTTCATTTTTTGTCTCAAAAACATAGGTTATGACCCCTCATTGGAACGAGCTCGACAAGCTCGTTCCAATGAGGGGTCATAACCTATGTTTTTGAGACAAAAAATGAAAAAAAATAGTTTTTCAAGAATTATTTTTGCAAGTGTCGTCTGCTTTTCATGTTAGGTAAAGGGTTAAACCAATTCAGTCTGTTGTGTTTGGCAGAGCTAAAATTTGTGACTTGAAACTTCAGTATTTTGATATCTCTGTGCAGAGGGTTATTGAAAAAAAATTGTGGATTCAAGCAGTAAAATTCTTTTGTCTAAATTTAAATTCACTCTGGAAATTCTTTGCAAACACTCTTTGCTCGCTCTCCCCAAATCTTTGCTGCCTCCCCCCCCCCCCCCCCAGCTTTGGCAACTTTCACATAACATATACACATAAACAGCTCTAAAATAGTCTCTAAAATGTCTCCAATATAGGGCTACATGCTCTATAAATAAACTCAGATTTGCTCAATGAGCAATGAATTTTGCAAAATTTTCTTTGGGGTGCGAGACCTAGTCCTTTCTAGATGGCTCTGGCTGTCACCCCTCATTCCACTTTCCTTCAAGGGAAGTGAGAGGAGGGAGTAACAACTGGAGGGTTCCAGTTTATAATAGGGGAGGGCCTCCACACTCCACCCACAACATCCTTCCAAATTTAATATTTGCCCCTTCCCCAGGTTGAGACAACCACCCACCCCCCCCCCCCCCCCACCCCCACCACATTATACAACAAGCCTGGATATGCACATTGTCTAAAGTCTATTATAACTTACCTTATATAATTTTTTCAATGCAACATGAAAACATATGGAAACAATGATGCTTGGCAAGACATACAGCCACAAGATATTGATTGTGTTTGTAAACCATGATAATGGATATCCAAGTGTATGAAAAGAAAAGGCTATGAAAACACAAACTACAGCTGAGAGAATCCATGTCAACAACAAACAAACAACAGCTCGTAGTAATAGCGAGGTAAACTTCTTGCCTGGCAAACCTGTAAGAAAAAAAAGTGTTTTTTGTGGACACATAAATAACTGTAATTATAAAAGTAGACAAAGAATTTTGATTGGATCGTGACTGAGACGCGATACAGTAGAAATTACCTTTCTCCTTTTTGCCATACAGCAATGTAGAATCTCACCCATCAGAAATGAAATGCGAGAACACTGCATCTTAGATGCTGTTTTTTGTTTGTTTTTCGTGATCCGGTCATAGTTCGGAAATATTTTTTAGGGAAATTTTGACCCACTGTGTATAAGTGTCTCGCAACCTGATTACATAGTGACTGAGAAAAATACCCCCTTTGTGACCACATTACTGTAACATAATACAGGTTGAATGTGATTATCTAGTTCTCAGATAAGATTGGTATTTCTGTTTTAGTATCACATTCCAATATATGCAATCAATATGCAAAACACAGCTGTGATTTACAAAAGCAGACAGAGAATTTTATCCAGATCGCGACTGGGTTGTGATCCAATCAAAATTCTCCGTCTGTTTCACTGCCCACAACATTCTTATACCTTATCTATTAACTCGTTACCCGATGCACACAAGATCAAAATTTATTATTTTGAGTACATGTACTATTTTTTTTAATTTTTCAATAAACTCCGACAAAACCATATCATGTGAAACCCCTTATTGAGGGGGTCAAATGACATGATTTTGTTGAAATATTTTGAAAATTTTTGTTTTTTAACTGCTGCTTATTTGATTATTATGTGGCAGATGTGGCCAATTTGTTCGGAAAAGGATTATAACCAAAAAAGTCATGCGAAAACAATAAATCTCAGCGGCTATTTTCATTTGTTTTTCTTGATTTTCTGTCTTGATTTTGTAGGAAGCGTGGTGGCTCAGTGGTAGACTGTTGGACTTCTATGCTAGAGATCCCGAGTTCAATCGCCATCCAGGGCAACCAGCGTTGTGTCCTTGGGCAGGGCGCTTTATCCCAGGTGCCTACATGGGGACACGATGATGCCGTGTACTAAGGCATACTGCACATCGATAGTGCACATGTCTTCAACCGCTGTAACCCTGCTTGGGCGGAGCTTGAACAGAGTTAGAATGTTGATGAGCTGACAGTTGCTTGTTGATGCTTGGTGGTTCTCTCTGGCTTCCTCCACACGTAAAACTGTCACAGTCACGATTAGCCATTGTGCATAAGTATGTGACCATAAACACCAATAAATAAATAATAACTTGATTTTGCAATATTTTATTTATGAAATGTCTACCAACAGGTTTAAGTGTGTCATGACAAAAGCCGCTTTTGTGACCACAGTACTGCTGTTTTACATCGCCACACTTGTATACAATTTAGAAACATGGCATGTGAAGCATGAGACTCTGAAAATCACAATTTGGATAACTCAGATATACTGTTTCAGAGTAACAAGATTCAGATGAAACCCAATCTGTCAGGCATACAGGACTCTACAGGTCACATTAGCAACACAGTCTGTCAATAAGCATTCATCACTGAACCAAGCTATTGTTACTAACTTTTTGTTAGTTGCTTGTGTGTGGCTTTATGAGAAACAGCTGTATGCAAGACTGTATCTTAACAACATTATTTACAAAAATTGCCCTTCAGATTTTTATTATTAATTTAACCCCTCCAAAACACACCTTATGGCCCCTTATTGAAACAGGCTCATCTAGCTCATTCCAATGGGGAGTCAAAACTATGTTTTGAGGCAATAAGTAAAATTCTTTAGTTGGTGAAGAATTTTTATGTGTAGTCTTTTATTCAAGTCAGGCAAGGGTGGCATCTGGATTTCCCCATTGCAGGGGCTGTGATCCCTGATAGGGACCTGGAGGTGCCTGGACACACTGGGCCGATCAAGGTTCGGCCCAGTGGGAAAAATTTTTGTTTTAATTGGGAAAAAAGTCACAATATCCATGACACTAGAGGCTTTGAGTCAAAATGAAATGCAAAAAAAAAACAAATTGTGGCTAGCGGAACTAAAATATCACAAACAGGACTGGTATCATGGCTATTCGCCATGACACCTGTTTTTGATACTCTAGTTCCACAAGCCACAAATTTAATAAGTATGATATAACTCACAACAGAGACTAGATACATGCTGACCAGAGATTGTGTAAAAAGTTTCTGGTATGGACTGAAACAGTCCTCTCACAATGTAATTAACTTTGCCAATGCCACAGTTATTCCTATTGTGCATGTGCATCAGGTCATTAGACGTATTATCTTTAGTTTTGTCGTGTTTGCATAATTTGATCTCCACGGTAAATATGGCAGATTTCCCCAACAGGTAGATAACCCTCGAAACTGTAGCCCCCTGCCTCCCCCCCACCCCTTCCTGGCACCATCCTTGGAGTCAGGTAATTGGTTAAAGAAAAAAGCCATGTCAAATGAATATATTTTATGTCTACCAAAGGCCCGCAGGGGAGAATAAGCCTCTGAAATGGAGAGCCCTCTAATGATGGCCAACTTTCTGAACTATTAACAATAATTAGTATAATACACTTACCATAAATGTTCTGTCCAAAGCATTTTCTACCAACTGATATTATTACAGTAACAATGATCAAACTGCTGATTATCATGCCTACAGTCTTGGAGTAGCATAACATATAAATTCCAGCTATATCAAAGAATATCATCTGACCATATTTGTGGTGCTTGGGATCACTGAGCTTTGTACTGTTACCAAGACTTTTCAGGAGTGCTAGCATATTTTCACCTGCCAATAATAAATACTATTGTCACATGATTCTGAAAATCTCTCAAGTGACCTAACTGAATAGCACATTAGCAGGTTACACTATAAAACGTGGTGTTAACCTATAAAAAAAGTTTTGCAATGCTTTTTCGCCTTCTCTTTTCTTACTACAAAAATTATGTTGTTTACGTCTTGACAGGGTTTCTGCCAAAATAAACAGCAACAACTAACAAGCACTCTTGCTTTGGCGAGATCGTGAATAAGTTGTTGCCATTTATTTTTACGAAAAATCTGTTAAGATGTAATTGGCACGCCATTCTAGTCATATGTGGATGCAATGCGCAACCTTTGAGTCAAGTTTGTTCTGAAAAATTGTCATATCTGACTGGAAAAACATGTGGGATGAGAAAGTTAATTAATGCTTGGTTGTTTTATCATAACCTGTACTGTGTTCACATATTTTATAATTGACGTAACCTCCACATAATCTACATGATCATGTTATTGCCAGGCCAGTTCAACCAAAAGGTCACCAGTTTGATCCTGACAAGTGGTAACTACGTTGTGTCCTTAGGCAAGACACTTAATCCGAATTGCCACCTGGTTGCAGATATATGGCATACCGCACATCGATAGTGCCATTGCCTTCAACCATCAACGCTAACCCTGCTTGTGCAGAGTCAGTACATTATTTGTCGAGTGTCATTAAACCCCAATAAATAAATAAAGAAATATACAAATTAAATAAAGTGCAGTCTTACTCAACTGTAATGCCTTTTTTCATGACTCTGCAAACCTTCAAAATTTGATTTGATTTTAAATCGCCCAGATTCGAGTGGTGCTGATTCGCAACGTTTCAAATTGTCAAGATGTTCTCAATAGTGTGTCCTCTTGATCTCTTCTTCTATCATCAGGTCTCCTGAGGGAGATCTGATGATAGGAGAAGAGTTCAAGAAGGTTCTAGTTTCCAAACGACAGATTCCATTTCTGGAATAATCTGAGTTTTTTATTGTGTTACCCAAACAGACATATCTCCATTGAATACAAACACTTAAGTGAAGACTGACATTATTTTCAATATTCTGCAGTGGTAAGTAGGTGAAATAACAAAAGGCCTCTTAGCCAATAAAGCTCTGCTTAGGGCAGCTACTTTCAGGGCAGATATTTTCAGGATAAATATAAGACAGCAAGAATATAATAGAAATGGTTACCTTAAAATCTCATTAACCTGTTACCCAACATAACGGCCAAAACCGGCCAGCGCTATTCACAAAAATCGCTAATTAATATTCATTATTTTTTTCATTTTTTTGTCTCAAAAACATAGGTTATGACCTCTCTTTGGAACGAGCTCGTCGAGCTCGTTCCAAAAAGGGATCATAACCTATGTTTTTGAGACAAAAAATGAAAAAAATTAGTTATTCAAGAATTTTGTTTGCAAGTGTCTGCTTTTCATGTTAGGTGAAGGGTTAATTATGACCAGGCTTTAACAGGATGATATTAAAATTGCAGACACTACTCATCAACCTATGTTGAAATGAAAAATTGCTGGTTCAAAATCTATCTTCTGCTATAATGCCAAACAAAATTTATCTTCATTCGCTGATTACGTTATAAATTATATGTTTTGTTCAAACAGGATGCTCCTGTTTTCAGTTTCTCCAACAAAGTAAAAGTTTTTTTTCTGTTTGTGACCTTACCCTTGATGATATGATATTGGTTCAAAGCCGTGACACACTTTTGTGTCATGAGCCATAATTATTCAAGTATGAATATCTGTCAATCATAGTAAGTTATATGGACTAGACAAAAGTTATCAAATTGTACAACCTGGACAAGAACGGTATTCAAGATGCCATGTGTTACTGCTTGTGACCTTGATGATATGACATTGGTTCAAAGTCATAACACAATGTTAGGTTATGGATAAAAATTATATGAAGGATACAGACAGGCAAGGGCTGTATAACAATCAGGGCTTCTGCTAGGTTAAAATTATTGGGCCCGTTTTTGATATTAGGGAAATTATTATCATGGTGGCAGACGCCTTTGCAGAAGGCAGGTGCATTTTCAAGGGGGTCTGGGGTGGGTTCTCCCACCAGGAAAATTTTGAATTTCAGATGATCTAAGGTGGCCTCTGGAGACATTCTGACTGCAAAAATACTGGTAAAAGACATGAGGAAAATGTGTATTTTTTCCTCTTAAAATGAGACAAATTCATGCCTGGAGACACTTTCTTTAATTTAGCTGTTGCCAAATGGTGGCAGTCATATTTTTGCAATAATATTGTAATGGGCCAGGACTCCAGGGAAGCTAAACCCATTATAATGAAACTGTGGGATGTGGGTAACCCGTTTAATATTGAACATCCACAACCCTTTAACTTCCTTTATTACACAATAAAGAGATGGTAATACACAATGATTCCATTTGCATATATGTATAATATACTGGTAGAGTGCTGACAAGGGTTAATTCACCTCTCTCAATAGTCTAGATATATTGGATAGTGGTTCTCCAGGTACCGTAAGTATTACCTCTAGTATTTGGATACACAATAAATAATAATATTGAGGTAAGTACAGCTTATCATATGTGGATTGATTATGAGCTGATTTATGTCTGGTCAGCAGGATAGTTTCTTTGTTATAATACAGCAGTGTTCTCTCTTCTGGCTTCTGATAGTATATGGCTGAATCTGTTTTGGACTTAGGCTCACTCTTCCAGACTACCCCCTTTATATTGCTGGGCCACTCCCTAAACCAGGATATACCAAAATTAGGAGAAGGTGTTCAGGCTGGAGTTTGGGTAATTATAAAAGATGCCAAAATGAAAAAATTTATAGTAATTTATATATTTTTTATACTTACCAATGACCCAGACTTAGCTGGTGCTAACTCTTAAAAATTCAGGGCCAAACACAAATTTTGCCCTCCCCCACCCAATCCCCAAAATTTGCATCAAAATCAAAATGAAAGTGTCAATGACACTGTAGCTCAACTTGTCAAGACAAAGACATGTACATGTATAGTATGTGACACAGCAATGACAAACACCTAGGTAATGACCTGATAACAAAGGTACATATAAAGTATTGTAACGGTCTGTACATAAATACTGACCGTTGCCTGTAACAAATGTATAGGTAAAGTATTGTAAAGGTGGGTGACAGTCAGATGCTAAACTAGAAAAAAATCTTTGAGTCCCAGAGTGGGACTGACTGAACCCCAAAATATTTGTTCTCATAGCTCAGTGATAACAAAGGCACCCCAAAACACACTCGTTCCTGTCCCAAGGTGAAAACAAAGGTACCCGAGAAGTTTTGTGAAGATCAGTTCATAAATACGAGCTGTATAGAACTTGTGACAAAAAACTGATTGGACCTAATTTCGGTACAAAATGGCCACTGGCAGCCATCTTGAATTTTGGACCGTACCCAGAAACACTCATTCTCGTCCCAAGGTGATAACAAAGGTACAAAAGAAGTTTTGTGAAGATCGGTTCATAAATACAGCCTCTACCCTGAGCCGTATTGACATGTGTGCTTACATTGTTAAGTAGCACTGAATAAATCAAAGTTCATCTAATTTGCATAATTTCTGCACGAAAAAAAACCCCTTACAATATGTGATGTATTCTATGTTACTAAACATTCATACAAAAATTTATTCAAATCAGAACTTTCATACAGAAGTTCTGTACAAAAGACTGATTGCACTAATTTTGGTACAAAATGGCTGCTGGTGGCCCTCTTGAATTTCGGACCACACCCAAAAACACTTGCTCTCATCCCACGGTGATAACAAAGGTACCCAAGAAGTTTTGTAAAGATTGGTTCATAAATGTGGCCTCTAGTCTGAGCTGCATAGAAGTTGTGTACAAAAAACTGATTAGACCTAATTTCGGTACAAAATGGCCACTGGCAGCCATCTTGAATTTTAGACCGCACCCAGAAACACTCGTTCTCATCCCAAGGTGATAACAAAGGTACCCAAGACATTTCGTGAAGATCAGTTCATAAATACAGACTCCAGTCTGAGCCGTATTGACATGTGTACTTACTGTGTGTAAGTCGCACTGAAAAAATCAAAGTTCATCTAATTTGCATAATTTCTGCACGAGAAAAAAACTTGTATTATATGTGATGTATCCCATGGTACTAAAAATTCACACAAAAAATTATTCAAATCAGCACTTTCATATGGAAGTTCTGTGCAAAAATCTGATTGCACCTAATTTTGTACAAAATGGCTGCCATCGGCCATCTTAAATTTTGGACCGGACCCCAAAACACTCGTTCTCGTCCCACGGTGATACCAAAGGTATCCAAGAAGTTTCGTAAAGATCGGTTCATAAATACGGCCTCTAGTCCGAGCCGTATTGGCATTTGCACTTACAGTGCTGAAAGTAACACCGAAAAACATCAAAATTAGTCTAATTTGCACAATTTACGCACGAGAAAAAAACCCGTATTATATGTGATGTATCCCATGGTACTAAACATTCATACAAAAAAATATTCAAATCAGAGCTTTCATATGGAAGTTCTGTACAAAAAACAGATTTCTGCATTGTCGGTACAAAATGGCGGCTGACAGCCATCTTGAATTTCGGAGCGCACTCAAAAACACTCGTTCTCATCCCACGGTCATAACAAAGGTACCCAAGAAGTTTCGTAAAGATCCGTTCATAAATACGGCCTCTAGCCCGAGCCGTATCCAATTGTTGACGTACGGACAGATGGACGACGGGCCATGACAAAAGCTCAAATTTGGCTTCGCCAAAGTTGAGCTAAAAATCAATGTCCTATATGGTCCTCCATACTTTTGTCCACTGCGCATGTGCAGTGTCAAGGAAGTACCAATATTGGTGCCAAATCTTCATTTTTACAACCAGTGCCTGGTAAATGTTATATAATCAGAAGGGAGGAATGAGTTCCCAACTCATGGGAGGGCCATCCCCGTCTGGGTCATTGGTAAGTATAAACAAGTGTTTGACCACTGAGGTGGTATTAGTCCCCTACAGCGCTTTTGTGACATAAGGTGCTTTTGTCACAGAAGACACTAGAGTATATAAGCATCTTGGATTTTGAAAAAAAAAAAAATATTGAGCGTGCATAATCCCCTCACAATCCTTTATCCATGTACCATATATGAAAGGCATAGCTCGAATCATGTTGGAGGGAGGGGTGGTAACATAAAATAGAGAAAAAAGCTTAAAAAACACAACAAAAATGGCCGCCATTCTGCCATCTTGGATTTTGAAAAACAATATTGACTGTGCATCATCCCCTCAGAACCATTTATCCATGTACCAAATATGAAAGGTGTAGCTTCAAGCATGTTGGAGGGAGAGGTGGTAACATAAAAACAGACAGACAGACGGACAGACAGACAGATGTTAGATTTTGAAAAAAAAATACTGAGCGTGCATAATCCCCTCACAACCCCTTTATCCATGTACCATATATGAAAAGTGCAGCTTGAACCATGTTGGAGGGAGCAGTGGTAACATAAAATAGAGAAAAAAGCTTAAAAACACAACAGAAATGGTTGCCATGGCACCATCTTGAATTTTTAAAAAAAAAGTATTGAACGTGCAACATCCCATTACAACCCTCTATCCATGTGCCAAATATAAAAAGTGTAGCTTGAACCATGCTGGAGTGAGGGGTGGTAACATAAAACAGAGAAAAAAGCTTAAAAAAAAACACAACAAAAATGGCCGCCATGCCGCCATCTAGAATTCTGAAGAAAAAATATTGAACATGCATCATCCCCTCCCAACCCTCTATCCATGTGCCAAATATGCAAAGTGTAACTTGAACCATGTTGGTGGGAGGGGTGGTAACATGAAAATAGAGAAAAAAAGCTTAAAAAACACAACAAAAATGGCCGCTATTCCGCCATCTTGGATTTTGAAAAAAAAGTTTTGAGCGTGCATCATCCCCTTAAAACCATTTATCCATGTACCAAATATGAAAGGTGTAGCTTAAAGCATGTTGGAGGGAGAGGGGGTAACATAAAAAACAGACAGAAAATATATAAATTACTATAAATTTTTTCATATTTTTATACTGTACCAATGACCCAGACTAAGCTGAATAGAAAAAAGGCTGGAGGGCCCAGGACATAAAGGAAAATCCAATAGGCTCAATTACATATAAACAGAATTATCCCCTCAAGGAGAAATATATATCTATACAATATATATTTATACAAAAAAAGAAAGACATATTACCAGTCAGTAATTGAGCACAATAACATCAATGATCTCTATTAACATCTAGTATAAAGCATTATACTAATTTTGTTAAAGGAAAGCCAATAAATATAGTCCAGAGAATGAGACTCTTTATACACATTTAAAAGTGTCCAAGGATTGTAAATTAATGCTTGTATGACACGTGACATATACAAATGCTTCACACCGAGCTACACTTTAAAAATATCACATAAATGAGATAAACAATAGCTTTACACTTTAAAACCATCCCAGCACCGACTTGGAATTACTGACTCCAGAGGAGGTATTCCCTTGCTTTTCACTATAAAGCAGGTGATATAAGGGAACACCACCCCCCCCCCCCCCCCCCTTCCCCTTGCTCTGGGTCAATCACCCCAGAACAAAGAGGGCAGCAGGACAGAGTCACTGCTGGAACAGAAAGCCTGCATAACTATAGTTGCAACTGTTCAGTGGACGATATTCTGAGCAACAGATAACGGACCTAAACAACGCAGGTCGCCAGAAATAGACTCAATATTTCTAAGGTAAAAATTTGTGAACGTAGAAGGCTGAGACCAGTATGCAGCCTTCATCAAATCGATAATAGCAATACTATTAGCATAAGCCCAAGATGTAGACAGCGCTCTAACTTCATGCCCTGAAATCTTAAGCACAGACTGCTGAGAAGATGATAATTTTTCATAGCAGTATGAATAGTCAATTGAATCGACCTGGAAATAGAATGGACCGAGCTGTCCCTTCTATTAGACAGCAGAGACAGAAAGAAATGTTTTCGTCCCTTTCTGATAAACTCAGATCTACGTTTGTAAATACGCATAGCTCTAACTGAACATAGCAAAGGCCTATGGCTGTCTGAGGACGGAAGAGCCTTAATAACAATAGGCTCAGGGTACTTATTAGGAGCCTGATTCTTAGCCAAAAATCCAACATTAGTAGTCAAAGTAATAGTATTACCAACACTACGATGATGAGAATCATCAACAGATAGAGCATGAAGCTCACTAACTCTTCTAGCAGAAGAGAAGGCTATGAGAAAAGCTGCCTTATAAGATAAGTATTTGAAGTCTACCGTATCCAGGGGTTCAAATGGCGCATCTTTTAGCTTCAGAAGAACCCAAGCTAAATTTCACTTAGGAATTAACCTAAGGGTTCTAGGACTATTTATCGAAAAGTTTTTAACTAACTTAGATAAAGAGACATTAGATCCAATTTGTAAACTATCATGATGAGCATAAGTATCCGATAGCATAGACCTATAACCCTTAATAGTAATTGGCAGCAGTTTGATCTTGTCAAACAAGTAGACCATAAAATTAGCAATGTCTGGAATGGAGGGATCATAGATATCAATAGAATGATCCCTACACCAACGAGAGAAAACCTTCCACTTAGCAGCGTAATTTAGCGAAGAGGAGGTCCTCCTACAGTTAGAAATTGCGTCCACTGCTCATCCTGTAAATTGCTTGCTGTGCAAGAAGGACCACACAACGGAAATACGTGAGGGTTGAGACCTTGCGGGTTGTGAGGCAGTGTGCGCGATTTCCCCTGCGAAAGAAGGTCCTCCCATGGAGGAAGCTTCCGCGGAATGTCCCTAACAGACACCTGAGTAGATTTATCCATGGTCTCTGGGGTGACAGAGATGCTACCAACAGAATCTTGCAGTGAGATTGCTTGATTTTTAGCAATATCTGTTGAATCAATGGAGCTGGAGGATATGCGTATCCTATCATTCCGTCCCAAGAGATCGAGGGAGCGTCTACTGCAAACGCTCAAGGATCTGGGCATGGCGATACATATGTCTGCAACTGATTGTTGAGATGCGTCGCAAACAAGTCTATCATCGGACGATCCCATTGGTAGCAGATCTGATTGAATATTCGTTTGTTGAGAGTCCATTCTGACGGCAACATACGACCTTTCCGAGAAAGGAAGTCCGCTAGAATGTTCAGACGACCCGGAATATGACGGACCGATACAAGAACCTGGTGCTCTAGGACAAACAGAAGGATTCATTCCGTTAAGTTGAACAAAAATGGAATGAGTGCCTCTCTGGTTCCAAATATACGCTACTACTGTCGAATAGTCGGACAAAATTTGAACATGTGAATTCTGAATAATGTTCATCTAATGCCGTAGCGCAAGCCAAATTGACATCATCTCTTTGATGATCAAGTGCTTGTTCAGGAATTGCAGATCCCAAAGACCCTGGCACCTCGTATCTGTTGGGCTCAAAGTCGCGCCCCAACCTGTTTGACTCGCATCTGTCATAATCGTAAAAATCAGATCCGGCAGTTGCAGTGGTACTCCCTGAGTTAACCACTGAATATCTGCCCAAGTCTGAATCTCTTGTTTTACCTGGATTGACAAGACGATGTTCGTTTCGAGCGAATGTATCTTCACACTCCAATTCTGAGTAAAAAATATCTGGAGTGGACGAGTGCGTAGGTGTCCCATCGGAATAAGGTCCGCGGCGGCTCCACACAAACCTATCAGTCGCATGAATTCTCTCGCTGTTACTACATCTGAATGTAGACAAATGCGAGCATAACAACTGACTAATTTCGCTCTGGGTAATGGCAGACGAACCAGATTTTGTGCGTTTCGAAGCTCATTCCCAAGTCAATGAACGACTTGGACGGAACTAGATCTGACTTCTTTTCGTTTACTCTGAAACCGAGACGTCGGAGCAGTTGAAGCAGACTCTGAACATCGTTCTGAAGCGTTAATCTGTCGCCGTACCTCTGAAGAATGTCGTCCAAGTAGGCCGATGTTACCGCAGACGAATGAGCTCGGAAATGAGTCATTACCAAGTTCATTATTCAAGTGAAGGCCCAGGGTGCTAGAATCAGTCCGAAGCACATTGCTCAGAACTGATAAACAACTCCTAGGACAGCGAAGCGAATGTACTTTCTGAACGCCAGATGTACCATGACGTGAAAGTACACATCCTTGAGATCTATGCTTGCAGCATAATCGTTCACACGAATGCTCGCTCTCACCGATCGAATGGTCTCCATATAAAATTTCGGAGCCACGATCAGCTTGTTTATCCAGCTTGGATCTATAACTGGACAGAACGAGCCATCTGGTTTTGGTACCAGGAACAGGTGACTGTAAAAACCGGGAGATTCATGGTTTTCTACAACCTCTACTGCGTTCTTCTCCAGAAGAGACTGCACCTCTGATAGAAGTGAATCTCTCTTTTGAAGGTTTGACGGAAGCTGAGTCCATCATGGACTTCGTGTTAACAGAGGTTTTTCTCTGAAGGACAGTTTTAGACCTTCCGAAATAACCTCCTGAACCCATCGGTCGTCCGTAATTGACAACCAATTGGTTAAGAATCTCGACAGTCTTCCGCCCACTGGAGCACAATAGAGGTTCTGACCTTCACCTCCTGGACCTGCGAGGCTTGCGGGAGGAGAAACTACGTGCTCCCCGACCTGCGCCTCTACAAGTCGACCTAGGGGCATCTGACCGGTTGTCTCGGCCAGCATTACGTCCCCTACCTGAGTCGCTACTCTGACGGTCTCTGGAGTAAGACGTAGAGGCTTTCTTAGATCCTCTATAGGAACGTACTCGCCCCAGAAGTCCCCGACTTACTCCTCTCTGCTGAGTTCGTTTTTTTCTAAACGACTTAAAGAGCAGAGAGTCCGAAGCTTTCTTGGTAATCTGATCGTAGATTAGTGAAAGCTTACCATCAGAAGAGAAGCTCTGCTGAAACCGGAGCAAATCGAAGTTTTTCACCTTAGAATCCACCCTAGTGGATGAAGCCAGGGTAGCATCACGTCTGACTAACTCCAAATTTTCCACTGAAAGGGTAGAGTTATACGTGGAATATGCGATTGCCCTCGAAAGAACTCTCAAGAAAGTTTGAACATCCTGGAATTCTTTACCATCGAGACGTTGTGGTAACGCTCTGGTAAGGTGATCTGTGCAAGATAAGGTGTCTAGACTGGCTCTGTTAGACGAGATTGTCATCTCCAATTTACTAGGGAGAATCGACATAGACGGCGGCAATGGTAACACCAAATCATCTGCCTGGTCGTCTAAAACATCTAGGAACTCTCGGATCGCCCTGTCCTGCCGTTTCAAATTTATTTCTACTGTTGATGAACGGCAGATGTTGAGCATGAGACGATAAGAAACTGGATCTGCCAGTCTTTGAGGCTAGCCTAAAAGTTAAAAAATTTATAGTAATTTATATATTTTTTATACTTACCAATGACCCAGACATAGCTGGTGCTAACTCTTAAAATATAGGGCCAAACACAAATTTTGCCCCCCAATCCCCAAAATTTGCATCTAAAACTAAAGAAAACATGTCCTGAAAGGCCCTCCACACTTCGCCCCTACTGCGCATGCGCAGTGTCAAGGACGTTCCGAAATTGGCGCCATTTATCATTCTAATAACCAGTGCCTGGTAAGCGCTATGTACTCAGCGGGGAGGCAAGAGTTCCCAACTCCTGGGAGGGCCATCCCCATCTGGGTCATTGGTAAGTATAAAAAATATATAAATTACTATAAATTTTTTAACATTTTTATACTGTACCAATGACCCAGACATAGCTGAATAGTAAAAAGGCTGGAGGGCCAAGGACATAGAGCAAAATGGAATACGCTCAATAAAATAAAATAGAGTCATCCCCTGTAGGGAAAAGAAGTAATAGGCCTTACATGTATCTTTCTTATTTATGATAAATTAGAGAGATACAACACCTTCCAAAATTGAGCTTCATACATCCATGTACTCTATTAATATCCAATATAATCCTTATACTAATAATTTTTAAAGTAAGCCAATAATAAAGTAAGTCTAGAGAATAGAGACTCTTATACTCCTAAAAGTGTCTGAGAATTGCATAATCATGTCCGTTGACATATGCAATATTCAAAAGCTATACTTTAAAAACTAAGACTTGAATGAATTTTAAAAACTTAAACTTCTCACTAAACAACCATCCCAATAACAGCTCAGAATTACTAACTCTGGAGGAGGTATCCCCTTGTTTTCATAGTAAAACAGGTGACCCAAGGGAACACCCTCCCCCCCCCCCCCTTTTTCTTGCCCTGGGTCAAATAGCCCAGAGCGAAGAGGGCAGCCGAACGGAGACACTGCCGAAACAGACAGCCTACCTAGCTATAGTAGCAACTGTTAAGTGAATGACATTCTGAGCAGTAGATAACAGACCTAACAATAGAGGCCTCCAGAAATGGACTCGATATTTCTAAGATAAAATTCATGAATGTGGATGGCTGAGCGCAATGAGCGGCCTTCAAAAATCTATAATAGCGACACTATTAACGTAAGCCCAAGAAGTAGAAGAACTCTTACTTCATGAGCCGAAATCTTAAGAACAACTGCTAAGTCAATGATATACCATAAGCAGTACCGATAGTTAATAGAATCCATTAACAATAAAATGGAGCGTAACGTCCTTCTACTAGACATCAAAGAGAGAAGAAGCTTACGCCCTTGTAATAAACAGATATCTGTTTATAAATACATAAACTGTACCCGGAAAGAGTAAAGTCCTATGCCCATACGAAGACGGAAGGACCTTAAAATAATAGGTTCCGGATAATAGGAGCCTAACTCTTATGCAACAATCCAACCTAAATAGTAACGGAAGTATTGATTCCGAAACTATGAAAGTGAAAATCATCCATCGATAGTGCATGAAACTCACTGCCTCTACAGTAAAAGAGAAACCAACAGAATTACTGTCTAAAAGGTCAGAATTTGAAAACTACTGTTTCCAGAGGCTCAAATGATTACTTAGCTAAATAAGAACCGAAGTTAAAATCCGTATAGGAATTTAATCTAAAGATTCTAAGTCTATTTATCAAAAAGTTACTAACTGACTTAGATAAAGAGACAAAAGACTCAATTGTAAACTATCGTAGAGTGCATAGGTATGAGGTAACATAAACCTATAACCTAAATAATAACAGGCTGCAGTAGATCTTGTGAAACAAGTATACTAAAAAATAGCAATGAGTAGTATGGAGGGATCAACAATATGAACATAATGATCCCTACACCACGACGGAAGAGCCTCCACTTTAGTCGCATAGAATAGCGAAGAAGAGGATCTCCTATAGTAAGAAATCGCGTCCAAAGCTCGTCCAGTACAGTGCTTACAATGCAATACGGACCACACAACGGAATACATGAAGGTTGCGACCTTGCTGGTTGTGATAAAGATGACACGATTTACCCAGTGAAAAAAAGATCCTCACATAGAGGAAGATTTCACGTTAAGACCCACAGTAGACAAGAGAGTAAATTACTCATGATCTCTGTGAAGATAGAGATGCTATCAACAGAAATGTATTGTGGTTGTTTATCTTAGCAATACCTGCTAAAACAACAGCGCCGGAGGATACGCGTATCCTATCATTCCGTCCTATAGATCAATAGAGCATTAACACTATTAGCTCAGAGATCTGGACAAGCCAACACATACGTCTGCAATTGATTAGCAAGCTGTGTCATAAATAAATCATCATTGGGCGCTCCCATAGATAGCAAATCTGATTGAATACTTGTTTGTTGAGAGTCCATTCTGACAGCAACAAGCGACCCGTAAGAGAACGGGAGTCCGATAAAACAATCAGACGACCCGGAATATGACGGACCAAAACTGAACTTGGTGTACTATAACCAACAGACGGATTCTTTCCATTAAATTGAATAACGGAAACGAAAGAGTGCCTCCCTGGTTCCGGAGATACGCCACTACTGTCGAATTAAAGGGCAGGAATTTGGGCATGCGTTTCTGAATAATGTTCATGCAATGACATAAAGCAAGCCTAAAAAAACATTATTCCGCGGAAGTTAAACTGATAGCTAAAAGACTGCGGAACCCAAAGACCCTGGCACTTCGAATCCGTAGGGATCAGTATATATCCCAATCTGTTTGACTGGCAACCGTCATAACAGCCACACTCGGGTCCGGCAACTGCGGCGGCACTCTCTGAGTCAACCACCGAATGTTTGCCCCAGTCTGAATCTCTTGTAACACTAGATAGACAAGAGAACGTATAAATCGAGCAATTCATGGATTGCCGGAAAGTTGCCGTCGAAGAGAAGCTCCTCCGAGAACGAAGCGACTCTGAGAGAGTTCTTAACCTTACTATCCACGCGTGTGGATGTAGCTAGGGCTGCGTCACGTCTAACCAACTCCAATCAGCCACTGAAGGGCGGAGTTATACGTGAACAAACTACTGCCCTCAAAAGAAATTACATTGAGAATAATATCCCGTAAATCTTTTCTTGAAGACGTAATGATAACGCCTCAGTAAGGCGGATTACGTATAATAAAGCGTCTAAGTTAAGTCTACTATACATAATGTCGTTCCCAACATTGAAATTGGAAAAGACATAAACGGCGAAAAAGAATATATGCAGTCTTTAATCACACCGTCTAGACGCATATGAACTCTCGGTATGCCCTGCTCTGCCAAAATAAACTATTTGTAAAAATGATAAAATGGCAGAAATGAGCAATGCGGACAAGAAACTAAACTATCATGCTTAGTAGCAGGCTTGTATATATATATATATATAGCGTCGAAAAATAAAACACATGTTGTAATGACAATATTGGACTGTGTCGGTAAGTCAGGGACAATGTCCCTGCACCGATCGAAAAAATCCGAGTCCAATGACGCTATAAGTCTCTTATCCAAGATCGCAGCAATGAAGTCCGAAATAATAATCACTGGAAGATAATGCCAGAAGATATGAAAGGCATCTTCCGATACTACTAAAGGGAAAACTCAAAATCTTTCGAATCCCTTTCGCCATCCTGTCGGACCCTATAAAGCGTTCGGTCGTCCGTAGCTGATGCAACCGCGGACCGCACCGACCCAGCGCCGTCGGATAATTCCTGATTCGACCGAGAAACTGTCAATTGCTGGGATGCTGCGAAACAACTGTGCTAACTCGGATAGCACGTCCGTCACTGAGGCCTGAGGAGAAGCGGTCTTACAATGCATTGCCGCTGGAAGCTCCGTGATCGTTACCCCGTGCATACTTCCAATATGCGAGCGAACGGAGTGTATAGGCCTCGTGTCCCTTGGCTACCGGATGGCGCGACCTATTCGCCGTGGAATCACTGAATGCCGAAACTGATCGGATACTCGAGGTCACGTAGCCAATGTGCGGTCGTGTGCCCTGCTGTGAGGATGAGGAAGCATTAAAGACAGTCTCTCGGATTGTCAATATAACGGAGCGTCCCGAGCAACGGACATATGCTCCGAATGTAAAATATCTGAACCACAACATGCGGTCCCCTATGTTGTTGGGCGAGAGAGGAACCTCTCTCGCTCACAGCCTGGACGGACCTGGACAAGCCAGGAACCGGACTAACAGGCTTCCTCCGATCTGTCCTCAATCTGCCGTCACTGGGTGAGTACTAAAGTAATTAAAGTGCTCGCATCACCCAAATCTCCTTCCTAGACCGCAACGGACGAACCCGGCAGCCGAACCATTCGATGAATGTACGCTACACCGGGTGAGCTAGCGAATGTCACTCCGTAAGCGATAGACATATTCCATGAGCACTTATTGCCGCTAACTCTTCATTAACTATGACGACAGAGGCACACTTTTGAAAGACATCTCCATAACTCTTCGAACAAGAAACCAGAAATGCTTGGATAGCAAGCATAAAATAATAATATATATAGCGTCGTTCAATAATTCGAAAGTTTGTGTGACATTATTGGACTATGTCGGAACTGAGGGACGATGTCCCTGAACCGAACCAAAAATTTCTAAGTCCACCGACGCTATCAGTTTCTTATCCGGCATCGCAGCATATGTTGTTTCGAAAGGGAAAGCTTGAAATCCTCCGAATCCCTTTCGGTATCCCCTCGGACCGGATGAAACTTTCGAACGTCCGTACCCGCTTCCGCGGAGCGTCCCGACCCAGCATCGTCGGATAAAATATATGCGACAGATTCAGTTGATGCTGGGATGCTGCGATAAACTGTGCTATTAAGGAAAGCACGTCCGTTCCCGAGGCCTGTGCAGTAGCGGACTTACGATGCATTGCCGCCGGAAGCTCCGTGTACGTTGACTCCCGCACACTTCCTATGCGAACGTCCGGAGTCTGCAGGCCTCGAGTCCCCGGCTACCGACCCAGCGCCGTCGGATAATTCTCGATCCGACACCGTTCTGTCGGCTGCTGGGATGCTGCGATAAGCTGTGCTATGTGCACAAGAATGTCCGTCGTCGAGACCTGCGGAGGCGCAGTCTATCGCTGCTTCGCCGAGGGCAGCTCCGCATCAGATGGCTCCCGCATACTTTTCCTATGCGAACGTCCGGAGTCCATCGGTCTCGAATCCCTGGCTGCCGGATGGTGTGACCTGGTCGCCGAAGAATCCTTGATCGGCGAAGCTGGTAATATATCGGCGGTCACGCAGCCAAGGTGCGGTCGTGTGCGCTGACGAGAAGAGGAAGCCTTAGCAGTCTCAGTGGACTGCCTATACAACGGAGCGTCCCGAGCGACGGACGTATGCTCCGCTAGCGACACATTTTGTACCACAACATCTGGGGCCAGATGTTGTTGAACGAGAGAGGGGCCTCTCTCGCTTGCCGTCCGGATGGACCGGAACGAGCTATGAACCGGACTAAAAGGCTTCCTCCGTTCTCCTTCCGATCCGCCGTCACTGGGTGTGCATTAAGTTAATTTTATAGTGCTCGCATCACCCCAAAATTCCTTCTAGACCGCAACGGACGAACCCGGCTGCCGAACCATTCGGTGAATGGACGCTACACCGGGCGAGCTAGCGGACGTCAAAGGCCGTCGAACCTACTAGGGTCCTCTTAGGCAATTGGCGTATTACATGAGCACTTTTCCGCTAGCCCTTCATTAATTGTGACGACGGAGGCACACTGTTGGAAGACATCACAGATACATCACCCTAATCTTGATCGTCTGAAATAGAAATTGATAAAGTAGAGTGACCCTGCGGGGAAAGGACCGGAGTGTCCAAATCCCCAACAACATACCGTGACATACGCTTCTCATATTGTCATCGAAATCATACGATACAGAACAGGAGTTAATGCGAGTACACTGACCACATATAGAATGATAATAAAGTCAGAGGAAGACTTCCTCTTAAAACAATTGATCAATATCCTTTCAATGTGAAAAGAAAACAAGTCCTGGTACTCGCACTAACCCCTGGCAATCAAAATACATAATAATAATATGATCCATTAATATAGAAAAAATAATTGAAATCAAAATATTTTGAAAAAATATTTTTTCAGAACAGCCCAAGTTTCTGAAAAGTAACGTTGAGCCCCAATGGATCCCAAGCCTAAGTGTGGAAAAAAATTTTTAAAATATTTTAAACAATTTATTCAACACTTACGAACAATAATAATGTATCTAGTTATGATTAAAATAACATAAAGATATTATTTTTTAGAAATCCCCCCCTCACACAGAGGGCTGTTGTAAATGTAAACAATGAGTGTAAAAACACTAAAATAAGACTCCAGGCACCCAGGCCCGAAATCAGTTACCAAAAATACACTATCTGATGCAAAACAGAGACTTCCAGGGAAGAAACTGCAGAACATCAGATGGTAGATGCAGAACACAACGCCTAACCACCCGTAGGTGAAGACGTAAACATGGGGAAAGAACAGAATTCATTCTGTTATTCAGCTAAAACTCCCAAGAAATTTTAGTAATAATAATTACAGAAACTATGCCAAAAGCATGGGAGAATAGCAAGGGGGAACTTAAAGGACAGGGAGAGAGGAAAACACTTGAAAAAATAGTGTAACTAAATAATCAGAATGACAACAAAATGGCTGCTGCCTTGAAAATAGGTAACTTAACATAATTTCATTAAAAAATTTTAAGTTACAACCCTGATAATATTCTGTCACACATTCTTTTCCTCTCCTCCTTCTCTATCCTCCTTAGAATCACCATTTCACTAATATTTATGTGTCTGGCATCATTTAAACTGAGATTTAAAAGCACAAAGATCAGTCAGATGTTAACTGATGAAGGGCCAAACTTAGAATGATAAATGGCGCCAATTTCGGAACGTCCTTGACACTGCGCATGCGCAGTAGGGGCGAAGTGTGGAGGGCCTTTCAGGACATGTTTTCTTTAGTTTTAGATGCAAATTTTGGGGATTGGGGGGCAAAATTTGTGTTTGGCCCTATATTTTAAGAGTTAGCACCAGCTCTGTCTGGGTCATTGGTACAGTATAAAAATATAGCGTCATTCAGCAATTCAAATGTCCGTGAGATATTTCTGGACTCGGCCGGAAACTCAGGCACGACGTCCTTAGTCCGGCCGAAAAAGTCTGTGTCCAGTGACGCTATCAGTCTCTTATCTGGTATCACAGCTCTCTGATCCGGAGGAACAACTTCTGGAAGGTGTTGCCAGATGAACTCTATGGCCAGCTTATGTTGTTCTGAAAGGGAAAAATCCAGCTAGCTCCGCCGACTCCCTTTCACCATCCGACTGGACCAAATGTGAATCTCGGTCGTCCCTATCTGACACTGCAGGGGAGCGTACCAACCCAGCTTCCTCAGACAGTTCCTGATCTGAAAGAGTTTCCAAAGGTTGCTGGGATGCTGCGATGAGTTGTGCTATCTGCGATAGCAAGTCCATCACGGAGGCCTGTGAAGCTGTGGTCTTATGTTGTTTAGCCGCTGGAAGCTCCTGGGATGGTTCCTCTTGCATAATTCTTTTATTCGAACGTCCTGACTTGTAAGGCCTCGTGTCCTTGGCTACCAGATAGAGTGACCTGGTTGACGTGGAATCCTTGGTCGGCGAAGCAGGCTGGATATCTGAGGTCACATAGCCAAGGTGCAGTCGTGTGTGCTGGCGTGTGGAAGAGGAAGCCAATAGACTAGCCGCGCCCGGCTGTCTATGCGACGGAGCATCCCGAGCAGGAGGAGTGGACGGATGCTCCGACTGACGAACGTTATTTACGACAACATCTGGCCCCAGATGTTGTTGTAAGAGAGAGGGGCCTCTAACGCTCGCGGTCCGGGTAGACCTGAACGAGCTAGCTACCGGAATGACTGGCTTCCTCCGTTCCATCCTCCGATCCGTCGTCGCCGGGTGTGCGTGATCCGAGATTATAGTGCTCACAACACCCCTTCTCCTCTCCTGGACCGCAACGGATGAACCCAGCATCACATCACCCGATCTACGAATGATAGCTTCACTGGGCAAGCTAGTGGGCGACAAGGTCGTCAATCCTACTAAGGATCTAGGCACTTCTCGAATTTCCTTGGGCACTTTTGCCACTAGCTCTACATTTGATTGCGACGACGGCAGCACACTTCCTGAAGACATCACGGAAACATCACCCTGAAAAAGAGACTGAAAAACTAGAGTGACCCTGTGGTGAGAGGACCGGTGTAACAGTTTATCTCCCCCCCCCCTGTATATCTCCCCCCCCCTGTGGGAGGGGGGAGATAAACTAGTTTATCTTCCCCCCACTGGTTTATCTCCCCCCCCCCCCCCCCCCCCCCCCCCCCAACCTGAATTTTTTTTTAATCACAGAACTTTTTAAAGAATTTGCTTTAGTACCCCTCTGTTATATTAAAAAGCATGAGGGGCAATTTGAAAACTTGTTAGTCTGGCCCTGAGAGTGCGGCAACAAACCCTATATTTTGATATGTTTTTTTATTTGAAAATATGAATAAAATTCTCATCAGTATCGTTGTATGAGCCAAAAAAATAATTTAAAAACTTTGAATGTCAGTTGGGGGGAAGGGGGAGTCATAACCTAACCATGCCCCCCTCCCCCTCCCCACCCCATCAGAATATTTGTCACTTTTTACAACTTAAGCACAGGAATTTTGAGAATGGAAAAAATCAGAAGAAAACCAACGTTTTGTGATTCAGTTGTGGGGTGGATAAGATAATTTCTGAGTAAATAAAGAAAAAACATCTTTCGGTTGAGAACTTTTATTATCATAACAATAAAAACTATGTAAACTACAGCATCAAATTCAAACAAAATATCTAGCACTTGATAGAGTCAACAAAGCCCTCAATGAATATCTCTTCAAAATGATGATATGAGCAGTAAAACAAACTTACAAGTGGGAACTATGAATCTTAATATAAGATTAAATTCTCTACAAAATGGTGGTTTGCCCTAAAAAAAAAGACATTTGTCAATTTCAAGTGTCAGGTGGGGGGTAAGATAAACTGGTCACGACATCTTCCCCCTCTTCCCCCCCCCCCCCCCCGCCCCTTTCTCTTCCAACTTAAGACAAATGAATCGGAAAACAATAACCTGAATGTTTTTCCTTTTCAACAACTTAGACATAGGAATCGTTATACTCACATTTTTAAGTTGTTAAAATAGAAAAATTTTGGCTAGGGTAGACGATACTGTGAAATTTTTCCTTTCTATTAGCTTGAGCATATGAAACTTAAAAATAGAAAATACATATGAAATTCTCTTCAAAATGGTGGTTTGAGCTAAAAACAAATTTTTTGTAACTTTGTGTGTCGGGTGGGGGGTAAGATAAACTAGTCACAATATCTTCCCCCCCCCTGCCCCCAACAGGACCCACCTGAAAATTTTTCCTTTCTAACAGCTTAAGCATATGAATCTTAAAAATAGACAATACAGATGAAATTCTCTTTAAAATTGTGTTTTGAGCACACACAAAAATCATGACTTTGTCAAGAGTGTTGGTGAGGGGTAAGATAAACTGGTCACGATATCTTCCCCCACCTGGAAATTGTTCCCTTCTAACAGCTTAAGTATGTGAATCATAAAAATAAAAAATACAGATCAGATTCTCTTCAAAATAGTGGTTTGAGCTAAACACAAATTATGTGTAACTTTGAGTGTTGGGTGGGGGAGTAAGATAAACTGATATCTTCCCCCCCCCCCCACCCCCCCACCCACCAAAAATTTTTCCATTCTAACAGCTTGAGCACATGAATCTTAAAAATAGAAAATACAGATGAAATTCTCTTCAAAATAGTGATTTAAGGTAAAAAAAAAATTGGGGGTAACTTCGAGTGTCAGGTGGGGGAAAGATAAACTGGTCAGGATATCTGCCCCCCTCCCCCCCCCCCCAACCCTCTACAACTGAAATTATTCTCTTTGTCACATCTTTAGCAAATAAATCTTAAAATTGCGACATCGGGCGACATGTTTAAAAAATGTTTTTACATATATCCCAGGGGATATTTTGAGAAAAAAAACACAAGTTCTTCTTGTGCAATTTTCTTCTATTAACAGCATATTCAAATGAGTCTTGAAAATGGAAATTTGTATAATATTCCACTCACAATGCTAATTTGGGCTAAAATGTTGTTTTTTTTCTTTTGGGCATCTAGCTCTCTCGCATACTGACCAATGAGTTTTTCAATGCTCACTTGATGCTTTTTTAATATCACACACAAGTGAACAAGCAAATTCTAAAAAAAGATCTGGTAAAAATCTGAATGGTAAAAAAATTCAGGTGGGGAGAAGATAAACCAGATGGGGGTGGGGGGGGGGAGTTTATCTTCCCCCGAGGGGAAGTTGTACAGGGAGGAAGATATCGTAGTACACCAGCATGGACCTCTCACCACTAACAATATACCATGACACACGTCTCCAACGTTTGTCATCCCAATTGGCACACACTGAGCAAGAATTAGTGCGAGTAGATTGACTACAGCAAATACAATGAGCATGAGAATCAGAGGAAGACTTCCTCGATTTACAATTTGAACAATATTCTTTCATATTTAAAAAATATTAAACAGCTGTAGTACTCGCACTAACCCTTGAAAATACAAAGATACATAATAATAATATAATACATTACAAAAATTTCAAAAAATAATTCAAAAGAAAAAATTTTCAAAAAACTTTTGACATGAGCCCAAGTTCCCAAAGGGAATTATGAGCCCAACTGGATCCCAAAAAAGCCCAAGTGTGGACAAAAATTTTAAAACATATCAAAAAATTAATGTTACACTTATCGACAATATTAATGTATCTGGCAATAAGCTGAACCCTACAGAAGACAAGGAATCACTGTCAGAAGTAACCGTTGTCAACGTAAACAAAAGTCAACAAAAACCAGAAACAAGACTCCAGGCACTGAAAATATGGCCTGAAATCAGTAACCAATTTTAAAACACTATCCGATGTAAAACAAAATCTTCTACAGAAGAAGCTGCAGTACATCAGATGGTAGATGCATGACCAAAACGCCTAGACACCCCTAGGGTGAGGACGTAACCATGGGGATAACAGAATAAACATTCTGTAACTATGCTAAAACTCCCAAGAAATTTCAATAAAAAAATTTCAAAAATTATACCAAAAGTATGGGAGATTAGCAAGGGGGTATCAAGGAAAGGGAGAGAGGAAACACTGAACAAACAGTGGAGAATTCATACCAAGAATGAAAACATCAGGCCCATGCCCCGAAATTAGGGAACATGAAATAATTTAACATAAAAATTATAAGTTACAGCCCTGAACACATCCTTCCAATGTTTCTTCCTCTCATCCTCTTATTTCATCCTTGGATCCACCATTTCCTTTATGATTTTGTGTCTGGCATCATTTTAACTGAGATTATAAGCACAGATATCAGTGAGATTTTACTGATTGAAGGGCCAAATAAAGAATGAAGATTTTGCGCCAATTTCAGTACTTCTTTGACACTGCGCAAGCGCAGTGGACAAAAGTATGGAGGACCATATAGGACATTGATTTTTTGGATTTTGATGCAAATGTTGGGGACTGGGGGAGCAAAATTTGTGTTTGGCCCTGAATTTTTAAGAGTTAGCACCAGCTAAGTCTGGGTCATAGGTACAGTATAAAAATATAACGTTACTCGATGTAGAAATAATCTGACTAAATCACAGCCCCAAGAGGTCAGAATAAATATACATATATAAAGATTATTTTGGCATTCAGTTATTCATGTACACAGTATGGTACCAATCAATGTGAATATTGTACTGTGACAATAATATGTGGAATAAACTCAAAGACATATAGATAGTAACACAATAGCAAAATATTTATTAATAAAGATGGATGGTCTGCTTCATGAATTGCATTAGGTATTTTGGATTCAAAAAGCTGGATGGTAATGTAGCCAGGTTACTATTCGCCGCCTGAGTGCTAGAATGTCCTATGTCCCCTAGGTGACATAGGACATTCTAGCACTCAGGCGACGTGTTGTCAATTTATTTATTTATTGGTGTTTAAGGTCAAATATTTTTGCACAATGGCTAATCATGACCACAACATGAGTATCAACTCCAGACCAGGGGTGAGCGTTAATAAGCCATGTTGCCCATTTTAGAGAGGGTTTGCACCTCCCATGCATTGGTGACTGGGTCCTATTTTAACAGTAAAACAGAGCCTGTTTACCGCAGCGAACGGGCACTGCTTCACTTCCCAGGGTTGACGTATTGTCAATACTGGTGGTTGTTCAAATACTGGCCAAGTCAGGTTTACTATGGATATTGGTGCACACTTTAATAATTTTGACTACCGTAGTATGTACTGCTGGGATTGATACGATGGGTTTGTTGTATAAGCCAAACTTGTCTTAGTGCCGTGAACAACGGTATATTTACTATAAGGCAGTACTTCAAATACTACTGCATGATTGCCCACGTATGGTTTGCATGTAAACAATCAGTTGTACGCACGTAGTATTTGTAGTAGGGATAGTAACAATGACAGGATTTGATTTAAATCTGAATAATACAGGTTTTCTGGTGTTGCGTAATTGTTACTGCATGGTCACTGCATGTAATGATGTATTCTCTCCAATTTCGTTTGGAAATTACCTTTGAATGCTAAAATATTTAAAACTGGATTGTCAAGCTTTTTGTCGTCTAAGTTTTGCAAGCCGGTAAATGATGCAATGAAGACCTCCACCAACGGAACACATCGCTTTTATAGCATGTGACCACCAAAACTGTGTTAAACCTCCACGTCATTCAATGAGAATCAGTGGTTGTTCCACACCTGTGGGAAACTATTCCGACAATTGCCATATTAAGAGTGTGCTAATGTCAACAAATTCTATATTTGGACATGCTGAGAGAAGCGGTGGTACTCCCAGCATTCTTAGCGAGAAGCCAGTAATGGCGGATGTTTATGAAAACTTTTAACACAAAACAACGTGATTAATGGCAAAGATTTAGTGTTTATGACTATAACAACTATTATTTACATGGAATTTGAGGTTGTGAGATTACATACTATTAATTGGCATAAGTGTTTATTGACGATAATTACTTTAAATGGGTAAAATGATGTGAATGTGAAATTTCAAAGCGGAGAAAACACGTGGAATGAATACTATGGAAATGCGTTAATTCATCATGATAGCAGTGAGTAAATTTATGAGAATGATTTTGAACAAAAATTATGAACAGTTGGAGTTTATACTTAATACTAATAATTTTCTTCTAATTACAAACTGATTATTTAATGACATTTGGACTTACTTTTTATTTTAATTCTTATTTACTAATTTAATTGACAACGAAGATTGGGTGTTTATTAATTTATTTTGACCTTGAATTTTGATGGTAGAAATTGAATATTTAAAATTTATAATTTAATTTCATCGGCTTTAATTGTTAGGCCGGCTGGCTGCAATATAAATTAATACTTGGCAGCTCCAACCATTCGTGATCTATTTCTGAATCAACGTTTGAGAGAGTCATTCAATTGTAAATGATCATAGGTCGTCTTGGGTATTCTTTCCACATGAATTGAGTTACATCATGTAACAATGTATTCCAAAACGTAGTTGCAGTAGGATACTGATACCATGAAATTCTTAATGAGGACGTTAGGTGTTTTTTTTATGTCAGCAATAGGGCTGTCACGCTTATTCGATAAGTCAACTAATCATTGACTGTTGCAGTAGCTGACAGGTTTTAATTTTAATCGATTGTCATTCATTTTCAAAGTGGTACAAGTCTGGCTTAAATTGCATTGTATAATGAGGTGAATGATTATTAACCTGCATGTAGTTACTTCTAAAATCGAGTGGCCTTTGTTTTCTGTAAGAGTGTGCAATATTACAACATAATATAAAAAGGCTTTAAAGCACGATCATTTGATCAGTATCTGTACTCTGGACAAGAGTCCTTTATTCAAACGGTGATCCATTTGAATAATTTGCGATTTCGGAAGTAACTGCAGGCTGCAGAGTCAACAGAATCTTCAGTCTTGTACACTCAAACAACCTCATTAGAAAAACCTTAATCAGGAATGCGAGAAAGTTGACACAACAGTCAGTTCACTTGTCATTGCTCGAACTAAATTTTAACTAACTTGTGTAGGAATGGATGGAAGTTTATGTTCAAAATTTCTGGAAATTAGTTACAGAAATGAAACATTTGAACAAATGCTCTTCAGTTTAAATTTTTCAGATTTGATTGGGAGACATTTTGGTATTTCCACTTCATCTCAACACATTCATACATTGTCAGTTTCGACCGACAGACAGATGACAGAAAAATCATTACCAGAAAAGCTCCACTGACAGTAGCCAGATGAATATAACAACTTAAAGAGCCTGTGAGATTTGAATCGAGATTTAAAATCCTTTGCCTGATTCTATTTGATTCGGTTCGACCTGAAATCTGAGATTCACATATAATAACAAGATATTAATTGAATATAGAATATGTTTTCATTTTTGGAATTCGCTATAATGAAAGTTTCAATGACACTGCAGCTGCACTTGTCCAAGAAGGGACTGAACTAAATAGATAGCTTCAGCAATGCCAAATCATTTAATCAAGTTTCTACAGAAAAGACACCACACCAAAGCTACATATGAAATCTGAAAAAGATCAGGTGAGGGATATAGGGTGAACTAATGGAATTGTTGAAAATATATATGCCAAATCCAAGATGGTCGAGAGCAGCCATGTTTTTGAATGAAATTCAGACAAATTTCATAGCTCCCATGTAGACATCACACCAAAGCTACATATGAAATTTGAAAAAAAATTGGTTTAGATATGTAGTCTGTAGGGTGTACTAATGGAATTGTTGACAATTTATATGCCAAATCTATGATGGTCAGCCGCCAGGTTTTTCAACAAAATTCAGAAAAATCTGATAGCTCCTGTCTAGAGATCACACCAAAGCTACATATGAAATTTGAAAAAGAGCGGGTTAGAGATGCGGCCTGTGGGGTGTGCCAATGGAATTGTTGTCAATTTAAATGCCAAATCTAAGTTGCTGGTGGCAAAGTTTTTCAACAAAATTCAAACAATTCAACAGCTCCCATCTAGACATTGGCCCAAAGCCACGTACGAATTTGGAACTGATCGGATGAGAGATGCAACCTGTACTGTGTGTCAATGGAATTGTTGACAATTTATGTGCCAAATTCAAGATGGCTGCTGGAGGCCATGCTTTTCAACAAAAGTTAAAAAATTTATAGTAATTTATATATATTTTATACTTACCAATGACCCAGACATAGCTGGTGCTAACTCTTAAAAATCTAGGGCCAAACACAAATTTTGCCCCCCAATCCCCAAAATTTGCATCTAAAACCAAAAGAAATCATGTTCTAAAGGACCTCCATACTTTGCCCCTACTGCGCATGCGCAGTGTCAAGGACGTTCCGAAATTGGCGCCAATCATCATTCTTACTGGCAGTGCCTGGTCAGCGCTATGTACTCAGCGGGGAGGTATGAGTCCCAACTCCTGGGAGGGCCATCCTCGTCTGGGTCATTGGTAAGTATAAAAAATATATAAATTACTATAAATTTTTTAACATTTTTATACTGTACCAATGACCCAGACATAGCTGAATGGTAAAAAGGCTGGAGGGCCTAGGACATAGAGTAAAATCCAATAAGCTCAACTATATAATATAGAGTGAACCCCTCAAGGAGAAAAGGAGTATTAGGCTTTACATGTATCTTTTTTATTTTATGATAAATTAGAAAGATACAATACCCTTCATAATTGAGCACAATAACATTCATGTTCTCTATTAACATCCAGTATAACCCATTATACTAATTATTTTTAAAGTAAGCCAATAAATAAAGTTAGTCCAGAGAATTGAGACTCTTTATATTCTTTAAAAGTGTCCGAGGATTGTATATTAACGCCCGTTTGACACTTGACATATACAAATGCTTCACACCGAGCTACACTTTAAAAATATGACATGAATGAATTTTTAACATTAATATTACACTTTAAAACCATCCCGGAAACGACTCAGAATTACGGACTCCGGAGGAGGAATTCCCTTGCTTTTCACTATAAAGCAGGTGACCTAAGGGAACACTCTCCCCCCCTCCCCTTGCCCTGGGTCAAATAGCCCAGAGCGAAGAGGGCAGCAGGACAGAGTCACTGCCGGAACAGAAAGCCTGCATAACTATAGTTGCAACTGTTTAGTGGACGACATTCTGAGCAACAGATAACGGACCTAAACAATGCAGGTCTCCAGAAAATGACTCAATATTTCTGAGATAAAAATTTGTGAATGTGGATGGCTGAGACCAATAAGCAGCCTTCATTAAATCTGTAATAGCCACACTATTTGCGTAAGCCCAAGATGTAGAAAGAGCTCTTACTTCATGAGCCAAAATCTTAAGCACAGACTGCTGGGAAGAAGATAAATTTTCATAAGCAGTACGGATAGTTAATTGAATCCATTTAGCAATAGAATGGACCGAAATGTCCTTTCTATTAGGCATTAGAGACAGAAAGAAACGTTTTCGTCCCTTTCTCATAAACTGAGATCTCTGTTTATAAATGCGTAAAGCTCTAACAGGACAGAGTAAAGGCCTACGCCCGTCTGAAGACGGAAGAGCCTTAATAACAATAGGTTCCGGATATTTATTAGGAGCCTGATTCTTAGCTAAAAATCCAACATTAGTAGTGAAGGTGATAGTGTTCCCGACACTACGATAGTGAGAATCGTCCACCGATAGTGCATGAAGCTCACTGACTCTTCTAGCAGAAGAGAAAGCTAAGAGAAAAGCTGTCTTATAAGACAAGAATTTGAAATCTACTGTCCCAAGAGGCTCAAATGGCTTTTCCTTTAGTTTAAGAAGAACCCAAGCTAAATTCCACTTAGGAATTAATCTAAGAGTTCTGGGTCTATTTATCGAGAAGTTTCTAACTTAGATAAAGAGACATTAGATCCAATTTGTAAACTATCGTGGTGTGCATAGGTATCAGATAACATAGACCTATAACCCTTAATAGTAACAGGCTGCAGTTTGATTTCGTCAAACAAGTATACTAGAAAGTTTGCAATGTCTGGTATGGAGGGATCAAAAATATCAACAGAATGATCCCTACACCAACGACGAAAAACCTTCCACTTAGCCGCATAATTTAGCGAAGAGGAGGTCCTCTTACAGTTAGAAATTGCGTCCACTGCTCGTCCTGTAAAGTGCTTGCCATGCAAGAAGGACCGCACAATGGAAAAACGTGAAGGTTGAGACCTTGCGGGTTGTGACGAAGTCGACGCGGTTTCCCCTGCGAAAGAAGATCCTCCCGTGGAGGAAGCTTTCGCGGTAGGTCCCACAACAGACACCTGAGTAGATTTATCCACGGTCTCTGTGGAGACAGATATGCTACCAACAGAATCTTGCATTGAGATTGTTTTATCTTTAGCAATACTTGCTGAATCAACGGCGCTAGAGGATACGCATATCCTATCATTCCGTCCCATGAGATCGATAGAGCGTCTACAGCAAATGCTCTTGGATCCGGGCACGGTGACACATACGTCTGCAACTGATTGTTGAGATGTGTTGCAAATAAGTCTATCATTGGCCGTTCCCACTGGTAGCAAATCTGATTGAATACTTGTTTGTTGAGAGTCCACTCCGACGGCAACAAGCGACCCTTCCGTGAAAGGGAGTCTGCTAGTACATTCAGACGACCCGGTATATGACGGACCGAAAGTAGAACTTGATGTTCTAGAGCAAACAGAGCAAACAGAAGGATTCTCTCCGTTAACTTGAATAACGGAACAGAATGAGTGCCTCCCTGGTTCCGTATATACGCCACTACTGTCGTATTGTCGGACAGAATTTGGACATGAGCTTTGTGAATAATGTCCATCCAATGACATAACGCAAGCCAAATTGACATCATTTCCTTGATGTTTATGTGCTTGCTTAGGAACTGAGGATCCCAAAGACCCTGGCATCTCGAATCCGTTGGGATCAATGTTGCACCCCAACCTGGCATCCGTCATAATGGTAAAACTCGGATCCGGCAACTGCAGCGGAACTCCCTGAGTTAACCACTGAATGTTTGCCAAAGTCTGAATCTCTTGTTTCACTTGATCTGACAAGAGAACGTCTATGTCGAGCGAATGAATCTTCACACTCCAATTCTGAGTTAAGAAAATTTGGAGAGGACGAGTGCATAACCGCCCCATCGGAATGAGATCCGCGGCGGCACCGCGCAGTCCTATCAGTCTCATAACTCCCTCGCTGTGACTTTGTCTGCATGAAGACAATAGCGAGCGTAACAACTGACTAATTTCGCTCTGGTTAACGGCAGACGAACGAGATTGTTGTGCGTCTCGAAGCTCATTCCCAGATGAGTGAATGACTTGGACGGCACCAGATCCGACTTCTCCTTGTTTATAACAAAACCGAGACATCGGAGCAATAGAAGCAGATTCTGCACATCGTTCTGAAGCGTTAACTCGTTGCCGTACCTCTGAAGAATGTCGTCCAGGTAGGCCGACGTTACCGCAGACGAATGAGCTCGGAAATACATCATTACCGGGTTCATTACCCGAGTGAAAGCCCAGGGTGCTAGGTTCAATCCGAAGCACATCGCCCGGAATTGATACACAACTCCTAGGACTGTGAAGCGTAGATACTTTCTGAAAGTCGGATGTACCATGACATGAAAGTACGCATCCTTGAGATCTATGCTTGTAGCATAATCGTTCACCCGAATACTCGCTCTGACCGACCGAATCGTCTCCATATAAAATTTCGGAGCGACGATCAGCTTGTTTATCCAGCTCAAATCTATGACTGGACGGAACGAGCCGTCTGGTTTCGGAACCAGAAACAGATGGCTGTAGAATCCCGGTGTTTCCTGGTCTTCTACGACCTCTACCGCGTTCTTCAGTAAAAGAGACTGCACCTCAGATAACAGAGCGTCTCTTTTCTGCAGATTTGACGGAAGTTGAGTCCATTTTGGACTTCGAGTTAAAGGAGGCTTTCGTTTGAAGGATATTCTTAGACCTTCCGAAATCACTCCTCTTACCCAAGAGACATCCATAATCGATGCCCACTCTTCTGAAAAACTCGACAACCTTCCGCCAACCGGAACACGATAGAGGTTGAAGTCATCACCTCCTGGACCTGCGAGGCCTGCGGGAGGAGAAACCATGTCCTCCACGACCCGCACCTCGTCCCGTCGACCTCGGGGCGTCCGACCGATTGTCCCGGCCCAAAGGACGTCCCGCACGTGAGTCGCTGCCTGGACGGTCTCTTGAATAAGACCAAGAGGACGCACCGGAACCTCTATAGGAACCTTTCTTGGGTGCATTAGACGCAGAAGTGCCTGTCTTATTCTTCTCTACCGTATCCGACTTTTTGGAAGCGGATTTAAACAGCAGAGAATCCGAAGCTTTCTTAGTACTTTTATCGTAGATGGCAGAAAGCTTGCCGTCGAATAGAAGTTCTCCGGAGACCGAAGCGACTCTGAGAGAGTTCTTCACCTTACTATCCACGCGTGTGGATGTAGCTAGGGCTGCGTCACGTCTAACCAACTCCAGGTTTGTCACTGAGAGGGCGGAGTTATACGTGGAATAAGCCACTGCCCTTGAAAGAAGTCTTAAAGAGGATTGTATATCCTGGAATTCTTTCCCTTGAAGACGCAGTGATAACGCCTTTGTAAGGTGGTCTGCGTAAGATAAAGCATCTAAACTGGCCCTGTTAGACGTGATTGTTGTATCCAACACTGCAGTTGGAACGGACATAGACGACGGTAATGACAATTCTAAGTCTTCCGCCTCGCAGAGGAACTCTCAGAATACCCTGTCCTGCCGTATCGAATTTATTCCTTGCATTAATGAAAGGCAGGGTAAGAGCATTGGAGGACAAGAAACCAGCTTTGCCTGTTTTGGAAGCAAGCTTGAATATAGCGTCGTTCAATAATTCAAATGTTCTTGTGACATTATTGGACTGAGACGGAAACTCAGGGACGATGTCTCTGAACCGCTCGAAGAATTCAGTGTCCAATGACGCTATCAGTCTCTTGTCCGGTACCGCAGCAGTCTGGCCCGACGGAACAACTTGAGGAAGGAAGTGCCGGATGAAATCCACGGCAACTTTATGTTGTTCCGAAAGGGATAGCTCCAAGTCATCCGTATCCCTTTCACCATCCGGTCGGACCTCATGATGCTCCCGGTCGTCTGCACCCGATGCTTCGGCAGAGCGTACCGACCCAGCGCCGTCGGATAATTCCCTATCCAACACCGATTCTGTCGGTTGCTGGGATAATTTGTGCTATCTGAGCAAGCACGTCCGTCATCGAGGCCTGCGGAGTAGCGGTCTTTCGCTGCTTAGCCACGGGAAGCTCTGCATCAACTGACTCTCGCATACTCTTCCTATGCGAACGTCCAAAGTCTACCGGCCTCGTGTCCCTGGCTACCGGATGGCGTGACCTGGTCGCCGAAGAATCCCTTATCGGCGAAGCTGGTAGAATATCTGCGGTCACGTATCCAAGGTGTGGTCGTGTGCGCTGGTGAGAGGATGAGGAAGCCTGAGCAGTCTCCGCAGACTGCCTAAACAACGGAGCATCCCGAGCGACGGACGTGTGCTCCGCTTGCGACACATTTTGTACCACAACATCAGGTCCCTGATGTTGTACGAGAGAGGGGCCTCTCTCGCTCGCGGCCCGGCTGGACCTGGACGAGCTAGGAACCGGACTAGAAGGCTTCCTCCGATCTCTCCTAACATCCGCCGTCACTGGGTGTGCACCTTGTATGTTTATAGTGCTCGCATCACCCAACATTTCCTCCTGGGCCGCAACAGACGAACCCGGCTGCCGAACCATTCGGTGAATGGACGCTACACCGGGCGAGCTAGCAGACGACTGCGCCGTCGATCCTACTCGGGACCTCTTAGGCAACTGTCGTATCTCCATGAGCACTTTTGCCGCTAGCTCTTCATTCAATTGTGATGACGGAAGCGCACTCTTGGAAGATAACATGGAAACATCACCCTGTTCTTGTTCCTCTGAAATAGAAACTGATAGACTAGAGTGACCCTGCGGAGAAAGGACCGGCATAGCCCTTTCTCCACTAACAACATACCGTGACACACGTTTCCAATGTTTGTCATCCCAATGTTGACATATTGAACAGGAGTTAGTGCGAGTACACTGACTACAATTAATACAATGATCATGAAAGTCAGAGGAAGATTTCTTCCTATTACAATTTGAACAATGTCCTTTCATTGTGAAAAGACAACAACAAGTCCTAGTACTCGCACAAACCCCTAAACACAAAGATACATAATAACATGATCCATTAACATTGAAAAAAGCAAATGAAATTCAAAATAATTTTTGAAAAATGCCGCTCAGGATCACCAATCCAATGTTGAGTTGTGACAACAGTTCCTCGCACCAAGGCCAACACACCTATGAAGTTTCATGACTCTAGGTTGAACCACTATCAAGTTCTCATCCGGAAACCAATTGTTGCAATATACTATGTTCAAGGTCACTGTGACCTTGACCTTTGACCTGGTGAGTCCAACATCAATAGGGTTCTTCCTCGCACCAAGGCCAACACGCCTGTAAAGTTTCATGACTCTAGGTTGAACCACTATCAAGTTATCATCCGGAAACCAATTGTTGCGATATACTATGTTCAAGGTCACTGTGACCTTGACCTTTGACCTGGTGAGTCCAAGATCAACAGGGTTCTTCCTCGCACCAAGGCCAACACACCTATGAAGTTTCATGACTCTAGGTTGAACCACTATCAAGTTATCATCCGGAAACCAATTGTTGCGATATACTATGTTAAAGGTCACTGTGACCTTGACCTTTGATCTGGTGAGTCCAAGATCAATAGAGTTCTTCCTCGCACCAAGGCCAACCCACCTATGAAGTTTTATGAATGTAGGTTGAACTACTATCAAGTTATCATCCGGAAAGGAATTGTTGCGATTTACTATGTTCACGGTCACGTTGACCTTGACCTTTGACGTAGCGAGTCCAAAATCAATAGGGTTCTTCCCCTCACCAAGGCCAATCTACCTATGAAGTTTCATGAATGTGAGTTGAACCATTATCAAGTTATCATCCGGAAACCAATTGTTTAAGATTTACTACGTTCAAGGTCACTGTGACCTTGACCTTCGACGTAGCATGTCCAAAATCAATAGGGTTCTTCCTCCCACCAAGACCAACCTATGTATGAAGTTTAATGAATGTGAGTTCAACCACTATCAAGTTATCATCCGGAAACCAATTGTTTATGCCCGCCTGCCCGCCCGCCAGCCCGCCCGCCCGCCCGCCCACCCGCCCGCCCGCCATTCACCAAACTATAAGTCGAGTTTGACTTCGTCACAACTCGACTAAAAATATTTTTTCAGCAAAGCCCAAGTTTCTGAAAAGTAATGTTGAGCCCCAATGGATCCCAAGGGTAAGTGTGGTCAAAAATTTTAAAATTATTTTAAATAATTATTGCAACACTTACGGATAAAAATAATGTATCTAGTAATGAGTAAACTACTCCAAAGGCAAAAAGCCCCCCTCAAAAGAGACTGTTGCCAATGTAAACAAGAAGTGTATAAACACCAGAAAACATGACTCCAGGCACTGACAATACTGGCCCGAAATCAGTTATCAATATTACACACTATCTGATGCAAAACAGAGACTTCCAAAGAAGAATCTGCAGAACATCAGATGGTAGATGCAGAACACAACGTCTAAACACCCATGGGTGAAAACATAAACATGGGGAAAATAACAGAATTCATTCTGTAACCAAGCTAATTCTCCCAAGAAATTTTAGTAGTAATCTTACTCAAAAATATGCCAAAAGCATGGAAGAATAGCAAGGGGGGACTTACAGGATAAGGAGAGAGGAAACACTGAATAAGCAGTGCAACTTCACTCGAAAATAGGCAACTTAACATAATTTCATTACAAAATTTCAAGTTACAGCCCTGAATATTTTCTGTCACTCCTTTTTCCTCTCCTCCTTCTCTATCCTCCTTAGAATCACCATTTCTCCAATATTTATGTGTCTGGCATCATTTAAACTTAGATTTACAAGCACAAAGCTCAGTGAGATGTTAACTGATAAAGGGCCAAACAAAGAATGAAGATTGGCGCCAATTTCGGAACATCCTTGACACTGCGCATGCGCAGTAGGGGCAAAGTATGGAGGTCCTTTAGGACATGATTTCTTTTGGTTTTAGATGCAAATTTTGGGGATTGGGGGGCAAAATTTGTGTTTGGCCTTAGATTTTTAAGAGTTAGCACCAGCTATGTCTGGGTCATTGGTACAGTATAAAAATATCAGAAAAATTTGATAGCTCCCATCTTGACATTGCCCCAAAGCCACATATGAAATCTGGAACTGATCGGATGAGAGATGAGGCCTGTACGATGTGCCAAAGGAATTGTTGACAATTTATGTGCCACATCCAAGATATCTGCTGGCTGCTAAGTTTTTTAACAAAATTCAGAAAAATTTGATAGCTCCCATCTAGACATCACACCAAATCTGATAGGGTAAGAGATGCGGCCTGTAGGGTGTGCAAGTGGAAATGGTGACAATTTATATGCCAAATCTAAGAAGGCCGCTGGTTGCCATGTTTTTTAGTGAAATTCGGAAAAATTTGACAGCTCCCATCTAGACATTGCACCAAAGCCATGTATGAAATTTGGAACTGATTGGGTGAAAGTTGCGGCCTGTAGGATGCGCTAAAGGAATTGTGGATGGACAGAGGAATGTATGAACGTACTGACAGATGAAGGATCGCCACCCATCCCAATAGCTCATACTTGACGGTGCCAAGTTGAGCTAAAAAACCTTTCCATGATTCATTCCAATGAGGGATCATAAGCGAATTTGAATGGTTTTTGAGAATAGTACTGGCTGGTTTAGGCCATTACATTGGGTAAAGAGTTGATATAGATGAGGTTTACACTAAAGCTGCTCAGTTAATAAAGAAAAATTTTTATAACCAAAAAGTGAAATGCGAAGGGTTATTCACACTTTCTGATTATAAAAAATTGATAACTGCCATATCACACACTACATGAATTTATTTATTGGTGTTTAAGGTCACATATTTATGCACAATGGCTAATCATGACCGTGACAATTTGACAGGTGGAGGAAGCCGGAGTACCCGGAGAGAACCACCGAGCAACGGCGAGCAACTGTCAGCTCCCCAACATACTAACTCCACAGAAGCAGGGTTAGCATTGGTTGAAGACAAGTGCACAATCGACTTGCGGTACGCCTTAGTACACAATGCCACCATGCCCCCACGCGGGCAGTGGAGATGAAGTGTCTTGCCCAAGGACACAGCACGGTTGCCGCAGGTGGGATTCGAACCGAGGACCTCTCGGCTTGCAGCCTGCACCTCTACCTACTGAGCACAAACTACATGAAAATGTACACGCACTATGGCTGTGCAATGCACAGGGTAAGTCACACTTTCTGGTTATGAAAAAACTGGTAACTGCAATATCACACACAACATGAAAATGTACACTCACTAATGCAGAGCAATGCACAGGGTTAGTCATATAATATAGATGATCTTATGTATAACCAGCAAGAAAAGAGTCACTAACCTGGTGCATTGCACAGAGTTAGTTAGTAAGCCAACATACAGTGGCTAAGCATTGCATGGAATTAGTTGATAGGCTGCCATAAATCACACATTACATGAAAATATACACTGACCTGATCCAACTGCCAGCAATATTTCTGTCAATAAACAAGAGGCCCCAAGGGGCCTGAGGGCGCTCACCTGACATGGTAGCCTAAATATCAACCCAGAGAATTGATTTCAACAGGTTGCATCTGTTCCTCCTAAGAAAAGCTTATACCAAATATCCAAAGATTCTGACCAGTGGATCTAAAAAAAAGAAGATTTTTAAAGAATATTCCTCATATTGAACTAAGTTATAATTCGAGCTCCCACAGGGAGCCCATATATGAACCCAGGGACTTGGCTTTAACAAACTTGAATCTCACCCCCTAAGGATGCTGCACACCAAATATCAAAACATTCCGACTGCTGGATCTGAAGAAGAAGATTTTTAAAGAAAATTCCTCATTTTGAACTAAGTTACAATTCAAGCTCCCACAGTGAGTCCAAATATGGACCTAGGGACAGGGCTTGAACAAACATGAATCTCACCTCCCTAAGGATGCTGCATATCAAATATCAAAACATTCCAACTGTTGGATCTGAAGAAGATTTTTAAAGAAAATTCCTCATTTTGAGCTAAGTTATAATTATGGCTACCACAGTGAGCCCAAATATAAACCCAGGGACTTGGCTTGAACAAACTTGAATCTCACCCACCTAAGCATGCTGCATACCCAATATCAAAAGATTCTGCCTGCTGGATCTGGAAAAGAAGATTTTCAAAGAAATTTGCCTGAAATGCACAAAGTTCGAATTCAAGCTTCTATAGTGAGCCCAAATATGAATCTGGGGAGCTGATTTGAACAAACTTGAATCAGATCCACCCCACAATGTTGCATACCAAATATCAAAAGATTCTGCCCCCTGAATCTGGAGAAGAAGATTTTTTAAGAAATTTGCCTGAAATGCACTAAGTTCGATTTTGGGCTTCTATAGTGAGCCCAAATATGAATTCAGGGGGCCGATTTGAACAAACTTGAATCAGATACACCCCACAATGTTGCATACCCAATATCAAAAGATTCTGCCTGCTGGATCTGGAGAAGAAGATTTTTTAAGAAATTTGCCTGAAATGCACTAAGTTCGAATTCGAGCTTCTATACTGAGCCCAAATAAAAACCCAGGGGCCGATTTGAACAAATGTGAATTAGATCCACCCCACAATGTTGCATACCAAATATCAAAAGATTCTGCCTGCTGGATCTGGAAAAGAAGATTTTTTTAAGAAATTTGCCTGAAATGCACTAAGTTCGAATTCGAGCTTCTATACTGAGCCCAAATATAAACCCAGGGGGCAGATTTGAACAAACTTGAATCAGATCCACCCCACAATGTTGCATCCCAAATATCAAAAGATTCTGCCTGCTGGATCTGGAGAAGAAGATTTTTTGAGAAATTTGCCTGAAATTCACTAAGTTCGAATTCAGGCTTCTATAGTGAGCCCAAATATGAATCCAGGGGGCCGATTTGAACAAACTTGAATCAGATCCACCCCACAATGTTGCATACCAAATATCATAAGATTCTGCCTGCTGGATCTGGAGAAGAAGATTTTTTAAGAAATTTGCCTGAAATGTACTAAGTTCGAATTCGAGCTTCTATACTGAGCCCAAATATAAACCCAGGGGGCTGATTTGAACAAACTTGAATCAGTTCCACCCCACAATGCTGCATACCAAATATCATAAGATTCTGCCTGCTGGATCTGGAGAAGAAGTTTTTTGAAGAAATTTGCCTGAAATGCACTAAGTTCGAATTCAGGCTTCTATAGTGACCCCAAATATGAATCCAGGGGGCCAATTTGAACAAACTTGAATCAGATCCACCCCAGAATGTTGCATACCAAATATCAAAAGATTCTGCCTGCTGGATCTGGAAAAGAAGATTTTTTAAGAAATTTTCCTGAAATGCACCAAGTTCGAATTCGAGCTTCTATACTGAGCCCAAATATAAACCCAGGGGGCCAATTTGAACAAACGTCAATCAGATCCACCCCACAATGTTGCATGCCAAATATCAAAAGATTCTGCCTGCTGGATCTGGAGAAGAAGATTTTTGAAGAAATTTGCCTGAAATGCACTAAGTTCGAATTCGAGCTTCTATAGTGAGCCCAAATATGAATTTAGGGAGCCGATTTGAACAAACTTGAATCAGATCCACCCCACAATGTTGCATACCAAATATCAAAAGATTCTGCTTGCTGGATCTGGAGAAGAAGATTTTTTAAGAAATTTGCCTGAAATGTACTAAGTTCGAATTCGAGCTTCTATACTGAGCCCAAATATAAACCCAGGGGGCTGATTTGAACAAACTTGAATCAGATCCACCCCACAATGTTGCATACCAAATATTAAAAGATTCTGCCTGCTGGATCTGGAGAAGAAGTTTTTTGAAGAAATTTGCCTGAAATGCACTAAGTTCGAATTCAGGCTTCTATAGTGAACCCAAATATGAATCCAGGGGGCCGATTTGAACAAACTTGAATCAGATCCCCCCCACAATGTTGCATACCAAATATCAAAAGATTCTGCTTGCTGGATCTGGAAAAGAAGATTTTTGAAGAAATTTGCCTGAAATGCACTAAGTTCGAATTCGAGCTTCTATACTGAGCCCAAATATAAACCCAGGGGGCTGATTTGAACAAACTTGAATCAGATCCAACCCACAATGTTGCATGCCAAATATCAAAAGATTCTGCCTGCTGGATCTGGAGAAGAAGATTTTTGAAGAAATTTGCCTGAAATGCACTAAGTTCGAATTCGGGCTTCTATAGTGAGCCCAAATATGAATCTAGGGAGCCGACTTGAACTAACTTGAATCAGATCCACCCCACAATGTTGCATACCAAATATGAAAAGATTCTGCCTGTGGATCTGGAGAAGAAGATTTTTTAAGAAATTTGCCTGAAATGCACTAAGTTTGTATTCGAGCTTCTATAGTGAGCCCAAATATGAATTTAGGGAGCTGATTTGAACAAACTTGAATCAGATCCACCCCACAATGTTGCATACCAAATATCAAAAGATTCTGCCTGCTGGATCTGGAGAAGAAGATTTTTTAAGAAATTTGCCTGAAATGCATTAAGTTCGAATTCAGGCTTCTATAGCGAGCCCAAATATGAATCCAGGGGGCCGATTGGAACAAACTTGAATCAGATCCACCCCACAATGTTGTTGCATACCAAATATCAAAAGATTCTGCCTGCTGGATCTGGAGAAGATTTTTGAAGAAATTTGCCTGAAATGCACTAAGTTCGAAATCAGGCTCCTATACTGAGCCCAAATATGAACCCAGGGGGCTGATCTGAACAAACTTGAATCAGATCCACCCTACAATGTTGCATACTAAATATCAAAAGATTCTGCCTGCTGGATCTGGAGAAGAAGATTTTTTTAATGTTTTTCCCATTGCCTACAGTTAAAAAGTGCTGACTCAGCACTTTTTCAAAGTCCTGAGAAAAGTACCTTGTGATCAAACCGATAGGGACTTTTTTAACCATTCTATTCTACTGGATAAAAGTAAGCTTTATACAAAATAAGAATTCTCTGTGCCGTGTAATTTTGGAGATATGGCAGTTTTAAGGTTTTTCCTATTTTTAGTTCCCGAGGTTCCCACGGGGCAATGAGAAAAATTTTTGTTGCATCAATCAACTACTTATGACCCATTATCATCTCATATCAAATTTGGTTCAAATCGACCTCACGGTTCAGAAAATAGAAATTTTAGGCGTGGCCAAAATTTTTGCCCCTCCCATAACGAAGGCAAATAATGCCTGACAAACTTCTCTTGAACAAACTTGATTCTACACCTCAAAAGGAAGCTGCATACCAAATATCAAGTCTCTGCTACTGCTGGTTCATGAGAAGACTATTTTCAAAGATTTTGGTGCCCCTTGGGGGCGTGGTCCCACCCAGGAGGAGGGGCAACTTCATTTGAACAAATCTGAATTGACATTAGGTAACAAACATTTACTCAACATTTGAAAAATATTGGGCCAGTGGTTTCTTCTGAGAAGTTGGTTTTGTAAAGTTTATGCCGGATGACGGACATCGGACGACGGACAGACGGACAACGGATGGAAAGCGATTAGTAAAGCTCACCTTGAGCTTCGCTCAGGTGAGCTAAAAACAAGAGTCCTCTCAGTCCAGACAACTCCACCCAGGGTCACTGATTTTAGGGGAAGCTAAATACAAGACAAGAATCCAAGAGTTACTGCTTGTGACGTTAACCTTCATGATATGACAATGGGTCAAGGTCATGACATAACATTAGGTTATGGGTAACAACTGTGTGAAGTACGAACAAGATCTGTCACACAGATTCAGTTATACAGACCAGACAAGGGCTGTAAAATAATATAAAAGTTCTGCTGTCTGTGACCTTGATGATATGACCTTGATCAAAGTCGCGACACACTTTTGAGTCATGAGCAACAAGAGGGGGGCAATGCTCCAGGGCATACCCTCACGGTGCATACCACCAAAAAATGAGATGATAAGAAATGAACCATGATACTGTGAAAGCTATTCCCACAGACAATCTTCATTCCAAATTTCATTGAGAGCCGCTAACCCCAAACCAGAGATACGAGGCGAAAAGCCCAAAAATTGGTCATTTTACAAGACAAACAGCAAAATTATTGTCTTTGTTTTACAGCAAGGTAATTGTGAAGGCCAGAAACATATGTTACTGAAGTCTAGTGACCACATAAGAGATGTAGAACAAAGACATAATGCCACATGTGGTGAGGTGATTTGAATGCATTTTCTTTGTATTCCTGCAGGGACATGACTCATTTGAAAGTCTTTCCCATAAACAATCTTCATTCCATATTTCAGTAAAATCTGATAACCCAAACCTGAAATTTGAGCCAAACAGACAAAAAATTGGCCATTTTACGAGGCAAACAGCAAATTTTCAAAGTTAAAAAGGGGGATAAGTCTAAATAATGAAAAGCAAGAAATATTATTTGAGACCCGTTTGAAAGCCTTTCCCATAAACAATCTTCATTCCAAATTTCATTGAGATCCAATAACCCAAACCTGAGATACAAGACGAACAGATAAAAAATGTATATTCAAAGGGCCATAACTCAGAAAAAATATTCTAACAGCAAAACGGCTGATGCTTCTTAAGGATCTCATGATAGTGAACATCTGTATGAAATTTAATCGAAATCTGAGCAGTAATGTTGAAGTTATAAGGCGTAGACATCTGAGTGCGGACAGACAGACGTACTGATGGATGCACGTATGGACACACAGATGCACAGACAGGCGCAATCCAGTATACCCCCACTTTTTGTATAATAACTGTACCAAGTATGAATAGATCTGTCAATCATACAAAGTTATATGGTCTGGACAAGGGCTGCATAACAATATCAAAGTTTTACTGTCTGCGACTGTGACCTTGATGATATGTCCTTGGATCAAAGTAACCAAACACCTTTGAGTCATGAGCAATAATTGTACCAAGTATAAGATCTGTCAATCATAACAAGTTATATGGACTAGACAAGGGCCATATAACAATATCAAAGCTTTGTTGTCTGTGACCTTGACCATGATATGACTTTGGACAAAGTCATGACACACCTTTGAGTCATAAACAATAATTCTACCAAGTTTGAACAAGATCTGCCAATTAGATCAAATTATATGGACCGGACAAAATGATAGTGAAGTATCAAAATTTTCTTGACTGTCACCTGATTAGGGGCCAGTGACCCTTCACCTTGAGGGTTTAGACCTCATTATGACTAATGACACATTGTCTAGTGACAAACCATATGGTTACAAAGTTTGGTTTAAAAATATTCAGTGATTAAGAAATTATGGCCCTGACAAACAAAATGTTGAAAGTGGACAGACGGATGGATGGATGGACTGAAGGACAGATGCGGCTGGATGAACGGATGGGCAGATGATGGACAACTTAGCATCAGAAAAGCTCCGCTGACATTTTGTCAGGCAGAGCTAATAATTTTTCATCCTTTTTCAACTACTGACACTCTGAATGTAAATTAACTACATAGTTGAATCACTTGTATATATTGTACTGACCTCATACCAACCTGTACTTGTCCACTGATAGACTAGTTAATGTATTTACCTCACTGATAACCACTATCTAACCCTGTTTACTAGAGGTGTTGTTTTATAATGCCCTCCATCAGTCTTCTGTGCATCAAGATAGCAGGAATATTGTCACAGGAGATGTGTAAGGGTGTCAAAACAAACACCCCCTCTCCTCCCCCATTATTCATCACATTTACAATAGTTGGAAATTCAAAGCCCTTAATTGGAAAAAAATTTCAGACAGGGTGCTGCAGAATTTTTCAAAACATGTCAAGAATTTGGCAATTTTTAGACTGAAAAGTAGAGAAAGTCTTCCAAATATTGATTGAAATGAGGTAAAAATCTCCTCAAATAACTGTAGGTGGAATTTGTGACTACGGGGACCTTCAGTTGGATAATTTACAGTCAAGAGAGGGGTACAGATGTAATTATGCATCTTAAAGCCTGTAGTTGGACAATTTGGACTCAGCAGGGGAGGGGGGTGTGCTAACAGAATTTTCCACTTATTAGAAATTAGGTAGTAGTAGTCAGAATTTTGCCAACCATGGAGGAGGGCAATTGGAAATCTAGAGCCCCCCCCCCCCCCCCCTCCCCCAATCAGAGAACACTCAGCAACGTCCATGCAGGATAAACATGTTTAACTCTATGTACACTAATGTCAATATACTGATTTCAAGCAGCAATTTTTTTTTACAATACAAGAAATTTAATAAAATCAATCTTGTTTTGACAAAGCTCAATGAGTCAAATTCTAGTAGCATTATCTGAAATATTTGCTGCTTGAAATTTTGATATTTTGACATCAATATGCAGAGGGTTAATGCTTTACCTAACCAATCGGCGACATCCACCCACTTTATATACAAATCCTGCACTTGAAAAAAACAAAAAATTTCAACAAAATAGTATGTGAACCCTCATTGGAATGAGCTCATTCTAATGAGGATTCACACTATACGGTTTTGTTGAATTTGTTTGCAAAAAATTAAAAAATGATTTCAAAATAATAAATTCTGATATCGTCTGCAAAGGGTTAAGCACTTCATTTAAATGGAAAGTTAAAAAATTTATAGTAATTTATATATTTTTTATACTTACCAATGACCCAGACTTAGCTGGTGCTAACTCTAACAAAACCAGGGCCAAACACAAATTTTGCCCCCCAATCCCCAAAATTTGCATCCAAAACAAAAAGAAATCATGTCCTAAAGGACCTCCATACTACGCCTCTACTGCGCATGCGCAGTGACGCAAACGTCCCGAAATTGGCGCCAATTATCATTCTTACTGGCAGTGCCTGGTCAAAGCTATGTACTCAGCGGGGAGGCAAGAGTTCCCAACTCCAGGGAGGGCCATCCCCGTCTGGGTCATTGGTAAGTATAAAAAATATATAAATTACTATAAATTTTTTAACATTTTTATACTGTACCAATGACCCAGACTTAGCTGAATAGTAAACAGGCTGGAGGGCCTAGGACATAGAGGAAAATCCAATAAGCTCAACTATATAGTAAAGAGGTAACCCCTTAAGGAGACAAGGAGAATTAGGCTTTACATGTATCTTTCTTATTTAATATTAAATTAGAAAGATACACTACCCTTAATAATTGAGCACAATAACATTCATGTTCTCTATTAACATCCAGTATATCCCTTATACTAATTATTTTTAAAGCAAGCCAATAAATAAAGTAGTCCAGAGAATTGAGACTCTTTATAGTCATTTAAAAGTGTCCGAGTATTGTATATTAAAGCCCGTTTGACACTTGACATATACAAATGCTTCACACCGAGCTACACTTTAAAAATAAGACATGAATGAATTTTAACATTAATATTACACTTTAAAACCATCCCGGAAGCGACTCAGAAATACTGACTTGGAGGAGGCATTCCCTTGCTTTTCACTATAAAGCAGGTGACCTAAGGGAACACCCGCCCCCCCCCCCCCCCCTTCCCCTTGCCCTGGGTCAAATAGCCCAGAGCGAAGAGGGCAGCCAGACGGAGTCACTGCCGGAACAGAAAGCCTGCATAACTATAGTTGCAACTGTTTAGTGGACGACATTCTGAACAACAGATAACGGACCTAAACAATGCAGGTCTCCAGAAATGGACTCAATATTTCTGAGATAAAAATTCGTAAATGTGGATGGCTGAGACCAATAAGCAGCCTTCATTAAATCTGTAATAGCAACACTATTAGCATAAGCCCAGGAAGTAGAAAGAGCTCTTACTTCATGAGCAGAAATCTTAAGCACAGACTGCTGAGAAGAAGATAAATCTTCATAAGCAGTACGGATAGTTAATTGAATCCATATAGCAATAGAATGGACCGAAATGTCCTTTCTATTAGGCATCAAAGACAGAAAGAAACGTTTCCGTCCCTTTCTGATAAACTGAGATCTCTGTTTATAGATACGTAACGCTCTAACAGGACAGAGTAAAGGCCTACGCCCGTCTGAAGACGGAAGAGCCTTAATAACAATAGGTTCCAGATATTTATTAGGAGCCTGATTCTTAGCTAAAAAACCCACATTAGTAGTGAAGGTGATAGTGTTCCCAACACTACGATAGTGAGAATCATCCACCGACAGTGCATGAAGCTCACTGACTCTTCTAGCAGAAGAGAAAGCTAAGAGAAAAGCTGTCTTATAAGATAAGAATTTGAAATCTACTGTCCCAAGAGGTTCAAATGGCTCTTCCTTCAATTTAAGAAGAACCCAAGCTAAATTCCACTTAGGAATTAATCTAAGAGTTCTGGGTCTATTTATCGAAAAGTTTCTAACCAACTTAGATAAAGAGACATTAGATCCAATTTGTAACTATCATGATGTGCATAGGTATCAGATAACATAGATCTATAACACTTTATAGTAACAGGCTGCAGTTTGATTTCGTCAAACAAGTATACTAGAAAGTTTGCAATGTCTGGTATAGAGGGATCGAATATATCTACAGAATGATCCCTACACCAACGACGAAAAACCTTCCACTTAGCCGCATAGTTTAGCGAAGAGGAGGTCCTCCTACAGTTAGAAATCGCGTCCACTGCTCGTCCTGTAAAGTGTTTGCCATGCAAGAAGGACCGCACAACGGAAAAACGTGAAGGTTGAGACCTTGCAGGTTGTGATGGAGTTGGCGCGATTTCCCCTGCGAAAGAAGATCCTCCCGTGGAGGAAGCTTTCGCGGTAGGTCCCACAACAGACACCTGAGTAGATTTATCCACGGTCTCTGTGGCGACAGAGATGCTACCAACAGAATCTTGCACTGAGATTGTTTTATCTTTAGCAATACTTGTTGAATTAACGGCGCTGGAGGATACGCATATCCTATCATTCCGTCCCAAGGGATCGACAGAGCGTCTACTGCAAATGCTCTTGGATCCGGACACGGAGACACATACGCCTGCAACTGATTGTTGAGATGTGTCGCAAATAAGTCTATCATTGGCCGTTCCCATTGGTAGCAAATCTGATTGAATACTTGTTTGTTGAGAGTCCACTCCGACGGCAACAAGCGACCCTTTCGTGAAAGGGAGTCTGCTAGCACATTCAGACGACCCGGTATGTGACGGACCGAAAGAAGAACGTGATGTTCTAGCGCAAACAGAAGGATTCTTTCCGTTAGATTGAACAACGGAACTGAATGAGTGCCTCCCTGATTCCGTATATACGCCACTACTGTCGTATTGTCGGATAGGATTTGGACATGAGCATCGTGAATAATGTCCATCCAGTGACGTAACGCAAGCCAAATTGACATCATTTCCTTGATGTTTATGTGCTTGCACAGGAATTGCGGATCCCAAAGACCCTGGCATCTCGAATCCGTTGGGATTAATGATGCACCCCAACCTGTTTGACTGGCATCCGTCATAATGGTAAAACTTGGATCCGGCAACTGCAGCGGAACTCCCTGAGTTAACCACTGAATGTTTGCCCAAGTCTGAATCTCTTGTTTCACTTGATCTGACAAGAGAACGTCTACATCGAGCGAATGAATTTTCACACTCCAATTCTGAGTTAAGAAAATTTGAAGAGGACGTGTGCATAACCGCCCCATCGGAATGAGATCCGCGGCGGCTCCGCACAGACCTATCAGTCTCATAAATTCTCTTGCCGTGACTTTGTCTGCGTGCAGACAATAGCGAGCGTAACAACTGACTAATTTCGCTCTGGTTAACGGCAGACGAACGAGATTGTTGTGCGTCTCGAAGCTCATTCCCAGATGAGTGAATGACTTGGACGGCACCAGATCCGACTTCTCCTCGTTTACTATAAAACCGAGACGTCGGAGCAATAGAAGAAGATTCTGAACATCGTTCTGAAGTGTTAACTCGTTGCCGTACCTCTGAAGAATGTCGTCCAGGTAGGCCGACGTTACCGCAGACGAATGAGCTCGGAAATAGATCATTACCCGAGTGAAAGCCCAGGGTGCTAGATTCAATCCGAAGCACATCGCCCGGAATTGATACACCACTCCTAGGACTGCGAAGCGTAGGTACTTTCGGAATGTCGGATGTACCATGACGTGAAAGTAGGCATCTTTGAGATCTATGCTCGTTGCATAATCGTTCACCCGAATACTCGCTCTGACCGATCGAATCGTCTCCATATAAAATTTCGGAGCGACGATCAGCTTGTTTATCCAGCTCAAATCTATGACTGGACGGAATGAGCCGTCTGGTTTCGGAACCAGAAACAGATGGCTGTAGAATCCCGGAGATTCCTGGTTTTCTACGACCTCTACCGCGTTCTTCATTAAAAGAGACTGCACCTCTGATAACAGAGAGTCTCTTTTCTGCGGATTTGACGGAAGATGAGTCCACTTTGGACTTCGAGTTAATGGAGGCTTTCGTTTGAAGGATATCTTTAGACCTTCCGAAGTCACTCCTCTCACCCAAGGGTCGTCCGTAATCGACGCCCATTCTTGTGAAAAGCTCGACAACCTTCCGCCAACCGGTACGCGATAGAGGTTTAAGCCATCACCTCCTGGACCTGCGAGGCCTGCGGTAGGAGAAACCACGTCCTCCACGGCCCGCACCTCGCCCTGTCGACCTCGGGGCGTCCGACCGATTGTCCCGGCCTGAAGGACGTCCCGAACGAGAGTCGCTACCCTGATGGTCTCTCGAATAAGACCAAGAGGACGCACCGGAACCTCTATAGGAACCTCTCTTGGGCGCATTAGACCCAGAAGTGCCTGTCTTATTCGTGTCTGCTGTATCCGACTTCTTAGGAGCAGATTTGAACAACAGAGAATCCGAAGCTTTCTTTGTAATTTTATCATAAATAGCAGAAAGCTTGCCGTCAAAGAGAAGTTCTCCTGAGACCGAAGCGACTCTAAGAGAGTTCTTCACCTTAGTATCCACTAGTGTGGATGTAGCTAGGGCTGCGTCACGTCTAACCAACTCCAGATTTGCCACTGAAAGGGCGGAGTTACACGTGGAATAAGCTACTGCCCTTGAAAGAAGTCTTAAAGAGGATTGTATATCCTGAAACTCTTTCCCCTGAAGGCGCAGTGATAACGCCTTAGTAAGGTGATCTGCGTAAGATAAGGCATCTAAATTGGCTCTGTTAGACGCAATAGCTGTTTCCAACACCGCGGTTGGAATAGAAGCCGACGACGGTAATGATAGCTCTAAGTCTTCCGCCTCGTCGTCCATACGCAGAGGAACTCTCGGTATACCCTGTCCTGCCGTATCGAAATTATTCCTTGCATTAATGAAAGGCAGGTTGAGAGTATTAGCGGACAAGAAACCTGCTTTCCCCGTCCTGGAAGCAAGTTTAAATATAGCGTCGTTCAATAATTCGAATGTTCTTGCAACATTATTGGACTGCGACGGAAACTCGGGAGCTATGTCCCTGAACCGCTCAAAAAATTCAGAGTCCAATGATGCTATAATTCTCTTGTCCGGAACCGCAGCAGTCTGGCCCGACGGAACAACTTGAGGGAGAAAGTGCCGGATGAAGTCCACGGCAGCTTTATGTTGTTCCGAAAGGGATAGCTCCAAGTCATCTGTATCCCTTTCACCATCCGGTCGGACCTCATGATGTTCCCGGTCGTCCGCCCCCGATGCTTTGGCGGAGCGTACCGACCCAGCGCCGTCGGATAATTCTCGATCCGACACCGTTTCTGTCGGCTGCTGGGATGCTGCGATAAGCTGTGCTATCTGCACAAGAATGTCCGGCGTCGAGACCTGCGGAGGCGCAGTCTTTCGCTGCTTCACCGAGGGCAGCTCCGCATCAGATGGCTCCCGCATACTTTTCCTATGCGAACGTCCGGAGTCCATCGGTCTCGAATCCCTGGCTGCCGGATGGTGTGACCTGGTCGCCGAAGAATCCTTGATTGGCGAAGCTGGTAATATATCGGCGGTCACGCAGCCAAGGTGCGGTCGTGTGCGCTGACGAGAAGAGGAAGCCTTAACAGTCTCCGCGGACTGCTTATACAACGGAGCGTCCCGAGCGACGGACGTATGCTCCGCTAAAGACACATTTTGTACCACAACATCTGGTCCCAGATGTTGTTGTACGAGAGAGAGGCCTCTCTCGCTCGTGGCCCGGCTGGACCTGGACGAGCTAGGAACCGGACTCAAAGGCTTCCTCCGTTCTCGCTTACTATCCGCCGTCACTGGGTGTGCATCTATTATGTTTATAGTGCTCGCATCACCCAAAATTTCCTCCTGGACCGCATCGGACGAACCTGGCTGCCGAACCATTCGGTGAATGGACGCTACACCGGGCGAGCTAGCGGACGGCATTTGTCTAATCTCCATGAGCACTTTTGCCGCTAGCTCTGAATTCATTTGTGACGACGGACGCACACTTGTAGAAGATAACATGGAAACATCACCCTGTTCTGGTTCCTCTGAAATAGAAACTGAGAGAGTAGAGTGACCTTGCGGAGAAAGAGCTGGCATAGCCCTTTCTCCAGAAACAACATATCGTGACACACGTTTCCAATGTTTCTCATCCCAATATTCACATATAGGACAGGGATTAATGCGAGAACACTGACTACAATTAATACAATGATCTTTCGAAAGTCAGAGGAAGATTTCTTCCTATTACAATTTGAACAATGTCCCTTCATTGTGAAAGAACAACAAAAAGTCCTAGTTACTCGCAAAAACCCCTGACTCAAAGATACATAATAACATGATCCATTAATAAATGAAAAAACAATTGCAAATCAAAATAATTTTGAAAAAATATTTTTTCAGCGAAGCCCAAGTTGCTGAAAAGTAACGTTGAGCCCCAATGGATCCGATGGCAAAGTGTGGTCAAAAATTTTAAATTTATATTAAATAATTAATGAGACACTTACGGATAATATAAATGTATCTAATAGTGAGATAAACTACAGCAAAGGCAAACAGCACCCCTCAAAAAAGGCTGTTGCCAATGTAAACAAACAGTGTAAAAACACCAGAAAACATGACTCCAGGCACTGAAAAAACTGGCCCGGAATCAGTCATCAAATTACACTCTATCTGATGCAAAACAGAGACTCCCAGGGGAGAATCTGCAGAACATCAGATGGAAGATGCAGAACACAAACGTTATACACCCATGGGTGAAAACGTAACTATGGGGAAAATAACAGAAAACATTCTGTAACCAAGCAACTCTCCCAGGAAATTTAAGAAATGAAATTTCTCAAAAATATGCCAAAAGCATGGGAGAATTGCAAGGGGGGACTTTAGAAGGCTAGGGGAGAGGAAACACTGAATAAGCAGTGCAACATTTAGCAAGAATGACAACAAGAGGCCCATGCCTCGAAAATAGGCAACTTAACATAATTTCATCAAAAAATTTTAAGTACAGCCCTGATTATTTTTTGTCACTTCTTTTTCCTCTCCTCCTTCTATCCTCCTTAGAATCACATTTTCTCCAAAAATTACGTGTCTGGCATCCTTTAAACTGAGATTTACAAGCACAAAGATCAGTGAGATGTTGACTGATGAAGGGCCAAACAGAGAATGATAATTGGCACCAATTCCGGGACGTCTGCGTCACTGCGCATGCGCAGTAGAGGCGTAGTATGGAGGTCCTTTAGGACATGATTTCTTTTTGTTTTGGATGCAAATTTTGGGGATTGGGGGGCAAAATTTGTGTTTGGCCCTGGTTTTGTTAGAGTTAGCACCAGCTAAGTCTGGGTCATTGGTACAGTATAAAAATATTGTCATTTGCTTAAATCGAATATTTTCATTCTTTTTTGTTGAATTATCTTTCAGTAGTTTTGAAAGCTTTTTTTATTACAGTCAAAGATCCCAGCACAATTTATTTTTTTAATTGTTCATCTTCAATTTTGCTAGCAACATTTTCAAAGAAGCGTTAGGAAAACCATTTTCAGATGACATTTTGTTTCTTCAAGGTCCACATGAGACAAGGTGACACACAAGTTGTGTTTCAAATCAAACACAACTTCTCTGTACCACAGTTAACCCTTATGCAGCCAGAGATTTTTATACATTGTTGCTACACTTTTACAGTCTACATCCTGTGGCTTTACAATTGTTTCTAGGCAAGTTTTGGCTGCCTACATAGGCAGGCAAGACTTGCCTAAAAACATCTATCAAGGCACTTTAAAATTTTCATGTTTACTCAAAGAGTGCATTTTGGGGAAATCTGTTTGGTTTTTAAAAATGTGATTTAAGTCAGAATTAGGCCTTTTAGGGTTAAAGAAGTCACACTTTTTTAAGACTAAGCATGGAGTCAAAAACATAGTAGAGAAAATCCAGAAGCCGAATGTGTTTACTGATGTGTTAGAGACATATCAAAATCCCCAATTTCAGTTTTTTATTTCTGTACATCCATTAGTAATTTCAAAGAAAATATTACCTCCTCTTTGTATACATCCTGGTGGAATAAACTTGGGAAGGTCATTTTTTGTGTGGTAAACATATCCATTACTAATATAAGCAATGTCAATACCTGGAATATAAAAATTAAGACTTCTGTTTTTGGTACTTTACAAGTTAACCACAGTGCAATTAAACCATTCAATCAGATATTTCTCAAGTGAATAAGCCTGTTAACTGCATATAACATTCAAACACCAAACCATTTACCATATCTTCAGTACAAATTTGACCTGTTAATTGCATATAGGGTTGAGCAAACTCCTGTTATTTGAATAAAAATTCTTTTTTCGTACTTCTACTAATCAAATATTTAGGTATAGGAACAAATTGCATAAACATTGGCTGAAAAAAATGTTATGGACTAACCCCAACAACAACCCACCTTTTCTGCAATTCTTTTCTTTTAAAGCATTGCAAAGCCTTGTTGCAATCAAGGGACAAATTTATTAAGTTTATTAAATTGGGTAAAATATCAGACATAAACCATTTAATTTTTATTTTCTTAAGTTTGCATTGATTATAAAAAGAGAGCATGCTAAAATGACCATGCGGGTGGGCCGGAGAAACAGATTTTTAACTTTTTTAGGCCTTGATTTAGGTTTCCATATATACAAGTACACAGCTTCAGAAGACTTAATAGTGTTTCTACATTATTGTTGGCTGCCTGTACAGGCTGTAGGAATACTGTCAAGATAAATGCATCCCACCAGGAGAGTTATCAAGAAAGAATAACATGGGACAACATTTTCAGATCAATATAAACGTGGCTGTATGTGGCTCTATGGGATTTAAGGATTCAGGTTTTATAAATCCAATATTGCAAAATCATAAACGAATCATGAAAAATAAACAAAAATAGCATTCAAGATGCAATGTTTTTGCATTTCTCTAAAGATGGGCGGTAAAAGAATTCTGAGTTTGGTGTCGATTTTAGTATTTTTATGAAAGTATACAACGATATCAGTTTGGTATACGGTATCTGGCTTGACTTGAGATTTGCTAAGTCCACAAACAGGAAATACAGAATAAGTTGTTCCTGTATCATTCTACCACAAATGCCCCTGAGCTCAACAATGGCATTTTTTTTTCCAACATAAATCATATCTACAGTAATTTTGTGTCTTTTTCCAAACACCCCTTAACATTCATAGGCCTATTTCAAGCTTTTGCGATCTCAGAACATGTACTATTAACATGCCATCTTTAGGAGATCCTGTCGATAATAGAAAAATCACTTCAGCGGTGTTTACTAGTCGTCTTGGCTTCCTGTTAAGGCAGCCAAGACTTGACAAGAAATCACTGCTAAGCAACTGGTCATGTAGAGGTTGCAGTGTAGTGGGAAGTCAGGACAATTTCCTAGGCTCCTAAGAATTAACAAAACTGAAAAGAAAATCAGTGACTTCATTCATGAAAATTAGAGTTGAAACGGTTAGCCAATTATTCGATTAACCAATGATCCATGTCTTAATTGATCAAAAAAGTAATTGATCGATTAGTCCATTACTTTTGAACTACGGTATTTTCTGGGTTAACAAAAGAACAAACTTGCTCCAAAACAGGCAAACATTGTCACACTGACTCACATCAATTATATGAGACAGAGTAAAGCATACAAGTTACGTGATGACATACTTGTTCACTTGCATGCTCAATATACTGTATCAGTAGCTGGAACTGGTCATTCTTAAGTTAACCTTTACCCAATGTGGGTAGCAGATGACACTTGCAATATAGATTCTTGAAATACTAAAAATTTTCAATTTTTGTCTCAAAATCATAAGCTATGTTTTTGAGACAAAAATTGAAAACATAAAATCTGAATGGAGATTTTTGTATTTAGACCTGGCCGATTTTGTCCTTTACGTTGGGTAAAGGGTTAATGCTATAAATCATCAATGGTATGGCAATTATTCAGCTACCTATAAGGGCAAGTGATTAATCAGTTAACCAAGGTTTATCCATGTGATTAAGCGATCAAGAAAACCCTTTAACCGTTTGAGCTCTAATGAAAATGAACCCTTCAATTGCTATCAAGTTTCAACCAGGTCTTATAAGTAGCTAATGTAGGAAAGTTAAAAAATTTATAGTAATTTATATATTTTTTATACTTACCAATGACCCAGACATAGCTGGTGCTAACTCTTAAAATATAGGGCCAAACACAAATTTTGCCCCCCAATCCCCAAAATTTGCATCTAAAACTAAAGAAAACATGTCCTGAAAGGCCCTCCACACTTCGCCCCTACTGCGCATGCGCAGTGTCAAGGACGTTCCGAAATTGGCGCCATTTATCATTCTAATAACCAGTGCCTGGTAAGCGCTATGTACTCAGCGGGGAGGCAAGAGTTCCCAACTCCTGGGAGGGCCATCCCCGTCTGGGTCATTGGTAAGTATAAAAAATATATAAATTACTATAAATTTTTTAACATTTTTATACTGTACCAATGACCCAGACATAGCTGAATAGTAAAAAGGCTGGAGGGCCAAGGACATAGAGCAAAATGGAATACGCTCAATAAAATAAAATAGAGTCATCCCCTGTAGGGAAAAGAAGTAATAGGCCTTACATGTATCTTTCTTATGATAAATTAGAAAGATACAACACCTTCCAAAATTGAGCTTCATACATCCATGTACTCTATTAATATCCAATATAATCCTTATACTAATAATTTTTAAAGTAAGCCAATAATAAAGTAAGTCTAGAGAATAGAGACTCTTATACTCCTAAAAGTGTCTGAGAATTGCATAATCATGTCCGTTGACATATGCAATATTCAAAAGCTATACTTTAAAAACTAAGACTTGAATGAATTTTATAAACTTAAACTTCTCACTAAACAACCATCCCAATAACAGCTCAGAATTACTAACTCCGGAGGAGGTATCCCCTTGTTTTCATAGTAAAACAGGTGACCCAAGGGAACACCCTCCCCCTCCCCCTTTTTCTTGCCCTGGGTCAAATAGCCCAGAGCGAAGAGGGCAGCCGAACGGAGACACTGCCGAAACAGACAGCCTACCTAGCTATAGTAGCAACTGTTAAGAGAATGACATTCTGAGCAGTAGATAATAGACCTAACAAAAGAGGCCTCAAGAAATTGACTCGATATTTCTAAGATAAAATTCATGAATGTGGATGGCTGAGCGCAATGAGCGGCCTTCAAAAATCTATAATAGCGACACTATTAAAGTAAGCCCAAGAAGTAGAAGAACTCTTACTTCATGAGCCGAAATCTTAAGCACAACTGCTAAGTCAATGATATACCATAAGCAGTACCGATAGTTAATAGAATCCATTAACAATAAAATGGAGCGTAACGTCCTTCTACTAGACATCAAAGACAGAAGAAGCTTACGCCCTTGTAATAAACAGATATCTGTTTATAAATACATAAACTGTACCCGGAAAGAGTAAAGGCCTATGCCCATACGAAGACGGAAGGACCTTAAAATAATAGGTTCCGGATAATAGGAGCCTAACTCTTATGCAACAATCCAACCTAAATAGTAACGGAAGTATTGATTCCGAAACTATGAAAGTGAAAATCATCCATCGATAGTGCATGAAACTCACTGACTCTACAGTAAAAGAGAAACCAACAGAATTACTGTCTAAAAGGTCAGAATTTGAAAACTACTGTTTCCAGAGGCTCAAATGATTACTTAGCTAAATAAGAACCGAAGTTAAAATCCGTATAGGAATTTAATCTAAAGATTCTAAGTCTATTTATCAAAAAGTTACTAACTGACTTAGATAAAGAGACAAAAGACTCAATTGTAAACTATCGTAGAGTGCATAGGTATGAGGTAACATAAACCTATAACCTAAATAATAACAGGCTGCAGTAGATCTTGTGAAACAAGTATACTAAAAAATAGCAATGAGTAGTATGGAGGGATCAACAATATGAACATAATGATCCCTACACCACGACGGAAGAGCCTCCACTTTAATCGCATAGAATAGCGAAGAAGAGGATCTCCTATAGTAAGAAATCGCGTCCAAAGCTCGTCCAGTACAGTGCTTACAATGCAATACGGACCACACAACGGAATACATGAAGGTTGCGACCTTGCTGGTTGTGATAAAGATGACACGATTTACCCAGTGAAAAAAGATCCTCACATAGAGGAAGATTTCACGTTAAGACCCACAGTAGACAAGAGAGTAAATTACTCATGATCTCTGTGAAGATAGAGATGCTATCAACAGAAATGTATTGTGGTTGTTTATCTTAGCAATACCTGCTAAAACAACAGCGCCGGAGGATACGCGTATCCTATCATTCCGTCCTATAGATCAATAGAGCGTTAACACTATTAGCTCAGAGATCTGGACAAGCCAACACATACGTCTGCAATTGATTAGCAAGCTGTGTCATAAATAAATCATCACTGGGCGCTCCCATAGATAGCAAATCTGATTGAATACTTGTTTGTTGAGAGTCCATTCTGACAGCAACAAGCGACCCGTAAGAGAACGGGAGTCCGATAAAACAATCAGACGACCCGGAATATGACGGACCAAAACTGAACTTGGTGTACTATAACCAACAGACGGATTCTTTCCATTAAATTGAATAACGGAAACGAAAGAGTGCCTCCCTGGTTCCGGAGATACGCCACTACTGTCGAATTAAAGGACAGGAATTTGGGCATGCGTTTCTGAATAATGTTCATGCAATGACATAAAGCAAGCCTAAAAAACATTATTCCGCGGAAGTTAAACTGATAGCTAAAAGACTGCGGAACCCAAAGACCCTGGCACTTCGAATCCGTAGGGATCAGTATATATCCCAATCTGTTTGACTGGCAACCGTCATAACAGCCACACTCGGGTCCGGCAACTGCGGCGGCACTCTCTGAGTCAACCACCGAATGTTTGCCCCAGTCTGAATCTCTTGTAACACTAGATAGACAAGAGAATGTATAAATCGAGCAATTCATGGATTGCCGGAAAGTTGCCGTCGAAGAGAAGCTCCTCCGAGAACGAAGCGACTCTGAGAGAGTTCTTAACCTTACTATCCACGCGTGTGGATGTAGCTAGGGCTGCGTCACGTCTAACCAACTCCAATCAGCCACTGAAGGGCGGAGTTATACGTGAACAAACTACTGCCCTCAAAAGAAATTACATTGAGAATAATATCCCGTAATCTTTTCTTGAAGACGTAATGATAACGCCTCAGTAAGGCGGATTACGTATAATAAAGCGTCTAAGTTAAGTCTACTATACATAATGTCGTTCCCAACATTGAAATTGGAAAAGACATAAACGGCGAAAAAGAATATATGCAGTCTTTAATCACACCGTCTAGACGCATATGAACTCTCGGTATGCCCTGCTCTGCCAAAATAAACTATTTGTAAAAATGATAAAATGGCAGAAATGAGCAACGCGGACAAGAAACTAAACTATCATGCTTAGTAGCAGGCTTGTATATATATATAAATATATAGCGTCGAAAAATAAAACACATGTTGTAATGACAATATTGGACTGCGTCGGTAAGTCAGGGACAATGTCCCTGTACCGATCGAAAAATCCGAGTCCAATGACGCTATAAGTCTCTTATCCAAGATCGCAGCAATGAAGTCCGAAAAATAATCACTGGAAGAAATGCCAGAAGATATGAAAGGCATCTTCCGATACTACTAAAGGGAAAACTCGAAAACTTTCGAATCCCTTTCGCCATCCTGTCGGACCCTATAAAGCGTTCGGTCGTCCGTAGCTGATGCAACCGCGGACCGCACCGACCCAGCGCCGTCGGATAATTCCTGATTCGACCGAGAAACTGTCAATTGCTGGGATGCTGCGAAACAACTGTGCTAACTCGGATAGCACGTCCGTCACTGAGGCCTGAGGAGAAGCGGTCTTACGATGCATTGCCGCTGGAAGCTCCGTGATCGTTACCCCGTGCATACTTCCAATATGCGAGCGACCGGAGTGTATAGGCCTCGTGTCCCTTGGCTACCGGATGGCGCGACCTATTCGCCGTGGAATCACTGAATGCCGAAACTGATCGGATACTCGAGGTCACGTAGCCAATGTGCGGTCGTGTGCCCTGCTGTGAGGATGAGGAAGCATTAAAGACAGTCTCTCGGACTGTCAATATAACGGAGCGTCCCGAGCAACGGACATATGCTCCGAATGTAAAATATCTGAACCACAACATGCGGTCCCCTATGTTGTTGGCTTCCTCCGATTTGTCCTCAATCTGCCGTCACTGGGTGAGTACTAAAGTAATTAAAGTGCTCGCATCACCCAAATCTCCTTCCTAGACCGCAACGGACGAACCCGGCAGCCGAACCATTCGATGAATGTACGCTACACCGGGTGAGCTAGCGAATGTCACTCCGTAAGCGATAGACATATTCCATGAGCACTTATTGCCGCTAACTCTTCATTAACTATGACGACAGAGGCACACTTTTGAAAGACATCTCCATAACTCTTCGAACAAGAAACCAGAAATGCTTGGATAGCAAGCATAAAATAATAATATATATAGCGTCGTTCAATAATTCGAAAGTTTGTGTGACATTATTGGACTATGTCGGAACTGAGGGACGATGTCCCTGAACCGAACCAAAAATTTCTAAGTCCACCGACGCTATCAGTTTCTTATCCGGCATCGCAGCATATGTTGTTCCGAAAGGGAAAGCTTGAAATCCTCCGAATCCCTTTCGGTATCCCGTCGGACCGGATGAAACTTTCGGACGTCCGTACCCGCTTCCGCGGAGCGTCCCGACCCAGCATCGTCGGATAAAATATATGCGACAGATTCAGTTGATGCTGGGATGCTGCGATAAACTGTGCTATTAAGGAAAGCACGTCCGTTCCCGAGGCCTGTGCAGTAGCGGACTTACGATGCATTGCCGCCGGAAGCTCCGTGTACGTTGACTCCCGCACACTTCCTATGCGAACGTCCGGAGTCTGCAGGCCTCGAGTCCCCGGCTACCGACCCAGCGCTGTCGGATAATTCTCGATCCGACACCGTTTCTGTCGGCTGCTGGGATGCTGCGATAAGCTGTGCTATGTGCACAAGAATGTCCGGCGTCGAGACCTGCGGAGGCGCAGTCTATCGCTGCTTCGCCGAGGGCAGCTCCGCATCAGATGGCTCCCGCATACTTTTCCTATGCGAACGTCCGGAGTCCATCAGTCTCGAATCCCTGGCTGCCGGATGGTGTGACCTGGTCGCCGAAGAATCCTTGATCGGCGAAGCTGGTAATATATCGGCGGTCACGCAGCCAAGGTGCGGTCGTGTGCGCTGACGAGAAGAGGAAGCCTTAGCAGTCTCAGCGGACTGCATATACAACGGAGCGTCCCGAGCGACGGACGTATGCTCCGCTAGTTTCACATTTGTACCACAACATCTGGGGCCAGATGTTGTTGAACGAGAGAGGGGCCTCTCTCGCTTGCCGTCCGGATGGACCGGAACGAGCTATGAACCGGACTAAAAGGCTTCCTCCGTTCTCCCTCCGATCCGCCGTCACTGGGTGTGCATTAAGTTAATTTTATAGTGCTCGCATCACCCCAAAATTCCTTCTAGACCGCAACGGACGAACCCGGCTGCCGAACCATTCGGTGAATGGACGCTACACCGGGCGAGCTAGCGGACGTCAAAGGCCGTCGAACCTACTAGGGTCCTCTTAGGCAATTGGCGTATAACATGAGCACTTTTCCGCTAGCCCTTCATTAATAGTGACGACGGAGGCACACTGTTGGAAGACATCACAGATACATCACCCTAATCTTGATCGTCTGAAATAGAAATTGATAAAGTAGAGTGACCCTGCGGGGAAAGGACCGGAGTGTCCAAATCCCCAACAACATACCGTGACATACGCTTCCCATATTGTCATCGAAATCATATGATACAGAACAGGAGTTAATGCGAGTACACTGACCACATATAGAATGATAATAAAGTCAGAGGAAGACTTCCTCTTAAAACAATTGATCAATATCCTTTCAATGTGAAAAGAAAACAAGTCCTGGTACTCGCACTAACCCCTGGCAATCAAAATACATAATAATAATATGATCCATTAATATAGAAAAAATAATTGAAATCAAAATATTTTGAAAAAATATTTTTTCAGAACAGCCCAAGTTTCTGAAAAGTAACGTTGAGCCCCAATGGATCCCAAGCCTAAGTGTGGACAAAAATTTTAAAAATATTTTAAACAATTTATTCAACACTTACGAACAATAATAATGTATCTAGTTATGATTAAAATAACATAAAGATATTATTCTTTAGAAATCCCCCCCTCACACAGAGGGCTGTTGTAAATGTAAACAATGAGTGTAAAAACACTAAAATAAGACTCCAGGCACCCAGGCCCGAAATCAGTTACCAAAAATACACTATCTGATGCAAAACAGAGACTTCCAGGGAAGAAACTGCAGAACATCAGATGGTAGATGCAGAACACAACGCCTAACCACCCGTAGGTGAAGACGTAAACATGGGGAAAGAACAGAAATCATTCTGTTATTCAGCTAAAACTCCCAAGAAATTTTAGTAATAATAATTACAGAAACTATGCCAAAAGCATGGGAGAATAGCAAGGGGGAATTTAAAGGACAGGGAGAGAGGAAAACACTTGTAAAAACAGTGTAACTAAATAATCAGAATGACAACAAAATTGCTGCTGCCTTGAAAATAGGTAACTTAACATAATTTCATTAAAAAATTTTAAGTTACAGCCCTGATAATATTCTGTCACACATTCTTTTCCTCTCCTCCTTCTCTATCCTCCTTAGAATCACCATTTCACTAATATTTATGTGTCTGGCATCATTTAAACTGAGATTTAAAAGCACAAAGATCAGTCAGATGTTAACTGATGAAGGGCCAAACTTAGAATGATAAATGGCGCCAATTTCGGAACGTCCTTGACACTGCGCATGCGCAGTAGGGGCGAAGTGTGGAGGGCCTTTCAGGACATGTTTTCTTTAGTTTTAGATGCAAATTTTGGGGATTGGGGGGCAAAATTTGTGTTTGGCCCTATATTTTAAGAGTTAGCACCAGCTATGTCTGGGTCATTGGTACAGTATAAAAATATATGAAAATTCAGACAGTTTTGATATTCAATGATGTGTTACATTAGGTTTTTGGTATCTCCATGATATCGGTATCAGTTTGGTATAATGCTCATCTCTACATTTCTCTTTGAACAAATAATAGTCTGCATTGTTGTGGGCAGAAAGGTGGAGAAAAATATTGAACAATTTGTGGTCAATTCAAAACTCTCAGTACTTTTAAGACCACAGTAAAGTACCTTCCCATCAAATTTCAAAGGAATCCGGCAGATGAATTTCAAAGATTATTTCATCATTTATTAGTGTTTAAGGTCACTTTCACCACCAATGGCTATAGCTTGACCACAACATAGGTATTTAGTTGAGTTTAGTAATTGTTTATACCTCTGTTGCCCACATAAGAGGACTTCCAACCCAGACACTGATTATCTATTTACTGGTAAAGATTTCAAAGATTTAAAAATGATAAATTTACAGTAATTTTTTTTTTTTTTTATACTTACCAATGGCCCAGACTTAGCTGGTGCAAACTCAATATTATCAAGGGCCAAACACAAATTTTGAACCCCCTCAATCCCCCAAATTGGCATACGATACCAAAAATTAAAAGTCCTATCTGGCCCTCCATACTTTTACTACCTGCACATGCGCAGTACTCAGGAAGAGACCGGAATTGGCGCCAACATCATTCTTTGTAGACGAGCCTACTAAAATAATAACTCAGCAGAGAGGTATGAGTGCCCACTCATGGGAGGGCCATCCCCATCTGGGCTATTGGAAAGTATAAAAAATATACAAATTACTTTAAATTTATCATATTTTTATACTACAACCAATGGCCCAGACTTAGCTGAATCGAAAAAAGCTCCTAAGCCTGCATTCCAAGGTGAAAAGGAGATTAAATTTTTAAAGGAATTACATGTATGTCTCTCTATACAATAATAGAGAAGACATATCATCAATAAGGAGCCATATCCAAGTAATTCCGTATTCTTAGCATGAATGATTATGCTAATTGGGTGTAACAAGCCCCCAATTTTAAGGCAGTCAGGACTAAGCCACTTAAATTAGAATGGCATATTCTAGAGTGAGAGACTAACCCCCACAAACACACGCCATATATATATAACAAGCTTTATCTAAGATCAGTAATAATCTACAGACAAAACAGCTTCACTCATAGTTACACACTTATCAAGCCATAAGAGATGAAGAAAAATCCCCCCCCCCTCCCTTTTTTGAAGGAATATTCTTCAAAACAAAGATGGAAGCGCTCTGGAATCAGTGAAAAGCGGTACCAAATAATCTATATATATTCACCCAACAGGCACCTAGTTATTAATTATTATTAATTATTGGTGCATAATGCCACTTGAGTAGCTAAGGCAATCGTGGCGATCCCGGTTATTAACAGAGTCGGAATAGGTAGATAGGTCGAAAACCAGTGATATAACGTGTACAACCATACACTTGTCCAATTGAATCCCAATGGAAAGTATCTGTTAGAGCAAACACGCTTCTGAGGCAACCAACAGGCGACCCCGCTCAGGAGTACAATTAATTCCAATAATGAAACTCCAGTTGAACCGTGCGAATATACGAGAATGTGAATTCTCCTGTGTACCGTCTCTGGTAGAAACCTGGATTTAGAACATGAAACGAGCTATGATTAACAGACCTGTCATGGACTGTCCCCCAAATAATTCATTGTTCCCTAGGTCCGTAACAACCAATGACAGTTCGGAGAAAGAATATACTACTCTGAATAATGATGCCAAAAATTGAGAACGTATGATAGCCGGCCTATTGGAAGTTCCATAACGGATCCAAATAGCCCCAAAATTCTCATGAGCTCTATAAAACCGGGCAAGAATTTTATAGAATCTGTTTAATAATGCGTCTGCCTAATAAATATACATATGCACGCGAGCAACAGAATCCCGCACGTACTCATCTGAATACAGCGAATATCCACGGTATGACCGAGTGATACATGTGTAACCAGGAAACTGAATGAATAATATGACGTTAATGCAGTTAAACTGAGTTATAAACTCATATGTTGTGAGAAAAGGCCAGACCGCTCTGAGCGAAACTTTTCAGAGTGGACTAATTGCCACATTGGAGAATGTCGCCCAGATAACCGACATGTCAGTCACACAGGTACACGAAGGCCAGCAATTTATTGATAAGGAATTATATGCTCATATATGACTTATAAACGAACAACCAGAGGAAACAAACCAACTAAATAGTGGATGTGCCCATGAGGTCACGACTCAGCCGCCAATCGAGGAGCCATGAAAGGCATGCATATACCTGAATGCATACGAGGCTTACGGAAGAAAACTACGTCCTGCCCTGTAATCGCCTTTTAACACACTGGGGGGAAGGGGGGAAGGGGGGAAGGGAGGAGGGGGAAGGGGGGGGGGGAACGGGGGGGGGGGGGGGGGGGGGGGTGTTGTCGACGAATAATTCCTATCGAGCCCCCGTCACCTGCATTACTTGAATCATTAGATAAGTAAGGCTGGTGCAGTAGAATTAAGGCTATACTGCTGCTGCTATTCTCAATAAGAGTAATACAGCTGAAAAGCTTACAGTCAAAGCAATCATAATAACAATAATCTGGCGCTTTTGTGTTAGTTATCAAATAGCAGGGCTCCTTCACGTCTGACCGACTCCATAATACCACTAAAGACGGAGAGGGACGTGATGACCAAATAATACACCATACAGACATAATATCCAATCCCTAGAGTGGAAATATAATCCACAACAATAGATTGGATAGAAAAGAAAAGGGAGACGAATACAATGTTCCGACACCCGATCATAAAAACCTAGATGAACTCCTTACGTTTGATCTGATATCAGGAAATATATTCCTGAGAAGGAGTTTAGTATAGGCATTTGAAGAAATGCTCATTAATCACACTAGGTTAATATGGCATCATCAACAGGGCTTATCGCCTCAGATAACTAACACCAAACCATACCGGTAGGAAGAGAATAACCACCTCTAACATAACGGTATCATGTATGATAGGACAATGAACTCAGCCTAGCTGAAGCAGCTAAAGGTCTTCCTATACGTGAAGACAATAAAAGGCTAATAACTGTGGCCTTAGAAGCTCACTAAGGAGACTTACAACGCCAGCCGTAGCTTATAAGTCTTCATCTCTGTGAAGACAGATATTTCGGTGTAAGCTGCGACCTTGAAAGCTCACTGAATGGAGACTTACAACTATCGTCGCGCAAGGTAGGGAATGAAGAGCCGCTATTTTAACAGCCCTAATTCCCAAAGAGAGAGTAGTCTCAAGAGATAATTATTTCAGTTATGTCATTGCATAATTACTGAAAAACACTGCTCATGATTCTAGCTAGGCTACTGTGGTGTAAACAATAAGACTCAAGTCTATGACACCTAGGAAAACAAACTGAAAAACATTCTTTCCTTTAGAAGTTTTATTCTCAAAAGACAGCGGTCAGAGCCTAGCTAACGTAGCTTAGAAGTCTTCATCTCTGTGAAGACAGATATCTCAGTGTAACTTGCGACCTTGAAAGCTCACTAAATGGAGACTTACAACCATCGTCGCGCAAGGTAGGGAATGACGAGCCGCTATTCTGACAGCCGTAATTCCCAAAGAAACAGTAGTCTCAAGGTAGCTACACAGTTGAGTCTTCATCTGCGTGAAGACATATCTGTGTCACCTGCGTCCTTCGAAAGCTCACTAAATGGAGACTTACAACACTAGCCGCTAATGTATAAGAAATGACTGCTGTAACAGTACATAAGGCTACTATGGTGTCCACAATGGCATTAAATGCTGACGCCAAGGAATACAACACCGAGATGGAAAAGACGTACTTATTCCCTCTAACGGCTCTATTCCAAACAAGACAGCTGTCTCAGCCTATCTATGCACTATGGAATCTCTATTCATAAGGAATAGGGCACTGCATTTCTTATACTATTGCTATGGCAATGAAGGCGTCGTTAATCGGGACCAAAGCCCTCGACACCTGAACCAAAAGATCCGGGGAAGAAAGATCTTCGTCTTTCCAACGCCCGGTATGATAAGTTGTTTTTGCCTAGCAAATGCAGACTTATATTCAGATGGAACAAGATTCTAAGAGCTTATGACTAAAATTTCATAGTCTTAAGGTGCCCTTCTGTGAGGGATGGAGACTCACACTCTGTAGCCCTCTCACCATCCAAATGTTCCATCTGAAAATATGGTCAACTCCATCTGACTAAACGGATGACTGGACCAATGCAGCACCGTTCGACAGCTCACCATCGGAGCCTGTTAATGGTAGTATCTGCGACTACTGGAATGTTTCGATACGCAGAGCAATCTGCGGCAGCTGGTCCATGAACAAAGCTAGCAGAGCAATGATAATCCACTTGTTATCATAAGCTGCTCACGGGATGGAGATCTGGCCCCAGATCCTCGACACATGTCCCATATAAAAATGCCTCGAACGACTAGCTATCAACCCGAACATGCAAAGTCGTATAGCTAGTCTGCGGTCAACATGCTTCATCAATGAAGCAGGGGAAGATGCCATAGCTGCAACCGGATCCGGATGGAAGAAGAGGAAACCGTAACAACAGCCGACCCCGGCTGAAGTGTGGAAGAAGCATCCAAACTCGTCACATTCTGGACGGATGCTCGTACTCATTGAAGTTTCTTACAACACAAAACAGTCGTCCCCGACTGTTAATATGAAGAAAAATGCTCTGCACTCGCGATCTGTCCACAGATCTCGCCGAGTATCCCGCTTAGAAACTTCTAGGCTAATCCCCTTTTGTGCGCTTCCATGTAAGCAGAAGAAGCCATAACTGCCGCCAGCCCCGGCTGCAGTGTGGAAGGAACATTCTGATGCGTGTTCCAACTCAATATGGTTTCTCACAACGGACACAGTCGACCCAGACTGTTAACGGGATGGAGAGGGTTCTCCAATCGGTGATCTGACCCCAGATCTAGCCGAGCGTCCTGTAAAGAAACTTCTGGCTTCTTCTACATGCACAAATGACCGGACCTGCTCAGCACGGTCCGATGGCTCACTACCGTAGTCTGCTGACGAGTGCCCCTTGCTGGGTTTCTAAGCTGCGATAAGCTGCGCAAACTGCGACAGCAAGTCCATTACAGAGGCTTGTGGAGCAGCGGCTTATATTCTCCACCACATGTTGCTCCCGGGACGGAGATCTGGCCGCCGATCTCGTTGTCGAACGTCCCGATGAATCAAGCCTCAAATCACTAGCTACTGGATGGACCGACTTCGAGGGCAAAGACTGGAGCGTCTTCACTTGGCTGCATGAACATCTGGAGTCGGGTAGCTAGTATGTGCTCGCATGTACTTCGCTAAAGCGGAGGAAGAAGCCGGGGCTGGCTGCAGTGTAGAAGGAGCATCCCGAGCAGCCAGGGAGGACGTTAGCTTCAACTCAGTGCAAGTTTCTCAAAGCAATAGTCGACCCCGACTATTACTGGGTTAGAGAAGGCTCTTCCGCTTGCGGTCTGATCCAGACCTCGCCAAGCTTCCCAAAGAGAAACTTGCAGACTTCTTCCCCTTATTTTGCAGTTGTCGCTGGGTGAGCTTTTGATTAAAAGGTGCTCGCTCTACCCAAATCTATACTCTCCTTGACTGCATCAGACATACCCGGTATTACGGTTCACACTATCGTCTGACCGGTCGAGCTAGCTGCTGGAATAAGAGGCCTTATTCCTTATATTCAAGAGCACCTTAGCAGCTAGCTCTGTTTACTCCTCAGAGCGTGATGACGGCAGCACATTCTGGATGGGTGTCACAATACCATCACCATGTTCTTGTTCCTCTGGAAAAGAAACTGAAAATTTGAATTATCTTGCGGTGACAGCAACGAAATTAGAGCTTCACCGCAAATACACAGTGCGACACCCGATTCCAACGTTAGTGTCCTAATGAATCGACCCCGACCATACAAGTAGGACCAGAATCAGTAGGAGTGCAGCGACTACAGGCAAGGCAACAAGCATGTAAATCCGACGTAGACTACTTCGCCCTACACTGAGAGCAGTAATTCATAAATAATTATAATCCAACAAGTTCACTGCACTCCTAACATCTAACATATAATCATACAATATAAGGATACATGACGAAGACAATCAAAAATGAAAGTGTCAATGACACTGTAGCTCAACTTGTTTAAGACATGTACATGTATAGTATGTGACACAGCAATGATAAACATCTAGGTAATGACCTGATAACAAAGGTACATGTAACGTATTGTAACGGTCTGTACATAAATGCTGACTGTAGCCTGTAACAAATGTGTAGGTAAAGTATTGTAAAGGTGGGCGACAGTTAGATGCTAAACTAGAAAAGAAATGTTTGAGTCCCAGAATGGGTCGGACTGAACCCAAAAATATTTGTTCTCATAGCACAGTGATAACAAAGGCACCCCAAAACACTTGTTTCTGTCACAAGGTGATAACAAAGGTACCCCAAGAAATTTCGTGAAGATCAGTTCATAAATACAGACTCTGGCCCAAGCCGTATTGACATGTGCACTTACTGTGTATAAGTAGTACTGAACAAATCAAAGTTCATCTAATTTGCATAATTTCTGCACGAGAAAAAAACCTGTATTATATATATGTGATGTATTCCATGTTACTAAACATTCCTACAAAAATTTATTCAAATCAGAACTTTCATACAGAAGTTCTGTATAAAAAACTGATTGCACTAATTTTGGTACAAAAAGGTTGCTGGTGGCCATCTTAAATTTTGGCCCGCACCCAAAAACACTTGTTCTCGTCCCACAGTGATAACAAAGGTACCCAAGAAGTTTCGTAAAGATCGGTTCATAAATACGGCCTCTTGCCTGAGCCGTACAGAAGTTGTGTACAAAAAACTGATTGGACCTAATTTCTGTACAAAATGACCACTGGCAGCCATCTTGAATTTTGGACTGCACCCAGAAACACTCATTCTCATCCCAAGATGATAACAAAGGTACCCAAGAAGTTTTGTGAAGATTGGTTCATAAATACAGACTCTAGCCCGAGCCGTATTGACATGTGCACTTACTGAGTGTAAGTAGCACTGAATAAATCAAAGTTCATCTAATTTGCATAATTTTTGCACGAGAAAAAAACCTGTATTATATGTGATGTATTCCATGTTAGTAAACATTCATACAGAAATTTATTCAAATCAGAACTTTCATACAAAAGTTCTGTACAAAAAACTGATTGCACTAACTCAAGTATAAAATGGCTGCTGGTGGCCATCTTGAATTTCGGACTGCACCCAAAACTACTCGTTCTCGTCACACTTTGATAACAAAGGTACTCAAGAAGTTTCGTAGACATCGGTTCATAAATACATTCTCTAGCCCGAGCCGTATTGGTATTTGCAGTTACAGTGCTGAAAGTAACACTAAATAGATCAAAGTTAGTCTAATTGGCATAATTTATGCACGAGAAAAAAAACCTGTATTGTATGTGATGTATCACATGGTACTAAACATTCACACAAAAAATTATTCAAATCAGCGCTTTCATATGGAAGTTCTGCGCAAAAATCTGATTGCACCTAATTTTGTACAAAATGGCTGCCAGCGGCCATCTTGAATTTCAGACCAGACCCCAAAACACTTGTTCTTGTCCCACGGTGATAACAAAGGTACTTAAGAAGTTTTGTAAAGATCAGTTCATAAATACGGTCTCTAGCCCAGGCCGTATAGGCATTTGCACTTACAGTGCTGAAAGTAACACTAAATAAATCAAAGTTAGTCTAATTTGCATAATTTACGCACGAGAAAAAAAACTGTATTATATGTGATGTATCCCATGGTACTAAACATTCATACAAAAACATTATTCAAATCAGAGCTTTCATATGGAAGTTCTGCGCAAAAATTTGATTGCACCTAATTTTGTGTAAAATGGCTGCCAGCGGCCGTCTTGAATTTCGGACCGCACCCAAAAACAGTCGTTCTCGTCCCACGGTGATAACAAAGGTACTCAAGAAGTTTCGTAAAGATCGGTTAAAAAATACAGTCTGTAGCCCGAGCCATGTGTATGGCACGACGGGCAGACGGACAGGCGGACAACGGGCCATGACAATACCTCAAATTTGGCTTCGCCAAAGTTGAGCTAATAACCTAAATGTAAAAAATAAGAAAACATAGAAGGGAGGAGGCTGATTTGAAAGACTTGTCAGGTCAAGAGTTCAAAGTTGATAAATTGCAACAGTATAAATACAGTTAACCTTCCAGATAATCCAATGCCATATCCTGCTAGCACTATTCACAAAAATTGTCATCAAATTTAATTACTTTACTCTCCAATAAATATTGTAATAAAACAATTATATATATATATATACATTGCATTCCACTGGGTGAACAATAAGTTAATGCATACAGTAAAACCACTACCAAAGTGGCTCTTACAACTTTTAGAGCCATGATAACCACTTCTTGCACTCAAAAAGTTAACCATTTCAATATTGTTTGACAGAACTCATTGAGTTCTGTCAAACAAGATTGAATTGGTTAAGTTCCTAGTTGCATATTCTGCTTGAAGTTTACGTATTTTGACATCTGTGTACAGAGGGTTAAGATTATTAATAAATACATTTATTGAGCTCATTCCAATAAGGACTCATAACCTTCCTTTTTTAAAGCAAAAGATGAAAACTTTTACTTATTCAAGAATGCTTTTTTCAGGTACAGGGTACAGTACGGCTACCGTGGACTAGTCACTTTCCACGGGTGGGGAATATTTCCATGGATGCAATATTAGATTCCAAACACTAATTATAGGAATACTTACCAAAAATTTAATTAATGAAGCAAAGGGTACAACCCAATGCTTCATTAATTAAAATTTTGCTGATTATTATTTTTATTACCTGGTAAATCCACGCATGGACATCACTGCCCACGTGTGGATTACGACCTGTCCACGGCGACTGTACAGTAGTTATATTAGCTCAAGAATTAAGATTCTTCATAATTTGCTTTTTTATTCACTCCTTCATTCCATTATTCACATTCTTTTTTCTTGTTTTATATTCATTCATTTATAGCATCTTGGTTGAACATAAGCACCGAGCCGCAAACCTCAGACCATGTTACCATCAATTTTTCACAATAACTTATATGTTCCAATAAGACACATAGCCCAAAACCCACATTGTGAAATGAACTAGGCAACTTTTAATGATAACAAGTTTAGTGAACAAACATACCCCACAACATTACTGGGCAAATAATCAATAAAAAAAAGATAACGATCAAGGTCACGCCATCTTACTTCAAATTGTGAACTGATTTGTAATTTAAACAAAAGGCCCCATGGGGCCTGAGGTCGCTCACCTGACATGGTAGTCTAAATATCAAACCAGGGACTTGACTTGAATAAGCTGCATACGCCCCTCCTAAGAAAAGCATATACCAACTAGATGAAGCGATTGTGCCCACACAATACACAGGATTTTCCTTCTATTTTCAGTTCCTACACTTTTACATCCCAAAACTGAGATAAACGCATAAAAAACAGATTTTTTTTATTTTTGTGCGGAAATTTTCTAAGTTCCACCCAGCCCCCAAATTTTCAGTGTAAAAAAAAATTTTTTTTTGTTTTAAAATTGACCAAAACGCATAAAAAAAACAAAAAAAAATTTTCCGGATTTTGGTCCAAAATTTCTAAGTCCGGAACAGGACCCCAAATTTTCAGCCTAAATATTAACCCAGGGACTTGGCTTGAACAAACTTGAATCTCACCCCCTAAGGATGCGGCATACCAAATATCAAAAGATTCTTATTGGTAAATCTGAAGAAGATTTTTAAAGAATATTCCTCATACTGCACTAATTTAAACATTTGGGCTCCCAAAGAGAGCCCAAATATGGACCCAGAAAATTGATTTCAATAAACATGTGAAACAATCTTCCAAAGATGTTATATGTGAAATTTGAAAGCTTTTGGAGCAGTGGTTTGGGAGAAAAGTAGTGACTCAGCACTTTTTCAAAGTCCCAAAAGAGTAAAACCGATAGCAATTTTTTTTTTACCATTCCATTCTGTTGGTCCTAAGGAAGCTTCACATTAAATAAAAATTCTCAGTGCCGTGCAGTTTTAGAGATATGAGCGTTTTAAATTTTTTCTATTTTTAGCTCCTGCAGGGGCGACATGAAAATTTTGTAGGGCATAAATCAACTACTTGTGTCCCAATAAAATCTCACATCAAATTTGGTTCAAATCAGCCTCTCGGTTTAGAAAGTTAAAAAATTTATAGTAATTTATATATTTTTTATACTTACCAATGACCCAGACATAGCTGGTGCTAACTCTTAAAATATAGGGCCAAACACAAATTTTGCCCCCTAATCCCCAAAATTTGCATCTAAAACCAAAGAAAACATGTCCTGAATGGCCCTCCACACTTCACCTCTACTGCACATGCGCAGTGTCAAGGACGTTCCGAAATTGGCGCCATTAATCATTCTAATAACCAGTGCCTGGTAAGCGCTATGTACTCAGCGGGGAGGTAAGAATTCCCAACTCCTGGGAGGGCCATCCCCGTCTGGGTCATTGGTAAGTATAAAAAATATATAAATTACTATAAATTTTTTAACATTTTTATACTGTACCAATGACCCAGACATAGCTGAATAGTAAAAAGGCTGGAGGGCCAAGGACATAGAGCAAGATGGAATACGCTCAATAATATAAAATAGAGTCATCCCCTCTAGGGAAAAAGAAGTATTAGGCCTTACATGTATCTTTCTAATTTATGATAAATAAGAAAGATACAACACCTTCCAAAATTGAGCATCATACATCCAGATACTCTATTAATATCTAGTATAATCCTTATACTAATAATTTTTAAAGTAAGCCAATAAATAAAGTAAGTCTAGAGAATAGAGACTCTTTATACTCCTTAAAAGTGTCTGAGGATTGCATAATCATGTCCGTTGACACGTGCTATATTCAAAAGCTATACTTTAAAAACTAAGACTTGAATGAATTTTTAAAACATAAACTTCTCACTAAACAACCATCCCAATAACAGCTCAGAATTACTAACTCCGGAGGAGGTATCCCCTTGTTTTCATAGTAAAACAGGTGACCCAAGGGAACACCCTCCCCCCCCCCCCCTTTTTTCTTGCCCTGGGTCAAATAGCCCAGAGCGAAGAGAGCAGCAGAACGGAGTCACTGCCGAAACAGACAGCCTACCTAGCTATAGTAGCAACTGTTAAGTGAATGACATTCTGAGCAGTAGATAATAGACCTAACAATAGAGGCCTCCAGAAATGGACTCAATATTTCTGAGATAAAAAAATTCATGAATGTGGATGGCTGAACGCAATGAGCAGCCTTCAAAAATCTATAATAGCGACACTATTAATGTAAGCCCAAGATGTAGAAGAACTCTTACTTCATGAGCCGAAATCTCAAACACAACTGCTGAGTCAAAGATATATCATAAGCAGTATCGATAGTTAATTGAATCCATTAGCAAAAGAATGGAGCGTAACGTCCTTCTAATAGGCATCAAAGACATTAGAAGTTTACGCCCGTAGTAATAAACAGATATCTGTTTATAAATACATAAACTCTAACCGGACAGAGTAAAGGCCTATGCCCGTACGAAGACGGAAGGACCTTAATAACAATAGGATCCGGATATTAGGAGCCTAACTCTTATGTAAAAATCCAACCTAAATAGTAAAGGAAGTAGTGATTCCGAAACTACGAAAGTGAAAATCATCCACCGATAGTGCATGAAACTCACTGACTCTTCAGTAAAAGAGAAGCCAACAGAATTACTGTCTAAAAGGTGAGAATTTGAAAACTACTGTTTCCAGACACTCAAATGATTACTTAGCTAAATAAGAACCGAAGTTAAATTCCATATAGGAATTTAATCTAATGATTCTAAGTCTATTTATCGAAAAGTTACTAACTGACTTAGATAAAGAGACATAAGACTCAATTGTAAACTATCATAGAGTGCATAGGTATGAGGTAACATAAACCTATAACCTTAATAATAACAGGCTGCAGTAGATCTTGTCAAACAAGTATACTAAAAAGTTGCAATGAGTAGTATGGAGGGATCAACAATATGAACATAGTGATCCCTACACCAACGACGGAAGAGCCTCCACTTTAGCCGCATAGAATAGCGAAGAAGAGGATCTCCTATAGTAAGAAATCGCGTCCAAAGCTCGTCCAGTACAATGCTTACAATGCAATAAGGACCACACAACGGAATACGTGAAGGTTGCGACCTTGCGGGTTGTGATAAAGATGACACGATTTTACCCAGCGAAAAAAGATCCTCTCATTGAGGAAGATTTCGCGTTAAGTCCCACAGTAGACATCAGAGTAAATTTACCCACGGTCTCTGTGAAGACAGAGATGCTATCAACAGAAATGTATTGTGGTTGTTTATCTTAGCAATACCTGCTGAAACAACAGCGCAGGAGGATACGCATATCCTATCATTCCGTCCTATTAGATCAATAGAGCGTTAACAACATTAGCTCAGAGATCCGGACAAGCAAACACATACGTCTGCAATTGATTAGCAAGCTGTGTCGTAAATAAATTATCATTGGGCGCTCCCATTGATAGCAAATCTGATTGAATACTTGTTTGTTGAGAGTCCATTCTGACGGCAACAAGCGACCCATAAGTGAACGGGAGTCCGGTAAAACAATCAGACGACCCGGAATATGACGACCGAAACAGAACTTGGTGTACTATAACAAAAAGAAGGATTCTTTCCATTAAATTGAATAACGGAAACGAATGAGTGCCTCCCTGGTTCCGGAGATACGCCACTACTGTCGAATTAACGGACAGGATTTGGACATGCGTTTCTGAATAATGTTCATCCAATGACATAAAGCAAGCCTAAAAAACATTATTCCGCGGAAGATAAGTGCTTGCTTAGAGACTGTGGAACCCAAAGATCCTGGCACTTCGAATCCGTTGGGATCAATATTATATCCCAACCTGTTTGACTGGCAACTGTCATAATTTTAACACTCGGATCCGGCAACTGCAGTGGCACTCTCTGAGTCAACCACCGAATGTTTGCCCCAGTCTGAATCTCTTGCAACACTAGATAGACAAGAGAACGTGTAAATCGAGCAATTCATGGATTGCTGAAAAGTTGCCATCGAAGAGAAGCTTCTCCGAGAACGAAGCGACTCTGAGAGAGTTCTTCACCTTACTATCCACGCGCGTGGATGTAGCGAGGGCTGTGTCACGTCTAACCAACTCCAATCAGCCACTGAAGGGCAGAGTTATACGTGAACAAACTACTGCCCTCAAAAGAAATCACATTGAGGATAATATCCCGTAATTCTTTTCTTGAAGACGTAATGATAACGCCTCAGTAAGGTGGATTACGTATGATAAAGTGTCTAAGTTAAGTCTACTAGACATCATTGTCGTTTCCAACATTGTGGTTGGAAAAGACATAGACGGCGAAAAAGAATATTTCCAGTCTTTAACCACGCCGTCTAGACGCATGTGAACTCTCGGTATGCTCTGCTCTGCCAAAATAAATTATTCGTATAAATGATAAAAAGGCAGAAATGAGCATTGCGGACAAGAAACTAAACTATCATGCTTGGTAGCAGGCTTATATGCATATATAGCGTCGATAAATAATACACATGTTCTAATGACATTATTGGACTGTGTCGGTAAGTCAGGGACAATGTCCCTGAACCGATCCAAAATTCCGTGTCCAATGACGCTATAAGTCTCTTATCCAAGATCGCAGCAATGTAGTCCGAAATAACAATCACTGGAAGATAATGCCAGAAGATATGAATGGCAGCTTCCGATGCTACGAAAGGGAAAACTCGAAAACTTTCGAATCCCTTTCGCCATCCTGTCGGACCCTATAAAGCGTTCGGTCGTCCGTAGCTGATGCAACCGCGGACCGCACCGACCCAGCGCCGTCAGATAATTCGTGATTCGACTAAGAAACTGTCGATTGCTGGGATGCTGCGAAAAAACTGTGCTAACTCGGATAGCACGTCCGTCACTGAGGCCTGTGGAGACGCGGTCCTACAATGCATTGCCGCTGGAAGCTCCGTGATCGTTACCCCGTGCATACTACTAATATGCGAGCGAACGGAGTGTATAGGCCTCGTGTCCCTTGGCTACCGGATGGCGTGACCTATTCGCCGTGGAATCACTGAATGACGAAACTGATCGGATACTCGAGGTCACGTAGCCAATGTGCGGTCGTGTGCCCTGCTGTGAGATTGAGGAAGCATTATCGACAGTCTCTCGGACTGTCAATATAACGGAGCGTCCCGACCGACAGACATATGCTCCGAATGTAAAATATCTGAACCACAACATGCGGTCCCCTATGTTGTTGGACGAGAGAGGGACCTCTCTCGCTCACAGCCCGGACGGACCTGGACAAGCCAGGAACCGGACTAACAGGCTTCCTCCGATCTGTCCTCAATCCGCCGTCACTGGGTGAGTACTAAAGTAATTATAGTGCTCGCATCACCCAAATCTCCTTCCTAGACCGCAACGGACGAACCCGGCAGCCGAAGCATTCAATGAATGTACGCTACACCGGGTGAGCTAGCGAATGTCACTCCGTCGATCCTACAAGGGACCTCTTAGGCGATAGACATATTCCATGAGCACTTATTGCCGCAAGCTCTTCATTAACTATGACGACAGAGGCACACTTTTGAAAGACATCTCCGTAACTTTGCGAACAAGAAACCCGAAATGCTTGGTAATAGCAAGCATATAATAATAATATATATATAGCGTCGTTCAATAATTCGAAAGTTGTGTGACATTATTGGACTATGTCGGAACTGAGGGACGATGTCCCTGAACCGAACCAAAAATTTCTAAGTCCAAGTCTAAGACGCTATCAGTTTCTTATCCGGCATCGCAGCATTCTGGTCCGACGAAAGAAGCTGTAGAAGATCAAGTCAGATGACATACACAACAGCATATGTTGTTCCGAAAGGGAAAGCTCGAAATCCTCCGAATCCCTTTCGGTATCCCGTCGGACCGGATGAAATTTTCGGACGTCCGTACCCGCTTCCGCGGAGCGTCCCGACCCAGCATCGTCGGATAAAAATTATGCGACAGATTCAGTTGATGCTGGGATGCTGCGATAAGCTGTGCTATTTAGGAAAGCACGTCCGTTCCCGAGGCCTGTGCAGTAGCGGTCTTACGATGCATTGCCGCCGGAAGCTCCGTGTACGTTGACTCCCGCACACTTTTCTATGCGAACGTCCGGAGTCTGCAGGCCTCGTGTCCCTGGCTACCGGATGGTGTGACCTGGTCGCCGATGATTCTCCGATTGGCGAAGCTGACTGGATATCCGAGGTCACGTAGCCAAGAGCGGTCGTGTGCGCTGCCATGAGAATGAGGAAGCCTTATTGACAGTCTCTCCGGACTGACTATATGTCGGAGCATCCCGAGCGGCGGACGTATGCTCCGAATGTGAAACATTTTGTACCACAACATCTGGGGCCAAACGTTGTTGTACGAGAGAGGGGCCTCTCTCGTTCGCCGTCCGGATGGACCTGGATGAGCTAGGAACCGGACTAAAAGGCTTCCTCCGTTCTCCCTCTAATCCGCCGTCACTGGGTGTGCATTTGGTTGATTTATAGTGCTCGCATCACCCCAAAACTCCTTCTAGACCGCAACAGACGAACCCGGCTGCCGAACCATTCGATGAATGGATGCTACACCGGGTGAGCTAGCGGACGTCAAAGGCCGTCGAACCTACTAGGGTCCTCTTAGGCAATTGGCGTATTTACATGAGCACTTTTCCGCTAGCCCTTCATTATTTGTGACGACGGAGGCACACTGTTGGAAGACATCACAGATACATCACCCTAATCTTGATCGTCTGAAATAGAAATTGATAAAGTAGAGTGACCCTGCGGGGAAAGGACCGGAGTGTCCAATTCCCCACTAACATACCGTGACATACGCTTCCCATGTTGTCATCGAAATCATACGATACAGAACAGGAGTTAATGCGAGTACACTGACCACATATAGAATGATTATAAAAGTCAGAGGAAGACTTCCTCTTATTACAATTGATCAAAATCCTTTCAAAGTTAAAAGAAAACAAAGTCCTGGTACTCGCACCAACCCCTGGCAATCAAAATACATAATAATAATATGATCCATTAATATAGAAAAAATAATTGAAATCAAAATATTTTGAAAAAATATTTTTTCAGAATAGCCCAAGTTTCTGAAAAGTAACCTTGAGCCCCAATGGATCCCAAGCCTAAGTGTGGACAAAAATTTTAAAAATATTTTAAACAATTTATTCAACACTTACGAACAATAATAATGTATCTAGTTATGATTAAAATAACATCAAGATATTATTTTCAAGAAATCCCCCCTCACACAGAGGGCTGTTGTAAATGTAAACAATGAGTGTAAAAACACTAAAATCAGACTCCAGGCACCCAGGCCCGGAATCAGTTACCAAAAATACACTATCTGATGCAAAACAGAGACTCCCAGGGAAGAAACTGCAGAACATCAGATGGGAGATGCAGAACACAACGCCTAACCACCCGTAGGTGAAGACGTAAACATGGGGAAAAGAACAGAATTCATCCTGTTATTCAGCTAAAACTCCCAAGAAATTTTAGTAATAATAATTACAGAAAACTATGCCAAAAGCATGGGAGAATAGCAAGAGGGGACTTGAAGGAAAGGGAGAGAGGAAAACACTGAAAAATCAGTGTAACTAAATAACCAGAATGACAACAAAATGGCTGCTGCCACGAAAATAGGTAACTTAACATAATTTCATTAAAAAATTTTAAGTTACAGCCCTGATAATATTCTGTCACACATTTTTCCTCTCCTCCTTCTCTATCCTCCTTAGAATCACCATTTCACTAATATTTATGTGTCTGGCATCATTTAAACTGAGATTTACAAGCACAAAGATCAGTCAGATGTTAACTGATGAAGGGCCAAACTTAGAATGATTAATGGCGCCAATTTCGGAACGTCCTTGACACTGCGCATGCGCAGTAGAGGTGAAGTGTGGAGGGCCATTCAGGACATGTTTTCTTTGGTTTTAGAATGCAAATTTTGGGGATTGGGGGGGCAAAATTTGTGTTTGGCCCTATATTTTAAGAGTTAGCACCAGCTATGTCTGGGTCATTGGTACAGTATAAAAATATAGAAAATTTGGGCGGGACAAAAATTCTTGCCCCTCCCATAACGATGGCAAATATAGCCCCTAGACCTTCTCTTGAACAAATCTGAGTCTACACCCCAAAAGGAAGCTGCACACCTAATATCAAGTCTCTGCTACTGCTGGTTCATGAGAAGAAGATTTTCAAAGATTTTGGTGCCCTTGGGGGCGAGGCATCACCCAGGAGGAGGGGCAACTTCATTTGTACAAATCTGAATTGGCATTACGTAATAAACATTTACTCAACATTTGAATAAAATTGGGCTAGTGGTTTTGGAGGAGAAGTCGATAATGTAAAGTTAACGCCAGACGACGGATGACGAACGGAATGTGATCAGTAAAGCTCCCACTGAGCTTCGCTCAGGTGAGCTAAAAATACTTCATTTGGAATATCGTCTGCTGCACATGTGAAAAATCTAGAAAAGTGAAGTGGTTTGCAAGTCACTCTGTTGATAGAATGCTACTGAAGCCATAAACATAGAAGACAATATGCATGCTCCCATCCAATCAGAGGACAACTCAGAATGTAATCAAACAAGAATTTCTGTCAAACAAGATTGGTTTGGTTGAATTCTGAGTTGCATAATATATTCAATTGTGTATATATATAAATGTTTGCTGCTTCAATAATTGATATATTGTCATTAGTATACAGAGGATTAAAGAGGAAACTGGTAATAATTGTGGTCAATGGGTGACAGGAGCTTCTTTACCAATAAGGCAAATTTCTGACTTTTACAACCCTAGATCAGGAGCCCTTACCATGCTATCATGAGGAGTTCCTGCTAACAACAGACAAATTAATAAGGTAGTGGTTTCTAGTCAAGTCTTGGCTGCCTTACTGGCAGCTAAGACTGGACTAGAAATCACTGCCAAGTCATAGGACACGTACAGGCTGTAATCAGTTGTAAATTCAGGACAATTGTCAAGGTCCTTAAGAGTTCAAGTTTTCTTTGGATTCAGCTGATTAAAGGCTGAACTTCAATTTGTTTACCTGGAATATTTCCATAATCTCTAAAAATTCTAAAATCTGTATCTCCAGGAATAATTCCACTCTGGAAAATGTCTTGAGCAAATGCAGAACCAAATGGATAGGGAGCAGATCTGGCATACGTTTGTATTAACCAGGGATGCTCAGGCCCTAAAAGAAAAAAAAAGCCTTATAATGCAACTAAAATGGATATAAAAATGTCATGCATCATACTTGAAAAAGGTTCATGCAGATATCTGAGAATCAAATTCAAGCACTATTAAACACTTTTCAAGGACTGTACTAACAATTTTCAAGAATATTATAGTGGGCTTTGGTGCATACTGTTTTCATGGCCGGCCACATCAAGATGAACTTGTATCGTTTTTAATATGACACAAAACAAGCGCTCTCGGAAAATAAAACTTTCAGGTCCATACTCATGAGATAATTCCCGACACTGACTAAAATAGAGTCGATTTTCTATTTTATTATATGCTACGAGACATTTTATGGCAAAATATTCAGCCCAATTCGACCCCAAATGCATAAAACAATAGCAAAGATCAGGTGATCGTTCCTTCCAGGCAACATCAGGCCGAAGCGTGACATCATTTAGGAAGCTACTGAGGAATATTTCTTGACTGATATCGAGAAATCTCTAATTTTTCCAATTTTCAGGGTAGGCTGCAACCCTGTATTCAAACACTGACTGCGTCGATGTCACACTTTTATCAATGGGCTGGGGGGGGGGGGGGGGAGGGGGAGCATTGGGTGGAAGTTGGGGGGCATTAGGTGAACTTTTTTGTTTTGAAATGAATTTTTGAGGAATTTAGTATCATTTTGTGAAAAAAGTGTACCAAGTGGATGGGGGTGGGGGTGGATGGAATGGGGTGTCAGTTGGGGGAAGGTTTTTGTAATATATGCATAAAATTAGAATTCCTTCCAAATACATTTTAAAGGCAGAAGAAAGAAAAGAAAAACATTATCCAACTTACCACACCTTCTCCCCCACCAGGTCAATTGAATTGGGAGAAATATTGGGGGTTTATGCATAAAATCACTCAAAAAACTTATTTTGAAGAACCAAAATAGAAACAAGAGGCTCAAGAGAGGCAAAAACGCACACCTGGGTTAAATTGTCAAAAGAGATGAGTTTGTCAGTAAGTGATGGAGAGCAAGAGCACTGTTTTGAATTGCCATGAAACAACCAAAAGCAACTTTTTGGCCATTTGTTTCTACTGGTCCTTGGAAAGCTTCTTAGGCAAAAACGAAGCTCTGTTCTGTGAAGGTTTTAAAAAAGTGTCTCTATGAAATTTGTTTGTTTTTAGCTTCTGGGGTTCTCTCTATCTCACCTCATGGGGAGTTGCAACTTTTGGGGAAAAAACGAGTACACTCCATCAAGATGCTTTGTACCAAATTAGTTCATATTTAGTTCCAAAGTTCTGAAGAAGACTTAGTTAATGGAGCACTAGAAAGATGATGATTCAGCATTTTCCCATTACAGTGTTAAAATCATCATCCATGTATGGAATCTCATGACAAAACCAATAGAATTTTTTTTCATCCATCTGATTCCAGTGGACCTAAGGAATTTTCATACCAAACAACAGTATTCTGGTCCATGTAGATTTTGAAATACGGGGGTTTGAATTTTTTCTTATTTTTAGCACCTACGGTTTCCCTGGGGATGAGAAAAAGATATTTGGGCATAAATAAAGAACTTATAACCCAATTATATTACATGCCATATTTGGTTTAAATCAGCTCATGAAATAGAAATTTGGGGTGGAGCCCCAAATGGGCATACTACAACAGAGAGCCCAACTATTTACCTACCAACTTGCCTTGGACATACTTTAAATCTCCACCAAATATCCAAGCATCTAGTGCTTCATGGGAAGAAGATTTTTAAAGATATTTAAGCTTTTTAGGAATTAACCTCACCCCAAGGGATTAGCAACTTTTGGGGAAAAATACTCAGAAGAGTATACTCCACCACAAGGCTTTGTACCAAATTAGTTCAGATTTGGCCCAAAGGTTCTGAAGAATACTTAGTTGATGGCACACAAGAAAGATGATGACGACTCTGCATTTTCCAACTGCCAACACTGTTATCACCATATGGCATCCCACAACAAAAACGGTAGCAATTTTTTTTACCATCTGATTCTCTTAATCCAAAAGAAACTTCATACCAAAAAACAATTTTCTGGTCTGTGTTTGAAATATGGGCATCTGAATTTTTTTCTATTTTTAGCTCCTAGGGTTCCTACAGACCGGCAGAAAAAAATTTCAGGGCATAAATCAAGTACTTATACCCCACACATGCTCTTGAGGTTTCATAACAGAAACAGAAAAAAATTTGATTTGAGCCCAAAATGGACATGCTACCAGAGAGCCCAAATATTAACCTACCAATTTGCCTTGAACAAACATTAATCTCCGCTACCAAAGGAAGTTCCATACCAAATATCATATCAAAGTATTCTCTGTTAGTTCATGAAAAGAAGATTTTTAAAGATTTTTAGGCTTTGAAGACATTAACACCACCCTGAGGGGAGTAGCAACTATTGGGAAAAAATAGAAGCGTATACTCCACAAAGATGCTTTGTACCAAATTAGTTTAGATTTGGCCGAAGAATATTTATTTAATGGAGCACAAGAAAGATGGTGACCCCCAGTGCCCACAGTGTTAAGATGGGCAGCCCCATATGCCACCCCATAACAAAACTGAAGGTAATGTTTTTTGGTCTGTCTGATTCCACTGGTTAAGGAAGCTGCATACCAAAAAAAAATATTCTGGTATGTGCTGTTTTGTAAATATGGGCATTTGAATTTTTTCTTTTTTTTTAGCTCTTGGGGTTCCCACGGGGTTGCAAATTTTTTTTATTTTTTTTATTTTTTTTTTTAGGGGGAGGGGGGGGGGGGGGGGAGTGGGGGCATAAATCAAGTACTTATGACCCAATTATACCACACAACAAATATGGCTTAAAACAACAAAAAAATTTTGGGTGGAGTCCAAAATGGGCATCTACCCACAGTGGGCCCAAATATTGACCTACTTTGACCTGAATTCCTTTGAACAAACTTGAATCTGCACCACTAAAGCAAGTTCCATACCAGAAATTTAAACATTATTGAGAGTGGTTTATGAGAGATAATTTTTAAATATTTTAGACTTTTGGGTCATTAACCCAAACCCCAAGGGAGTAGAAACAAGAGGCCCCAGGGTGCCAGAGGGTGCTCACCTGACAGGGTAGACTAAACATCAACCCAGGGAATGGATTTCAACAAGTTGCATCTGCCCCTCCTAAGAAAAGCTTATACCAAATATCCAAAGATTCTGGCCAGTGGATCTAAAAACAAGAGGCCCCACAGGGCATGAAGCGCTCATCTTGAACGGAACACAATATAAACAATACATTAAGCAAGCCATCTCCATAGGCTACACTGTCAATCCTTGAATCCCTAAGGAGTGACAAAAATAATCTGGGCATCATGCCTTTTCTTCAGTTGATCATAAAGTAAAATGTAGAGCTCCCCTATGAAGCCCCTTGATACAAGCTATGTGGATTAATGAAGCCCCTTGATACAAGCTATGTGGATTAATCTTAGTTACATACCTCTAGAGGGTACTGAATACAAAATTTTTTAATTCTTCAGCAAAATGGCCAATTCCGGCTCCCATAGAGAGCCCAAATATTAACCCAGGCTCTTGATTTGAACACAGTTGAATCTGACTTCCCTAGAGATGTTGTGTACCGAATATGAAAGCATTCTGACTGTTGGATCTGAAGAAGAGAAATTGTAAAGAAATTTCTTCGAATTGCACTAAGTTCAAATTTGGGCTACCATAGCGAGCCCAAATATTAACCTATGGATCCGATTTGAACAAACTTGAATCTGACCTCCCTAGAGATGTTGTATACCAAATGTGAAAGCATTCTGACAAGTGGATCTGAAGAAGAAGATTTTTGAAGAAATTCCCTCATACTGTACTAAGTTAAATTTCATGTTCCCATATGGAGCCCAAATATTAACCTAGGCACTCGAATTGAACAACCTGATATCTGACCCCCCTAGAGATGTTGAATACCAAATATGAAAGCATTCCGACTGGTGAATCTGAAGAAGAAGATTTTCAAAGAAATTTCCTCATATTGCACTAATTAAAAATTTGGGCTACCACAGTGAGCCCAAATATACACCTAAGGATGTGATTTGAACAAACTTGAATCTGACCCCCTTAGAGATGTTGCATACCAAATATCAAAGCATTCTGACTGGTTGATCTGAAGAAGATTTTTTTAAATTTCCCTCCATACTGAACAAAGATAAAATTTGGGCTTCTGTAGGAAGCCCAAATATTAACCTAGGGACTTGGTTTGAACAATCTTGAATCTGACCCTCATAACAATGATGTATACCAAACATTAGAAGATTCTGACTGGTGGTTCTGAAGAAGAAGATTTTTAAATAATATTCTCCATATTACCCTATGTTAAAACTTCGGGCCCCTGTAGAGAGCCCAAATATGAACCAATGAGCTTTATTTCAACCAACTTTTATCTGACCTCTCTATGAATGCTGTATACCAAATATGAAAAGATTCTGATGATTGGTTCTGGAGAAAAGATTTTTAAAAATTTTTGCAAATATGCTGATACAGCATTTTTTCGATGCCCATTACAGAACACTATAACATAACCGATTGCCATTTTTTTTTACCATTCCATGCTACTGGACCTAAGGATACTTCATACCAAATGACAGCTCTCTGTTCCGTGAGGTTTGGGAAATATGGGCGTTTGAAAATATTTCTATTTTTTTTTGCATGGGTCAAGTACTTATGACCCAATAATACCACAAACCAAATGTGGTTCATACCAGACTATCGGTTCAGAAAATACAAATTTTGGGCGGGGCCAAAAATCTTACCCCTCCTATTACAAAGCCAAATATTACTTCACGAACTTCATTTGAACAAACTTGATTCTACACCTCATATGGAAGCTCCATAGCAAATATCAAGTCATTGTACACACTGGTTCTTGAGAAGAAGATTTTAAAAATATTTGGAGCATTTTCCCCCACTCCATCCCTATGGGGCTGGGCATGTTGAGTTCAACAAAAATGAAATGCCCCTTTGGGACCATCACTCACACAAACTTTCACTTGAATTGGCCCAGTGGCTTTGGAGAAGACCAAAACATGGTGTTGACGGACGACAGACGACGGACGACAGACGGCGACCGGCGGACGACGGACGGAGAGTGATGAGATTAGCTCAGCTTGACTTTGTCAAGATGAGCTAAAAAAGATTTTTAAAGAATATTCCTCATATTGAACTAACTTATAATTCGGGCTCCCACAGGGAGCCCATATATGAACCCAGGGACTTGGCTTTAACAAACCTGAATCTCACCCCCCTAAGGATGCTGCACACCAGATATCAAAACATTCCGACTGCTGGATCTGAAGAAGATGATTTTTTAAGAAAATTCTTCATTTTGAACTAAGTTACAATTCGAGCTCCCACAGTGACCCCAAATATGGACCTAGGGACATGGCTTGAACAAACTTGAATCTCACCCCTCCAAGGATGCAGCATACCAAATATCAAAACATTCCGACTGCTGGATCTGAAGAAGATTTTTAAAGAAAATTTCTCATTTTTTAACTAAGTTCTAATTTTGGCTCCCACACTGAGCCCAAATATGAACCCAGGGACTTGGCTTGAACAAACTGGAATCTCATCCCCCTGAGCATATTGCATACTAAAACATCAAAAGATTCTAATTGGTAAATCTGAAGAAGAAGATTTTTAAAGAATATTCCTCATACTGCACTAATTTAAACATTTGGACTCCCAAAGAGAGCCCAAATATGGACCCAGGGATTTTTTCAATTAACATGTGAAACAATCTTCCAAAGATGTTATATGTGAAATTTGAAAGCTTTTGGAGAAGTGGTCTGGAAGAAAAGTAGTCTTAAATGTTTTTCCCATTACCCACAGTGTTAAAAAATGCTGAATCAGCACTTTTTCAAAGTCACCAAAAAGTACCCCATGATAAAACCGATAGCAATTTTTTTTTACCATTCCATTCTGTTGGTCCTAAAGAAGCTTCACACCAAATAAGAATTCTCAGTGCCGTGTAGTTTTGGAGATATGGGCGTTTTAATTTTTTTCTATTTTTAGCTCCTGTGGTTCCCATGGGACGACCGGAAAAAAAATTTGGCATAAAGTAAGTACTTATGACCCAATAAGCCCTCATATCAAATTTGGTTCAAATCTGCCTCTTTGGGCGGGGTAAAAATGATAAATTTATACCAATTTGTATATTTTTATACTTACCAATGGCCCAGAAATAGCCAGTGCTAACTCTAAAATATCTAGGGCCAAACACAAATTTTGCCCCCCAATCCCCAAAATTTGCATGCAAAACCAAAAATTAGAAGTCCTGACTGGTCCTCCATACATTTACCCTCTGCGCATGCGCAGACATCAGGAAGTGAACGGAATTGGCGCCAAGACCATTCTTTGTGAAAGAGAGTATTACATAATAATTCAGCAGAGAGGTATGAGTGCCCACTCATGGGAGGGCCCTTACCGTCTGGGCCATTGGTAAGTATAAAAATATACAAATTGGTATAAATTTATCATATTTTTACACAGTATACCAATGGCCCAGACATAGTTGAATCGTAAATAGGTGGAGGGCTTAAGACTTCTGAAATAATTCCAATCCTGCAATCCATAATGAAGGAACTTACATGTAGAACAGTTAGGAATTACATGTATGTCTCTCTATACAGTAATAGAGGAGACATATTCTAAACAAGGAGCCAAAAGAAGTAATTCCTTAAGGTAAGTATGAAGACATGTTCCTAATTTTCCAAGGCTAGGATGGCGTATCTAAGAATAAGAGAAAATCTCCCACAAACATATGCCTTACAATAACATTTCAGCTGTATGCAGGATATAAATACGGATAAAAACAGCATCCTTCAAAGATACATACATTTTAAGCCAGATTATGGGTAACCCCCCCCCCCCCCCCCCCCCACCCGTTTTTTTTTAAGAAACCTTCAAAATACAAGAGGCCCCAAGGGGCCTGAGGTGCTCACCTGACATGGTAGCCTAAATATCAACCTAGAGAATTGATTTCAACAAGTTGCATCTGCTCCTCCTAAGAAAAGCTTATACCAAATATCCAAAGATTCTGACCAGTGGATCTAAAAAAAAAAGGATTTTTAAAGAATATTCCTCATATTGAACTAAGTTATCATTCGGGCTACCACAGTGAGTTCAAATATGGACCTAGGGACATGGCTTGAACAAACTTGAATCTCACCCCCCTAAGGATGCTGCATACCAAATATCAAAACATTCTGACTGCTGGATCTGAAGAAGATTTTTAAAGAAAATTTCTCATTTTGAACAAAGTTATAATTCGGGCTACCACAGTGAGCCCAAATATGAACCCAGGGACTTGGCTTGAACAAACTTGAATCTCACCCCTCTAAGCATGGTGCATACCCAATATCAAAAGGTTCTGCCTGCTGGATCTTGAGAAGAAGATTTTCAAAGAAATTTGCCTGAAATGCACTAAGTTCAAATTTGGGCTCCTATACTGAGCCCAAATATACACCCAGGGGGCCGATTTGAACAAACTTGAATCAGATCCACCCCACAATGTTGCATACCAAATATTAAAAGATTCTGCTTGCTGGATCTGGAGAAGAAGATTTTTTAAGAAATTTGCCTGAAATGCACTAAGTTTGAATTCGGGCTTCTATAGTGAGTCCAAATATGAAGCCAGGAGGCCGATTTGAACAAACTTGAATCAGATCCACCCCACAATGTTGCATACCAAATATCAAAAGATTCTGCCTGCTGGATCTGGAGAAGAAGATTTTTTTATGAAATTTGCCTGAAATGCACTAAGATGGAAATCGGGCTCCTATACTGAGCCCAAATATGAACCCAGGGGGCCGATTTGAACAAACTTGAATCAGATCCACCCTACAATGTTGCATACTAAATATCAAAAGATTCTGCCTGCTGGATCTGGAGAAGATTTTTTAATCTTTTCCCCATTGCCTACAGTGTTAAAAAGTGCTGACTCAGCACTTTTTCAAAGTCCTCAAAAAAGTACCTTGTGATCAAACCGATAGGGATTTTTTTTAAACATTCTATTCTACTGGATAAAAGTAAGATTTATACAAAATAAGAATTCTCTGTGCCGTGTAGTTTTGGAGATATGGCAGTTTTAAGGTTTTTCCTATTTTTAGCTCCCGAGGTTCCCACTGGGCAAGGAGAAAAAATTTTTTGGCATCAATCAACTACTTATGACCCATTATCATCTCATGTCAAATTTGGTTCAAATCGACCTCACGGTTCTGAAAATAGAAATTTTAGGCGTGGCCAAAATTTTTGCCCCTCCCATAACAAGGGCAAATAATGCCTGACAAACTTCTCTTGAACAAACTTGATTCTAAACCTCAAAAGGATTCTGTATACCACATATCAAGTCTCTGCTACTGGTGGTTCATTAGAAGAAGATTTTCAAAAAATTTGGCCGTTTTTTCCCCACACCTCTGCTCAATATGAGCCGAAACCTAATTTGGATAAAAATCAAAATGCCCCTATATAACCACTACTTACATGAAATTTAATTAAAATGTGGCCAGTGGTTTAGGAGAAAGAGGCTCAAACACCACCTTCACGCAGGACGACAGACGAAAGACGACGGACAACGAACGGACGACAGACGAAGAGTGATAAGAAAAGCTCACCCTGACTTTCAGTCAGGTGAGCTAAAAAAAGGGGGAGAGCTCTGGAAACAATAAGAGCGGTACCCAACAACAATATAATTAATTGTCGAACATGCACTCAGGTATTAATTCAAGATTAATGAATGGTGCTTAACGTTACATCAGAAGTTACGGCTATAGCGACGATCCTGGAAATTAATATTGCACAGTAAATAGCATACACCGCAGACAAAGTACACAGATGCGTCGAAAAACGGTGATATAAAATATAACATACACATCAAGCCACACTGAACGATTCCTGAAGAGAAAGGACACTTCCTATATGATCCATAAGTGGCCACTGTACAATAAATTCCAGTAACAACACTCTCCAATGTGAATAATCCGATATCTATGATCGTAAAAGCACGTGTAATATGAGTACCAAACAAAATAGAAACTTGGATCTAGAGATGTACAAAGGTTTGATTAGCAGGCTCCTACACAGACCACCCCCAAAATAAATTATTATTTCAAGGTCCACCGAATACAATAAAGCGCTAGCCTAATAATAATAATGTGCAATCGCATATATATTAGCATGTAATCATCTGAATACCAGTTAACTGGTTATGCAGCCTGCGAGGTACTCAAGAGTAGCAATTTAATTGTGATGATTTATAAATAAACACTTGTAAATAACAAATCAACCAAAATAATAGGGCATTAATTCAGCTAAAAAGTGGATGAGCGCATGAGGTCGCCACAGAACACTACATAAATGCATAAAATGCATGTATTACAATAATAAAGCATGCAGGAAGAGAACTATGTCTTGCCCGGTAATTGCTTATAACACATAAGGAAGTGTCTGAGTGTATGGGGGAGGGGGGAATTCGAAGTCATAACGAAATCTCCTCACCCACATTATTCAATCGTACTTGTGTCAGTTAACAGAAAAGTTAAAAAATTTATAGTAATTTATATATTTTTTATACTTACCAATGACCCAGACTTAGCTGGTGCTAACTCTAACAAAACCAGGGCCAAACACAAATTTTGCCCCCCAATCCCCAAAATTTGCATCCAAAACCAAAAGAAATCATGTCCTATAGGACCTCCATACTTCGCCCCTACTGCGCATGCGCAGTGTCAAGGTCGTTCCGAAATTGGCGCCAATTATCATTCTTACTGGCAGTGCCTGGTCAGCGCTATGTACTCAGCGGGGAGGCAAGAGTTCCCAACTCCTGGGAGGGCCATCCCCGTCTGGGTCATTGGTAAGTATAAAAAATATATAAATTACTATAAATTTTTTAACATTTTTATACTGTACCAATGACCCAGACTTAGCTGAATAGTAAAAAGGCTGGAGGGCCTAGGACATAGAGGAAAATCCAATAAGCTCAACTATATAATATAGAGGCAACCCCTTAAGGAGAAAAGGAGTATTAGGCTTTCCATGTATCTTTCTTATTTAATGTTAAATTAGAAAGATACAATACCCTTCATAATTGAACACAATAACATTCATGTTCTCTATTAACATCCAGTATAACATAACCCTTTATACTAATTATTTTTAAAGTAAGCCAATAAATAAAGTTAGTCCAGAGAATTGAGACTCTTTATAATCTTTTAAAAGTGTCCGAGGATTGTATATTAACGCCCGTTTGACACTTGACATATACAAATGCTTCACACCGAGCTACACTTTAAAAATATGACATGAATGAATTTTAACATTAATATTACACTTTAAAACCATCCCGGAAGCGACTCAGAAATACTGACTTTGGAGGAGGCATTCCCTTGCTTTTCACTATAAAGCAGGTGACCTAAGGGAACACCCTCCCCCCCCCCCTTCCCCTTGCCCTGGGTCAAATAGCCCAGAGCGAAGAGGGCAGCCGGACGGAGTCACTGCCGGAACAGAAAGCCTGCATAACTATAGTTGCAACTGTTTAGTGGACGACATTCTGAGCAACAGATAACGAACCTAAACAATGCAGGTCTCCAGAAATGGACTAAATATTTCTGAGATAAAAATTCGTGAATGTGGATGGCTGAGACCAATAAGCAGCCTTCATTAAATCTGTAATAGCAATACTATTAGCGTAAGCCCAAGAAGTAGCAAGAGCTCTTACTTCATGAGCGGAAATCTTAAGCACAGACTGCTGAGAAGAAGATAAACTCTCATAAGCAGTATGGATAGTTAATTGAATCCATCTAGCAATAGAATGGACCGAAATGTCCCTTCTATTAGGCATCAAAGACAGAAAGAAACGTTTTCGTCCCTTTCTGATAAACTGAGATCTCTGTTTCTAGATACGTAACGCTCTAACAGGACAGAGTAAAGGCCTACGCCCGTCTGAAGACGGAAGAGCCTTAATGACAATAGGTTCCGGATATTTATTAGGAGCCTGATTCTTAGCTAAAAAACCCACATTAGTAGTGAAGGTGATAGTGTTCCCGACACTACGATAGTGAGAATCATCCACCGACAGTGCATGAAGCTCACTGACTCTTCTAGCAGAAGAGAAAGCTAAGAGAAAAGCTGTCTTATAAGATAAGAATTTGAAATCTACTGTCCCAAGAGGTTCAAATGGCTTTTCCTTCAATTTAAGAAGAACCCAAGCTAAATTCCATTTAGGAATTAACCTAAGAGTTCTGGGTCTATTTATCGAGAAGTTTCTAACCAACTTAGATAAAGAGACATTCGATCCAATTTGTAAACTATCATGATGTGCATAGGTATCAGATAACATAGACCTATAACCCTTAATAGTAACAGGCTGCAGTTTGATTTCGTCAAACAAGTATACTAGAAAGTTTGCAATGTCTGGTAAAGAGGGATCGAAAATATCTACAGAATGATCCCTACACCAACGACGAAAAACCTTCCACTTAGCCACATAGTTTAGCGAAGAGGAGGTCCTCCTACAGTTAGAAATCGCGTCCACTGCTCGTCCTGTAAAGTGCTTGCCATGCAAGAAGGACCGCACAACGGAAAAACGTGAAGGTTGAGACCTTGCGGGTTGTGATGGAGTTGACGCGATTTCCCCTGCGAAAGAAGATCCTCCCGTGGAGGAAGCTTTCGCGGTAGGTCCCACAACAGATACCTGAGTAGATTTATCCACGGTCTCTGTGGAGACAGAGATGCTACCAACAGAATCTTGCATTGAGATTGTTTTATCTTTAGCAATACTTGCTGAATTAATGGCGCTGGAGGATACGCATATCCTATCATTCCGTCCCAAGAGATCGACAGAGCGTCTACTGCAAATGCTCTTGGATCCGGACACGGAGACACATACGTCTGCAACTGATTGTTGAGATGTGTCGCAAATAAATCTATCATTGGCCGTTCTCATTGGTAGCAAATCTGATTGAATACTTGTTTGTTGAGAGTCCACTCCGACGGCAACAAGCGACCCTTTCGTGAAAGGGAGTCTGCTAGCACATTCAGACGACCCGGTATGTGACGGACCGAAAGAAGAACCTGATGTTCTAGCGCAAACAGAAGGATTCTTTCCGTTAGACTGAACAACGGAACTGAATGAGTGCCTCCCTGATTCCGTATATACGCCACTACTGTCGTATTGTCGGATAGGATTTGGACATGAGCATTGTGAATAATGTCCATCCAATGATGTAACGCAAGCCAAATTGACATCATTTCCTTGATGTTTATGTGCTTGCCCAGGAATTGCGGATCCCAAAGACCCTGGCATCTCGAATCCGTTGGGATCAATGATGCACCCCAACCTGTTTGACTGGCATCCGTCATAATGGTAAAACTCGGATCCGGCAACTGCAGCGGAACTCCTTGAGTTAACCACTGAATGTTTGCCCAAGTCTGAATCTCTTGTTTCACTTGATCTGACAAGAGAACGTCTATGTCGAGCGAATGAATTTTCACACTCCAATTCTGAGTCAAGAAAATTTGGAGAGGACGCGTGCGTAACCGCCGCATCGGAATGAGATCCGCAGCGGCTCCGCACAGACCTATCAGTCTCATAAATTCTCTCGCTGTGACTTTGTCTGCGTGCAGACAATAGCGAGCGTAACAACTGACTAATTTCGCTCTGGTTAACGGCAGATGAACGAGATTGTTGTGCATCTCGAAGCTCATTCCCAGATGTGTGAATGACTTGGACGGCACCAGATCCGACTTCTCCTCGTTTACTATAAAACCGAGACGTCGGAGCAATAGAAGTAGATTCTGAACATCGTTCTGAAGCGTTAACTCGTTGCCGTACCTCTGAAGAATGTCGTCCAGGAAGGCCGACGTTACCGCAGACGAATGAGCTCGGAAATAGATCATTACCGAGTTCATTACCCGAGTGAAAGCCCAGGGTGCTAGATTCAATCCGAAGCACATCGCCCGGAATTGATACACCACTCCTAGGACTGCGAAGCGTAGATACTTTCTGAATGTCGGATGTACCATGACGTGAAAGTACGCATCTTTGAGATCTATGCTTGTTGCATAATCGTTCACCCGAATACTCGCTCTGACCGACCGAATCGTCTCCATATAAAACTTTGGAGCGACGATCAGCTTGTTTATCCAGCTCAAATCTATGACTGGACGGAACGAGCCGTCTGGTTTCGGAACCAGAAACAGATGGCTGTAGAATCCCGGAGTCTCCTGGTTTTCTACGACCTCTACCGCGTTCTTCATTAAAAGAGACTGCACCTCTGATAATAGAGCGTCTCTTTTCTGCGGATTTGACGGAAGTTGAGTCCATTTTGGACTTCGAGTTAATGGAGGCTTTCGTTTGAAGGATATCTTTAGACCTTCCGAAGTCACTCCTCTCACCCAAGGGTCGTCCGTAATCGACGCCCATTCTTGTGAAAAGCTCGACAACCTTCCGCCAACCGGTACGCGATAGAGGTTTAAGCCATCACCTCCTGGACCTGCGAGGCCTGCGGTAGGAGAAACCACGTCCTCCACGACCCGCACCTCGTCCCGTCGACCTCGGGGCATCCGACCGGTTGTCCCGGCCCGAAGGACGTCCCGAACGTGAGTCGCTACCTTGATGGTCTCTCGAATAAGACCAAGAGGACGCACCGGAACCTCTATAGGAACCTCTCTTGGGCGCATTAGACCCAGAAGTGCCTGTCTTATTCTTGTCTGCCGTATCCGACTTCTTAGAAGCAGATTTGAACAACAGAGAATCCGAAGCTTTCTTTGTAATTTTATCATAAATAGCAGAAAGCTTGCCGTCAAAGAGAAGTTCTCCGGAGACCGAAGCAACTCTGAGAGAGTTCTTCACCTTAGTATCCACGAGTGTGGATGTAGCTAGGGCTGCGTCACGTCTAACCAACTCCAGATTTGCCACTGAAAGGGCGGAGTTACACGTGGAATAAGCTACTGCCCTTGAAAGAAGTCTTAAAGAGGATTGTATATCCTGAAATTCTTTCCCTTGAAGGCGCAGTGATAATGCCTTAGTAAGGTGATCTGCGTAAGATAAGGCATCTAAACTGGCTCTATTAGACGAAATAGTTGTTTCCAACACCGCGGTTGGAATAGAAGCCGACGACGGTAATGATAGCTCTAAGTCTTCCGCCTCGTCGTCCATACGCAGAGGAACTCTCGGAATACCCTGTCCTGCCGTGTCGAATTTATTCCTTGCATTAATGAAAGGCAGGTTGAGAGTATTGGCGGACAAGAAACCTGCTTTCCCCATTTTGGAAGCAAGTTTAAATATAGCGTCGTTCAATAATTCAAATGTTCTTGCAACATTATTGGACTGAGACGGAAACTCGGGAGCGATGTCCCTGAACCGCTCAAAAAATTCAGAGTCCAATGACGCTATAATCCTCTTGTCCAGAACCGCAGCAGTCTGGCCCGATGGAACAACTTGAGGGAGAAAGTGCCGGATGAAGTCCACGGCAGCTTTATGTTGTTCCGAAAGGGATAGCTCCAAGTCATCCGTATCCCTTTCACCATCCGGTCGGACCTCATGATGCTCCCGGTCGTCCGCCCCCGATGCTTCGGCGGAGCGTACCGACCCAGCGCCGTCGGATAATTCCCGATCCGACACCGTTTTTGTCGGCTGCTGGGATGCTGCGATAAGTTGTGCTATCTGCACAAGTACGTCCGGCATCGAGGCCTCCGGAGGCGCAGTCTTTCGCTGCTTCGCCGAGGGCAGCTCCGCATCTGATGGCTACCGCATACTTTTTCTATGCGAACGTCCGGAGTCCATCGGCCTCGTGTCCCTGGCTGCCGGATGGTGTGACCTGGTCGCTGAAGAATCCCTGATCGGCGAAGCTGGTAAAATATCAGCGGTCACGCAGCCAAGGTGTGGTCGTGTGCGCTGACGAGAAGAAGCCTGAGCAGTCTCCGCGGACTGCCTATACAACGGAGCGTCCTGAGCGACGGACGTATGCTCCGCTAAAGACACATTTTGTACCACAACATCTGGTCCCAGATGTTGTTGCACGAGAGAGGGGCCTCTCTCGCTCGCGGCCCGGCTGGACCTGGACGAGCTAGGAATCGGACTCAAAGGATTCCTCCGATCTCGCCTACTATCCGCCGTCACTGGGTGTGCACGTTGAATGTTTATAGTGCTCGCATCACCCAACATTTCCTCCTGGACCGCATCGGACGAACCCGGCTGCCGAACCATTCGGTGAATGGACACTACACCGGGCGAACTAGCGGACGACATTTGTTTAATCTCCATGAGCACTTTTGCCGCTAGCTCTGTATTCATTTGTGACGACTGAAGCACACTTGCGGAAGATAACATGGAAACATCACCCTGTTCTTGTTCCTCTGAAATAGAAACTGAGAGAGTAGAGTGACCTTGCGGAGAAAGAGCCGGCATAGCCCTTTCTCCAGTAACAACATACCGTGACACACGTTTCCAATGTTTGTCATCCCAATATTGACATATAGAACAGGGATTAGTGTGAGAACACTGACTACAATTAATACAATGATCATGAAAGTCAGAGGAAGATTTCTTCCTATTACAATTTGAACAATATACTTTCATTGTGAAAAGTCAACAACAAGTCCTAGTTACTCGCACAAACCCCTGACACAAAGATACATAATAACGTGATCCATTAATAATGAAAAAACAATTGCAAAACAAAATAATTTTTGAAAAATATTTTTTCAGCGAAGCCCAAGTTTCTGAAAAGTAACATTGAGCCCCGATGGATCCGATGGCTAAGTGTGGTCAAAAATTTTAAATTTATATTAAATAATTAATGCAACACTTACGGATAATAAAAATGTATCTTATAGTGAGATAAACTACACCAAAGGCAAACAGCCCCCCTCAAAAGAGACTGTTGCCAATGTAAACAAACAGTGTAAAACACCAGAAAACATGACTCCAGGCACTGAAAAAACTGGCCCGAAATCAGTCATCAAAATTACACTCTATCTGATGCAAGACAGAGACTCCCAGGGGAGAATCTGCAGAACATCAGATGGAAGATGCAGAACACAACGTTTATACACCCATGGGGTGAAAAACGTAACTATGGGGAAAATAACAGAAAACATTCTGTAACCAAGCAACTCTCCCAAGACAATTTTAGAAATGAACTTTCTCAAAAATATGCCAAAAACATGGGAGAATTGCAAGGAGGGACTTAGAAGACCAGGGGAGAGGAAACACTGAATAAGCAGTGCAACTTTTTAGCAAGAATGACAACAAGAGGCCCATGCCTCGAAAATAGGCAATTTAACATAATTTCATAAAAAATTTTAAGTACAGCCCTGATTATTTTTTGTCACTCCTTTTTCCTCTCCTCCTTCTATATCCTCCTTAGAATCACCATTTCTCCAATAATTACGTGTCTGGCATCCTTTAAACTGAGATTTACAAGCACAAAGATCAGTGAGATGTTGACTGATGAAGGGCCAAACAGAGAATGATAATTGGCGCCAATTTCGGAACGTCCTTGACACTGCGCATGCGCAGTAGGAGCGAAGTATGGAGGTCCTATAGGACATGATTTCTTTTGGTTTTGGATGTAAATTTTGGGGATTGGGGGGCAAAATTTGTGTTTGGCCCTGGTTTTGTTAGAGTTAGCACCAGCTAAGTCTGGGTCATTGGTACAGTATAAAAATATATAGGAACCGCAATGGTTCTCTCACGGTGGGGTGGAATTCGAAGTCATAACGATATCCCCACACTCGTATTATTTAATCGTACCTGTGTCAGTTAAGATAAACTAGAGGTACTGTGAGCAAACTCACAAACTGATAACCCTCCCCCCCCCCCCCCCCCCCCCCGCGCCTGAAATGTATAAGTTAGATTATCTCCCCTTGGAAATGTCAGAACGGAATTATATTGCTTCATGCACATCTTCATATGGAGTTCTTCCATTGTGTAAAGTTTCATGAAAATTCTTCAAATGGTTTAGGAGCAGTTGCGCTTACAAGGATGGACAGACGGTATAAGTTAGATTATCTCCCCTTGGAAATGTCAGAACGGAATTATATTGCTTCATGCACATCTTCATATGGAGTTCTTCCATTGTGTAAAGTTTCATGAAAATTCTTCAAACGGTTAAGGAGGAGTTGCGCTTACAAGGATGGTCAGACGGACAGATTATCTCCCCTTGGAAATGTCAGAACGGAATTATATTGCTTCATGCACATTGTCATATGGAGTTCTTCCACTGTGTAAAGTTTCATGAAAATTCTTCAAACGGTTTAGGAGGAGTTGCGCTTACGATGGATGGACAGACGGACAGACGGACAGACGGACGGACAGGGTGATTCCTATATACCCCCCCAAACTTTGTTTGCGGGGGAGTTTAAAAATATAGGAACCGAAATGGTTCCCTCACGTCTAACCGACTCCATATGCCACTATGGACGGAGAGGAACGTGAAAAATAAAACATCCCCTGAAAGAAGACCCTCTCTGGGAGAAAGCTTCTGGGGAGTGTCACATAACCGACACTTGAGAATACTGATCCAAGATTCTTGTGACAACAGAGGCACTACCAGTAGGATTCACTGTTTAAACTTAAACATAAGCTACTGAATCAAATGAATAGGAGGACACACATATCCTATTATTCCTCCCCATGAATTTGCAGAGCGTCAACTGCCTGCGCTCAATAACCGGGGCATGGCGACACAAATGACGGTAACAATTGTTCCGGTGTGTCGCAAACTAAAGAATCATGGGGTGATCTCACTGGTAGCAAAACTGTACAAATAAACGCATGTTGAGCGTCCATACATATGAAACAGGCGACCTTTCTGAGGAGGAAGTCGGCTAGTAGGTTTAGACGACTCAGTATATGACAGAAAGAGAGACATGAAAATGATTCTCCGTTAGGTATTATAACAAAAGTGAATGGGTGCTGCTCTGATTCCTGAAGTACGCCACCACTATTGAGTTGTTCAACAAACTCTGAACAAGCATGAACGCATTGATATAGCGCTAACAATACTGACATCATTCTTGATGATTATGTGTTTCTACAGGAGCCGAGGGTCTCAGACCTCTGCAATTATAGCCTGAAGGACTCAGGGCCGTGCCCCAAACTACTGACTCATACCCGTCATAATCGTGAAAGCCGGATCTGGCAGATGCAGCGGAACTGATGAGTTAACCACTGAAAATCTGCCTCAATATGGACCTTTTTGTTTACTATATCCGTTAAAACAATACTGGCCCTGAGCGAATGCATTGTCACACTCCAGTTCTGTGTAAGAATAACTGGAGGGGGGCATGTGCGCAAGCGACCCATCTAAACAAGATGCGCAGCTGCTCAGCACATCTCCATCAGTCGCATAAAACTAATTCGTTTTGGATAATGGCAAACGAACCAGATTGTTATGAGACATTACCAAGTTAATATTCGAGTGACAGCACAGGGCGCTATCTCCAGACCAAAGCTATCCTTAGATCTATGCTAAAAGCATAGTCAATCACTTGAACACCCATTTTAACCGACTAAATGATAACCATAAATAAACTTTTAGAGCTTTGATAAACTTGTTAACAAGCTCCAGTCTATTATCTGTCGGAACGAGCTCTTAGGCTTCGGTACGAGTCACAGGTGGCTACAGAATTCCAGAGAATCTTGATTCTCAACGACCTCTATTAACATCATTGCCAAGAGAATCTTTACCTCCAAATGGACAGATTCTTATGCAAGGATTAGATGGAAGCATTGTCCATCAGACATTAATTTAGTTGTGGTTCTCTCGGAAAGATAGCCGCAGGCCTTCCGAAACCACACTTCTGAACTACTAGTCTCCATAACAGTTATCCAGATTGATGCTCATCTTGATAACCATCCGTCAACCGCAAAACAACAGAGGTCCTAACTCACACCTGTAGCACCTGTGAGGCCTACAGAAGAAGGAACTAAGTCTCATTTGCGAAGAGCCTTGACCCAGCAGTTTAAGGGCGTCTGACCGGAAGTCTCCATCACACGTAAGCCCCATATTCGAGTCGCTATATGACGATCCCTGGAGTAATTATGGGAGAGTAAACTATACCCTCACGAGGAGTCCTTATAGGTGACCTTCTGCTAATCCATGTCGAATATACGTCGACATAAGGAGCAGAGTATTGATGCTTTCTTTGTAGCTTGTTCATAAACCAATGAAAGCTTATCGTCACCTTCTCATCTAATAAGGATGACGATGCAAGGGCTCTGTCACGTCTATTTAACTCTGAATTAGCAACTTGTTAAGACAGAGTTATACGTGATAAATATATAGCCCTGGAAAGGACTCTAAATGAGGTACAAACGTCCTCCAATTCCTTTCCGTAGAGACATAGCATCACAGTTCTAAAAGGTGATCTGCGTAATACAGTGAGTCTAAATTCGCTCTGAATGAATAAATGTTGTCTCAATTGTGACCAAGCGAATAATGAATGACGAAGGTAAGGCCATAGCTAGGTCTAAGCCTACTCATTCAAACGCAGAGGAACTCTCTATACATCTTCACTGTTTTCCGACCAGTGGAACTACAGAAGAAGATGACAAGAAACCGCCTTACTTCTTTCCACTGGAAACCTGAATATGGAGTCGTCTAAAAGGCGAAAAGCTTGCGACACCTGTCTATACTTAACCGGAAAAGACATTCCTTCTCTTTATGCAGATAATTTAGCGTGCAACAATGCTAGCAGTTTCTTGTAAATAGACGCAGCATTCTGATTCGTTGGAACACATTCAGGGTAGTGTTGATGGAATAAATCCTCTCAACCCTGTATTGTTCCGAATGTGGAGGGTAAATCCCCTCCATATCCCTTCATCATTTGTCTGAATCAGTTGAAATCATGGTCAACAGCATCTGAACGTGCAGATAACTGGACCGACCCAGCACCATGCGACAGCTCAGATTTTGAGACTGCCAAAGGGAACGAAGTGCCCAAATGTATCCGAAAAAAGCCCAAGTGTGGACAAAATTAATTTTTTCCTCCCAAAAATAAACTGCCACAGAACGGGACTGTATAATGTATCTTACAACAGACCTACCATATCAGAAATAGGAACCTACACATAAATAACAATCGTTGTTAATGTAAACAACGTCCAACTGAAAACCGGAAACGAGACCCAGGCAACACAGCCGAAGTCAGTAACAGATTTTTGGACTATCCGATGTAAGGCAAGATCTTCATCAGAAGAAAAAACGATACCTTGGAAGTATGATGCATGACTAAAAACGCCTAAACATCCTAAGGATGAGGACATAACCCTGGGGAAATACAGAAAAAACTTTCTGTATAACAACACGTTAACCCTTTACCTAATGAATCATGTGCCCCCCTCATTGGAACGAGCTCATTGAGCTCGTTCCAATGAGGGTCTTATGATATGGTTTTGTTGAAATTTTTTGAAAAATTTCAAAAAATTATATTTAAAATAATAAATTTTGATATCGTCGAGTTGGGTAAAGGGTTAAACTCCCAAGAAATTTTATATAAAAAAATTAAAAAAAACAAGCCAAAAAGCTTGGGAGTTTAACAGGGGGGATCAAGGGAGGTTAGGGAAGGAATACTTAACCAACAGTGGAAAAATCATTAACAACTAGAGAATTGTAATTTGTTGGACAAATTACGGGCTTTCCCAACTTTTTAATGTGAAAAGGCAAACTGTATTGTACACAAAACTATCGATCAGTTTTGAAAACAGAAAATTTAGTGGAAATCAAAGTTTTTGTGATGCTACTAGTTTTTATGCAGCCAAAACAGATATTTGAGATACAGCAGGACACCAAAACATTTAACACAAAATTTGCTCTTCAATAATTACAGAATATTTTCATAGAAAGCAAAACAAGTGATGTCCTTTCTGCTTTGGAAAAAATTAGTACATATGAATTATGGGCGTACGGGCCAGGGTTTCATGAAGGACTGTGCCCCAACCCACCGCTGAGTCAGGAAGGAGCGGATTTTTCAGCCAATATGCCAGAAAATTTCGGACAATTCAGTTGCCAGAAATGACCACAAAACATTTTGGTTTTCCACACAAAATGTTGTTTTCCTATCTCATCACGTAGAAGTAGCAAATAAACTGACCATTATTCTGTACAAGTTGATTCAGTGGAACTGTATCCACGTTAATATTATTCATTTATAATCACACAAGTACACATAAAGAGCTCTATTACTGCATATTACGGGAGCACGGTGGCTCAGAAGGTAGAGATGATTGTTGCAATCCAAGAAGTCCTTGGTTCGAATCCCGCCTGTGGCAACCACATTGTGTCCTTGAGCAAGACACTTCATCCCAATTTAATTTCCCATGTGGTGGGGGTGTGGGGGTGGGGGGGTGGGGGGGGGGGGGGGGGGGGGGGTGGGGGGGTGGGGGGGGGGGAGAGGGGCATGATGGCGATGTGTACTAAGGGTACTTTGAGGGTGTACTTGTCTTCCCCCTCCCTCCCATACCCACATTTGGCATTTCCTCCTGAGATTCAACTTTTTCGGGCTAAAAGGGTTCATCCCCCCCCCCCCCTGAAAAATAGCCCTGTACGCCTATGCAATGAATACCTGGACTTGATAAATACCTATATTATGGCCATGATATAGCTGTAGATGCTGAAAGTGACCTTAAATATCAATAATTAATGTATTCTCTATCATTCTGTCTGTTTGTGAATGTGTGGGATTTGTCAACAAACGAGGGTAAGCTTCCTACTCCATGATTTCACAATTTTTCCAACATATCTGTTTCAGATACAATGAAATGCATGTAATATGAGTTAATGTCACAGCACAAATTAGTTGTTTATTTGATTTAAACCATCTAGAGAGCTAGTATACACAGTGATGGGTACAGTTCAAGTCAAAATGAGTTGATTAAAGGGATGTTGAACAGCTTGTTAATATTTCTTGCATTGCATTACTACTTTGCTATTTATTGACATAAGGATTTCACAGAGGGTTTCCCTGACGGTATTTATTTATTGGTGTTTTTGCGGTCACATACTTATCCACAATGGCTAATCGTGACTGGGACAGTTTTACGGGTGGGGGAAGTCGGAGGACCCAGAGAGAACCACCGAGCATCGACGAGCAACTGTCAGCTCAACATTCTAATTATGTTCAAGCTCCGCTGAAGCAGGGTACCAGCGGATGAAGACATGTGCACCACTGACATGCAGTATGCCTTAGTACATGGCATCATCGTGCCCCCATGTTGGCAACCGTGATAAAGTGCCTTGCCCAAGGACATTACGTGGGTCGTCCCAGATAGGGATCAAACTCGGGACCTCTATCACAGAAGTCAAACAGTCTACCACTGAGAAAATGTGCTTTCTTTCCTGGCGGTATTCATATTTGTACGGTCAAACTGGTGTTGGATAACACGGAACACCAAAACATATAACACAAAATTTGTTCCCCATTGATTTTTGAAAGCAGTTATGAAAAGCTCAAAGAGCTCTTTCCTTTTTGTTTCTGGACAAGTGAGTACTCACTCAAAGTCATTTTTTGCAGGCAATGCTATTTTTAAGTGGCCAAAGCACATGTTTCATTAAGTCCCAGAACATAACTAAAGCCGGATTTATTGATTAAACATCTCTGCATATAGCAAAGCAAAGTGTCTCAAATTAACCCATTCCAAAATGATAGTAGAGAGTAACCAAAGTTGGATAATTTGGGTATTTCCAAATGGTACACTTATTCTCACTCTGCTTGAGGGTTAAATCTGAGACTGAAAAGGTATACCAATCTCACTCAGGGAAGGTGAGTACAGAAAAGTACGACATTAATCAGAAAATGATTTTTGTCTGACGGTACTAATATTTGTACGAGCAAAACTGGTACTGGATTTATTTATTTATTTATTTATTAGGTTTTAACGACACATTACCAGCCAAGGTCATATTATGTCAGTGACAGTTGTATGGGTGGAGGAAGCCGGAGTACCCAGAGAGAACCACCAAGTAATTACGAGCAGCTGCCAGCTCCCCAACATAGTGCCTCCAAACTGTAGCACAGGCAGGGTTAGATTGGTTGAAGACATGCGCACCATCGACATGCAGTATGACTTAGTACATGGCGTCATGGTGCCCCCATGCAGACAGTCGGGGTGAAGTGATCGGGACATAATTGGAATATATCCGGCAGATACAATGTTGGAAATATTCCAATTATGTCCTGATCATGCAAGGCAGCAACTTGAAATTCTCAGAATGTTTCCTACTGTCCCTGCCCGACAGTTTAGTATCTTTGTTAAGTGCCGAGACCGCATGGAAATACCGTGGATCAGGTGGAAACCGAGGGCATGATTCGTCCCTACTTTATTCTCAACTCAACGACTTTTCCATTCATTATTTACCTGTCACCGGCTGAGTTAGGTATTATATTTGTCTATTTGATGAACTTTTCAACCTTAACTATTTGCGGCTTCATGTAGCACCACTGAAAGGCCACTGCATGGTTACCAATATATTCAGGGATTGATTTTACGAAAATAACAATTATTCCGACTATACCCACATGGGAACTCCTAAATATGCCAAAGGTTAAACTTTTGATAATGACGTATAAAACAGAAGTTGTCATGCTATGCTTGCTGCATGCAGGCATAGAAAACATTCAGTGCTCAATGAATTAGGAATGGAGTAAATTGTCACTTACACCTACGAAATTCTGAAAAATGAAAGTGTCAATGACACTGTAGCTCAACTTGTCAAGACAAAGACATGTACATGTATAGTATGTGACACAGCAATGACAAACATCTAGGTAATGACCTGATAACAAAGGTACATATAAAGTATTGTAACGGTCTGTACATGAATACTGACCGTTGCCTGTAACAAATGTATAGGTAAAGTATTGTAAAGGTGGGTGACAGTCAGATGCTGAACTAGAAAAAATCTTTGAGTCCCAGAGTGGGTCTGACTGAACCCCAAAATATTTGTTCTCATAGCACAGTGATAACAAAGGCACCCCAAAACACACTCGTTCCTGTCCCAAGGTGAAAACAAAAGTACTCAAGAAGTTTTGTGAAGATCAGTTCATAAATACGAGCTGTATAGAACTTGTGACAAAAAACTGAATGGACCTAATTTCGGTACAAAATGGCCACTGGCAGCCATCTTGAATTTTGGACCGTACCCAGAAACACTCATTCTCATCCCAAGGAGATAACAAAGGTACCCAAGAAGTTTTGTGAAGATCGGTTCATAAATACAGCCTCTTCCCTGAGCCATATTGACATGTGTGCTTACATTGTGTAAATAGCACTGAATAAATCAAAGTTTATCTAATTTGCATAATTTCGGCACGAAAAAAAACACCTTACAATATGTGATGTATTCCATGTTACTAAACATTCATACAAAAATTTATTAAAATCAGAACTTTCATACAGAAGTTTTATACAAAAGACTGATTGCACTAATTTTGGTACAAAATGGCTGCTGGTGGCCATCTTGAATTTCGGACCACGCCCAAAAACACTCGCTCTCATCCCACGGTGATAACAAAGGTACCCAAGAAGTTTCGTAAAGATTGGTTCATAAATATGGCCTCTAGTCTGAGCTGTATAGAAGATGTGTACAAAAAACTGATTAGACCTAATTTCGGTACAAAATGGCCACTGGCAGCCATCTTGAATTTTAGACCGCACCCAGAAACACTCGTTCTCGTCCCAAGGTGATAATAAAGGTACCCAAGACATTTCGTGAAGATCAGTTCATAAATACAGACTCTAGTCTGAGCCGTATTGACATGTGTACTTACTGTGTGTCGCACAGAAAAAATCAAAGTTCATCTAATTTGCATAATTTCTGCACGAGAAAAAAACCTGTATTATATGTACTAAACATTCACACAAAATAATTATTCAAATCAGGGCTTTCATATGGAAGTTATGTGCAAAAATCTGATTGCACCTAATTTTGTACAAAATGGCTGCCATCGGCCATCTTGAATATCGGACCGGACCCAAAAACACTCGTTCTCGTCCCACGGTGATACCAAAGGTACCCAAGAAGTTTCGTAAAGATCGGTTCATAAATACGGCCTCTAGCCCGAGCCGTATTGGCATTTGCACTTACAGTGCTGAAAGTAACCCCAAAAAACATCAAAATTAGTCTAATTTGCACAATTTACGTACGAGAAAAAACCCCGTATTATATGTGATGTATCCCATGGTACTAAACATTCATACAAAAAATTATTCAAATCAGAGCTTTCATATGGAAGTTCTGTACAAAAAACAGATTTCTGCATCGTCGGTACAAAATGGTGGCTGGCAGCCATCTTGAATTTCTGACCGCACCCAAAAACATTCGTTCTCGTCCCACGGTCATAACAAAGGTACCCAAGAAGTTTCGTAAAGATCGGTTCATAAATACGGCCTCTAGCCCGAGCCATAGCAGCTTGGCACTTACAGCTCTGAAAGTAACACTAAATAAATCAAAGTCAGTCTAATTTGCATAATTTACGCACGAGAAAAAAAACCCGTATTATATGTGATGTATCCCATGGTACTAAACATTTATACAAAACTTTATTCAAATCAGAACTTTCATACAGAAGTTCTGTACAAAAAACTGATTTTTGCATCATCGGTACAAAATGGCCGCTGGCAGCCATCTTGAATTTCGGACCACACCTAAAAACACTCGTTCCTGTCCCAGGGTCATAACAAAGGTACACAAGAAGTTTCGTAAAGATCGGTTCATAAATACGACCTCTAGCCTGAGCCATAGCCAATTGTTGACGTACGGACAGACGGACAGACGGACGACGGGCCATGACAATAGCTCAAATTTGACTTCGTCAAAGTTGAGCTAAAAATGAGTTTTTTTCGACGGCATCTACCATTATGCATCTGAGACAGGGATGACGTTAAACTTTACAGCAACCTTATAACATAAAATTTTCTTGGAATTGAACTGTGAATCCGAATTTCGAAAGCATTTTCGGATATTCTATTCCAAACTACCACTGCACGCTTATCAGTATTCAGTGATTTTATGAAAATTAAAATTATTCCGACCATCCCCATATTGGCAGTCTTGAATCTGCCAACGGTTAAACTTTTAATAATGACATATAAAACAAAAGTTGTCATACTATGACTGCTGCATACAGCCATAGAAAACGTTCAACGCTCAATCAATTAGGAATGGATTAAATCGTCACTTAAACTTACCAAATTCTGAAAACGAGAGTTTTTTTGGACTGCACCTATCTTTATGCAAATAGAACGAGCATAGGGTTAAACTTTACAACCAAACTTACCACAGCAAATATGCTCAGTAGGCAATTGTAAATACGAACATGGAAATCATTTTTCGATATTCCTTTCGAAAAGGGAAAAAAGTGAGCTCCAAATTAGCCAGTTTTATGAAGAATTTTAGGGCACTCAAATTCAAGGCCCGAAAACTGGGTGAAGGTTAAAACTTTGAATAAAATATATAACAGCAAAATTGTTCTTGGATGAAGGCCCAATCCTCTCATGGAAAAGGTTTTGAGACAATATGGCTCCAATGCTGAGAAAGTGCATGTAAACGTTGGCGAAAATAACAATTATTCTGACAGTACCCTTATGGGAAGTCTCAAATCTGCCAAGGGTTAAACTTTTAATAATAACGTATAGAACAAAATTTGTCATACTTTGACTGCTGCAAGCAGCTATAGAAAACATTCAGAGCTCAAGCAATTAAAAATGGAGTAAATCACCATCTAAATTTACCAAATTCTGAAAAAATTGGAAATTTTTTGGACGGTACCTACTTTTATGCATCCAGAATGGGATAGGGTTAAACTTTACAACCAAACTAATGACAGCAAATATGCTCGATAGTCAATTGTGAATATGTACATGAAAAGTGTTTGAAATTAACCCATTCCAAAATGATAGAAAAAGCAACCAAAAATGGCTAATTTTGGCATTTTTCAAACAGTACTTTTATTCTCATCCTCATTGTACTAGAGGGTTAAATCTGAGATTAACAAGTAAACAGTAACTTTCTTCCACAATCATTGTTGCATCTAGCCATACCAAAATAATTATTACAACTACCTTGTAATTAGAAAAATTTGCTCTTGAAGTTGGCAAAAATAACAAATATTCCGACAGTACCCTTATGGGAAGTCTCAAATCTGCCAAGGGTTAAACTTTTAATAAGAACATATAGAACAAAATTTGTCATACTTTGACTGCTGCAAGCAGCTATAGAAAACATTCAGAGCTCAAGCAATTAAAAATGGAGTAAATCGTCACCTAAACTTACCAAATTCTGAAAAAATGGAGTTTTTTTGGACGGTACCTACTTTTATGCAACCAGAATGGGATAGGGTTAAACTTTACAACCAAACTTACAACAGCAAATATGCTCGGTAGTCAATTGTGAATACATACACGAAAAGTGTTTGAAATTAACCCTTTTACAAAATGATGGAAAAAGCAACCAAAGTTGTCTAATTTTGGCATTTTCAAACGGTACTCTTATTCTCACCCTCATTGTGCTTGAGGGTTAAATCTGAGGTTAAAAAGTAAATAGTAACTTTCTTCTGCAACTATTGTTGCATCTATCCAAACCAAAATAATTGTTACAACAACCTTGTTATTAGAGAAATTTGCTCTTGAAGTTGGTCAATTTTGAAGAAAAATTCTATATTCATGTCATTTTTGCTCAGTGGGGGTTAAAGTTGAAAGATCTGAGTGGTGATTGTGGTGTATCATATTATGCTCTAAATGTGTGGAATATTTGAGCTAAATAACTGTAAACAATTTTGAGACATTCGAAAAATGGTGAAATTTTGAAGGTTTTGGCAGAATATTTTGAAAATACGCGTTTTCACAGATATGACGATACCGCATGTCACTAGATTTTATGATGTTACATAAGTGTGCCAAATTTGGTCAAAATCATACAGCTTGTTTTCGAGCAGTTCAACAGACAAAATTCAGGGAGGAAAAAAAAAAAAAAATAGAGAAGAAAAATTTTGAAAAAGAAGAATAACAATAGTCTTTCCCAAACTGGGTTTGGGAAAGCCTAATGATGTCAGGCTCATGTCCCGAAATTAGGAAACATGATGTAATTTTTATAAAAATTATAAAATTACAGCCCTGAACGTTTTCAAACCACCTTTTCTTCCTTCCTTCCTTCATCCAATTGTGTCCTTGGATCCACCAATTTAACCACTGATTTGTGTCTGGCATCATTATTAATTGAGATTTAAAAAGCACAAAAGTCAGTTTGTTGTTATCTGACAAGGGCCAAACAAAGAATGGTGTTGGCGCCAATTCCGGTCACTTCCTGATGTCTGCGCATGCGCAGAGGGTAAATGTATGGAGGACCAGTTAGGACTTCTAATTTTCGGTTTTGCATGCAAATTTTGGGGATTGGGGGGGCAAAATTTGTGTTTGGCCCTAGATATTTTAGAGTTAGCACCAGCTATGTCTGGGCCATTGGTATACTGTGTAAAAATATTCTTGCACCTCCCATAACAAATGCAAATATACCTCCTCGAACTTCTCTTGAACAAATCGGAGTCTACACCTCAAAAGGAAGCTGCACACCAAATATCAAGTCTCTGTTACCGCCGGTTCATGAGAAGAAGATTTTTTAAGATTTTGGCTCACTTTTTGGGAGTGGCCCTACTAAGGGGCGGGTCAACTTGATTTGAACAAATTTGAATTGACATGTGATAGGGAACATGCACACCAGATTTGGTTCAATTTGGTTGAGTAGTTTGTGAGAAGAAGTCGATAATGTAAAGTTAATGCCAGATGGACAGACGACAGATGGAAAGTGATTAGTAAAGCTCCCCTTGAGCTTCGCTCAGGTGAGCTAAAAAACTTAGAAGAGTATATTCCACCAAGATGCTTTGTACCAAATTAGTTTAGATCTGGCCCAAAGGGTCTGAAGAAGAATACTTAGTTGATTGAGAACAAGAAAGATAATGACTCAGCATTTTCCCATCACCAAGTGTTAAAATGGGCATCCCCAAACAGCACCTCATGACAAAACTGAACAGCAATTTTTTTTACACAATCTGATTCCACTAGTCGTAAGCAAGCAGCACCAAAAAACAATATTCCAGTCTATGTAGTTTTTGAAATATGGGCGTTTGAATTTTTTTCTGTTTTGGGCTCCTGGGTTTCCCATTGGGGCTGTGAAAAACAAGAGGCCCCACGGGGCCTGAAGCGCTCATCTTGAACAGAACACAATATAAACAGAGTCCAAGAATGAGTCTACATTAAGCAATCCATCTCCATAGGATACATTGTCAATCCTTGAGCCCCTCAGGAGTGACAAAAATAGTCCGAGAATCGTGCCTTTTCTTCAGTTGATCATAATGTAAAATGTAGAGCTCCCCTATGAAGCCCCTTGATACAACCTATGTGGATTAATCTTAGTTACACACATCTAGAGGGTACTGAATACAAAATTTTTAATTCTTCAGCAACATGGCCAATTCCGGATCCCATTGAGAACCCAAATATCAACCCAGGCTCTCAATTTGAACACAGCTGAATCTGACTTCCCTAGAGATGTTGTGTACCAAATATGAAAGCATTCTCACTGTTGGATCTGAAGAAGAGAAATTTTAAAGAAATTTCTTCATATTGCACTAAGCTAAAACTTGGGCTATCATGGAGAGCCCAAATATTAACCTATGGATCCAATTTGAACAAACTTGAATCTGACCCCCCTAGAGATGTTGTATACCAAATATGAAAGCATTCTGACTAGTGGATCTGAAGAAGAAGATTTTTGAAGAAATTCCCTCATATTGTATTAAGTTAAATTTCAGGTTCCCATATGGAGCCCAAATATTAACCCAGGCACTCGAATTGAACAAACTTGAAAAGGACCCCACTAGTGATGATGTATACCAAATAAGAAAGCATTCCGACTGGTGGACCTGAAGAAGAAGATTTTTAAAGAAATTTCCTCATATCGCACTAAGTAAAGATTTAGGCTACCATAGCGAGCCCAAATATATACCTAGGGAACTAATCTGAACAAACTTCAATCTGAACCCCCACCCCCCCCCCCCCCCCCACCCCTAGAGATGTTGCATACCAAATATGATAGCATTCTGACTGGTTGATCTGAAGAAGAAGATTTTTAAAAATTATCCATGTTGAACAAAGTTAAAATTTGGGCTTCTGTAGGAAGCCCAAATATTAACCTAGGGACTTCGTTTGAACAATCTTGAATCTGACTCTCATAACAATGATGTATACCAAACATTAAAAGATTCTGACTGGTGGTTCTGAAGAAGAAGATTTTCAAAGAATATTCCCCATATTACCCTATGTTAAAAATTCGGGCTCCTGTATTGAGCCCAAATATGAACCAATGGGCTTAATTTTAACAAACTTGTATCTGCCCCCCCCCCCCCCCCCCCCCCCCCCCCCCCCCCCCCATGAATGCTGTATACCAAATATCAAAGGATTCTGTGATTTTTTTGATGTCCACTACAGGACACCCTAACATAAACGATGGCAATTTTTTTTTTACCATTCAATCCTACGGGTCCTAAGGATACTTCATACCAAATAACAGCTCTCTGTTCCATGTGGCTTGGGAAATATGGGCGTTTGAAAATATTTCTATTTTTAGCTCCCAGGGTTCCCATGGGGATGCAGGAATTTTTTTTGCACGAGTCAAGTACTTATGACCTAATAGTACCACATACCAAATTTGGTTCAAACCGGACCATCGGTTCAGAAAATAGAAATTTTGGGCGGGGCCAAAAATCTTACCCCTCCCATTACATAACCAAATATTGCTTCACGAACTTCGTTTGAACAAACTTGATTCTACACCTCAAAAGGAAGCTACATAGCAAATATCAAGTCACTGTACATTCTGCTTCATGAGAAGAAGATTTTAAAAATATTTTGGAGCATTTTTTCCCCACTCCCTCCCTATGGGGCTGGGCATGTTGAGTTGAACAAAAATGCAATGCCCCTTCGGGACCATCACACAAACAAACTTTCACATGAATTGGCCCAGTGGCTTTGGAGAAGACCAAAAAATGGTGTTGACGGACAACGGATGGATGGCGGATGGAGAGGGATGAGATTAGCTCAGCTTGACTTTGTCAAGATGAGCTAAAAATTTCTGGGCATCAATCAAGTACTTATGACCCAATTAAACTACATGCACAATTTGGTTCATATCAGCCCATCAATTGTTTATATAGAAATTCTGGGTGGAACCCAAAATGGGAATGCTACCACAGAGAGCCCAAATATTGACCTACAAATCTGCCTTGAACAAACTTAAATGTTCACCACCAAGTTCCAAGCCAAATATCCAAGCATTCTCTCTGGTGGTTCATGAGAAGATTTTTAAAGATTTTTATGCTTTTTGGGCATTAACCCCAGCCCAAAGATGCAGCAGCTTCATTTGAACAAAGTAGACATGGTATACTCCAAAGATGGTCTGTGCCATATATGTTTGAATTTGGCCCAGATGTTTTGAAGAAGAAAAGTTTCATGTTAACAGACGACACATGATGGACCCCAAGTGATGGCAATAGCTCCCACTCACTTTCAGTCACGTGAGTTAAAAAACGATCCACCCTTCTCTACCACCTACACCTAGGGCCTCATCTGGACAAACCTTAATCTTATTCAACCGCACATACATCGTACTAAATTTAACCACAATCTGACCCGTCACCCATGGAGAGAATTCATTTAAACAAATGAATAGTAAATTCTCTATTGTGTTCTATGTTCAATTACAAATCTCTCAGGTACTCCTCAAATCAGCAGAGCATAATGCCATGAACAAACTTCAGTAATGGAGTTATAATAATGTTATACATCAAATATCCAAAAATTCTGCTGTGTTGGATCTGAGGAAAATCTTTGAAGAATATTCCTAACATCATACTAAGGTAGAATTCAGGCTACTATAGGGAGCCCAAATATAAATCCAGCAACCCGATTTGACCAACCTTGAATCTGATCCCTCAAAGAATGCTGATTAACAAATATGAATGGATTATGCCCGGTTGCTCTAGATCTTAACAAGAAAACCTTTGAAGAAAACTCCTCATATTGCACCTCATGAACAAAGGCAAATCTCTCAGGTACTCCTCAAATCAGCAGAGCATAATGCCATGAACAAACTTCAGTAATGGAGTTATAATAATGTTATACATCAAATATCCAAAAATTCTGCTGTGTTGGATCTGAGGAAAATCTTTGAAGAATATTCCTAACATCATACTAAGGTAGAATTCAGGCTACTATAGGGAGCATAAATATAAATCCAGCAACCCGATCTGACCAACCTTGAATCTGATCCCTCAAAGAATGCTGATTAACAAATATGAATGGATTATGCCCGGTTGCTCTAGATCTTAACAAGAAAACCTTTGAAGAAAACTCCTCATATTGCACCTCATGAACAAAGGCAGTTGATTTGAACAAGCTTGAAGCCCCCTCAGGATGCTGAATACCAAATATCACAAGATTCTGACTGGTGGGAACTTTCCTCATATTGTGTTAGGTTAAAACTTGCGTTCCCATATGAGGAACAAAGATGAACTTATGGACTTTATTTGAACAAACTTCAATCTGACACCAATAAGGATGCTGCATACCAAATATAAAATGATTCTGATCAGTGGATCTGAAGAAGATTTTAGAGAATATTCCTCATATTGCCATAGGCAGCCCAAATATGACTCCAGTGACTTGAAGTGAACGTACTTGAATCTGAACACACCCTCCCCCCCACTCCATCCCAGAGACATTGTGTTCCAAATATCAAAAGATTTTGAATGGTATGGTGGATCTCAAGTGGTGGATCTCAAGAAGATTTTTGAAGAATATTCCTCACACTGCTCCAAGTTAAAATCCAGGCTACCAAACGGAGCACAAAGATGAACTCCAGGAATTGATTTTAACTAACATGAATCTGACCTCTCTTAGGATGTATACCAAATATCAAAAAATCTTGTTTGGTAGGTCAGGAGATGATACATACATGCTAACAGATTGATGCCCCTTGTGGTAGCCTCTTGTAGATGTGGCCGCTTTATTTGAACGAAGTTGAATTGACATATCGTCGTGTGAGAACCATAAGTTTCTATCTTCCACTGGAAGATAAAACCTTATGGCTCTCAAGCGACAATATGCTAAGGAACATGCATATCAAATTTGGTTCAATTTTGGTGTAGTAGTTTTTGAGAAGTTGATATTGTAAAAATTCAAGCTAGACGACAAGACGGAAAATGATGAAAAGTGATCAGTAAAGCTCTCTTTGAGCTTTGCTCAGGTGAACTAACAAGAGGCCCCAGGGGGCCTGAGGGCGCTCACCTGACATGGTAGCCTAAATATCAACCCAGAGAATTGATTTCCACAAGTTGCATCTGCTCCTCCTAAGAAAAGCTGAAACCAAATATCCAAATATTCTGACCAGTGGATCTAAAAAAAGATTTTTAAAGAATATTCCTCATACTGAACTAAGTCATAATTCGGGCTCCCACAGGGAGCCCATATATGAACCCAGGGACTTGGCTTTAACAAACCTGAATCTCACACCCCTAAGGATTCTGCACACCAAATATCAAAACATTCCGACTGCTGGATCTGAAGAAGAAGATTTTTAAAGAAAATTCCTCATTTTGAACCAAGTTACAATTCGAGCTCCCAGAATCAGCCCAAATATGGACCTAGGGACATGGCTTGAACAAACTTGAATCTTACCCCCCTAAGGATGCTGCATAAAAAATATCAAAAGCATTCATCTGCTGGATCTGAAGATTTTTAAAGAAAATTCCTCATTTTGAACTAAGTTGTCATTCAGGCTCCCATAGTGAGCCCAAATATGAACCAAGGGACTTGGCTTGAACAAACTTGAATCTCAGCCCCCAAGGTTGCTCCATGCCAAATATCAAAACATTCCAACTGCTGAATCTGAAGAAGAAGATTTTTAAAGAAAAATTCCTCATATTGACTAAGTTATAATTTGGGCCCCCACAGGGAGCCCACATATGGACCCATGGACTTGGCTTTAACACACTTGAATCCCCCCTCCCCCCCCTCCCCCCCAAGGATGCTACTCACCACATATCAAACCATTCGGACTGCTGGATCTGAAGAAGAAGATTTTTTAAGAAAATTCCTCATTTCGAACAAAGTTACAATTCAAGCTCCCACAGTGAGCCCAAATATGGACCTAGGGACATGGCTTGAACAAACTTGGATCTCACCCCCCTAAGGATGCTGCATACCAAATATCACAAGATTCTGCCAGCTGGATCTTGAGAAGAAGATTTTCAAAGAAATTTGCCTGAAATGCACTAAGTTCGAATTTGGGCTCCTATCGTGAGCCCAAATATGAATCCAGGTGGCTGATTTGAACAAACTGGAATCAGATCCACCCCACAATGTTGCATACCAAATATCAAAAGATTCTGCCTGCAGGATCTGGAGAAGAAGATTTTTGAAGAAATTTGCCTGAAATGCACTAAGTTCAAATTCGAGCTTCTATAGTGAGCCCAAATATGAATCTAGGGAGCCGATTTGAACAAAATAGAATCAGATCCACCCCACAATGTTGCATACCAAATATCAAAAGATTTTGCCTGCTGGATCTGGAGAAGAAGATTTTTTAAGAAATTCGCCTGAAAAGCACTAAGTTCAAATTTGGGCTCCTATACTGAGCCCAAATATAAACCCAGGGAGCCGATTTGAACAAACTTGAATCAGATCCACCCCACAATGTTGCATACCCAATATCAAAAGATTCTGCCTGCTGGATCTTGAGAAGAAGATTTTCAAAGAAATTTGCCTGAAATGCACTAAGTTCAAATTTGGGCTCCTATACTGAGCCCAAATATAAACCCAAGGGGCCAATTTGAACAAACTTGAATCAGATCCACCCCACAATGTTGCATACCAAATATCAAAAGATTCTGCCTGCTGGATCTGGAGAAGAAGATTTTTTAAGAAATTTGCCTGAAATGCACTAAGTTCGAAATCGGGCTCCTATACTGAGCCCAAATATGAACCCAGGGGGCCGATTTGAACAAACTTGAATCAGATCCACCTCCAATGTTGCATACCAAATATCAAAAGATTCTGCCTGCTGGATCTGGAGAAGAAGATTTTTTAATGTTTTTCCCATTGCCTACAGTGTTAAAAAGTGCTGACTCAGCACTTTTTCAAAGTCCCGAAACTGTACCCTATGATAAAACCGATGGCAATTTTTTTTTACCAATTCTTTCTGTTGGTCCTAAGGAAGCTTCACACCAAATAAAAATTCTCGGTGCCGTGCAGTTTTGGAGATATGGGCGTTTTAATTTTTCTCTATTTTTAGCTCCTGCGGTTCCCATGGGGCTACGGGAAAAAAAAAATCAGCATAAATTAGGTACTTATGACCCAATAAGCCCTCACATAAAATTTGGTTCAAATCAGCCTCTCGGTTTGGAAAATAGAAATTTTGGGCGGGGCAAAAAATTTTGCCCCTCCCATAACGACGCCAAGTATAGCCCCACAAACTTCTCTTGAACAAATCTGAGTCTACACCTCAAAAGGAAGCTGCACACCAAATATCAAGTCTCTGCTACTGCTGGTTCATGAGAAGAAGATTTTTTAAGATTTCAGCTCACTTTTTGGGTGTGGCCCTACCCACGGGCGGGGCAACTTGATTTGAACAAAATCAAATTGCGATGTCATAACAAACTATTATGTCAAATATCAATTAAATTGGTTCAGCGGTTTGGGAGGAGAAGACGCAAACACCATGTTCACGGACGTCGGACGCCAGACGACGGACGGTGAGTGATCACTATAGCTCTCCTGACTGAAAGTCAGGTGAGCTAAAAATAGCTATGATCTTTCTCAGTGTTCCACTAACAACACTCCAATTCCTTAACTTTAGAGAACTATTTGTCTTTGGTACTTCCTGTACAGGCATTTATTCTGTTATATCTCTGTTTGACAGAGCTCACTGAACTCTGTCCAACAAGATATAACAGAGTAAATTTATTATACAAATGTGAAGTCTGTAATTCTGTCACGTTCTGTGCAGCAAGACATTCCAGCTTTGACTCTCTCCCTTGATATGCAATGGACTACTTTTCATTGCATGGGTGGGGATTCCCATCCGATGGGTAGGCCTACTAGTACTTAATGTGTCTTCACAATTGAACAAAATTATCAAATTCTAAAGAAACCTTTACACAACGTAACAGCCAAAACCGATCAGCGCTATTAACAAAAATCACCATTCGGTTTTTATTATATTTTCATTTTTTGTCTCAAAAACATAGCTTATGACCCCTCATTGGAATGACTCACTGAATTCATTCTGAGGGGTCACATGCTATTTTTTATGCAAAAAATGAAATTTCATTTGGAAGTGTCGTCTGCCTTTTGTGTTAGGTAAAGTGTTAAGTGACCATTTCTCTCAACTGAATATTTTTCACTATCAATATATGACTGTTCAATTAACAGAGTTCTACTGTTCTATCAAATTTAGACCTATGTGTATTATGGTATTGGCCCTCAAAATAAGATGATGTAATGTATTTACTTAAATATTTACTGGTCTTTTAATAACCAGGGCTCTATTTGTTAACAGAAAATTGATTAGCAACTTTTTTGTAGCCCAGGTTGAGGGTCCAAGGACCCTTTGGGTCAACCATGGTTTGGCTCGGAATGAGAAATTTTGAATATTTGATCTGAAAGACTCAATTTTCTTGCATTTGGGAATGTAACCGAGTATTACTTTCAAACTCATTTTTTCCAAGTGTATGAAGGGAATTTATATTATTCTGTTCCTTACTAGTATTCAAGTGCTAGATGAGTCCAGGTAAGAAAATATATTGCTATGATATTGGGTGATCCCATCTTTAATATATCAATGGATTCATCTAATTTTATCCTATATTTCTACTATGTATATCCTGCTGAGTTCCAGAACACATCTAAAATTTACCTTGTGACATATTGTTCTTTCAGTTTCATGAGACATGTGGTTACTTCCCAGAAATCTGTAAATGCGTGTCCCTGACAACCCGGTTCGACATCATCAGGATTTGCCAACTCGGCGATTGTGGGAATACTTTTTGCATTCATAGATTTTATCCCGAAGTAATAAAATGCTAATCAATTCCAGCTATTGCATCGTGGCTCGCAATTTTCGCTATGCATTTTGTGATGCAAAACTGAACAAATCAAGGCCTGATAATACTTCCAACAGTCAGAGTCATATAATGTAAGACAGTTTTATGAGTAAAGGAAGCCAATTCCCAGAGAAAACTAACGAGCAGTGGAAAGTGAAAATTTGACTTTTCAACTTGCTGGCACATAACAAGCAAAGCTTGACCTCAATTTGCATTGGTTGATTGCACGTGTACCATCAAAATTCAACATACCTCAACAAACTGACGTAAGGATTCAGTGTCCCACTCAAATACACAATGCAAATGACTCCAGTTGCATCTGAACGCACATTTCTATCGGAGGGCTAATGTGCTAACCAATGAACCACATTGACAAAACTGTAATATACATTGTAGGAACTGTTAATAGTAACAGAAAATTTCAAAATATGGCTTAACCAATATAGAAATTTCAAGAAGAACATTTTTTCCAAAAATGCAACTAAGACTTTAACAAATCCAATCTTGTATAAAAGAACACATTGAGAACAGTTAAATAAGGTTGAACTGGGTTAAATTCTAAGTAGTACTGGGTGTAACAGGAAGTTTGATGCCTGAATTTTCAGTATTTTGACACTAGTATGAAGAGGTTCAACTCTCAAGTCTCAAAACAGTCACAAATTGCCACTTTTACAGAGCTCCAGATAAGCAGCGTATTTGCATATTTACGTAATAAAAATATGCGTTGAGAGAAGACAACGGAGACAAAATAAAAATTCTGCGGCCGTCTTTCAGTGCAATATTAAAAGTCTTATATTGGCAACCATCAGTGAGTTTAGAAACAACACCCCACCCCTGAAACAATATTATGCTATGACAGGTCATTAATTTCCCATGCAGCATGCTTTTACTCAATCATATGAGATATTTAGGAGTACCAAATAGCGTTTTACTTAACTGAAATTAAAAATACTCAATTCCACAGAAAATGTTGGAATAAATAACCAATTCACTGAAAGGTTATCTGGGGCTCTGACTTTTATATTGCTTTGAAAGAGTTGCCCCTAGTGTAATCTTCCTTGAGAACACTTATGATAGGCTGCATTTATCTTGACAATGTTTTTACATCTTTGTTGGCTGCTGTATAGGCATCCAACAATAATGTAGAAACACTGTCAAATTATTTGCAACCATGTACATGTATATATACAGTACAGTAGTTAAAAAATTAATCTTGAGTATTTAAGGGTTGAACTGTTATTAACTTCTAGGTTAATTTTTCCCAACATTATGACACAATTAGTGATGACAGAGCAGTTGATGATTTTTGTTGCTATGACAACTTCTCATGTATATCTATCTGGCAACATAAACAGATTATTAACAAGAAAATAGTGCAAAGCAAAGCATTGCATATGCCCCACTCCCACAATGTCAACATAGACAATAGAAACATTATTAAATTTTCTGCAGTCATTCAACAAAAATTATTCTCATGGATAAGAAGCAATGCAAAAGCTTCACACAGATAGTTTTTCTAAGTCAAAAAGGGGCATAACTGTGATAACTGTGGTTAGCATGCATGGGCATAACCCACAATATGCAGATATCCTTTCCCCTAGAATGGCCTATCACCACATCAAAGCACATCAAAATCCAACAACTGATGCTTAAGTTATAATGCAAAATGTTTATAAGGAAAGGTTTATAACTGTAACAAGGACCATAACTCTGCTCTGTATGCCTGGATGAAACCCGAAATATGTGGATGACCAAAAGGACTATAACTCTAGTATGAATGTGTGGACAAAACCCGCGATTTGTGGATATCGTTTCCCCTATGCTCGTCTATCTTAATACCAAAGGACATCAAAATCCGATGCCAGAGTTATATAAAATGTTTGTATGGGCGGACAAACGGATGTATGGACGTATGGATGGACACTGAAACTATATACCCACCGAAACTCCTAAGAAGGTCAGGGGCATAAGTCTTCAGTAGTTTCTCAACTTCATCTCAAACTTTCCAAACATTTTGTTCTCAACATTCAGTTTGACAATAGTTTGTCTTTATTTTCAATTTATTTATTTATTTATTTATTTATTGGGGTTTAACAACACTTTCAACAGCCAGGGTCACATTGTATCTGACAGTTTTATGGGTGGAGAAGTACCCGGAGAGAGCCACCAACCAATGGCGAGTATACATCCATACTCCCCAATGTACTACCTCCACACAAGCAGGGTTGGCAACTTAGCATTGGTTGAAGACAAGTGTACCATCTACGTGCATTACGCCTCAGTACACAACGCTACCATGCCCCCACATTGGCAAGTAGCATTAAGTGTCTTGCCCAAGGACACAATGCGGTAGCCACAGGTAGGATTCTCTTTTGCAGCCTGCATCTCTACCTACTGAGCCACCGTGCTCGCCTTTATTTTGAATACATAAAAACCTATGATGCACATTCAAGAAGACTTCCACCACAAAGATTGGTTACCGGGTTCTATTTTAGGAATCAAATAAAACCTGTATATCACAGTAAACAAGCAGTGCTCCATTTCTTGGGGTACCCACGGTGATGTTTTGTTATGATGAACTGATCATTCCTTCTAATATACCTTGTTTGACAGAGCACCATGAGCTCTGTCACAAAAAATTAAAAATATAATAAATTAAATGCTTATATTGGATACACTGAGGTAAAATCAGGTGAACTAATAAAAAACTACACTACTGTGATTTTAAAATTGGACCGAGAATGTTGACTGGATTGTGACTGGGTTGTGATATGGATAAAAGTTTCTGCTCACAGTCCTGACAACACTGTAGAATCTCACCTGTCGAAAAAGAAATTTGAAAGCATTACATCTCAGATGGTATTTTCAATTGATTTCCTAGATTGGCTCTGGCTTTTGTAATATTTAATTTATGATATCTCCACCTACTGGTTAAATGAGTTGTAACCAGATCGCAACCTGATTCAGCTCATTACATATTAAAAGGTTCAAAATTTGAATCTGGCCTAAAAGAAATGTTTCTCAGATAATTTTTCTTCAATTTTATGATTAACTAGAGATGACTGGGCTTGTCCATACCCCGACGCCATGATTAGCATACCACCAAAGCAATAGTTATACAAGATTCAGGCTAAAATTCAAGCCTATGGGGGAAATTATTCTAAGATGAAAAGGGGCATAACTCTGGTAAAACAAAAGTTTGATCAAAACTATAATCACAGGTGCATAGGTTCCCATGGTAGTGAACAACCATACAAAGTTTCACAGGAATCGACTCATAAACATCTGAGAAAATCTCCAGACAAAATTCAGGCCTTTGTGGCAGCTATTTCAAGTCGAAAAGGAGCATAACTCTGGCAAGTATTGATCAACCGGAACTATGATCGCAGGTGCACAGGTTGCCATGGCAGTGAACATACATACTAAGTTTCAGGAACAATGGTCCATAAATCTCTGAGAAAATCTCTGGACAAAATTATGTTTACAGACGGACAGATGGATGGATGGATGGATGGGCAGACAAGATAATTCCAGTAAACGCCCCCCCCCCCCCCACCCCCAAAACTTGTTGCAGGGGGATATAAAAATTAACTCCCTACACTACGATGTGGAAAAGCAGCAGAAGAGGGCTGAAAATCTGCATTGCTAAAAGAAAATGAATAATGTATAACAACAATCCATGTGTTAATAGTCACATACACATGTATTTTGTTAATTGTTCAAGTCTCATGTTAAGACAAATGTTGAGCATTGATCAGCAAGTTTAGTACACTACCACAAAATAAATAATGGGTATCATACCATGGCACACAACAGAGAACAGAAATATAGGACAAATAATACAAACACATTAAGGCTATAAAAAAAATTCTCAGTCAATGTTTACTCAATTTTAGGATTTCCTTTTTTTGTGCAATTCACAAAATGCCCTAAAAATGAATTAGAAAAAAATAACTCTGTAAACCATCATGTGAAAAAATTTTCAACAGTGAAAATTTCCTATGATGCAGTTGCAAACTCAACCAACTATATCTTCTTTGACAAGATCAGTGAGCTCTGACAAATCATATATAGTTGGTTAAATTTGTACTCCTTCAAATGAAATATATTATCAAAGAAATTACCAGGTAAAAATGGAAGTGATGAGGCTGATTTTCAATCATGATGAGGTACCTGAGAAACAAAAAATTCTTTTTAACCCTCTGCACACTGATGTCAAAATACTAAACTTTTTTCGCAGCAAATTTTTCCCACAATGCAACTGAGAATTTAATGAATTAAATTTTGTTTGACAGAGCTCACTGACCTCTGTCAAACAAGATATAATTTGTTAAATTCTTCATGCTCCATGGGCAATATTGAGTCAATGAAGGAAATTTTGAAATACTTCCACAGTGCTAGGAGTTAATAGTCCTATACAACGAAAGTTCATAAATCTCCACTTTTATTGCCATTAGTAAAAGGCTGTCAGATTTAGGAGGCACCTTTTCTGAACACTAGCCAAATCAGTGAAAGTTAAGACAATTAATTTCTGATGTCTATAAAGTTATAAATAACAAATGCCTTGATATTCTCCCAAAAATTACATTAGGCCCCCAAAAATACTTTTGAATCTCAGAGACTGTTTCATTGATTTTTTCGGGCGCAGTGGTACATTTTATTGACATTTTTCAAATATTACAGTTGGATGTGCAACGAAAATAGGAAACATAACGTGTAAAGTCGCAAACTCCTGGATTAGCAAAACTTCGTTTTAATAATATTGCTATGGTGGTAAGATTATGCCAAAAATATACAGTACTGACATGGGCATAAGCCCATAATCAAAAATAAGCCCACCTACCAAGTTTTCAGAGTTCAGTTTCCAAGTCCCCTCCTAGTAAATAAGCCCAGTCCCTGACTTAGTAATGACAGCATCGATGCCATGCAGGTACATGTAAGTTGTTAAAATGTAAAGAGCCCCTTACCCAATGCACATGATATAAAGATTTGTTGTTTTAATTATTTTTTTTTATAAATGTTTAAAAAAATTTCAATAAAACCGTAGGATGTGACACTCTCATTGGAACAAGCTTGACAGGGGGAGGGGGGGGGGGGGGGGGGGGGAAGCAGAGGTCACCTGATGTGGTTTTGGGAAATTGTTTTGATTTTTTTCAACTGTTAAATTTGTAAATTATCTGAGTGCATGCAGCTAATCAGTTTGTCAAAGGGTTAATGCATCTTTGTTATGGGATTGAGTCAACTTTTGTGTGCCCTGGGCTTATTCCCAGGTCAGTACGGTAGCATTATAAAGGCATAAGTTTCCCGATCAGCTTATTTAATTATTGGTGTTTAACGACACTTTTGACAGCCAGGATAACTTCATAACACAAATTGAAAAGATGGGTAATCAGCACAAAACTTTATTTTAACAGGAATTGTGAGGAATGGAGAACCGAGAAAAAAGGCAAAAATTACATGCATTTCTTGAAATGAAAATATGTCTTTGAGACATTAAACAACAAACAATATGCATTTGAGAATATTTAGACAGCAATAGCCATATTTATCTAATTTGTGAGACAAACAATAACCAATATACCTGTCTGAAATACGAGTTCCCAACCACCAGCTCCAGTAGAATCCAGGTTGACGAATGCCTTAATTGACTTTGCCCATGGATGCTGAGTTATGAAACCATGACTTGCCTTTAATATAGGAAGAAAAACAGTTTTACCTGTATGGTTACAAAAGCTCAGTATACACAAGTACATTATAAATACGATTTGTTGTCATGGTAAGGGCTCAAGTCATGGCTAAAATATATTCAACAACATCATCAAGGCATGCCTTGCCCAGTGTCAGGTACAGGTACTAATATTTCAATGGATAGAAAATTGGAAATGCAAGTTTTGGCAACAATAAAAACACAAAAATACATTTTATTTATTTATTTATTAACTGGGATTTAATGACACTTTCCAAAGCCAGGGTCACCTCGTGTCAGACAGTTTCATGGGTGGGGGAAGCCAGAGTACCTGGAGAAAACCACTGAGCAACTGCCAGACTCTAAATGTACTAACTCCATATAAGTAGGGCTAGTATTGTTTGAGGACAAGTGCACCATTGACATGCAGATAAGCCTTAGTACACAACACCTCCACATGGGCAATCAGGGTTAACTGGTAGAGTGCTGGAAGCCCATATTTGGGCTTTATGCCGAAATGCAGGTGACGCAATATAAAGGTTTCATATTCTGTGGATGTGTTCCATATTCACTTTGAAGAGAAATTATCAAGTCTGTCTGGATTTGCCTTGTCACAGTTTATGGGAAAGTACATGGGGGCAAAATTAATTCAGCACTCTACCAGTTAAGTGCCTTGCCCAAGGACACAAAGCAGTTACCCCAGGCAGGGATCGAACTGTGGACCTTTCAGTTTAAAGTCCTATGCCATAACCACTTAGCCACCACACTCCCTATCAATCTATTTAAATTTTGCCCAACATAATGTCAAGCAATTACAGAAATACATTTTTTAAAGACATTCCATGACTTTTTCCGAGAAAATCTCATTTTCAAGAACTTTCAAACATTTGGAATTTCAGTTGTAAAATTCATGCACTTATGTACTTTCAAGAACCCATACAGCACCCGAGACATTGGTCAGCAAGAGAAATTATGTACTATCATTTACGGGGAAGCACCTTGAGGAAATATATAAATTTCTCATGTGATGTTGTGTCCACCGATAATCATCAGAATCAAAGGAAACACAGTTCATACCATCTAGCAATGTTCATTCAGGTTGTTAAAATATTCTATTTATTCTCCAAAAAAATATAAATCCACCACTACTTGAGGTAAAAAAGGTCTCTTAATAACCACAAAATCCCAATGTCACATTTAGCATTATAGGGTCTATTAAAAAAGGTCTTTAGCATTAGGGGCTGGATATTTTTAGGTTGGATATTTTTATACGTGTTTGCTTTTTTTCGACACTCTCTATTTTATGGATTTGCAGTTGTTTGTAGGAAATTCTTGGCTGCCTATATAGGCAGCTAAGACTTGTCTAGAAATAACTGCCAAGCTTCTTAAAATGTACATGTAACTTGCAAGTGTATCTAAAGACTGGGTGTTAGGGCACATTTTCTTTTGTAAAAAGTGATCAAATCAGGAATTAGGCCTTCAATGGTTAAAGCACCTGTGGTCTTGCACTCAAAAATGTCTAAAGAACCCTGGTATATGTCAGCCAATAACACAGCATACAGATTTCAGTTCAAATGTGACCAACTGGTTCTGAAAACTGAAACTTTCAAGTTTAAGTCGGGCCATACATTTTGATCATGGTTTCTGCTATAGCAGCACAGTGGCCATCAATCAGCCGCATTTCCCCACCAGGGAACCTTCCAAACAATAATCAAGATGTTAAAATTCACCCTGACCAGCCCAATCTCTAAGAAATAATTGATTCACAGATTGCTGAAGTGCCATTTCTGTACTTCTTTTGAAGAGTTCCATACACAAATGTAAAAAAAATGACTGAAGAAGTGTACTCTGATGATGCAATTGTTCCATGAGTAGTGTATAACTTAATCAACCCCCAATGAAAAGGTAGACAAACTGTTAACAATAACCTCATTGAATGTGTCATGTCACAAAACGGAGCGATTTATTTGGTCAGTATTTGCACTATGTAGTGCAAGTAGTAAAACTTCATTCAGTAGTAAATATCATTATGTGACATTAGTGATGAACCGATAATCGGAATCGGCAATCGGAACACTGACTATTAAAAATCCCTTTGATATCTGGCCATTTCAATAAAGTTTCCCAATTAAAAACATGTGTAGTGCATAGCAGAAAATTTAGGGATTTGCAGAGCAGAGATATTACGGAATTTACCAGGTGCAATCGGTACGAGATCGCCACCATTTCCCAAAGGTTGTAGAGTTCATGTAAACATTAGAGAAACACATCAAGGGAGGTAACACGTTGAAAAAAGAACACTGAATCAGGGGAGGGTCTTCCAAAAAATTCCGGACACAAGGCCTAAAATATTTTTTTCCACCCTTTGACCACCACCCACCCACCCACGTGCAAAAAAAATTTTTTTTTCCTCTGACCACTTGGACACCCACCCCATTACCTTTGTTTTTTCAGTGTATCACCACAGTGGGAAATGAAAAATTATTGCACTGAGCTTCCAGTTGTCAATCCTTGCCTTAATTTGAATCCTAATCTGATAACTGTTTTTTTCACATCTTTATGTTCTGGTGGTTCTAATACCTGATGACAGAACTTTCAGTTGAGCATTTGTAATTCATACATTTCAATAATATGCCTATATACACTATGGCATAGTGTATACTGGCATATTATTGAAGTGCACGAATTACAAATGCTCAACTGAAAGTTCTGTCCTCAATGCTCTCATAATAATTATCATTCATGTGTTAAGTTCCGAGATTGAAGAAACAGTTTAAATTTAGTGAAGAAGTTTTAATTTTAATGACCTGACTACAGGCTAAGTGTCTAGGCTTGAGGTTTCAGCTAATTGTCATTACTCAAAAGATAGTTGATAGCATAGGAAAGCTGAAAATCTGTCACCTAACACTATTGTAAATCTCACTGTCCATCCTGGAACATCTCCGAAAAAATATCAGCACTGATTTCTGCATATAACAGCATATAATGTAAGAATTATACTGTTTTTGTGAACATCAAATAGAGGATTAAAATAATCTTCTTTTGCTGCATAGTATTATGCTCAGCTACTCATCTATATACTCTGGCTCAGTCAGGGTCAGTTTTCAATTCAAATATTAACTGTAACTTTTGTTTCATGTTTTCACGAGATAGCCAGACAAACCCTCTGTGAAAACCCTGGTACTATCACTGTGAGCTTGAATTAAGTAAGTGGGGTTTTATATCAAAGATGCACAGTGAGAATTTTCATTAGTTTCAGATTACAAGAGCTCTATTCAGAGAAACTGGGCATTTAGATTATTTTCCGTAAATTTCTTACATTATTTTAGATGTTCTACTAAACACATTGCTACTCATTGTAAAATCCAAATTGTGCCGTGATGATTCAGCTATGAAAATTATGTTAACCATTCCCAAATTAAAATTCATAAATTTCCACTGATTGTTTTTAGTCAAACTGGAGTACACTATTCTTTAATGCATCGAATTTAATTTACAAAAAAGAGAACAAATCCCTTAATCAGCCTAGTGGGGCCTTATTTACTAACCCTACCTGACAAACAGGTGCCTATTAGACCACTAAACAACAATATAGCCTTGTTATGTGAAAATAATTTGAAAAAAAACCACCAGGAAAAAAATTGCAACTCCAGGAAAAAAGGTGTTTTGGCCCCCATCCGACCACCCACCCACCCCGGCCTTGTGTCCGGAATTTTTTGGAAGACCCCCCCCCCCCCCCCCCTCCCCACCTGACTGAATAATACATTTTGACAAACATGTAAACCATGCGTCATACGACTTCACAACACACATTAACATCAAAATTATTATTCATTTAAGACACAAAGTATGTGTGCTCAGTATATTCCTGGTTAATACAGCCAAGTGTATTGTATCCTTACACAAAACCATATTAACACTATTTACCAGAATAAAACACAATCTTCATGTGAACAATATCGTGTGATTGTATCATTAATAACGATCGTTTCCCCACACCCCAACTAAAATGCAAATATTATTTTGGCTAATATTGCCCAGCACTAAACATGCATACTCAGAGAACTTATGTGGTATTAAGCTTTCGTAATTGATGATTTATCAACAAAATTCTGTAGTGTAACAGGCACCAACAGATTTTCTTCAGTGTCCTACTTCAGCCATCGGAATCAGCATAATCGGCAGAGAAATAACCGGTAATGGGTTGGTATGAAGTTTTGATAATCGGTTCATCACTATGTGACATTTTGTTTTCTGACGAATCCTATTATTCCAACATTTACCCAAAACAAGCATTTGTTGAAAAAGGTCAGCGTTAATTAAAATGATACAACAGTTTGCAGGTATACTGTTCACAGCTCATTTGTGTGTTTTAATTAGCGTAATGGAATCTCGAATCAATTGTCTTGAAAATTACAGAAGCGTGAAAAAGAGTGCTTCTTGTTTCCAATTTAGAAGCATGAAAAACCAGGAGTGCAATAGTGCTCCTCAAATTGATAGCACTGAAATTTATTGTGTAAATGAATGACTTTTCACCTGAATTTCTCATCATTGGTCCTTATTCTTCTGCAGTTAACGGTTCTTGGAATGTGAAAACCTACACAAATATCACTGTGAAAAACCTCAAAATATCCCCCAGATGCAACGAAATGGGGGTTTTGGGACCGACCCCCTGAATTTAAATTTTTCTGACCACGGCCCGAACCATGGTCGCCCCATGGTAGCAAGGACTTTTCGTTGGCTCATTTTATGGCCTCATTTATTTTCACCTAGCTGAAACACTGATTCTGACCCTTCCAGTATGTTATTTAGTATTATTTATTGGGGTTTAAGGTCACATATTTTTGCACAATGGCTAATCATGACCATGACAGTTTTACGGGTGGAGGAAGCCGGAGTACCTGGAGAGAACCACCGAGCAACGGCGAGCAACTGTCAGCTCCCCAACATACTAACTCCACACAAGCAGGGTTAGTATTGGTTGAAGACAAGTGCACCATCGACGTGCAGTACGCCTTAGTACACGACGTCACCGTGCCCCCACATGGGCAATGGGGTAAAGTGTCTTGCCTAAGGACACAATGCGGTTGCCGCAGGTGGGATTCGAACCGAGGACCTCTCGGCTTGCAGCCTGCACCTCTACTTACTAAGCCACCGTGCCCCCCACCCTTCCAGTGTGAGTGCAAATCCTGCATGATAAAGTTCCTTTGAACAAACATTAATCTACACCATTAAAATAGAGCTGAAACGGTTAATCTATTAACTGACGATCAACATCGTGATCAATCAAAAAAGTCCTTGATTGATTAACTGCTACCTTTGAACTACTGCATTATGGGTGTTAACACTGTAACAAACACCCCCCCCCCCCCCCGACTCACGTAGACATTGCCACACTCACTCGTAGGCAAGTTGTCCGTTTCAAATGCATGCAGTACTCGCTTTGACTTTGTTAAAACATCAGTGAAGTCAGCATGCGTTTTATCCTGATAACGTTGTCACTTTCAGTTTCCAGATTTTCATGCAATTCTCTCCCTCAGTCGTGATGTTGAGAGCGAGATTTCAGAAGATGCCACCTCCTAGTAGTGCCATCTACTTAATCCCATACTCACTTTCAGGGCCCCATACACCAGGTCTTCATTCAATAATCTTGATTACATTTTGTGGGCAGATATTCTAAAGTAAAACTCACAATATTGGCATTGTCAGCACTGTGTGTGGTCATCGGTATTTGAATGTTAAGTATCCTACATCCCAGTAATTCCATTAACAAATACGAGTGTGATGTCATATGAATGGGGTGGATACACTATAAGATTGACAGATATATAATATATGGTCGCCATTTGTGTCATTTCAACTGCAGATCAAATCGAGTTGAACAAGAAAACAAGTGTGTGTATGTGTGTGTGTATGTGTGAGGGGGAGGGGGGGGGGGGAGGATAAAGAAATTATCAACCAGCCAAAAACTTGTGAGATGAATACTGTTCAGTGTAATTCCCATTATCAACAGAGTAACAGAGTTAAATCAGAGACCAAATGGGGGTGCCCATGAAGCAGTCGATAGCAGTGTTGTTAGACCAACTGATTCTACTACACTTAAGAAGGTTTCATACCAAATAACAAATATTAGTCTCGAATGGTCCTTGAAAAATGGATGTTTGAAATTTTTCCCATTTTTAGCTCTTGGGAACCCCCACGTGCAGAAATTTTGCAAAAATTAAGTATATATACTGAATACCAAATATGGTCAAAATCAGCCACCTACTTCTGAAAGGTGTAATCCCGACAAGGCAGACCCCAATTTATTTATTTACTGCACAATGGCTAATCGTAACCACAGTATGGATATAAAGTCAAGTCCAGTCATACTCATGTTGCCCATATTGAAGGAATTCCACCCCAGGAATTGGTTACCAGGTACTATTTTACCAGCAAAACAGAGCTTGTTTACCACAGTTACCAGGGAGAGAGGTGGCTCAGTGATTACGACAGTGTACTTCAAACTAAAAGTTTTACGGTTCGATTACGATAATTTAACAACTCATTTATTATACCTGAATTAGTTAATTACATAATTTAAACCCTAGCACTCTTGTAGTGAAACAGAATTTTGTCCAATCACTCCATTTTTCTCTTGTTTAACTATGAATTTAATCAATTATATCTTGTCTGACAGAGCTTACTGAGCTCTGTCAAACAATGTATATTTGGTTAAATATCAAACTGCATTATGGGAAATATTTGCTGCTGAAAACTTTGCAATTTTGGCATCAGAGAGCAGAGGGTTAACTAATAGCAATATATATTGTAATAAAGAAATGATTATACCAAGCAACATCAATAAAAAGGAGTCAAGAATATAACTTCTGAAACCTTATAACAGCTGACACATAGCGTAACTTCAGATAAAATTGGCAGCTACCGTAAACCAATATATAACAAAGGTCACCTGTATTGAACCTGTAAGCAGGTTATGAGAAAGGTATTATTGACACCAACTGGCTAAGAAAACCTGAATATATAATTATATCTTGGAATTTCTAATGAAGAACCTCTTATAAAAACTTGCTTTGAACTGATTACCAATTATTTCTCTGCCGATTATGCCAATTCTGATGGTTGAAATAGGACACAGAAGAAAATCTGTTGGTGCCTGTTATACTACAGAATTAATCTGAAGTTCGTTGATAAATCACCAATTACAAAAGCTTAATACCACATCATTTCTCAGAGAAAGCATGTTTAGTGCTGGGCAATATTAGCCAAAATAATATTTGCATTTTTGGAGGTTGGGGTGGGTGGGAGAAGATCGTTATTAACAACACAATCACACAATATTGTTCTCGTGAAGATTATGTGTTTTATTCCGGTAAAGTGTTAATACGGTTTTGTGTAAGAATACAGTACACTTGGCTGTATTAACCAGGAATATACTGAGCACACATACTTTGTGTCTTAATTGAATAACTTTGATGTCAATGTGTGTTAAGTTGTATGATGCATGGTTTACAGACACAGGTGGGTGATGTACTCTGCAATCAATATTGGAGTGAAACATCAAGGGAGGTAACTGAATTAAAAAATGAACTTGACAAACTGAAAACATGCTTGTGACAGCCCTGTGACTTACATGTTGCGTAACAATCATCTATCATTGAAAAAAGAGTGTTTTTAGTTTTTTCTCCAATTTTAATTTCTCATTGTATTGTGATGCTTGCATCATGAAGTACTACATACTACAAGCTGAACACATTCTATTTATACATGTACCCTATGCAATGTTGTACAGCACCATGACTGAAGACCAGTGACTTCAATCAGCCGCAAAATGGAGGCGATCTCTTAACGATTAGAGGGTAAATTTCGTAATATTGCTGCTCTGCAACTCCCTAAATATTCTGCTATGCACTACACACATTTTTAATGGGGAAACGTTATTGAAATGGCCAGATATCAAGAGATTTTTAATAGTCGGTGACAAATATAGAATAACTGGAAACTGTCGTTTTTTATCTGCCGGTTGTCATAATCGGTCACTGCCCCATAACCGGACGGTTCCGATTGCCGATTCCGATTATAGGTTCTTCGCTAGGAATTTCAAGATATATATGAGGATTCACAGTCCATTTTCAAAGAAAATCAACTAAAATTCTTTGCAAATGCACCAAATCTGTGCAATAGAACTGCCCTAATCATAAGGGAAATTAAAATTTCCAAAACTAAACCAAAAGGATATAAGCCAAATCAACTGGGACAGAGCCCAATTTGAAGGGTACCCATAGACTGTTTTCTTTGAGTAGTCGTTTCTATCATAAACAAAAATAATTTTTTAGGAAAAAATATTTACAGAAAAGCCAAACTGCATCGAAAGTGCTGGGGGGAAGGATACATTAAGCAGACATTATAATAATACATATATTATAATAATTATGAATGGTGAGTGTTTCAGGTATAGACCGTGAAATGGGTAACACATGATTCTTAATATATACTACTCAAAGTTTGCTAAGCACCAAATATTTGACACATCATTGTGAAATTTGCTTGGGACATATTTGCGATATTTTTGGTGGATATGATTGAGGAATGTATTGAGATGGTCCCCAGTGTTTACATTAGCTCTCTTGACAGGCAGACTTTTTGTGACAGTCAAGGAAAGCATGTACCCTTTGATTTTCATGATGTTTTTGTGTACTGTCTACATGTACATGCCATGTGTAGGGTATTCAATCTTCATTTCAACACAAACCCTTGTGATTTAAAGATTGAATATGGCAAATATAAGAAGACATTTGTCTGAAGCAGAGATGTGGCAGGCTGTAGGGATGGTGGAGCAAGGGGCTACCCATCGTCAGGTTGGTGAAGCCCTTGGTGTGCACCCTACGGTGATCACCAGAGCCTGGGCAAGATCTCAGCAGTATGGCACACCAGTAAGACAGCATGGTGGTGGCAGAGACAGGGCAACATCTGCAGCTGAAGATCACAGGAACTGCTTTGCCACCACAACACAGCTTCACAGTGACCTTCAGAAAGCATCTGGTGTAAATGTTTTGACGCAGACTATCCGGGCAAGGTTGCACAAAGGTGGTCTCCGATCGAGAAGACTATATATTCACATTCCGCTGTCCCAGAACCACCGCCAGGCACGATATGAATGGGCCACGGACCACATTGGATGGACCAGAGACGATTGGCGACCTGTCCTTTTTACAGATGAGTCAAGGTACTGCTTAGATCACACAGATAAGCGTTCTAAGGTATGGAGAAGACCAGGGGTGCAATTCCATGCAGCCAACATTGCTGAGCATGACCACTATGGTGGAGGGTCAATAATGGTCTGGGGCGGCATCAGCTGGGATGGACGTACAGAGCTCTGTGTCCTTGAATGTAGTACACTGACTGCACAATGATATATTGATGAGATCCTGGATGTCCATGTCAGATTGTATGCAGGTGCAGTGGGTGACAGATTCATTCTGATGGACGATAATGCCGGTCCTCATGTTGCCCATGCTGTCGGGAAGTAGCGACTGAGGGAGAGGATTGAGCGTATGGACTGGCCAGCAAGATCCCCTGACCTCAATCCAATCGAACATGTCTGGAATGAGTTGCAGCTTGCAATTTCAGCCTGTCCAGTCCAGACAAGAAGTGTCCAGGAGCTTGGTGCCATGCTGGTCCAAGAATGGAACAACATCCCACAATGGACCATCAGGAATCTGATTGGGGGCATGAGAAGGCATTGTCAAGCTGTAATTAACAGTAATGGGCCTCATACTCGATACTGAAGCCATACCAGTTCGCTCCGTCAACTTTTTGGCACATTGAAAAATTTCCTCTTTCACCAATAATATCCATTTTCCATGGGTATCGTATTCAAAAGCTAAAAAACATCCCACAATGGACCACCAGGAACCCGATTGGGAGCATGAGAAGGCGTTGTGAAGCTGTAATTAACAGTAATGGGTCTCATACTCGATACTGAAGCCATACCAGTTCGCTCCGTCAACTTTTTGGCACATTGAAAAATTTCCTCTTTTACCAATAATATCCATTTTCCATGGGTATCGTATTAAAAAAGCTAAAAAATAATGTCAAACACAAATAAAATCTTAATTTCTGTACTTAAATCATTAAAGATATAATTAAATAAAAAATATATACACTTTTCATTACAATATATCAAAAAAAACGTAAAACAGGTAGTTGGATATACTTGGTGCTTAGCAAACTTTGAGTAGTATATAATACAATTTAGAAAGCACAGTCCAGAACGAATCTATATCAGCCATCCTTCCTCATCATGTCACTGTTACAGGGATGAGAATGGCAAGCAACAAAATTTGCTGAAATTTGTGAAAATGTCCACATTTTCATGATAAATTTGAAAATCAGGTTTCTTAAACGCATCTAAGAACACAGAGTGAACCTGTTGGTTGAAAGATATTTAATTTCTATAAATTTGCATGAAAATGGTCTTTTAAGACCATTTTCAAGCAAATTTACAGAAATAAAATTTAAGCATCTGGGGCATGAATTCGCCGGAAATCAGCGAATTAGCTGGAAAATCTCATCCCTGCTGTTAAAAGTGTGTGTTTCTTCTTCTTGATCCAGCATTTTAGAAATTTTAGACAGCTAAGAAAACACTCACTGTTTACAGATGGGCCAAACAAAAGAATGGTTATAGACGGCAATGTCAGACACTTCCTTGGCTCTACGCATAGCAGATGCAATGGATGGAGGCCCTTATAAAACTTTTGTTACTTTGGCTTAATTTTGGGGTGTGTGTGGGGGGTGGGGGGGGGAGGGGGGGGGGGGGGTGGTTAAAATAAGTGTTCGGCCTGAATTCTTTCAAATAGAGTGCCAACATGTCTTTGTCAGTGGTATTGTGGATAAATATGAAAATCAGTCCTGTGTTGGCCCTGTCAGTTGAAACACAGGCCTTTTTCAGGTCTAGTGCATCATACAAATGGCGACGCCTTCTGTTCGCATCTGGGAAAGAGTTAATTTGCAAAAAACTTATCAGATCCCAGAAAACATTGTTACAGGATTAAAGCACAATTTCATTCTCCTGGTTCTTTAAATTACTGTACCTGGTTGTCTAATGAAAGTGTCAATGACACTGTAGCTCAACTTGTTTCAGACATGTACATGTATAGTGTGTGACACAGCAATGACAAACATCTAGGTAATGACCTGATAACAAAGAGCGACGGACAGACGGACAGACAGACGGACGACGGGCCATGACAATACTTCAAATTTGGCTTCGCCAAAGTTGAGCTAAAAATGTTGGGAAATGAAGGGATTCATTAGGGTATCTACAAGGGCTGTTATTACGACCCTTTCCCAATTACATTTTGGAATCATTTTTTCCAATTCTTAACCCTAAAATTCCCAACCTCAGTTCCTGCTCAAATAAGAATTTAATGCACAACTGGTACCCTCAACTGAGTAGTCATAAGGCCTCAGAAGCCTTTTAACCACCCTGTTCAGGACACCAATTGTACATTAAATATAAAGTGATTGCCTAACCCAGTCTCTTAATTCAAAGGCAATTGACAAGTTCTTCTTTAATAGTATAAGAACAGTTTAGTAGAGACTACAGAGACTGTGTGAACATGATTCCATGTGACTGTTTGTTATAAAACTTACATGCAGTTGCTTAAGTATTGGCCTCAATGCTCTCTGCTCAATTCGAATGTAAAATTTCTTAGCCTTTGTGGAGTCTCTGTATGTTTTTCCTCCTCCAAAACAAATTCCCAACTGGAGCCCCCATGATGCAAATTTTCCCAATGGCATGGGCCTGGACCCTTTCCCAAAGAGGGCAGAATAATTCCTCAAATGGATCAAAAGTGGTTTATTTGCATACTATATGTACCTGCAATATGTTCTCCTCAGCCGAGTTAAACAAGAAAATAATGTTATGTGTCAGCAACTCATTTCCTTGTGTTAGAGAACGCAGCAGCTCCAGCATAACAGCACAACTCACACCATTATCACTAGCCCCTATCAAAAAATAAAATCAATAAAAAATGAGAAAAATCGTGAATGTATAATTACGAACATCGTAACATGTACATAGCATAGGTGCTACAGTACAGTTGCTGTGGATTGGACAAAATCCATGCATGGGCAGAGAAGATCATAATCAGCAAAATATTGGTTCTACCCGGTACTTCATTAATTAAATTTTTGATGGTTATTCCTATTATTAGTGTTTGGAATCTAATGCTATTGTGTCCGTGGAATTATTGCCCACCTGTGGAGAGAGGCCAGTCCATGGCAACTGTACTGTATTGTACAATTATCACAAAAGTGGTGCTTTTCTCAATCAGATCTTGATCAGATCATATCACACATAAATGAAATTGAAACATTGCAAAACCAAATCCCCAAAACTGCAAAAAACAAACAAAATTAACATCTTGGATTCAATGTAAGGCTACATGGTATTCGAAGCGGAAGACCGGTATCGGTGATCAAACAAATATCACGGTATACCAGTATATCGAAAGACTGTTCAGATATCTGAACATACATACCATAATCAGGATTTGAGCCATCACATTAGAAATGAATCAGCATGCCTTGATGAAGCAGTTCTAACTAGATGAGTGACTGTCCCAGATGGGCCTGACCATACACCTGCCGCCATGATTATTCTAAGACAAAAAGTGGCACAACTCTGGTAAAAAAAAGTCTGATTGAAACTATAATCGCAGGTTCACAGGTTCCCATGGTAGTGAACATCCCTACCAGGTTTCAAAGGAATCGACACAAAAACATCTGAGAAAATCTCTGGACTGAATTCAGACTCCAGACAAAATTCAGGCATTCTAAGATGAAAAGGGTGCAGGTGCATAGGTTCCCATGGTAGTGAACAACCTTACCAAGTTTCAACAAAATTGACCCATAGTCGTCTGAGAAAGCTCCGGACAAAATCGTAGGCAATTCACACATTTTAAGATGAAAAGGGGCATAACTCTGAATTTATTCACCTGCAACAAGTTTATTGCAAATTATAAGGATGAATGAGATGCTAAATAATTCAAATAAAACTTACTTTTTATTCACCTGCAACAAGTTTATTGCAAATTATAAGGATGAATGAGATGCTAAATAATTCAAATAAAACTTACTTTCACCAATAATTTAGTTTGTATTTTTGCAAACATGTTATATTTTTTTTCTTATCTTCTTAACTCATTTCTATGCAGATTATTTTGTAAGCTTGAGTTTTATAACAATATGATATTCAAGTTTTTATGAAACTTTAAGGTTTTTAAGAGAAAGAATATATGTGTCACCTTGTGATTTTCCAACAATACAGTATGGCAGCATGGTCCTTTTCCACAGGTGGGAAATATTTCCACAGATGCAAAAATATTAGATTCCTAGATTCCAAACACTAATTATAGGAATGACCAGAAAAATTTAATTAATGAAGCACCGGGTACAACCTTCATTATTTCAAATTTTGCTAATGATGATTTTTATTACCTGGTAAATGCATCCATGGACATCACTTCCCATGCATGGATTACGACCAATCCATGGCGACTGTACTGTAGGCTTGGATATTGTGCTAAGCCTTTAAAATATGCAATGCTTGTGGCACTCAGTCCAAACAACAATTAACATAAGTGCTACATTTAGGATTCCTCTCTGTTCTTTTTACAATAATTACTGTTTGCATGATCAAGTTTAAAGAAGAAAAAACAAGGATAGTTTTTTATCATTTTTTTAAGCAGGCTACAATAAATAATACATGTAGTTAACAAATATATTTCATTAATGATATGTTTCTGTGTATTCTGGTATACTCCCAAGCATGAAAAATCTTTGTTTTTTCCTGTGATGTTTCCAATACCGGAAACTGTAAAGAAAGAAGGCCAAATCTTTCACTTTTCTTTTTGACATATATCCTGTTAATCATCAAAAAAAGTGAAAGGAGTTTACAGTTCTTAATTTATAATTATATTTATTGCATTATTCATAGAAATTATATTACAGAGATTGCAGTATTTATGGAAAATTAATTATATTGCAGGGGGGAGGGCAGAATTTTTTTGTTTTCCAAGACGCTAGGTTGTATTTTTTGACCATTTTACCACCCTTCCACCCTTCTTTGCAATTTTTTTCCAGTGTGTTGTAGACACCCACCACCAAAAACAATTCATTTGTGGGATCTGTTGCTCTAATACAGTTTCTGACATCTCAAAACAACTGGATAGTGAGCCATGCTTACACCCTTTGACAGTACTTATTCTTTAAGACCAAATTAAATTTACTTGATACAAATGGCAGCGTATGTTTCTAAGTGTCACAGATTTTTTGTTGTTATTTTTGTAAACTTACATGTAAAACAGAGGATGTATATGTGTGCAGTGGGATATGTGGGAAAACTGGAGATGGACAGTATTGGAATTTTGAGTTGGGTGTTGGTTTTGATATTTTTCTGGGGGTATACTGCAGGATTCGGTATCTGACTTGATGGAGATATTTACTTATAGAACCAAAGGGGAATTTACACCAGAAAAATACAGAATATGAATGGCACTCAGAGTATCTTTTGTTTTCAAAATTTTGATTTGTGGTTTTCTCCCCCTCCAGGAACATGATTCGTAGTTTTAGACCAAGGTTAGTTAATTTTCAGTTTATTGTTATCCAACCCATTTCATTTTATTTCTGTCAGAAATACCATGCTGTACACATTTCATCACTGGCACATAAATTCAATTTCCCCTTCTGTAACAATTTGCTGTAGCAAATTTCATGGGCTTAACATTGACTACAGCATTATAATGCAGTTCAACATGCATTCTTTTCTGTGGGTTTGCATCACTGACACACTAGTAAGACAGTAAGTTTGCTTACCTCAATTACTTATTCCCTCGAATCAGTCAGTGTCATTTGTTTATGACTGAAACTTCAAAGTTTCGTTTCAGAGCACAGTTTGTGTTGACACATGCGCAGTTGTTGTATTTATGTTGGATTTTCCTGAACGTGAAAATCCAGCATAAATACAACAACTGTGCATGTGTAAGGTGCACAATCTTACTAGAGGGGTTATGGTATGAAAAACCAATGACATTGATATAATGAATGAGAGTCAGTGACTGGACGTGATGACCAAGAAAGGCTAACATGCCTTAGTGGGATAACCTAATCAGTTTTGTGGACTTGTGGATCCGTAATAGCAATCTTTGTGATTAAAGAGAATGTCTGACAGTCATATAGTCAGAAATTTTAGAAAGACTTTGTATCGCAGTGCATGAATCATGTTTAGATATTGGTTCGCAACTAAGAGATATTGCTTTGCAAACGGCAATGCAAAACCGAAAAAAATATACCCTGGCCACTGCCAATGAGCTCAACATTAGCATTCTTTTGCCAATACAAATCGTATCTGCAGTAATTTTGTGACTTGTTCCAAACATATCTTGGCCTTTAAAGTCCTATTTCAGGCTGTTGCGATCTCAGAGCTTTGTCCTGAACATGTCATCATTAGGAGATCATGCTGACAATAGACAAATCACCTCGGCAGTGATTTCTAGTTAAGTCTTAGTTGTCTGGTAAGGCAGCCAAGACTTGACTAGAAGTCACAGTTAAGCAACTGGGCATCTACAGATTGTAGTCTAGTGGAAATTCAGGACAAATTTCCCAGGCCCTAAATGATTAATAAAACTGAAAAGAAAATCAGTCACTTCTTTCATGAAAACTTGAATTCTGATACAGTAAATGTAGAAAAATTTGAAGATTCAGATGGTTTCAGTATTCACTGATTGGTTCAGCTAGGTTTTTTCGATATCCCCATAATATCAGTATCAGTTCGTTTTTTTAGTATATTGCCCATCTCCAGAAAAAATAAAACTATTTTCAGCTCAATAGTGGCCTCCTGGTGGCCCAGTTTATTTTAATTTCAAAGCCAAGGTATGCTGAATAGTGACAGTTTGTGAACCGTTTGGTTGTTAACTTAGTTCAATTCCCATCATATCATGACTGATTATTATTACCACTCAGTCTATAAGTTACTAGTCGATTAACATGATTTTGGAGGGCCATTAAAACTCCATAATTTCAGTTACGTCATTCGACAGAGCCGGGTCGCAGGTGATAATGGTATAAATAGCCATTAGCAGCCTGCGGCCCGGCTATTTATAGATTCCATGGTCTAATGAATTACTCCTATTCGGATGAAGTCCCTTTGTATTTCTGAACTGAAGTCGAACGCACGGTCGAAACAAATCTTGTTATTGAGTATCTTCACTTGTCCAATTCAATTTACATAACATACTAATTTTATTCGGTGTTTTAATGCCCAAATCTGAATGACTTCCAGCAATTCCCTCGTGCAGTTAGCTGTAACAGGGAGTGGTAATAATAGTAATAACATGATTGTTGTCAGGCATCATGATTCATTAGCGGCCCTGCAGCAATGATGAACAGCCCTTGGGCTTATTAATGGCCCTCGACTTCGTCTCGGGCCTTTAATAAACACTCAGGCTGTTCATCATTGCTGCAGGGCTGCTAATGAACCATAATGCCCTCCAAAGTCATGTTATTGTTATATTATCATATCAATCAGAATAGATTATGACCCATCATTTATTTTTCATGTAAGATAAGCATTTATGCTAGGTGTGCTGCTGAGTGCCTTTGTGTTAACTTTTAAACTCCACATTTGATTGTGAGAGCCAGAGAGAAGATGTGGTAAAGATGCCGTTAAGAACAGTTTGAACCATCGTATACGAACCAGCGATTATAAATATTATCTTGTTCATATAGGATGGATCACAGACTATCTCTTGTCAGTCTTGTTTTGTTTTTGTTTATTTTCACTAATTTTTTTTATTATGGGATTTTGCCTGTTTTTGCTTTCAATAAATTTTTTAAAACATTATTGATTAGAATCTATACATTGTATATACCGTATTGTATATTTACAAGCCTTTCCCATCCCTTATGCTTAAAATGCGATAACAGTCTTAATTGTTTGATTCCAATTTCCTAATATATGTACTTGAATCTGACATTTTTAAAGTTAGTTTAGATCATTTAAACAATTAAGAATGTTCTCCTGGACAAAACCAATACAAATTCCTGCAACATCCTGCAAAATCTAACCGGAACATATAAGAATTTTCTGCAATTTCAAGGCTTTTAATGACTTGATCTTCATCAATACCCAACACAGCAAGCAATCATTCATCTTTCCAGCTGTACTAAACCAATTCATGCTGTGTGTAACTTATGCAGACCCATCCAGACGGGAACAGGTCAAAATGTCACACAACCAAACGTCACATTTCAAAATGGTCAAAACGTCACATTTTTTAGTGAAAACGTCACACACTTTTTCGTCAAAACGTCACATACTTTTGGTCAAAACGTCACATATTTTATATTTATAATTATTTATTATTATTAGTGAACAACTTACTAATTGCTTGTGAGGTGTGGAGGGGGGCTTGAAATTTGCAGTGTGATGAAAATATATTTGGTCGCGACCATTTGGATGTTGTGAGGCAATTTGTACACAGGGTCCTGTTGCAAACAATGATTCAGGGATAAAATAATATTATAAAATACACATAACTGCGTTAAATGTGAGCATAGCACAGGGGTGGCGGACGCTCAATAAAAGTGGAGGGGGACAAATTTACAATGCTACAATGTTTTGGCCCAGTGCGAGAAAAGTTACAATCGTATATCGGAAAATGTAACATGACTCGCTATGATCTCTCGTTGAGATGAATATGTCGCTGTGTGGTCACTGTCTTGTCTGTTTCTTCTACTTCAACCATCTTCCAATTGAAGGCCTTCGGGTAGGTAGATAGTTGAAGTAGAAGAAACGGACCGGAGCGACCAAAAGTTGGATTCTTTGGTTAAATACTGGTAGGATTTGTAAATAATGTTACAGGAATGCCCATATATAACTACATTGATGCAAAGATGGAAACTACCTCTTTGATACCTTTTTCTCCAAATACTCATCTTTATCTGGTTGAGGACTCTGTCTATCAAGATGACTGACATTGAAACACAAACCACCATCCGAGAAAACCAAAGAATGAGAGAAGTGACATCTGCCAAAATGTAGAGCTGAAGATGAACTACAGTAATAGCCCATACACTACAGGGGAGAGAGGAACAAATTACCATAGAGAAATCTTTAACAAACCTCCTCCTCAAAAGACATTCACAACTCTCACTCGTCATATCTTGTACAAAACAAATATTTCCAGTGCATGTTTCAATTTTCAAAGCATGTTCGGATGGGGATCAGAAGCTATATTTCTGGGAGAAAAAAACTAAAACAAAACAAAAGCACACTACACACACACACACCCACTCACAGACACACATCCAAAAGCCCTTAAAGGGACTGTTATATCTTTATTCAAATGTTTATTTATTTAAAATGTGCACTGACCCCAACCAGGCAAGCGTGTTTCAAGCCTTGCTTGGTGTTTGGTGGTTTTGTATGTACATGTATGTTAACAGAAACTATGATGATGAATGAAAAGAATTGGTGGGTACTAGGGCTGCACGGTATACCGATAAACCGATGCATACCGGTATTCAAACCAATATCGATTGAATACTGGTGTAATTACAAAAATATCAGTTTATCGTCATTATTTATTTACCCACAATTTTGATTTTCAAGATGTCTTGAGTTTTTTAATTGTAGCACCGAATGAATAATATTATCTCTTTATCCAAGGAATCATCTACTTGTGCCCTCGTAATATACAAATTCAGCAGTTAAAAAAATAATTTTAAAAAATTTCAACAAAATTATATCATGTGACCCCTCATTGGAACGAGCTAGTTCCAATGACGGGTCACATGATATAGTTTTGTTGAAATCTGGGGAAAATCTGAAAAACTAATTTTGAAAATAATAAATTTTGATATCGTCTGCATTAGGTAAAGATTTTTCGAACCGCATCATCAAGGCATGCTAACTGGTTCCGACTGTGATGCCTCGAGTCCCGATTGTGGTACTTGTGTTCATATATCTGAACAGTTTTCGATATACCAGTATACCGCGGTATTTTTTGGAATACCGATACCGGTATTCAGTTTTGAATATCGTGCAGCCCAAGTGGGTACCTGTTATATAGTGTAAAATAGATGGATTGTTTTCATTATCATGTTTTTATAGGAACAAAACATTTTTGTTTTACTCAAAATACTCCAGTAACAAGTAATCAAGACAACTGCTGTTCTAGTTATCACAAGCTTGTCAGTAAAGCCATTTTCACAGTATTTGTATCAATTTTGTCAGGAAAATAACACATTCAACTGGTTTGATAGTATGCAAATTCAGTATGTCTTTTTATTGGAATTACAAATATTCTTCATCATTCTACTGGCAACTGTTGCGGGGGCTTTTATATCTTTCTCAGTTTCTTTGTGGAGCAAGTTGTCGAGAAGAGTTACGCTGTATTATATTTCAAAAGGGTGCTCCGAGGGCTTCGAAAAACACAGTTGGGCAGGCCAATCAACCTTAACATAGAAAACAAAAATGAGTGGGCCTGTTGGTCCTCGCTTCCAACTCTCACGGATCCGTAAGCAAATAAAGTTATCCGGGTCGCAAGGGATCTTGAATCCCACATTGTCCCTGTGACCTTTTGCATGCTGAAACTTCATTCATTCATTGGGTTGAACTCGTTTGTTGCTCATCGACCCTGTGCACTTTTCATTTATTCCATTTGTTGCTTGGGCACCAAACAGGGAATAGTTATCTTGCTTTCTAAGTCGATGACGTTTTGACCAAAAGTACAGTACAGCCACCGTAAATTGGTCGTAATCTGCCTGTGAGCAGTGATGTCCATGCATGCATTTACCTGGTAATAAAAATCATCAGCAGACAAATTTTAACAAGAGCTATTGCTGAAGGAAATTCATACCCCCACTGCAGTGCCGGACCGATGAAGCATAGGAGGCACTCTCCAACAAACGTACAAAACACTGTAACAATAAAATGTCACTGGGGATTGTATATAATTAAAAGAAAGAGTTCACATTTTCAGCATTCTTCCTTATCAATGCCTGGATTCTTTTAATATTCTTGTGTAAAAGCCATGCTCTAGTCATGTTTATGTGTAAAATCTATGTTTCCTTGTTGAATTAGAGCAAATTGAGCTGTCACAGCTTTTTTCTCAATTGTTACATGCAGCTACATTTCTAACAAAATGAATCTAGAGGAAACCTGAATAGTTTGTTTTGTTGTTTGTGCCATATGGTAAGGATTAAAAGCAAGTATTTGAGAAAAAAGCAGTCTTTAGGGGGAAAATGAATTAATTTGTGCATGTATCTGACAATACTGCTAGAACTTAATGACTACTCCCCCAAGAGAAGATAATTCAATTCAGATGCCATCTCATTTGACTGTCTTCTGCTACAAAAAACACATAAAAAGGTAATTATATTAGACTATATACTTTTGAAAAAATTTTTGTTATAACCCAGAGAGTACCTTTATTATTTGTCAGTGGTGTTTATTTACAAACTTGAATATAAGTTATATAACTATATACAAACAAATGGGGAAAGTATATAATTTATGACTGAAGTATCAATCATGGATTTTAAATGTCAGTGGTGTTATAGTCAGTGGTCTTATCCAACTGTGTGTAACACCACTGACACCCATCGGTACCTGAATTGCTATATCAACACTTGAAGTGTTCTGGGGTGCTGCAACTTGTTCAGGGACACCACAAAATTTTCAACAGGAGGGGTTAATGGCAGTGGCAGGGGCCATGGCGTTACACTAGCCCCGACAGATGTGGCTACACTTTATGTAACATGACTCAACTCACCAAAGACTTCGCCAGAATTCTCCAACAAGGTGGAGGGCCCTTCCAGCTGGGGGGGAGGGGGAAGGGGGGCTGTAACAGAACTACCCTGTGGTATCTCGATGTCATAAATTTCTGAGTGGTGGAAATTACTGGAAAAGGAGTTTCCATTCCATTATGGTCATTACAATGAATGATAGTGACTGAGTACCGGTGTCGTATATTCCAACTGCCGAGCTGCTATGATCCAGTCCTGAATTATCCTATGAACCATTTACCAAGTTTCTCATGGTACCTTTCACATATCTTTTATTTTATTTTCAGTTCAAAATAGGAAAAACTTCAGCAGAAAAAAAATGTACAGAAAAGATGTGGAAGAAGGGAAAAGAAAATTAATTGGAGAATTAACAGAAAGAGAGAGAGATAGAGTGTAAGAGGAAAGAGTGGAAAAAGTGGCAAAAAGATTCCAGAATGAGGCACTAACATACATACACCACCGACGTCGCCACCAGAAACTTCCCGCATGGTGCCCAACATCCAGGATTGATCGAGGTTAAACAATTAGCTTAACATTTTAAATAGCATTTTCGTCTCCAAGACATTGTCCCCTCTTATTGAAAATCCCTTGCATCCACCAACCCATGCATCCACACAACCCCGTCTCCCGCCATAATGTGTCGGAAGGATTTTTTGGCACATGGGATGAGGGATGTTGTCTGGATGTAATTGGGAATATAAAGCCTCTCATGCTGCCCCACCTAAATGAAAATCCATTAGGCTGAATCCCTGAGAGAACTGCATTGCCATGTGGCCAGTGGGAGAAAAGTTTGAAAATTTTATCCAAGTGATGTAATTTCTTTGCTTTACCCATGAAATATGCATCCCTAAGTGAAAAACTTAGTTTTTGACAATGGAGACCACCCAGAACACAACTGATGGCCGTGATCAAGATATAACATGACACTAAGTTGATGGAAAATACTTGGGTAGGGGGAGTCTGTTTTTTCCACAATGTAAGAGTCCCAACTGATCTGTTATTACCCCTTATGTTTAATAGATGTACATAGTTTTAGTTTGATGTCCAAAGTTTTGTGCCATACTCCTCCCGCCTTTGTTAACTTGCCGGTGATTACCAAATCAGCGACATAGAATTGGTACAAATAATAACGAATTAACCATTCTCTATTTATATATGCTAGCACATTCGTTTTAGACAGTAGCCTGGAATGGAAAGTTTTAACCCTTTACATAATGCTTGTAGCAGATGACACACGTGCGACTACAATTTTTAATTTGCCAAAGCATACGTTATGACCCCTTATTAGAACGAGTGTAACACATTCATTCTAGAGCTGGGAGGTTATTGAATTTTGGGTCGGTTTCGGTTACAACTCGGTTTTTAATAAAAGAGTCGGGTTACGGTTTCGGTTTTTTTATTAAACAGATTCTAAACCAAAATAACAGAAAAAAATTAAGTTGTATGAACTAAATAATGATTGAATAAACTCTCCCTGAGTGTGTAAAAACTTTGTCGAGTCGTTGACACTTGGAAATAATATAAACGAACTTTAAAGACGAACTCTCACAGTCTCTGCTGAAGACTTGAAGTTAATTAAAAATAATTTGTATATTTATGACAATATTTACACTCAGCCGACTTTGAAGTTTTATCAGTTTTGATAAAGTGTTCCCATATAGGGCTCTTCTCGACCGTAATTGCCGCCATTGTTTCAGAAAAAACACGTAAAAACGTAATTCTCACGTGACAATCAAATAACCGAGAAAGTTGGTTTTTCAGTTTATCGTCGGTCTCGGTTGTCGGTTATTTTTTCATAACCGAAACCGAGTTGTTTTTCGGTTAACCTCCCAGCTCTAATTCATTCCAACGAGGGACCAGAACCTATGTTGTGGAAGCAAAAAATAAAATAAACTAAATAGTGCTTTTGAACATAATGTTACGTAAAGGGTTCAATGTTTTTATTCTCTTTTCTTTTCAGACAAAGGCAACGAGGAAGAAGATCAGTGAAAGCAAGTCGATCAAAGGTGTACAGAGACAAGGCCTCACTTGAACGCCAACTTGAAGCCCAAATAAGACTTACAAACAAATACATGACCAGATGGTCGCGAGTAATGTCTTGTGTGACCTCCACCTCCCATAGTCCAAGAACAAAAACAAAAAGACTACTCAAGTGCTTGAATAAGGACCACAAGGCAAAATGCGTAAGGAAAACACTCAATTTTCATTTCTCATTGGTGAGTGGTCTCAGGGCAGGTCTTTCCAGTCAGTGTCTCGAAAAAGAATGTATGGTCATTTCGCGATTTTTCACAAACTCAATCATTAAAAAGTATAAACTTAGGTCTTTTTTAAAGAACGTTGGTATGTCACAAAGTATCCTTTACCAGTCAAGAAACACTTTTGGGAAAATGTGTCAGTCCCACCAAATGGCATTAAAAAGAAAGATAACTATTCGTAACTTTTACATTAGGGATGACAACAGCCGAATGCCAACTGGACTTAAAAACTATGTTTCCTGGAAAGGGGTTAAAAAACAAAGAAGAACTCTTTTAGACAGTATAATGAAAATCTACATCAAATACCTTGATGAAACTAACCAGTCAGTGTCCTATGCATATGTTTGCAAACAAAGACCATTCTGGGTAGTTCCACCAAGGAATTCTGATAGACAGACCTGTCTTTGTAAAACTCATGGAAATTTTAGATTTATAGGAGACAAATTATTTGCTTGCAATTTGTTACCAACTAAAAATCTTGATAGTTTGGTTGATGCAGTTGTTTGCAAAATCGACTAAAAATCATGTGCATACAACCAGTGTCACGAGTGCAAATCTAAAGCATATCCCTTTGTTAAACAGCCTGACAACAGCGAGGTTGTATATTTTCAGTGGGTAACAAAAAAGTTACCAAGGCAGGTCAAATTAGTAGTTCCACAATTACCGCTAAAGAACCACTGACGATTACCCAGTCTCAGTTGGCAGATGAATTTCAAATGATGCTCGATAAATTTAAAAAACATATTTTTAATATAAAACATCAATTTGTTTTCTATAAGGAAGTCAAACAGTCTCTTATGCCACAGGAATGTTTAATACATGTGGATTTTAGCAAAAATTATAACTGTAAATATTCCAGGGAAATACAGTCTGTACACTTTGGAGGGTCTCATAAGCAGGCAAGTTTGCACGCCGGCCTACTTTATGTTGAAAACGACAAATCTGTTCCATTCTGTACAATTTCTGAATCACGCCGTCATGACCCCCCCAGCAATTTGGGCTCATTTAGAACCGGTGCTAAATTTTGTCAGGCAAACATTTCCAAATGTATCTGTTGTTCACTTTTTTCTGATGCTCCTTCGACCCAATATAGACAGAAGGGTAATTTTTATTTAATGTCAACCGAAATATTCAAGTATGGGTTTAAAGCAGTAGCGTGGAATTTTTTTGAGTCAAGTCATGGAAAGGGAGCCCCGGATGGAGTTGGAGGATTAATTAAGCGAAGTGCTGACAATCTTGTTAAGAAAGGAACAGATATTCCAGATGCTAGGACCATGTTTCTAGAACTTTCCCAAAATGAGTCTTCGGTAAAGACGTATTTTGTTGAGGAATCAGCGGTAGATAAAATAGCAAACACGCTTTCTGAAATTTATTTAAAACCTGTTAAAGACACAAAATCATTCCATCAAATAATTTCTATCACTGAGAAAGAAATTTTTGCCAGGTGTCTTAGTTGTATTTGTGGTCGAAATAAGGAACAGCTTAACTGTCTGTGTTACTCTTTACAAAGATGCTCTCTTGGTGTCTGTAACATAAGGACGAATAAGAGTGAAGAAAATGTCTCACCTTGTGAATTGCTTAACACAACCCCCGACAAACCCGTCTCAACAAGTCTTGTTCAACCAGATGAAATATAAACTGAACGTTTAAACAAGTGGGTCGGTGTTTTATATGACGGCAAAGTTTATCCTGGCCAAATTTTGGAAATTGATGATAATGACATTAAAATAAATTGCATGCATCGCGTTGGTAAAAACAGATACTTCTGGCTAAAGCCAAGGCCAGATGTTTCCTGGTATGCTGCTGAAGATGTGATCTGTTTTATTAAAGAACCACGGTTTGATGCCAACAAGAGATATGTGGTTACAGAAGAAACATGGGGGAGGATTCGTATGAATAAAAAATTGTGAAGTATCCACTAAAAGGATTTGGAGTCAAACTTGACTGCTCTAGTTTTTCATTTCATTTTTTACATTTTTTTTATTCAATTTGACAACAAGGGGATTAAAATCGCACGTTTAAAATCAAAAACACGTCTTTAGATTTTAAGTATATCATGCATATTTGGATATTACTGGAACTATGTTGACTTATAAGGTCCATATATGTATGCCTTCCAGTCCTCCCTACATGACAACAAAGCTGTCAAGGTTTCCACACGTTTTAGAATTTTGTTTCTTTTTTATACGTTAGTTGTATGAAGTTTAGAATTATTGAAATAATGTTATTGAAGCAACATGTTCGTTTCATTTTAAATAAAATACTTGACAAACTATCATTCCTAGTGTTTTCAGTGTTTGCACCTCTTTTGGAAACTTGGTACCAATGAACTATATATCCATCCTAGCAGTCCACCATTCTATCCCACTAACACAAATACACTGAACATGTACTTGAACTGATTATATTTCGCCCCCCCCCCCCCCTAAACTATCATCCATACACACCAGCAACACAAATATGCAAAGTCTGTTACCCACATAACCATGTCATCGACAGTTTTGTTTTATAGAGTTTGATTAAGTAGTCTGACTAACATTGTACCATGTCAGTGGTGCTGCAACTTGGAGTCAGTGGTGTTATCCAGGGTGTCAGAGGTGTTATTCGACAAATTTTGAATATTTTTCCAAAGTCTTTGCTAATATCTTTCAAATGATTGTGGATGGATTTTAACCAGTTGAATTGCTAACCTTTTGGCAAAAAAGATTATTTCTAAACGTTTTTCCCATATACAAATCATTCAGTGTAACATTCATACCATATGGAAAAATACAGCCCCAGATCATTTCACGAGCTTTACATAACCTAAACTGATATTCTATTTTCAGATCGGTTGGAGGTCTGAGGGAGTTACACTAGTAATTGATATTCTTTCATAACCCATTGTCCTATTCTCTTGCCTTTCAATCAGTATGGCTATCAATATGTGTGTAACACCACTGACATTATGAACTGGTAGTTGCGAAAATATATGGATGAAATCGGACATGTGAATAATCATTGAGCTCGGCAAAAATACAGCAAAAGTCCTTCATATGGGTATACTTGAAAAACATTGTTAACGTATTGTAAAAGCAACAGTTATTTTTCTCTGACTACGAACTCTAGCTTTGTACGTTTTTGGAAGAATGCCTCATAAATGATGAAAGTTATGAATATTCTCGGACGAACTCACACACGGATGGACGCACAGACAAATAGATGCATGTAATCCAATATACCCCCATTTTCTTCGAAAGTGGGGGTATAATAAGCCCATTGCAGATTAGCCATCTTTGACGTTTATGATATGCAAGGTCAGAGGTAGCTTCGGGGAAACAATTCGATCACACTATCTGTCAAGACTGTCATACATGCGATAGAAACAACCAAAATGTTTCGCTTGAAACAAGAAAATGTGCATTTTCGATTCAATACTAATAAAGATAGAAAACATAGCACTCTTTCACCACTTCATTTAAAGGACAGGGTAAAATAATATTGCTTTTTTAGTGAAATTAATACCACAATGAACCCTTCCCACAAGCGAAGGTTGACTCGACATCATGGTTTTGTTGTGGTGACGAGCGACAAAACTGCAGATATATCACTGAAATGACATAAAAATGTCTGTGTGGGTGAAAATGCAAACCCTGGGTATCCAAACAACCAACCCATACAATTATTTTCAAGAATAACACGCAGATGTTCTAGCTGGAAGACGCTGGGGTGGAGGGGGTGTGGTCCCTTAAAAAGTGAATGAAAATAGTCTGCTAGTAGCAGTGTCGCGTGTCTACTAATAATATTTTGTCCATATACAGTACAAGTCAAAATGAGTTGAAGAATAACCACGACCAGTGTAAACTATAGATGAATGTTTCCTATACAAATAACACAAGAATCAGACATAAAAATGTATAAATTCTTCTTTTGACTATTTTCTCCTTCAACTCAAACTTACATGTCACACGGTGGAAGCTGTCTTATTACAAAAAACACCCACAATGTGGAAGGGAAAAGGAAATTCGGACCCGTGGTTAATTCTGTGACGGCTCCCCTTTAAAAAATGACGGGATATTGCACAGATGATAAAGGCATCTGCAGCGAGTGTTGGAGGCGCAATCAATCACAGAGTGGTTGGAGGGGGCGGCGTTTCTCTCCCAACAAAATTTTTAAATCAGTTATTAAATGGAGTCTTCTGGTGGCTTTTGGGATAAAAAATTAGGTTATTCTTGGCCGTCAAAATGACGTTTTTAGCAGCATGTTTCAAATAATTTCCAAGTTGATCAATGAGTATCCAATGACCTCCTGCCCATAGCATTGACTGCACAATTCTTGAAGTGATAACTTGGTTACGTCAAATTGATTTAATAAAGTTATTACTTCAAGAATCATGCAGTCCAGAATAACAGCCGTTGGTCAAGTGCATAGCATCATTCATGATACAGCCCCCTTCTTAACTGTTGGCACAGGAGTCAGAACCTTGGGGGAGGGGGACTAGGTCAAATATGGCCTGAAAGCCTGTATTATTTTTTGTTGTTTTGTTTTGGAACGCCCTTTCAAAGGACGTACCAAACCAAAACAATTAAAATACAGTCTTTCGGGTAATGTTTGGACTAGAGGGTGGGCAGGTGAAACCAAGATCCTTGACTCCTGGGCCAACCCCCCCCCCCCCCAACCCCCAAGTTCCAGGCTCTGGGAGTTACTACTATGGGCCCCACCCTCTCTGCGACCCCGGATACATGACCAAAATGTGCAAACATGGATACTGTATTACAGAACACACAGGGTGGATTTTGTACTTCTCCTCTAAGTAGGTGGATATACATATATTTCCAACATATTCTTGCCAGTTTGTAGACAGTTTGGGACTCAACAAGCTAATCTGAAATTTATGCACCACCAGATAACTAACTTATCAGTGCTCCTTAGACTGCAGATTTGCTTTGTGAGTTACAAGTATTTACTGGCTGTCAGGTATAATCAGTGGTTCATGCCCATGTGCATTGTTTTGTACAAGCAAAATTCCAGCCAGCGGACCTCCGAGTGGAATTCAGAAATCACTTGACTTACAGTACGAGTCGAAATACATCGTAGAATGACCACTATAAACTACTAGTATGCATCTTCAACTACACCAGCAACCTGATATCAGTTTCGGGAAAGCTCTCACAGAAAGCTTTCCGGAAAAAGATTTCAGGTTCTTGTGCTTTTGGTGTAATGGCAGTGGGTTACTTTGTTTATTGAGGTTATGCTACGACTTATTTTGATTCATACAGTATCTGTAGACTTGAACATATGCTTCTACCTTGTACAATGCATTTATACTCATAAGAAGTCTTTTTTCCAGACATTTCATACTTGGCTATTAAATAAATAATTGTTCATTTACAGTTTAGTTCTAATAAAAATTATTTGACTGTAGCCATAGCCACATTTCAATATTTCGTGATTATAAAACAAATTTAAAATAAAAAGTTTTGACTTGCTGAAATAATCTACAAAAATAATCTACAACTGTAGTACTCTGATCACAAAAAGCAGTATAATATAGTTTGTACTTTACTTTTTAAACCTTTACCCACAGATAACATTAAAACTGGAAATTTAAATTTAATTTTTACAAATTTACACAAAAAGCCTCAAGCAAATTGAATCATGTAATCCTCGGAGGAACAACCTTATTCCGATGATAGGTCACATTATGTCTTGTACAAAACTTTTAAAAAAACATTTTTACCTGCTAATTCATGAATTATGTGTGAAGTTGCAGTCAGTTTGTTAATTTAGGGTTAGACAGTGAGGTGTGTGGATTATGGAGATTCTAATCTTATCAATCCATTTTCAAATGTTTGAGATAAAAAGAATTAACAGTGCCAAAAGGGTAAATTCCCACCACTCATGGGTATGGGTTTTGGCATATCAAAGCTACGTCAACCAAAAAAATTAGTTTCTTGAAATAATATTCTTTTGTGGACATTATAAATTACATTTTGAATTTCTATGCATTGGAAAGTATAATAGTATAAAGTATAATAGTATATATATAGTATAAAGGAATTCCAATACAATTAACCCCTCTAAGGAAACATCACATCTATAGTTTATACCAGTAGTGGTTATTCTTCAACTCATTTTGACTTGTACTGTATATCGACAAAATATTATTAGTAGACACGCGACACTGCTACTAGCAGATGATTTTCATTCACTTTTTAGGGACCACACCCCCCCCCTCCACCCCCAACCTCTTTCAGCTGGAACATCTGAGTGTTATGCTTGAAAATATTTGTATGGGTTGGTTGTTTGGATACCCAGGGTTTGCATTTTCACTCACGCAGATATTTTTATGTCACAAGACTCATTTCAGTGAAATATCTGCAGTTTTGTCACTCGTCAACAAAACAAAACCACGATGCCGAGTCTACCTTCGCTTGTGGGAAGGGGTTCATTGTGGTATTCATTTCACTAAAAAATCAATATTATTCTGCCCTGTCCATTAAATGAAGTGTTGAAAGTGTGTTATTTTTTCTATCTTTATTAGTATTAAATCGAAAATGCACATTTTTCTCCCGCTTTTCCATCTCTTAATTTTGATATCACCTTTCGCGCCTCCTCCGTTTTAATTTCGCTGCACACGAAGCTCGATAGGTTTTCCTTGACCTGATTCGGACACTCTGGTGGGATCCCCATGCCCCATCACTTATCGTTTACCTTTTCCCAGTGCATGACTAGTTCTGATGCGACTTGATCTTGCTCGTCTGTAACTCTGCCATCTACTTTAATACTCTGTGGGTTACTTCCTTTGTTACGTTTATTCACCCATTTCCAAAATACGTTCGAACTCGACCCCCTGTCGTTCTTATCGTCCTAATAAGACTGCTATTTCGTACTCTCCGATTATCGTCTTTAATCTTATTTACTTTATTTTGTGCTTGGTGATATTCTTCCTTAGCAACTGTGGCCTCATTGCTTTCCGCCCCCTTAAGTTTTCTACTTCTCCTGTATGCAGAACATTTAGCTTTTCTTCCCTTTATGGTCCTTTTCAGTTCTTCATTCACTCTGTACCCAAGTTCCCCTGTTGGCACCCTGACGTATGACAGTCTTGACAGACAATCTGATCGAAGTGTTTACCTGAAGCTACCTTTGACCTGGCATATCATTAACGTCAAAGATGGCTAATCGGCAATGGGCTTATTAATGAAGCACTGTGTTGTATCTGGTGCTTCATTCATTAAATTTTTTATGATTATTCCTATAATTGGTTTTTAGAATCTAATATTGTGTCCATGGAAATATTGCCTACCCACAGAAAGTGACCAGTCCACAGTAGCCGTACTGCATGTGATGTTTTGACCAAAAAATGTGACCTTTTGACCTTTTGGAAATACAACATTTTGGTCGTGTGAGGTTTTGATCAGCACCATCCAAACAATGCTCAGATCTTTTTAAGCACACTAGGAACCAGTACTAAATTTCCCAGGGCTCTCTACCACATAGACAAAGACAGTCCTCCTCTCTAGCTAGCCCCAAAGAAGGGTCATGTGTCTGCCATTATGTGTGTTAAGTGCATGTTCATCGCAGGAGCTCCATGTCCAATGATGGCAGACACAGTGGACCATTCCTCCGCTTCTTAGTTATTGGAAAGCATCACTGGACCAAACCAACAGTACAACATTGGCACTTAGTACTTACCTGGACTATCAACAACAGTGTCATAGTGGCAATTAATTAGCACACTTGAAGAAGATGGTACCTTCTTTGGTCCCAGTTTAACAACAATGTTTTTAAGATTTCTATAGACATGAGTCATGTCACCCAGAAATTTAATACTAAACGTTCCGGATACATTCTGAACATCGATTTCAACTTCATACTGTGGTTGCGACGTCAACTTGATGTATCGAACTTGTTCTAAAATATAGTTGTATGCTTCCACTTCATTTGCATGACTGCCTGAAGGCCGCGGTCCAAAATCTGTTAATTTCAGCAGGTGCGTCAAAGCATTCCCCTCAAAGAACTCGTCAGAAGAACTGGATGAGAATGACTTGGGAGTTGGATAGACACCGGTCATTCGGAAGCGCTGGAAGAGATACAACGCGAAATGAAAAATGACAATAATCGACCATATTTTATAACCAGGAAATAGAGTTTTTAGTTGTGTTCGAGATTCTGACCATTCCGATTGGAAATAGTCAGTACTTTTCGTATCATAGACATCATCGTCCTTTCGCCTTTTCCGAATGCCCGTATCTGCAATTGATTGAGTTGCCATAATATCCCTAACCGGACTTTGAGTCTTTATATCCGATTTCTATGGAACTGAAGGTCCGAGTGTACGGCAAGCCGGAAGGGAAATCAACTTACGACTTACGAGTTATGACTTACGACTTATGACTTACGAGTTACAAGCCGGAAGGGAAATCAACTTACGACTTACGAGTTATGACTTATGACTTACGACATTTTGATGTATAATTTGCGTATATTTAATTTGAAGCTTAGGAATATGACAGGTGAAAACTTCAAAATAAACAAAATTCCATTTCTTATATAACCTTTTAATACAGTAAACTGTGTTGGTGCAGATATGTAGAATGCTAGATTAGGACTTCCTTGGAATTAAAGAGAGGTATAGAAGGAAAAGAGGTTAGAGGATTAGGGAAAGGAGTCGGGAGTATAGCAGAAGTATTTTGAGTATTACTAAGGGACATCTTGGAAAAATTGCTTCCCAGCGGCTTCCAGTCTCGGTCCTTTTTTTGCTCCTGGTGGATACACTTTGATGGGTACCATCAATAGAGCTGGGAGGTTATGAAATTTTGCTTCGGTTTTGTTTGCAACTCGGTTTTGATTAAAGGATTCCGATTCGGTTTACGGTTACGGTTTCGGTTATCATATAGGAAAAAATCAATATTCTGATTCTGTTTGAACAACCTCTCACATGTATAAGCCTTCTCTGTATCGTTAAATAGTTACTATTCAGATTTTAATTAGCATCGATTATTATATAGTTACTACTCAGATTTCAATTAAAACATACAAATATGGATATCGTTAGAACCAGCTCAATGAGCTGGTTCTAATGATGTGCATATGTGTATGAGTTTTTTAGAAAATATTTAAATTAGTTGGTAAAGATGTGAAATTCTAGTATTTTTTTTAGTGTTTCGTGAAGAAATAACATGTCAGATGGAAAAACAAATTCTTCAATTCTCAAGTTTTGCCGTGTACTAGTACTTGATTGATTCTCTTCCACATGTTGTCTGCACATCCACATTAATAACCTGAAATTTCGGTTATTGAAATAGTATTCGGTTCGGTTTCGGTTTCTAGTTTTAATAACATAAAACAACTCGGTTTTCGGTTAACCTCCCAGGTCTAACCCTAAATTTTTAATGTGTCTGGTTTAAGGACTCTCGTCTTTTGACATGATTCTATCTGGAGCCATCGTTCCCACAAAACTCATAATGAGTGCGCAATAAGTGCCTAATGTGTGGTACGTATGAGTAAATAGGTTTCAGCATTGGAGTCGTACGAGAATATACTGTACCCAACATGCAACGCGTTATGTCGTCACGCCGAAGTGTACAGATGAGGATGACCACTATGCCCACCAGCTGAAGATCCAAACGCCCCCCCCCCCCCCCTCAGTATACTACTGGGGTAATCAGGTAGGTTGCGAAATAATGGAATGTACATTTTGTTTTACAGATCTTGCCTCAATTAAAGAACGCCTTCAAGTTTTGAGAAAGAAGAGGAATATCCAGTTAAAATCCTCCGTAAGTGATCATAACCCCTACCCCCACACATAACACCTCACACAAGTAACTTCTCTTGCGCTCTTTGCTCCGACTGCAAAATGATTTCTTACCGATTGTAAAGATAAAACTCAGGAACGATTTCTGAATGCATCGTGATATTCTAGAGGCCAGCGTGGTAATTTTATTGGAGCAAACGGATTTCCCAGTATGGTGTGATTTACAAAGTTGAGGGAGACTGGGTAGGGGGGGGGGGGGGGGGGGGCAAAGAGCTCTTCAAGTTCATGGTCTTTTGTATTGAGTCACTATATCACAGGAAGAGAATAAGCGTCAACAAATCGTTCGACTTGGAGGCTTTTTTTTATCGATTTGGACAGTGTTGTGGGGGTGTGAATCTTTGACGTTTCGTACACATGACGTTTCGTACACGCGACGATTCGTACACAAATAGGACGCTTCGTACACAAAATTTGAACGTTTCCTACACAAGGTGATCGTTTCGTACACAAATTAAATATAAGTTTGTTTTATAAAATTATTCATTATTTTATTTAAAATTATTTTTTAGTTTCATTATATAAAATTTTTCCTGTTTTGTACATGATGTTGATTTTTGATCACATATTAAATAGATTCATTTCCTTGATCTCTTTGATTTTTTGTTTGATTCACTATTTGATTTTTAAGATAAGTCGCATGTAAGTTAGTGAGGACACAGCATCCAATCTCCCTCGTTAGGCTGACGGATGACCTCCAGCCTTCAAAAAACCACATATTGGTGGCATGTTTTTCTTTTTTGTAACCGCTGCGGCGCGACAATGCTGTAGCTGCTTCCAAACCAGTGTTACTGTTTGGATTTCTCTTCTTCTGATATACAGTAGGTTGTGATAAACAAAATATTAGATACTAATTGTAATATCAGGTGCTGAGTAACACCTTCCCCAATCAGTTATCAAGTCCACATACCCCAAACTGCAAACTGGCTTTTCATGTTGCGCAGTCTAAAACAAACGAACAAGGACAAAATAGCTAATTGGGTCATAAGGGATTCCAAGAATCCTTCATCGTCCCTTTGCACCTTCGGTGTAAGGATTATAATGGTTAATTTGCCGGATGCATATTGCTGCTATGTTATTACAATGGTCACTTGGAAAACAGGTAACAATTGAACCTAATTGCTAATCAAAATAGGACTAGTCTGTGATTTCATTTCGGAGAAATCTTTTTAGGCTCCTTTGAAATGAAACCACAGAGTAGTACTATTGTTAAGGGCAAAGAAAAAAAAACAAGACAAAAATTTGCTGTAAATACAAAGTAAATAAAAATCGTGTTGGAATAAAATCAAAAAAATACAAAAACAACATGTCATTTTTGTGTTTTGCATGTATCACATTTTGTTTAAGATAAACATGGATTTATTTAAAATAAATCAATTTTATTCAAAGAAGAGTGATAAAAAGATGTGTGTACGAAACATCCTGGCACTTTGTGTACGAAACGTCCAAAAATTGTCGTGTACGAAATGCCCGTGTACGAAACGTCCTGCTCCCGTGGGGTGGGTGTAATTCTTTGTTGTTGATGAATATAAAGCTCGCGGGGCTAAGTTTGGTGCGCCAAAAGCATAGAGCAGAGTATTCGTCGCTGACTGATGTTATCCCTTGTATGTTTTTTGATGTATTCCATTGTATAGTAATAAGCAAAAATTCGGTTTAGTTTTTGTTATGCCTCTTCTTGCATACAAGTTCTTATACTAACATGAATGTATAATCTTTTCCTGTCGTTCCATATGTTATGCTATCTGTAGGTCAATGTTACAGAATGTAAATGTTGGCGTCTAAGTGGGGTGAGAGAAGGATTTGCGGGGTTAGTACAACCCCCGGCCTGTAACGATATAGCACTCCGTCTATACAACTTTCTTCTCGTGTCACCTACCCTGTAAAAATATACCGTATTTTTTATGGTAAAAGTATACCGGCAATCCAGTTGCCAGTATTTGTACCGTTGAAATTACGGTATACTGTAAACTGTCATACCGTAAAAATACAACAATACCGTCAAAATACGGTATACCCTAAACTATTATACCATAAACAATACTGTAAAATTGATGTAAACCGCAAATTGTTATACCGTGAAAAAGATCTCAACACCGTAGAAATTACGCTATACCATAATTTTTCTAACGGTAAAACAAAAAAATAGACAATGTGTAAATTACGATATACTGAATTTGTTTTACTTCGTAAAACGACCACAATACTGTAAATGACAATGTGAAGATGAAGGTACACCATAATTTTACGAATAGAATGTAAAACTAAGGTAACACCAGAAAATTGACGACTTATTCAAATAAAAATGACTGCAACTCCAATATCACTTTTAAAGAAAAGCATACTATATGTAAAAATATACTTGCAGGGATTTTTTGTTCTTTTGCCCAAAATGATGACATTGAGAAAAAATTAATTTTCGGAAAGGTTGAAAACAAAATGACTTGAATACTGACAATCAAAATTCACAGTCTGAAAGACCATAAATTAGGGACTAAGGACTAGACCTAAATAACATAAACAATCAGAAGAAGAGTTATTATATTTGATATAGAATCTTTATTACCGTAAGATGACCAATTACATAACTTCAATACTTTGATATAAATTGTAACAAAATCAACAAAAAATGTATATTCAACAATATAAAACAATAAAAAAAATCAATGGTTTAACTGTGGAGTTGAAGGTTCTGGTCACCATGTGGATGCTGATGCTGCAACACACATATTCTCCCACCCAATGATACAGCAACATGCTAGATATATTTGTATTATTATGGGAAGGTAGAAAGGTAAAGGATATTTCCGTAAATACAGATCATTTATACGGGCAAAACTACCCCTGGGGTTTGTGCATATAGTAAATGGTTTTGTGTTTTAAAATTATATGCAAAAGACTCCAAAGGATAATCTCTGGGCCATCAACAACATACCCTGCAAGTCCCGTGGAAGTCAGCTCATTCAGCATGGAGAATATAGAAGGTATAATATGGTAAATGGTTTTGTGTTTTAAAATTGCATGGAAAAAAACCTCAAAGGCAATTCCGGTTTCAACCTACATACATCCTGCAAGTTTAGTGAAGATCCACCCAGGGACCTAGGCGAATCGAGGAACAAACAGACAAAAATACTAAATGGTTTTGTGCTTTAAAATTATATGCAAAAAACTACAAACGGTAGTCTTGAGGCCATCAACAACATACACTCATTCAGCATTATTATTTAATATTATTTATTGGTGTTTAACGACACATTAACAGCCAAGGTCATATCGTGTCGGTGGCAGGTTTATTGGTGGAGAAACCCGGAGTACCCGGAAAGAACCACCGAGCAACGACGACTCATTCAGCATGGAGAATATTGAAAGTGTAGAATGATAAAGGATTTTGTGTTTCAAAATTTTATGCAGAAGCCCCTCAAGGACAATTACTACATGGGTCAACCTATATACACCCTGCAAGTTTGGTGAAGATCCGCCCAAGGACCTCGGAGGGGTAGAGGAACAAACAGACAAACAGAAATTCCAACTCGTAAGTCATAAGTCATAAGTCGTAAGTCATAACTCGTAAGTCGTAAGTTGAAATTCCAACTCGTAAGTCATAAGTCATAAGTCGTAAGTCATAACTCGTAAGTCGTAAGTTGAAATTCCCTTCCGGCTTGCCGTACGAGTGCATGCCTGTGCACGCGTATTCAAGCTGGAAGCGTCCCGCCACAGCACAAACTGTAAAATTGGGTCGTAGTAAATAGAGACCGTTAGAGACTGTTAGAGACCGTACCAAACATACCTTTTAAATTGTCAAATAAGCCATGGAATACAATTGATAATGTCGAAATACGGGTGTTTAAACGATTGTAGGACAAAACACCCTCGAGACAAAACACCCTTGGACAAAACACCCTCAGACAAAACACCCTCGTGACAAAACACCCTTGGACAAAATACCCTTGGTCTAAAGCACTTTTGGACAAAACGCCCTCACTGTTTTATTTCATTGGTTTGGGTGTGTGTTGATGGGTAGAGTTGTTTTACAAGATACATATGCTGCATCTTTTTTATCTTTACTGTCATAAAATCTATCAAAGTGTATGGCTTAGTTATGAAAACAATAAAAAAATTTTGGTGATCAATTCTTACTAATCCTAACTACTTTCATGGGTAGAGTTGTTTTTACAAGATACACATGCAACATCTTTTTATCTTTACTGTCATATTTTCCATCCGGATACCGTTTAAACACACTTGAACGACGAAGAGATGAAATGGTTTCGCGCGCCGCAGGCGCGCAGGGAAGCTGTGGGGCAAGCCCCTTTCGGCCCTCTGTGACTGTTGAGATCAGGAGGCTGCGCGTCTGGGCATGTGGAAGAAGGAAAAGGATCGAGTACTCAGCAGATGTCTTAGGCTAGAGTGTTGGGTTGTCTTCGTGTAGGTTGTTGACTGAACCCTCGGATGAGGACCAGAGCGAGAGGGGATCCTCTCACAAAGGTGCTACCTCTCCCCGAACGATGAAAAATTTAATGACAGTTAAATATATGAGTACATTTTGGAAGGGTATTAGTGCCACATCAGGCCACATGAAAATTTTTTTTATCTCTTACGTAGGAGACAAAACATTTTCTCAGGTGACACTAATACGCTTCCATCGGATGGTTTTCGGCCATTGGCAATTTTGTCAATTTGAAAACACCATTTTTTTTTATTCTGAATGAAAGCGACACCGAAGGCCACCGGTAATCTCATTAAAATGATAATGCAAATGTTATTATTATCAGCTTATGTGAAATAAATAGATTTAGACAACAATAATTCATACACAAGAAGACTGAATTAACTGCAATTTCGTTTGAAACAGTATGAATTAGGTGGTCATCGGGGGTGAAAGCGGAGATCGAATTTGAAAATCTAGTCCCCCCCCCCCCCCCCCACACACACACAAAAAATGCCCCTGAATTTACTGAAAGAAAAACAACTTTATAAACATCCACCCTAGTCTAATTTAGGGTAATTAAGGGTTGTCCGATTTTAATCATGCTTTGCAGTGCGACAGTAGGAATTTTTAGAGTGGCCATCGCGACGGTGACCTTCGGTAGCATTTGAAAATAAGTTTTTTTTTAAATAAAACAACTAATTTGAAGAACGAGTGTTAATAACAATAACACTTTGGCCGCCGCTGATTTGTCGCGGTTCTCTGATGAGAAGGCCTTGGTTACCCCTGTGCTCCCAACTGCCTCCCCATTCCCACGCTTCTTCTCTCCTCCCAACACTTGGAGACGAACTGCTTGATGACTTCCTTTGCCCCATTTTCCCCAATCTCTCCGATTAGCATATTAACCCTCTCTTTAGAGCCGCTCGCTAACCACATGCCCTTCATTCTCCCATCCCACTTCCCCATTATACTCCCATTGAATCTTATTCTTTTAGACTGGTATTTTGGGCATTCTAGAAGAAAGTGTTCCAGGGTCTCCATCACGCCCAAATTACACATCTGACGCTCCTTTTCGCTGTTTTTCCCAATTTTTCACCTCAGTCCAGGGACCGCGACTTCAGCTTGAACAACAGTGCCTTCCCCCCAAGGTGTCATCAACGTACTCTTCAAAACCAGGCTTCTCTTTATCACGCAGGTCACCCAACGACCTCTTTGATTTGACCCCCCCCCCCCCCCTCGTCAATTAAGGCTACCATCGTCCATGACCCTTTCTCTAACGATTGTTTTACCCTGGTTTGCCCCTACGTCTAAGTCGGGATCTCCAGTGAGTAGTTCTCTATTTGCTCCCTGGCTTGGACCATCCACCATGTCTTGATATTTGAATTGAAAATTCTCTGGAACATTACTTTACACAATCGGCTGTCGGAGAGATAAATTTACCAAAGATAACCGAGCTTCAATAAGTCTATCCTGTCCTTGATCCTAATCCACCCAAGCTCACCCCTGATTCCTTCTATAGTGCTGCGGCATTACTCGATCTCGTTATCCATCGGCCTCCATCGTTCTGCAGGGTTTTCAAGCTCTTTACAACCGTCTGGTTTTGGGGTACCACTTCCGTACCATATGTTATACTTGGCAGACCCACCATTTCCCTAACAGTTTTCCCCACGAAAACTTTATTGAAACTGTTTCTCCCTATAAGTTTCATTTGGTTAAGGATTCGCCTCCCCTTCAGAATCAATTTATTTGTGTGGTTTTGGTAGATGCCTCTTCCTGTGATGTTTATATTTACCCCCAGATACTCGTAGTCACCTGTCTCTCCTACACCAAGAAATTTGCTGCTACCTTCCGGAATACAGAAACATCTCTCACTCACTCACTCTCTCTCTCATCTTCTTCGGGTCGATCTATTTGCAGTCAGTTCCTCAGTGAATTGTGCGCGCGAAGGTGTTATTAATCCTTTGTCTTGTTGGCACTCAATTGGATTACAGTGTTGTCCTCGACATTACTCTATTGTTAATAATTGATTTTTTATTGATTGCATCCATTAATTTTTTGAATGAAAAGCCTGAGCGCGCCAAAGGCGCACCGGTACGATGCACAGGTACTCGGCACAAGCTGGGAAATCGAAAGAAAAATTATATTTGAGACCATTTTTGATCTATGCTGACATGCCCCCTGTAATGGTATATAAATATTAACAAGGTAAACAACTCGCTTTTCGAAAACGATAGCACTCGTCTTCGTCCCCCCCCCCCCCCCCCTCAAATTTGATTCACACATCGTATCCAACAATACCCAGTATCAGTGGAAAGGGGAATGAATAAGCTTTACAGTGGTGTATTACATTACCGTTGGGTGTTCTTGGGTTGTTCATGATAACTGGGAGAAGTCGCAGAAAAGGCCGAAAAACATTTAGTCGGACGAGAAAGTGCACAGTGAAATGAGGTTTACGAGCGACAATTATCCGATTTATTATAAATAATTGTATATGGAGGGCAGATTCAAATATTAACCGTATACCTTTATCCATTACTAATCTCGGATCCACATTTATTAATTTCTGGAGTTCACATTTAACATTTATAAACTTTTTAGTCGTAACTTTGACATCTTTTCCCAAGTAACATAACATAATATAACCTAACATTTATTAGCATAAAACATCCTATACAGGACAGTATGCGATAATCTACAAGTAACATGAACAAAACTAGTACTCAAAATATTACAATTTCATCCACCAATTTTCCATCATCAAAGTACTATATTTTTATTAATTTGATACGAAAAAGATCGTGGAGACGTGAACTAGAATTTCCAATACACATCACTAAACATATCATAATCGTCTGGCGAAAAAATCCCGGATCACGCTGCAGATTTTATGGCATAAACTGGGGGTTCTATTTTCAAATATTAATTTGAATTTCTCAAATATACTCAGATCAATAAAACCGTCAATCTCACTGTTCATCAGAACAAATAGTTCTGATCGAAGCTCTGAATAATGTGTACATTCAATAAGAAAATGGTATTCGTTTTCTATTTTCCCGGGGTTTGCTTCACAGTGAGTACATATCCTGTCGATAACAGGCTTCGGCGGTTGATAATGTCGCCCTTTTTCAATAGCTAACTTATGATTGCTGATACGAAGCTTAGTGAAAATTTCCCGGTCTTCCGCCGTGTTCGTTTCCACTAAGTACGTTTCCATTGAATAGTCATTTTTAAACAGCCTATAAGTTCTCAGTTTATTATCTCCATTCTTTTTGCAGTTCTCAAACATTGACTTCTTGAACGTGTTTACATGCTGCAAGCGCAAATTGTACTTGAGCTTACCTATAACATTAGTGTTAGTGATAACTGGATGTTGAGGGACAGCGAGACGGTATCTTTCCAGTAATTTGAAAGGGGATTCCGGTTTGCCTTTACGATTTCTTTGTTCAGCTACCACATTCCACATCAGGTCATTTTGATTCTCAGATATTTTGATTGCGAAAGAAGCCATCCTACTTACCGCCTCGATATATAGCGGATATCGACCAAGTTCTGCGCGGACCGCATGGTTGGAGGAAAATTTCCCAACCCCCAAGACTTTTTTACAAAAGGAAGTGTGTAATTTTTCACAGGCTATGTTGTAACGCTTACCGTACGTTATTTCTGATCCCCAGACTTCACACCCATATAAGGCTAAAGGTTGAATTAATTTATCAAACAGCTTTGACATTGTCTTTATTGGAACCCGTGAAGTTTCGTTAAATGCACGAAAAAGTGAGTATAAAGCTTTTTGGGCTTTAACAACCAAATCATTTTGGGCTTTAGAGAATGTACCATCTTTTGAGAATTTTATTCCTAGATATGTAAATTCGTCAGCCATATCAATACGCTTGTCTCCGATAAAAAATATTGGTTGCTTTTGTGCTTCATTAACTGACGCAGATCCAAATCTTAAACATTTTGTTTTTCCTACGTTTATTTGCAGCATATTAGTTTCAGTATAATTGTGGAGCTTGTTGAGGCACCGTTGAAGCCCTTTCTGGCTATCAGATATCATTACAAGATCATCTGCAAAAAGAAGATGATTTAATTTGTAACCACGAATCCACACAGGATCACACAAATTGTCGAAAATGTCTTTTATGTCTTCAATAAAAACTTTAAATAGAGAGGGAGATAAGATGCACCCCTGACGGACACCTACAGAAGAGAGGGAGGCTGGTCCCAACCCAATAGAAGTTTTAGTCAAATAAAAGCTAGATTCATACATAGATTTGATCACGTTGAATACTTCACCACTCACACCTATATGTTGAAGTTTCAACATGAGCAATTCCCTGTTCACCGAATCAAATGCTTTGCGAAAATCAACAAAAGCAGCATACAGTGTTTTTTTTTTGAAAATTTGTATTTGTCAATAACCGTTTTCAAAACAAAGGCACTATCTGTGGTCCCTTTTCCTTTGCAAAATCCAAACTGGTTTTCGCCAATAATATTGTTATCATCTATAAAATCAGATAATCTTTGGTTGATAATTTTGTTGAACAATTTTCCGATAGCGGAACTTACAGCAATGGCCCTATAATTGTTTGGATCATTGCGATCACCCTTCTTATATATTAAGGAAAGAACAGACTTACTCCAATCTTCCGGATAACAACCAGAAGTTAAAACTTGGTTGAAAAGTTTTGATAAACTATCTGTCATGCATGGACCAACTGCTTTCAGCAAACTGTTACTAATATTGTCAAGACCCGATGCTTTCCCACTTTTCAATTCGCGCAACTTTGAAAGTATTTCCGATGGTGTGATAGGAGTATTGTTCAACTTTATTTTTATTTTCGGACAATAAAATGAATTATCACCATTAATAACGCCAGTATCTCCATTTTTAGAGTACAATTTGGAGAAAAATTCTACTGCGGTGTCGGGATTAAGTTGATTGTCACAATTCTTCTTTTGTCGCAGTTTGTTAATAAGGTCCCAGTATTGTTTTGGGTCGCTAGATTCCAAATCATCCAATTGTTTGTACAACGCACAAAAAAATTGTTTCTTTTTAAACTTTGTTTCCTTTTTGTATGCCTTCCGTATTGTAAAATACTTGATTCGTAAACCATCATTGGATGGATCATGCCGCATTTCATTTATAACTTTGTTTAAATCATTTTTCAAAGTTTTGCATCTATCATCAAACCACCGCCGTTTACGCATTGTGTTACCCTTACGGACCGGTAATCTCATGCACGCAGAATTGTTGATTGATTTCAAGATTGACATGAAATCTTGCACAGCTTCAGATGTACCCTTACAATCAATGCTGTAATCATTTCTTAGGAATTTGTTATGTTCAAGTTTAACCTTACTGTTATTAAGACGTTGTATAGCTTTCTCGTTGCTGTCTGATGTCCATTTCAGTTCAGTTTGTTTTGAATATTTATATTTGTATTTTCCCTCCGTTGACAGGTTGCATTTAACATCATATTTGAAGTGAGTAACAAGCTGACAATGATCGGAAAATTCAGAGGGCAATTTTACGCAAAAATAATCGACATCACAGAAAAACATTTCCGATATAATAACGTAGTCAACAACACTGGCTCCATTATATTGATAGCTCGTGAAATGACCTAGTGTGTCTCCCACTTTTCTCCCATTAACTATCCGCAAACCCACATTTCTACACATTGCCAAAAGTTGATTACCGAATACATTAACATGTCGATCCATGTTTGCTCTTAGTTTCTCAGTGTTTGTTATTATCGCCTGCAACGTGATCCGGTTTCTCTCCAATTCTGGCATTAAAATCACCAGCAAGTACAACCATATCATGAACTTGATATTCAAGTAAATGCGTTTGAATATTTTCAAAGAGTTTCATTTTCATTTCTCTTCTTGTATTCCAGTAACTTGAATTGCTTGGGGGAACGTATGTAGATATAAAAACAATCTTGTTGTCCAAACCAAACATCTTTCCTTTAAATTCAACGCACAATGCAATTTCATCTATCATTTTTGTCTTTTCAAAAAATGGTTTGAAACATGTTTTATAATAAAAGACAATACCTCCTCTGTCTCCATTTTGCCTAGGAAGTTCGACTTGCTCATACCCAGGTAAATGAACGTCGCTCTCCTGGTTTTGCCAGGTTTCAACTAATGTAATGAAATCATATTTAGTAATACACTTTAAAAAATCTGGATCTTGGAGTTTGACTCCCTGGACATTCCAAGCTGTGAAAGTCGCCTTCTTCGGCGTAATAGTTCTCTGATTATTCAATTCAATCATTATTGAAGCTAGGTACTATTGAAGTCGGAGCATAATGCGATGTTGGGACTAACATTCATATGAAATTAATAATCGTTATGAAACAAACGATGTAATAGTGACCGATATGGCTACGCTTATGGGTATTTATGGCAAAGACAAGAATACTTGAATTCCAGTACTTGTATAGAATACGCACTCAAACCGGAATAAGACGTTCGATAAATAATTTGTATACATTTAGATTGGATAAAACTACACATCATACGTCGTATTGTAAATACGGCGTATAAGTTCAATGTCATCAAATCAAAATGTAACTGCTTTTAACTGGAATGCGTTAGCATATAGAATATTGTTACAGAGCCAAATAAAGTGCAATCAACATATTGGTTATGAATGTTCTGCTGCTCAAATATAAGACATTCTGTATACAGTATATACCTATATATACGGTATATCAGAATGAAGTGTGAACAAATATCTATCACAGAATATCATTCCCGTGACACTACAGGTACTACATTTGATAAAACTGCACGTAATTCAGAGATAGCCCTCTGCATTGAAAACATCATTTTGTGTACATCAACTGCCATCTCCCTTCCTGGTATCGCTGAACGATCTATGTATGAATTATATTTCTGAAAGTTACCAACAAATGATTCACGTCCTCCCTGTGTCACAAATCTATTGTTATACAAACACTCTTGATCTTTTGGGGTACCATACATTATTTCTCTCCCAAGAATTTTGAGACCCTGGTCACTCGGATGCCAATTATCATAAAAGTTTGACCGACTGACAAACCCGCCGCGACTTGAAAAGCTTGGCGCGTGATCAATAAATATACAATGCATTTTGTCACAAACACTGCGATAACATTCATTTGTCTCAAATATAACCCTATTCGCCCCAGCACGACTTGGAGTTGGTAGCACTGACGAAACTCTGATTGATGCATCGGGATATATTCCCCGAATCAATGCAAGCACACCTGTTAATTCCCTGACATCCGTCCGAATTCCGTGCCGACAAGAATTAATGCATACGTGAATTGTAATTTTATGCACATTTTCAATAGGATCTGTTGACTCAAACCAATCACGGAGGCCTTCTAATCTGAGACCTCCAATCCAAACTTTCCTAACAAATTCACCATCAACTGCCAATCGACGAGCATTCAAATAGTGCAAAACAGAATCCCCAACGACAAGATGTACTTTTTTCACCAATCCATGTCGCTCATTTCGTTGAAACTCAGATGCGATACGCGACGATCGTTTCTTCTCATCACGTGTACATGGCAGATCATTTTCACCGACTGAATTTTCTAAAATGTCAAATCTGTTGGATGTTTCAACATTGGAAATAATATTTTCAGCTACGAATGACTCACAAAAGTTTGGGCATACCTGTGAAGCACCGTTGTTCTGACTGACATTACGATCGAGTGGATTGTGCTTGAAACTATGAGACTGCGTAATTTTTTTCTTTTTAGAGGAACTAACATTATTCTTCGTTTTACATTGAAGTTCACTTCTTAAAATTTGCTGTGAATTTAAATTGTTCATTTTAAGTTCAACATTTTCTTTCTTCAACTCTTCAACTTCAACCTCCAAATTGCGTATACGTTGATTGAATTCATCCTCCATTTTTAACTGCTCCATTCTGATATCTTCAATGTGAGACTGGAGCTCCGTTATTGTCATACTCATCCTGAAGGAAGATGATGCTGCACTATAGTTGAGCCTTTTTCGCGACTTCTGAGTTTCTCTGACAGTTGGTGTAACGAAACTAGCATGATGTTTATTGTGTTTATTACCTGTACTATGATAAATAGAAGATGGAGTTTTTAATGTTTTTAATGAGGTGTTCTCGTTGTTTGGGGAATCGTACCCTGCAGTGCTGTGTGAAAACTCTGACAACGAATTTGATGTTGAAATTTCAAGTCCAGTTATATCACCATTATATTTCTCGTTGAATCCTAGTTGATGTACAATTGGGAGTTCTGATTCAAGCCACCAGTCTATACTTGTTCTCGTACCTTGTATCATTATTTTATTGTTAGTTCTGTAAATGTGAATAGTCGCCTTCCTCTTCGGCTTTCTTTTGGAAATAACAATAACATCCCCGACGACAACTCCTTTTTGGTCAGAAATTATTTTCCATACTGCACCATTTTTCTCAGTTTTCTTTGCCGCGTTCCAGTATCGAGACACAAATTCGCCATTGTATTTCTCAAAACGATTACTATCAAACTTGATGGTGACACATTTTCCTCGATCTTTAGTTTCTGAACACTCAGTGTCGTTAACATCGTTCTTTTTTCTCAAAACCCTGTTAACGTTCAGTTCATATGGGAAAACATCCATGGACACAGATCCTTTCGGCAAACCTTTAACAGCCAATTCCGGGGTAGACATTATAAAGAATTAATTCCTGATGATCACATTTATCAGACACAACAATAAAACTAGCACATCACTTACAAATATCGAATACATAGTCCCATCACCGCTCACTTCCGTCTTCAATAGTTACAAATAACTCTATACCATTATAATAAATAATATCGGAGCAGGAGCAATTTCTGTTGCGGCCATATCGCACGACGTCATGACGTTTCAAGTTGACCTGAGTGGACGGCGTCCTTGGATACGCGACTTGCGCAAAAGCTTTCCCCATTCTCCCAATGGCCTATTTTCATCGATGATTTTCTCGGCATAAATAGTAGCCAATGGGATGTCATTGTGCTTCTATGGATGCCGCTAGCTTTTTTAATCAAGGGAACGTTAAAAAAAATGTATAAACGGCGAATGTGAACTCCAGAAATTAATAAATGTGGATCCGAGATTAGTAATTGATAAAGGTATACGGTTAATATTTGAATCTGCCCTCCATATACAATGGGACCTCGAATTATTTATAATAATTTGGATAATTGTCGCTCGTAAACCTCATTTCACTGTGCACTTTCTTGTCCGATTAAATGTTTTTCGGCCTTTTCTACAACTTCTCCCAGTTATTATGAACAACCCAAGAACACCCAACGGTCATGTAATACACCACTGTAAAGCTTATTCATCCCCCTTTCCATTGATACTGGGTATTGTTGGATACGTTGTGCGAATCAAATTTGAGGGGGGGGGGGGGGGGGACGAAGATGATTGCTATCGTTTTCGAAAAGCGAGTTGTTTACCTTGTTAATATTTATATACCATTACAGGGGCACGTCAGCATAGATTCAAAAATGGTATCAAATATCATTTTTCTTTCGATTTCCCAGCTTGTGCCGAGTACCTGTGGTACGATGTTGGATTTCTCTTGCCGCTCACAGGTACTAGGCGCGGAAATCGAAATAAAATTATATCTGATAGCATTTTTGGATCTATAAGATTGGACGGTATATAAATATTGACGTTAATATTTATATTCCATCATGGGTGTACGGCAGCATCGATCCAAAAATGCTAGGCTATCGGATATCTTCTCTTTTTTTTTCGATTTCTCAGCTTGTACCGAGTGTCTGTTGCGACTCTATTAACTTTATGTGCTTATGAATTCACCGGAGTTCTCCAACAAACCAGACCCCCAACAATCACGCAGACCCGCCCCACCCCCCTCCCTCCACCCTCTAAAATACACTTGCGCAGAATCTTAGTTTTTGGTGAAATATTTTCATTTCCTGTATTTATCTGTATTGCTTGGTGAGGCGGTCATTCAAAGGTGCGTCGATTTCACTTAAATTATCCGAAGACTTATTCTAAGCCCAGGAATGGAGACAGTATTTACACCAGTAACGAAAATCGTTCCCAGTTTAGAGAAATTTACGAAATGCGTTCCCCACCAAACACTAAGCAAGGAAGCAAGGATTGAAACAAGCTTAGAACTTACACTCATAAACTTCGGGGAAGTAATTTTGTTTTGTATATTTCTTTTTTCACCAACAAACACAGGTAAGAGAGAGAGTTGAATATTTTTATTTGAATATAAACTAGGGTTTGGTACGTTATATTGAAATTAAAAAAATAATTCCAATTGGCAGTAGCGAAGAGATTTAAATATGGGAGGGATTATTTCCACATACGTATGTGGTAATAAGCAACCCCCACCAGGGAAAGCATTAGTACCACATACGTGTGTGGAAATAAGCAAACCACAGGGAAAGCATTAGTACCACATACCTTTTTATCCAGGTAAAATTTGCTTGTGTGACTGTGTTGGAAGATGAAATGGTTTCACGCGCCGAAGGCGCGCGGGAACGCTGCGGGGCAAGCCTCTTTCGACCCTCTTTAACCGTTTAAGAGCTTGTAGCTACATGTCCAGGCGTTTTGAAGCAGGAAAAGGATTGGGTACTCGGCAGATGTCCCGGGTTAGATGATCAGAAGAGTGTCGGCTTGTCTTTGTGGTGGTCGTTGACTGAACCCTCGGATGGGGACCAGAGCGAGAGGGAGGTCCTCTCACAAAGGTGCTAGCTCTCCCCGAGGGTGTGATGGTATTTTCGGGCAAGTAAAGTCTGCCACTTAGAAGGATAGTCATAATGTGGTGGAGGGCCATCATTGGCAGTAGAGTCTGCCTCAGGGGGTTGATGGAAACTGGAGTTGGTTCGTTTTCTGGATTTCAGTTGAGTGTATCGTTGGCTCGTGAATGAAAAACAACAACGGCCCCTTTCGGGGACCACCCATAGCAAGACACGAACTTCCCTGGTTCGGGGACAGGCCTGCATTGGAACCTATTTGGCTGGGTCATGATGCGCTCACCAGGCGCTTTACAAAAAGGGGTAGAAGTGGGGCGGAGGATCAACGCTCGCCTCTCTGGAGGTGGATGACCACTTCTAGGGATGGAGCGGAGGATGTTCAGAGTCCATAGCGGTTACCGTGTTCCATATCGGTTATAGTTTTCCATAGCGGTTTGCGGGGTGCTGGAGATCAAAAAGAAAGCATCTCTGTGTACCTGCTAAAAGAAAAGAGGCAGAATTAGTCAATAGATAAAATTATGTGATGACATTGTGGATGACAGCTTGTAAACTTCCTGTGTCCTGTTCCCAGATTTTGTTCATTTTTAGGCTTTGAATTTTAAATGATTTAGCTGAGTCGGAGAAGGCAGCCCATCTGGTAAATGGTCACAGCTGAGCCGTTTTCACTGCCTGTTTGTTCACCTTCTCTTTCCCAGTTTTTGTTTTTTTTTAGACGTTGCATTTTTAAAGATTTAGTTGAGTCGGCGAAGGCGGCTCATCTGTTAAATTGTCACAACTTAACCGTTTTCACTGCCTGTTTATTCACCTTCTTTTTCACAGTTTTTGCTTATTTTTAGACGTTGAATTTTTAATGATTTAGCTGAATCGGCGAAGGCATCCCATCTGGTAAATGGTCACAGCTGAGCCGTTTTCACTGCCTGTTTATTCACCTTCTATTTCCCAGTTTTTGTTTATTTCTAGACGTTGAATTTTTAAAGATTTCGCTGAGTCGGCGAAAGCATCCCTTCTGGTAAATGGTTACAGCTGCGCCGTTTTCACTGCCTGTTTATTCACCTTCTCTTCCCCAGATTTTGTTCATTTTTAGACGATGAGTTTTTAATGATTTTGCTGAGTCGGCGAAGTCAGCCCAATCTGGTAAGTGGTCACAGCTGAGCCGTTTTCACTGCCTGTTTATTGACCTTCTCTTTGTCCTTAAGAGTACTTATCTGGGCATATATACTTGTGGTAATTTGGTTGATGAGTTGGTCGCGTTTTTTAGGCTTTTGACGGCTGTCGCAAATGTCCTGGAGTTCGGCTATTAGTTGGATGTCGGCGAGCCGGATGTGATTTTTCACGGCTATGGAGGCGAGGCGATCCTTTATGGGGAGGTCAATGCAGAAGCATTTCTCGACCAAGACATGTATTTGTGCCCAGTATAAATGTCACATGTATTGCTGTCGAGGGTTATGGGACAGGGGCATCTTCCCACATCATGTGTATCAAAGAAATGCCATGTTTTTAATCTATATTTTTTATATTTGGGAAATTGTGAAATTTTCCAAATACAAAAAAAAATATATTTGCATTAAATATATGTTTCCTAAGTATCCTTAATCAATAACAATAATGATATGCATATAAATATTTTTTTATCAAATAAAGTGCTTTTCAGTAAATAAATGTTTTCTTATTATTCTTAATCAACCCTTAATCAATAACAGTAAATAGTTGATCTAACAGGAATTGGTCTTGTGGGAATTGGCCTAGTGGGAGTTGGTCTAAAGGGAATTGGTCTCGTGGGAAGACACCGAATAACAATGTCTATTCCAGCAGACTTCAAAGCATACCAGCAAAAAGATAACTGTATGGATTCATTTCTTTGCTTTAGCTTGTGTTTAGAGAATAGTAGTAGTGTATGTTCCCCTACAGGGAAAGGTTGGGGGACCTCGGTGGGGGACCTCGGAAGTGACGTCATGTCACGTGACGTAGTGGCGCCATGTTGTGTTGTCATGGTAACCCGCGTGAGCGGCCATGTTGTGACGTCATCTCCATAGTGATACGTGGTGGTAGTACGCATGCGCAGCGCGTGTTGTTAGGGTGATACGAGCTTCCGTCGTCCATTTTGTATACTGGAAGCCGCCATCTTGGTTTCTATGGTCGCACGTGATTGCTATGTTACCTAAGGCCTACAATAGGATAGGGGTATGTTCGGTGGGTATGTTCGATTGAATCGGAGTAAATCTGATTACCACAAACAACCCGACAATCCCCCAAATCACCAAAATCCACCCAAAATCACCGAAATTGACTTTATTTCCCCAATTTATCAGCTTAGCACGTAGTGCTATAGTACTAAGAAGTACAAGGGGGTGCATTCGATTGAACAGGAGAAATGTTCTGGATTAGAATTCTCCCAGAATCCCTTTTTGGATCCCTATCCCATGACGTTTTTCCCATTAAAAGACAGGTTCCTTTGGTAATTACCCAGAATTCTCCGCTTCTATCTATATATGCAATAGTTATCGTTTATCTGGTCATGTTCCTTTATTCTAGAGTATACTCCAGTAGCATAGAAGAGCCAATCAACTGGAACAGTTTGCCTTCTTATTGCTATATTTAGCAATTTCTGGTCTATTCTTGTTAGTCCTGACCCTATTCTAAGTACTCTTGTTGTTTCATTTATCTAGATTATAACTAACCAATCAGATTGCTTGATTTCCCATAATCTCTATGCAGGGTTATCTCCCTTGTGTATAACAAAAGCCTATATCCAATGGCCATATCCCAGGGAATCCCATTTTTTGCAAAACATCTGTGGCTATGGAATCCCTTTTTGTCATATGTGCTTATGTGAAAAAGCACAATGTGACACAATGTGACCTAGCACAAAGGCACATGCTTTATGTGCCGATATGTGCTTATGTGAAAAAAAAACAATGTGACACAATGTGCCCTATCACATAGGCACATACGGGTATCTGATGATACCTTTGGCCTGGTATTGTATTATTTGAGGATACCTATCGAGGATACCTACTGGAGAATCCCTTTTTGTCATATGTGCTTATGTGAAAAGGCACAATGTGACACAATATGCCCTATCACATAGGCACATGCTTTATGTGCCGATATGTGCTTATGTGAAAAGGCACAATGTGACACAATATGCCCTATCACATAGGCACATACGGGTATTTGAGGATACCAATGGGCCCGGCATTGTATTATTTGAGGATACCTATTGAGGATACATATCGAGGATACCTTTTGGAGAATCCCTTTTTTTGTCGCATTAGGCTATGTAAAAGCCCTCAACGGGTCTAATGTAGTCTTACCAACCGCTTCCATCTTGTCGCCAAAGCTCCAAGGCCATTACAGGTCTATGGCCTATCTGTCCTATCATTAGCTTCTACAGCAGTCTTGTTCCATTGCGGCCTTGTACCAGTACTATTGGCTTCTGTTATTCTGCCCCATATCTCATCCATTACTTCCCAGCTATACCTATCTCAGTCTCGACTATAACATTGATCAAGGTTGAATCAGATTTCCCCTGTATACATATAAGGCATTCCGTTATTGAGATTCCTAGCCGAGTCCGTAAAATTTGGATTCCGTGTTTTAACATCGACACTCGAGGGCATGGAAAGGGATTGGTAACACTCAATGACTACAAGACTCTGAACAGAGACAACCAACCACTACAAAATAACAAAGGTACAGAACAAAGATCCAACACAACCAAGATCGAAGTGAACAGAACTGATTTATGAACAGATACAAGACAACTGTTCGAATGAAGTGAACGAAGATCCAACAGAACCAAGATCGTAGTGAACATAACAAAGTTTTCACCTGAATGAACTGTAATCCCTAAATATAACCCAATGTTAACCCCCTTGAATTGAACAAACCTGAATGAACCCTTTGAACTGAATAAAGTTTAGAACTATAACCCCTAAATATAACCCTTTGAACTGAATGAATGAACTATAACCCCTATGACGGTATTAACACCCTTGAACTTTTTGAATTTTTTGAATGAACTTTTTATATCTAATATAAATAAACACACTTTGAACTGAATGAATTTTAAACTTAATGAAAATATAACGAAAGGTGATCTGAATTTTTAAACTACAACCCATTGAACTGAATTCTTCTAATAGGGGAGGGAAATACCCTCGAGTATTGATGTTAAAACACGGAATCCAAATTTTACGGACTCGGCTAGGAATCTCAATAACGGAATGCCTTATATGTATACAGGGGAAATCTGATTCAACCTTGATCAATGTTATAGTCGAGACTGAGATAGGTATAGCTGGGAAGTAATGGATGAGATATGAGGCAGAATAACAGAAGCCAATAGTACTGGTACAAGGCCGCAATGGAACAAGACTGCTGTAGAAGCTAATGATAGGACAGATAGGCCATAGACCTGTAATGGCCTTGGAGCTTTGGCGACAAGATGGAAGCGGTTGGTAAGACTACATTAGACCCGTTGAGGGCTTTTACATAGCCTAATGCGACAAAAAAGGGATTCTCCAAAAGGTATCCTCGATATGTATCCTCAATAGGTATCCTCAAATAATACAATGCCGGGCCATAGGTATCCTCAAATACCCGTATGTGCCTATGTGATAGGGCATATTGTGTCACATTGTGCCTTTTCACATAAGCACATATCGGCACATAAAGCATGTGCCTATGTGATAGGGCATATTGTGTCACATTGTGCCTTTTCACATAAGCACATATGACAAAAAGGGATTCTCCAGTAGGTATCCTCGATAGGTATCCTCAAATAATACAATACCAGGCCAAAGGTATCATCAAATACCCGTATGTGCCTATGTGATAGGGCACATTGTGTCACATTGTGCTTTTTCACATAAGCACATATCGGCACATAAAGCATGTGCCTTTGTGCTAGGTCACATTGTGTCACATTGTGCTTTTTCACATAAGCACATATGACAAAAAAGGGATTCTCCAGTAGTTATCCTCGATAGGTATCCTCAAATAATACAATACCAGGCCAAAGGTATCCCCAAATACCCGTATGTGCCTATGTGATAGGGCACATTGTGTCACATTGTGCTTTTTCACATAAGCACATATCGGCACATAAAGCATGTGCCTTTGTGCTAGGTCACATTGTGTCACATTGTGCTTTTTCACATAAGCACATATGACAAAAAAGGAATTCCATAGCCACAGGTGTTTTGCAAAAATGGGATTCCCTGGGATATGGCCATTGGATATAGGCTTTTGTTATACACAAGGGAGATAACCCTGCATAGAGATTATAGGAAATCAAGCAATCTGATTGGTTAGTTATAATCTAGATAAATGAAACAACAAGAGTACTTAGAATAGGGTCAGGACTAACAAGAATAGACCAGAAATTGCTAAATATAGCAATAAGAAGGCAAACTGTTCCAGTTGATTGGCTCTTCTATGCTACTGGAGTATACTCTAGAATAAAGGAACATGGCAAGATAAACGATAACTATTGCATATATAGATAGAAGCGGAGAATTCTGGGTAATTACCAAAGGAACCTGTCTTTTAATGGGAAAAACGTCATGGGATAGGGATCCAAAAAGGGATTCTGGGAGAATTCTATTCCAGAACATTTCTCCTGTTCAATCGAATGCACCCCTTGTACTTCTTAGTACTATAGCACTACGTGCTAAGCTGATAAATTGGGGAAATAAAGTCAATTTCGGTGATTTTGGGTGGATTTTGGTGATTTGGGGGATTGTCGGGTTGTTTGTGGTAATCAGATTTACTCCGATTCAATCGAACATACCCACCGAACATACCCCTATCCTATTGTAGGCCTTAGGTAACATAGCAATCACGTGCTACCATAGAAACCAAGATGGCGGTTTCCAGTATACAAAATGGACGACGGAAGCTCGTATCCCCTAACAACGTGCGTTGCGCATGCGTACTACCACCACGTATCACTATGGAGATGACGTCACAACATGGCCGCTCACGCGGGTTACCATGACAACACAACATGGCGCCACTACGTCACGTGACATGACGTCACTTCCGAGGTCCCCCACCGAGGTCCCCCAACCTTTCCCTGTAGGGGAACATACACTACTACTGAGAATGCATCTGTTGAATATATACAGTAAAAAGCCTGCTCACTTCAATAAGCTAATATAACATTTTTCTTAGAAAATGGGCCATATGTCCAAGATGTATAAACCAGCAGGGGAGGCAGGTGTCCACGGTATAAAAATTAACTGGGGGGGGGGGGGGGGGGGGGGGGGGCAGGTGTCTCGTTAATAAAATTGAGTAGGGGGGCAGGTGTCCTGTTAATAAAATTTAGTAGGGGGCAGGTGTCATCTTCTGTCCATTTTGACAAAGGGGGCAAATATCTGGGGAGTGGGGGGGGGGCAGTTTCAGAGATTCGTTTCATGCATATGTGTGCATTACTATCACTCAGTCGACTTTTAATTTTCTTTTCACTCCGTCGACGATTGGTCAGTTTTATGTTTTTTGACAAACAAATTTGGAAAATTGTATGTGCAGTTTTTTAGCCAAAATGTGAGTAAAAAACATTTAAATTGTTAATTCATAAGACAGTTAGTACAATTATACGGGACTACCTGTACCGATAAAGGAGACAATTCGTACCTTTTACTTAGACTGTCTCTGCCTTCTCACGCTATGCACGATGCGGGCAAGAGCACATTTGTACCTCTGGAGGCCCTTTCGATTAAAGTGAACCTTGTCTGGTAGGAAATACTGGGGATACCTCAGCCCCTTTATACGTATGTAGTGCCCGGGCTCCATCCTCCTCTCCATCCGCCGATTGATGTAGCCCATCTGGGTCCGGACTGGTCCGAAACTGGTCAATGGTAAGGCCAGGAGTCCACCACTGGCTGGGGGTCCGAGGCTGTATTGCAGCAAAATACACATCCTTGATCCCATCCTCCTCCCTTATGCGCGTCACCAGGGACATCAAGTTTTCCACCACCTCCTGCGGGCCACCGGAGGCCATGATATCGTTCCCGCCTAACTGCAAAATGATCAAATCTGGGTTCTGCTCCATCATTCTCCGATACTCCCACTCTGGATAACTTCATCCAACTCCATGGAAATTAACCCGGCCGACCGAGCCTAATCCATCTCCACCACAAAAAGTACCCAATCTCCTGACCAGGCTACTTCCGAAAACAGCAGTTACTCCAGCAGCTTCCATCTCTCTATAGAAATAAATCAACAATATCCGCTATCAAATGACGTAGGACAAAGACTAAATGAAATTAAATGAAATGGTTTCACGCGCCGAAGGCGCGCAGGGACGTTGTGAGGAAAGTCCCTTTCGACCCTCTGTGACTGTTGAGATCTGGAAGCTACGTGTCTAGGCGTGTGGAAGGACGAAAAGGATCTCAGTACTCAGCAGATGTCTCAGGCAAGATGATCAGGAAAAGTGTTGGCTTGTCTTTGTGTAGGTCGTTGACTGAACCCTCGGGTGATGACCAGAACGAGAAATGGTCCTCTCACAAAGGTGCTATCTCTTCCCGAGGGTGCTGTGGTGTTTTTTCGGGAAAGTATAGTCTGCCCCTTCGGAGATAAATCATGGAGCGATGGTGGGCCATCATTGGCAAGTATAATCTGCCTCAGGGTGTTATAATTCATTTTTCGGCTATACGGTTGGATGTGTTTTTGGATAGACGACTACAACGGTCCCTTTCGGGGACCACCCAAAGAAAGATCCAAACTTCCCTGGTTCGGGGGCAGGCCTGCTTTACGCTTACAAAAAGGGGTAGAAGCGGGGCGCAGGATCAACGCTCGCCTCCCTGGAGGTGGGTGACCACTTCTAGGGATGGAGCGGAGGATGTTCAGATTCCATAGCGTTATTGTGTTCCATATCGGTTATAGTTTCCATAACGGTTATTGGGGTTCTGGCTATCAAAAAGAAAGCTATTGGTGTACCTGCTAAAAGAAAAAGTCAGAATTAGTTGATAGGACGGATCCTTTGGGGTGCCTGCTTCCAGGGTGAGGCTGTCGGACATTTCGTTGTTTACTCTGATTTTTAGTTCGCGATCGTTAAGGGAGGAGGAGATTAATCTAAGCAGTTTCATGGGGAGTTTCATTTTAGAGAGTTTGAGGCGCATTTCGTTGTGCCAAACGAACGCTTTTTCGACGTCTAATAGGACTGCCGCGCCTATTTGCTGGTTATTGATCGCGTTTTGCATTAGACTGACTAGGCGGTAGACATGCTCATTGCCTTCTTTACGGTTTCTATAGGCTCTTTGCCATTTGTTGAAAAAGTCGGTTTCTTCGAGGTGCCTCCACAATCGATTGGTAAGGATTCTTTCGAATACCTTACCAATGCACCTGAGAAGGCTGATTGGGCGGTAGTAGCTGACCGGATCAGAAAGGTCTTTGTCTGGTTTCGATATCATGACACCAATGGCTGATTTCCAGCATTTTGGAAAGTAGCCATGGGTGAGGCATGCATTGGATAGATTGTTGAGTTTGTCAATTAGGGAGTTTGGGCTCTGTTTCGGAATTTTGTAACTGACTTCACCCTCGTCGGGCGATGAAGAATTTTTGCATTTTTTATGATATTGATGATTTCATAGTTAGTGATGGGGTGACGAGTTCGTCTTCATCCCCTTCTTCTGGGTCGGTATCAAATTCAGTGTCACGGTAGATATCCGGGGTGTTCATTGGTGAAGTCATCAATGGCGTTAATGATGGCGTCATCGTTGTCAGGGCCTTGGTATGGGCGATGGGTTTTTCTAAGGAGGTTGGCGAAAGTGTCGGCTTTGTCTTTGTCGGTACCCGTGAAGGAGCCATCTTCCTTTTTAAGGGGTTTGGCTGCTACTTTCTTACCTTTGTTTTTTTACCAGTGAGTGTTTTGAACGAGTTCCAGAAGTTTTTGGCATCCCTGACCACATTTAGATTGGCTGTTGCTTTTTCCCAGTTGGCCCGTTTTTCAGTTTGGAGGGCTTTTTTAACCTCGCCATGGAGACGGTTATACGTTATTTTAAGGTTTGTTTTTTGAGGGAGTCGTTTTCTGCTTTGAGAGCTCGGAGCGCTTTCCGTTTGGTTTTGATTAATGAAAGTGTGTCGCCCGAGATAGTACTTCTCCAGGGGCGCACTTCTTCTTTTGGGCATTTTTCATTAAGGGTTGGGTTGATGATTTTTCTAAGCCCTCGCACTGGGCTTCGAGTTCAGTGGCGTTTGATGGGGAGCTGTCGGTGAATTTGATATCGATGATGTCGCGGTAGAGGTTCCAGTTTATTTTTCTAAAATTTCTGCGGAGGGTAGGGGGGTACCTGGGGTGGGGGGGGGGGCATTGCCTATTTTGATTGAGGCATGGACCGGGAGGGGGGTCGCTGCCTAGGTCATCATCGCCGACTCAGTGGTCGTCAATGTGATTTATGAGAGAATCGCTGGCGATTATTAAATCAAGGATTTCATTGGCTTGCAACTGATGTAAGTCGAGGAGTTGTCGTTCGAAACCACGTGTAGGTTATGTTTTTTGGTGATTTCGAGAAGGGTTTCACCATTGTGGGTAGTTTTTTGCAGCCAAGTATAGGTGTTTGGCAGTGAGGTCGCCGAGGAAGATACAGTGTTTGTATTTCCTCATGAAAATTAAAGCCCTTTGTCAGATCGATTTTGCTTGGGTCGTTGTATACAAACAATCGCTATGTTTTTATTATCGACTGTGATTTTGGTTGCAATCACCACGGCATCGAGGTGATTGGTTTTGATGGTCTTACTTTTGATAATAATAACTCTTTGGCCAGCCTCTGATTTGTCGCGGTCCTCATAAGAGAAGGCCATCATTCCCCCGGCACCCCACCCCCTCTTCCCCTCCTCTCCTCCAGCATTCAGATATAACTGCTTAATAGTGTCCCTCACTTCCTCTTTTTCAATTTCTTCAATAAGCATTCCTACCCTCTCCCTCGTGTCCCCCTTGATGTTCTGCTTTATTAGAAGAGCAACTCCGCCATCTCTGGTGAGCTGTCGGTCTCTTCTAATAACGCAGAATCCACTGGTGAGAAGTTTTTTGATGATATTAAGCCAACTTTCGCAAATGTAGACTTTGTCTGTGTTTTCGAAATGTCGGCTCATTTGAAGTTTTTTTTTATTATTAACGCTTCTAACTTTCCACACGGCTATTTGTAATTTACCCATGATAGGGGTTTGATATTAATCGCGGTGTTTGGTTTACTGATAGGACGGTTACTGATAGACGCTGGCATAGTTAGTTAAAAAGCGAATCCTGAACCAAATGAAACTTATAGGGAGAAACAATTTCAATAAGGTTTTCGTGGGGAAAAAAACCATTTGGGAAATGGTGGGTTTCTGCCAAGTATCACATACGGTACGGAAGTGGTACCCCTAAACCAGACGCCGTAAAGAGCTTGGAAATCCAGCAGAACGATGCAGACCGATGGATAACGGGGTCGAGTAATGCCTCGGCGCTAGAAGCAATCGGGGTGAGCTTGGGTGGATGAGGATCAAGGACAGGATAGACCCGTTGAAACTCGGTTATCTTAATTATTTGGTAAATCTCCCCAGACAGGCGATGGTGTAAAGTAATGTTCCTGAGTTTTTTAAACTCAAATATAAAGACGGGGTGGATGATCCAAGTGAGGGAGCTAGTAGAGAACTACTCATTGGAGATCTCGGACCTGGACGTTGGGGCCAACCAGGGTAAAAAAAAATCGTCAGAGAAAGGGTCGTGGGGGGATTGTAACCGTAATGGGCGAGAGGGGGTCAAATCAAAGAGGTCTTTGGGCGGCCTGCGTGATAAAGAGAAGCCTGGTTTTGAAGAGTACCTTGATGGCACCCTTGGGGGGGGGGGGTCACTGTTGTTCAAGCTGAGGTCGCGGTCCCTGGAGCTGAGGGGAAAAATTGGGGAAAAACAGTGAAAAGGAGTGCCAGACGTGTATTTGGCGTGGTGGAGACACTGGAACATATTCTTCTAGAATGCCCAAAATACCAGTCTAAAAGAACAAGATTCACGGGGAGTATAATGGGGAAGTGGGATGGGAGAATGAAGGACATGTGGTTAGGGGGGCAACTCAAAGGAGAGGGTTAATATGCTAATCGGAGAGATTGGGAAGAATGGGGAAAGGGATGTCATCAAGCAGTTTGTCTACGAGTGTTGGGAGGAGAGGAGAAGCATGGGAATAGAGAGGCAGTTGGGAGTACAGGGATAACCAAGGCCTTCTCGTCCGAGAATCGCGACAAATCAGTGGCTGGCCAAAGTGTTATTATTATTGATTGCGGCTTTGACTAGTGATTCCCAGATTTGAGTTTCAAATAACCGGGACGCGGATCGGCTTACATCTTGACAGATGTCACCCAAATTGGTATTCACATGTTTCTGCAATACTTAGTAAAGTGCAACTGCTACAAGGGAGCAAACAGCATGTGGAGATGAGGCATTGTCAGGCTTCATTAGGTTTAGGTTTTTAAGTTCAATGTTTGCCTTGACCTTTTTGTAGTGGGCACACCCGCGGTAGTTTCTTGGGTGGTCTCCTTTGCAGTTGGGACAGGAGGGGGACTCTAAACTGCATGATTTGGTGAGGTGACTGCCTCCACACTTCATACAGGTTACGGTCCCTCTACATTTGTTGGCTATGTGTCCGAACTTCTGACACGTGTGACACTGTACCGGAGAAGGAGTACTTCTGTACTCCTCCGCTGCGTGCCACCTTCTGTTAATATTTATTCCATTGGCTAGGATTTTTAATTTGGTTTCCTGATTGGGGCATATCGCTTTGATTTTCCAGGTCGCCGGTGGCCTTGGACATGAATCTTTCCTATTTACAATTCTGTAACCCCTGATTTATGAGTTCCCTGGGCGTGTCAGCTGGACCCTGGTGATTACCACTATAAATCCAGGGGGGGGGGGGGGGGGTTGCCTTTGTTGTTATTTTTGTTATTTTTACCCTTGTCTTGACTGGTAGCACTGGTGAGGGCGGGTGGGTTCCGTTTTTCCCCATGGTTATTGGAATTTTGGTGATTCTTGTTTAGATTGTTGATGTTATTTGAAACTACATTACTCCAGGGTTTCTCCATGAGAGGTGGAATGCTGGAGGCAGTTTTCTGAGCTGAGACTGGGTCGGAGCCTGAACCAGAGACGGGAGCAGAGATGTCAGAGGGGGAGGAGGGACAGTTCCTCACTTTTTTGGTCTGTCTATCGACCATGTGAATGAACCCCTCCTCATCCATTAACTCCTGTGTTTCCGCCTTTCTTTCTTTCCGGTTCTAAACTAAGTTTTTTTCTTTTGTTGGGTGTTTTAGCGGTAAACCCATTTCCTCTGAGGTTGTTGATGGTTGACCGCCCAGTCCGCCCATTGCACCCACCTCTTGAGCTCCTTTAACCCCCCCCCCCCAACCCCCGCTACCTCTGTACACGTTTTGTACCGCGTGGCACTCTTGGTCTCTTCCATATCAGCCTGTTTTTGTTTAACAGGTGTGGTTGAAATTTGAGGCTCAGGGATTTTGTGGATCTCCGCCACTACCTGAATCTCCCTCACAGGTGTTGGTGGAGTAAAACTCCCTTTAATCAAATCCCAAATGAAGGCATTTTTTTCCTCGATTTTGGCCTCCTTTTCTTCTATTTTTTGTAAACTGTGCAATCTGATCCTTGAGTCCTCTGCGTTTCTCCATGAACTGGGCAGGAGAGTAACCCTCACACCCTGAACTGGTAGAATTAGTCATATTGCCCCCCCCCCCCCCCCCCACCCCCCGAACTTGAGTTATTGATAGAGTCATAATTTGCACTTACCTTGCTCTCCTGTGATGAAACCCTCCTAGCAGCGTTATCTCTATCCCTCCTATCTTGTTTTCTGTTTTTTTTTTTGTTCTCCTCCAACTTCTTCTCTGAATACTGAAGGTTGTTTTCTTTATAAAAGTTGCCATCATAATATATTTTCTCTTGGATGAATTGAGCTCAATGTAATCAGTCAATGTAATCAGTAAAACAGGCAGTGCGTATTAAGTTTTAACTTTTTTATATGAAGAATATGATGAAAATCACTTTTCTTAATTCGAAGTCTGCTTCTGCTGCGACACGATGACGATGACTAAATGAATGAATGAAAAGTTTCTGCGCGCCGAAGGCGCACGGGGACGATGTGGGATTGAAATCCCTTGCGACCCTAATAACTTTATTTGCTTCATTGCTTCATTTGCTTATAATTCCACGAGAGTCGGGAGCGAGAGCCAATAATCTTATTAAGTTTGAGTGGGCGACTGTCAGTGCGATAGTGGGTTGAGATCCCCGAGAACCTCGAACGGAAAATGGATAGGAATTTGCATAATTACAAGAGTTCTGCTCCATGTTTACTAAGAGAAGTGGGCAAATTTATGGTAATACTGAAACCGCGGTTTGGTGGTTATTTTTGGTCACAGTTGAGTTATTTTACAAAAAAGAAAAAGAAACCCAAACAGTCGCTGGGTTTGGAGCGGCCCCAGCATATTATCCTTAATGGTTACAGAAAGGAAAAAATCCACCAATATGTGTTTTTGAAAGCCTATAAGGGAGAGTGGATGCTGAGTATTGGCCATCTTGTCTGCCTTCAGGGGAAACAGATGACGGGGTGATTGGAAGGGGGAAAAAAAACAAAAAACAAAAAAAACACACACACACACACACACACGCACGCACGCACGCACGCACGCACGCACGCACGCACGCACGCACGCACACACACACACACACACACACACACACACACACACACACACACACACACACACACACCACACACACACACACACACACACACACACACACACACACACACACACACACACACACCCGAAAGCCCTCAAAAGGGCTGTTAAATCTTTATTCAAATGTTTATTTATATAAAATGTACACTCGTCCCCAGCCAGGCAAGCTTGTTTCAATCATTGCCTGGTGTTTGATGGTTTCCTGTGTATGTTAACAGAAAAGTAGGTTGCACCAATTCCTCCTACGCTTCGTCTACCATTTCCATGCGTCTTTTCGATAAGAGTGTTGCAAGAAAATTTGAGAATGTTCAATTAGAAAAGTTAAAGGAAGAGAGAAGGATAGGTATCCGCTAATTGTATATTGTGACTGTTGTGTGATTGTTGCTATGAATAGGGTGAGGGATGGGTTTCTTCGGAGCCCACTCGCCACACGCAGAGTTGCGAGGAAATCCTCACAGACTCAATCCTAAAGATCTCAATGAGTAGCGAGGCAAGCCTCACTGACTCCACGCAGTTTAATTCTATTGAGTAATTTTAATTTACTGCGGCTTATTTTGTTTTTCTATTAAAGGTTCGGTGTTCGTTCAGCTTCACCATTGATTCACTATCCTGGAGTATGTGGAGGGTTTTGTTATATAGGTCTTATTAAAAGCATTTCAATCGCGCTTCAGCAGAGTTGCGAGGCTGTCCTCACAGACTCTATCCCAAAGTCCTCAATGAGTAGCGAGGCAATCCTCACTGACTCCACGAAATTTAGTTATATTGTATTTTTTTTATTTTTTTTTTCCTGGAAACTTTTTTTGTTTTTCTGTTAAGGGATCGGTGTTCGTTCAGTTCATCCATTAATTCACTATCTTGGAGTCTGTTGAGGGTTTTGTTTTGTAGGTCTTTTAATCGCGTGTCAATAGTTTCTATTTTTGCTAGCTCGTAAAGTTCTTTATCGGTGTCCATTTGGGTTTGCATAGTGCCACGCGCAGGGCATCATAGTAATTTTGAACCCTCTGTGCCTTCTGAATGTTGGTTTTGCTGATGCCACTTGTTATTATGGCACCGTATTCTAGTACCGGACGTATAAATGTTTTGTAGAGCTTGAGAAGCACGTCTTTGTTTGCTCCCCAATTTCTATCTCTGATCATCTTCAGAAATTTGATGCGTTTAGTAGCTCTAGCCGTAATGGAGTTTACGTAACTGTTTAGACTGAGATTGCTATCTAGGATAAATCCACAAAAATTGGCCTCCTTGCTTGCTTCTAATTTGTGATCGGATAACTGGATATCGATTCTGGGTACTGGTGTTTTCCTTTGCTTCTTGAAGAACGTGACTTTTTGAGATTTGGTGGCATTGAGTTTGATGCGCCACAGGGCGCACCAGCTCTCAAGATCGCGAATGGTATCCTACAGACGATTTTTAATTATGTTTCGGGGCTTGCTGGCCGTCCAAATGCCTTTGTCGTCTGAGAACTGCGATAGTTCAACACAGTTTTCCCCTACTTTTTCTATATCATTCACATATATTATTAAAAGAAGCGGGCTTAGAACCGACCCTTGTGGTGTTCCCGCTTCTAGTATAACTTCCTCTGACACCTCGCGATTAACCCTCACCTTGATTTTTCGGTCAGTTAGAAATGATGATATGATCCTCAGAATTTTAATGGGTAATCCCATTTTCGCTAGTTTATATCTCATGCCATTGTGCCATACCGAGTCGAAAGCTTTTTCTACATCCAAGAAAAGCGCTGTTCCGATTTCGTTGTGACTAAATGCTGTTTTCATATAATCGAACAGTCTGTATACGTGTTCGATTCCCTCTTTCTGACTCCTATACGCTCTTTGCCATTTGTTGAAAAGGTTGATTGATTCGAGATAGCTGCGAAGTCTCGTAGTGAGAATTCGCTCAAATATTTTTCCAACACAGCTTAGCAAGCTGATTGGGCGGTAGTTAGAAGGGTTGGTAAGGCCTTTGTCTGGTTTAGATATCATTACTCCTGTGGCCACTTTCCAGCATTTTGTGAAGTACCCACAGGAGAGACAGCAGTTTATGAGTTTGGTAAGTCTACAGTAGAAAATGTTGGGGCACTGTTTCATTATTTTGTAAGAGACTTCGTCTTCTCCTGGGGACGAAGATGACTTGCATTTTCTGATTATACCCGTGACCTCTTCTGCGCTTATTGGTTCGGTTAATTCATGGTCGTCCCCGTCTTCGTGCCTTTGGTCGAAGTTCGGTTCATTGAAAATTTAGTTGTTATCTTGGACAAATTTATTTACTTTTACCTTAAAATATCGTTGTCATATCTGTTCCCTTCTTGTGGACGATGCGCTTTCTTTAGAAGTTCGGCAAAAGCGCTGGCATTTGCCTTGTCGTCCATAGCCATAGTTCCGTCGCTAGTCTTCAGCGCATTATTATTGGCACTTTTGCTCTTTTAGGTTTTCTGTTGCTTTTTCCCATCTCACGCGATTGTCGTTAGCTATGGCCTTTTTTACTTCTCCATGTTGGCGATTATACGCGGTTTTAAGTTCTGCTCTTTTCATTCGATCATTCTCTGATTGGTAAGCCCGGGAAGCTTTTCTTTTTTGTTTTGATTATTTGAAGAGTTGTTTGGGTTATTCTGTTTATCGACTCTTTACTGTTTGCTTGGGACAAATTTCATCTAGTGTACTGTTGATAACCTAGTTAAGATGGGTGCAGGCTTTTTCTAGTTCATGAGCATTTAAGGGGTCATTTGCCTTTATTTTTACTTCGATAATGTTTCTGAAGAGGTTCCAGTCAATTTTTGATAGGTTCCTCCTATTCACGGGATGATACCTTGTGGGACCAGTATTACATTTCAAAGTGGAGTGAACCGGCAGGTGATCACTGCCTAGCTCATCATCCCCTACAAATATGTCTTGCATTTGGCTGGTTAGTGATTTGCTGTGATAAACAAGTCTAGGATATCTGATTGATGGAGTGGATTGTTGCTTATGTATGTTACGTCTTGATCGTTATTTACCACGAATAGATCGAGTTCTTCAATGATGTTGAAAAGGGCGTCACCATTAGGCTCAGTCTTATGACAACCGAATACCTGGTGTTTGGAATTGAAATCACCCAAGAATATGCAGTGCTGGTACTTTTTAGTAAAGATTTCAAATACTTTACTGTCTACTGTTGCTTGCGGCTTGTTATAATATGATATGATGGCCACGTGTTTGTGGTCAAGTTCAATTTCAGCTGCAATCACTTCAGCATTGAGGTGGTCGCATGGTATTGTTTTGTATTTAATCTCCTGCCTTACTAGCAGAGCGACTCCGCCACCTTTTTGGATGGGGCGATCTCTTCTAATAATATTAAAACCACATAACGAGAATTTGTTGTTTGCTATAAGCCATGTTTCGCTAATTCCAATTACGTCCATATTTTGGAAATAATGGGACATTTGCAAGTTTTTCTGATTAACGCTTCGAGCGTTCCACTGGACTATTTTTGTGTATATCTGTACTAAGTTTATTTAAGTTTAATTACTATTTGTAATATTGTTACATAATTATATTTTGTTGACGGCCGCTTCTAATAGCGTGTGAGATATTTGAGTTTTATATAGGCTGTTTTACTAATCTCTTTGCAAACGTCCGAAAGACTGGTGTCCATGTGTTTCTTCATTATGCTGAAAATAGAGCCAGCCATTAGAGTACACGTGGAATAAGGGGAGGATGAGTTCTCAACATTACTTACATTTAGAGCTTTAAGCTGTATGTTTGTTTTAACTTTTTTGAAGTTGCTACACCCCCGGTAGTTGCTGGGGTGTTGACCACCGCAATTGGGGCATTTCAGAGTTGTAGCATTACATGCCTCCGCGATGTGTTTGTCACCGCACTTCATACATCGTTGCTCTCCGTTGCATTTGTGTGACAAGTGCCCAAATTTCTGACACTTGTGACACTGAACGGGTTGCGGAAGAACGCGATATTCCTCGGTTTCGTATTTTTTGCCGTTGATAATTACCCCTCTGCTTATCAGATTTAATTTCGTTGCTCTATTAGGGCATTTTACTTTTATCTTCCAAGTATGGTCGCCCTTGGCTTTGAAGATTAGTCTCTCCCACGAGCATCCTGGAAGGGCTTTATCAATCGAGTTTTTCCGTTTTGGGGTGGACGCGTGTGATTACGACACAGGGGTTTGGTTGCGGATGGCTCTGTGTCTTGTCGGTTTTATTGGTCACCTTATGGGGCGTTTTGGCTTTTACTTTGTCGGTGTACGTCTCGCTATCGGTTGGGCTAGCTGTCGCTGTCGCACTATTTCCGGTGATGTATGTTCTGTTGCGTTAACAGAGCCCCCATTTCTTGGTGTGACCACCGAGTCCTTTTCAGTAGCGGTGCTCAGTGAATTTTGCTTGATAGTTTTTGTCTTCTTGTCATGCCGATCAGTAGTCGTACAGAAACCATTTTCGTCTTCGACGTCCACGGTTTCATCATTTTCACAGAACTCATTGGAGAGTTTCTTTTTCGACCGATTTTGGTTTGGTGATGTTTTCTGTCGCTGCGATTTGGGGATTTTAGCTGAATTTTTATCTAATTGAATTTCAACCGCCTCAGTGGGGGAATCTGCGGCCGTGTTGGTGGCTTCTTCTACTATGGAACGCAGCCAGTTATCCTGGCTGGGGGTAATTAGATCTGAATCTATTTCAGATTTCCCCGCCAGTGGGCCGGCGGACGAAGCTGTTCTCATTTTGTAGCGGCGTCAATATATGGTGAATCAGGAGCAGGAGGAGCATGGTCCTCCTTACCTGGTTTGGCTCTCAGAATTGCCTTTTCCAATTCCCTTCTCAATTTAGCCTTTTCTTCATCTACCTGCCGCTTTTGGGCATGAAGCTCTGACCGCAAACTCTCTATTGTGTCATTCCATCTGGCAATTTCTTTCTGGAAGCCAGACATCATCGACATCACCGATATCATGTCAGTGTTAGTGGAATTTCCACTGTTGCTTGCACTGCCAGAATTAAAGACAGAACTGTTTACCCGAGTTTGACTTTGTTTATCCATTGTTTGTATTTGTAAATAATTCTTAAATTTATTTTTTGGGTTATTAGAGATTTTTATTTAATTGTATTGACTTAAATATTCTTTTTTAGCGGAAAAATGTAGATAGAAATAGCAAGAGAAAAAAATAAACACTTACAGTGATACAAAAAGATACACAGAAATAGTGCAAATGGTAATAGCGTTGTTGAACTTCCGAGTGAGCGATAATCACTTTTGAGTGAAATCACCAGTGCTGGGCGATACGTCTGTTCGCTGCGAAGGTGAATGAGCTGACAAAATGAAGAAGAAGAAGAATGAAAGGTTTTAGCGCGCCGAAGGCGCGCAGGGACGATGTAGGACTTACAAATCCCTTGCGACCCGGTTAACCTTATTTTATTTCACTTGGATCACACAGGCCTAGCTTTCCCATTGCCTCAAATGGGGTCTGAGGGGGTATGCACGCGGTTAGAATTCTCGGCAGTTTACGTTGGGATGATAGATTGTCAATACTCAATCCCTCAACGCCATTAAGACTATTAGAGAGTGGGCTCTATTCGGTTCCAGCTCGGCGATGGTAGAGGTTTGAGTCCCACCATGGTGGCGAGCCAGAATATAATGTTGTGCGATGGAAAATTAAAGGGAACAAGAGAAAAGAAAACCAAACAGCAACGCCGGTTTGGTAGCGGCCCCGGTATATGACAATAGCGGTTACAAAAAAAAAGGAGTGAAGAAAGATCCAACAGTTTAGTTTTGAAAAACCGGGAGTCATCCATCAAGCCTTCTAGGAGATAGGACGCCGTATGTGATTATGAGGTATCTGGTTATCCTTCGGGAATTCCAAATGACCTCCCCCACCCCCCCCCTCCCCCCCCCCAAACAAAACACACACTCTCACAGACACACACCCTTAAGCCCTTAAAAGGACTGTTAAATCTTTATTCAAATGTTTATTTATATAAAATGTACACTCGTCCCCAGCCAGACAAGCTTGCTTGTTTCAATCCTTGCCAGGTGTTTGATGGTTTCTTGTGTATGTTGCAGAAAGGTAGGTTGCACCAATTCCTCCTAAGCCTTGTCTACCATTTCCATGCGTCTTCTTGATAAGAGTGTTGCAAAAAAATTTGAGAATGTTCAATTAGAAAAGTTACAGGTAGAGAGAAAGATAGGTATCCGCTATTGTATATTGTGACTGTTGTGCGATTGTTGCTTTGGATGGGGTAAGGGGTGTGTTTCTTCGCAGCCCACTCCCCACACGCAGAGTTGCGAGGCAATCCTCACAGACTCAATCCTAAAGATCTCAATGAGTAGCGAGGCAATCCTCACTGACTTCACGCAGTTTAATTCTATTGAGTAATTTTAATTTACTGTGGCTTATTTTGTTTTTCTGTTAAGGGTTCGGTGTTCGTTCAGCTTCACCATTGATTCACTATCCTGGAGTATGTGGAGGGTTTTGTTATGTAGATCTTATTAAACGCATTTCAATCGCGCTTCAGAAGAGTTGCGAGGCAGTCCTCACAGACTCTATCCTAAAGTTCTCAATGAGTAGCGAGGTAATCCTCACCGACTCCACGCAGTTTAGTTATATTGTATATTTTTTTTTTTTTTTCCTGGAAACTTATTTTGTTTTTCTGTTAAGGGATCGGCGTTCGTTCAGCTCAAACACTATCTTGGAGTCTGTTCAGGATTTTGTTTTGTAGGTCTTTTAATCGCGTATCAATAGTTTCTATTTTTGCTAGCTCGTGTAGTCCCTTTATCGGTATCCATTTGGGTTTGTATAGTGCCACACACAGGGCATAATTTTGAACCCCCTGTAGCTTCTGAATGTTGGTTTTGCTCAGGTCAATTGTTATTATGGCACCATATTCTAGTACCGGACGTATAAATGCTTTGTAGAGCTTGAGAAGCACATCTTTGTTTGCTCCCCAATTTCTACCTCTGATCATCTTCAGAAAATTGATACGTTTAGTAGCTCTAACCGTAATGGAGTTTACGTGACTGTTTAGACTGAGATTGCTATCTAGGATAAATCCCCCAAATTTGGCCTCTTTGCTTCTAATTTGTGATCGTATAACTGGAGATCGATACTGGGGACTGTTTTTTTCCTTTGCTTCTTGAAGAACGTAACTTTTTGAGTTTTGGCTAAATGAATGAATGAAATGAAAGGTTTTAGCGCGCCGAAGGCGCACAAGGACAATGTGGGATTTACAAATCCCTTGCGACCCGGTTAGCCTTATTTTATTTCACTTGGATGACACAGGCTTAACTTTCCTATTGCATCAAATGGAGTCTGAGGGGGTATGCACGCGATTAGAATTCCCGGCAGTTTACGTTGGAGTGTTAGATTGTCAATACTCACTCCCTCAACGCCATTAAAACTGTTAGAGAGTGGGCTCTATTCGGTTCCAGCTCGTGATGGTAGAGGTTTGAGTCCCACTAGAATGTAATATTGTGCGATGGCAAATTTAACGGAAGAAGAGAAAAGAAAACCAAACAGCAACGCCGGTTTGGTAGCGGGCCCGGTATATGACCATAGCGATTACAAAAAAGGAGTGGAGAAAGCTCCAACAGTTTAGTTTTGAAAAACTGAGAGTCATCCATCAAGCCTTCTGGGAGATAGGATGCCGTATGTGATTTGAGGTATCTGGTTATCCTTCGGGAATTCCAAATGACCTCCTCCACCTCCCCCCCCCCCCAAAAAAAAACTCTCACAGACACACATCCTCAAGCCCTTAAAAGGGCTATTAAATCTTTATTCAAATGTTTATTTATATAAAATGTACACTCGTCCCCAGCCTTACAAGCTTGTTTCAATCCTTGCCTAGTGTTTGGTGGTTTCTTGTGTATGTTGCAGAAAGGTAGGTTGCACCAATTCCTCCTACGCTTTGTCTACCATTTCCATGCGTCTTCTTTATAAGAGTGTTGCAAGAAAATTTGAGAATGTTCATATAGAAAAGTTATAGATAGAGAGAAAGATAGGTATCCGCTATTGTATATTGTGCCTGTTGTGTGATTGTTGCTATGGATGGGGTAAGGGGTGTGTTTCTTCGGAGCCCACTCCCCACACGCAGAGTTGCGAGGCAATCCTCACAGACTCAATCCTAAAGATCTCAATGAGTAGCGAGGCAATCCTCACTGACTCTACGAAGTTTAATTCTATTGAGTAATTTTAATTTACTGTGGATTATTTTGTTTTTCTGTTAAGGGTTCAGTGTTCGTCCAGCTTCACCATTGATTCACTATCCTGGCTATCCTAGCTAAATGATAAATAACCCCAGTCTATATACTCCCGGTTTCCGGCCTACAATCAAAATAGTTGTAATTTAACTTCCGAATAATATTCATCCTCGATCAACCTGTTCAAAGCCAGGGATCCATAACAACAAATACAAGCTACCAACTAAATAAACAACACACCAAACAACCACTCAACTGACTCAGCCATCAAAAAACTACTAACCTGATCAAAAACAAAGACCCGCAATTATAAAAACAAGCCATCTACTAAACAAACTACTCGATCTCCCAACAAGCACTCAACATCGTCTGACCGAAAAATAAGGTAAAATTGGACTAGAGAAGGTGAATAAAAAGGCAGTGATAACGGCTCAACTGTGACCAAAAATAACCACCAAACTGCGGTTTCAGTATTACCATAAATTTGCCCACTTCTCTTAGCAAACACGGAGCAGAACTCTTGTAATTATGCAAATTCCTAGCCATTTTCTAGCTCGAGGTTCTTGGGGATCTCATCCCACAATCCTACTGCCAGTCACACACTCAAACTTAATAAGATTATTGGCTCTAGCTCCCGACTCTCGTGGATTTATAAGCAAATAAAGCTATAAAGCAAATAATGTTATTAGGGTCGCAAGGGATTTCAATCCCACATCGTCCCTGTGCGCCTTCGGCGCGCAGAACTTGACCTTTTCATTCGTTCGTTCGTTCGTTCGTTCGTTCGTTCGTTCGTTCGTTCGTTCGTTCGTTCGTCCGTCCGTCCGTCCGCCCGCCCCCCACCCGCCCATCCATCCACCCATCCACCCATCCATCCATCCATCCATCCATCCATCCATCCATCCATCCATCCATTCATCCATTCATTCATTCATTCATTCAACTGCGACCTTCAACCAGGAAGGGCTGTCTTCACCGACTCAGCTAAAATCAATAAAATCGGAAGTTTTAAAACAAAATCGTGAACGAGAAGGTGAATTAACAGGCAGTAATAACGGCTCAGCTGTGACCTTCTATCAGGAAGGGCTGTCTTCACCGACTCAGCTAAATCATTTAAAATCAAACGTCTTAAAACAAATAATTCAGTAAGATCCAACGTCTATGAATTAACTAAACGGTAACGGAACGGGAAGGTGAATAAACAGGCAGTAATAACGGCTCTGCTGTGACCTTCTACCAGGAAGGGATGTCTTCACCTACTCAGCTACACCACTAATAGTCCATCGCCCTAAATAATCAAAAACTGGCAATAGGAAACTGGCAGATTACAAACTACCTTCCACATTGTGGGCACATATTTCTTTTTTTTTCTTTTTTTGTCTATCAAACTAATTCTGCCTTCTTCTTTTAGCAGGTACACAGAAATGCTTTCTTTTTGATCGCCAGCACCTCAATAACCGCGATGGAAACTATAACCGATATGGAAAACAGTTACCGCTATGGACTCTGAACATCCTCCGCTCTATCCTTAGAAATGGTCACCCACCTCAAGAGAGGCGAGCGTTGGTCCTGTGCCCCGCCTCTACCCCTTTTCATAAGCGTCTGTAGAGCGCATTTTTGACACGGCCAAATAGCGGGTTCCAATGCAGGCCTGCCCTCGAACCAGGGAAGTTCGAGTCTTTCCACGGGTGATCCCCGAAAGGGGCCGTTGTTGTCGTCTATCCAAAACACATCAGACTGTACAGTCGGAAAATTGATCAAAACAGCCTGAGGTAGACTATACTTGCCAATGATGGCCCACCACTGCTCCACGCCTCAAATTTGAAGTGACAGACTATACTTGCCCGAAAGAACACTGCAGCACACTCGGGAGAGGTAGCACCTTTGTGAGAGGACTCCCTTTTGCCTTGTCATCACACGAGGGTTCAGTCAACAACCTACACAAATTCAACAAAACACTACTGATCATCTAGCCTGGGACATCTGCTGAGTACCCGAACCTTTTCCTCCTTCAACATGCCTTGACATGCAGCTACCAAATCTTATACAGTCACTGAAGGTCGAAATGTCTTGCCACACAGCACCCCCGCGCGCCTTCGGCGCGCGAAACCATTCTTCTTTTTTACTTAGACAATTCGTATCTTTTGTCTAGACAATTCATGCCTTTTCCGAGATAATTCATATCCCATAAGTTTGGTACGATTTGTCCAAGATACGAATCGTCCAGGGTACGAGTTTCCTAGAACCATCTCATCAAGCAGTTCGTCTCCGAGTGTTGGGAGGAGAGAAGAAACGATGGAATAGAGAGGCAGATTGCAGCACGGGGGTAACCAAGGCCTTCTCACCTGAGAACCGCGACAAATCAGCGGCCGGCCAAAGTGTTATTATTATTACGTTGAGAAAATTAAGCTAAACACATACTTTCATTGTTCGTTTCTCGTTAATAACTAACACCTCTCAATTTTCATGATCAATTTCCATATAAATTTGAAAACGGGCCGACTTGTCCCGGGCCGACTTGTCACAGTTTTTCGTCCCGAGGTTGATTTGTCCCGAGGAGGTAATGTCACGTTCCCCAAAGAAACACAACCAGAATCTATTTGATCGGACATCTTCAAGAAAAAAAATCAGATATGGATTCGCCGAACGCAAATCCCGCTGATCCAGCAAATTCCCTCAAATTTAAGCCCAATGAAGGCGATTGGATCTGCCCAGACACGAAGTAAATGTTTTTTGTTTATGTTAATGCAAATGCGAGATCAGTGCATTTAATAAACGTTGCATTCTCAATTCCTGTGTCGCCTGTCGGTTTACCCAAATGTGCCGTCGTAGCGGGTCCTCCTAAATACCAGGACCGTACAGAACCCCCTCTAAATTACATTTGCGCAGTGTTTTACAATAAAATATGTTTATTTTATGTAATAATCATTACAGGAAAGAAGAATATAAGTAAATTCATTCTTATAGTTGTCTAGGCGGTTCGGGGGGTGGGGGGGGGGGGGGGTGTTCTTCTGGTATTTAGTATTTTTTCTCCTAAAAGACTAAAATCTAAATACCAGAATCGAACAGAATTCGCTAAACCCACCCTCTAAATGACATTTGCACGCCGCTCCGCTGGTAAAGGCCAAGAATAGAGGACCGCACGTTTTTTTAAGAAAATAAAACATTTTTCACAACTTTTTTGAGTTTCTTGTCATTCTAAAACATGTTTTACACAAAATTAGCTCAAAACACCTATGCCCACTCACAAAAATCATCACTTTTAACTCTTTTTTATACTCCGTTAACTTTATTCTCCGAACAATTTCAACAACAAAACCTGCGGTAAACAGGTGCGTGATTCTTAGTTTTGTTCCGCTATCGTGTATACTCCATTTGATCGGAGGATACGAGGGTGTAATTACAATGGGAGAATTCAGTATGTTTTTATGTTTTATTTTAACCATTTTCTGTGTCATCTGCCAGTTCTTCGCAAAAATGAATATTTTTCAGTTTTTTAGTATCGTTAATGACCAGGATAAATTGAAAGACTGGCTTCGTTTCGACAACCTACTAGCTTCAAATGTATATTGTGGATCTTGCCAAAATAATAATGAACAGAGAGAGTGTGTTAAAATACGAGACAATACCACTATAGATGGTGAAATTTTCTGCTGCAGAACCTGCCGAAAAAAATATTCAGTTCGCAGGAAAAGTTTTTTTTTCAATTCCAAATTATCTGTAAGAGAAATAATAACATGTTTGTACTTTTTCTCATGTAAAATACAAATTAATCAAGTGCAATTAATGACTGGAATATCAAAAAATTCCTTAATAGACTGGTACTGTTTTTTTCGCGATTTATGCACAACCTATATTCTTAAAAACTTCACTGTGTTGGGAGGGGTTGGGGATATTGTTGAAATTGAAGAAACTAAAGTGGGTGGGAAAAGCAAATATGGGAGAGGGAGAAATTATAGTGGCATGGGTGTATGGATTTTCACTATGTATGAAAGGAGGAGGAAGATTTTCAACTGTCGGGTTGTTAAACGAAGGAATAGAAAAACACTTTTACCAATAATAAAATCTGCTATTGCACCCGGATCAATAATTTTTTCTGACCAGTGGCCAGCATATTCGTGTTTGAAAAATGAAGGATACCACCACCAAATGGTTAATCACTCAATTGAATTCGTTTCTGATGAAGGAGTACACATAAACACTATTGAAAGAATGCACAGGGAAATGAAAGCATATTTGAAAATTATGAGGGGAACAAGTGAAGGGAATTTGGGGGCTTTCTTGGACGAATTCATTATGAGGAAGATGGCCTCGGAGAAAGGATACAAATTTTACACATTACTCCTGAAAACAATTAAAGATGAACACCAAGTTAACGATTTTGAAGTTTCCCATTTCTCTTTCCGTTGTTGTTCATTCGTCGTTAAAGTTTATTCAAGTATTTATGTTATTATTGTTCGCCTACAACTGGATTCTTTCGGATTTATTTTAGGAAAATACTTATAAATACATTATCTAACTAGACTACAGCGACCAATGAATTAGGGTCAGTTTGGGATGGATACGGGTTGGCTAACCCGTACCCATCCTAAACTGACCCTAGTACGCAAAGAAGGCAATGATTAGAATACGGCGACCAATGCATTAGGGTCAGTTTAGGATGGGTACGGGTTAGCTAACCCGTACCCATCCTAAACTAATCCTAGCATGCAAAAATGGTAATGATTGCTCCCCTGTGACGTCACATCAAAACATCCACAGCTCCATTTCAGAACGCAATCGGAAATTCATTTTTTGTTTCAAAAACCTGTCACAGAGAAAAGGGTTAAAAGTGATGATTTTTGTGAGTGGGTATCGGTGTTTTGGGTTAATTTTGTGTAAAACATGTCTTAGAATGATAAGTAACTCAAAAAAGTTGTGAAATATGTTTTATTTTCTTAAAAAACACGCGGTCCTCTATTCTTGGCCTTTACCCCGCTCTCGGGGGAAAATATTCCATTTTCAGTTTCTTTTAGCATCCAAATTCTCACATGGTCTGTGTCGGCATTTGCTTGGTGCTTGGCTGATCGCAATCGGGCTATTCGTGTGATTGACCCACGGAAATCTCATTGTCAATTTATTTCTGGGATTTCTGAATTAAGTCCAAAACTTTTAAAAACATTTTTTTTATTCGTGTCAAGACTGGCACATGCATGATATATACAAAAAAAAATATTTTATACAAAATAGCAAGTCGTGAAAAAAGAAACCAGTACAAATGTAAACACAACTTGCGAGTAACCTGTACATTTAAATATAAACATTAAATTAATCACACTCTTCGCTGACATCAAACCACCTCAAAGATTAGCACCCTGTTCGTGGATTAAAGACAATTTCTTGTACATATGTTTTTCCTTCTCCTGTTTTTCACTTTTTGTTTATCCAACTCCAGTATGCCTTATTTCCAACAGTTTTCTTTACATTTCCTTTCTCTATCTGAAGCCAACTTGAATGTATCTTATGCACAACGGACTGAACTGTCTTCTATCATGAAGAGTATCATTATCCGAGCACTCAGTGTGTGGTACCACTCAGATATTACATAATGTGTAACTTCGCAATGTATCGAGCTTGGATAGGTACCTTCAACTTAGCAGCTTACATTCGTCGTATCAAAAGCACGTTAGGACAGTCGGAATCCATTTGCTTATTGATATATTTGCTCATGCGCCTTCATGGCACGGAACACACTGAATGTATAGTTGCGATGACTGTTCTGTTCTTTCTCACATTGCAGCCATCGTGGAAGAGCGTTCGGGCAAATATATCTTACATGCCAAAGAGTCCAAAGAAACCCATCGTACCCAATGACCTTGCTTACATGGTCCCTAACAATTTTCTGGATAGAAACGTAATATATTTCATCTTGTGCCTCCTTCCGTGTTTCCTGGCCATTCTGTTGTTAACTTGTGGAGACATTCATCCCAACCCAGGACCAACTAACGAGGACTTTCACCAAAGCGATAACACGCTTAAAATCCTCCACCTTAACATACAAAGCCTAAAGCCCAAACTTGACATTATACAGTGTGAGTCCCCGTCATATGACATTATGGCATTTACTGAGACGTGGTTACATAATGATGACCCAGTTAATGAAATTATTATACGTGGATTCCAGGAGCCGCTGCTCTTTAATCGTTCATCAAGAGGAGGTGGGGTAGCAGTATACATTAAGGATGGCATTGCATTTAGGCACAGACCTGTCGAGTGCCTATGGGTGGAATTAATAAGAGAAAGGGGTAAGTCGCTTCTTTTAGGAGTATTTTATCGCCCACCCAACAGTCCTGTTGATACATGGGATACTATATCCGCTTCGATTGACAAAGCAACGGATACATCTGTTTCTGACCTTGTCATAACCGGTGATTTCAACGACAATCAAATCGCAGGTCCCAGAGGGCATCTTTCAGATATTATTAGATATTTTAATTTTAGACAGCTTGTGGATGGGCCAACATGTTTCACGGAATCCTCTTCTTCACTGATTGACATTTTCGCCGTTACATGTAGCAAGACAGTCAACGTGAAGACTTGTGAGATCTTAGATCCATTTATACCTAATATGATCCGCTATCACTGTCCTACTGTCCTGGAGATCGACTTTATCAAACCATCGCGCATCTCCTTTAGGAGACAAATTTATTTTTATTCACAGGGCCACTATCGCGAACTGAATGACGCGCTCGCTAGTGTAAACTGGGGTACTATTTTCAATGCATCGAGTCTGGATATAATTGTCTCTGAGTTCTCTAAAGAGCTACTTAACACTGCTTCCCGTCATATTCCCAACAAATGGATCACTGTTAGAAAGTATCAACCAAAATGGATGCATAACGAAATAAGATTACTAATAAGACAAAGGAAAAGGTTGTATCACGTTGCCAAACGCAATGGTCTCCCACAGTCCTTTGAAAAATACAAACAGAAGAGAAACGAAGTGATCTCGGCCAAGAGGAAGGCGAAGGCAGCTTATGTTGTGAACGTACAGTCAGTACTCACTAGTCGTGCAACTACGCCAGCCCAGTGGTGGAAAACCCTTAAGACGTTCATTGGCAACACCAATTCAGATATTCCGGCTATCAGTCATTTGGACAAAACGTACGTCACAAACAGGGAAAAAGCTGATGTGTTTAATGAATACTTTAGCTCTATCTCATCAGTGGATGACTCTCAGGCATCCCTACCTATACTGGCCACACCCACCCCTTACTCAATAGACAGGATAATCATACAGAGCAGTGATGTGTACGAAGCTCTAAAATCCCTTAATGCATCAAAGGCTGCAGGACCTGATCTTATAAGTCCCCGGTTGCTGAAGGAATGTAAAGAATCTCTATGTGAACCTCTCTCAGTAATCTTCAATATTCTCCTGAATAATAATTACTTTCCACTTATGTGGAAAAAGGCTAATGTAATGCCCGTTTTAAAAAAGCATCCATCCAATTTAGTAACGAACTATCGTCCGATTTCCCTCCTTAGTTGTGTTGGTAAGGTTTTTGGAAAAATGTATTTTCAAACAGTTGTGGAAGTATTTGAGCGACAACAACATCCTAAGTCAATTTCAGTTGGGATTCACCCCTGGTGACTCGACTATACTTCAACTAACTGACCTCTATGACGAATTCTGCCCAGCCCTCGACGACGGAAAAGAGTTTTGCGTAGTCTTCTGCGACGTCAGTAAAGCTTTCGATAAGGTGTGGCATGTTGGTCTCATTTGCAAGCTGGAAAAAATTGGAGTGTCAGGTGATCTACTCGCATTTTTAAAATCGTACCTCTCCGACAGGGTTCAGAGGGTCGCAATTGCCTCCGAGACCTCATCCTGGCGACCGATAAACTCTGGAGTACCTCAGGGGTCGATTCTTGGCCCCTTATTATTTCTCATATATATCAATGACATAACAGATAACCTCTTGAGTAGCATTCGGCTCTTCGCTGATGATACATCATTGTATGTAATAGTTGAGAATCCAAACCAAGCAGCAACTGTGATCAACCAGGATCTGACTACAATAGAGCATTGGGCCAAGACGTGGTTGGTTGAGTTCAATCCTAAAAAATCCGAGACCATGCTCATATCGCGCAAGGTTAGCCCTGCTGTGCACCCACCACTGTTTCTTGGTAATGCCCAGATATCGGAAGTTAAAAATCACAAGCACCTGGGAATTATCTTAAATGATGCATGTACGTGGAATGACCACATTGAACATATCTGCGGTAAAGCATGGTCTCGCGTAGATTTACTGAGGAGGCAAAAGTTTACTCTTGACCGCTGTGTCCTTGAAAAGATTTACTTTGCCTTTATTAGGCCTCTCCTTGAATATGGTAGCACAATTTGGGACAATTGCACGGCGAGTAATAAAAATGATTTGGAAAAAGTACAGTTGGCTTCAGCAAGGATAGTGACTGGCGCAACCATGAGTGCTAGGACTTCTGCGTTGTACAATGAAACCCGCTGGGACTCACTTGAGGAAAGACGTCGCAAATACAAACTGAAACAATTTTTCCGAATGTTCCACCATGCGACGCCCCCATATATTGCTAATAAGGTACCTCCAACAGTCTCCACCACCAGCCGATGTCTCAATCTCCTATCAGGTAATGACCTCCGAGTTCCCTTCTGCAACACCCAACTGTACCAGTCTTCATTTATACCGAGAACTACAAGCCTATGGAATGACATACCTTTATCAATCAGAGAAAATTCATCACTGAGTAATTTCGCAAGTTATCTTAACAGGGGCAATCTGCGACCCCCGTCTTTCTATGGCCATGCAAAATCACGAATAGGACAAATCTATCACTGCAGATTGCGGTTGTGTTGCAGTAATCTAAGCACCCATTTATTCAATAACCACCTGTCGCCTTTGCCCATGTGTCAGTGTGGTGTCCTCGAGACAAGCGAACACTTTCTTTTGTTCTGTTCTGTCTTTGAAGAGGCACGCAGGTCAACAATAAAATCACTTCCGTTTGCACCAGATGTGACAACACTCCTATTTGGCTCCGAATTCCTTACCAGTGAAGAAAATTTGTCTGTATTTGAAATGGTGCAGGACTTTATTCTACTTAGTAAACGTTTCCAATAATTGCGACCCTACCGCTGCTCACCTTATAGTTTACAATGGGTGGAATCAGGGCCTAGTCGCCTTCTGGATGGTCTCTCAACACAACATCTCTTTCAAGTGAGCTCCTATTGTATTATCCAATTATCTCTTCTGCTAGTGGACCATCTAACTAACCTGATGATCGATGGCGGGGGTTTGCTTGTCTGTCTTACGTAAGTTTTCTTCTTTTTTTAGTAAAAGCCTACATCAAATGAAATATCTGCGGGTTGAGGGCCTGGTTATTAGCTTCTCACACTGTTGGGTTTTTCATGGGGGGGTGGGGGTGGGGGGGGGGGGGGGGGGGTAGGGTTCCGGGTTAATGTTGCCGCGCTCTGTGCCGCGGGTGACGAGAGGTGGTTCGTACATTATTGAACAAGACATTGCATGCTAACGAATAATGCGTCTTCCACTTGCAAGACACTGTTCGTTTCCCGGCGGTGCATGGTGCTGGCGGCGGTCCTCCGGAGTCGTGTCCCTTACTGAAATGAAAAACGCCCCCCCCCCCCCCCCCCATCCGTTGTCCATTAGAATACCCTCGTCTTATATTAGCGTTAGGCTGCGATTTCCAAGTGAGTCAGTTCCCTAACTGTTGTCGATCAATGTTGATGTCTTTTGCATTCAAGTTGGCCCTTTTCATTTGTCATCCTTCTCCTTCACTGTTCATCACTGTTCCTCTCGATCTACTTTCTTCATTTTTTTCTTGTTTAAACAATATCGAAACAGACCCACCCGTTCTATCTGTCTAACTGAAATTGTGTAACCTTGCAGACTTGGGAGACAGTTTACATAAGCATTCAGCTTTCTTCCGAATCCCCTACTACAACAAGTTAGTTTGACATTTCAGGTGTTAAATGTATTCACTGAATTTTATGTACAAAACATTCAATATGTTTATACTTGTTTTCATGTATACAGTTAACTTATCTTTTTCAATAAATATTGTTTAAACTAAATATAAACACCATACCCTTAACTTAAGTGATCACCTCACCAAGCAAGATGTTGATTGTAATCAATCATATTTTGCTGTTATAAATTAAATAGTCAAATAATTAAATGAAATAACTTGAGAAAAATAAAATAAGAGCAAATATCGTCCCCTCAGTTCCAATGTGTTCTATGTGCCAGTAGGCATGTAGAACATATTGGAACTTGGAGGACGATATGTCACCAAAATATTGTTTACCTAACGACCCAAGGGATGTAAGGGTTCATTTTTGTACTCCCAACTACTTCCCAATTCCCACGCTTCTTCTCTACTCCCAACAAGCAGTTTGTCTCCGAGTGTTGGGAGGAGAGAAGAAGCGTGGGAATAGGGAGGCAGTTGGGAGTACAGGGGTAACCAAGGCCTTCTCATCCTAGAACGGCGAGAAATCAGCGGCCGGCCAAAGTGTTATTATTATCATTAAAGTTGGACGTTTCCCTCCATCGATAGGAATTTCGTCATAGGGTTGAATATTGACCAGTAATAATTTTAGAAAAATATGGACCAGTGATAATTTAGGAAATCACAAAGTGGTGCCTACCTGTCTTCACGTTTGTCACAAATTCAGAATAGGTTCAAACAATTTCCAAAACATCACAAGGCGATTATCCCAAATGGAAGATCCCAAGAAGACGAAACCCCAAAAGACAAACCATTTTTCTTTATTGATTATAAGAGAAATTAACAAATAGAAATAAATTTTAAAATGTGTATATTTACACTGTTTGGGGTATTTGGGGGGAGGGTATTCTTATCTTTTTGATCATATGACTTTCATGAGAGTATAACCCTTTGTGACATCACTTTTTAAAACTGTTCGTACCTCGACATGCTTTATTATTAGAGGAGGTGATTGAAGAGAAGGGGTTTTTGGGAGAGATCCAGAATGGCTTCAGGAAGGGAAGGAGAGTCACTGACCATCTTTTCACGCTATCCCAAATGACAGAATCCGCGAAAGCAAAAAAGAAAAAGTTGTTTATGGCCTTTTTGAATGTTAAAAAGGCATACGATAGAGTATGGAGGGAGGGTATGTGGCGCAAGCTGGAGGCTCTGGGCTTGGGAGGCGAGTTTGTTGGGATTATGAAAGCATTATATAAAGATGTACAGAGTGAACTTAGCCTGATAAACATTACAACAAAACGTGCACCTATGGAGATAGGCCTAAAACAGGGTTATATCCTTTCGCCAATTCTTTTTGCATTGTACATCAAAGGTTTAGGAGATGAACTCCTGCATAGTGACAAGGGGGTTGCAGTTGGTGACTTGAAGATCCCAGGGCTATTTTTTGCAGACGATATGGTGCTAGTATCAGAAAGCGAAGAGGGGCTAGCGAAGATGCTGGGAATTGTTGGGAAATATGGGAGCAAATGGAAACCACACAAATAAGCGAATCCTTAACCAAATGAAACTTATGGGGAGAAACAGTTCAATAAGGTTTTCGTGGGGAAAACCATTTGGGAAATGGTGGGTCTGCCAAGTATAACATACGGTACGGAAGTTGTACCCCTAAACCAGACGGCTGTTAAGAGCTTGGAAATCCTGCAGAATGATGCAGGCCAATGGATAACAGGGTCGAGTAATGCCTCGGCGCTAGAAGCAATCAGGGGTAAGCTTAGGTGGATGAGGATCAAGGACAGGATAGACCTATTGAAACTCGGTTATCTTAATTATTTGGTAAATCTCCCCGATTGCCGATGGTGTAAAGTAATGTTCCTGAGAACTTTCAACTCAAATATCAAGATGGGGTGGATGGTCCAAGTGAGGGAGCTAGTAGAAAACTACTCATTGGAGACCTCGGACCTTGACGTTGGGGCAAACCAGGGTAAAAAGATCGTCAGAGAAAGGGTCATGGAGGATTGTAACCGTAATTGGCGAGAGGGGGGTCAAATCAAAGAGATCTTTGGGTGGCCTGCGTGATAAAGAGAAGCCTGGTTTTGAAGAGTACTTTGATGGCACCTTTGGGGGGGGGGGAGGGGTGACTGTTGTTCAAGCTGAGGTCGCGGTCCCTGGAGCTGAGGGGAAAAATTGGGAAAAACAGTGAAAAGGAGTGCCAGAAGTGTAATTTGGGCATGGTGGAGACCCTGGAACACATTCTTCTAGAATGCCCAAAATACCAGTCTAAAAGAACAAGATTCATGGGGAGTATAATGGGGAAGTGGGATGGGAGAATGAAGGACATGTCAGGCTTGGCAATTTCAGGCGAGCGATTTTTTAGCTCTCCTTACTGCCCTCCTAAAAGAATTAAGGAGAGCGAAAAATTGCCCTCCTAAATATTTTGGTCTGGGATGATTGAGATTACATGTATTATGCTCACATTAAATTTTTGTTGTAAAGCAAAAATGTAATTTAACTTCGAAGTCACATAACATCACGTAATTTCATTTTGAAAGTGGTTTAGTGGTAAAAGGTAATGGCTGCGACCATACCCAAACACAGATGCAATCATTTGAAGCAAAATGGGTCACAGCAATATTTTTTTTTTCTGTCAGTTTCAAGTTCAACAACTGACATCACAGTTTGAGGGGTAATTATTCAAGGAATATTGACACTATAATATACTACCATTACTACTATCCTGTCACTTGAAGCACTTGCACCAGGATGTGACTGTAGATTCAAGCAGACCTGTTGTCCAAGAAAGTCATACGCCTACTTCTACCACCTTCAACCCCCCTTGGGGGTTGAAGGTGGTAGTGGTAGGCGTATGACTTTCTTGGGCAACAGGTCTGGGTACACACACAGGTCTTGTCAAGTGTGTGTTCGGTTGGTGAGTGAGACATCTAGATGTCTAAGAGATTTCGCTTTACCTTAGTAAAGTTAATAAAATCACTGATGTAATCTGTTGGTTTCAGTTTCAATGAGTTCGTTCAACTGGATACTTAAAATGCTGTGTAAAGCTAATTGCTCTCCTAAGCTGATTGAGGAGAGCGATTTTTTGCCCTCCTGCATTTTTCAGAATGCCAGGCCTGACATGTGGTTAGGGGGCGACTCAAAGGAGAGGGTTAATATGCTAATCGGAGAGATTGGGAAGAATGGGGCAAGGGATGTCATCAAGCTGTTCGTCTCCGAGTGTTGGGAGGAGAGAAGCGTGGGAATAGGGAGGCAGTTGGTAGAACAGGGGTAACCAAGGCCTTCTCATACGAGAACCGCGACAAATCAGCGACCGGCCAAAGTGTTATTTTATTATACCTCGTAGAAACTGCTGAAAGTGGAATGATGCTTGTTCTCTGTGGTAGACATGTTTTACTGCTTATTAAGGGCCCAATAATCCAACGGATAGAAAACCTTGGTTAATTTTGACTTCATACTAGTGGTCACGATAAAGCCATAGATGCTGAAAGTGACTTGTAAGGTAATAAATAAACAGATTCCAATGAGTGGGCGTAAGTCTCGAGTATACTTTAGTGAAAAAAGAATTTACATATTATTTTGTTACTCAGCTTTTGAATAATTAATAAGTCATAAATAAATTTAAATTTTTTTATTAAAATAAATAAATAAATAATAAATATTTTATTGGAATAAACATTTTTATTAAAATAAATAAATTCCAGTGAGTGGGCGTAAGTCTCGTGTACATTTTAGTGAAGAAAGAATTTACATATTATTTTGTGACTCAGCTTTTGAATAATTAATAAGTCATAAATAAATTTAAAAAAAAAATTATTAAATAAATAATAAATAAATATTTTTATTAAAATAAATGAAGAAATGAGTAAGTCGTAATTATCATGTATATGTTAGCGAAGAAAGAATTTACATATCATTTTGTGGCTCAAGTTTTGAATAATTAATAAGTGCAAAATGCCTTACCTTTTCAGTGCTGTGCCAGCATTGTACTTTCTGTCCACAAAGGTACATTTTCTGCAAACATATGTCAGCCTATTAGTAGCTGACCATTTTTCAAGGAGACCATTGGACACTGGAACACAGCAACGATGAATCCATTGATGACAATCAGAACATTCAATTGAATTAACCCTGCAACCATTCCCACAAATACCACATGGATATTTTGCAGGTTTGGGCTTGAAAACCGTAATAAATTGAGAATACATTTGGTTGAGTGATGTGAAATGATACACAGAATGAAATTTGAATTGGATGGTTTCGTGCGACAAAGGCGCGCATGGACGGTTTGGGGCAAGCCCCTTTCGACCCTCTCTGACAGTTTAGTGCCATTTATGTCGCTTGTTTTTCTTTTGGGGTGGAGGTGGCTGTGATGGAGAGACTGTAGTGGTTGTTGATGTAGTTGGGCTGTTGATGTTTTTGGAGGACTGACTAGGATAGAATGATCGAGTCCTGGCTGCTTCAGGAGTCTGTGGCTGGTTCGCTGTTACAGGAGTACCATCGTACTGTTGTTGTTGTCAGCTGACTCCTTTAGGGTATTCCTGACTTCTTCCCGCATGCTATTTACTTCTGCCATCATGTCAAGTATATTTTGTATCATTTTCCGTTCCTGATCTGGATGGAGGGGAGAGATTGGAGTAGGAGACTTCAGAGAGCCAGTTTCCATTTCCGTCTCCGCATCGCTGATGACGCTGCCATCCTCCAGGTTGCCCCTCAAAGGAGAGGCCGCTGGGGAGTGGATGGGAGTCACAGGAGTTGGAGGGGGGGAAATGGTAATGGCCTCCTCTGTCTTCTTTTCCTCCTTCTCTTCTTTCTTCCTTTTCAGGAATGTTTCCAACCGCCGGGCATCGCGACACCTGGTGGATGGGCCCTTCTTCCTCTTCTCAGGACCTCCAAGCCTTCTCTGGTGAGGACCAGTGCGAGAGGAGGTCCTCTCAACAAAGGTACTACCTCTCCCCGAGGAGGGTGGTAATTCTTTCTCTTCTTCAACCTTGAATTCAAGGTTCAGATGAATGCTCTTGCCTATCTCCTGGATAGCCCAGGTGATAGGGCAAGAGATGCCCAGAGCTGCTATTGTTCTCTTCAATTGCGCTGGTAGTTCCAGTGTTTCCATAATTAAGATTATAATTAGCATGCTCGCACTCTGAGTGAGATGCAATGTGATATGAAGTGACAGAATGAAATTAGAAATTCATCCTATATTTATATATTTCTATTTATATATAATAATTTGTCGGCAATTGCAGAAAGTGAGTAATTTGCAGATAATAGAAAGAAAGGTGTGTTGTGACAAACATTTAAAGTAAGGATTATCGTTGTGAAAAAACCCAAGTCGGTTTAGTTGATTGTGAGGGAAAATCAACAATATGAAGCCAAACAGTTGGTAGGAATTAAAATGTTGACCTCAATATGTTTAAAATATATCTGGCTTGCCTGCCATTGTTAAAAAAACACAGAGTTAACAAATCGGTCGAGAACATTTACTTGAAAGGAAAATAGATAATACGAAGTCAGACAGGGTTGTAGTCTTAAAATATTGTTTGTAACATATATACTATTTAAACTAAAAAAAAACCAGATTGTCTGTAAAACAAATCAACCTTTTGGAATATTTAAATTATTGTTCATTCAAATGCGATGTAAATGCTGAACAGATCAGCTTTTTTGGGGTCGCAAAGGATTTCAATCCCACATTGTTCCTGTGCGCGCTGAACTTTTCATTCATTTAGATAAGCCATATCCTCCGGACCTCAATGCCTTTATTTTATGACATTTTCCCGCATGCTTAGATCGAGTAATGATGAAGGCTAAAATTCCCAGTTAACTCCCTTGACTAAATTTTAAATTTCGTTGTTCAGCTGAAATGAGAGCAAATTTGATAATAAAATCACGTTTTAGTTTTCCACAGAACGCTAAAACAGTCTGGAAATGGGATCTTTTCTTCAAAAAACAATGTGTAAATGTAACTTAGAGGAGGTTCTAGGGGAAAATCTGAAAGGTTCTGGTGGGTTCTGGTATTAATGAGAAAAAATACTAAATACCAGAACTGCCCAGATAAAAGCAACTATAAGAATGAATTTACTTCTATTCTTCTTTCCTGTAATGATTATTACATAAAATAAACATATTTCATCGTAAAACACTGTGCAAATGTAATTTAGAGGGGGGTTCTGTGCGGTTCTGGTATTTAGGAGAACCGGTCGTAGCTGTAAGTTCCGTGCTACTAAATAATAATAATGACACTTTGGCCGGCCGCTGATTTGTCGCGGTTCTCGGATAGCCTTGGTTACCCCTGTACTCCCAACTGCCTCCCTATTCCCACGCTTCTCTCCTCCCGACACTCGGAGACGAACTGCTTGATGACATCCCTTGCCCCATTCTTCCCAATCTCTCCGATTAGCATATTAACCCTCTCCTTTGAGTTGCCCCCTAACCACATGTCCTTCATTCTCCCATCCCACTTCCCCATTATACTCCCCATGAATCTTGTTCTTTTAGACTGGTATTTTGGGCATTCTAGAAGAATGTGTTTCAGTGTCTCCACCATGCCCAAATTACACATCTGGCACTCCTTTTCACTGTTTTTCCCAATTTTTCCCCTCAGCTCCAGGGACCGCGACCTCAGCTTGAACAACAGTGACCCCCCAAAGGTTCCATCAAGGTTCTCTTCAAAACCAGGCTTCTCTTTATCACGCAGGCCACCCAAAGATCTCTTTGATTTGACCCCCTCTTGCCAATTGCGGTTACAATCCTCCATGACCCTTTCTCTGACGATTTTTTTTTATCCTGGTTTGCCCCAACGTCTAGGTCCGAGATCTCCAATGAGTAGTTCTCTATTAATTCCCTCACTTGGACCATCCTTCCTGTCTTGATATTTGAGGTGAAAATTTGCAGGAACATTACTTTACACCATAGGCTGTCGGGGAGATTTACCAAATAATTAAGATAACCAAGTTTCAGTAAGTCTACCATAATAATAATAATAATAACACTTTGGCCAGCCGCTGATTTATTGCGGTTCTTGGACGAGAAAGCCATGGTTACCCCTATACTCCCAACTGCCTCCCTATTCCCACGCTTCTCCTCTCCTCCCAACACTCGGAGACGAACTGCTTAATGATATCCCTTGTCCCATTCTTCCCAATCTCTCCGATTAGCATATTAACCCTCTCCTTTGAGTCTCCCCCTAACCACATGTCCTTCATTCTCCCATCCCACTTTCCCATTTTACTCCCAGTGAATCTCATTCTTTTAGACTGATACTTTGGGCATTCTAGAAGAAAGTGTTCCAGGGTCTCCACTATTTCCAAGTTACACATCTGGCACTCCCTTCCACTGTCTTTCCCAATTTTTCCCCTCAGCTCCAGGGATCGCGACCTCAGCTTGAACAACAGTGACCCCCCCAAAGGTGCCATTAAGGTACTCTTCTAAACCTGGCTTCTCTTTATCACGCAGGCCACCCAAAGACCTCTTTGATTTGACCCCCTCTCGCCAATTACGGTTACAATCCTCCATGACCCTTTCTCTGACGATCTTTTTACCCTGGTTTGCCCCAACGTCCAGGTCCGCGATCTCCAATGAGTAGTTCTCTACTAGCTCCCTCACTTGGACCATCCACCCCGTTTTGATATTTGAGTTTAAAATTCTCAGGAACATTACTTTACACCATCGGCTGTCGGGGAGATTTACCAAATAATTAAGATAACTGAGCTTCAACAGGTCTATCCTGTCCTTGATCCTCATCCACCCAAGCTCACCCCTGATTGCTTCCAGCGCTGCGGCATTACTCGACCCCGTTATCCATTTGCCTGCATCGTTCTGCAGGATTTCCAAGCTCATTATCCATCGGCCTGCATTGTTCTGCAGGATTTCCAAGCTCTTTACAGCCGTCTGGTTTAGGGGTACCACTTCCGCACCGTATGTTATACTTGGCAGCCCCACCATTTCCCAAATGGTTTTCCCCACGAAAACCTTATTGAAACTGTTTCTCCCTATAAGTTTCATTTGGTTAAGGATTCGCTTCCCCTTCAGAATCAATTTATTTGTGTGGTTCCGGTAGATGCCTCTTCCTGTAATGTTTATATTTACCCCCAAATACTCGTAATCACCTGTCTCTCCCACACTGAGAAGTTTGTTGCTCCCTTCCGGAATGCAGAACTCACCCACTCTCCACCTTCGAGTGGGGTCCACTTTGCAGCCCACAGGTATAACTTTGCTCTTGCTTTCATTAAGTTCGAGTCTCCATTTGCTCCCATATTTCCCAACAATTCCCAGCATTTTCGTTAGCCCCTCTCCGCTTTCTGATACTAGAACCATATCGTCTGCAAAAAATAGCCCTGGGATCTTCAAGTCCCCAACTGCTACCCCCTCCTCGCTACGCAGGAGTTCATCTCATAAACCTTTGATGTACAATGCAAAAAGGATCGGCGAAAGGATACACCCCTGTTTTAGGCCTATCTCCATAGGCACACGTTTCGTTGTAATGTTTCCCAGGCTAAGTTCACTCTGTACATCTTTATATAATGCTTTCATAATTCCAACAAACTCGCCTCCTAAGTCCATAGCCTCCAGCTTGCGCCACATACCTTCCCTCCAATGGCTCCATACTCTATCGTATGCTTTTTTGATATCCAAAAAGGCCATAAACATCTTTTTCTTTTTTGCTTTCATGGATTCTATCATTTGGGATAGTGTGAAAAGATGGTCAGTAACTCTCCTTCCCTTCCTGAAGCCATTCTGGATTTCTCCTAAAAAACCCTTCTTCTCAATTACCTCCTCTAGTCTCCCATACAGGACTTTACAGAAAATATAAATAAATGTCACTTTACTTTCTCTCCACTCCTTTGGGACCTCTTGATTTTCTATGGCTAGATTGAATAGGGCAGTTAGGCTTTCCACGAGTTCCTCTCCCCCTTTTTTGATAAACTCGTTAGGAATTTCATCCACTCCTCCCGCTTTTCCATCCCTTAATTTGGATTTTCCTGAAAGGAAAATCTATTTATCTATTTGTTATTGCCAAGATTATTTAGATTTTCCTGAATGGAAAATCTATTTGTTATTGCCAAGATTATTATTCTTTTTTTTTTTTTTTTTCTTGTTTTTCCAACACATCGGGGAAAGAGTTTTCTCGAAAACGGTCTTTAAGATTTTTTTCAAACTTTGCACGATCAATGACGGCCATGAGTTCTAATAAATAAAACCATAAGTATTTGGGGGAAAATGTTTCTTGGTGGGCAAAAACGCCCAAAAACGCCCAAAGCTCTGTAGGCCAATATCTCATGAAAGAAAAAAGCTATCGACTTAATTTTTTGACAGACTTGTCAGAATTACTCTTGTCTAAAACAAATATAATCGGTATTTTTTTCCATTTTTAGCTCAACTTTGGCGAAGCCAAATTTGAGCTTATGCCATGGCCCGTCGTCCGTCTGTCCGTCAACAATTGGATACGGCTCGGGCTAGAGGTTGTATTTATGAACCGATCTTTACGAAACTTCTTGGGTACCTTTGTTATGACTGTGGGGCGAGAACAAGTGTTTTTGGGTGCGGTCCGAAATTCAAGATGGCTGCCAGCTGCCATTTTGTACCGACGATGCAGAAATCTGTTTTTTGTACAGAACTTCCATATGAAAGCTCTGATTTGAATATTTTTTTGTATGAATGTTTAGTACCATGGGATACATCACATATAATACAGGTTTTTTTCTCGTGCGTAAATTATGCAAATTAGACTAACTTTGATGTTTTTTTGGTGTTACTTTCAGCACTGTAAGTGCAAATGCCAATACGGCTCGGGCTAGAGGCCGTATTTATGAACCGATCTTTACGAAACTTCTTGGGTACCTTTGTTATCACCGTGGGACGAGAACGCGTGTTTTGGGGTCCGGTCCGAAATTCAAGATGGCCGATGGCAGCCATTTTGTACAAAATTTGGTGCAATCAGATTTTTGCACAGAACTTCCATATGAAAGCGCTGATTTGAATAATTTTTTGTGTGAATGTTTAGTACCGTGGGATACATCACATATAATACGGGTTTTTTTCTTGTGCAGAAATTATGCAAATTAGATGAACTTTGATTTTTTCAGTTCTGCTTACACACAGTAAGTACACATGTCAATACGGCTCGGGCTAGAGTCTGTATTTATGAACTGATCTTCACGAAACGTCTTGGGTACCTTTGTTATCACCTGGGACGAGAACGAGTGTTTCTGGGTGCGGTCCAAAATTCAAGATGGCTGCCAGTGGCCATTTTGTATCGAAATTAGGTCTAATCAGTTTTTTGTACACAACTTCTATACGGCTCAGGCTAGATGCCGTATTTATGAACCGATCTTTACGAAACTTCTTGGGTACCTTTGTTATTACTGTGGGATGAGAACGAGTGTTTTTGGGTGTGGTCCGAATTTCAAGATGGCCACCAGCAGCCATTTTGTACCAAAATTAGTGCAATCAGTCTTTTGTACAGAACTTCTGTATGAAAGTTCTGATTTGAATAAATTTTTGTATGCATGTTTAGTAACATGGAATACATCACATATAGTACGGGTTTTTTTCTTGTGCAGAAATTATGCAAATTAGATGAACTTTGATTTATTCAGTGCTACTTATACTCTGTAAGTGCACATGTCAATACGGCTCGGGCTAGAGGCTGTATTTATCAACCGATCTTCACAAAACTTCTTGGGTACCTTTGTTATCACCTTGGGATGAGAACGAGTGTTTCTGGGCGTGGTCCAAAATTCAAGATGGCTGCCAGTGGCCATTTTGTACTGAAATCAGCTCCAATCAGTTTTTTGTCACAACTTCTACAGAGCTCATATTTGTGAACTGATCTTTACAAACTTCTTGGGTACCTCTGTTTTCACCTTGGGACAGGAATGAGTGTGTTTTGGGGTGCCTTTGTTATCACTGTGCTATGAGAACAAATATTTTGGGGTTCAGTCAGACCCACTGTGGGACTCAAAGATTTTTTCTAGTTTAGCATCTGACTGTCACCCACCTTTATACTTTACCTATACATTTGTTACAGGCAACGCTCAGTATTTATGTACAGACCGTTACAATACTTTATATGTATCTTTGTTATCAGGTCATTACCTAGATGTTTGTCATTGCTGTGTCACACACTATACATGTACATGTCTTTGTCTTGACAAGTTGAGCTACAGTGTCATTGACACTTTCATTTATGTTTTCTGCCAAAAATTTTAACAAAACGGAAAGTTATCTCAAAAATCGGCCATTTTGGACTGAAATATCGAGATTTAAATATAAAGAGCCCTCTAAAAGGGTTCCAAATTGAAGGAAGTAATACCGTTTTATAAAAAAATCGAAAGAATTTCGTTTCGATTTTTCATTAATCCAAAATGGCGGCCGAAAAATCAAACAAATTTTTTCTGTTTTTTATGTGTTTTGTTAAATTTTGAGACGGAAAAAAAAAATTTTTTTACACTGAAAATTTTCGGTCCGGTTTGGACTTCCGAAATTTTCGACCAAAATTCGGAAATTTTTGTTTTTGTCTTTTATGTGTTTTGTTCAATTTTGAGACGAAAAAAATTTTTTTTTTTTTTTTTACACACCACCACCAAGAAACGAAAATTGGTCTTCAGACTGGTACTTTGACCTAATTATACTGTACTACCGGAGTGGGTTAAAAGTGGCGGTGATTGCGAATGTGTAGCGCATATATAGGTAAAAAGATTCCCCGTAGTTTGGAAGCACAATTTTGTTGCGTTTGCCTTCGGGCGGTCGCCAAAAGTACACTCTCGGCCTCTCAACTGTCCGTACACCCTCTTTTTGGCATGAGAATACTCGGCGTTCTTGACTCGTATAAGAATTCCGTGATTCATATGGTATCATTCACGGTCTGTTTAAACCTTTCCCCACCCCATGGGAATAAGGTTTTATTTCACTTGGCTTCTGAAGGCTGGAGAACTACCACTCTGGTTCGGACTTTTTGACCAAAATCTGGAAATTTTTGTTTTTGTTTTTTATGTGTTTTGTTCACTTTTGAGACGAAAATTTTTTTTTTTTTTTTTTTTTTACACTACACCAAAAAACAAAAAATCGGTCTTCAGACTGGTACTTTGACCTAATTATACTGTACTACCGGAGTGGGTTAAAAGCGGTGGTGATTGAGAATGTGTAGCCCGTATATAGGTAAAAAGATTCCCCGTAGTTTGGAAGCACAATTTTGTTGAGGTTGGCTTCGGGCGGTCGCCAAAATACATGTACACTCTCGGCCTCTCAACTTTCCGTACACCCTCTTTTCGACATGAGAATACTCGGCGTTCTTGAATCGTATAAGGCTTCCATGATTGAAATGGCAACATTCACGGTATCTTTAAACCTTCCCTCACCAAATGGGAATAGGGTTTTATTTCACTTGGCTTCTGATGGCTGGAGAACTACCACTCCGGTTCGGACTTTTAGACCAAAATCCGGAAATTTTTGTTTCTGTTTTTTTATGTGTTTTGTTCAGTTTTGAGACGAAAACAATTTTTTTTTACCTGGAAATTTTTTGGTTCGGTTTGGACTGAAAATTTTTGATCAAAAAACAAACTTTTTTTTTTAGATCACCACTTTGACCTGACAAAACTGTACTATGAGGCGGGTTAAAGTGGCCGTTATTCAGAATTTGGATGTTGAGGCTCTTCCTCCACCAGTAAAACTATCCGACGCGACTGCCCAACCCCCACCCAAGGCAAACACGCATTAGACTCTACAGACTCTGGCGTCCAAGCCAGGAACACTTCTGAAAAACCTTGATCAATTTGCACCCGGCGACCTCAATTTCAGTGAACGTTGTTCATAATGTTACATGGTATTTTGTATCCTAAACTGAAATCGAAAGTAGAACACTGAGAGTCTGTTATTTTTTATGGGAATATGACTCGAGCTACTCATCCCCTCCCCCCATCCTCATTGAATTTGATGACGGTGGCAATTCCGACGGTATTGCCAGAGTGTTACTAACTGTGTAGACATTACATAGCGACACATCCCTAATTTGCCTGGCTGCCATTACCGAATCGGACTGTATAAAATTTTTACGGCAATCCACAAAGCGATTTGGAACAATTCTCACACGTGTACAGCTCATCATTACAAACAATATTTATGCGAACCCTCAAAAACTTTGCGCGAACCGTCGGGGATTTCGAAGCAACCTATTTTTCGTTCGCGTATTTTTCAATTCAGGCGACCTCCACGCGAACCAAAAGATCGTTCGCTTAAAAAACAGGCCTATTATGTTAACCATTGACTAAACGCAGAGCCATGACAATCCTCAAATGAGGCATTATGAGGCTCTAGAATAGTTATCAGAGACTCTTATTAAAAAAAATCGGGAAGGGGGGACCCCATCCAATACCCTCCCTCACCTCGGCGGGGCTGTGCATTTTGGGTATGCCCAATATATTACGGACTTTGGGTCCAAGTTCGAATTAGCCTTAGGTACTGAAGTGTCCCCCCTCTCCCCACACCCATGTCAAATTTTTAAATAATGCTGACTTCAGGCCGGGGAAGTTGCCTTCTGGTACCGCGTTTCAATTTCAGGCTTTCACCATAAGAGCTCACGGCACAGATAAATAACTGAGAATTATTCATCTACCCTGCGACGTACATGTAGATAAGAAGCAACAGGAAGGGTTGGGGAAATATGACCAATGTCTGGTGGAATTCCCTTAAAGTGACAACAGAATACATGATTGGTTAATCTTGATTTTAGGCCTACACATGTTGTGGTCATACAAATCCATGTTTGTCATTGTCAGAATGGCAGGAGGGCCATAATGTTCCGCCTAAAATGGGTCCAGGTGGGCCATTTTTGTTCCACCTTAATTCATTAAAAGCGGGCGACTTTCTTGAGTTGACACGAAGTTAGTTGAGCTTTGCCGATCCAGTGAATAGTGATGTCCCACAAATATCAAATAGTTCACCTTGGGTACCGGCAAGAAATTTGGTGAAAAAAACACCAAAGAATAATACATAGTAGTAAATATATTGGAAGAATTTTTACTCAATAAAGAAATATTTTGATATGCTGTTATTTCGAAAACAAAATGTTTCAAAAAACGGAATTGTGAAAGCAAGAAAGGAAACTTGGAATGCGATGCTGAAAACAAAGCTCTGCACATCAAGGGAGAGTACTCATCACAATTCTCTTGCCAAAGCCATCTGTTTCAAAAACGCATTGTCATTCACTTCACGTGGTTAGAAGCCTCTGCACTGCTCAACACGGCGTAATGACAATTTGTGTCTGTCACATTGAGACATTCTGGCACTCGGATCTAAATACATGCATTTATGACAGAGAATAGTTATATTCAGAAAAATATGCGCTTTTAGATTATACAGGGTAGGCGTTTGATTTACTGCCAAATGTTGTCCACTTGTTGACATTTAATGAGGTCGACATAGTAATAACGCACAGTGTGAAATGTCTATGGTTGTTTCAATATATGGAGCCTTGGCGGTCAGTACAGAATTTCATTAGATGCGACCTCTGGGAGCTGGCATACTGCATAGCGATCCTGCCGACATTGCTGCTGTTTTGATTCAGTAGTGTATAGCCACGGAATTAAGGGGAGGGGAGAGGGGGGGGGGGGGGCAAGTCCCTAAATGTTTCCCCCCCCCCCCCCCAAAAAAAAAAAAAAAAATTAAAATTGACCCAGTGCAATTTCATACAACATAGAGCCCCCACAAATGCTCTCCAATAAAGGGCAGCACATGCTACAACTGCTCAGATTGAATCTTAAGAGTACTGAACTTTGCAAAATATTCTCGGGAAGACTTTGTCCTTACTAGAAGTCTATGACCCTCTGGACATTACCCCCTCCGCAAATTTCTCTGTACTAACCCAGAAACCCAACAACGACCTTCCAATCATGGTAGTTATCACACTTTTCTCCTGAACAATAGCTGCTGGTCAAACGAGAAGACCCCAGTGATTTACATCAAACAACAGGGTTTCTGTAAAAAAAAATCTTGACATTATATCGTCTACCGTCAATGTGTTAATAGGCTCATCAAAAATCCTTTTTTCTGCGTTCTTCTCAATTTTGAGACGAAAAATAGGAGGAAAATCCTGTGTATTGTGCGGGCACAATCACTTCATCTAGTTTTGATATCATCTTCCACACCTCCTCCGTTTTAATTTCGCTACACACGAAGCTCGATAGGTTTTCCTCGACTTGATTCGGACACTCTGGTGGGCTCCCCATGCCCCATCGCTTATCGTTTACCTTTTCCCAGTGCTTGACTAGTTCTGATGCGACTTGATCTTGCTCGTCTGTAACTCTGCCATCTACTTTAATACTCTGCGGGTTACTTCCTTTGTCACGTTTATTCACCCATTTCCAAAATACGTTCGAACTCGACCCCCCCCCCTGTCGTTCTTATCATCCTAATAAGACTGCTATTTCGTACTTTCTGATTATCGTCTTTAATCTTATTTACTTTATTTCGTGCTTGGTGGTATTTTTCCATAGCAACTGTGGCCTCATTGCTTTCCGCTCCCTTAAGTTTTCTACTTCTCCTGTATGCAGCACATATAGCTTTTCTTCACTTTATGGCCCTTTTCAGTTCTTCGTTCACTCTGTACCCAAGTTCCCGTGTTGGCACCCTGACCTTTCCTACACTTTCCTTTCCTGCCTCCACCAGGCTCGCAACTATGACGTCGGCCATCTTCTGGACACTGTCCCTCTTGGGTACGGTTGCAAGCTTTGATTTCAGTTTTTCATTGAACCTCGCCCAGTCAGCATCTTTTTTGAGTTCCCAAATCTCCTTAGAGCTTCCTTTGCTTTTTATGTGTACCCATACTATGTATGGTACACATAATGCCATCATCCGGGGTGGCCATCCATCGTTCGTCCATCCTTTGTCCGTCTGTCTGTCCGTACGGCGTCCGTATCCATTTCTTTGTCATTCGATAACTTGAAAAATATTGCTTGGATTGTCAAGTTACTTTATATTTGTGTTCAGGTTACTGATGTGCCAAGCTGTAAAGTTTTTGGTGTAAATCTGATAATTTGATCCTGAGATATTAACCCTTTATCCTTCAAATTGAAAATTCCTCCAATCCCTTTGGCATTCGATAACTTGAAAAATATTGTTTGGATTGTCAATTTACTTTATATTTGTGTTCAGGTTACTGATGTGCCGAGCTGTATAATTTTTGGTGTAAATCTGATAATTTGATCCTGAGATATTAACCCTTTATCCTTCAAATTGAAAATTCCTCCAATCCCTTTGGCATTTGATAACTTGAAAAATATTTATGTGTACCCATACTATGTATGGTACACATAATGCCGTCATCCGGGGTGGCCATCCATCGTTCGTCCATCCTTTGTCCGTCCATCTGCCCGTCCGTCCGGTGTCCGTATCCATTTCTTTGTCATTCGATAACTTGAAAAATATTGCTTGGATTGTCAGGTTACTTTATATTTGTGTTCAGGTTACTGATGTGCCGAGCTGTATAGTTTTTGGTGTAAATCTGATAATTTGATCCTGAGATATTAACCCTTTATCCTTCAAATTGAAAATTCCTCCAATCCCTTTGGCATTTGATAACTTGAAAAATATTGCTTGGATTGTCTAGTTACTTTATATTTGTGTTCAGGTTACTGATTTGCCGAGCTGTATAGTTTTTGGTGTAAATCTGATGATTTGATCCCGAGATATTAACCCTTTATCCTTCAAATTGAAAATTCCTCCAATCCCTTTGGCATTCGATAACTTGAAAAATATTGCTTGGATTGTCAAGTTACTTTATACTTGTGTTCAGGTTACTGATATGCTGAGCTGTATAGTTTTTTTTGTTTGTCCGTCCGTCCGTCCGTCCGTCCGACGGGCTGTCCATCCGGCATCCGTATCCATTTCTTTGTCATTCGATAACTTGAAAAATATTGCTTGGCTTGTCAAGTTACTTTATATTTGTGTTTAGGTTACTGATGTGCCGAGCTGTATAGTTTTTGGTGTAAATCTGATAATTTGATCCTGAGATATTAACCCTTTTATCCTTCAAATTGAAAATTCCACCAATCCCTTTGGCATTCGATAACTTGAAAAATATTGCTTGGATTGTCAAGTTACTTTATATTTGTGTTCAAGTTACTGATTTGCCGAGCTGTATAGTTTTTGGTGTAAATCTGATAATTTGATTCTGAGATATGAACCCTTTATCCTTCAAATTGAAAATACCTCCAATCCCTTTGGTATTCGATAACTTGAAAAATATTGCTTGGATTGTCAAGTTACTTTATATTTGTGTTCAGGTTACTGATGTGCCGAGCTGTATAGTTTTTTTTGTTTGTCCGTATGTCTGTCCGTCGGTCTGTCCATCTGGCATCTGTATCCATTTCTTTGTCATTCGATAATTTGAAAAATATTGCTTGGATTGTCAAGTTACTTTATATTTGTGTTCAAGTTACTGATTTGCCGAGCTGTATAGTTTTTGGTGTAAATCTGTAATTTTGATCCAGAGATATCAACCCTTTATCCATAAAATTTGGAAATTCCTCCAATCCCTTTGGCATTCGATAACTTGAAAAATATTGCTTGAATTGTCAAGTTACTTTATATTTGTGTTCAGGTTACTGATGAGCCGATCTGTATAGTATTTGGTGTAAATCTGATAGTTTGATCCTGAGATATTAACCCTTTATCCTTCAAATTGAAAATTCCTCCATTCCCTTTGGCATGAGATAACTTAAAAAATATCAATCCGATTGTCATGTTACTTCATATATATGTTCAGGTTACTGATGAGCTGTGCTCTATAGTTTTTTTATGTAAATCTGTTAATTTGATCTGGAGATATTAACCCTTTATCCATCAAATTAGACACTCCTCCAATCCATTTCTATATGTACCCATACCATGTATGGTGTACATAATGTCGGCATCCGTGGTGGCCCTCCATCATACAGCTTTCTACTAGTTGTGCGTATGGGTACACATCTGACGATTTCATCAGCCTGTTTTTACTGGAGTTTTGGCCCTGATCGTCACTGTAATCAAGTTGTGATCACTATCCACCTCCATTTTACCCTCATCATCCACTTCTACCCCTATCACCTCCCTCCATAAATTAATATCTGTGAGGATATAGTCGATTATTGATTTTCTGTCGTTCCTCTCCCAGGTCCATTTCCCCTTACACTTTGCGTCCCTGTTCAGAATCTTCAGACCAAGCTCATTCGTGAAGTTCAACAGCTTCCTTCCATTCCTGTTGACTTTCTTGTCCCCGCCCTCTATGCCTTCTTCCATTAAAGTCACCCATCAGAATTATACCGAGCCCCCTGTTTTCTAGTTCTGTGATATTGGACCTTAGTGTTGAGTATATCGAGTCATTCCTCTCCGGTTTGCTTCCCTCCACCGCACAATACACAATCCCAAGAGCAATACTTTTGTTTCTTAGATTGATCTTTACCCCTCCAATTTCTTTCGATACCTCAGCCAAGGTGCTGACATCTTCCAGGTCTGTGATCACCGACGGTTTTAAATCATCTTTAATGTACATGCCTATCCCTCCCCCTTTTTCTGGCCTTCCATTTGCCCTACACCTATCCACACGCACCCCCTTACTTGGCCTACCCGTTCCTTGTGTCTTACCCATGTCTCGCTTAAGCCCATGACATCAAAGTCCTCTGCCGCGATCAATGTCGCAATTTCACTTACTTTCCAGTGTAGACCCTGGATGTTGCTATAACCCACTTTCAGCGTACCGAGATTCATTGGCTTCTGCCTACTGGTTTCGTTGTTTTCTGGCGCTAGCCTTGGTAAACTTATTCTGTCTCTCTTGCTCTTCTTAACCCCACCTGTGTCCACTCTTGTTATACTTGCCTCTGGCCTCCCACCCTGCTCCTCTCCAAAAAAGGCTCCGCTACCCGTAGAATTTTATCCCCCAATACCCGTTTCCCCATCCTGCTAAGATGCAGCCCATCATGCCCGTACATGCTCGCGTTGCCTCAAAGCGTATCCCAATGGTCGATAAAGGGTATCCCCAGGTCAACACAGTAGTTCTCCAACTCCTCATTCAGCGCCAAAATCCTTGAGTTCCGTTCGTCCCCACCTCCAAGCACAGGAAGGACCCCGGGTACGACTACTCTTGCATTCCTACTTGGCAGTTTGCTAACTAAACTTTATACGACTCCACCAAACTTACTGACCTTCTCTCCCTGATATTGTTGTCCCTACATGGACCACCACTACCAGTTCTGATCCTGACCCTGCCACAATACCATCTACCTGGTCCCTCAGATCCTCCACCTTCGCCCCCCGGAAAGCACAAGACTGTTCGATTAGAACTGTCAGGACCACAAACCACATTGTCAATCCCACGTACAGTGCTGCTCCCCACTACAACTAATTTTCTTCTTCTTCCCCCAGTTCCTATATCATCTGCAACTTGCCTCGTTTTGCATGCCTCTGGCCCCCTCTTTCTTTTCATTGCCCTCCTTACCCCATCTGGCCTATCATCAGCAGCAGCCACCTCTCCCCCCTCAATGTCCCCCTCACTCTCATCCCCAGGGGTGTCAGAATCTAACACACTGAACCTGTTCTCTAAGCACCACCTAGCAACCTTGGCTGCCTTACGCCGACTCTGGCCTGACTCTCCGCAGCCCTGTCCTGACGCCACCTTCAGAATTTTTCTACTAGATCCCACATCAAGCATTCTTCCCACACGTTTCCTACCTCCCTGTTTTCTCCTTGAGTCCACAACGACCTTCCATCCTCCTTTCACCTCCCCATCATAGGTAACCTTCATTGGCCTCCCCAACCTCCCCTTCAGCTCTGCAATTTCCCGCTCGAACCCAACACACTCATTATCCCCCACCTGCACCTGCACCTCTTGACTCACCTTCCCCTGACCCCCTTTAATACCCATACTCACCTCCGTCTGGACACCCGTCAAGCACTTACCATTCATGTTTACAAATATTTATAGGACCTAAAGACCGAAATCAGAAAAATACCAAACACACGAAAAAAGACAACTAAAGTAAATAAATGTAAACTCGGGAAAACCTATCACCTAAACTTCCTTATATCACCCCTATAATCCTTCCCTAACACACATACAAACTAAATATATAATACACTTTCCTGAAATAAAACTAATAAAAAAGAAATACTTATAAACAACTCTGTGTAGACTATCTTGACTTCTCTTCGTGAGTAGTATTCAGAACTAAAATGCCGAACATAACCGAACACAAATAAAATAATTGGGCAAGTGTTAAAAATAAAGTTCATATATGGGGAGATTCGAGTATAGATATCCTATATGTCAAGTTTCAAGTGGATCTGTTCACTCAAAGTGATTTTATTGTGGTACAGTTGTTATGGCGGTATTGGATCACCTTTCAAAAATTGGCCGTCGCCAATTCAATTGATGTTTTTTCTGGGTCCGTTGTTTCACCCAATTACATCCAATTAAACCCAGTTACACCCAATTCACAAAAATATATTAAAAACGAAATATAAGAAAAATATGCATGGATAGCCACAGAGAAAAAATAATTTGAAGGGATTGAAAATCCCAAGAAAAAAATACTGCGTGGTAATATCAGTTTTCCGCTTCAGATACTTAATAGCGCTTGCAGCGCCAATTTGTGGTATATTTTCTATAGCAATAATAAGAACCTGTTTACTCTTGAAGATAAATTCAGCTGCGCAGCTGAATTTAGGAATGAATCTGGTTCTTCATGCTCAATGAACTGTGCTACAGTCTTGTTTACAGATAATGTTTCGGGCGATCTTCTCTGGTGCACCAGTCTTAATATACCGGTAGTTACTGAGAGGATATGTTCGATTTCCCAGTATAGAACCGGGATATATACCATATACCATAACATTTTTAGCTCATTTTTAGCTCAACTTGACAAAGTCAAGCTGAGCTATTGCCATCACTTCTCGTCCGTCGGCGTACGTACCTACGTTAGTACATTAGTACGTACGTCCACAATTTCCTTTGGCACACCTCACAGGTCGCATTTATGATCAGATTACTTTGAAACTTGGTATGCTTGTTTGGGGTGACCTCTAGATGGGAGCTATCGATTTTCTTCAATTTCCGTCAAAAAATGTTGCCGCGGCCAGCGTTCTTAGAACTTAGTTTAGTCAAACCACAATATTTCCCTTTGGCACACCCTACAGGGCACATTTATGATTTGATTGCTTTGAAACCTGGTACGCTTATTTAGGGTGACCTCTAGATGGGAGCTATCGATTTTCTTCAATTTCCGTCAAAAAATGTTGCCGCGGCCAACGTTTTTAGAACTCGGTTTAATCAGACCACAATATTTCCCTTTGGCACACCCTACAGGGCACATTTATGATTTGATTGCTTTGAAACCTGGTATGCTTGTTTGGGGAGACCTCTAGATGGGAGCTATCGATTTTCTTCAATTTCTGTCAAAAAATGTTGCCGCGGCCAACGTTCTTAGAACTTAGTTTAGTCAGAAGACTCAATATTTCCCTTTGGCACACCCAACAGGGTACATTTATGATCGGATTGCTTTGAAACCTGGCATGCTTGTTTGGGGTGTCCTCTAGATGGGAGCTATCGATTTTCTTCAATTTCCATAAAAAAATGTTGCCGCAGTCAACATTCTTAGAACTTAGTTTAGTCAGACCACAATATTTCCCTTTGGCTCACCCTACAGGGCACATTTATGATTAGATTGCTTTGAAACATTGTATGCTTATTTACTGTGACCTCTAGATGGGAGCTATCGATTTTCTTCCATTTCCGTCAAAAAATGTTGCCACGGCCAACGTTTTTAGAACTTAGTCTAGTCAGACCACAATATTTCCCTTTTGTTCACCCTACAGGGCACATTTATGATCGGATTGCTTTGAAACCTGGCATGCTTGTTTGGGGAGGCCCCTAGATGGGAGCTATTGATTTTCTTCGGGTTTCTGTCAAAAAATGTTGCCAGTGGCAAAAAAAATAACATTGGTACCAATGATCATCAATTTTGCCATTTCATTTATAACTTACCAAGTTCAAGTTTGTCAAGTTGAGCTACAGTGTCATTGACACTTTCATTAATTCAACTGTTCGGCTGAATCCTAGTTACCAAACTTTGCTGGAAAGCCCGTAATTTATTTTTTGGGGGTTTGGTACGTCCTTTCAGTCCAACATTCTTCCCAGTCCACCAGTGGTGAAAATAAAACCGCCAATAAAAAACTTCAATTTTAGAAAAAACATTTGTTTTACAATAAAAGTGTAAGCATTTCTGGGAAGAAGGTAAAATTACCTTTTCATTTGCAGGTGTTTGATGTCATTATTGCCAGTAAAACCCTCTCAAATGTTTCTTTTCTGAAAAAAAGTGCATTACAGTTGTGTAATGCAGTCAACCATTTTCTAGTTTAGATTTGAATGTTACCGGGGAGAATGTGTTTCGCGGAAAGTGTTGCTTAAATACACCAGTGGGACAGAACAGTGCACAAGACTGTTAACACAAGCGAAGTTTTCTCTTTCGATTGCAATCTTTTAAACTCAAACATAAGGCGAAGAGTTAACCAACAGTCAGATCTCGTACATTTTAAAAGAAAAAAAAAAAACACCCTACTGATTTTAACAATAGACAGAGGATTAAGGGAAGCAAAATAGGCAACTCGAGCTCAATGAAAAACAGTTAATTTAGGCCCAATACACAAGCCCCTCTTTTCAGTGAGTGGGGAGGAGGGAAGATGTGGGAACTCTGACCTTTTGGACAGGGGTTCTCTAAACAGGTGGGGGTGTGGATTCTAACTAAAATAGTAATATTAAATAGCATGCAATATTTTTAGCCCGACTTTTTTACAGTGAGGGCTGTAGTAATGACTTTTGCCCGTCCGTCCGTCTGTCCATCTGTTAACTTTTAGAGTTTTGGTTAAAGTTTGTGGTTAAAGTTTTTTCACTGAAGGTTCAAGTGGGTTTTTTTTTTTTTTTTTTTTTCTTTTCCTGTTTAGTTGACATTTGGAGTTTTGGTTAAAGTTTGTGGTTAAAGTTTTTTATTCAACCTTCAAGTACAAGCAAAACCCAGTAGTTCTTGTCTGATCATCACAAAATTTCATATGCAGGTTTTAGGTCATGTGTACATGACAACGTCCCCTTTTGGTCGTGATCGGTCAACCGGAATGGCTGCCTGAGCCCAAAACCCGAAAACCATTAAAACAGTCTACAGGTCGTATTTATGAAGGGATTTCATTGCAACTTCATAGAATGCCTCTGTATAATGCCTACATGAGAACGTCTACTTTTGGGCATGATCTGTCAACTGTGATGGCTGCCCAAGCCCGAAAACCAAAAACTTTTAGCACAGTCTGCAGGTCATGTTTAATATGGATGGATTTCATTGTAACTTGATACGATAACTCTGTATGATGTCTACATGAGAATTTCCCTATTTGGCCTTCAATTATCAACCGTGACGACTGCCTGAGCCCAAAACCTTCAGCACAGTCTACAGGTCATATTTATGGAGGGATTTCATTGTAACTTGATAGGTTGACTTCATATAATGTCTACATGAGAAAGTCCCCTTTTGGACGTGATTGGGGAACTGTGATGGCTACAGATGCCCGAAGCCTGAAAACCTTCAGCACAGTCTACAGGTCATATTTATGAAGGGATTTCATTGTAACTTTGTAGGGTCAATCCACATGATGCCCAGATGAGAATGTCTCCTTTTGGTTGCGATCATTCAACCATGATGGCTGCCCGAGACCAAAGCCCGAAAACCTTTAGCACAGTCTACACGTCATATTTATGAAGGGATTTCATTGTAACTTCATAAGCTGACTTCATATAATGTCTAGATGAGAACATCCCCTTTTGGGCAACTGTGACGGCAACATGGGCCCGAAGCCCGAAAACATTTAGCACAGTCTACAGGTCATATTTATGGAGGGATTTCATTGTAACTTGATAGGTTGACTTCAGATAATGTCTAGATGAGAACGTCCCCTTTTGGGCAACTGTGATGGCAACAGAGGCCCGAAGCCTGAAAACATTTAGTACAGTCTACAGGTCACATTTATGGAGGGATTTCATTGTAGCTTGGTAGGATGACTCCAAGTTTGTGGTTAAAAACCCTGACAAACACCACCCCGCCCCTACACCCCCCCCCCCCCACCTCCCCCCATTAGGCTTTTTTAATACGCATTTTGAACTATTTACAGTCACTACATGTGGAACCTTTTTTTTTTTTAAACTTATATACCCCTCATCTCCCACCCGCACCCCACCCCCACCCACCCCACCCCTGGGGCCAATTAGGCACTTTTTTTTCTTTTGTCAAAAATACTGGTTTACAGTTTTGTTTAAAAACCCAAACAAACACCACCGCGCACACCCTCCCCAAATTGGGCATTTTTTTTTTTATTTCCTCCAATATGCATTTTGAGCTATTTACAGTCACTACATGCAGAACCTTTTTTTTCCTTTTGTCAAAAATGCTTTTTTACAGTTTTGGTTAAAGTTTGTGGTTAAAAATACAGACAGAAATTATCATCACCCCTCCCCCCTCCTGCCTCCCCTCCTGCCTCCCCCCCCCCCCCAATTAGGCATTTTTTCTTTTTTCTTTCCTCGAATATGCATTTTGAACTATTTACAGTCACTACATGCGGAACCTTTTTTTTAACCACATGTAACCCCTCCACCCCACCCTCCGCACCCCCTGGGAGTGGGGCAATTAGGCACCTTTTTTTTCTTTCGTCAAAAATGCTTTTTTACAGTTTTGGTTGAAGTTTGTGGTAACCACAAAAACCCAGACAAACACCACCCCACCCCCACCCCCCCCCACCCCCATGGTGCCAGTTAGGTATTTTTTTTTCTCTGCTTAAAATGCATTCTGAAGTATTTAGACTGACCACGTGGAAAAAAAAAATGGAATCTCCCCTGACACACCCCCACTCTCCCCCCCCCCCCCCCCCCCCCCCCCCTCACCCCCCACCCACCCACCTCCTCCTCACCCAGGGCCATTCATGCAATATTTTTTCTTTGGTACAAAATGCATTTTTAGCCTGACTGTTTATAGTCAGGGCTATAGTCATGACTTTCGTCTGTGCGTCTGTCGGTCCATCCATCTGTCTGTAAACAATTGGTTGCCGACTGATAACTCCAGTTTGGATTATTTGATTTCAACCAAAGTTGATATGTGTATTTTCCAGCTAGTAATACAGGCCAGGTTTGAATATAGGTTCCACAACTCTACCCCCCCTCCCACTCCCCACCCCCACCCCCCCCCACCCCCACCCCCAACCCCACCCCCACTCCCACCCCCAACTCACCATGTCACTTAGGCAATTATTCCCAAAATGCATTTTGAAGGATTGGGAGTTATTACATGCAAAAAAGAAAATTGACTCGTATAGCCCAACATTGCTTTATGTACTGCATCTTTAATCCTTTACCTAACACAAGTTGAGGCCAACAGTACAAATTATTTTTCTGAAACATCAGATTTTTTCATTTTTTACTTCTAACCATGGCTTATTAGTCCTTATTGGAACAAGCTCATCAAGTTTGTTCCATTAATAGGTCATGAGGTATGTTTTGAAGTAGAGAAATGAAAAAATAAAATTTGAAAAGCAAATTTTGTATATCACGTGTGCAGATATGGCAGATTCGTTAGGTAAACTGTTAACAAAAATTGGCTCCGACTATTTTGCGTCTAAGCATTGCTATTCCTGGGAAAGTCGGGCTGCATGCGTGACATCACTCTAGTATTGCATACAGAGTATTGTCACGATGAAGATTTCATATTATTACAGAGAAATCAAATTTTTCATGGCTTCCTCTGAACCAAGTCCACTATAGTAACCTAACCAGAGCCCAAAGACAACGCCCATAAAACAAAATTCTCCACCATAGTTTTTTTTAGCTCACCTGACTTTCAGTCAGGAGAGCTATAGTGATCACCCACCGTCCGTCGTCCGTCGTCTGTGAACATGGTGTTTGCATCTTCTCCTCCCAAACCGCTGAACCAATTTAATTGATATTTGAGATAATAGTTTGTTATGACATCGCAATTTGATTTTGTTCAAATCAAGTTGCCTCGCCCGTGGGTAGGGCCACACCCAAAAAGTGTGCTGAAATCTTAAAAAATCTTCTTCTCATGAACCAGCAGTAGCAGAGACTTGATATTTGGTGTGCAGCTTCCTTTTGAGGTGTAGACTCAGATTTGTTCAAGAGAAGTTTGTGGGGCTATACTTGGCGTCATTATGGGAGGGGCAAAATTTTTTGCCCCGCCCAAAATTTCTATTTTCCAAACCGAGAGGCTGATTTGAACCAAATTTTATGTGAGGGCTTATTGGGTCATAAGTACCTAATTTATGCTGATTTTTTTTTTTCCCGTAGCCCCATGGGAACCACAGGAGCTAAATATAGAAAAAAATTAAAACGCCCATATCTCCAAAACTGCACGGCACCGAGAATTTTTATTTGGTGTGAAGCTTCCTTAGGACCAACAGAAAGAATTGGTAAAAAAAAATTGCCATCGGTTTTTATCATAGGGTACAGTTTCGGGACTTTGAAAAAGTGCTGAGTCAGCACTTTTTAACACTGTAGGCAATGGGAAAAACATTAAAAAATCTTCTTCTCCAGATCCAGCAGGCAGAATCTTTTGATATTTGGTATGCAACATTGTAGGGTGGATCTGATTCAAGTTTGTTCAAATCGGCCCCTGGGTTCATATTTGGGCTCAGTATAGGAGCCCGATTTCGAACTTAGTGCATTTCAGACAAATTTCTTTAAAAAATCTTCTCCAGATCCAGCAGGCAGAATCTTTTGATATTTGGCATGCAACATTGTGGGGTGGATCTGATTCAAGTTTGTTCGAATCGGCCCCCTGGGTTTATATTTGGGCTCAGTATAGGAGCCCAAATTTGAACTTACTGCATTTCAGGCAAATTTCTTTGAAAATCTTCTTCTCCACATCCAGCAGGCAGAATCTTTTGATATTTGGTATACAACATTGTGGGGTGGATCTGATTCAAGTTTGTTCAAATCGGCCCCTTGGGTTTATATTTGGGCTCAGTGTAGGAGCTCAAATTTGAACTTAGTGCATTTCAGGCAAATTTCTTTGAAAAGCTTCTTCTCAAGATCCAGCAGGCCGAATCTTTTGATATTGGGTATGCAACATTGTGGGGTGGATCTGATTCAAGTTTGTTCAAATCAGCTCCCTGGGTTTATATTTGGGCTCAGTATAGGAGCCCAAATTAAACTTAGTGCTTTTCAGGCAAATTTCTTAAAAAATCTTCTTCTCCAGATCCAGCAGGCAGAATCTTTTAATATTTGGTATGCAACATTGTGGGGTGGATCTGATTCTATTTTGTTCAAATCGGCTCCCTAGATTCATATTTGGGCTCACTATAGAAGCTTGAATTCGAACTTAGTGCATTTCAGGCAAATTTTTTCAAAAATCTTCTTCTCCAGATCCTGCAGGCAGAATCTTTTGATATTTGGTATGCAACATTGTGGGGGTGGATCTGATTCCAATTTGTTCAAATTGGCCACCTGGATTCATATTTGGGCTCACTATAGCAGCCCAAATTCAAACTTAGTGCATTTCAGGCAAATTTCTTCAAAAATCTTCTCCAGATCCAGCAGGCAGAATCTTGTGATATTTGGTATGCAACATTGTGGGGTGGATCTGATTCAAGTTTGTTCAAATCGGCCCCCTGGGTTTATATTTGGGCTCAGTATAGGAGCCCAAATTTGAACTTAGTGCATTTCAGGCAAATCTTCTTCTCAAGATCCAGCAGGCAGAATCTTGTGATATTTGGTATGCAGGTATGCAGCATCCTTAGGGGGGTGAGATGCAAGTTTGTTCAAGCCATGTCCCTAGGTCCATATTTGGGCTCACTGTGGGAGCTTGAATTGTAACTTTGTTCGAAATGAGAAATTTTCTTAAAAAATCTTCTTCTTCAGATCCAGCAGTCAGAATGGTTTGATATGTGGTGAGTAGCATCCTTTTGGGGGGGGGGGGGGGGGGGAATTCAAGTGTGTTAAAGCCTCCCTGTGGGAACCCAAATTATAACGTAGTCAATATGAGGAATTTTTCTTTAAAAATCTTCTTCAGATTCAGCAGTTGGAATGTTTTGATATTTGGCATGGAGCAACCTTAGGGGGCTGAGATTCAAGTTTGTTCAAGCCAAGTCCCTTGGTTCATATTTGGGCTCACTATGGGAGCCTGAATGACAGCTTAGTTCAAAATGAGGAATTTTCTTTAAAAATCTTCAGATTCAGCAGATGAATGCTTTTGATATTTTTTATGCAGCATCTTTAGGGGGTAAGATTCAAGTTTGTTCAAGCCATGTCCCTAGGTCCATATTTGGACTGATTGTGGGAGCTTGAATCGTAACTTGGTTCAAAATGAGGAATTTTCTTTAAAAATCTTCTTCAGATCCAGCAGTCGGAATGTTTTGATAATTGGTGTGCAGAATCCTTAGGGGTGTGAGTTTCAGGTTTGTTAAAGCCAAGTCCCTGGGTTCATATATGGGCTCCCTGTGGGAGCCTGAATTATGACTTAGTTCAATATGAGGAATATTCTTTAAAAATCTTTTTTTATTTTTTTAGATCCACTGGTCAGAATATTTGGATATTTGGTTTCAGCTTTTATTAGGAGGAGCAGATGCAACTTGTGGAAATCAATTCTCTGGGTTGATATTTAGGCTACCATGTCAGGTGAGCGCCCTCAGGCCCCCTGGGGCCTCTTGTTTCATTTTATTGTTTTGTGGGGTTTTTTTTCCTCCAAATCATAGCTTATGGCTTGATGCATAATTAGCTCGTTCCATTGGGGTGGGGGCACAAGCTCTGTTCTGTAAGCAAAAAATGAAAGAATAAGAAAATTTGAATAGCAAGTTTAGTATTTAAGGTTTGTTGCTGTGCGGCCATTCTTTAACATCACCATTTGTTGGGGGTTCACTTGATAGGGAGGGTACTCTAACCCCCCACCCCTATCCCCCCACCCCCACCCCGTGCACCTTCGACATGGTTAGTGAGGCATGAATGCAGCCATAAAGTGTCTGCAAGGCCTCATTAGGTCACTTAAAAAATACCTGCAGAGCAGGTTGAAACAAGACAAATCTGAGCATCAACAGCATCAAAAGTACTGCAAAATTTTAAATAAAGTCAGAAGTGCAATGAGAAAATCAAGAAAGAAATATGAACAGAAATTGGCTTCAGAAGTAAAAACAAATCCCAAAGCACAGTACCCCAGACTCCCACCAATAGAAGAGGGACACACCCTCCTATAACCAGCATCACCCCAGGCCTGCAGCCTTCGGATATACCTTTGCATCTTCATTAAGTATGTCCTGCGGGCCCCAGAAGTCTTGGCCGCCTCTTATTGAGATCGAGTTGCCTTTTCTTCTTCCCTGTCTGTTGTTAAAATTGGTTGGGTGGGGTGCTTTTCTTTCAAAATGTACCAGATAAAATCCTTCTAACTGTTGGTTAACTCTTCGCCTTGTGTTAGAGTTTTAAAAAAAGATTGCATACGAAAGAGAAAACTTTGCTTGTGTTTGCAGTCTCTTGCACCATTCTGTCCCGCTGGTGCATTTCGGCAACACGTTCCGCAAAATACATTCTTCTCGATAACATTCAATCAAAACTAGAAAATGTGGAAATAACCTGCAAGGTTATTTTAAAACAAATTTATTGTTTTCCAATACATTAATTATAAATAACCCTGCTTCTATCAGGTCGGTATTTATGCATGCCTCCCCAAGCTTCAGTTGTGCTCATGAATAGAAAGCACTTGTCAATAGACACTTATTATGCAAGCCACCTCCTTCACAATTACCAGTACCCCTCCCCCACACATCACTTGAAACAGTGAGAGAATAAATTCACATTCAGTTGATATTCAGCTTTCAGTTGGTCTACAGTTGAAAATTTATCAGTTTACTTTATCCACTACAACTTCACACTCCTCTTACTCAGTTGTCATAATTAGTTGAAAAAGGACAATTCTAGCCCAGTAAAAGCCCTGATTGACTTCTCATAATTTTTAGTTCATCATGACAAAGTCAAGCTGAGCTAATCTCATCGCTCTCTGTCTGTCGTCCGTCATCCATCCATCGTCCGTCAACACCATGTTTTGGTCTTCTCTTCCAAAGCCACTGGACCAATTTAAGTGAAAGTTTGTGTGAGTGATGGTCTCAAAGGGGCATTGCATATTTGTTCAACTCAACATGCCCAGCCCCATAGGGAGGGAGTGGGGGAAAAAGCTCCAAAATATTTTAAAAATCTTCTTCTCATGAACCAGTGTGTACAATGACTTGATATTTGCTATGGAGCTTCCTTTTGAGGTGTAGAATCAAGTTTGTTCAAACGAAGTTCGTGAAGCAATATTTGGCTTTGTAATGGGAGGGGTAAGATTTTTGGCCCCGCCCAAAATTTCTATTTTCTGAACCGATGGTCCGGTTTGAACCAAATTTGGTATGTAATATTATTGGGTCATAAGTACTTGGCCCATGCCAAAAAAAAAAAAAATTCCGCATCCCCATGGGAACCCTGGGAGCTAAAAATAGAAATATTTTCAAACACCCATATTTCCCAAACCTCATGGAACAGAGAGCTGTTACTTGGTATGATGTATCCTTAGGACCAGTAGAATTGAATGGTAAAAAAAATTTGCCATTGGTTAAGTTAGGGTGTTCTGTAATTGGCATCGAAAAAATGCTGAGTCCACATATTTGCAAAAATTAAAAAAAAATCTTTTCTCCAGAACCACTCATCAGAATCTTTTGATATTTGGTAAACAGCATTCATAGGGGGTGGAGGGGGGTGGGGGTGGGGGTGGGTCAGATACAAGTTTGTTAAAATAAAGCCTATTCTTTCATATTTGAGCTCAATACAGGAGCTCAAATTTTGTACATAGGGTAATATGGGGAATATTCTTTAAAAATCTTCTTCTTCAGAACCACCAGTCAGAATCTTTTATTGTTTGATATACATCATTGTTATGAGGGTCAGATTCAAGATTGTTCAAACTAAGTCCATAAGTTAATATTTGGGCTTCATATGGAAGCTCAAATTTCAACTTTGTTCAATATGGGGGATAATTTTAAAAAATCTTCTTCTTCAGATCCACCAGTCAGAATGCTTTCATATTTGGTATGCAACATCTCTAGGGGGGGTCTGAGTGAAGTTTGTTCAAATCAGATCCCTAGGTATATATTTGGGCTTGCTATGGTAGCCAAAATTTTTACTTAGTACGATATGAGGAGATTTCTTTGAAAATCTTCTTCTTCAGATCCACCAGTCGGATCTGGGGGAGGGTGGGGGGGGGGGGGGGGGGTCAGATTCGATTCCAGTTTGTTCAATTCAAGTGCCTGGGTTAATATTTGAGCTCCATTTGGAAACCTGAAATTTAACTTAGTACAATATGAGGGAATTTCTTCATAAATCTTCTTCAGATCCACTATTCAGAATGCTTTCATATTTGGTATACAACATCTCTAGGGGGGTCAGATTAAAGTTTGTTCAAATCAGATCCATAGGTTAATATTTGGGCTCGCTATGGTAGCCCAAATTTTAACTTAGTGCAATATGAAGAAATTTCTTTAAAATTTCTCTTCTTCAGATCCAACAGTCAGAATGCTTTCATATTTACACAACATCTCTAGGGAAGTCAGATTCAACTGTGTTCAAATTGAGTTGCTGGGTTAATATTTGGGCTTCCAATGGGAGCCGGAATTAGCCATTTTGCTGAAAAATTAAAAATTTTGTATTCAGTACCCTCTAGAGGTGTGTAACTAAGAGAAATCCACATAGGTTGTATCAAGGGCTTCATAGGGGAGCTCTACATTTTACATTATGATCAACTGAAGAAAACCCATGATGCCCGGGTTATTTTTGTCACTCCTGAGGGACTCAAGGATTGACAGTGTAGCCTATGGAGATGGATTGCTTAATGTAGACATATTCTTGGACTTTGTTTATATTGTGTTCTGTTCAAGATGAGCGCTCCAGGCCCCGTGGGGCCTCTTGTTTAGCATATTTTGTCAAGTCCAAAAACTCTGAAATACTGGCCCACCTAGACTTCTCGCAAAAGTGGGCCAGTATACACAAGACGACATGCCACTTTTTCGAGTCGGAAATCGGATGGGAAATCAAATCATCGATGGCGAGACCATGAAGATCTATCCCGTCTTGTCGGTCGAATCATGGAGATCAAGTGAAAATAAAATCTTACAAAATATTAGAAAATTCCAAGCTTGACCAGTTCAAGCCCAATGCAAGAATTCATTGCATTTTTTTTCCCAGGATGACAGTGTCGACTGTGAAGATACGGCAAATGCGAGATGAAGTTGACGACAAAACCAAACCATGTATTTTTTACTTGGCTTTTTAAGTATTACCTCACTCAAGTTTATCGATTTCGCCTAGATCTCTCTGAAGGAAAATTACTCACTCACATTGCGGCAAAAAAAAAATTGGGACACTGTTTCAGTATTTTCTTTGTCTTCTCCGGGGGATGAAGATGACTTGCATTTTCTAATTAGAGGTCCCAGTTAATTTTTGTGAGATTTCTTTGGAGGGGGGCGGTGGGGGGGGGGGGGGGGTCTGAGGAGTCTGTTACTGAATTTTATAGTAGAATGGACCACCAGGTGGTCACTACCCGGGTCATCTCGCCGACCCTGTGGTCATTGACGTGATTGCTGAGAGAGTAACTGGTAATGATTAGGTCGGGAATATCTGAGTAGTGGATTTTGATTTTGAATGTTTGATGAATCAATGGTTCCATGCACCAAAGGCAAGCACAGACAGTTTTGGGCAATCCCCTTTCGACCCTACTTTGATGTTTTCAGTTTTTGAAGTTTTCTGCAAATCACAGTCATTGCAGGAGATAGCAGAGGATGAAAAGTTGAGAGAGTAGGCTAGGTGTCTTCCCTAAGTATGTGTTGTCCTCCCTCGGGTGAGGTATTATATATTTATTTATTGGTGTTTAAGGTCACATACTTTTGCATGATGGCTAATCATGACTGTGACAATTTTACGGGTGGAGGATGCCAGAGTACCCGGAGAGAACCACCGAGCATTGACGAGCAACTTTCAGCTCCTCAACATTCTAACTCTTCAATCTCCGCTCCAGCAGGGTTGAAGACATGTGCACCATTGTTGTGCAGTATGCCTTAGTACACTGTGTCATCGTGCCCCCAAGTTGGCAACCGGGATAAAGTGCCTTAACGGATCGGATGCCAGATGAGGATCAAACTCGGAACTTCTAGCATAGAAGTCCAACAGTCTACCACTGAGCCACCTTGCTCCCAATCAGGTGAGAACTAGTGTGAGAGGGTGAATGTTTGGAAACGAAATGGTTTTAGTGCGTCAAAGGCATGCAGGGGTACTGTGGGGCAAGCCCCTTTCGACCCTCTGTGACTGTTTAAGATCTGGTAACTTCATGTCAAGGCGTGTTGAAGGAGGAAAAGGTTCAGGTGCTCAGCAGTTGTCTCTGGCTAGAATATCAGCGGTTTTGGGTTGACTTTGTTGTGGGTCATTGACTGAACCCTCGGGTGAGGACCAGTGTGTGAGGTGGGGTCCTCTCACAAAGGTACTACCTCTCCCCGAGGGTGCTGTAGTGTTTTATTTTTCGGGCAAGTATAGTCTGCCACTTCGGAGATGAATAATGGAGCGATGGTGGACCATCATTGGCAAGTAAAGTCTGCCTCAGGCTGTCTTAATCAGTTTTCAGGTTTTACAGTAGGATGTCTTTTTTGGATAGATGACAACAATGGCCCCTTTCGGGGACCACCAGTAGAAAGACCAGAACTTCCCTGGTTCGGGGGCAGGCCTGCATTGTAACCTATTTGGCTGGTTCAAAAATGCGCTCTACAGACGCTTACAAAAAGGGGCAGAGGCGAGTGACCACTTCTAGGGATGGAGCGGAGGATGTTCAGAGTCCATAGAGGTTACTGTTTCCGTAGCGGTTATAGTTTCCATAGCAGTTATTGGGATGCTGGCGATCAAAAAGAAATCATCTGTGTGTACCTGCTAAAAGAAGAAGGCAGAATTAGTTTGGTAAACATAGAATAAGGAGTAAGAAAAAAGAAAGAGATACTGTCTGTAATTTTCCACTTTCCTCTTACCAGTTTTGATTATTTTAGGACGGTGAGTTTTTAGTGGTTTTTGCTGATTCGGTGAAGACAGCCCTTCCTGGTAGAAGGTCACAGCTTTCGCCATTATCACTGCCTGTTAGTTCACCTTCCTTTTGCCAATATTTGTTGGTTCACGGGTGTTGGATCTTGCTGAATTTCATATTTTAAGACATTTGATTTTTATGTGTACCCATACTATGTATGGTACACATAATGCCGGCATCCGGGGTGACCATCCGTCGTTCGTCCATCCTTTTTCCATCCGTCTGTCTGTCCGTCTGTCCGTCTGTCCGTCTGTCTGGCGTCCGTATCCATTTCTTTGAAAAATATTGCTTGTGTTCAGGTTACTGATGTGCCGAGCTGTATAGTTTTTGGTGTAAATATGTTATTTTGATCCTGAGATATTAACCCTTTATCCTTCAAATTGAAAATTTCTCCAATCCCTTTGGCATTCGATAACTTGAAAAATATTACTTGGATTGTCAAGTTACTTTATATTTGTGTTCAGGTTACTGATTTGCCGAGCTGTATAGTTTTTGGTATAAATCTGATAATTTGATCCTGAGATATTAACCCTTTATCCTTCAAATTGAAAATTCCTCCAATCCCTTTGGCATTCGATAACTTGAAAAATATTGCTTGGATTGTCTAGTTACTTTATATTTGTGTTCAGGTTACTGATTTGCCGAGCTGTATAGTTTTTGGTGTAAATCTGATGATTTGATCCCAAGATATTAACCTTTTATCCTTCAAATTGAAAATTCCTCCAATCCCTTTGGCATTCGTTAACTTGAAAAATATTGCTTGGATTGTCAAGTTACTTTATATTTGCGTTCAGGTTACTGATGTACCAAGCGGTATAGTTTTTGGTGTAAATCTGTTATTTTGATCCTGAGATATTATCCCTTCATCCTTCAAATTGAAAATTCCTCCAATCCCTTTGGCATGAGATAACTCAAAAAATATCAATCCGATTGTAGGTTACTTTATATATGTATTCAGGTTACTGATGTGCTGTGCTGTATAGTTTTTTATGTAACTCTGATAATTTGATCCGGAGATATTAACCCTTTATCCATCAAATTAAACACTCCTCCAATCCATTTCTATATGTACCGATACCATGTATGGTGTACATAATGTCGGCATCCATGGTGGCCCTCCATCATACAGCTTTCTACTAGTGCGCATATGGGTACACATCTGACGATTTCATCAGCCTATTTTTAGTGTTTTAGTTGAGTTGGTGAAGACAGCTCTTCCTGGTAGAAGGTCACAGCTTTAGACGTTATCACTGCCTGTTAGTTCACCTTCCCTTTACCAATATTGTCGGTTCACGGGTGTTGGACCTTGCTGAATTATGTGAATTTCATGTTTTAAGACGTTTGATTTTTAGTGTTAGTTGAGTTGGTTAAATTATAGAGATTTTAGTTGAGTCGGTGAAGGCCGCTCTTCCTGGCCGAGGGTCATGGCTGCCTGTATGGCGCATAACTCTGATAGCACCGTATGAATTATAGAAAAATTATTAAAAAATCTTCTCCAGAACCAGTGGGCAGAATCTTTTGATACTTTGTATGCAGCATCTTGGTATGGGTCTGATTCAAGTTTGTTCAAATCGAGTCCCTCAAACAATATTGGGGTTCCCTATGGGGGCCGTGCATTTTCACTTAGTGCAATTTAAGAAAAAATTCTTCAAAAATCTTCTCCAAATTGAGTCCCTTGATCAATATTGGGGCTCCCTATGGGGGCGTGAATTTTTACTTGGTACAATTTGAGAAAAATTATTCAAAAATTTTCTTCTCCAGACCCAATGGGCAGAATCTTTCGATATTTGGTATGCATCAACTTGGTATGAGTCTGATTCAAGTTTGTTCAAATCGAGTTCCTCGATCAGTATTGGGGCTACCTATGGGGCGTGGATTTTTATTTGGAGCAATTTAAGAAAAAATCTTCAAAAATTTTCTTCTCTAGAACCGGTGGTCAGAATCTTTTGATATTTGGTATGCAGCATCTTGGTATGGGTCTGATTCACGTTTGCTCAAATCGAGTCCTTCGATCAATATTGGGGCTCCCTATGGGCTGTGAATTTTCACTTAGTGCAATTTAAGAAAAAATTCTTTAAAAATCTTCTCCCGAACCAGTGGCCAAAATCTTTTGATATTAGCGGGGGAGGAATTCGTCACATACAGGTGAATTGTGCACTTGGTGATACCTTCTTGAAATTTGGCACACTGTTAGTGTAGGCTATGAGGTTCTCAAAAACGATCGGCTACAAGTTGACACCGACCGGTGGCGACCAGTAGCGGCACAATCCAAAATGGCCGCCAGCGGCTGAAGGGAACCTCCTTTTCGACGGTCTACCGACTATACATCCGATTGTAAGGGCGCGAAAGTGAACTCTGATCCACGCACGTGTTGGAAACAGACGTGGGAGATGATGTAGAATAAAACGAGATTCTCTATACGGACGCATCAATTTCTTGGAACTTGAAAAGAGCGTTGTTTCTCCGGGATCAGCGTCATTCAGGCAAACCTGAATGACGCTGATCCCGGAGAAACAACGCTCTTTATGAAGCAGTCTCTTTGCCATACAATCTCTTGTTTGGCGTAATTCCGCAAGCAATTCTGATTTGTCTGTCGAAATTAATTCGAGAACGCGATTGTTCACAAAAATCATTCACAGAATGAGTGAGAATCCTCTTCGTGTACGGACTAGTACTGACTGGGAACGTTGTTGCTTTTGCCAGCAAGACAGTTCCAAGAAATTGATGCGTCCGTATAGAGAATCTCGTTTTCATGACGCCTATAAAGCTATTGAGGAAGACATAACGCGCTTCCTAGATAATGGCGTTGAGCTTCCATATAATTTGACCATTGATTGTTTGATGAGAGAGAGTGATGAGTGTATGTCGATGTCACTGTTGACGAATAAGGCAATATATCATAAGACATGCCGTGACAGTATTCGGACTCACATCGTACAGCGCGTGCTACACAAGCGAGAGCGAAATGAGGCAGTGGCATCCTGCTCCACGCTGAGTCCTAAAAGAACACGGACAAGTTTTGAATCTGGCTGTGACAGGAAACTGCCCCAGTGTGTTTATTGTCACAAACGCGAAGGTGACAGCAGTGAGCCTATTTGCAGATCAATGTCTGATAACAATAAACTCAAAATTATGGCAAAGGAAGCCGAGAACTGGGTTGTTTTTTCTCGGGTCAATGCAGCATTTGATTCCGCTGCTAGTGATCTTTACTATCACAAAACCTGTTATTGTAAGCTTGCCAATGAAGCACGAGCGGCTAAATCTAAAAAGTCGAAGAACGCCGAACATTCCGCGTCAGGCCTGCCCTATGACCCTCTCGTTATGGCAGAGCTCATAACATTTGTTGAACACAACGATTCCGCGATGAAGCTTGTCGATCTCAAGAATCTGTACAGTCGGAGGTTGAAGCAAGTCGGTTCTGATTGGCTTAGTGAAGAAATACATTCCACTCGATTCAAAGAACATTTGTTGCAGAAATTGGGCGATGGCTGGGACGCCTTCACACAGGGTAGAGATGTGTTTATTTCAAGTAGGTTTCGAGTTGGCTCCTTGTTGTCCGAATCTTTAACTCGTATAGTGTCTGAGGAAGAGGCAAAAAAGATAGTTGATGTGGGTCTTCTTCTGCGTAAACACATACTCATATCTCAAGCTCCTTTCACGGGATCATTTTCATCTTATTGCTTGAGCGAGCCTGTACCCAACTCACTCCTGACTCTTCTTAGAGTTCTACTTGAGGGCACATGTAGTATACAGAACTTAGGCGATGATGAGACTGTTAATGCCAAGACTCGAGTGGCTTGTACTATTTCACAGATGTTGATCAGCAATTCAGCGAAACGCTCCGAACATGCACAAAATGTTCACCAGAGACGTGACAGAGAAACTCCAATGCCTCTTTATGTGGGTTTGAAGTTGCATGCCCATGATCGTATGAAAAATCTTATCAGAGATTTTCATCAAATGGGACTCTCTGTCTCTTATGATCGCGTAATGGATGTTCGCAGGAGTTTCGCGAGAGCTGTTTCACTGCGGTTCAAGAACGAAGGTGTTGTAGTCCCAGCTAACTGCAAACGTAATGTTTTCTCGATAGGAACCACTGATAACATTGATGTATCTGGTAGATCTGATATGCATGGTACGTCCATCACACTCATTGGTCAACTGAGCAGGGACAATGTGGGTACTGATCCCCCACCACTGAGTTTAGATGTTCCAGAAGACACACAAATTGAACTCCCAGACGACTATGCATTTGTTCCTTTCGTTGAAGACTTTGGTGGGGACATCAGGCTTGAATCTCCAGATGAATGTAATGTACGGCCCAATGAATATGCAGATTTGAACGTGGGAGAGAATGACTGGTTGTCTCATGTGTCACAGATCAGCAATAAAGGGAAGGTTGATGGCAGCTGGCAGCTTGATGAAGTCCCTGTGACCTTTTCAGGCTTCTTTTCAAAACATGAAGATCAAGACAATGTCAAACCTCGTGCAGTTATTGGGGTATTCCCTGTTTTCAGTGAGCAGAAAGCGGACTCACTCAGTATGCAGAAGCATGCTATGTATGTGGTCAGGGAAGCTACTGCTTTCGTAAACCCCGGCCAGATACCTGTCATTGAAGGTGACTGTCCGTTGTATGCCAGGCAGAAAAAATGTCAATGGCTGTTCCCAGAGGAGATAGGTGAGGATCGAATGGTGTGTATGATTGGATTCCTGCATCTTGAAATGTGCACCCAAGAAGCTGGTGGTAAGCTTATGGGTGGTTCTGGTTGGGAGCGAATGTTTCACCTCGCAAAGATATTCACACCCGGTGTAGCATCATCCCTACTTGGTGGGAAACATGTCAAGAGGACGCGACAGGCATATCTTCTCACTCTAGCTTGGCTTGAGATCCTCAGAAAGAATGCTTATGAGATTTACTGTCAGCAGACTGGGCCCCATGAGTCATTTGAAATGTGGGAACAGAGGATTCTTTCACAATCTCCAACTGCGCGCTATTGGGGTGAAATCGTTCGGAACTTTCTCTTGACAAGCTGTCAATTCGTTCGGAACCAACGAATCGGTAACTGGCCTGGTACACTGTGTTCTATCGATGAGTTGTGCAGTTACTTTTTTGCCCTAGGACATACAAATTATTGTCGGTGGGTCCCCGTATTTCTGAGAGACATGTCTCAGCTACCCAGGCGGCATCCTTCAATCCACAACAAATTCATGGAAGGCCATTTTGTGGTCCAGCGTAGTGAGAGGAAGTTCAGTATGATGGGTTTAGATCAGAGCCAAGAACATAGTATCCAACTACTCAAAGAAGACAGTGGTCCAAAAGGTCTCTATGGCCAGGCTGAAGAGAAAGTCGTTATTGAGCTTTCAAGGTCAGAAGTTCTGCGTGTTATAGATGAGTATGAATATGCAAGTTTCCACACAACATCATCAGATAACACGGAACACCCGGAAAGTTCGGTATCAGAGCAGAAAAAATTTCTGAATCAATTGAAATCTCTCCTCGATCTGGTGAATCAGGGACTCATTATCAACCCTTATGATGAAACTAGTGGTCAGCTGGTGACATTAGATACTGGTGAATATATGGACCCCGAAGTTAGTAAGAGTTTACGGTCATTACCCGAAAGGGGCAAGCATTTATATTCCACTTTCTTGAAGGAAAGGCTTGTGGAATGCACCGTACCCCTGAATGATGTTATTCCCAAGGCAAATATATATACCTTCCTTAACCCACCCCCAGCCAACCTGGACAAAGGCCGAGACAAACTCATGTCAAGTAAAGCAACTGCCGCAATAGTTACCCAGATGTTCGTTTCACTGCAAGCCCGGCCTGATTCAAACATGGATGAGTTTTTCATGCACGAGAATGCACGTGATCCGCCAGCATTATCCGATAGAGGTAAGCTACGGAGTGGGACAAAATCTCAAATTCTCAATTGTTTACCAGCTATTCCTGCACAAGGGAAGAATTCAGCAGCTAGACAAGCTTCAGTTGTCATCTTGGATATGCCTGCTGTAGTCCATGTAATCAAACCACAGAAAGCGGATCTGTTTGGAGAATATGCTCGATTGCAATTATTGCCATACATCGAATCTCTGATTAACACGAACACCACAAGGGTTGATGCGATCTATGACTGTTACCCCGAAGGCAGTTTGAAGAATCAGACGCGAGCAAAACGCCTCGGTGAGACAGCAGTTAGGTTGATACGGGTGTCCGAGAACGTCCCTTTACCTAAAGGGAAGAATTGGCAGGCATTCTTGAAAGTTAGTGAGAATAAAGACGAATTTTTCAAGTTCCTGTCTGCTGAACTGCTGAAATTAACATCAACATCCGAGTACCAGTTGTTAACGACATCAGGAGAATATGTACTATGCAATAAGGATGTTAGCTTATGTGACATATCTCCATCGAACCACGAGGAAGCAGACACGCGCATGATGCTTCATCTCAACCATGCAGTCTCACAAGGTCACAAAATAGCTTTTCTTCGCACGGTTGATTCTGATGTCGTCATTCTGTCTTTGCACCATTTCGCAACATTCCGTGACCTTGGACTCAGTGAGCTGTGGATTGGGTTTGGAATTGGAAAGGCATATAAAGATATGCCAATTCATGAGATAGCTTCACAACTTGGACCTGATTACTGTAAGGCCCTGACTTTCTTCCACGCCTTCACAGGTTGTGATGTAACATCCAGCATGCTCGGCATTGGGAAGAAGACAGGATGGAATGCATGGATGAATTTTCCCGCATCAACTGAAATGATGATAGAATTGACTGAGAATCCGCAAGTCTTTTCAGAGGATTCCCCTCATATGCAGCATATCGAAAAACTCACCATACAGATGTACAGTAACAGTTGTGTCAGTACACGTGTCAATGATGCGAGACGGCATATGTTCACACATGGCCTTAAGTCTATGGAAAACATCCCGCCCACCAAAGCAGCTCTGTATCAACATGTAAAAAGGGTAATTCTTGTGTCATCTTTCATTTGGCATCGTGCTCTGCAGAAACACTTATGTGTGCCAGACCCATCACAGTACGGATGGGAGTGGAATCCACGTCTCAATATTCTGGTCCCATTTTGGACTCACCTAGGAGACGCAAGTGCTGCATGTGCACTGATGCTCCACTGTAGTTGTGCCAAGGCCTGCAAGGGCAATTGCAAATGCTTGAAAGCTGGATTAAGGTGCACACCTTTGTGTAAGTGTGAAGGTGGCTGTTGTAACAATATTGAGTAGTATACTGTCATGTTAGGACCAGTCATCTCCTATTCTGGTATTTTTTTTTCCATTTTCGGCCAGTTAACACATGTCATGTTTCTAGTTGAGTTGATTTTGCTAACAAATGTTCATCCCATGTGGCTTGCTACATTGTCCGGGGTATAGGAATACAGTTTTAGATTTCGGAAAATAGTCTGTTATTTACTGCACAAGACGGTGTTAATTCATGCATAGCATGATACAATATCCCCAACTATTTTGCCTCTGTACAACAGTTGATACCTTCGTTCACCCGTGTGTTCATCTATGGTATCCTTGTCTTTCTCTGGCCATAGGCCACATGTGACTAGTCAGTTCCTACTCCATAGCAAATCAACTTGGAAATCCTTCATCTTGTAGCGCACTCATGTCTCAATGAATCCATACCTGAGTTGATCTAATAAATCTAACGTAAGGTATCAAATTGCCATACCGGATCATATTTCGATAAGTTATTCGCTAAAACATTTCGACCACTCATCGACATCAAAGGTCATGTTTTGGCTCCCAGTGGTGGCTATATCTCTATATCCCTGGTAAAGTAGCATACCATGAGGGATGGGCATTAAGTGTCGGCAACATTAATCCTGACTTGGAACACACCACATCTTAACTGGCCGAAAATGAAGAATACTACTTGTAGTCAAAAAATATTCCTGTACCTCGAATGACTGCAAACATACACTCACCCCTTCTAGTCCCATTTTGCCAATGTTCTATACTGGCAAGATAACATTGTATAATTAACAACGGGAACTAATGCATCCCGAGTTCATTCCAGCACTGCCCTTGCTGGCAGACGTGTCGCTATGGTGTTGAGATTGAACCAGAACTCCTCTAGAAATTTGATAGTTTTATTTTCTTAGAAAATAAATCTATCGAAAATGCCGGAAGTTGAGAATAGACTGTCACTTTAATTGGATTATCAAATGTCCAAGTATCCCCACTGCTGCATACTATCGAGTACCCTTGTTCATGTGTTGACAGGAATCTCTCATACCATGTTCATTTGACCATTGCATTCCCGAGAAACATTCAACACTAATTTATCTACGGACGGACGATCATACTGACAGTCAGACACACAGACGCACACATCGACGGAAATTCTGATCCCATTATCCATTAATCTTCCCCCCAACTTGTTCCAAGGGCTTCACTCCATCATTCACATCAATTACAGCACATGTATGGTGTTAGGTTTGGAGCTTCAGTTGTGCGATCGGCGAAAATAGCTTTTTTTCGATCCGCTTGGCGGCCATTTTGGATTTCGCTGCTAGTGGTGGCTAGAGGATGGTGCCAACTTGTAGCCGATCGATTTTGAAATCTCTGATGCCTACCCTTACATCATGCCAAATTTCAGGAAGGTATCACCAAGTGCACAATTCTAGCGAATTCCTCCCCCGCTATATTTGGTATGTAGCATTTTAGTAAGGTTCTGATTCAAGGTTGTTCAACTAGAGTCCCTCGATCAATATTGGGCCTCACTATGGGGTGCGTGAATGTTTACTTTGTGCAATTCAAGGAAAATTCTTTAAAAATCTTCTTCAGAACCATCATGCAGAATCTTTTGATATTTGATCAGCAGCATTGCCCCATTCAGTCTTGTTGATGTTTTAGCTCCACAGAGAGTATAGATTGAACAATAGCTTTTGATGATATTTCTGTCTTAACAGTATGGAACATTCGGTGAGCGCCTAAGGCCCCCTGGGGCCTCTTGTTTTGTAGCTATCGGCTAGATTATTTATATTGTTTAGCTGGCTGATACTGCTTGAAACGACTGTGTTCCATGCTTTATCCATGAGGGGGGTTGGCCTAGATTGAGGTGGTATGTTGTCGCTAGCTGGTTGCTGCTTATAAGAGAAAGACTCAGGTGAGGCAATGGGTGAGGAGAGACAGTTCTTCACTTTCTTGACTTGTCTGTCAGTTGTGTGAGAAAAGCCCTGATCGTCCATAACCTCCTCTGAGTCTATCTCCAGATCTAGGGAGTTCTTCCTTTTGCATTGGCTCTTGTTAGAAGTAGGAGTATAACAGGGTTCCTGAGCAAAGGAGACTCCCCCAGTCCTATCGATACTAGGTATTACTTTGGGAGTTTCAGTTAACTGACTAAGAGTTTTATCAGGGATGAAACTCTTAGTGTTCAAAGGATCAGCTGGGTCATTATTTGGGTTATTACCAGCTGCCTCAGCATAGGTCTTTGACCTAGGACTGGAGACCGGTGCCACAGCTGGTTGTATGATAGATGTGCTATTGCCAGAGACAGCTGGGACCTCTGCTGCCCTCTTGGCATTTGTTTCCTCAGTTTGTGAAATGCCTTCCGAGGAAGCTAGGTCCTCTGTCAGGCTCATAGCAGTAACTTTATTGTCTGGAGCTGGAACAGGGTAGATTTCTTATCAACCTACCTCAATTGTTTACTACAGGCTTGCACTACAGTGGAAGAACCTAACTCGGATAAAATACTCTCTATTTAATCTTTTCCAAGATTTGGGAAAGAAAAGTGGTGTAAAAACACCACGAAAAAATAAGCCAAAACTGGGTCGAGCGCCATCTATAGTACAAATCCACAACTTCCGTAAAACAGTGCGCAATGCGTCAATTCGTCATTCTTTTTTTTATCCGAGACACGTGAAGGATGTGTCTCCGCCATATGCATTATGAAACAGTGATAATTCAACTCGTGGATAATGGTTTTCCTGTGACTGGAATTATGGATCTGAAGATCGTATAATAACAGGACTGTGTTTTATATATTCTCGTTAATATTTTCAACCACATTCTCATTGTATATTATTTACTATTCCGTTTTCGCGAATGTTTTGTTTTCGACATCACGCGATTCGACAATGAATTTTTTTGGTTGATGAATTCATTTTTGGAGTTAGGTGTCAATCTGGGACTGTCTGGACAGGATTTCTTCACTCTGTTGAGGGCTGAATTTCTGTTTTTACAGTCCCTGTCGACCGTCTGGGTTCTGTCATGTACCCACCGTTTTTTTTTCTGCCACCTTCTCTCGTAGTTGAGGGTGTTCTTCTACTTTCTGTTTCTGTTGAGTTCACCTTTTTCTTCTACTGCTCTCAACTCTGTTATTTCCAGTTCGGTTCCTTTAGGGCAATTCCTTTTGCCCTCGCCTTGGTGCATTCTCGTGGCCGTTTCTTCCGCACCCGCGGGTGGTGTGGAATGCTGTCGTTTCGGGAGCCTCCCGACTCGACCACGTCTGGTGTGAGTTTACCCTCTCCGTGGGGGATGTGCACCTTCTCCCGCTCCCGCGGGGGGTGGCAAACACTATCATTTCGGGGTCGCCCGATTCGACCACGTCTGGTGAGAATTGATCCCCCTCCATGGGGGATGTGCTGCTCCTCCCACACCAGCGGGGGTGGGGAACGCTGGCATTTCGGGGCTTCCCGACTCGACCATGTCTGGTGAGAGTTATTCCCCTTCTGTGGGGAATGTGCAGTTTTTTACCATGGTGGATACTGAAGGAGCTGTTGGATTTCTGGTGAAGGGATGCCTGGTTCCGGGACTATGCGCCCTCTCCAGTCGACATCTGAGGCTGTCATTAGGGTTATGACTCCTCCTTTGGAGGCCGAGCTTGGTGGCTCTCACCGCTTTTCCGCCAGTTCCAACAGCTCCCGTCGTATCTGCTGCTACTGCTAGTCCATCTACAACATCATTGGGCACCGTTTTTAGCCAGCCTCGGCTTATCCCTTCCAGGGTCTGCAGGGATGTCTGTAGTGTGGTTGTGGGGTATCGGCCTCAGCCTTCCCCGACTTCCTCTCGGCGAAGTCGGATGGGGCTGCCGACTGAACCCCCCTACTGTGTCCTCTCAGCCATTGAGCACAGTAGTTTTATACCTGCAGTGGTCTGCTGCGGAGTCTGGTTGTGTATCGGCCTCAGCCTTCCCTGACTTCAACTCGGCGAAGTTGAAAGTGGCTGCCGGCCGGACCCTCTACTGTGGTCTCTGCGCCGTCAAGCACCACAGTTGTCATTGGATTCGGATGTTCTTAGTGGGACGCGCCGTCGAGCACCACAGTTGTCATTGGATTCGGATGTTCTTAGTGGGACACTATGAACTCCGTGGCGTTTCCATCCACTCATTCAGGCCACACGACCAGTTTTGGGGGACCAACGTCTTTTGTGCAGCCTGGACCTTCTGCCCTGCAGAGGTCTGCAGTGACTCTCATGAGTTCCTGCTATGTTGATCCTCGGGGTGTGTCACACCCCTATACACGTCTGCCTTCAATCGTTTCGGCTGATGCCCGTCGTCCCACGTCGGGTGTTTTGGAGGATCGTGACCCTTCTCTGGTTAAGAGGGTCAGAGGTGAAGCCACTTTGCCAGTTCGTTCCCCTGTCGAACCGGCCAGTACGGGCAGTTAGCTTAGGGAGGCCCTCTCCTTACTCACTCAGGTTCTGTCAAAGAGCCTTCCCGTTGCTTCCAGCGAGGCAGCGAATGGTTTCCAGGCGCCCCCTATGGCGCCGCCTCCCGGGATTGGAAACAGGCCACTTTCTGATCCCCCTGGTGTTCCGACACCATGGGAGGTGTCAGCTGGTTTGCTCACGACAGGCTATGTGTCTTCCGACTCAGGGGAAGAATCAGACATGCTTGATGTCGAGAGCCAGCAGTCTTCGGACATGGGGGCAGCTCTTGATTTCGTGTTTGGGTTCCTTCCGGATCTCAAACCATCTAACCAGTCGACAGTGTCAGCCAGGCCACGATCATCGGTCGCGCACCAACAGCCTATGGAGCAACCCGCTTCTGGGCGTCTTCGACCGTGCCAGTCGGGACAGTTGGTTGAAGCATTTTCAGCCTTGGACTCTAAGCTAAGTTCCAAGGCTATGAAGGCTCTGTTCTTCACCAGGGTTGACACCTTTTTGCCTCCGGTGCGTTATCGTTCCTACGATTCCGCCAATCCGTTGGTCTACCAGACTTTGATGGTTTTGGATCAGGACTCCAATTCCCTCGGGCTTTCCAAGTCCAAGTCTGCCATCATTCCGATGATGACTCTGGAGTCCACATTGGGCTTATTGAGAGAGATGCTTGGTATGCTTTCTCTCTCCGATCACGTCGTCCTAGCTTTAGCTGCTTATCTGCCCCCAGATAAGTTTGACGAGGTACAGGCTCCTTTGCGTGTGCTGTCCAAGGCGCTCTCATGCATCTTACTCACACGTCTGCCTGTAACACGGCTAAACTGGAATTAGTTCGAAGGAACTCTGTGCTGGACACAGGCCGATCCCTTCCTGAGGAGCAGTGCGCTACTCTTCGATCTGCTTCGTTGGCAGGTCCGCAACTTTTCCATGGTTCTTTGTTGACGGTCTGGGATGACGTCCTACTTCATTCCAACGATCAGCTGCTCTTTCTTCAGCTTGATCAGCCTTCTAGGGTAGGCACGGGCCATTCCAAGCCTAACAAGTACCCTCTGCTTCCTCTGCGAAGCAAAGGGGCTGATCCTTCTGCCTCCGCTTCTACTTCTTACTCAAGGGGTAAGGGTAAGCGTCGGTAGTTTTGAGGGAAGTCCCAGGATTCTTCATTCAGTAGAGGAGGTGTTTTCTCCTCTCGCGAGCCTCGCCGGGGTTCGAAATGAAGGTCCTCTCCTCGACCCGTCCCAGGTTGGAGGAAGGATAGCAGAGTTCGCAGACTCTTGGGCCACCATCACATCCGATCCTTGGGTGTTAGATGTTGTTTGGTCCGGGCTGCGAATATCCTTCCGAAGGCACCCCACTCTGTCCAAGGTGCCTCTTCCAACCGGGGCGATTGAGGTCATCAAGAACATTTGGTCAGTGGGTTTCTATTCCCGCCTGTTCTTGGTGCCGAAGAAGGATGGCCGACTCCGACCGGTTATCGACCTGGGTTTTCTGAACCAGTCTATCATTGCTCTCAAGTTCAGCATGGAGACTTTCAGGTCGGTCCTCCGTTCAATTCACCAGGGAGATTTCGCTTCCAGCTTCAACCTGCGAGATGCTTACTTTCACGTTCCGATTCATTGGGCGTTACAGAAGTATCTCAGGTTCGTTTTTCTGGGGCGAGTTTACCAGTTCAAGGCCATGCCTTTCGGCCTCAACCTGGTTCCTTGGGCCTTCACCAGACTGATGTCGTATGTGATAGCTTTCCATCGCACACAGTCCAGGGTGACTACTTCGGCATATCTGGACGATATCCTCCAGGGGCATTCCAATGCTGCCTTACTGGAGTCGGATGTCGCCACTCTGTTGAGCTTGCTCACGTCGCTAGGTTTCAGAGTCAACGAGGAGAAGTCGGACCTGGTCCCTTCTCAGTCGTTTTATCATCTGGGGATGGCTTTCTGCACACAATTCATTTTGGTGGCGGTTCCCCAGGCCAAGGCTGTGATTCTCTCAGCTTTTGCTCTGACTCTGTCCCAGTCCACTTCCGCGACGGCTCGGAGTATTCTCCAGCTACTCGGTCTCTGCTGTTTGGTGACGGATCTCATTCCTCTAGGTTGGCTGCGTGTCAGACCTCTCCAACACTTTCTGCTCAGTCGTTGGAGGCCGAATGTCGATTTTCTGGATCTGGTGCTTCAGTTTCCAGAATATCTTTATCCTCACCTTCTCCTCTGGGCGGATGTCCAGTGGCTTTCGCAGGGTGTTCCATTGGACTTACCCACGTCCGATCGCGTTCTGATGGCAGATGCCTGCGATATCGGATGGGGTGTGACGTTGGATCCTCTAGGTCTTTCCATTCATGGGATGTGGGACCAGGATCATGCAGCTCTACACATCAACCAGAAGGAGCTTCTTGCTCTTCTTCTGAGTTTCAGGCAGTGGATCCCTCACCTGTCGAATCGCCAGGTCCTTCTGTTGTCCGACCATTCGACGGTGGTTGCTTACATTCGGAACCAGGGCCGCACGCACTCTGTTCCAATGTACGAATTGGCTCGGGATCTTCTACTGCTCGCTCAGGATGTCCGCGCCAGGTTCCCGGTCATCTGAACGTCCTAGCCGACTCCCTGTCCCGTCGGGGCAGGGTCATTTCCACCAGGTGGATGCTCCACTTGGTGGGTTCCATCGCTCTCTTGCGACTCGTTGGAACCATCCGGTGGACACTTTTGTGTCCCTGTGTCCAGATGCTATGGCTTTCGACGTGGACGCTCTGGCCCTCCTTTGGGATAGTCTTGTTGGCTACGCCTTCCTACCGGTTCCGATTCCGTTTCAGGTTCTCGTCCAGATATGAACCTGCAGTCGTCGAATCCTTTAGATCACACCCGTCGCCTCAGTGGGTGTGGAGTAATCTGCTCCGCTCTCTGTTAGCGGCGGTTCCAGCATGTCTCCCTCTACCTTGCGACTTTCTTTGCCAAAGTCGCCCGAGGAGGTTTTACATTGACCCGACTTCATTGTGCCTTCGCACATGTCTTTTATCGGATCCTGTCTCCTCCGTAGTGGTTTTTTGAGACACGCAGTGGAGTTGCTTTTCTTCTTCAAGGAGGCACTCACTCCACTGGTTTAGCCTCTGTGGCTAAGTGGAAGGTTCTTCTGTCGATGGTGTGCGATCACTCTGTTGCTTCTGTCACTCCTTCGATCACACCGCTTGCGGAGTTTCTGGTATATGTTTTGTTTCTGGGGGTCTCCAGCAATGGGTACATGTCCATGCTTCGGAGACATTTTTTCATATGTGATACCACATTGTTTCGACACTCATCCTTGCCTTTCCAAGCTTGTTCAGCTCTTTTCCTTCAAAAGGCCTAGGACTTTGCAGTTTCCTCCAAGATGGTCACTTTCTTGGACGCTGCTCTGCTTGGGGGTGGGGGGGCGTTCATGCCTTTATCCTGGATGAATATGCATTCTCTCACATGCCAGATCTCTCCTGCATCCATTTCTTGATGGATTTGTCTTGCTATTCGTGCAGCTTCCGCTCGTCTAGCTACTGGTGATTGTTTTACCAATTGTTTTTTCTGCCACGAGGTGCATGCATTGTCTTCCTCTTCTAATAACTCTGTCAAGTTGTCGGATGATACATGTTATTCTGGCAGCCTTCTGGAGAAATGCTACATTCTCCTTTTAACTGCGACAGTTGCAGGAGACGACAGAGAACCTTGGGGCCCTCTTTCTTCGGCTCAGGCTGTTGTCTATCCCAGCCTTTCTGCTTTTTTGGGGTCAGTTCCAGCTTTGTGCTGTTACTGCCCTTTCTGTCTGTGTGTCGCACTTCACCATACGCCTCATCTTTCATGGTCTTTTCTTATGTTTGTGACGCTATGGTTTGATAGGCTTACGGATCTCTTCCTCTGTCCACGGTCCCAGTGCTATTGAGTTATGTGTGGGTTGGTTATGTGATTCCCTCCAGCCTTTTGTCTATTCAGCCTGTAGTAAACAATTGAGGTAGGTTGATAAGAAGTATAAATTTTTTAGTAAATTTCCTTTCTTATTATACCTACCAAAATTGTTTACATGGTGGCCCTCCCGGCTTCTTATTCGGGTAAGAATCCTTCCTCCCTGCTGATCACATAAGTCCTGTGTTGTTCGGAATCAAAAGAATGATGAATTGACGCATTGCACACTGTTTGACGGAAGTCGTGGATTTGTACTATGGAAGAGCGTCCCATACTGGGTGTGCGCCGATGGCGCTCAACCCTGTTTTGGCTTATTTTTTCATGGTGTTTTTACAACACTTTTCTTTCCCAAATGTTGGGAAAGATTAAAATAGAGAGTATTTTATCTGAGTTAGGTTCTTCCACTGTAGTGCAAGCCTGTAGTAAACAAAATTCGGTAGGTATAATAAGAAAGGAAATTTACTATAAAATTTATACTTCCGCCACCACTTGGATCTCCCTAGCAGGTGATCCAGGAGATAATGGAGATGGCAGAGTGAAAGAATTTCTAACCATATCGGCGATCATAGCATCGTTTGTCTTATTTCTTTCAACTCAGCAATTTGTGCTGTTAGGTACTCCAATTGCCTTGCAATTCCCTCCTGTTCCTTTTTTTCCTGTCCCCCCGATCCCGAACTATTACTATGACTACCTACACTACCCGCACTAATCTTGTTTCCTGATGTCTCTCTTCTTGCTGCTCTTTCTCTCTCCCTTCTCGCCCTCCTATCTTCTTTCTTCTCTTCTCATTTCTTATTCTGAATATTCATTGTTGAAGTTCTCATAAACTGTGACATCCTCTTTGTGTTTTCTTTGGTTGAGACAAGATAAAAGCAGACAGTGCATTTTGTGTTAAACTCTTTTTGTTCAGAAATATGATAAGAATCACTTTCTCTGACTAGTGTCTGTCTCCTTACTGTGTCGTGACATGAAATGATGACAATATCGTTGTGAATATTTGGCCACAACTACCAACTAATATAGCTGTTCTGTGATCAAAATAAAAACAAAACAGACAACGTGGTTCACACTTTTATTGAAAAAAAGTATTCATGAAGTAATTGCGGCTGCGTAGTTAAATGCTGAAACAACACTGCATGGATTGGTGAAATTGTTTTACACTGTGGCTCATTCATCATTAAACTGAGATGTTATTGCTCTGATAATCTCAAAAACAACATGGAGTGTCAATCAAATCTGAAAAAGAGTCAGATAAAAATATATCAGTACAAATTCAAATAATAGCACAAGGTAATTATTCCAGAAGCCTGCTGAAGTCTTGTTCATGCCCAGCTGAGAGCAGAGTATTGGTACAACTGACTTGGAATCCTAGAATTCGACTGAATAATAGTATAAACATTGCCAAACTAAATATGAAAGTACAAAAAAAGAGAAAAATGAAATGGGGACATTTTAACCAACTGTTGGGGATGTTTTGACCAACTGGTGGAGATATTTTGACCAACTGGTGGAGATATTTTGATCAATTTTTGGGGCCGTTTTGGTTTGGGGACGTTTTGACCAGCGCCAGTTTGGCTCAAGACTCTTGGATGCCACGATTATTGATTTCAGTAAAAATCTACGATGATCTATCAATTATACATTTTTTTGTCTAAACATTTCTTTAACTCTTTACCTAACATAGAAGCCAAAAACGTCCAGGAAATTGACCCAAATCTGCCAACCACAGCCTAAAATATCTTACAAATGTCTCGATAAAACCATAGAAGTATAGATATCATTAGGCACTTAACCCCAATTGTCCACATGGGAGCACGATGATGCTGTGTACTAAGGCGTACTGCACGTCGATGGTGCGCATGTCTTCAACCAATCTAACCCTGCCTGTGCTGCAGTGCGGCGTTACGATGTTGGGGAGCTGGCAGCTGCTCGACATTGCGCTGTGGTTCTCTCCGGGTACTCCGGCTTCCTCCACCTGTTAAACTGTCATGGTCATGATTAGCCATTGTGCATGAGTATGTGTCCTTAAACACCAGTAAATAAATAATAATATAAAAATAGATATTATTAGAAAAATTGTGAGAATTTTTTTCGAAAAATGTGAAATTTAGTTTTATTTCTTTTTAAAAGCTGTGTTAGGTAAAGGGTTAAGGTGCTATATACCGGTAAGTAAGGGGAATTTGTGTATTTTGAAATTCGCTCTTCTGAGATTCCATAAAGCAGATTATATATATACAAATTATACATAAAATTGAAGGTTGTGATGTACATGGATAGAACATGGAAAATATATAAAATCAGCTCACATAGTTGACAGCAGGCACCAATGGTTTCTGGAAGTCTGCTACTGTATTCGTCCGAGAACTGATAATAAAATTATATTTCAGGCAAATGACTCGTGGCCAAATATGCTTCATATATCCAAGAACAAGGCTAGGACATCAAAATTCTTCAAAACGCAGCGACAGAACTGCATGGGGGGAAATTCCAAAACTATCGGTTTTGAATGCCTAGTTTTGTTCTTGGATATCTAAAGCACATTTGGCCACAAGTTGTTCTGCGGAAATATTATTTTATCAGTTCGTACGAATACGGTAGCAGACTTCCAGGAACGATTGGTATCTGCTGTCAACTGTATGGGTTTGTTTCATATATTTTTTGTGTTCTATACATCCAAATTTCATTTTGATGTATAATTTGGGTATATTTAATTTGAATTTATGGAATATCAGGGGTGGAAATTACAAAAGTGAAGAGATTTCCCTTAATTATATAGCACCTTAAAAATACTCAGTATAGACCCCTAATTATACCCCACGCAAACAAAGTTTGGGGGGGTATATAGGAATCCCCCTGTCCATCTGTCCGTCCGTCCGTCTGCCTGTCTGTCCGTCTGTCCATCCTTATAAGCGCAACTCCTCCTAAACTGTTTGAAGAATTTTCATGAAACTTTACACAATGGAAGAACTCCATATGAAGATGTTCGTGAAGCAATATAATTCCGTTCTGACAGGCGTGGGGGGTATCACTTTGTGAGCTTGCTCACAGTACCTCTAGTTTGGTACAGTGGTACTGACGAGAATCTTTCATGATTGCTAACAGCCTGTGTATAAGATGGGCTTTTATGCCTCCAACATAAAGTTCAAAGAGTTAGTTGGCGTTATCAGTAAGAAGAGTAAGAGCTTACAACTTTTTATACCCCCCGCAAACAAAGTTGGGGGGGGGGGGGGGTATATAGGAATCGTCTGTCTGTCCATCCATCGTAAGCGCAACTCCTCCTAAACCGTTTGAAGAATTTTCATGAAACTTTACACAATGGAAGAACTCCATATGGGAATGTGTATGAAGCAATATAATTCTGTTCTGACATTTCCAAGGGGAGATAATCTGTCCGTCTGACCATCCTTGTAAGCGCAACTCCTCCTAAACTGTTTGAACAATTTTCATGAAACTTTACACAATGGAAGAACTCCATATGAAGATGTGCATGAAGCAATATAATTCCATTCTGACATTTCCAAGGAGAGATAATCTAACTTATACCATCTGTCCATCCTTGTAAGCGCAACTCCTCCTGAACCGTTTGAAGAATTTTCATGAAACTTTACGCAATGGAAGAACTCCATATGAAGATGTGCATGAAGCAATATAATTCTGTTCTGACATTTCCAAGGGGAGATAATCTAACTTATACCGTCTGTCCATCCTTGTAAGCGCAACTGCTCCTAAACCATTTGAAGAATTTTCATGAAACTTTACACAATGGAAGAACTCCATATGAAGATGTGCATGAAGCAATATAATTCCGTTCTGACATTTCCAAGGGGAGATAATCTAACTTATACATTTCAGGCACGGGGGGTATCACTTTGACTTTGTTAGTTTTTACCAGAAAGAATTAAAGAGAAAAAAGTTGCAGAGGGAATGAGGGTTGCATTTCTGTGGCGGTGATTTGTGTTCGAATATTTTCATAATTCATTTTCTTATTTTTTTCCAAATGAAGAGTTAAGACTTACATATTTAGAATCAGTAAATCACTAACATAACATGATTTGTGGAATTAACTGAGTTCTGTTGTTTGTGTAACATCCAAAATAAACAAGGAAGTGAAAGAACAGCACGGTCAGTTGGCCATTATCCTTTTTCAAGTGTAATGTCAACAAGAAATTATAGCAAAGCTATGCAAAAAAAAGGACGATGAAAAACATCCAGAGCTGCGAGTAACTACCTGATGATATTTTTTATATTTTAAAATTTTAATCTCAAATGGAAAGGATAATCTTCCAAGTCATGTTTACAGAGTGCTAGTTCAAGGTTCAGGATGGCAGTTTTCTGAATGCAGAGATTGCCTCTGATCCAAGGTTATGCCACTATATCAAGTTTATGAAACTGAGAGACATGCCACAACTGTTGTCTTTCCCACTTGAGCTCAAGTTTAGTAACTCGATTATAAAACTGTAATATCTGGGATACACTTTTGTGGATGCAAAGGGAAATGGCGCTGTTTTGCCTGGTGGGTGTGAAAGAAAAGTTTTCAATTTGAAAGTCTAAAAGTAGAAAACCGATTTTTTGATGCAACGCTCCATCTCACAACATTCGAAACCTGCACTCCTTTTCAGATTGCGTACCAGCCAGAACAGCCACGGAAATCCCATCCATAAAACCAGTCAACGGGACATCTTTGGGGTATTGAAAATGTGAAACGTTGCAATTGAAAGCAGTATTTTGTATTTTTTTTAATCATTACTGATGATCGGACACGCTCTGGCAATCGTTTTTCCAAAATATGACAATGTCAGATGATTTTCTAAAAACATGTCTCAAAACAGTCACTAACATGCTGCCACATAAATTAGTTTGGCACAATATATCACTCATTACTAGGGAGGCACATTGGTTGCTAAGGTAACCAACTAACATCATTGCCGACTCCTTGGTTTAGATCCCTGGTGTATTATAGGTACATATATTGAATTTAGTCAAAATTGTCCTAATAGATAGCCCATCGCTAGGGAGGCACGTTGGTTGCTATGGACACCAACTGACATCACTACAGACTCCTTTTAGATCCTAAGTGTATAATGGGCCCATATATCAGACTTGGCCAGAATTGACCACCCATTGCTTGGGAGGCATGTTGGTTGCCAAGGAAACCAACAGACATCATTGCCAACTCATTGGTTTAGGTGTCTAGTGCATTATGGGTTCATATATCAATATATCAAATTTGGTCAAAATTCACCCCATTTTCGACTCTGGGGTTTAGATCCCTAGTGCATTGTGGGTCCATAGATTGAATTTGGTCAAAGTTGACCCAATAGGTTGCCCGTTGCTAGGGAGGCACGTTGGTTGCTAGGGAAACAAACTGACATCATTACCGACTCCTTGGTTTGAATCCCTGATGCATTATGGCTCCACATTTCAAATTTAGTCAAAATTGGCCCAGCAGGTCACCCGTTGCTAGGGAGGCACGTTGGTTGTTAGGGAAACCAACTGACACCATTTTTGATTCTTTGGTTTGGATCCGTAGTGCATTGTGGTTCCATATATCAAATTTGGGTGAAATTGGTCCAAGAGGCCGCCCATTGCTAGGGAGGCACATTAGTTGCTAGGGAAACCAACTGACATAATTTTCGACTCCTTGCTTTGGATTCCTACTGCATTATGGGTTCATATATTAAATTTGGTTTAATTGGTCCAATAGGTCGTCTATTGCTAGGGAGGCACATTGGTTGCTAGGGAAACAAACTTGCATAATTTTGGACTCCTTGGTTTGGATTCCTGATGCAAAACAATAGTTCGCCTGTTGCTAGGGAGGCACATTGGTTGCTAGGGAAACAAACTGACATCATTACCGACTCCTTGGTTTGAATCCCTGGTGCATTAAGGGTCCACGTATCAAATTTAGTCAAAATTGGCCCAGTAGGTCGCCCGTTGCTAGGGAGGCATGTTGGTTGTTAGGGAAACCAACTGACACCTTTTTGGATTCTTTTGTTTGGATCCCTAGTGCATTGTGGATCCATATATCAAATTTGGTCGAAATTGGTCCAAGAGGCCGCCCATTGCTAGGGAGGCACGTTGGTTGCCTGGGAAACCAACTGACATAATTTTCGACTCCTTGGTTTGGATTCCTAGTACATTTTGGGTTCATATATCAAATTTGGTTCAATTGGCCCAATAGGTCGTCCGTTGCTAGGGAGGCACGTTGGTTGCTAGGGAAACAAACTGACATCATTACCGACTTCTTGGATTGAATCCCGGATGCATTATGGGTCCACGAGTGAAATTTAGTCAAAATTGGCCCAGTAGGTCGCCCGTTGCTAGGGAGGCTCGTTAGTTGTTGGGGAAACCAACTGACACCATTTTCGATTCCTTGGTTTGCATCCCTAGTGCATTGTGGATCCATATATCAAATTTGGTCGAAAATTGGCCCAAGAGGCCGCCCGTTGCTAGGGAGGCACGTTCGTTGCTAAGGAAACAAACTGACATTATTACCGACTCCTTGGTTTGGATCCCTATTGCATTGTGGGTCCATATATCAATTTTGGTCAAAATCAGTCCAATAGATCGCCTGTTGCTTGGGGTGTTGTGTGTTGCTACGAACGTCACTTGATGTAGTAAATTGTAAATTAGTCTGACTCCCGGTGTATTATGGGAGAATATCTCAATAGCACCCATGCCCGCTCCCCTTTTACTTCCCTCAACTGATGGTTCACTCACTTTACCCAATTTCCCCGTGGGAACCCCGGGAAGTAAGCAGCACTTGTTTACTGTGGTAAACCAGTTCCGCTTTACTAGTAAAATAGGACCCAGTCACCAATGCTTGGGGTGAAAGTCCTCTAAAATGGGCAACATGTAGATCAACGATTGACTACACTTGACTTCATCTCCATGTTGTGTCACGATTAGCCATGGTGCATAAATATGTGACGTTAACCACCAACAAACAAACAAACAAACAAACACTTTACCCAATTGGTATCCGAATGTTCCTTTGAAAACAATTATATTGTCCCTTTTTGTTCTTGGGAAGATTCCTTGAATAAGAGCCGTTCTCGTAAAGTCTCTTCTCGGGCGTTCCTTCCGGTGAATAAAAAAAAGGTGTTTATAATATAAAGGACTCTTGAGTTAGATGCCTCCGGCGTATGAACTTGAGCGCCTATGGCACAATCGGCCTTTAAAAAATAGCCATATCACTCCTTTATGACCTTTCATCATGAAAATTGTCCAAACAAACTCCCTCACCTACAACCAAGCATGTTTATGAATATTAATGTGTGTACTATTGGTCGATTCCAACTTCAGTGCATGTTGACCCTTTGTCTTTGCTGTGTGTATTTGGCTATTTGTTAATAAATAAATAACCCTAAAGTTGTTATTTCTACACATGGAATGAAAAACGCGATACATGATTTCAAATAGTGGGACAAAAATCACAATGCTGCGTTTATCCTCATGAAAGTAGAAAGTACCGATAAGTTGACAACCAAAATAGTAATCGATTATGCATAAGAACAATGGTTAACCAATTTGTTGTTTATTTGCGGCACCCCTAGATTATTGTGTTTGCCATTTAGAAGCTTTCACACCTCTCAGTGATATTCAGAAAGGATTAAGATAACAATCGAATTAGCGTCACTGCATAGTGAAAGCATCCAGTCTCCCAGGTTTTTCGATTCTACATGTTGTAAAAAGGGCTGAAACAGTAATGGGATTTTTGTGACCAGTTAACTGTGTCTAAAACTCATGGTTAATCGGTTAATTGTGGTCAATTCTGAAGTATGTGTGGAGACAGTTAAGTAAAAGATAAATTTCTAAACATCAGTGATAGTCGATATGAACAGGTTTTTTTCAGTATCACTAGCAATGCCACTGGTCTTGACGTATTGCACCTTTGTTAAATTTTGGCCCATTTTAAAGTAGTCTAAACTGGTGTGTCATACCTGGCCATTAAAATATCAAAAAAGCTTTTCTTCTGTATACCAGCTTTTGAATAAACAACTATCATTTATCAACTCTCCATTCCAACAGAGTTTTTTTTTTTATTACACAGAGACGAATAGTGAAAAGCTTCAACCATGTTGGTTTGGCTTTCAGAAAATTTGCCATTAGTTCTAGCATATCACGTGTGTTACTTGATTGAGCCAGTGGTAAATATTCTGAAATGCAAAACAAACAACTGAAGCTTCCCAATTATCCGTTGATTTGAAAGAAAAAACTTTTCCATTTGAATGAAAAATTAATAAATGGAAGTTCTTTTGTTCCAATGTTGATACATAGAAATGAATAGAGATATTTTAATGCCCAGGTATGACGCACTGCACCAGTAATGGTGGTAAGCCAAGGCAGGTGTTTCAAATTGGTGTCATAGTTTCTCCACCTCACCGCCCAACCACCTTCGGGCTGCATGGTAAACCGGTAATTACCGGTGTTGAGAATGATACCGGATGAATACTGGTATTATTTTAACAGTACTGGTATATCGTAAGAAATGGTATTGGATCAAATTATCGAAGTTGAAGTCAATATATTATTAGGGAAAAACTGACCACTCCTGTGATAAAGTACATGTCAATCAATCTTCATTCGACCAGTGAAAACACAATTTGCAGCGCACTTGAGCTGCGTAAGTGACAAGTAAATATACACGTACCAGCAGTTTGAAACTGAAACTGAAAGTTGAATATTTTGGGTGTGCGTCGAATTCAGGGAATGATATTTTGACACATTTGTGTATGTGGACAATAAAATTACTCACAAAATCATTATAGGGGTGTTTGTTTTATTTATTCTATTCCTCTCAAAAATAGATAAAACCTGAAGCCATGTTGATCGACATTTCCATCAACACTCTCATTGTGAACTGTGAACTTATGAATATTAATAAGCTGTTCAATGGCAATGAAAGCATGGGTTGGACGTCCCTGTCACTTTTCGTCCCAGTTTTAAAACAACCAGCAATCTAAAACTGAACTATTTTTTGTAACTTCAAATATTTTTTTACAGATGTTATACCAGAAATTAATAATGAATTCAAATAAAAGTATTTATATTTTAACCCTTTAAGAACTGTGCTAACCACATATCACATCAGGTCACCACCTTTGATCTCGGATCTTTTTGAAGTTAGTTTCAAAGATGGGTTGCATTGCAACTTGCTACATTGACGCAATGTGATCACTTTAGTGCTTTGACAATGTACATTGCCTGAACTGCATGCGACAGGAATGCTCCCCACTAATTTAACACCCAACATGCAGTGTCTGACTGTCAGAATACCCTGTAACTTACTGTTGTCAGTGGCAGAGTTTATAACTGGTTAATGACCGGTCATGGGTTTTATGACCAGTCCCACTCATGATTAATCGGTTAACCTGTTAACTGTTTCAGCACTAGTTGTATGACCAATTCAAAGACAAATTTGACAATTCCCATACCATTTACCTGGGCTTCGGACTGGCATGCCAAAGCATGCCTTGTTTAAAATTACTTTTTTTCTCCATGTACATTTACACTGCCTTTGTGACATTTTGTCATCAATATTTTATACAGGCAATATTTTTTATGTTTTTAGTCTGTACTTTCTGTACTTATCACGCACTTGAGCCCATTTCCAGTCTCTGCACAATTACAGGGGGATGGTGTGTCTAACTTCATAATACATCTTTTTGTCACTTCAGGCCCTTATTGGGTCTCGGCACAATTGCCCATACTTGTTTTTCGTGAATTGAACTCATGATTAATATATTTTGTAATGACCGGGAATAAATTTTACAAAGCCCAACTCTCATTCACCATTCTCACCCACGTCTTTCAACACGTGCCAATATTGGTGACACAAGTGGTGGTGAATATTGAGTTGGACATCAGAAAACTATTCCTTGTCTAACTGATAATGGAAAGCTACCTTTTCAGATATTAAAATATATTCCAAATTCAAATATATTTGTTATTTGTGAATTAATTCATTACCAATTTCTGCCTTTTTGTTTGATTGGATTTTGTTTTACATGAATTAATTCTTTTCTCTTACCAGGTTGGTTAGCTGTAGCTGCTGTTTCAGGATTGGCAGACTCCTATCGGTTGAAATTTGGAATTTACTTGTTTTGTAAACAAAATTCAAGAGCCATCTCAACTGACTTTTGCATTGCTTAACAGTCATTTTAATCGAAATATCATTTCTGACATCGAGTTGTGACGCGGTGATGTTTTAAGTCTGTCTTTGCTGCCAAGGGTGAAGGCAGAGTGGAAGAGGCAGTGAAAAGGGAATCAATCTTTGTATGCCTCTTCCAACTTTCACAGAAAGCTAATTTGATTATCTTCTCTTAATGGTTTGCCGAATATCACCGAGAGGTGTGAAAGCTTCCAAATGCTGAACTCAAGAATCTTACCAAACTCTTGAGCCGAACAGTTGAATGAATAAAAATAAAAATGTTAATAAAATCACTTTGAGTGAACAGACCCACTTGAAACTTGAAATATATTATATTTATACCCCAATCTGCTAATATATCAACTTTATTTGACACCTGTCCCATTATTTTATTTGTGTTCGGTTGTGTTCGGCATTTAGTAGCTCCCATGTAAGTTACCTCTACTTCTACTGGATACTGGCCACGTTTAACAGATTGAACTTTGTTTCCAGGGGGTAATGCAAAAGAAAAAGAAAAAAGAAAATAAAGTGAGAGTATGTATAATGAGGAGTGAAAAAAATAAAAGGATATTTCGTGTCTAGTTAGAGAGGGTGGCCAGTTGAGCCTTGGGCGAGCCTTGAGGGAATCTGTGCATATGACTCCACTGTTTGAATGTGAAGCTTGTAGGTCCTTTGTTTGATTGTGTTTGGTCCCATGGTTCTGAAGAATAAGAATGATATGCAAAGATAATGGATGCCAGGTGTGAAGTGAAGACAGTAGCTCACACCAGTTGACTTTTAGTCAGGTTCACAAGCTGAAAATAAGCAAGAGTATTAAAAAAATGAATGCTTCACATTTATTCTTCAAGACAAATCAAAACAGCAAAAAACTCCCCTAAAACCAAAGATATCACACAATTGCAAGCTCATCCAAACTACATGTAGGCAAATAAAAAATTGTACTAATAAAAAAAAAATGAAAATGTTGACATGTAACCCATGGTAGATAAACTTGTCAACATTTTCATTTGCCTAGTGTGGACAAGCTTGCAAGTGTGTGATATCTTTGGTTTTGGGTCTTTTTTGTTGTTGTATGATTTGTGTTGAAGAATAAATGTGTAGCGTGCATTTTCTTCATATTCTTGGTTATTTTTATTGGCGAGACAGAAATTTTGTGATCCAGTGAGAATTCTCTGTCCCTTTTCATATTCGCAGTAATATTAATTCTTAGCTATTCATTTGTTGCGACTTTAGTCAATGCAAATTTGTTATGTTAATCATCATGTCAAGTGCTTTTGATACATTGCATTCTCTCCAGATCCATGTTATTTCTGTTGTTGATTATCATCCAAGTTTGGTAACTTAGTAAGTGTATTCCGATATAGTGGAGGCTACTTCATTGTGCATCTTTTAATTGAATTACCCTATTAATTGTATATAATTTACAAACAAACGTGACCTGTTAATTGCTTACAGTATAGCCACCGTGGACAGGTCACTTTCCATGGACGCAATAATATTAGATTCCACACTCTAATTATAGGAATAATCATCAAAAATTTAATTAATGAAGCAGCGGGAACAACCCGGAGTTTCATTAATTAAAATTTTGCTGATAATCAATTTTTAGCTTAACTTGACATAGTCAAGATAAGCTATTGCCATCACGCGTGCGGAAATCTGTTAGTCTGTGAAACTGTGAGTCTGTTAGTCTGTGAGTCTGTGACGTCTGTTCACATTTTCCTTTAGCATGGGCTACACCCCGCAGTTCTTGTCTGATCGTCACGAAATTTCATATGCAGGTTTGGGGTCATGTCTAGATGAGAACGTCCCCTTTTGGTCGCGATTGGGCAACTGGTATGGCTGCCCGAGCCCAAAACCCGAAAACCATTAGCACAGTCTACAGGTCGTATTTATGAAGGGATTTCATTGTAACTTGGTAGGTTGCCTCTGTATAATGCCTAGATGAGAACTACAGGTCGTATTTATGAAGGGATTTCATTGTAACTTGGTAGGTTGCCTCTGTATAATGCCTAGATGAGAACGTCCACTTTTGGGCATGATCTATCAACCGTGATGGCTGCCCAAGCCCGAAACCCCAATACTTTTAGCACAGTCTGCAGGTCATGTTTAATGTGGAGGGATTTCATTGTAACTTGGTAGGATGACTCCTTATGATGTCTAGATGAGAATTTCCCCATTTGGGCATGATTTGCCAACCGTGACGACTGCCCGAGCCCAAAACCCGAAAACCTTTACCACAGTATACAGGTCATATTTATTGAGGAATTTCATTTTAACTTGGTGGGTTGACTTCATACAATGTCTAGATGAGAAAGTCACCTTTTGGGCATGATTGGGCAACTGTGGCGGCTACAGGGGCCCAACGCCTGAAAACCTTTAGCACAGTCTAGAGGTCATATTTATGAAGGGATTTCATTGTAACTTGGTAGGATGACTCCAAATAATGTCTAGATGAGAACGTCCCATTTTGATCGCGATCATGCAGCCTTGATGGGTGCCCGAGCCCAAAAACCTTTAGCATAGGCAAAAGGTCGTATTTATGGAAGGATTTCATTGTAACCTCTTAGGTTGACTCCATGTAATGCCTAGATGATGACATCCCCCTTTGGTCGTGATTGGTCAGTTGTGATGGCTACTAGTGCCCGAAACCCGAAAACCATGAGCACAGTCTACAGGTCATATTAATGAAGGGATTTCATTGTAACTTGGTAGGTTAACTTCATATAATGTCTAGATGAGAACGTCCCCTTTTGGACATGATTGGGCTACTGTGACAGCTAAAGGTGCCCGAAGCCCGAAAACCTTTAGCACAGTCTACAGGTCATATTTATGAGGAGATTTCATTGTAACTTGGTAGGATGACTCCAAATAATGTCTAGATGAGAACATCCCATTTTGGCCATGATCATTCAGCCTTGATGGGTGCCCGAGCCCAAAAACCTTTAGCATAGGCAAAAGGTTATATTTATAGAAGGATTTCATTGTAACCTGTAAGGTTGACTCCATATAATGCCTAGATGAGGACATCCCCTTTTGGTCGTGATTGGTCAACTGTGATGGCTACAGGTGCCCGAAGCCCGAAAACCTTGAGCACAGTCTACAGGTCATATTTATGAAGGGATTTCATTGTAACTTCGCAGGATCACTCCAGATGAGATTGTCCCCTTTGGTTGTGATCATTCAACCATGATGGCTGCCCGAGCCCGAAGCCCAAAAACCTTAAGCACAGTCTACAGGTCATATTTATGAAGGGATTTCATTGTAACTTGGTAGGTTGACTTCATATAATGTCTAGATGAGAACGTCCCGTTTTGGACATGATTGGGCAACTTTGACGGCTAAAGGTGCCCGAAGCCTGAAAACCTTTTGCACTGTCTACAGGTCATATTTATGAAGGGATTTCATTGTAACTTGGTAGGATGACTCCAAATAATGTCTAGATGAGAACGTCCCATTTTGGCCGTGATCATTCAGCCTTGATGGTTGCCCGAGCCCAAAAACCTTTAGCATATGCAAAAGGTTATATTTATAGAAGGATTTCATTGTAATCTGTTAGGTTGACTCCTAATAATGCCTAGATGATGACATCACCTTTTGGTCGTGATTGGTCAACTGTGATGGCTACAGGTGCCCGAAGCCCGAAAACCTTGAGCACAGTCTACAGGTCATATTTATGAAGGGATTTCATTGTAACTTCGCAGGATCACGCCAGATGATGCCCAGATGAGATTGTCCCCTTTGGTTGTGATCATTCAACCATGATGGCTGCCTGAGCCCGAAGCCCAAAAACCTTTAGCACAGTCTACAGGTGATATTTATGAAGGGATTTCATTGTAACTTGGTAGGTTGACTTCATATAATGTCTAGATGAGAACATCCCCTTTTGGACATGATTGGGCAACTTTGACGGCTAAAGGTGCCTGAAGCCCAAAAACCTTTTGCACTGTCTACAGGTCATATTTATGAAGGGATTTCATTGTAACTTGGTAGGATGACTCCAAATAATGTCTAGATGAGAACGTCCCATTTTGGCCGTGATCATTCAGTCTTGATGGGTGCCCGAGCCCAAAAACTTTTAGCATAGGCAAAAGGTTATATTTATAGAAGGATTTCATTGTAACCTGTTAGGTTGACTCCATATAATGCCTTGATGATGACATCCCCTTTTGGTCGTGATTGGTCAACTGTGATGGCTACAGGTGCCCGAAGCCCGAAAACCTTGAGTACAGTCTACAGGTCATATTTATGAAGGGATTTCATTGTAACTTTGCAGGATCACTCCAGATGATGCCCAGATGAGATTGTCCCCTTTGGTTGCGATCATTCAACCATGATGGCTGCCCGAGCCCGAAGCCCGAAAACCTTTAGCACAGTCTACAGGTCATATTTATGAAGGGATTTCATTGTAACTTGGTAGGTTGACTTCATATAATGTCTAGATGAGAACGTTCCCTTTTGGACACAATTGGGCAACTGTGACAGCTTCAGGGGCCCAAAGCCCGAAAACCTTTAGAACAGTCTACAGGTCATAATTATGAAGGGATTTCATTGTAGCTTGGTAGGATGACTCCAAATAGTGTCCAGATGAGATTGTCCCCTTTTGGTTGCGATCATTCAACCATGATGGCTGCCAGAGCCCAAAGCCCAAAAACCTTTAGCACAGTCTACAGGTCATATTTATTAAGCGATTTCATTGTAACTTGGTGATTGACTTCATATAATATCTAGATGAGAACGTCCCCTTTGGACGCAATTGGGAAACTGACGGCTACAGGGGCCCGAAGCCCAAAAACCTTTAGCACAGTCTACAGGCCATATTTATGAGGGGATTTTAATGTAACTTGATAGGATGACTCGTTTTGGAATAATTTCACTGTAACTTGGTAATTTTTGTTTATATACGTTAACTGTGAGGGCCACATACATTAACTGTGAGGTCATATAACCCACCCCTCAGCTCTTTAGTACAGTGTACACCTCATATTATTTGTATCATAAGCATAGCACACAGGGAACAGAAATGAACATATTCCCAATTATCACAATTCTTGTTTTATTTCATAATCCTTTCATAAACATTGAACATTATCCTTTTCATCAAACGCAACACACAAGATAAGCTACAGTGTCATTGACACTTTCATGTTACATGGTAAACACATGTGTGAGTATCACTGAACACACATGGAAATGACTAGTCCATGACGACTGTACTGTATCTATAGGGTGTGGAATAAACTCCAGTTAACTGAATAAAAAATCTTGTAATATGTCAAGAAATTACCCTGAAAATTGCCAAATTCACCCAGTTTATAGACCAATTTGGCCTCAGCACATCCAATGTAGGTATTTAATCAATTGTATTTTGTTTGACAGAGCTCCATGAGCTCTGTCAAACAACATATAGGGTAGGTCCTAATCCACGCCTGGGTAGTGATGTCCATGCATACATTTACCAGGTAATAAAAACCATCATCAGCAAAATTTTAATTAATGAAGCACCAGGTTTTATCCAGTGCTTCATTAATTAAATTTTTGATGATTATTCCTATAATTAATGTTTGGAATCTAATATTAATACAACCGTGGAAATATTGCCCACTTGTGGAAAGTGACCAGTCCACAGCAGCCATACTGTACTGCATTCTGAAGGTGTTTTAGTGGAATACACTTTCCATAACGAGTAGTACTGTCCTAAATGTCAGGTACTTCAGGTTATAAAATGCTAGTTACACACCTCTATGCAGCAAAAACAGACACTATCATACTTATTTTCTTGAATAAATTTCTACTTTCAGATGTAAAAACATAAACTTCTCAAGAAGGAGCAGTTGTAATAAATGTGGAAAAGGTATATATGTTGTAAACTAAACATTCATTGTTGGGAGTATAAAATTCAAGTGGGGGCACGGTGGCTTAGTAAGTTAGTAGGTAGAGGTGCAGGCTGCAAGCTGAAATGTCCTTGGTTCGAATCCCATCTGCAGCACAACTGCATTGTGTCCTTGGGCATGGCACTTCACCCCCATTGCCCTCGTGGAGGCACAAGTCGTTGTGTATTAAGGTGTACGGCACATTGATGGTGCACTTGTCTTCAACCAATGCTAACCCTGCTTATGTGGAGTTAATATATTTGGGAGCTGACAGTTGTTTGCCATTACTTGGTGGTTCTCTCCAGGTACTCTGGCTTCCTCCACCCGTAAAACTGCCGTGGTCATGATTAGCCATTGTGCAGAAATATGTGACCATAAATAAATAAATAAATAAATTCAGGTGAAAATCAGAATTGACTCTCGCAAATGCTTCTTTCAATGAAAATCAACTTTGATTCTCGCAAAGTGTTCATTTGATTCTTGTTATAGATACTGAAAGTATCTTTAAATGCTTGGAGAATTCTATTTACCAGTTATTTTTACTTCCTCATAACTGGTAGGGTGATGGAAGCCCTTATTTGGTATTATCTATCTAAGCTAATTTTAACAGCAGGCATTATTGGAAATTATCACAGAGAAACATCGTTGGGTTAGAGGGTATCTGGATGAGGTAAACATTTTGAGTCAGAACCCTCATTAAAAAGGAAATCTGAAAATATGGTGGCAAACTATTCTGCCCTGAATAAAATCCTCGAAGACTGAATTAGTCAATGCCGATTTTATTTAGGACAGAATATTTTGACTCACAGAAAATTAGCCTTGTGAATGAAAGAAAGCGATGTGCAAGCTTCAAACATACATGTACTTTTGTGCGTAGGCACAAAAGATGCCGGATTAAAGTAAAACAAAGCATTTAAAACCAATTAAGCCACAGGAAACCATTACCTTAGCAGAGGATTTCCCGGTTATTTACATAAGTGATCGGCTCATGGTTTTATTGCCAGAAGGCTAAAAATATTTTCAGATAATAAAAAAAATAATAATAATAAAAAGGAAAGAACGAAAACAAAACATGCACACCCTGCATCAGCAGCTGGGACAGTTTGTGCCAGAGTGGCCGATTCATTAGGTAAAGGGTTAATAGCCTTTTATGAAAAATTATAGACATCTTGGACCTGGAAAAAAGCCCAGGCACATGTTCTGCAGACGATTAAACAGACAGCACTAGTTCACAAGTCTTTGATGTTTTACCGACTAGCACCAAGGGCATGGCTGTACAGGAGAAATACAAGCATGTCTGGAGCTCTTACTGTGACTGCAAATGCAACTACACCTGCATCATTATAAAAAATTCGACAGTGTTAATAACTTTGATATTAGCTCCGCTTTCAGTTTTAACTGTGTGGTTATCTGGTTGGCCACTTTTTCAAGCCATTAAGTTGGCAACTGGTTGTTAACTGGATATCTGTTTCAGAACTAGAATTCATAGAGAGCTTTTATTGTCACTTTATATATGATGTCCTTGAAAGACGTTTGTTCTGAACATTCATCAGATTTATTCAGATTAATTCAGTGTTGTTTCTGTTGGGACTGTGCATGCAGTGATATGATATTCAGTATTAAATCTTTTCATGAGGAGAAATGTAAGTTTGTTGAAAAGATTAGTCTGAACTGTTTTACCTTTCAGTTTGCTAAATATTACACTGAATAAGGCTGTGGTTCAGTTGGTCATTTTGCTGGATGAGGCATAGCTAAGCTGACCAGTCTCATTTTTAGCCCCGGGAAATGCATACCTTGTACATTGGCCCAAGGTTTGTTAGTAGAAGTATACTTGGGCTGTTTAGTCTAAGAGCAACAGGAATCAAGTGCAAAAGAATATCACCAAATTATTTTTTTCGGACTATGTTCAAATTGCAAAGCAAACAAAATATTGAAACTGCCAGTGCATTGACTTCGTTCTTTTTTTGTAGTTTTGAGCGATTTCAGTTGATTTTATACAAAAAAAAGTGGGTGGGTGTTGGAATTTTTGTTTCTTCTTTTAGTTTACGAGATTGGTTGGGGGGGGGGGGGGGGGGGGGGGGGGGGATCCACCCACTGAATTTTTGGAAGATTTTGATAGGTTTCATGGTAACAAAAATTTACTGGGGGGGGGGGGGGAGGGGAGGGTGGATTCAGTGATTTTTTGAGTGGGTAGGTTGGTGGGGGGCTCCAAAATGAGGTTTAGGGGATTTTCGAAAAAATGCTTACCTCTTCCAGCCCCATCACTCAACCTGGCACTGATGAGACTATGTCAGCACCTTTGGTGCAATCTTTTTTTATTTTGTGTACCCATACTATGTACACATAATGCCATCATCCGGGGTGACCATCCGTCGTTCGTCCATCCTTTGTCCGTCTGTGCGTCCGGCGTCCGTATCCATTTCTTTGTCATTCGATAAAAACATTGCTTGGATTGTCAAGTTACTTTATATTTGTGTTCAGGTTACTGATGTGCCGAGCTGTATAGTTTTTGGTGTAAATCTGATAATTTGATCCTGAGATATTAACCCTTTATCCTTCAAATTGAAAATTCCTCCAATCCCTTTGGCATTCGATAACTTGAAAAATATTGTTTGGATTGTCAAGTTACTTTATATTTGTGTTCAGGTTACTGATGTGCCAAGCTGTATAGTTTTTGGTGTAAATCTGATAATTTGATCCTGAGATATTAGCCCTTTATCCTTCAAATTGAAAATTCCTCCAATCCCTTTGGCATTTGATAACTTGAAAAATATTTATGTGTACCCATACTATGTATGGTACACATAATGCCGTCATCCGGGGTGGCCATCCATCGTTCGTCCATCCTTTGTCCATCCATCTGTCCATCTGTCTGCCCATCTGTCCATCCGGCATCCGTATCCATTTCTTTGTCATTCGATAACTTGAAAAATATTGCTTGGATTGTCAAGTTACTTTATATTTGTGTTCAGGTTACTGATGTGCCGAGCTGTATAGTTTTTGGTGTAAATCTGATAATTTGATCCAGAGATATTAACCCTTTATCCTTCAAATTGAAAATTCCTCCAATCCCTTTGGCATTCGATAACTTGAAAAATATTGCTTGGATTGTCTAGTTACTTTATATTTGTGTTCAGGTTACTGATTTGCCGAGCTGTATAGTTTTTGGTGTAAATCTGATGATTTGATCCCGAGATATTAACCCTTTATCCTTCAAATTGAAAATTCCTCCAATCCCTTTGGCATTCGATTACTTGAAAAATATTGCTTGGATTGTCAAGTTACTTTATATTTGTGTTCAGGTTACTGATGTGCCGAGCTGTATAGTTTTTTTTGTTTGTCCATCTGTCCATCCGTCCGTCGGTTTGTCCATCCGGTGTCTGTATCCATTTCTTTGTCATTCGATAATTTGAAAAATATTGCTTGGCTTGTCAAGTTACTTTATATTTGTGTTCAGGTTACTGATGTGCCGAGCTGTATAGTTTTTGGTGTAAATCTGATAATTTGATCCTGAGATATTAACCCTTTATCCTTCAAATTGAAAATTCCTCCAATCCCTTTGGCATTCGATAACTTGAAAAATATTGCTTGGATTGTCAAGTTACTTTATATTTATGTTCAGGTTACTGATGTGCCGAGCTGTATAGTTTTTTTTGTTTGTCCGTCTGTCCGTCCGTCGGTTTGTCCATCCGGTGTCTGTATCCATTTCTTTGTCATTCGATAATTTGAAAAATATTGCTTGGCTTGTCAAGTTACTTTATATTTGTGTTCAGGTTACTGATGTGCCGAGCTGTATAGTTTTTGGTGTAAATCTGATAATTTGATCCTGAGATATAAACCCTTTATCCTTCAAATTGAAAATTCCTCCAATCCCTTTGGCATTCGATAACTTGAAAAATATTGCTTGGGTTGTCTAGTTACTTTATATTTGTGTTCAGGTTACTGATTTGCTGAGCTGTATAGTTTTTGGTGTAAATCTGATGATTTGATCCCGAGATATTAACCCTTTATCCTTCAAATTGAAAATTCCTCCAATCCCTTTGACATTCGATAACTTGAAAAATATTGCTTGGATTGTCAAGTTACTTTATATTTGTGTTCAGGTTGCTGATGTGCCGAGCTGTATAGTTTTTCTTTGTCCGTCTGTCTGTCCGTCCGTCCGTTGGTCTGTCCGTCCGGCATCTGTATCCATTTCTTTGTCATTCGATAACTTGAAAAATATTTCTTGGATTGTCAAGTTACTTTATATTTGTGTTCCGGTTACTGATGTGCCGAGCTGTATAATTTTCTTTGTTCGTCTGTCTGTCCGTCCCTCCGTCCGTCGGTCTGTCCATCCGGCGTCTGTATCAATTTCTTTGTCATTTGATAACTTGAAAAATATTGCTTGGATTGTCAAGTTGCTTTATATTTGTGTTCAAGTTACTGATGTGCCAAGCTGTATAGTTTTTGGTGTAAATCTGATAATTTGATCCTGAGATATTAACCCGTTATCCTTCAAATTGAAAATTCCTCCAATCCCTTTGGCATTCGATAACTTGAGGAAAAATATTGCTTGGATTGTCAAGTTACTTTATATTTGTGTTCAGGTTACTGATGTGCCGAGCTGTATAGTTTTTGGTGTAAATCTGTAATTTTGATTCAGAGATATTAACCCTTTATCCATCAAATTGGAAATTCCTCCAATCCCTTTGGCATTCGATAACTTGAAAAATATTGCTTGGATTGTCAAGTTACTTTATATTTGTATTCAGGTTACTGATGTGCCGAGCTGTATAGTTTTTGGTGTAAATCTGTTATTTTGATCCTGAGATATTAACCCTTTATCTTTCAAATTCAAAATTCCTCCAATCCCTTTGGCATGAGATGACTTGAAAAATATTTCCTTGATTGTCAAGTTACTTTATATTTGTGTTCAGGTTACTGATGTGCCAAGCTGTATAGTTTTTGGTGTAAATCTGATAATTTGATCCTGAGATATTAACCCTTTATCCTTCAAATTGAAAATTCCTCCAATCTCTTTGGCATGAGATAACTTGAAAAATATCAATCCGATTGTCATGTTACTTCATATATATGTTCAGGTTACTGATGTGCTGTGCTCTATAGTTTTTTATGTAAATCTGATAATTTGATCCGGAGATATTAACCCTTTATCCATCAAATTAGGAACTCCTCCAATCCATTTCTATATGTACCCATATCATGTATGGTGTACATAATGTCGGCATCCGTGGTGGCCCTCCATCATACAGCTTTTTACTAGTTGCGCGTATGGGTACACATCTGACGATTTCATCGGCCTATTTTTGTGTTTGTGTACTTAGACAGCTGCTGAACTTGTTGCCTGAATATATTTATATTTTTTTCCTATTTTTCAGAAAAAAAAGATGGCCTTGTATTCAAGAAAGGTGGAACAGAAATTGGTAAAGCTATGGCCGAGAAAAGTCGTGGTTTGTTCAGTGCAGATGATTGGCAATGTAAAAGGTTGATATGAGTGTTTTTTTACTTCTCATTATATCAAGAGTGGATTACCACCAAAATCACCCAGAAAGTGGAATTTACATCTAGGCAGGACATGTAGCTTGATATTCTGTAAAAAGAAAAAAACAAAAGAAAGACTAGCTTTTCATGCGGTCCTACAGCTAAAGCTTCTTGTGCTTCTTTTTTGCAAAATTTAACCCTTTACCTTATGAATCGTTTTCATCCACCCACATGATATAGAAATTGGGTCATTGAAAAAAATATTTTCTCAAAATATTTTATCAAAACCAAATGATGTGGCCCCTTATTGGAATGAGCACTTCAAGCTCATTCCAACGAGAAGTCGCATAATATGATTTTGTTGCAATTTAAAAAAAAGAAAGAAATAATGTGACAAATTTGATATCATGTTCATTGGGTAAAGGATTACCCATTTTCTAAACATGGCTTGCAGGTGACATTTATGAAAACACTGTAAACAACCTTAGGTTTTCAATTTTTGTCTGCAAAAAATAGCATTGGTTAGTGCATGAAGAGTTTGTTCCAATGAGGGTGTCATAAGTTACAAATTATGTTTTGAAGACAAAAATTGAAAATAATAAAATTTTTATAGTGATTTTTCAATGACCACCTACTTGGCAGGGGTATATAATATTTCTTGTGTCCATCAATCAGTCCATCTGTTCATCAGTCTGTCCACCTGTCAGTCTGTGTGTCCCGAAGTTGTATCATACACAACCTTCACACTTTTCAATACAACCATATGAAATTTTTAACAATGCAAAACTACATTTCAACCCATTACCATGGTAGAAGGTCAGACGACTCTGTATGTTTTTGTCCCAGTTACTGCATTTTATCAACTTTCATTTCATGTGTTTTTTAATTGAGGAAACCTTCATGATGTAATCAACTCCTCCCACAGCTGCTGATGTAGAGAGTTAAATTTTTAAGATATGGTTACACATGCCATGAAGATATGCAACATCTATAAAGTTTGCAGAAAAAATATTTTTTCACAAAATTATTGCTCTTTATTGGTTTGGAAAATTTCCAGTGTTTTTAGCTCAACTTGACTACGTCAAATATGAGCTATTGGGATGGGTTGCGATCCGTCGTCTGTCCATCTGTCCACAATTCCTTTGGCACACCCAACAGGCCACAGCTCTCACCCGATCAGTTCCGAATTTCATATATGGTTTTAGGACAGTGTCTAGATGGGACCTATCAAATTCATTGAAAAACATGGCTGCCAGTGGCCATCTTAGATTTGGCATACAAATTGTCAACAATTTTATTGGCACACCCTACAGATCGCATCTCTCACCCGATCTTTTTCAAATTTCATATGTAGCTTTGGTGTGATGTCTGGATGGGAGCTGTCGAATTTTTCGAAAATTTATTGAAAATCATGGCTGCCAGTAGCCATCTTGGATTTGGCACATAAATAGTCAACAGTTCCATTGGGCACACCCTACAGTCCGCATCTCTCACCCGATCAGATCCAAATTTCATATGTCACTCTGGGACAATGTCTAGATGGGAGCTATTGAATTTTTCCAAATTTTGTTGAAAAATGTGGCTGCCAGTGGCCATCTTGGATTTTACATATAAATTGTCAACAATTCCATTGGCACACCCTAAAGACCACATCTCTCACCCGACCTTTTTCAAATTTCATATGTAGCTTTGGTATGATGTCTAGATGAAAGCAATTGAATTTTTCCGAATTTCCTTGAAAAACATGGCTGCTAGCAGCCATTTTGTATTTGGCATATAAATTGTCAACAATTCCATTGGCACACCTATAGGCCGCATTTCACCTGATTTTTTTTTAAAAATTTGTATGTAGCTTTGCTGTGATGTCTAGATGGAAGCTATCAAATTTTTTGAAAATTCGTTGAAAAACGTGGCTGCCAGCAGCCATCTTGGATTTGGCACATAAATTGTCAACAATTACATTGGCAAACCCTACAAGCCGCTTTTCTCACCCGATCAGTTCCAAATTTCATATGTTACTTTGGGGTAATGTCTAGATAGGAGCTATTGAATTTTTCCGAATTTTGTTGAAAAACATGGCCGCCAACGGCCATCTTAGATTTGGCTTATAAATTGTAAACAATTCCATTGGTACACACTACAGGCCACATCTCTCACCTGATCTCTTTCAAATTTCATATATAGCTTTGATGTGATGTCTGGATGTGAGCAATCAAATTTTTTCGGAATTTTGTTGAAAAACGTGGCTGCCAGTAGCCATATTGAATTTGGCACATAAATTGTCAACAATTCCATTATCACATCGTACAAGCCACATTTCTCACACAATCTTTTTCAGATTTAATATGTAGCTTTGGTGTCATATCCAGATGGGAGCTATTGAATTTTTCTGAATTTCGTTGAAAAATAGAGATTTTAAAGTTTAGGATATGGTTACACACACAATGAAGATGTGCAACATCCATAAAGTTTGCAGTGTTTTTTAATTGAGGGTACCTTCATGGTGTAATCAACTCCTTCAGTTTCTAATGTAGATAGTTGAAACTTTATGATATGGTTACATATGCCTTGAAGATGTGCAGCATCTATAAAGTTTGCAGAAAAAATATTTTTTCTCAAAATTATTGTCCGTTTTATCAACTAGAAAATTTCCAGTGTTTTTAATCCCACATTTCCAAAAATGTGGAGATATACCCGGTGGAGATGATCTCTGTCCGTACGTCCCTTTCTTTAGCTATAATTTTGAAACTTACCATACTTATTAAGAATGGTATAGAGATGACAAAAATAGGTTTAGTTTGAATTTTTGTCACCAGGTGATGCCTGTGGTACCACTTAAAGACTGAGCTAAAATACTTCTTTCTGATGAACGGCTCCTAGGATATGTAAATTTCAGTTGTTTAAAGTGTGTTTATATGTTCCAGTATGGTGTCTAGATGTGCATAAAGGTTTCAGATCTTTGATTTGGCCCCATGTGGAGCTCATAATGCCACTTTTGTCGTTAGAGAATCGGTTTCTGGCAAAAGGCTCTTAGGGGTTTTAATACAGAATGCTAAAAGTGTGCTCATATGTTTTGGTAGGGTCTCTAGATGCGCATAAAGATTTTTGATTTGGCACCATTTGGTGCCTGTAGCACCACCTTTGTCACTAGAGAATCGTTTTCCGGCAAAAGCTCCAAGGGGTTTTAATTCAAAACGCTGAAAGTGTGTTCATATGTTCTGGTAGGGCCTCTAGATGTGCATGAATGTTTTGGATTTTTGATTTGGCCCCATGTGGTGCCCGTAGCGCTACTTTTGTCATCAGAGAATTGGTTTCCAGCAAAATGCTCCTAGGGGTTTTTAATACAAAACACTAGAAGTGTGTTCATATGTTCCAGAAGGGTCTCTATATGTACATAAAGTGTTTGGATTTTTAATTTGGCGCCATTTGGTGTCTGTAGTGCCACTTTTGTCGTTAGAGAATCAGTTTCCGGCAAAATGCTCCTAGGGGTTTCAATTCAAAATGCTGAAAGTGTGTTCATCTGTTCCAGTAGGCTCTCTAAATGTGCATAAGGATTTCAAATTTTTTATTTGGCGCCATGTGGTGCCTGTAGCCACTTCTGTTGCTAAGAGACTGGGTTTCCGACAAAAAGCTCCTAGGGGTTTCAGTTTGAAATGCTGAAAGTGTGTTCATATGTTCCGGTAGGGTGTCTAAATGTGCATAAAGGTTTCAGATTTTTGATTCCACCCTATGTGCACCCATAGTGCCCCTTTTGTCATTGGAGAATCGGTTTCTGGCGAAAGGTGCCTAGGGGTTTTAATTTTCGAAATGCTGAAAATGTGTTCATATGTTCCTGTAGGGTCTCTGGATGTGCATAAATGTATTGGATTTTTGATGCAGCCCCATGTGGTGCCAGTAGTGTCACTTTTGTCATTAATGATAATAATAATAAGGAAATTTTATAAAGTGTAAAATCACAAAGTCCTCTAAAACGCTGTACAGTTAAATAAACAATGAGCTCATGACTATCAAGGCAATATACAGACTGAGAAAGGTGTGAAGGTCAGCAGGTTACATATTGTCAAAAGCCTCTCTGAAAAGATGCGATTTTATATTTTTTTTTAATTGGTTGAGATCTTTCGATGCCTGAACCTGAACTGGTAAATTATTCCAAAGTGCAGGTCCATCAAAAGAGAAAGCTCTGTTATTCACAAAAGTGGACCTAGAGAAGGGCATCTGTAGCTTGATTTGTGTGGAGGAGCACAAGTTCCTTTCAGGTTTTTTAATTGCCAGAAGGTCTTGTAAGTATTTAGGTGCGAAGCCACATCATCAGAGACCTGTGAATTGATTTGTGACCATCGTGATGGCATACTGAAAATGCAGGGATACACCTTGGTGTGCTTTGCACATAAATTACATCATTCTAGTTTAATTATCCATAGTATTGCAGGTGTGGTATTGCAGGCGGTGGTATGTGCCATTGTCGGCATTGCTCTAGTTTGGTACATTACTGTTGACTGTTGTTCCATTCAATAGCCAGCTTTCTGGCATACCCAATATAAGTCTTTGAAAATGACAAAATACAGTTGAAATTGGGGAAAAGTCATGGAATTTTAAATGTAATATCATGCAATTTGATAATAAAAAAATAAGGCATATTTCAATATTAGTTGGCCATGATGCAAAATGTAAGTCATTCTGCATCCATTTTTGTAACTCTTCATTTTTAAATGTACAGATGTATTTCAAATACCACAATATCTAAAATCAGCTTTTAATCCCTAGCACTCTGTTAGTATTTAAAAATTTCATCATTGACCGTATATTGCCAATGCAGCATGAACAAATTAAATTATATCTTATAATTTATTAAATTCTTAGTTGCATTGTGGGAAACATTTCCTGCTGAAAACTTTGGTATTTTGATATCAGAGCGCAGAGGGTGAAGGATTAATTTTTTTTGTTGATGACAATTTTGTTTCTGACCATTTTTGTAATTATCAATTGTAAATAGAATTTAGTGTATCTTGTTTTCTAGTCCTCTCTTTGTAGATGGGCATAATATATTATACAAAAGATGAGCCTGGTATATATTTGTCTTTTACTGGTAATATTCTGCTGTGTTAAATACTCGAAAATTTATTAACATCTCCCTAAATTGATTTTTCTAAATTTGATCTAATCCCTATATTTTTATACAACAACCAATGGCCCAGACTTAGCTGGTGCTAACTCAAAAATATCCAGGGCCAAACTCAAATATTGCCCCCCCCCCCCCCCCCCCCCCCCCCAATCCCCAAAATTTGCATGCAAAACCGAAAAAATTATGTCCTATGTGGTCCTCCATACTTTTGTGATCTGCACATGCGCAGTATCCAGGTAGACACCGAAAATGGCACAAACCATCATTCTTTGTTTGGCCCTCTGTCAGATAACAACAAACTGACTTCTGTGCTTTTAAATCTCAGTTTTAATGATGCCAGACACAAATCAATTGTGATTTTGGTGGATACAAGGACACAGTAGGATGGTTTGGAACGTTCAGGGCTGTAACTTTATAATTTTCACAAAAATTATTTCATGTTTCCCAATTTTGGGACATGGGCCTGACGACATCATTTTTGCTAATGATTTTGCCACTGTTTGTTAAGTGTTCCTTCCCTATCCTTCCTTGAAGCCCCCCAGTTAAACTCCCATGCTTTTTGGCTTGTTTTCTTGAAATTTTTTTGTAAATTTCTTGGGAGTTTAACTTGTTACACAGAATATTTATTCTGTATATCCCCATGGTTATGTCCTCACCCTAGGGGTGTTTAGGCATTTTTGGTCATGCATCATACATCCGATGTATCATTTTTTCTTCTGATGAAGATCTTGTGTTACATCGGATAGTTCAAAATCTGTTACTGACTTCGGGCCGTGTTATTCAGTGCCTGGGGTCTTGTTTCCGGTTTTCATTCTGACGTTGTTTACATTGACAACGCTCTGTTTATATATGTAGTTTCCTATTTATTAATCATGGTAGGACTATTGTAAAATACATTATATATTCCGGTAATGTAGCATTAATTTTTGGATAATTAAAAAAAATTTAGTCCACACTTAGGCTCTGTCGGGATACATTTGGGCTCATCGTTCCCTTTGGGGACTTGGGCTCCTGTCAAAATTTTTTTGAAAATTTTTTTTTTGGGAAAATTATTTTTCGATTCATTGTTTTGAATGTTATTATTACGTATCTTTTTCATATAATTTTTGGGAGTTGGTGCAAGTACAGTTGACTTTAATTTTACTCATATTGAAAGCTTATTGCTCAAATTGCAAGGCGAGGAAGTCTTCCTCTGATTTACATGATGATTGTCTTGCTTGTAGTCAGTGTACTCGCACTAATTCTTGCTCAACATGTGTCTGATGGGATGACAAACGTTGGAGATGGGTGTCACGGTACGTTGTTAGCGGCGAGAGGCCAATGCCAGTCCTCTCGCCACAGACTCACTCTGGTTTCTCAGTTTCTATTTAAGAGGAACAAGAACATGGTGATGTTTGCGTGACGCCTTCAGAGAGTGTGTTGCCGTCGTTGCATTTAGATGTTCAAACAGAGCTAGCGGCAAAAGTGTTCATGAATATTAGGCAGGGCAAAAAACCACACACCTATGGTTTCAGCTCCCTGTTGCCAGCTAGCTTGTCCGGTGAAGCGGTTACTCCGTCTGTGGGTACTGTGCCACCGGGTGTGTCCATTGCGGTCGAAAAGTGTGGAGTGGGTAGAATGAGCACTTTAAAATATAAACAGGCTCACCCTGCGATGACGGAGAAGAAGAAGAAGCCGGCAAGTTCAGCGGGAAGCTTGGCGAGGTCTGAAAGGGCTGCAAGCAAGAGAGCCCCCTCTCTTTCCCAACAACATCTGGGGCCAGATGTGGTGGTTCGGAACTTGCGTCAGTCGGAGCATACGTCCACGCTCCCCATCCGGGACACTCCGTTCAGTTCACAGCCGGCATCGGCTACAGTTACGGCTTCTTCATCGGCGTCTTCCAAGCACACACAACCGCACCTTGGCTACGTGACTTCTGATATCCAGCCTGCATCGCCGAGAATGGACCACTCATCGTCAAAGAAGTCTGACCATCTGGTAGCCAAGGAGACGAGGCCTCATCTATCAGGACGTCCTGAGAAAAGAGCCATCTCGGACACACCATCCCAGGAGCAGCCAGCGGCCAAGAAACAGAAGACCGCTGCTCCTCAAGCCTCCGTCATGGACTTGCTGTCGCAGATTGTGCAGCTCATCGCAGCATCCCAGCAAGTGCAGGAGCAGCCTACGGCAGTCTCAGAACCTGAGCTGTCAGATGGTGCTGGGTCAGTCCAGTCATCTACACATTCAGATGCCGCTGACCGTGAGTCTAATCTGATTCAGTCGGATGATGAAAGGGATAAGGAGGAGGAATACCCGTCCCTTTCGGAACAACACATGGTTGCGATGGATTTAATTCCTGAGTTCATTCCAGCGAATCAGAATGCTGCGACTATTCGTAAGAAACCGCTGGCGTCTTTGGACACTGACTTTATCCGGACAAAGGAGGAGATCATGTCCTTTCCGGTACAGTCTAGACAGGTGTTGCAGGCCTTCAGCCATTTAGATGACGCCATATTCAATCAAGGTGGTTTCTTGTCATAATCTTCCGTACGTTTACCGTTTATTGGACCACGTTCATTTAAAACGGTCGGGGAAGATGTCCAGAGAGTTCCTCTGTGTTTGGATGAGCAGGCTGAGGACCTAGACATGTCCTTACCTTCATCATTCACTATTCGCTCGGACACAATTGAGATGGCAATTTCTTCTAACAGAGCGAATTTAGACGCTATGTCTTACGCAGATCACCTTACAAGAGCTATGGCGCAACGTCTCAACAGAAAGGAATTTGAGGACATTCGTACCTCTTTAAGAGTTATTTCCAGGGCTGTTATGTTTACCACGTATAGCTCCACCTTAACAGTGGCTAATTTTTAGTTATTGAGACGTGATGGAGCCCTTGCATCGTCATCTTTAATAGCTGACAAGGTGAAAAACTCTCTATGAGTTGCTCCGGTATCCAGTCATAAAATTTTTGACGATAAGCTTTCTTTGGTCTATGACCAAGCTACAAAGAAAGCGTCAAACACTCTCCTCCTTAAGTCGGAGTCTAATCGACCCGCAGCAGCAGAAAAGAGTAAAGGAGGAGGTCCAGGACATAAATTGTCTAAAGGGGACTCCTCGCGAGGGTATAAGAAATCCTCTTACACTTACTCTAGGGATCGTCAAAATAGCGACTCAGGAAGGAGGCGTAGGTCTGGCCGAGACAACCGGTCAGACGCCCCTAAGCTGGTGGGCCGAGGCTATTGTGAGGAGGATGTGGTTTCTCCTCCCGTAAGCCTCGCAGGTCCTACAGGTGATGGTCAGGACCTCTATTGCGTTCCAGTTGGCGGAAGGTTATCGAGATTCGCGACAAACTGGATAACTATTACTGGAGACCAGTGGGTGAAAAGTGGGGTCTCGGACGGCCTATGGCTATCTTTCCGAGCAAAACCACCGCTAACACGATGTCCGCGATGGACAAAACTTCCGGCAAATCCTTGCAAAAGAGAGTCTCTCCTATCGGAGGTAAAGTCTCTCTTGGCAAAGGAAGCAATAGAGGTCGTTGAGAACCAAGATTCTCTAGGTTTCTACAGTCACCTGTTCCTCGTATCGAAGCCAGACCGCTCGTTCCGACCGGTTATAGACTTGAGCTGGATAAACAAACTTATCGTAGCTCCAAAGTTCTATATGGAGACCATTCGGTCGGTAAGAGCTAGCATTCGAGTGAGCGACTATGCGGCAAGCATAGATCTAAAGGATGCGTACTTTCATGTCCTGGTACATCCAGCATTCAGAAAGTATCTACGGTTCACCGTTCAAGGGATAGTATATCAGTTCCGATCAATGTGCTTCGGTCTGAATCTAGCGCCCTGGGCGTTCACTTGAATAATGGACTCGGTAATGTGTCACTTCCGAGCTCATTCGTCTGCGGTAACGTCGGCTTACTTGGATGACATTCTTCAGAGATACGGCAACAAAACTACTCTTCAGAACGATGTTCAGAATCTGCTTTTTTTGCTCTGACGTCTTGGCTTCATCGTAAACGAGAAGAAGTCGGATCTAGCTTTGTCCAAGTCGTTCATCCACTTGGGAATGAGCTTCGAGACTCACAACAATCTGATTTGTCTGCATTACTCAGAGCAAAATTAGTCAGTTGTTATGCTCGCTTTTGTCTACACTCAGACGCATTAACAGCGAGGGAATTTATCCGACTGATGTGGTTGTGCGGAGCGGCTGCGGATCTTATTCCAAGGGGTCGCTTGTGCACATGTCCCCTCCAGATATTCTTCACCCAGAACTGGAGTGTGAAGATGCGTTCGCTCGAGACCAGTATTGTTTCAACGGACCAAAAGATCCAGATTTGGGCCGATATTCAGTAGTTAACTCAGGCAGTTCCGCTGCAGCTGCCAGATCCGGCTTTCACGATTATGACGGATGCGAGTCAAACAGGTTGGGGCGTGACCCTGAGCCCGACAGACTTGAAGTGCCAGGGTCTTTGGGACCCTTGGTTCCTAGAGAAACACATAAACATCAAAGAAATGATGTCAATATGATTAGCGCTACAACAGTGGATTCACATTATAGCGGACACGTACATCAGGAACCAGGGAGGCTCGCATTCGATTCAGTTATGCGAACTAACGGAAAAATTCTTCTGTATGTCTTGAAGCATCAAGTTCATCTATCGGTCCGTCATATACCGGGTCATCTGAATGTATTAGCAGACTCGCTATCTCGGAAAGGTCACCTGTTGCCATCAGAGTGGACTCTCAACAAGCAAGTATTCAGACAGATTTGCTACCAGTGGGATCAACCTATGGTAGATTTGTTTGCGACACACCTCAACAATCAGTTGCAGACTTATGTGTCATCATGCCCAGATCATCGAGTGTATGCAGTAGACGCTCTCTTAATTCCATGGGACGGAATGATAGGATACGTGTATCCTCCAACTCCGTTGATTCAGCAGATCTTGTTAAAGATCAAACAGTCCTGTTGCAAGATTCTGTTAGTAGCATCTCTGTCGTCACAGAAACCATGGATCAATCTTCTCAGGTGTCTGTTATAGGACGTTCCCCAGAAGCTTCCTCCGCGAGAGGACCTTCTTTATCAGGGGAAGTCACGCACACTGCATCACAACCCGGAAGGTCTCAACCTTCACGTATTTCCGTTGTGCGGTCCATCTTGCATGACAAGCGTTTTACAGGACGAGCGTGGGCATAATTTCAACTGCAGCAACTTCGCTGAATTATGCAGCAAAGTGGAAGGTTTTCTTCCATTGGTGTAAGGATCAGTCGATAGACGTTTATGATCCGTCCATACCGGATATTGCCAATTTTCGGGTTTCCCTTTTTGATGTTCTCACTATTAAGGGCTATAGGTCTATGTTATCGGACACTTACGCTCATCATGATAACTTGGCAATTGGATCTAATGCTTCATTATCCAAATTAGTTAGAAATTTCTCTATAAATAGACCTAGAACACTCAGATTAATTCCTAAGTGGAATTTAGCTTGGGTTCTGTTGAAGCTCCGTTTGAGCCGTTAGACATTGTAGAGTTCAAATTCTTGACCGATAAAACAGCATTTCTCTTAGCCTTTGCTTCCGCTAGAAGAGTTGAACTCCATGCTTTATCTGTTGACGAATCTCACTATCGTAGTGTTGAAAATACCATCACTTTAACTACAGAAGTGGGATTTTTGGCTAAGAATCAGGCTCCAGATAAACGACCTGAGCCTATTATCATAAAGGCTCTGCCGTCTACGGACAACCGTAGACCTTTGCTGTGTCCAGTCAGGGCTATGCTCATATATAAATGCCGATCAGAGTTTATTAGAAAAGGAAAAAAATGCTGCTTTTTATCATTGATTCCTAAAAGAAGAGATATTTCTGTTCATTCAGTTGCTAGATGGATTCAGTTGGCAATACGCATTGCCAATGAAAGTCTATCTTCGGATCAGCATTCTGTAAATAAGATATCAGCGCATGAAGTTAGAGTGCTGTCCACTTCTTGGGCTTATTCTAACAGGATACTGGACACAGCCTTCTACATTTTCCAAGTTTTACCTTAGAAATATAGAGTCCATCTCCGGTGACCTTAGATCTTTAGGTCCTCTATCTGTTGCTCAGAATGTTGTCCACTAATGATTACATCTATAGTTATTTAGGCAACCCGTTCCAGCAGTGAAGCTGTTCCGCTGCCCTCTTCGTTCTGTGGTCATGTACCTCAGAACAAAGGGAAGGGGGAGGGGGACGTTTTTTTCCCTTATTATCATCTAGCTTTATAGTGAAAAGCAAGGAAGACCTCCTCCGGTGTCAGTAGTCCCGAGTCGGTGCTGGGATGGTTTTAATGTGTAGCTCGGTGTGAAGCAAATTAATATGTCTCATTTATGTATTGTTTTTAAAGTGTAGCTCACTGTGAAGCATGTGTATATGTCACATGTCAAACAGGTGTTAATATACAATCCTCGGACACTTTTAAATGAGTATAAAGAGTCTCATTCTCTGGACTATCTATATATTGGCTTCCCTTCACCGAATTAGCATAATGGGTTATGCTGGCATTAAAATTGAGAATTATATATTATGTAATGCTCAATTACATTGTTGGTGTTAGGCCATACAAAGTTGATCGTCTGTTTCTCAGACCATTTTTTCCAAAAAAGCATGTGGGTGGACAGGTGGGTGGGCAGGCGGGCAGGCAGGCAGGGTTTTTTTTTCTTTTGATTTCTTCCCGAGAGGTTGTTTGTGGTAATTCATCCCCCATCCAAATGCCTAGTGGACCACGCAAAATTTCGCAGATATATTGGTTATTCATCGTAGGGGTGTTGGGTCATAAATGAAGTGGGGTTTGAATGTTTGTTTTTTCAGTGAAACATGAAAATTATGACACAGGACGAAATGCCTTGTGGGTGAAACGTTTCGGGATGAAACGTCTCTGGGACAAATCAAATGTGGAAGTGCCAACTTTCACAGATTTATTTTACCAAAAAAAAAAAAAATCCCTTCACAACCTGCCTAATAAAATCGTGAATCGCAATTTTTCCCCATTATATTCAAAATTATCACAACCCATTTGAATGAGCAGTTCATCCATAAATCATATTTTTCGGAAATGTGAAATACAAAACGAATGTTTGCATGTTTTTATTAACCCATTCGACTGCACATACCTGCCTATATGCGATTTATTTTCTACTATGACTGTTACTTTTATATCAAGCAACGGTTACTATTAGTTATCCAATTATCCTGCATCTCAAATGCATTTATTTAAATTAACTGGGAAACTCGTAACGGTTTCAAATAATAGTACACAAATTCCCAATGACGGCCATTTACAATACAAATGTTACTAAAAATAAATGCCAGGAGACTGTGTTCCATTGAACATAGCATCTGACACTTTCTGAGGGTTGGTGCGAATCAAACATGGTGCGAATCGACCATTCCCCTTTGTAACTGTTTGTTGTCAGACTGAAAGACACCTTCCTTCTTGCTGTTATTATGACTTACCTTTCTTTTACAGAATAAAACACTTTAGATCGTGAATTTTGCTAAAACCCACACACTTTATTAAAGTATGATGTAGAAAAAGCTTGAAGTGTGTTAATTTAAAATTCACCAACGCATCGATATTGATTTACTGAAATGAGCACAATATCTCAAATTTTTTTTGAAGATTTTTTGGTGTCATAAAAAGGTTGCATGCGCAGCAAAAATGACCATGCGCGCGGGCCCGAGAAACAGAGGTTCTTTTTTTATGGTCTTATGTCTTTCTCGTTTCTCGTAAATGAGAAAGACATATATAATTCCTTTCTCTCCTATTCTCCTGTAGGAGATCTTTATGAAGTGATTGAGTGATTGGATTTTCCTTTATGTCCTAGGCCCTCCAGCCTTTTTTACGATTCAGCTAAGTCTGGGCCATTGGTTGTTGTATAAAAATATTATAAATTCAAAGTAATTTGTATATTTTTTATACTTACCAATGGCCCAGACAGGGATGGCCCTCCCATTAGTGGGAACTCATACCACCCCGCTGATTATAACATTTAGCAGGTACTGTAGAAAAATGATGGTTGGCACCAATTTCGATGTCTTCCTGGATACTGCGCATGCGCAGGTCACAAAAGTATGGAAGACCACATAGGACATAATTTTGGGGGTTTTGCATGCAAGTTTGGGGGATTGGGGGGGGGGGGCAAAATTTGCGTTTGGCCTTGAATATTTTTGAGTTAGCACCAGCTAAGTCTGGGCCATTGGTAAGTATAAAAAATATACAAATTACTTTGCATTTATAATTTTCAGTTGTGGTAATGTAAACTGGGCAAGAAGAATGACATGCAATATGTGTAACACGCCAAAATATGGGATGATGGAACAAAGAACTGGTAGGCAATTAATAATATATTTTATAAGAAACTCAAACTTGAAACCTCCCTCATATTGTGAGGCCCAGTAGGTGGGAAATCGTATCCAGCTTCAGTCCTGCAAGTGAAATAAGTGCTTTATTTTGATGTGAGGTCTTTTTTTCTTTTTTTTTTTCAGTTTTATGTGTTTGAGTATTTGTGTTGAGTATTAACCCTTCACCTAACATGAAAAGAAGACGACACTTACAAATAGAATTCTTGAATAACTAATTTTATTCATTTTTTGTCTCAAAAACATAGGTTATAACCCCTTCTTTGGAACTAGCTCGACGTTTTTGAGACAAAAAATGAAAAAAATAATAAAAATATAATTGGTGATTTTTGTGAATAGCGCTGGCCTGTTTTGGCTATTATGTTGGGTAAAGGGTTAAGTATTATAACACGATTGCTGTTGTATTAGGCATTATGCGATAAAATACAGACTTTGGAAAATGTTCTAGATACCTCGCGGCATTGTAACACAATTGCTGTGTGTATTAGGCATTATGCAATAAAATACAGACATTGGGAAATGTTCTAGACACACCAGGCATGAAATCCGAATTACATGTAAGAACATCATGGAAGATTGCATCTGATTGTTACTCATCTGAGTGACATTATGACTAGTGCATGGAGGTTTTTTTTCCAGGTTCGGTTTCTGTTTTATTTGTTTTAAACCTCTGTTTCGGTTCGGTTTTTCTGTCTTATTTCCTGGCCCTTCAATTAATCTAAATCACTATTGTCTTACCAGAAAAGACCACAGAAATTTCATCTGAGAGCTATTTAAAGTGTGCTATGTCCTACTGGCAGTACTTGGACATAGCACACTTCACTAGCACTCAGTTGACGAAGTGTTGATATGAATTTGGGGTAGATTGTATGTCATTTGATTATTTTCGTGTTCTATATGTTCTATCTGGTAAATGGTATACATCTGTGGCAGCACCATAGGGCGGGGGGGGGGGGGGGGGGGGGGTAGTGCCCCCCCCCCCTCCACTTTTCCGGCGGGCCCCTCAAAACCAAACTTCAAATTGCTATCTGACACAATCTGGGCGCCTTTGAAGACCGCGTCAGGCATTGTAGAAACATTCAGATATCACTCCAATGGTGTCCAAATTATCCAAATATGATTTTTTTTTCTCCTAGGTCACGGCCCACAAATCCCAAACCAACGGGTGGGGGACACAATCTCCCATGCCGACACCCCTGGCTCAGGCCTATGACTCTCGGGAGATGCCATAGTCATCTCGACCTTGGACCCCCATATCCCTCACTGGACCTCTTGCCTCCTTCCGAAGTACTGAGTATGATCTCTACCTCATGCTGTTATGTGCAAAATAAAATGGATTTACAGCATCAACAAGTATCACATGGGGAATAAATGGTCAAAGTAAATAACCCTATATAATTTTGATTATTATTTTATTTCATGCATTTAATATGAGATAAAAATGACTGAAATGAAAAAATTGAAAAAAAGCATTCAGGTGTTTTGACACTCACCTTATTCGTGCAGTAAAAGCCCACACTCACTGGCCATAGTCATTCTTGTGTAGGTCCCATCGGCTATTCTCACAGTTGGGGTGCAACTTTTACAAAGGTACTAGTCGCAGGGGAGGTATTTTGGCTGAAAATATTGGGTGTGACTTATACGTGGAAGCGACTAAAACACAGACATAATTATACGGAAATAACTGCTTTTGGATTTGCCCATTCTGCTGACGTTCAGTGCCATTTTCAAAATGAGATTACAAGGGGGTCATTGTAAATTTCAAAGTTTAACGTCAAAAGTATGCAAAAACCATATGGCCGTTTTTTTTGCACCTGTCGGTTTAGTTTTTTGGTTTCCGGCAAAAACCCAAACCAGAACGAAAAACCTCCATGCTCTAATTATGACATGAATGAAAACATTCAATGCAAAACAGTGTCAAGCAAGAAAGTTATCAGACTGCTGAAGGTGATATATTTTTATACGACAACCAATGACCCAGACCAGCTGGTGCAAACTCTATATTATCAAGGGCCAAACACAAATTTTGAACCCCCCAATCCCCAAAATTTCATACAAAACCGAAAATTAAAAGTCCTATCTGGCCCTCCGTACTTTTACTCTTTGCGCAGGCACAGTGGTCAGGAAGAGACCGGAATTGGCGTCAACATCATTCTTTGTTTGGCCCTGAATTCAGTAGCAATGAGCTGACATCTGTGCTTTAAAATCTCCTTTTTCAGGATGCCAGACACAAATCAGTGCAAGAATTGGTAGATCCAAGGCTGTTATGTATGATGGAAGTGAACTACAGTGGTTTCAGACGTTCAGGGCTGTAACTTTATAATAATTATAAAATTATTTCATGTTTCCCTTTTTTGAAATTTTCAAAATTTTTTTTTATAAATTCTTAAATTTAATTTTGATTGCGTTTATTCATATATCTTTATCATATATTTTGTTGTGGAGTTTGTAGGAGTGCTATCGACTTTATCTTTTGATTGTAATTATGAAAGCTTACTGTTCTAAATGCAAGGCAAGGAAGTCTTCCTCAGTTTTGCATACTTTTTGCTTTGCCTGTAGTTGATGCACTCATGTGGATTCTTGTCCTACTGTGTACATTGGCATGACAGACGTTCGAGACGGGTGTCACGATGCGTTGTTGGCGGTGAGGTTCCTATTCCGGAACTCTCACTCACCGTAATATAATTCAAGTTTTTCAGTTTCTATTTCAGAGGAACATGAACATGGTGATGGTATTGCGACACCCATCCAATGTGTGCTACCGTTGTCGCGCTCTGTTGACCAAGTAGATCTTGCTGCAAGGTGCTCATGAATATAAGCAAGGGTTAAGGCCTCTAGTTAGTGTTCTTATCCTTTGCAAGCAGCCAGCTCGACCGGGGAAGTGGTTACTCTGTCCGTGGGAGCCATGACACCAGTCAAATGCAGTCGACGGAAGTGCAGATTTGGGTAGAGCGAGCACCTCAAAATCAAAAGCTCACCCAGCGACGATGGAAATAGGGAGGAAGCCAGCAAGTTCTTTTAGGGAGGCTCGGCGATGGTCTAATAAGTGAGAGAGGCCCTCCTCTCTAACCCAACAACATTTTGGGCCAAATGTTATTTTGAGAAACTTGGACGAGCCGGAGCATACGTCCGCCTGCCGCCTGGGACGCTCCATCTAGACTGCAGCCAGGGTGCAGTCTTCAGTCACGGCTTCCTCCGCTACGTTATAAAAGCAAACACGACCACATGCTAGCTACCCGACTTCGGATATCCAGCCAGTTGCACGAAGACAGAGCTAGTCTTCGCCCGTAAAGTCTGACCATCCGGTAGCTAGCAATCCGAGGCTTTGTTCATCAGGACTTTTGGAGAGGAGATCTATCTCCGGATCTTAGTCCCAGGAGTAGCAAGCGGCGAAAAAACAGAAGACCGCTACTCCTCAAGCCTTGGTAACGGACTTGCTGTCGCAGATTGCACAGCTGACCGCAGCATCCCAGCAAGTGCAAGAGCAAGAGCAGCCTCCCGCAAACTCCAGTGGTGGGTTGTCGACGGCGCTGGGTCGGTCCAGTCATCTGTACACGCAGTTGCAAATGACCGAATGTCAAAGCTGAATCAGTTGGATGGTGAAAGGGAGAAGGAAGAGGATTACCCTTCCCTTTCAGAACAGCATATGATAGCGATGAATTTTTATTTATCAATACTATACTGACTTTGTTCCACCTGATCAGTAAGCTGCAATTGCTATAGAGAAACGTCTGTCGCCTCTGAAGCAGATTTCGTGTGGAAGAAAGAGGATGTTCTTTCCTTCCCGAAACAGTCTCGACAGGTGTTAGAGACCTTCGGCAATGTTATCAACACCATATTCACCTCTCTAGTGCTAAGAGGAAGGCGGTTTCTTATGGGCATCTTCAATAAATATACTGTTCCGTGGACTACGTTCATTTAAAACAGTTGGAGAAGATGTCCAGAGAGCTCCTCTGCGTTTAGATGAGCAGGCCGTGGATGAAAATATGTCCCTGCCTGCATCATTCAATATATGCTCGGAAGTGATGGAATGTGCTATTTCATCCAATAGAGTGAATCTGGACGTGATGTCCTATGCAGATCACCTCACCAGAGCTATGGCGCAACATCTTAATGGGAAGAATTTGAGGATGTTTGTTCCTCGCTTAGAGTTCTTTCCAGGGCAGTCATGTATACCACATACAACTCTGCCCTGACAGTGACAAATTGGGAGTTGATCAGACGTGATGCTTCCCTTGCGTCGTCATCACTTATAGATGACAAGGTGAAAAGCTCTCTCCGAGTCTCTCCGGTCTCCGGATATACTCTGTTTGATGACAAGCTTTCGTTAGTCTATGAACAAGCTACAAAAAAGCTTCCAGTACACCGCTACTGAGGTCTGTGCCTCAACACGCTTCAGCAGACCAGGGTAAGCGAGACCGTTCCACTTAATCAGCTAAGGGAACTACTCGCAAAGGTACAATAAACCCTCTTATACTTACTCTGGAGATCGACAGTATAGCGTCTCAGAAAAGGTGCGCAGGTCTGATCCAGACTATAGGTCAGATGCGCCTAAGCCGAGGGGACGAGGTTTTTCGCGGGGAAGACGTAGTTTCTCCTTCCGTAAGCCTCGTTAGTCATACAGGTGATGAATAAGACCTCTATTGCTTACCATCTTCGCGAGAAACTGGATTTATGTCACAGAAGATCAGTGGGTAAAAGTGTTGTCTCGGAAGGCCTATGGCTATGATTCCAAAAATAACCCCCACTTACAAGATGTCCGCATTGGACAAATCTTCCGGCGGATCCTTTCAAAAGGGAGTCCTCCTAGTGGAGGTACAGGCTCCCGTATTGAAGGAAGCAATAGAGGTCGTCGAGAATAGACTTCTGTTGCTTTCCACTTAGCGGAAGGTTATCAACCTCGCAAAAAAGCGGATGAAAATTGCGGAAGATCAGTGGATGAGAATGTAGTCTCGGCAGACTTTCGGCTATCAGTCTGAGCAAAGCTCCACTTACTACAAGTACATGTTGGTCAAATCTTCCGGCGAATTCTTCCAAGATAGTCTCTCTTGCTGAGGTATAGGCTCTCCTATTGAAGAAATGCAATAGAGGTATTTGAAATATTCTCCAGGTTTTTTCAAATCACCTGTTTTTCGTCCTGAAGTCAGACGAATAGTGCATAGATAGGCTGAGACAGCTGTCTTGTTTGGAATAGAGCCAATAGAGGGAATAGGTATGTCTTTTCCCTCTCGGTGTTCTATTCCTTGGAGTCAAGACATTTAATGTCATTGTGGATGCCATAGTCACCTTATGTACTGTTACAGCGGTCTTTTCTTGTGGCTAGTGTTGTAAGTCTCCATTTAGTGAGCTTTCAGGCCGCAAGTGACACAGATATGTCTTCAGGTAGACGAAGACACATAACTGTGTAGCTACCTTGAGATTACTGTCTCTTTGGGAATTACAGCTGTTAGAATAGCGGCTTGTCATTCACTACCTTGCGCGACAATGGTTGTAAGTCTCTGTTTAGTGAGCTTTCAAGTCGCTAGTTAAACCGAGATATCTGTCTTCATGGAGAGGAAGACTTCTTGCTATGTTAGCCAGGCTCTGACCACTGTCTTTTGGGAATAAAACCGATAAGGTACAGTGCTTTTCAGTTTGTTTTCATAGGTGTCAAAGACTTGAGTCTTATTGTTTACACCATAGTAGCCTAGCTAGAATCATAAGCGAGATTGTTTCAGTATTTATGTAGTGACATAACTGAATTTATTTTCTCTTGGGTCTGCTGTCTCTTTGGGAATTTAGGGCTGTTAAATAGCAGCTCTTCATTCCCTACCTTGCGCGACGATAGTTGTAAGTCTCCATTCAGGGAGCCTTCAAGGTCGCAACTTAAACCGATATATCTGTCTTCACGGAGATGAAGACTTATAAGCTACGGCTAGCATTGTAAGTCTCCTCAGTGAGCTTCACGTATAGGAAGACCTTTAGCTGCTTCAGCTAGGCTGAGTTCATTGTCCTATCGGATATGATACCGTATGTTAGAGGAGGTTATTCTCCTCCTACCGGTACGGTTTGGTGTTAGTTATATGAGGCGATAAGCTCTATTAAGGACGCCATATTTACCTAGTGTTATTATGTCAGTACAGTGTATTTGTTCATTACGTCCCTCTCCGTCCTTAGTGGCATTATGGAGTTGGTCAGATTTGAGGGAGCCTTGCTGTTCCTATTCTGTTTGATGACTAACACAAGAGCGATTCAAGTAATGCGGGTGAGGGGGGTTCAGTTCAATATGTATTTTTCGTCGACCCCCCCCCCCCCCCCCCCTCCCCCCGCCAATGTGTTAGAGGCGATTACAGGGCAGGACATAATTTTCTTCCCATAAGCCTCGTATGCATTTAGTATATACATGCCTTTCGTGGCTTCTCGGTTGGCGGCTGGGTCGTGTTCTAATGGCGACCTTGTGGGCACATCCACTTTTTTGTTGGTTTGTTTCCTGTGGTTGTTTGTTTATAAGTCATATACGAGCATATGATTCTTTATCAGTAAATTGCTAGCCTTCGTGTACCTGTATAGTTGACATGTCGGTTATCTGGGCGACATTCTCCAATGTGGCAATTAGTCCAGTCCGAAAAGTTTCGCTCAGAGCTGCCTGGCCTTTCTTGCTACGTATGAGTTTATTACTCAGTTAACTACATATTAACGTCGTATTATTCATTCAGTTTCCTGGTTACGCTTGTATCACTCGGTCATACCTTAGTTACAAGGCTGTATTCAGATGAGTACATGCAGGATTTCATTGCTCGCGTGCATAATATGTGTATTATTAGGCAGACGCATTGTTGACAGACTATATAAATTCTTGATCTGCTTATAGAGCTCATGAGAATTTTGGGGCTATTTGGATCAGTTATGGAACTGCCAATAGGCATCTATGCATATGTTCTCATTTTTTGGCATCATTATTCAGAGTAATATATTCTTCTCCGAACACTCATTGGTTGTTATGCACCTCGGAAACAATGAACTATTTCGGGGATGGTCGGTGATGGGTCTGTTAATCATAGCTTGTTCCATGTTCTAATCCAGGTTTCTATGAAGATACAGTACACATTCTGTATATTCGAACGGTTCATTGGAGTGTTATTATTGGAATCAATTGTACACATGAACGGGGTCGCCTGTAGGTTGCCTTAGAAGCGTGGTTGCTCTTCAGATACTTTTTAATTGGTATTAAATTGGACAAGTGTATGGTCGTACACTTTATATCACCGGTTTTCATCCTATCTACGTATTCCGACTCCGGTATACGTTAGAAGCATGCTCTGTTAATTACCGGGATCACCACAATAAACTTAGTTTCTGAAGTGGCGTTAAGCACCAATAATTAATAACAGGGTGCTTATTGGGCAAATATATTTGGATTATTTAGTATCGCTTTGCACTGATTGTAGAGCACTCCCCTCTTTGTTTTGAAGAATATTCCTTCAAAAAAAAAGGGGGGGGGGGGTGTGAATTTTCATGTAAAATCTCCACCGGCTTGATGAGTGTGTAACTATGAGTGAAGCTGTTTTTGTCTGTAGATTATGTCTGATCCTAGATACAGCTTGTTTATTATTTATATATGGCGTATGTTTGTGGGGCTTAGTCTCTCACTCTCAAATACGCCATCCTAATCTATGGGGCTTAGTCTGGACTAGCCTTAAAAACTGGCTTGTTACACCAAATTAGCATAATCATTCATGCTAAGAGTTTGGAATTACTTGGATATGGCTCCTTATTTATGATATGTCTTCTCTATTATTATATGGAGAGACATACATGTAATTCCTTTTAAATTTATTTTCCTTTCACCTTGGAATGCAGGCTTAGGAGCTATATTTGGTCTGCTAATTCTCAAGTTCTAGGCCCTCCGCCTTTTTCGATTCAGCTAGTCTGGGCCATTGGTTGTCATATAAAAATATAAATTTTAAGTAATTTGTATATTTTATATACTTAACCAATGGCCTGGACGGGGATGGCCCTCCCATGAGTGGGCACTCATACCTCTCCGCTGCGTCAGTATGTTCATCTACAAAGAATGATGTTGGCGCCAATTCCGGTCTCTTCCTGACCACTGCGCATGCGCATAGAGTAAAAGTATGGAGGGCCAGATAGGACTTTTAATTTTCGGTTTTATATGCAAATTTTGGGGATTGGGGGGTTCAAAATTTGTGTTTGGCCCTTGATAATATTGAATTTGCACCAGCTTGGTAAGTATAAAAAATATACAAATTACTTAAAATTTATCATTTTTCTTGAAATATATCAGCCTCAGTTGCTTAATCATGTTTAATCATGGTATAAATGCAGAACACAACTTGCATAGAGTACGGGTCATTGATTCTAAGTTGCTCACTACTTCTCGGCAGTTCTCTCAGTTACTCCAGCTTCCTCCACCAATAAACTGCCCAACATTGTGTAACTCTCATTGTTGAAAGTGTTGTTAAACCTCAATGAAACAAACAAACTGAAACGAAACATGTGCATCAATATGCTGTTTTTGGTAAACATTCAGTTACATTCCAAGTTCCTTGGCAGTTGTTTCTAAGCAAATCCTGGCTGCCTGTTTATCACAACAGCAACATCCAGCAGGGCGGCTTATATTTCATCTAAATCTGGGAAATTGTCACGAAAATGTTTGCGAGTATCCATACCTGCTATGAGCATCCCAGGATCCCATGAGGCGATCATGGTTGAACCCCTGTTAATACTGATAACAAATTTTAACACTTTACCCAACACTGCTTTTTAATTTTAATTGTCGAAACATAAACTAAATTTGATAATTTTTTTAAAAATAAACAATATTTACCAATAAACTCCTACAAATATGGCTGTCAGTAGTCAAAATATAAGCCCTGGCCAGTCTACATCATTGGTGAATTTTATGTTGGAGTGTATGCTCTGCCAAACAGAGTATTGTTTTTAACAACATAATATTCAAGGCCCCATAGACCTGTTTGTTTCTCAATCCATTTAGGCATTTTTTATTGAATTTTGGATCAAGTGATACAGAATTTTCAAATTGTTCCCAGTTTGTAAGGAAATTTTTTAGAACCTAAATTGCTGAACTTGTATAATAAATTTTAGTAAAACCTGGAGACTCAATCAAGATCATCTGAATAAACCACTAAACATTTTCAGTTACTTTTTCCATTTGAAAGAAGTTTTCCCATTTCACTGTACCATAAGCTTTACTTTGGAGAAGAACAGCTGTGGGAATTTTAAAACTAGGTTTTTATGAGCTATAAAATGATATAAAGTGTCAAGAGTATATTATCATCCATACAAACATTCTTATTCCAAAACCATTAGTAACATCTTCAAGAAATTATACACAGATACGCAGCATGATATGCTCTCTCAAATAAGTACAGTAGAATCCTCTTAATTGAATATCCATTTTTCCAGTGAAAATTATTCAATTAACAGGAGTATACAATTAACAGGGATTTGGTCAGTTTCCTGTGTTCCGGAGGTAAATTGAGCATTTATTCTATTATATCTTGTTTGACAGAGCTCTATGAGCTCTGTCAAACAAGGTATAATAGAATAAATGCCTGTATTGGACATAGTGGGGCCAAAAAGGTTGATAAATTTGGGGAATTTGGTGCGTGTCACAGTAATTTTTTCGACGTATTACAAAAATTTACATACAATTAACAGGAGTTTACTCTGCAATTTATTTATTTATTGATATTTAAGGTCACATATTTATGCACAATGGCTAATCATGACCGTGACAGCTTTACAGGTGGAGGAAGTCGGAGTACCCGGAGAGAACCACCGAGCAATGACGAGCAGCTGCCAGCTCCCCAACATCGTAACTCCACACTGCAGCACAGGCAGGGTTAGATTGGTTGAAGACATGCGTACCATCGACGTGCAGTACGTCTTAGTACACGGTGTCATCGTGCCCCCACGCGGGCAATGGAGATGAAGTGTCTTGCCCAAGGACACAACGCGGCTGCCGCAGGTGGGATTCGAACCAAGGACCTCTCGGCTTGCAGCCTGCACCTCTACCTACTGAGCCACCGCGCTCCCCGTTTACTCTGCAACCCATATGCAATTAACAGATCAAATTTGTACTGAAGGTATGGTAAATGATTTTGTGTTTGAAAATTAAATGAAATTAAATGGGAAATACAATTAAGAGATATCCAATTAAATGGGCTCCACTGTATTGAGTTATGCAGCCCATGCTCAGTTGATGGCATGGGTTGGGTGATTATATGAAATTTATAATTTTTATAAATTATATTTATTTATAATGTGGGTAGGTATAAAGTGAAATATGGAATTTGGAAACATTTTTTTTCTTCAAATTTTCAAACCGAAGTCTTCCTGTGTGGAAGTTTTGAGTCTGAATGAATAAAGAGATAAATGAATTTCAGATTGAAACAGAATCTGTAAATAGATTCATTTTATTGAACTTAACAATGTCTTGTCGCCAAGCTCTGTCAAACAAGGTATATTTGGTTAAATATCATACTGCATTATGGAAAATATTTGCTGCTGAAAACTTGACCATTATGACATCAGAGTGCAGAGGGTTAACTGCAGACACCGCTGAAACTGATTTCTCCATTGCTCTCTTGATTTTGGTGAAAAGAAAAAAAATCAGTCTTTTAGTCAATAACAGTTTTGTTTTTCTGAATATCATAGGTTATGGAGGTGGTTTTATGGAGAGAGATGAAGTGGTGGAATATGTGAATAGAACACCGGATTCAGATGATGAATTTGATGAGGTGAGTCTTCTTGTAATGTCAGATAAAGATTTGAAATTATACAGACTGGACCTTTCATTTTGCTGGCCTACTGCTGTAGGGTTCCCGCAGAGACTTAGGGAGTTTGACTAAGGGTCATACAAGGCCTTGAAATCCTGGAAAATGAGTCAGGAGGCCTTGAAAAGCCTTGAATATTCATGAAATACAAATTGTGATGAAGCACATAATCATAACTATGTAGTTTTATATGCCAGAGTTTGTGATGGCATAGTCCTAACTAGGAGCTCTGATCATTACCCCTCCTCCCACTTCCCTTATAGGGAAGTGGGAGGAGGGTAATGACCAGTGATCCTAGTTAGGACGAGTGAAAGCAGGGCCCTGAAAATCCTTGAAATTGGGTATTGTATCGCCTTGAAAAATGCTGGAATAGGTCGTTAAATAGCCTTGCATTCTATCATTCCTTATCTGTAGGAACCCTGTACTAAAGCAAGCTTAAGTATTGAAAACCAGTGACCTGTGGAATTCCTGTTTGATGCATGAAAATCTTTTGTGCATCAAATGACTCTTGGTAGCTGGATACTAGAAAATGCCAGAAAAGTTATAAAATTTAAACTCTATTAAAGGGTATGACCCTTAATAATTATTAGATTGTGGAACTTTGGTAGGCACTTAACAGATCACAATTTTGTGTTGTTGCCATTGAAAATGCATATGGAAAGAATTGGGGGAGGCTTCATCGTATTGTTCTTCTTCCAATTTTCACTGTTTTTGTATACTGTAGAATTATCAGTATGTACGTCTGTCATATAATTGCTGAGGTTATTTGAATTTTAAACTTCACTGAATTCACTGTTTGTTCTCTTTTTTAAGTCTGAGAATTGATACAAACAAAATTTTCACCAGTAAATAATGAAGATGTCTTATGAAATGTTTTCGTATGTAAATGTACATCGTGATTTTATAGGTCAGGTTGGATTTGGAAATGGGTGTGGAAAGGATATGGATGTGGAGGGACAATTAATAATCTTTCACTGTCTCAGTTTTTAAAGGGAGGTCAAAGACAAATTGGCAAGGTGGGCATGATGATGTTCCACATTTCAAGAAATGAATAGAGATGATGGCGATAAACTGAGTTACGTTTTTTTTTCCTGACTGGATTTGTGCATTTTGTCTTAGGTTCACACTCCAGAAATTCTTGTAAATTTTGAAGGTGCATGAAAAGTAAGAGTGCTGTGGATCATTGGTAAGTGCATTGGACTTCAGATCGAAAGATCAAGGTTTCGATATGAACTCAGGTCATCTACATTGTGTTCTTGGATAAGACACATAATCTTGATTGCATGAGTGGGAGTTTTGTGATAGCATCTGCTAAAATGTATAGCACATTGATGGTACAACTGCCTTCAAAAAGTGCTAACCCTGCTCAAAGGTTCTCTCCTGCTCAAAGGTTTTCTCTGGGTACTCTGGCTTCCCTCACCCGTCAAACTCTCTTGACGTGATATGACCCTGGCTATTGAAGGTGTCATTAAACCCCGTAAGCAAACAAGCTATTGAAAGTTTCAAGTCAAGTTTTGTTGAATTAATCAAACATCAGGCCTTTAAAGTTGAGAACAACGTAATTACGAAACCGAGTATTTGTGTAAGACTGCTGTACTTATTATGCATAATATATAACACCTTTATTGTTAATTGAACAATTAACTTATGCATTAAACATGGCATCAAATTTGGATTCCATTAATCAGGTGGCTCTTAATAGGATAGAAAGTGTAGAATTTTAACAATTAGAAGACAGAGGTTGAGTCAACCGATACTGAGGTTTTGGATAATACTGAACAGGAAAAGTTGTGTAACCTAAGCAATTCTTTTGTCAAGTGGCATTTGTTTCAATAGTCAAATGACACAGGACTGAAAACAACTGCTATGTCACTGGTCTTCATAATCTTGTTTTCACTAATTCATCCCTTGAATGCAACAAGGTGCCATCTGCAATGCCGAGCATTGCAGATGGCACCTTCTTGCACTCAAGGGATAAAATGCACATTTGGCAGGTCTGTGTGAGGTAACATGGAAGGTTTGGAGTTCTTATTGATTGACTTTATTGCTCCCATGGGAGCGTTGTGGTTCATTAGGTAGAGATGCAGGCTGCAAACCGAGAGGTCCTCAGTTCGAATCCCACCTGTGGCAACCAAGTTGTGTCCTTGGCCAAGGTACTTCAGCCTGATTGCCCATGTGGGGCCCGATGGCATTGTGTATTGAGATGTACTGCACGTCGATGGTGCACTTGTCTTCAGCTAATGCTAACCCTGCTTGTTTAGAGTTAGTATGTTGGGGAGTCTGACAGCTGCTCGGTGGTTCTCTCTGGGTTCTCTGGCTTCCTCTACCCATAAAACTGTCCCAACACAAAGTGACCCTGGCTGTCGAAAGTGTCATTAAACCCCAGTAAATAAATATTGCTCCTGTAGGGAGTGTGGTGGCTTAGTGGTTAAAGCATTGAATTTAAACCAAAAGTCTGTAGTTTGATCCTAACTAGTGGTAACTGCATTGTGTTCTTGAGCAAGACACTTAAACCTGATTACCCATCTGTGTACAAAGGTGTACTACACATCAGTGGTGCACTTGCCTTCAACTGCTGGCAACTCGGGTTCTACAGAGTTAGTAAGTTGGAGAGCCTGATAGGTACTCTCTGCTACTCGTTGATTCTCTTTGGTTACTACAGCTTCCTCTACTTGTAAAACTATCTTGAAAAAATGTGATCCTGGCTGCTGAAAGAGTCATTAACCCTTTACTCAACTCAGACGATATCAAAATTTATTATTTTAAATATTATTTTCATGTGTACCCATCCGGGGTGGCCATCCTTTGTCCATCCGTCCGTCTGTCCGTCCGTTCGGCATCCGTATCCATTTCTTTGGCATTCGATAACTTGAAAAATATTTCTTGGATTGTCAAGTTACTGTATATTTGTGTTCAGGTTACTGATGTGCCGAGCTGTATAGTTTTTGGAGTAAATCTGATAATTTGATCCTGAGATATTAACCCTTTATCCTTCAAATTGAAAATCCGCCAATCCCTTTGGCATTCGATATCTTGAAAAATATTGCTTGGATTGTCTAGTTACTTTATATATGTGTTCAGGTTACTGATTTGCCGAGCTGTATAGTTTTTGGTGTAAATCTGATGATTTGATACCGAAATATTAACCCTTTATCCTTGAAATTGAAAATTTCTCCAATCCCTTTGGCATTCGATAACTTGAAAAATATTGCTTGGATTGTCAAGTTAATTTATATTTGTGTCCAGGTTAATGATCTGCCGAGCTGTATAGTTTTTGGAGTAAATCTGTCATTTTGATCCTGAGATATTAACCCTTTATCCTTCAAATTGAAAATTCCTCCAATCCCTTTGGCATTCGATAACTTGAAAAATATTGCTTGGGTTGTCAAGTTACTTTATATTTGTGTTCAGGTTACTGATGTACCGAGCTGTATAGTTTTTGGTGTAAATCTGTTATTTTGATCCTGAGATATTAACCCTTTATCTTTCAAATTGAAAATTCCTCCAATCCCTTTGGCATTCGATAACTTGAAAAATATTGCTTGGACTGTCAAGTTACTTTACATTTGTGTTCAGGTTACTGATGTGCTGAGCTGTATAGTTTTTGGTGTAAATCTGATAATTTGATCCTGAGATATTAACTCTTTATCCTTCAAATTGAAAATTCCTCAAATCCCTTTGGCATGAGATAACTCAAAAAATATCAATCTGATTGTCGTGTTACTTTATATATTTATTCAGGTTACCGATGTGCTGTGCTGTATAGTTTTTTATGTAAATCTGATAATTTGATCCGGAGATATTAACCCTTTATCCATCAAATTAGACACTCCTCCAATCCATTTCTATATGTACCCATACCGTGTATGGTGTACATAATGTCGGCATCCGTGGTGGCCCTCTGTCATAGAGCTCTCTACTAGTTGCGCGTATGGGTACACATCTGACGATTTCATCTGCCTATTTTAAATTGTTAAAAAAATTCTATAAAACCATATCATGTGACCCCCTCATTGGAACATGCTCGATGAGCTCGTTTTATTGAGGGATGAGATGATATGGTTTTGTTGAAAGTTTTTGAAAAATAATAGTTTTTCAATTACTGGATTTGCATTTTACGCAGGCGGATGTGGTTGATTCGTTGGCTAAAGGGTTAAACCTCAATAGACAAACAAACCTATTGTTCTTCTAACTGGCTGGTTATAGGAATTGAATTCTTCCACGATTGGATTGAGAGTCAAAATGGGTTTGTTTTAATATCAAAATGAGGATGTTTGTGTACTAATGATGATTTGCATCCCCATGGGAACCCCTGAAAGTGGGATTGTGGTTTTTTTCTGTGATATAGAAGCAGCTCTATTTTACAAGTAAAATAGGAACTGGTAACCAATGTCTGAAGTGGAAGCCCTGTAAAGTGAGCAGAAAGATGTAATGATTGGTTAAACATGACTTCATACTTGTGTTGCAGTCATGAAATGCCCATATATATTAAAAGTGACCTTAAAAACAAATAAATAAATAATTTGCAACAGGAGATTGACTGTGAAATGTGCTTTTTGAATTAACTGTCAATTGTTCAATTAGTTTGGTCGTAAGAAGAAAAAATATAGAGGACCTTCAACAGAAGAAAAAGGAAGTAATGTCAAAGAAAGACGGCATGATGAGGAAGAGGAGGAAGATGATGAGGAGGATGGAGATGTTTCCAAGTATCAACTGGACGTAGATGAGGTATAAATTAAGTTGTTAGACATTGAAATGCATTGATGTTTAACAAAACTTTACTGGAAAGAATTTTTGGTCATATTGACCCTCCAAACACTGATGTTAAAATACCAAAATTCAAGTTGTAAATTTTTTCCATTTATAATTCAACAGGACATTTAACCAATTCTGCCTCAATGGGCTCTGTCAAACAAGATTGAATTATTTAAATTCCCAGTTGCATTATGGGAAAAATGTGCAGGTTGAAATTTTGATATTTTGACATCAGTGTTCAGAAGGTTAATACACTTTCATTCTTTACAAAAAAAATATTGATAATCTAACATGCATTAAAAAGCTGTTTTTTCAACAAAACAAAAAAAAAAAACATTTCTGTAGTTACAATTGCTCAGCCTGAGCCAAGAAGTGAAAAAACAACATACTTCTAAAATTCAGGATTGATTTTGTACTGAATTGATCCAAAAAATCATCAGATATGATGTGTCATCATATGTCAGTTATTTCAAGTATTGAATTCATTTCCACTGTGGGAACCCTGGGAAGTGAAGCAGTGCTTGTTTACTGTGGTAAACAAGCTCTGTTTTACTGGTAAAATAGGACCCGGTAACCCAGGCCTAGGGTGAAAGTCCTCTAAATTGGCAACATAGGTATAAACGATTGACTGGACTTGACTTTATATCCATGTAGGGGTTGTGATTAGCCATTGTGCAGACCTTAAACACCAATAAATAAATAAACTGAATTCATTTATCTTGAAAATCTGAGGAGTTTTGGCTGTAATTTTATGCGTAATTTGTGTGTACCAACCACGCTGTTGACAATAAGTACTGGTTATATGTAACTTGATGCTAAGTACTGGCTATGTGTAACTTGATGCACTGTGGCACAGTAATCCATGAACTGAAAGTGGATTGTGTTGAAGACTAAAATAGGTTTTGATGGTAGTTCAAGACTTCATCCTGCAATTATAACATATCAAAAAGAGTTTTTTCTGTGAAAGGATTGCACATTTTCTATTACATCTAGAATAATTTTTCGGCATCTTTCCGATTTTAACATTTTTCCATGATGAAAACAAATAATAAACATATGAATCCATCCAGGACATTCAAATTTCATTTTTGTATTTTTAAATTGAAAGATACTAACACATTGAGGACTGGTGAATATTACATTCTTCAGGTTTTGAGCTGGTGGTCATTTACTTGAAACCAAGACATTCAAATTACTGATCTGTTTGTGGTTATTCAGATTGATTATGTATAGTGCTGGCAAATTTTTTGTCTTTAAAAGCCTACATAGTCAGACTTGACTATAAATGACTGCCAAGGGAATTTGACAAATCAGCAAGTTACCAAACTGCAGGCCTGAAAGTAACACACGAACAATCGTTTAGGTTATGTGGGGGTTACGTCAATTGTAAAATATGCAAATACAGTACAGGTTATGATAAAACAACACAGCATAAATTAACTTCCTCATCCTGCATGTTTTACCAGTCAGATATGACAATCTTTCAGAACAAACTCAACTCAAAGGTTGCGCAGTGCATCCACATATTACCAGAGTGGCATCCCATTTACATCTTAACAGAATTTCCGTCAAAATAAATAGTAACAACTAATGCACAGTCTCGCCAGAGCGAGATTGAGCGTTAATTTTTATACGCCCGTTTTGAAAAAACGGGTCGTATTATGGTATACTGCTGTCCGTCTATCCATCCGTCCTTCTGTCCGTCCTGTCACACATCGTATGATAACTCAAGAATGCTTTGAGAGATTTTCGTGATTTTTGTGAAGGTGGTGTATATCGATGGAGGGAAGCTCCCTTTCGTTTAGTGTCGCCATTCGATTAGTCATTCCAGAGTTATGGGACTTTATTACTTAGAAAATTGTTGATTTTTTACACGTCATAACTCGAGAACGCTTTGAGAGATTTTCACAATTTTTTGGTAGGTGGTTTATGATGATGGAAGGAAGCTCCCTTTCGGTTGGTAATTATGATCTCTATAGACATAAGATATATACATGAAATTCAAATAATTTTATTTCCAAATTATTGAACACAGTATGTTGTTGGTTATGATTATTGTACAAGAATATAAAAAAAAACCTGACAAGTACACATGTATACTCATATTGTGTGCTTCCCTCTTGTAATTAATAACAGGCTTATCATACGCTCATGGCGCAGCTGTTTATTACCATTTACTTTGGCAAAAATTCTGTCATGGCCTAAGCCACATGACTTGCATAGTAAAAACAGATAAAGCAGAAAAGCGTCACAATCCTTTTTTCCTACCCTGTTACCACCATGTTATATAACGTAACATGCCAACACGTTATAATGTAAGCTCTTTATTATATCTCCCCTTCCCAGAAGGGAGACATATTGTTTTAGTGCATATTCTTCTTCTTCTTCTTCTTCTTCTTCTTCTTCTTCTCCTCGTATAAACTTTGTCCGGGGCATAACTTTTTTGTCTTTTGACCTAGACCTTAGATATTTGGCATGTGGATGAATCACCATGAGCCGGTGTTGTGTACCATAGTGATCTTCATGTGACCTTGACCTTTGACCTGAAGGTCAGATTTATGTGCTTTGTAAGGAAAACTTTGTCCAGGGCATAACGTTTTTGTCTTTTGACCTAGACCTTAGATATTTGGTATGTGGATGTATCACCATGAGCCGTTGTGTCGCGTACCATAGCGACCTTCATGTGTCCTTGACCTTTGACCTGAAGGCCAGATTTATGTGCTTTTTAAGGGAAACTTTGTCGGGGCATAACTTTTTTGTCTTTTGACCTAGACCTTAGATATTTGGCATGTGGATGTATCACCATGAGCTGGTGTGTCGCGTACCATAGTGACCTTTATGTGAACTTGACCTTTGACCTGAAGGTCAGATTTATGTGCTTTTTTAAGGAAACTTCGTCCGGACCAGAACTTATTTGTCTTTTTACCTAGACCTTAGATATTTGGCATGTGGACCTTGACCTTTGACCTGAAAGTCAGATTTATGTGCTTTTTAAGGGAAACTTTGTCTGGGGCATAACCTTTTTGTCTTTTGAGCTAGACCTTAGATATTTGGTGTGATTGTCAATATTATTCATGTATATATAATTTGCAGTGCATTAATAAAAAGGAAGGGAAAACATATGTTTTAGTGTGCTAAAACAGTTTCTAGTTTCCATATCTGGGCTTGGACACCTTTTCAGAGGTACATATATTTTTATACTATAAACCAATGGCCCAGACAAGCTGCTGGTGCAAACTAAGTTATCAAGGGCCAAAAACAAATTTTGAACCACCCAAATCCCCCAAATTTGCTTGCAAATTAAAATTCCTATCTGGTCCTCCATGCTTTTACTCTCCGCACATGCGCAGCCGTCAGGAAGTGACTGGAATTGGCGCCAACATCATTCTTTGTTTGGCCCTAAAGTCAGCAACAATGAACTGACATCTGTGCTTTAAAATCTCCTTTTTAGCTCACCTGACTGAAAGTCAGGGTGAGCTTTCCTTAGCACTCTTCATCCGTCCGTCATCCTGCGTGAAGGTGGTGTTTGAGCCGTTTTCTCCTAAACCACTGGTCACATTTTAATTAAATTTCATGTAAGTAGTGGTTATATAGGGGCATTTTGATTTTTATCCAAATTAGGTTTCGGCTCATATTGAGCAGAGGTGTGTGAAAAAAATGGCCAAATTTTTTGAAAATCTTCTTCTAATGAACCACCAGTAGCAGAGACTTGATATGTGGTATACAGAGTCCTTTTGAGGTTTAGAATCAAGTTTGTTCAAGAGAAGTTTGTTGGGCATTATTTGCCTTCGTTTTGAGAGAGGCAAAAATTTTGGCCACGCCTAAAATTTCTATTTTCAGAACCGTGAGGTCGATTTGAACCAAATTTGATATGAGATGATAATGGGTCATAAGTAGTTGATTGATGCAAAAAAAAGATTTTTTCTCATTGCCCCGTGGGAACCTCGGGAGCTAAAAATAGGAAAAACCTTTAAACTGCCATATCTCCAAAACTACACGCACAGAGAATTCTTATTTTGTATAAAGCTTATTTTTAACCAGTAGAATAGAATGGTTAAAAAAAATCTCTATCGGTTTGATCACAAGGTACTTTTTTCAGGACTTTGAAAAAGTGCTGAGTCAGCATTTTTTAACACTGCAGGCAATGGGAAAAAGATTAAAAAATCTTCTTCTCCAGACCCAGCAGGCAGAATCTTTTGATATTGGGTATGCACCATGCTGAGGGGTGAGATTCAAGTTTGTTCAAGCCAAGTCCCTGGGTTCATATTTGGGCTCACTGTGGTAGCCCGAATTATAACTTAGTTCAAAATGAGGAATTTTCTTTAAAAATCTTCTTCAGATCCAGCAGTCAGAATGTTTTGATATTTGGTATGCGGCATCCTTAGAGGGGTGAGATTATTTGGTATGCGGCATCCTTAGAGGGGTGAGATTCAAGTTTGTTCAAGCCATGTCCCTAGGTCCATATTTGGACTCACTTTGGGAGCCTGAATGATAACTTAGTTCAAAATGAGGAATTTTCTTTAAAAATCTTCTTCAGATCCAGCAGTCAGAATGTTTTGATATTTGGTATGCAGCATCCTTAGGGGAGTGAGATTCAAGTTTGTTTAAACCATGTCCCTAGGTCCATATTTAGATTCACTGTGGGAGCTCGAATTGTAACTTAGTTCAAAATGAGGATTTTTAAAAAAATCTTCTTCTTCAGATCCAGCAGTCAGAATGTTTTGATATTTGGTGTGCAGCATCTTTAGGGGGTTGAGATTCAAGTTTGTTAAAGCCAAGTCCCTGGGTTCATATATGGGCTCCCTGGTGGGATCCCGAATTATAACTTAGTTCAATATGAGGAATATTCTTTAAAAATCTTTTTAGCTGCGACTAGCAGCTCTATAAGTGACAATGTCGGTCTGTCTGTCTGTCGGTCTGTCTGTTGGTTGGTCTGTCCGTCGGTCTGTCGGTCTGCCTTGTGACCAACGAGTTTCAAAACTCAATAACTTTTGAAATACTTGATGGAATGACTTTATATTTGGCATGTAAGTGTATCTTATTGATGTCAAGCCATTGTTCAATGCATGTGTTGTTCCAAATATTTTTCTTGGAGTTATGGCCCTTGATGAGTTTTGTGAGATTGCACCTGCCGTCGCAGCTACGGTGTCGATGTCGCAATTTTTTTTTTTTAGATCCACTGGTCAGAATCTTTGGATATTTGGTATAAGCTTTTCTTAGGAGGAGCAGATGCAACTTGTTGAAATCATTCTCTGGGTTTATATTTAGGCTACCATGTCAGGTGAGCTCTCTCAGGCTCCTTGGGGCCTCTTGTTTGAGGATGCCAGACACAAATCAATGCAAGAATTGGTAGATCCAAGGCTGTTATTGGATGATGGAAGTGTTCAACGGTGGTTTTAGACGTTCAGGGCTGTAACTTTAAAATAATTATAAAATTATTTTTGATAATGATTAATCCACTGTTTGTTAAGTATTCCTTCCTTATCCTCCATGAACCCTTCCTGTTAAACTCTTAAGCTTTTTTGGCTATTTTTAGCTCACCTGACTGAAAGTCAGGGTGAACTTTTCTTATCACTCTTCGTCCGTCGTCCGTTGTCCGTCGTCTGTCGTCCGTCATCCTGCGTGAAGGTGGTGTTTGAGCCTCTTTCTCCTAAACCACTGGCCACATTTTAAATAAATTTCGTGTAAGTAGTGGTTATATGGGGCATTTTGATTTTTATCCAAATTAGGTTTCGGCTCATATTGAGCAGAGGTGTGTGGAAAAAATGGCCAAATTTTTTGAAAATCTTCTTCTAATGAACCACCAGTAGCAGAGACTTGGTATGTGGTATACAGAGTCCTTTTGAGGTTTAGAATCAAGTTTGTTCAAGAGAAGTTTGTCGGGCATTATTTGCCTTCGTTATGGGAGGGGCAAGAATTTTTGCCAGTCCCAAAATTTCTATTTTTCAAACCGAGAGGCAGATTTGAACCAAATTTAATATGAGGGCTTATTGGTTCATAAGTACTTAATTTATGCCCAAATTTTTTTCCCGTCTCCCCATGGGAACCGCAGGAACTAATAGAAAAAAATTAAAACACCCATATCTCAAAAACTACATGGCACTAAGAATTCTTATATGGTGTGAAGCTTCCTTAGGACTAACAGAATGGAATGGTAAAATAAAATTGCCATCGGTTTTATCGTGCGGTACTTTTTGGGGACTTTGAAAAAGTGCTGAGTCAGCTTTTTTTTAACACTGTAGGTAATGGGAAAAACATGTAAGACTACTTTTCTCCCAAACCACTGCTCCAAAAGCTTTCAAATTTCACATACAACATCTTTGGAAGATTGTTTCACATGTTTAATGAAATCAATTGCCTGGGTCCATATTTGGGTTCTCTATGGGAGCCCAAATGTTTAAATTAGTGCAGTATGAGGAATATTCTTTAAAAATCTTCTTCTTCAGATCTACCAATAAGAATCTTTTGATATTTGGTATGCAGCATCTTTAGGGGGGTGAGATTCAAGCCAACTCCCTGGGTTCATATTTAGGCTGAAAATTTGGGGCCCCATTCCGGACTTAGAAATTTTGGGCCAAAATCCGGAATTTTTGTTTGTTTGTTTTTTTATGCGTTTCGGTCAGTTTTAAGACAAAATTTTTTTTTTTTTTTATGCTGAAAATTTGGGGTCCGGGGTGGGACTTAGAAAAAAAATCTTGAAATTTTTTATTGTTTTTTATGCGTTTCGGTCAATTTTTTAAAAAATCCTGAAATTTTTTTATTGTTTTTCATGTGTTACGGTCAATTTTAAGACAAAAAAAATTTTTTTTTTACACTAAAAATTTGGTCCTGGTGGGACCTAATTAGAAAAAAAATCTTGAAATTTTTTTTTGTTTTTTATGCGTTTCGGTCAATTTTTAAAAAAATCCTGAAATTTTTTATTGTTTTTCATTTGTTTCGGTCAATTTTAAGACAAAAAAAAAATTTTTTTTTACACTGAAAATTTGGGGTCTAGGGTGGGACTTAGAAAATTTTGGACCAAAATCCTGATATTTTTTTTGTTTTGTTTTATGCGTTTCGGTCAATTTTAAGACAAAAAAAAAAAAAAATTTTTTTACACTGAAAATTTGGTGTCCGGGTGGGATTTAGGTAGGACTTGGAAAATTTGGGACCAAAATCCTGAATTCTTTTTTTGTTTTTCATGCGTTTCGGTCAATTTTAAGACAAAAAATTTTTTTTCTTTTACACGGACAATTTGGGGTCCGGGTGTAACATTTTTTTTTTTACTCTGAAAATTTGGGGTCAGGGGTGGAACTTAGAAAATTTGGACCAAAATCCTGAAATTGTTTTTAAGACAAACAAATTTTTTTTCTTTTACACTGACAATTTGGGGTCCGTGTGGGATTTAGGTGGGACTTGGAAAATTTTGGACCAAAATCCCCAAATTTTTTTTTTTGTTTTATTATGCGTTTCGGTCAATTTTAAGACTGAAAATTTGGGGTCTGGGGTGGAACTTAGAAAATTTTGGACCAAAATCCTGAAATTTTTTTTTAAGACAAACAATTTTTTTTTTCTTTTACACTGACAATTTGGGGTCCGGGTGGGATTTAGGTGGGACTTGGAAAATTTTGGACCAAAATCCGGAAATTTTTTTTTTGGTTTTTTTATGCGTTTCGGTCAATTTTAAGACTGAAAATTTGGGGTCTGGGGTGGAACTTAGAAAATTTTGGACCAAAATCCTGAAATTTTTTTTAAGACAACAAATTTTTTTTCTTTTACACTGACAATTTGGGGTCCGGGTGGGATTTAGGTGGGACTTGGAAAATTTTGGACCAAAATTCTGAATTTTTTTTTTGTTTTTTATGCGTTTCGATCAATTTTAAGACAAAAATTTTTTTTTTTTTTACACTGAAAATTTGGGGTCCAGGTGGGACTTAGAAAATTTTGGACCAAAATCCAGAATTTTTTTTTGTTTTTTATGCATTTTAAGCAGAAAAAAAAAATTTAGGCTAAAAATATTTTTTAGGGAAAAAAATCTGTTTTTTATGCGTTTGTCTCAATTTTGGGACGTAAAAGTGCAGGAACTGAAAATAGAAGGAAAATCCTGTGTATTGTGTGGGCACAATTGCTTCATCTAGTTGGTATATGCTTTTCTTAGGAGGGGCTCTTGTTTATTGAAATTTTTTGTTAAATTTCTTGGGAGTTTAACATGTATTACAGAATATTTAATCTGTTTTTCCCCATGGTCACGTCCTCACCCTAGGGGTGTTAGGTCATTTAGTCTTGCATCTTCTATCTGATGTATCATTTTTTATACGGCCGCTATGAGCGGCCCGTCCGTCCGTCCGTTCGGTCAGACATATGGGGGGTTTAGATGGCTATTTGTTGGTAGAAATGGGGGTTAGGTGACTACAGCAATTTATGTGACTATTCACATAGTTAAATGTCATTATTCTAGGGTGGGGTTTACAGTTGGGGTGGGGTGGGTTTAGGGTCAGTAAAGGGTAGGGTTAGGGTTTGCTACCACCCCAAAAATTTTTCACCCAAAAAGTTGTTTTAATACAATGGACATGCATTTTAGTTAAAATAGACTAGGAATATATTGAATTTTCGTTAGTCTAGGGTGGGGTTTAGAATTGGGGGTGGGGGGGGGTAGGGTAAGGGTCAGTAAAGGGTAGGGTCAGGGTTTGCTACCACCCCAAAATTACTTGTTTTAATATAATGAACATGCATTCTATTGTAGTCCCATAAAAATAGCCACATAACTACCAATTTGTTAGGATGTCCATCTGTCTGTCCATTAGCTTTTGTTTGTCCACGTGATAACTTGAAAACAATACATCCAACAGATAAGAGTATTTTTTGGTTGATTAGTCATGACTAGAGGATGGATCCTTTCGATAACCAGCATTTTGGCATATCCAATATGGCCATGGCAGCCATCTTGGATTTTCGGGGACTTTTTGATTGTCCACGCGATAACTTGAAAACTATAAATCCAATAGATGCTACTTTTTTATGGTTGATTAATCATGACTAGAGGATGGTTCCTTTCAATATCAAGCATTCTGGCATGTCCAGTATGGCTACCATGGCAGCCATCTTGGATTTTCAGGGACTTTTGATTGTCCATTTGATAATCCAACAGATACTGTTTTTTTATGGTTGATTAGTCATGACTAGAGGATGGTTCCTTTCGATAACCAGCATCAATGTCCCTCCTGTCTGTCTGTCTGTCTGTCTGTCTGTCTGTCTGTCTGTCTGTCTGTCCGTCCGTCCGTCTGTCCGTCAGTCCGTCCGTCCATCCGTCCGTCCGTCTGCCCATCCGTCCGTCCATCTGTTAACTTTTGTTTGCCCACATGATAATTTGAAAACAACACATCCAACAGATACTGTTTTTTTTATGGTTGATTAGTCATGACTAGAGGATAGTTCCTTTCAATAACCAGCATCAATGTCTGTCCATCCGTCTGTGTCCATCCATCCGTGTCTGTCCGTGCCTGTCTGTCCGTCTGTCCGTTAACTTTTATTTGTCCATGCTGTAACTTGAAAACAATACATCCAACGGATACTATTTTTTTATGGTTGATAAGTCATGACTAGAGAATGGTTCCTTTTGATAACCAGCATTCTGGCATGTCCAGTATGGCCGCCATGGCAACCATCTGGGACTTTTGGCGACTTTTGATTCTCCACCCAATATCTTGAAAACAGTATATTCAGGTTTAATGGGTCGTAAGCCAGGAATGTACAATTATTTTTGAAGGAATTATTGACCTTTTGTTCAACTAAAAATTTCTTCACAAGCACAATTTCTTCATAGGCCGCCGTATATTGATCCACTGCTGGTGGTACACTTGTTCTTCATATGAAGATCTAGCTTTGCATCTGGTAGCATTTAAATTGGTTTCTGACTTTAGGCCTTTTTGTGTGCCTGATGTCTTGTTTCCGTTTTTTTCATTGACGTTGTTTACACATCCTGATATATAGGTAGTATTTTATTTTCTATTACTGTAGAATTACTGTAGGATACATGGATTATCATTCCGGTAGTGTAGCTCAATAAAGTTGGATTTTGTCCACACTTAGGCTCTATCGGGATGCTTTTGGGCTCTTAATGTTCCCATTGGGAACTTAGGCATTTTAAAAAAAAAAAATTTTCCAGGAAACATTTTGAATTTAATTTTGATTGCTATTATTCATGTATCTTAATTATATATTTTGTTGTGGAGTTTGGAGGACTGATATCGACTTTAGTCGATGCAATCCTGCGGACTCTTGTCATTCTTGTGTTCACTGGGATGACTAATGTTGGAGACGGTTAGCGCGGTATGTTGTTGGCGGTGAGGTTCTGAGACCAGGCCTCTCACTGCGTAATAATTCATTTTTAGCTCAACTTTGGCGAAGCCAAATTTGAGCTTATGCCATGGCCAGTTGTCTGTCTGTCCGTCAACAATTCAATACGGCTTGGGCTAGAGGCCGTATTTATGAACCGATCTTTACGAAACTTCTTGGGTACCTTTGTTATCACCGTGGGACGAGAACAAGTGTTTTTGGGTCCGATCTGAAATTCAAGTTGGCCACTGGCAGCCATTTTGTACAAAATTAGGTGCAATCAGATTTTTGTGCAGAACTTCCATATGAAAGCGCTGATTTGAATAATTTTTTGTATGAATGTTTAGTACCATGGGATTCATCACATATAATACCGTTTTTTTTCTCGTGCGTAAATTATGCAAATTAGACTAACTTTGATGTTTATAGTGTTACTTTCAGCACTGTAAGTGCAAATGCCAATACGGCTCGGGCTAGAGGCCGTATTTACGAACCGATCTTTACGAAACTTCTTGGGTACCTTTGGTATCACCGTGGGACGAGAACGAGTGTTTTTGGGTCCGGTCCGAAATTCAAGATGGCCGATGGCAGCCATTTTGTACAAAATTAGGTGCAATCAGATTTTTGCACAGAACTTCCATATTAAAGCACTGATTTGAATAATTTTTTGTATGAATGTTTAGTACCATGGGATACATCACATAGAATACAGGTTTTTTTCTCGTGCAGAAATTATGCAAATTAGATGAACTTTGATGTTTTCAGTGCTACTTACACACAGTAAGTACACATGTCAATATGGCTCGGGCTAGAGTCTGTATTTATGAACCGATCTTCATGAAACATCTTGGGTACCTTTGTTATCACCTTGGGACGAGAACGAGTGTTTCTGGGTGCGGTCCAAAATTCAAGATGGCTGCCAGTGGCCATTTTGTACTGAAATTAGGTCTAATCAGCTTTTTGTACACAACTTCTATATGGCTCAGGCTAGAGGCTGTATTTATGAACCAATCTTTACGAAACTTCTTGGGTACCTTTGTTATCACCGTGGGATGAGAACGAGTGTTTTTGGGTGTGGTCCACAATTCAAGATGGCCACCAGCAGCCATTTTGTACCAAAATTAGTGCAATCAGTCTTTTGTACAGAACTTCTGTATGAAAGTTCTGATTTGAATAAATTTTTGTATGAATATTTAGTAACATGGAATACATCACATGTAGTACTGTTTTTTTTCTCGTGCAGAAATTATCCAAATTAGATGAACTTTGATTTATTCAGTGCTACTTATACACTGTCAGTGAATATGTCAATACAGCTTGGGCTAGAGGCTGTATTTATCAACCGATTTTCACGAAACTTCTTGGGTACCTTTGTTATCACCTTTGGACGAGAACGAGTGTTTCTGGGTGCGGTCCAAAATTCAAGTGGCCATTTTGTACCGAAATTGGGGTCCAATCAGTTTTTTGTTACAACTTCTATACAGCTCGTATTTATGAACTGATCTTCACAAAACGTCTTGGGTACCTTTGATTTCACCTTGGGACAGGAACGAGTGTGTTTTGGGGTGCCTTTGTTATCACTGTCCTATGAGAACAAATATTTTGGGGTTCAGTAGGCCCACTCTGGGACTCAAAGATTTCTTTTCTAGTTTAGCATCTGACTGTCACCCACCTTTACAATACTTTACCTATACATTTGTTACAGGCTACGGACAAATGTTTCTGGGTGCTGTCCAAAATTCAAGATGGCTTCCAGTGGCCATTTTGTACCGAAATTTGGTCCAATCAGTTTTTTGTTACAACTTCTATACAGCTCGTATTTTTGAACTGAGCTTCACAAAACTTCTTGGGTACCTTTGTTTTCACCTTGGGACAGGAGCGAGTGTGTTTTGGGGTGCCTTTGTTATCACTGTGCTATGAGAACAAATATTTTGGGGTTCAGTAGGTCCACTCTGGGACTCAAAGATTTCTTTTCTAGTTTAGCATCTGACTGTCACCCACCTTTACAATACTTTACCTATACATTTGTTACAGGCTACGGTCAGTATTCATGTACAGACCGTTACAATACTTTATATGTACCTTTGTTATCAGGTCATTACCTAGATGTTTGTCATTGCTGTGTCACATACTATACATGTACATGTCTTAACAAGTTGAGCTACATTGTCATTGTCACTTTCATTTCAGTTTTTTTTTTTGCAGAGGAACGTGAACATGGTGATGATATTCTGACACCCTTCCATGTGTGCTACCGTCGTCGCGCTCCATTGAACATATAGAGCTAGCTGCAGTGCTCTTGATAGCAGGAGTTAGGACCTTTTGTTAAGGATTTTTATCTCTTGCAAGCAGCTAGCTCGACAGGTGAAGCAGTTACTCTGTCTGTGGGAGCCGTGACACCGGGTAAGTCTGTTGTGGTCGAAGGAAGTGTAGATGAGGGTAGAGCGAGCACTTACATATAAATAAGCTCACCCGGCGTAGGGAGGAAATAGGGAGGAAGTCAGCAAGTTTCTTATACTTGGTGAGGTCTAATTGACCACGAGCGGGAGAGGCCCCTCTCTAACCTAACAACATTTGGGGCAAAATGGTGTTATGAGAAACTTGCATAAGCCAAAGCATATGTCCGCCCACCGCTCAGGATGCTCTGTCTAGTCTGCAGGTGGGTCGGCTTCAGTCACAGCTTCCTCCGCTACGTTTCACAAGCCGGAATGAAGTTTTCTTGTTGGAAACTTGCACAAGGCGGAGCATACGTGCCCCCCCCCCCCCCCCCCCCCGCATCCCCCCCCCCCCCCCCCCCCCCCGCTCTGGACTCTCCATCTAGTCTGCAGCCGGGGTCGGCTTCAGTCACGGCTTCCTCTGCTATGTTATTAAAGCACACACGACTGCAGGCTAGCTACCCAACTTAAGAGAACCAGTCAGCCTTTCTTCGCCCTTGAAGTCAGACCCTCTGATAGCTAGCGATCAGAAGCATCGATCAATGCAATGGGACGCTCGGAGAGGAGATCTATTTCTGGATATCTTCATCCCAGGAGCAGCACGCGGTGGGAAAATCAGAAGGCCGCTGCTCCTCAAGCCTCGGGAACAGACTTACTGTCGCAGTTGCACATCTATTAGCAGCATCCTAGCTAATGCAAGAGCAGCCTCTCGCAGACCCCAGTATGAGCTGTTGGATGGTGCTGGGTTTGGTCCAGTCGATTGTGCATGTAGTAGAAGCCTGAAGTTTCTCTAGGGGAAGCTCGGCTAGATCTGGGGTCAGATCACTGATTGGAGAACCCTCTCTGTCCCGTTAACTGGTAGAGTGCTGGAAGCCCTATTTTGGGCTTTACTAAAAGTGACAGGCAATAACTGTCTGTAGCTACATTCTACCCGAGGAATCCTTTATTGTCCCTGATATGAATCAGATTTTTTATACAATACCTTGCTCTCTGACATTTAATTGGATAGTGCCTATAAGGCACTATCCAGTTAAATGTAATAGAGCAGTATATGATGAGCTTCGATTTGTTGTCAGAAAAAACTCAGCACTTTACCAGTTAACAGTCGGGGCCAACTGTTTCCGTTGTGAGAAACTTTCTTGAGTCGGAACACGCATCAAAACGTTCCTTCCACACTGCAGCCAAGGTCGGCAGTTATGGCTTCTTCTACTTACCTGGAAGCGCATGAAAGAGGATTAAGCCTAGAAGTTTCTAAGCGGGATACTCTATGAGAGCGTTTTTCATCCCATTAACAGTCGGGGACGATTGTTTTATATTATAAGAAACTTCAATGAGGAGGAGCATCCATCCTATGTGACGAGTCGGGATGCTTCTCAAGCACTTCAGCCAGGGTCGGTAGTAGTTACGGCTTCTTCTTCCTCTTCGCCGAACAGAACGCTCGGCGAGGTCTGGAGCACACTGCGAGCTGGAGAACCTTCTCCTTTCCGTCAGCAGTCAGGTTGACTGTTTTTGGTGCGAGAAACTTTAGTGAGTTGGGATGCCCGTTCACGCTTGCGATTCGAGATGCTACTTCCACACTGTAGCCGGATTCGGTGGCAACTATCTTCCCTTGCTTCATTAATGAAGCACGTTGACCACAGCCTAGCTATCTGAGACTAGTACTACCATTTAACAGACTCCGATGGTGAGCTGTCAGTCGGTGCTGCGTTGGGCCAGTCATCCGTTTAGTCAGATGGAGTTGACCATATTTGCAGATGGAACATTTGGATGGTGAGAGGGATATGGAGTGTGAGTCTCCATCTCTCGCAGAAGGGCACTTTAAGACTATGAAAAGTCTTAAACTCTTAATAATATTGTTCCGTCTGAAGAAGTCTGCCTCTGAAGAAGTCTGCCTTTAAATGAGCAGGCTGGGGATGAAAATATGTCCCTACCTGCATCATTTAATATATGTTCAGAAATAATGGAATGTGCTATTTCATTGAAAAGAGCAAATCGGGGTGCAATGTCCTAAGCAGATCACCTTACCAGAGCTATGGTGCCACGTCTCAATGGAAAGAAATATGAGGAAGTGGTTCCTCGGTAAGAGTTCTTTCCAGGGTGGGGTGTGTTCTATGACGACCTCATGGGCACATCCAGTTTTTAGTTGGTTGGTTCCCTGTGGTTGTTCGTCTATATGTCATATACGAGCATATGATTCATCATCAGTAAATTGCTAGCCTTTGGGTACCTGGGAGGCTGTATAGTCAGTTAACTGGTATTCAGATGATTACATGCTGGATTTCAATCCTCACATGCATAATAAATGCATTATTAGGCAGACGCATTTTTGTATGTTATGGACCTTAGAAACAATGAATTATTATGGGGGCGGTCCATGACGAGTCGGTTAATCATAGCTTGTTCCATTTCCAGATCCAGGTTTCTATTAAATTTCGGTACCCAATCGAATACAACTTGTCTTTACACTCTCATATATTCACACGTTTCTAGGAGCACAGATATCGGATTGAACACGTCTGGGAGTGTTATTTACTAGAATTTATTGTACACCTGAATGGGGTTGCCTGTGGGTTTTATGTAAAATTATTTCATGTTCCCTAATTTCGGGACATGGGTCTGATATTTTCATTCTTGCTATGAAATCTCCACTGTTTGTTAAGTGTTTCCTCTCTCCCTTTCCTTGAAACCCCCCTTGCTAATCTCCCATGCTTTTGGAATAATTTTTTGAAATTTTTTTATTGAAATTTCTTGGGAGTTTAGCTTAGTTACAGAATGTTTATTCTGTTATCCCCATGGTTATGTCCTAACCCTTGGAGTGTTTAGGCGTTTTGGTCATGCATCTACCATCTGATGTATTGCAGCTTTTTCTGTGGAAGATTCTGTTTTACATTGGATAGTGTTTAAAATTGGTTACTGATTTCGGGCCATGTTTTTCAGTGCCGGTTTTTATTGACTTTTGTTTACGTTGACAACGGTTACTTTCTGTTAGTGATTTCTTGTCTTCTGTAAGGTTTATTATGTAGTCAGATACATTAATATTATCCGTAAGTGTAACATTAATTTTTTAGAATTGTTTTAAAATTTTTGTCCACACTAAGGCTTTTTTGGGGATCCATTTGGGTTCATCGTTCCCTTTGGGAACTTGGGCTCATGTTAAAATTTTTTAGAAAATTTTCTTTTGAATTATTTTTCGAAATTTGTTATGGATTGTATTATTATTATGTATCTTAGTATTTTCGAGGGTTAGTGCGAGTACTACGGCTGTATAATACTTTTTAATTATGAAAGAATATTGTTCAAATTGTAATTCGAGGAAGTCTTCCGCCGATTCTCATGATCATTGTATTTGCTGTAGTCACTGTACTCGCACTAATTCTTGTTCAGTTTGTGCCAGTTGGGATGACAAACGTTGGAGACGTGTGTCACGGTATATTGTTAGTGGTGAGAGGTCGATGCCGGTCCTCTCACCACAGGGTCACTAGAGTTTTTCAGTCTTTTTTTCAGAGGAACAAGAACAGGGTGATGTTTTTGTGATGTCTTCTGGAAGTGTGCTGCCGTCGTTGCAAATCAGTTAAGAGCTAGTGTCAAAAGTGCTCAAGGAAATCAGACAAGTGCCTAGGTCCCAAAAGGGATTTATGGTCTTGTCACCAGCTCGACCGGTGGATCTATCACCTGTAATGTGGGTGATGTGACACCGGGTATGTCCGTTGTGGTCCAGGAGAGGAGAAAGGGTGTTGCGAGCACTATAATCTCGGATCACGCACACCCTGGACGGATCGGAGGATGGATCAGAGGAAGCCAGTCAGTCTGGTAGCAAGCTCGTTCAGATCTACCCGGACCGCGAGCAAGAGAGGCCCCTCTCTCTTAAAACAGCATCTGGGGCCAGATGTTGTTGTGCATAACGTTCGTCAGTCGGAGCATACGTCCACTCCTCCTGCTCGGGATGATCCGTCGCATAGACAGCCGGCGTCGACTAGTCTATTGGCTTCCTCTTCTACATGCCAGCACACACAACCGCATCTTGGCTTTATGTCCTCAGATATCCAGCTTGCTTCACCGACAAAGGATTCCATGTTGTCTAGGTCACTTCATCGGGTAGCCAAGAACACGAGGTCCCACCAGTCGGGAAGTACACATAAAAGGATTATGCAGGATGTACTGTCCCAGGAGCTTCCAGTAGCTAAGCAACGTAAGACCGCAGCTCCACAGGCCTCCATGATAGACTTGCTATCACAGATAGCGCAACTCATTGCAGCGTCCCAGCAACCTTTGGAAACGGTTTCAGATCAGGAACTGTTGGAGGAAGCTGGGTCGGTCCGTTACTCTGCAGTGTCAGACAGGGACGACCGATATTTGCATCTGGTCCAGTCGGATGGTGAAAGGGAATCTGCGAAGCTGGATTTTTCCCTTCTGGAACAGCATAAGGTGGTGGTAGATTTTATCCATCAACACCTTCCATTGGACCAGAGGGCTGGGATATCGGATAAGAAACTGATAAGTGTCACTGGATTTTTTGGCTGGACTAAGGATGATGTTCCTGAGTATCCGGTCCAGTTCCTCTGCATTTAGACGACCAGGCCAAAGACTTGGAATTGTCTTTGCTGCCGTCTATGTCGATTCTCTCCAGTACGTTGGAGATGACAATCTCGTCTAATAGAGCCAGTTTAGACGCTTTGTCATACACAGATCACCTTACCAGCGCGTTAGCGCAATGTATCGATGGTAAAGAATTCCAGGATTTTCAAACTTCCTTGAGAGTTTGTTCTAGGGTAATCGCATTTTCCACGTATAACTCCACCCTTTCAGTGGCAAATTTGGGAGTCAGATGTGATGCTGCCCTGGCTTCATCCTCTATGGTGGATTCTAAGGTGAAAAACTCTCTTCAAGTCGCCCCGGTTTCAGGAGAATTTCTCTTTGATGGTAAGCTTTCATTAATCTATGATCAGATTACCAAGAAAGCTTCAGATTCTCTGCTCTTTAAGTCTGTTTCTAAGAAACCAGACTCAGCAGAGAGGAGTAAGTCAGGAGCTTCTGGAGAGAGTACGTCCAAGGGAAGCTCCTATAGAGGATCTAAGAAATCCTCCGGCTTTTACTCCAGAGACCGTCAGAGTAGCGACTCAGGGAAGTGAGCAAGTATTCAATCAGATCTGCTACCTATGGGATCGCCAATGATAGACTTGTTTGCGACACATCTCTACAATCAGTTGCAGACGTATGTGTCGCCATGCCCAGATCCTTGAGCGTTCGCAGTAGACGCTCACTCGATCTCTTGGGACGGAATGATAGGATACGCGTATCCTCCAGCTCCGTTGATTCAACAGATATTGCTAAAAATAAAGCAATCTCACTGCAAGATTCTCTTGGTAGCATCTCTGTTGCCCCAGAGACCATGGATAAATCTACTCACTTGTCTGTTATGGGACATTCCTCGGAAGCTTCCTCCATGGGAGATTCCTCGGAAGCTTCCTCCATGGGAGAACCTTCTTTCGCAGGGGAAATCGTGCATACTGCATCACAACCCGCAAGGTCTCAACCTTCACATATTTCTGCTGTGCGGTCCTTCTTGCAGGGCAAGCACTTTACAGGACGAGCAGTGAACACAATTTCTAACTGTAGGAGGCCCTCCCCTTCGCTAAATTATGCAGCAAAGTGGAAGGTTTTCTCTCGTTGGTGTAGGGATCATTCAATTTATATCTATGATCCCTCCATTCCAGACATTGCTAAATTTTGGTCTACTTGTTTGACGAGATCAAACTGCAGCCAGTAACTATTAAGGGTTATAGGTCGATGCTTTCGGATACATATCCTCATCATGAAAGCTTACAAATTGGATCTAATGTCTCTTTATCAAAATTAGTTAAAAACTTTCCGATAAATAGACCTAGAACCCTTAGGTTAATTCCTAAGTGGAATTTAGCTTGGGTTCTTCTGAAGCTCAAAGAAGCGCCTTTTGAACCCCTTGACACGGTAGACTTCAAATACTTATCTTATAAGACAGCTTTTCTCTTAGCCTTTGCTTCCGCTAGAAGAGTTAGCAAGCTTCGTGCTCTATCTGTTGATGATTCTCACTATCGTAGTGTTGGTAATACTATTACTTTAACTACCAATGTGGGATTTTGGGCTAAGAATCAGGCTCCTAATAAGTACTCTGAGCCTATTATTATTAGGGCTCTTCCGTCTTCAGATGGCGATAGGCCTTTGCTGTGTCCAGTTAGAGCTATGCGTATTTACTAACACAGATCTGAGTTTCTTTCTGTCTCTGCTTCCTAATAGAAAGGACATTACGGTCCATTCTATTTCTAGATGGATTCCGTTGACTATTCGTACTGCTTGTGAAAGTTTATCTTCAACTCAGCAGTCTGTGCTTAAGATTTCAGCGCACGAAGTTAGAGCGCTGTCTACATCTTGGGCTTATTCTAATAGTATTGCTATTATGGATCTGATGAAGACTGCATTCTGGTCTCAGCCTTCTACGTTCACTAATTTTTACCTTAGAAATATTGAGTCTATTTCTGGTGACCTTAGATGTTTAGGTCTGTTATCTGTTGCTCAGAATGACGTCCACTAAATGGCTGCAACTATAGTTATGTAGGCTTTCTGTTCCAGCAGTGACTCTGTGCTGCTGCCCTCTTTGTTCTGGGGTGATTGATCCAGAGCGGGGAGAGGGGGGGGGGGGGGCTGGTGTTCCCTTATATCACCGGCTTAATAGTGAAAAGCAAGGGAATACCTCCCCCTGAGTCAGGTCAGTAATTCTGAGTCGGTGCTGGGATGGTTTTAAAGTGTAAAGCTAATGTCTATCTCATTTATGTAATATTTTTAAAGTGTAGCTCGGTGTGAAGCATTTGTATATGTCACGTGTCATATGAGCATTAATATACAATCCTTGGACACTTATTTGAGTATAAAGAGTCTCAGTCTCTGGACTATCTTTATTTATTGGCTTTCCTTTAAAAAATTAGTATAATGGGTTATACTGGATGTTAATAGAGATCATTGATGTTATTGTGCTCAATTACAGACTGGTAATGTGTCTTTCTTAGTTTTTATACCCCCCCGCAAACAAAGTTTGGGGGGGTATGTAGGAATCACCCTGTCCGTCCATCTGTCCGTCTGTCCATCCTTATAAGCACAACTCCTCCTAAACCGTTTGAAGAATTTTCATGAAACTTTACACAATGGAAGAACTCCATATGAAGATGTGCATGAAGCAATATAATTCCATTCTGACATGCGCGGGGGGTATCACTTTGTGAGCTTGCTCACAGTACCTCTAGTTATAAACAAGAAAGATATATGTAAATCCTGTTTCTCCTTGAGGGGATAATTCTTTATATGTAATTGAGCCTATTGGATTTTCCTTCATGTCCTAGGGCCTCCAGCCTTTTTTCTATTCAGCTAAGTCTGGGTCATTGGTACAGTATAAAAATATGAAAAAAATTATAGTAAATTATATATTTTTTATACTTACCAATGACCCAGACGGGGATGGCCCTCCCATGAGTTGGGAACTCATATCTCCCCGCTGATTATATAACATTTACCAGGCACTGGTTGTAAGAATGTGAATTTGGCGCCAATTTCGGTACTTCCTTGACACTGCGCATGCACAGTAGGCAAAAATATGGAGGACCATATAGGACATTAGATTTTTTGATTTGGATGCAAATTTTGGGGATTGGGGGGTGGAGGGGGTGCAAAATTTGTGTTTGGCCCTGAATATTTTAGAGTTAGCACCAGCTAAGTCTGGGTCATTGGTAAGTATAAAAAATATATAAATTACTATAAATTTTTTCATATTTTTATTCTGTACCAATGACCCAGACTTAGCTGGTGCTAACTCTAACAAAACCAGGGCCAAACACAAATTTTGCCCCCCAATCCCCAAAATTTGCATCCAAAACAAAAAGAAATCATGTCCTATAGGACCTCCATACTACGCCCCCACTGCGCATGTGCAGTGTCAAGGACGTCCCGAAATTGGCGCCAATTATCATTCTCTGTTTGGCCCTTCATCAGTCAACATCTCACTGATCTTTGTGCTTGTAAATCTCAGTTTAAAGGATGCCAGACATGTAATTTTTGGAGAAATGGTGATTCTAAGGAGGATATAGAAGGAGGAGAGGAAAAAGAAGTGACAAAAAATAATCAGGGCTGTACTTAAAATTTTTTGATGAAATTATGTTAAGTTGCCTATTTTCGAGGCATGGGCCTCTTGTTGTCATTCTTGCTAAATGTTGCACTGCTTATTCAGTGTTTCCTCTCCCCTAGCCTTCTAAAGTGCCCCCTTGCAATTCTCCCATGCTTTTGGCATATTTTTGAGAAAGTTCATTTCTAAAATTTTCCTGGGAGAGTTGCTTGGATACAGAATGTTTTCTGTTATTTTCCCCATAGTTACGTTTTCACCCATGGGTGTATAAACGTTGTGTTCTGCATCTTCCATCTGATGTTCTGCAGATTCTCCCCTGGGAGTCTCTGTCTTGCATCAGATAGAGTGTAATTTTGATGACTGATTTCGGGCCAGTTTTTTCAGTGCCTGGAGTCATGTTTTCTGGTGTTTCACACTGTTTGTTTACATTGGCAACAGCCTTTTTTGAGGGGGGCTGTTTGCCTTTGGTGTAGTTTATCTCACTATAAGATACATTTATATTATCCGTAAGTGTCTCATTAATTATTTAATATAAATTTAAAATTTTTGACCACACTTTGCCATCGGATCTGTCGGGGCTCAACGTTACTTTTCAGCAACTTGGGCTTCGCTGAAAAAATATTTTTTCAAAATTATTTTGATTTGCAATTGTTTTTTCATTTATTAATGGATCATGTTATTATGTATCTTTGTGTCAGGGGTTTGTGCGAGTAACTAGGACTTGTTGTTGACTTTTCACAATGAAAGGATATTGTTCAAATAGTAATGGGAAGAAATCTTCCTCTGACTTTCATGATCATTGTATTAATTGTAGTCAGTGTTCTCGCACTAATCCCTGTCCTATATGTCAATATTGGGATGACAAACATTGGAAACGTGTGTCACGGTATGTTGTTTCTGGAGAAAGGGCTATGCCGGTTCTTTCTCCGCAAGGTCACTCTACTCTCTCAGTTTCTATTTCAGAGGAACAAGAACAGGGTGATGTTTCCATGTTATCTTCTACAAGTGTGCGTCCGTCGTCACAAATGAATTCAGAGCTAGCGGCAAAAGTGCTCATGGAGATTAGACAAATGTCGTCCGCTAGCTCGCCCGGTGTAGCGTCCATTCACCCAATGGTTCGGCAGCCAGGTTCGTCCGATGCGGTCCAGGAGGAAATTTTGGGTGATGCGAGCACTATAAACATGCAATGTGCACACCCAGTGACGGCGGATAGTAAGCGAGAACGGAGGAAGCCTTTGAGTCCGGTTCCTAGCTCGTCCAGGTCCAGCCGGGCCGCGAGCGAGAGAGGCCCCTCTCTCGTACAACAACATCTGGGACCAGATGTTGTGGTACAAAATGTGTCGCAAGCGGAGCATACGTCCGTCGCTCGGGACGCTCCATTGTATAGGCAGTCCACAGAGACTGCTAAGGCTTCTTCTTCTCGTCAGCGCACACGACCGCACCTTGGCTGCGTGACCGCCGATATCTTACCAGCTTCGCCGATCAAGGATTCTTCGGCGACCAGGTCACACCATCCGGCAGCCAGGGATTCGAGACCGATGGACTCCGGACGTTCGCATAGAAAAAGTATGCGGGAGCCATCTGATGCGGAGCTGCCCTCGGCGAAGCAGCGAAAGACTGCGCCTCCGCAGGTCTCGACGCCGGACATTCTTGTGCAGATAGCACAGCTTATCGCAGCATCCCAGCAGCCGACAGAAACGGTGTTGGATCGAGAATTATCCGACGGCGCTGGGTCGGTACGCTCCGCCGAAGCATCGGGGGCGTACGACCGGGAGCATCATGAGGTCCGACCGGATGGTGAAAGGGATACGGATGATTTGGAGCTATCCCTTTCGGAACAACATAAAGCTGCTGTGGACTTCATCCGGCACTTTCTCCCTCAAGTTGTTCCGTCGGGCCAGACTGCTGCGGTTCCGGACAAGAGGATTATAGCGTCATTGGACTCTGAATTTTTTGAGCGGTTCAGGACATCGCTCCCGAGTTTCCGTCGCAGTCCAATAATGTTGCAAGAACATTTGAATTATTGAACGACGCTACATTTAAACTTGCTTCCAAGATGGGGAAAGCAGGTTTCTTGTCCGCTAATACTCTCAACCTGCCTTTCATTAATGCAAGGAATAAATTCGACACGGCAGGACAGGGTATCCCGAGAGTTCCTCTGCATATGGACGACGAGGCGGAAGACTTAGAGCTATCATTACCGTCGTCGGCTTCTATTCCAACCGCGGTGTTGGAAACAGCTATTTCGTCTAACAGAGCCAATTTAGATGCCTTATCTTACGCAGATCACCTTACTAAGGCATTATCACTGCGCCTTCAAGGCGAAGAGTTTCAGGATATACAATCCTCTTTAAGACTTCTTTCAAGGGCAGTAGCTTATTCCACGTGTAACTCCGCCCTTTCAGTGGCAAACCTGGAGTTGGTTAGACGTGACGCAGCCCTAGCTACATCCACACTCGTGGATACTAAGGTGAAGAACTCTCTTAGAGTCGCTTCGGTCTCCGGAGAACTTCTCTTTGACGGCAAGCTTTCTGCTATTTATGATAAAATTACAAAGAAAGCTTCGGATTCTGTGTTGTTCAAATCTGCTTCTAAGAAGTCGGATACAGCAGACAAGAATAAGACTGGCACTTCTGGGTCTAATGCGCCCAAGAGAGGTTCCTATAGAGGTTCCGGTGCGTCCTCTTGGTCTTATTCGAGAGACCGTCAGGGTAGCGACTCTCGTTCGGGACGTCCGTCGGGCCGGGACAACCGGTCGGACGCCCCGAGGTCGACGGGGCGAGGTGCGGGTCGTGGAGGACGTGGTTTCTCCTACCGCAGGCCTCGCAGGTCCAGGAGGTGATGGCTTAAACCTCTATCGCGTACCGGTTGGCGGAAGGTTGTCGAGCTTTTCACAAGAATGGGCGTCGATTACGGACGACCCTTGGGTGAGAGGAGTGACTTCGGAAGGTCTAAAGATATCCTTCAAACGAAAGCCTCCATTAACTCGAAGTCCAAAGGAGACTCAACTTCCGTCAAATCCGCAGAAAAGAGACGCTCTGTTATCAGAGGTGCAGTCTCTTTTAATGAAGAACGCGGTAGAGGTCGTAGAAAACCAGGAGACTCCGGGATTCTACAGCCATCTGTTTCTGGTTCCGAAACCAGACGGCTCGTTCCGTCCAGTCATAGATTTGAGCTGGATAAACAAGCTGATCGTCGCTCCGAAATTTTATATGGAGACGATTCGGTCGGTCAGAGCGAGTATTCGGGTGAACGATTATGCAACAAGCATAGATCTCAAAGATGCGTACTTTCACGTCATGGTACATCCGACATTCCGAAAGTATCTACGCTTCGCAGTCCTAGGAGTGGTGTATCAATTCCGGGCGATGTGCTTCGGATTGAATCTAGCACCCTGGGCTTTCACTCGGGTAATGAACTCGGTAATGATCTATTTCCGAGCTCATTCGTCTGCGGTAACGTCGGCCTACCTGGACGACATTCTTCAGAGGTACGGCAACGAGTTAACGCTTCAGAACGATGTTCAGAATCTACTTCTATTGCTCCGACGTCTCGGTTTTATAGTAAACGAGGAGAAGTCGGATCTGGTGCCGTCCAAGTCATTCACACATCTGGGAATGAGCTTCGAGACGCACAACAATCTTGTTCGTCTGCCGTTAACCAGAGCGAAATTAGTCAGTTGTTACGCTCGCTATTGTCTGCACGCAGACAAAGTCACAGCGAGAGAATTTATGAGACTGATAGGTCTGTGCGGAGCCGCTGCGGATCTCATTCCGATGAGGCGGTTACGCACACGTCCTCTCCAAATTTTCTTGACTCAGAATTGGAGTGTGAAAATTCATTCGCTCGACGTAGACGTTCTCTTGTCAGATCAAGTGAAACAAGAGATTCAGACTTGGGCAAACATTCAGTGGTTAACTCAGGGAGTTCCGCTGCAGTTGCCGGATCCGAGTTTTACCATTATGACGGATGCCAGTCAAACAGGTTGGGGTACATCATTAATCCCAACGGATTCGAGATGCCAGGGTCTTTGGGATCCGCAATTCCTGTGCAAGCACATAAACATCAAGGAAATGATGTCAATTTGGCTTGCGTTACGTCATTGGATGGACATTATTCACAATGCTCATGTCCAAATCCTATCCGACAATACGACAGTAGTGGCGTATATACGGAATCAGGGAGGCACTCATTCAGTTCCGTTGTTCAATCTAACGGAAAGAATCCTTCTGTTTGCGCTAGAACATCACGTTCTTCTTTCGGTCCGTCACATACCGGGTCGTCTGAATGTGCTAGCAGACTCCCTTTCACGAAAGGGTCGCTTGTTGCCGTCAGAGTGGACTCTCAACAAACAAGTATTCAATCAGATTTGCTACTAATGGGAACGGCCAATGATAGACTTATTTGCGACACATCTCAACAATCAGTTGCAGGCGTATGTGTCTCCGTGTCCGGATCCAAGAGCATTTGCAGTAGACGCTCTGTCGATCCCTTGGGACGGAATGATAGGATATGCGTATCCTCCAGCGCCGCTAATTCAATAAGTATTGCTAAAGATAAAACAATCTCAATGCAAGATTCTGTTGGTAGCATCTCTGTCGCCACAGAGACCGTGGATAAATCTACTCAGGTGTCTGTTGTGGGACCTACCGCGAAAGCTTCCTCCACGGGAGGATCTTCTTTCGCAGGGGAAAACTCCATCACAACCCGCAAGGTCTTAACCTTCACGTTTTTCCGTTGTGCGGTCCTCCTTGCATGGCAAGCACTTTACAGGACGAGCAGTGGACGCGATTTCTAACTGTAGGAGGACCTCCTCTTCGCTAAACTATGCGGCTAAGTGGAAGGTTTTTCGTCGTTGGTGTAGGGATCATTCTGTAGATATATTCGATCCCTCTATACCAGACATTGCAAACTTTCTAGTATACTTGTTTGACGAAATCAAACTGCAGCCTGTTACTATTAAGGGTTATAGGTCTATGTTATCTGATACCTATGCACATCATGATAGTTTACAAATTGGATCTAATGTCTCTTTATCTAAGTTGGTTAGAAACTTCTCGATAAATAGACCCATAACTCTTAGATTAATTCCTAAATGGAATTTAGCTTGGGTTCTTCTTAAATTGAAGGAAAAGCCATTTGAACCTCTTGGGACAGTAGATTTCAAATTCTTATCTTATAAGACAGCTTTTCTCTTAGCTTTCTCTTCTGCTAGAAGAGTCAGTGAGCTTCATGCACTGTCGGTGGATGATTCTCACTATCGTAGTGTCGGGAACACTATCACCTTCACTACTAATGTGGGTTTTTTAGCTAAGAATCAGGCTCCTAATAAATATCCGGAACCTATTGTTATTAAGGCTCTTCCGTCTTCAGATGGGCGTAGGCCTTTACTCTGTCCTGTTAGAGCGTTACGTATCTATAAACAGAGATCTCAGTTTATCAGAAAGGGACGGAAACGTTTCTTTCTGTCTTTGATGCCTAATAGAAAGGACATTTCAGTCCATTCTATTGCTAGATGGATTCAATTAACTATCCGTACTGCTTATGAGAGTTTATCTTCTTCTCAGAAGTCTGTGCTTAAGATTTCCACTCATGAAGTAAGAGCTCTTGCTACTTCTTGGGCTTATGCTAATAGTGTTGCTATTACAGATTTAATGAAGGCTGCTTATTGGTCTCAGCCATCCACATTCACGAATTTTTATCTCAGAAATATTGAGTCCATTTCTGGAGACCTGCATTGTTTAGGTCTGTTATCTGTTGCTCAGAATGTCGTCCACTAAACAGTTGCAACTATAGTTATGCAGGCTTTCTGTTCCGGCAGTGACTCCGTCCGGCTGCCCTCTTCGCTCTGGGCTATTTGACCCAGGGCAAGGGGAAGGGGGAGGGGGGGGGGGGGGGCGGGTGTTCCCTTAGGTCACCTGCTTTATAGTGAAAAGCAAGGGAATGCCTCCTCCAAAGTCAGTATTTCTGAGTCGCTTCCGGGATGGTTTTAAAGTGTAATATTAATGTTAAAATTCATTCATGTCTTATTTTTAAAGTGTAGCTCGGTGTGAAGCATTTGTATATGTCAAGTGTCAAACGGGATTTAATATACAATACTTGGACACTTTTAAATGACTATAAAGAGTCTCAATTCTCTGGACTACTTTATTTATTGGCTTACTTTAAAAATAATTAGTATAAGGGTTATACTGGATGTTAATAGAGAACATTAATATTATTGTGCTCAATTATTAAGGGTATTGTATCTTTCTAATTTAATATTAAATAAGAAAGATACATGTAAAGCCTAATACTCCTTTTCTCCTTAAGGGGTTACCTCTTTATTATATAGTTGAGCTTATTGGATTTTCCTCTATGTCCTAGGCCCTCCAGCCTGTTTACTATTCAGCTAAGTCTGGGTCATTGGTACAGTATAAAAATGTTAAAAAATTTATAGTAATTTATATATTTTTTATACTTACCAATGACCCAGACGGGGATGGCCCTCCCAGGAGTTGGGAACTCTTGCCTCCCCGCTGAGTACATAGCGCTGACCAGGCACTGCCAGTAAGAATGATAATTGGCGCCAATTTTGGGACGTCCTTGACACTGCACATGCGCAGTGGGGGCGTAGTATGGAGGTCCTATAGGACATGATTTCTTTTTGTTTTGGATGCAAATTTTGGGGATTGGGGGGCAAAATTTGTGTTTGGCCCTGGTTTTGTTAGAGTTAGCACCAGCTAAGTCTGGGTCATTGGTAAGTATAAAAAATATATAAATTACTATAAATTTTTTAACTTTTCATTTACAGAATTTGACCTAAAGGATACTTATTTGTTTCAGGAGGAGGAGGAAGATGATGACGATGATGCTGATTTATCAAAGTATGCACTGAGTTCTGGTGATGAAGCAGAAGTAACTGAAACCCAAAATACATCCAATAAAAGAAATAGCAAAGAAGGCTCTCGGTCTTCTAGTCGATCAAGTTCCAGATCTCGGTCCAGGTCCAATTCCGAAAGCAGTTACTCATCCTATTCTTCTTCATCATCCAGCTGGTCAAGTTCACAATCCAGTTCAAAGCAAAGAAATGGAACAAGAGAAAAGAGAAGATACTCTGGGTCAAGGTCCAGGTAACTTGGTACAGGGTATAGTGTAAAGGTTAAAAGGTCGATATCAGATTTTTTGATTTTTGTAAAAGTGTGACCTCATATATATTTATATTGTGAAAAAATGGGAATATATGTACAGCTCTTTTGGTATGTCTGAGATTGGCCATTGTGCTTCAGTTGTATGGTTTTATGATAGCCAGTAAATAATATCTGGTATGACATTTCAATTTGAAGGGATAAAACATAATTTTTGATTCTCAGGCACCACCATATTGAAATAAATGGCCTGTATTAGGTGTTTTTAGCTCACCTGACAGAAAATCAGGTTGAGCTTTAGTGATCACTCTTCATCCGTGGCCGTGAACATGGTGTTTGTAACTTCTCCTCCAAAATCGCTGAACCGATTTAAGGAAATTTGAGACGATTATTTGTTATGACATCGCATTTTGATTTTGTTGAAATCCAGTTGCCCCAAAATCTTCTCATGAACCAGCAGTAGAAGAGACTTGATATTTGGTGTGCAGCTTACTTTGGAAGTGTAAACTCAGATTTTTTCAAGAGAAGTTTGAGAGACTATATTTGCCATTGTTATGGGAGGGGCAAGAATTTTGGGCCCCGCCCAAATTTCTATTTTCCAAACCGGGAGGCTGATTTGAACCAAATTTGATATGTGGACTTATTGGGTCATAAGTACTTAATTTATGCGCCCAAATTTTCCCGTCACTCCATGGGAACCGCAGGAGCTAAAAATAGAAAAAATTTAAAATGCTCATATCTCCAAAAAGTTTTATTTGGTGTGAAGCTTCCCTAGGACCAGCAGAAAGGAATGGTCCCAAAAAATTGCCATTGCTTTTATCATAGGGTACTTTTCCAGGACTTTGAAAAAATGCTGAGTCATCATATTTTTACACAGTATACCAATGGCCCAGACACAGCTGGTGCTAACTCTAAAATATCTAGGGCCAAACACAAATTTTGACCCCCCGCTCCCAATCCCCAAAATTTTCATGCAAATTCGAAAATTAGAAGTCTTAACTGGTCCTCCATACATTTACCCTCTGCGTATATGCAGATGTCAGGAAGTGACCGGAATTGGCGCCAACACCGTTCTTTGTTTGGCCCTTGTCAAATAACAACAAACTGACTTTTGTGCTTTTTAAATCTCAATAATGATGCCAGACACAGATCAATGGTTAAATTGGTGGATCCAAGGACACAGTTGGATGAAGGAAGGAAGAAACGGTGGTTTGAAAACGTTCAGGGATGTAATTTTATAATATTTATAAAAATTAGTTCATGTTCCCTAATTTCGGGATGTGATCCTGACGTCATCATTGTTGATAATGATTTTTCCACTGTTGGTTAAGTATTCCTTCCCTAACCTCCCTTGATCCCCCCTTTTAAACTCCCAAGCTTTTTGGCTTGTTTTTTTTAAATTTTTTATATAAAATTTCTTGAAGGTTTAACGTGTTATACAGAAAGTTTTTTCTGTATTTCCCCAGGGTTACCTCCTCACCCTTAGGGTGTTTAGGTGTTTTTAGTCATGCATCATACTTCCAATGTATCGTTTTTTCTTCTTCTGAAGATCTTGTCTTACATCGGATAGTTCAAAAATCTGTTACTGACTTCGGGCCGTGTTGCCTGGGGTCTCGTTTCCGGTTTTCAGTTGGATGTTGTTTACATTAGCAACTTTTTTTATTATACCCCCACTTTCGAAGAAAATGGGGGTATACTGGATTACATGCGTCCGTCCATCTGTCTGTGCGTCCGTGTGTGAGTCTGTCCTAGAATATTCATAACTTAAGTAAATTATTATTTTTTATAATGTTTGTTGGTCATAGGTATGCCCACTCTTGTTATTTTTTTTGTATTATTTTTTTTCATTATTACTTGTTATACCCCCCGCAAACAAAGTTTGGAGGTGGGGGGGGGGGGGGGGGGTATATAGGAATCACCCTGTCCGTCCATCCGTCCGTCCATCTGTCCGCACACACAAATGAGTACTTATGTGGCTACGAGTTAATAAAACAGGATACTTATGTGGTTAAAGTCTGTTACATGGCTAGCCATGTAACAGAATCTCTTATTGTGGGGGAGGGGGGGGGGGGGGGGGGGGGCAGGTGGGGGTGGTTGGTGGGGTGGGGGTTTGGATAAATGTAGAGTAGGGTTAGGGCATTCCAGGGTGGGGTTTAGGAGTGGGGTGGGGTGGGGGTCAGTTAAGGGGTGTTAGAGTTATGTGGCTAGGGTTAGAGTTAGGGTTAGCTTAGGGTTAGGGGTGGGTAGGGGTATGGTCAGGGTCAGGTTAGGTTAGGGTTAGCTGACCCCCCCCCCCCCCCCCCCCCCCCCCAAATTTCCCCCTAAAAGTTGTTTTATTATGTTGGACATGTGTTTTAGGTTAGCCACCTAATATGTCCAGAAAATAGCCACATAAGTAGTCATTTGTTAGAACGTCCTTCTATCCGTCCGTCCGTCTGTCCGTCCTTATAAGTGCAACTCCTCCTAAACCGAAGAATTTTCATGAAACTTTACACAATGGAAGAACTCCATATGAAGATGTGCATGAAGCAATATAATTCCGTTCTGACAGGCGTGGGGGGTATCACTTTGGGAGCTTGCTCACAGTACCTCTAGTTCACTTCGAAATTGTGTCCGTCTGAGCCAAATTTTGTCTGTTCAGCCTGTATCTCGGGTATCGAATGTTCTATTGCAATGAAATTTGCCATGAACACTGCTTATGGTATAGGCTTTAAAAAAAGGATTCAACGATATTTCTCACATTCTCCTTTTCAGAGTTACCCCCCTTGTTTGACTTAGAAATTGTAGGAAATAGACATTATTTGTCTGTTCAGTCTGTATCTCAGGTATGGGTTATCGGATTTCAGTGAAATATGGCATGCAGTTTGCCTATGACAAAGGCTTCTGCCTCATTGCATAAAACTTCCAAACACCAAACAATTTACCATACCTTTTGACAGAAATTGTTGAAAACTTTCGAAGAAAATGGGAGGTGGGTGGGCATACTGGATTGGGGTTATCGGATTTCAGTGAATATGGCATGCTGTTTGCCTATGACAAAGGCTTCTGCCACATTGCATAAAACTTCCAAACACCAAACAATTTACCATACCTTTTGATTTAGAAATTTTTGGAAATTGTTGAAAACTTTCGAAAGAAAATGGAAGGGGGGTATACTGGATTGCATCCGTCCATCTAAGCATCCATCTGTCAGTCCGTATGAGAATATTTATAAATTATATTTCTTGATCATAGGTATGCCCACACTAGGCTGTACACCACGTGGGGGTATGCACCAGACGAAAGTCCAGATCTTGTTTATGTGTATTTTCCCATTTCTGATATGGTAGGTCTGTTGTAAGATACATTATACAGTCCCGTAGTGTGGCAGTTAATTTTTGGGAGGAAAAAATTAATTTTGTCCACACTTGGGCTCTTTTGGGATACATTTGGGCACTTCGTTCCCTTTGGGAACTTGGGCTCTTGTCAAAATTTTTCGAAAAATTTTTTGGTGTAAACTATTTTTTGATTTATATTTTGAATGTTTTTGTTATCATTTTATTTGTATTTAATGTGGAATTGGTGGGAGTACAAGTGACTTAGTCTGCTTCATGATGTAAACATATTGCTCTTTGAGCAAGGCAAGGAAGTCGTTTCTCTTATTTTCTTGTAGGCTGCCTTGCTTGTAGTCAATGTACTTTTATTAATTCTTGCTCATATGTGTCGCATGGGATGGCAAACGTTGCTGAAGGTGTCACGGTACATTGTTAGCGAGGGACCACTGCCGGTCCTCTCATAATAAGAGGCTGCCACTGGTCCTCTCGCCCTAGATCGCTCTAGTTTATTAGTTTATATTTACAGAGGAACAAGAACATGGTGGTGTTTATGTGACGCCGTCAGATAGTGTGCTTCCGTCGTCGCATTAATTTGTCAATCAGAGCTAGCGGCAAAAGTGCTCATGAATATTAGACAGGGCAATAAACCACAGTGTGGTTTCAAATCCCTATCGCCAGCTAGCTTGACCTGTGAAGCTGTACACCGCCTGAGGGTACCGTGACGCCAAGTGTGTCCGTTGCGGTCAAGGAGAATGGAAAGGGTAGAGCGAGCACTATAATATAATATCAATATAAGGCTCGCCCTGCGACGACGGAAAGGAAGAAGCTGGCAAGTTCAGCAGGAAGCTCAGCTCCCCTCTCTCTCTTTTATTATAACATCTGGGGCCGAATGTTATGGATTGGAACTTGCGTCAGTCAGAGCATACATCCACGCCTCCTGTCTGGGATGCTCCGTTCAGTTTACAGCTGTGGTCGGCTATAGTTACGGCTTCTTCAACATCTACCAAGCACACACGACTGCACCTTGGCTACGTGACTTCTGATATCCAGTCTGCATCGCCGAGAAAGTCACTCTTCATCATTGAAATCACACCATACAATAGCCAAGGAGACGAGGCCTCATTTAGAGGGACGTCCGCAGAAAAGAACCATCTCGGACACAATGTCCCAGGAGCAGCTGGCAGCCATGCAACAGAAGACCGCTGCTCCTTAGGCCTCCGTAATGGACTTGCTGTCACAGATTGCACAGCTCATCGCAGCATTCCAGCAAATGCAGAAGCAGACGACAGCAGTCTCAGAACTTCAGCTGTCAGAAGATGCTGGATCGGTCCAGTCATCTGCGTGTTCAGATGCCGATGACTGTGAGTATAATCTGATTCAGTTGGAGGATGAAAGGGATTTGGAGGAGAATTAGCCTTTCCTTTCGGAACAGTAGAGTGGTGATAGTGCTTATGCATTTACACTTCCCTGAGTTTGTTCCTGAGAATCAGAATGTTGTGACAGCTCGAAAGTAGCACTATTCAATAGCTTAGACGAGGCCTCATATATCGGGACATCTGGAGAATGTGCCATCTCGGACATACTGTCCCGGGAGGAACCGGTGGCAAGAAGACCGCTGCTCCTTAGGCCTCCATTACGGTTTTGCTGACACAGATGCGCAGCTCCTTGCAGCATCCCAGCAAGTGCAGTAGCAATTGACGGCAGTCTCAAAATCTGAGCTGTCGCATGGTGCTGGGTCGGTCCAGTTATCTGCGCATTCAGATACCATTGACCGTGATTTCAACTGATTCAGACGAATGTTGAAGGGATATGGAGGGAATTTACTCTCCACATTCGGAACAATACAGGGTTGAGAGGATTTATTCCATCAACACTACCCTGAATGTGTTCCAACAAATCAGAATGCTGCGTCTATTTACAAGAAACTGCTAGCGTTGTTGCAAGCTAAATTATCCGGAAAAAAAGAAGGAATGTATTTTCCGGTTAAGTATAGTCAGGTGTCGCAGGCTTTTGGACTTTTAGACGACTCCACATACAACTTTCCAGTGGAAAGAAGTAAAGCAGTTTCTTGTCATCTTCTGTAGTTCCGCTGGTCGGAAAACAGTAAAGATGTATTGAGAGTTCTGCGATTGAATGAGTAGGCTAAGGACCTAGCTATGGCCTTACCTTCGTCATTCGTTTTTCGCTTGGTCATAATTGAGACAACATTTATTCATTCAGAGCGAATTTAGACTCACTGTATTTATACCCCCCGCAAACAAAGTTGGGGGGGGGGGGCATTTAGGAATCACCCTGTCCGTCTGTCCTTATTTATAAGCACAACTCCTAAACCGTTTGAAGAATTTTCATGAAACTTTACACAATGGAAGAACTCCATATGAAGATGTGCATGAAGCAATATAATTCCATTCTGACAGGCGTGGGGGGTATCACTTTGTGAGCTTGCTCACAGTACCTCTAGTTTTATACTGTAACCAATGACCCAGACTTAGCGAGTGCTAAACCAAAAATATCTAGGGCCAAACACAAATTTTGCCCCCCAATCCCCCAAATTTGCATGCAAAACCAAAAATTAGAAGTCCTAACTGGCCCTCCATACATTTTACCCTCCGCACATGCGCAGACACCAGGAAGTCACCAAATCTTGCGCCAATAAATCATTCTTTGTTTGGCCCTTGTCAGATAACAACAAACTGACATTTGTGCTTTTTTAATCTCAATTAATGATGCCAGACACAAATCAATGGTTAAATTGGTTGATCCAAGGACAGAATTGGATGAAGGGAGGAAGAAACAGTGGTTTGAAACTTTCAGGGCTGTAATTTTATAATATTTATGAAAATTAGTTCAAGTTCCCTAATTTTGGGACATGAGACTGACGTTATCACTGTTTGATTATGATCTAAGCACTGTTTATTTAGTATTCCTTCCCTACCTTCCCTTTATCTCCCAGTTAAGCTCCCAAGCTTTTTGGCTTGTTTTAATAAAAAATTTTTTTATAAAATTTCTTGGGAGTTTAACGTATTATACAGAAGATTATTCTGTACATCCCCAGGGTTACGTTCTCATCCTTAGTGTGTTTGGGCATTTTGGTCATGCATCATACATCCAGTGTATCGTTTTTTCTTCCGAGGAAGATCTTGCTTTACATCGGATAGTCTTGTTTCTGTTACTGACTTTGGGCCGTGTTGCCTGGGGTCTTGATTTCGTTTTTTTGTTTACATTTACATTACTCTAGGTAGTTTCCTATTTTTGTTTAGGAACGACAGTTGTAAGTAACATTAAATATTCTGATAGTGTGGTAGTTAATTTTACACAGATTTTTATAATTTTGTCCACACTTAGGCTTTTTTGGGCTCATCATTCCCTTTGGGAACTTGGGCTCCTATATAAGTAAAATTTTTTCAAAAATTTTTATTTTATTTTTGAAAGAGTTTTTCTTTTGGATATATTTATTTCATCGATTATATTTTAATGTTATCTTATATTATATGTAGATTTGGTGGTGGTACAATGACATATATTAGAATTTAGGTAATTATATTTATCTAATAGTAGGGTAAATAGAGGAAGCCTTTCCTCTATTTACATGGTCGTTGTAATGAGTTTAGTTGATGTACTACCACTAATTCTACTCCATGTGTCAGATTTGATAATCTTGATGACAGGCGAGTGGACACTATCGGTCCTATCGCAGCGAGGGGACACTGCTGGTCCTCTCGTCAAAATGTCACTATAGCTTTTTAGTTTCTATTTACAGAGGAACAAGAAGATGGTGTGGTTTTGTGACTCCGTCAGGGAGTGTGCTTTCGTCATTGCATTATACTATAAGAGCTAGCTGAAAAGTGCTCAGTGATATTAGACAAGGGCTAGGCTTCAAATGCAAGAGTACGTCCCTTGTCTACAGCTGGCTCAACTGGCAGATCTATCACCACATATATATGGGTGATGTGATGCCGGGTATGTCCGTAACGGTCGAGAAGAGGAATAAGGGTGTAGCGAGCACTATAAAAATACGAACATGCTCACCCTGTGACAACAGAAAGGAAGAAACATGGGAAGGAGGAAGTAGACAAGTTCTGAGGTATGTTCGTCCAAGTTTTCCGTGATTGCGAGCAAGAAAGAGGCCCCTCTCTCTTATAACAACATCTGGGGTCAGAGGTTGTTGGTAGGAACTTGTGTCAGTTGGAACTTACGCCCCCAGGACGCTCCTTCCATAGACTGCAGGGGTCGGCTAGTCTTATAGCTTCCTCAATGTTTGAAAAGCACACATGACCACACAAGTCCGTTGTTGCCAGCTAGCTCGACCGGTGAAGTGGTTACTCTGGCCTCTGAGAACTGTAATGCCGGGTGTATATGATCTGGGCTAGGATATGATATAGGGTGGAGCGAACACCATGATATGCAACCATGCTCACCCAGCGACGACGGAAGGAGGAAACCGGCAAGTTCTGAGGTACGCTCGTCCAGGTCATCCAGGACCGCGAACAAGAGAGAGGCCTCTCTCTCTTACAGCATTATCTGGGGACAGATGTTGTTGGTAGGAACTTGTGTCAGTCAGAGTATACGTCCATGCCTCCTGTCTGGGACGTCACGTCTAATAGGCAGCCGGGGTCGGCTAGTCTTATGGTTTCCTCTACATAACGGACAAAGTGATCTTTATATTGCACAGGGCTATAAACCCGATGAGTGGTTTCAGTTCCCTGACGCCGGTGAAACGGTTAAGATTGAATATGAGGACTGTGACTCCGGATGTGTCGCATATACATTGTATTCAGAGCTAGTGGAAAAGTGCTCAATGATATTAGACAAGGGCTAGGCTTCAAAAGAGGTTTTCGTCCCTTGTCTCCAGCTAGCTCAACCAGCAGATCTATCACGTAGACTAGTGGTCTGACGCCTGGTATGTTCGTAGCGGTCAAGAGAGAATAAGGGTGTAGTGAGCACTGTTAATCGAATCATGCTTACCCTGAGTTGAGGGAAGGAAGAAGCCAGCAAATTCTGAGGTACGTTTAGTTAGGTCCTCCCGGACCGCTAGCAAGAGGGAGACCCCTCTCTCTCTTTTAACAACACTGGAGCCGGGTGTTGGCAAGACCTTGCATCAGTCAGAGCTTACGTACATAGCTATTGTCCGGTACGCTTAGTTCAATTCTTAGCCGGTGACGTCTACAGTTTTGCTTCTTTAGCGTCTACCAAGCACTCCCGACTGCACCTTGGCTAGTGACTCAAGATTTCTAGTCTGCATCATCAAAAGGCCCATCTTTTGTGAAGAAAGTTGCACCATCTAGTAGCCAAGGAGATGAGGCTTCATTCATTGGGTCGTCCGCAGTAATAGCTATCTTGGCCACCTTCCCCAGGAACAGCCGGCGGACACACTATTCTTGACCGCTGCTCCTCAGGCCTCCATAATGGACTTGCTGTCGCAATTGCGCAGTATTCCTGCTAAGGCAGAAGCACTCAATGTCAGTCTCAAAACTTGAGCTGTTGAATGGTGCTTAATCGGTCCAGTCATCTGCCTGTTCAGATGTTGGTGACTGTGATTCTAACTGATTTAAACGAATGATGAAAGGATAACTTTCCCTTCTGGAACAACTCTTAGATGATATAGATTCTGTACATTATTGTTTCCTTGAATTGTTCCAGTGAATCAAAATGCTGCGAGTAATTATGAGAAACTGCTAGCATAGTTTGACGCTGACTTCATCTGGATAAAGAGCAGGGTAATAAGATCTCTTTCCGGTTAAGTCTACATGGGTGTCACAGGTCTTCGATTGTGTAGACGGCACCATATTTAACTTCCTGTGGGAAGATAAGTAATTCGGTTTCTTATCTTCTTCCTCTGTATTTTTAATCGTTTGTGTTTGAGTTTCTCTGCGTTGAATGAGCAGGCTAAGATCTTAGTTTTAGCCTTACCTTCATCATTTAGCTGTTCGCTCGGACGTAATTGAGAAAATAATTTCTTAGTCAGAGCGAATTTAATCTCTTGGTCTTATATACTTTAATTTTAAGTACTGTGACGCATCGTCTATATGGAAAGAAATTTTGTGGTCGTTTGTACTTTTTAAAATTCTTTCCAGACCTATTATATATATCTCGGTCTTAACAAATGTTAAGTGGGTGTTATTCTGATGTGACGAAGCCTTGTGTCTTCATCTTTGCATTTGACTAGGTGGAAAACTTTCTATAGGTCGCTTTAGTTTTCCAAACTCTAGTCTTTGATGGTAAGAAGCATCAATACTCGACTGTTTAAGTTGGGGTCTAATGGACCATCACCAGCAGAAAGAGTAGGAGAGGTCCTAGACTCAGATCGTCTGTAAGGACTCATAGCGAAGGTATAGATATACCTAAGTCTTTGCTGGTAAGCTTTCATTATTGTAGGATTAAGTTCAAGAAAGCATCAATACTCGACTCTTTAAGTTGGGGTCCAATCGACCACACCAACAGAAAGAGTAAGAGAGGTTGTCCTAGACTCAGTTCGCCTATAAGGGCTCATAGCAAGGTATAGGTATCTCTCCTTTATATTTCTTTAGGATTGTCTCTACAGCCACTTGGATAGGGGATTTCCGTCTGTCTGAGTTACTGACCAGACTCTCCTGAGCCGGTGGCTCAAGCCTCTTATAGAGCTTGGTCCGACCTATTTTGACTGAAAGTGGATAATTAGGTTATTTATGATTATCTTTCAGTCGAAAAGCGAACGTTCGGCAATTGTAGTGAGTATTGTTCTTTAGATCACTTGTATTGTGATCTACATAATGTCTCATGGGATCAATGATAGGATACACGTTGTTTCTCACTATTCATTTTCATATGGTTGGTTCATCTATTGTTTCACAGAGCGAATTAGCCAGCTGTTTGGCTCACTTTTATCTGTTATCTGACGCATTAACAGCGAAAGTTTTATGCGCCAGATAGAGTTGTGAGGAGCAGCTTTGAATGTTATTCCGATGGGTCACTTACACACGTCTACTCCAGTTATTAACTGGAATGGTAGACGTTTTTCCCTCTAGACCTGTTTTGTTTTAGAGAATCTTTTAACATAAGGTCAAGTTTGGGCATATATCAACGGTTTTCTCAATTATTTCGTGAGATCATATATTGCATTACAGTCCTGAGTCCAAGGGTCTCTCTATGCAGGGATCTTGGGACCCTCGGTTCTTGGAAACCACATATTCAGAAATGGTGTCTCATTGTTTACGTTACATCATTGAATTATTTCCGTTCATGTTTTTATAGACGCAGATCCGAGTTTATCAGAATAGAAGTAACTCTTCTTTTGTCATTATTTTCAAATAGAAGGGACGTTTATGTTCATTCTGTTGTTAAATAAGTCAGTTAGCTATTCATACTGCTTTGGTTATTTTATCTTCCAATCAGCAGTCAGTGCTTAAGATTTCAGCGCATAACGTGAAGCGCTGACTACATCCTGTGCTTAATCTTATGTGGGATCACTTCAGGATAGTTAAGTTTACAGCGCACGGGAATAATAGTTTCCATTATTTGTGTCGCTAGTATTAGGCATTTGAGGCATTTGAGCGCATACATTTGACGATCAGCCATATTTTTATACTGTACCAATGACCCAGACATAGCTGGTGCTAACTCTTAAAATATAGGGCCAAACACAAATTTTGCCGCCCAATCCCCAAAATTTGCATCTAAAACCAAAGAAAACATGTCCTAAATGGCCCTCCACACTTCACCTCTACTGCGCATGCGCAGTGTCAAGGACGTTTCGAAATTGGCGCCATTAATCATTCTAAGTTTGGCCCTTCATCAGTTAACATCTGACTGATCTTTGTGCTTGTAAATCTCAGTTTAAATTATGCCAGACACATAAATATTAGTGAAATGGTGATTCTAAGGAGGATAGAGAAGGAGGAGAGGAAAAATGTGTGACAGAATATTATCAGGGCTGTAACTTAAAATTTTTTAATGAAATTATGTTAAGTTACCTATTTTCGAGGCAGCAGCCATTTTGTTGTCATTCTGATTATTTAGTTACAATGATTTTTCAGTGTTTTCCTCTCTCTCTTTCCTTTAAGTCCCCCCTTGCTATTCTCCCATGCTTTTGGCATAGTTTCTGTAATTATTATTACTAAATTTTCTTGGGAGTTTTAGCTGTATAACATAATGAATTCTGTTCTTTTCCCCATGTTTACGTCTTCACCTACGGGTGGTTAGGCGTTGTGTTCTGCATCTACCATCTGATGTTCTGCAGTTTCTTCCCTGGAAGTCTCTGTTTTGCATCAGATGGTGTATTTTTGGTAACTGATTCCGGGCCTGGGTGCCTGGAGTCTTATTTTAGTGTTTTTACACTCATTGTTTACATTTACAACTGCCCTCTGTGTGAGGGAAGGATTTCTTGAAAATAATATCTTGATGTTATTTTAATCATAACTAGATACATTATTATTGTTCGTAAGTGTTGAATAAATTGTTTAAAATATTTTTAAAATTTTTGTCCACACTTAGGCTTGGGATCCATTGGGGCTCAACGTTACTTTTCAGAAACTTGGGCTGTTCTGAAAAAATATTTTTTCAAAATATTTTGATTTCAATTATTTTTTCTATATTAATGGATCATATTATTATTATGTATTTTGATTGTCAGGGGTTGGTGCGAGTACCAGGACTTGTTTTCTTTTCACATTGAAAGGATTTTGATCAATTGTAATAAGAGGGAGTCTTCCTCTGACTTTTATAATCATTCTATATGTGGTCAGTGTACTCGCATTAACTCCTGTTCTGTATCGTATGATTTCGATGACAACATGGGAAGCGTATGTCACGGTATGTTAGTGGGGAATTGGACACTCCGGTCCTTTCCCCGCAGGGTCACTCTACTTTATCAATTTCTATTTCAGACGATCAAGATTAGGGTGATGTATCTGTGATGTCTTCCAACAGTGTGCCTCCGTCGTCACAATTAATGAAGGGCTAGCGGAAAAGTGCTCATGTAAATACACCAATTGCCTAAGAGGACCCTAGTAGGTTCGACGGCCTTTGACGTCGGCTAGCTCGCCCGGTGTAGCGTCCATTCATCGAATGGTTCGGCAGCCGGGTTCGTCCGTTGCGGTGATGCGAACACTATAAATCAACCAAATGCACACCCAGTGACGGCGGATTAGAGGGAGATCGGAGGAAGCCTTTTAGTCCGGTTCATAGCTCGTTTTGGTCCATCCGGACGGCGAGCGAGAGAGGCCCCTCTCTCGTACAACAACATCTGGCCCCAGATGTTGTGGTACAAAATGTTTCGCATTCGGAGCATACGTCCGTCGCTCGGGACGCTCCGACATATAGTCAGTCCGGAGTAGACTGTCAATAAGGCTTCCTCATTCTCATGGTAGCGCACATGACCGCTCTTGGCTACGTGACCTCGGATATCCAGTCAGCTTTGCCAGTCAGAGAATCATCGGCGTCCAGGTCACACCATCCGGTAGCCAGGGACACGAGGCCTGCAGACTCCGGACGTTCGCATAGGAAAGTGTGCGGGAGTCAACGTACACGGAGCTTCCGGCGGCAATGCATCGTAAGACCGCTACTGCACAGGTCTCGGGAACGGACGTGCTTTCCTAAATAGCACAGCTTATCGCAGCATCCCAGCATCAACTGAATCTGTCGCATATTTTTTATCCGACGTTGCTGGGTCGGGACGCTCCGCGGAAGCGGGTACGGACGTCCGAAAATTTCATCCGGTCCGACGGGATACCGAAAGGGATTTGGAGGATTTTGAGCTTTCCCTTTCGGAATAACATATGCTGTTGTGTATGTCATCTGACTTGATCTTCTACAGGTTCTTTCGTCGGACCAGAATGCTGCGATGCCGGATAAGAAACTGATAGCGTCGGTGGACTTAGAAATTTTTGGTTCGGTGCAGGGACATCGTCCCTCAGTTCCGACATAGTCCAATAATGTCACACAAACGTTCGAATTATTGAACGACGCTATATATATTATTATTATATGCTTGCTATAACCAAGCATTTCTGGTTTCTTGTTCGCAAATTTACGGAGATGTCTTTCAAAAGTGTGCCTCTGTCGTCATAGTTAATGAAGAGCTAGCGGCAATAAGTGCTCATGGAATATGTCTATCGCCTAAGAGATCCCTTGTAGGATCGACGGAGTGACATTCGCTAGCTCACCCGGTGTAGCGTACATTCATCGAATGGTTCGGCTGCTGGGTTCGTCCGTTGCGATCTAGGAAGGAGATTTGGGTGATGCGAGCACTATAATTACTTTAGTACTCACCCAGTGACTGCGGATTGAGGACAGATCGGAGGAAGCCTGTTAGTCCGGTTCCTGGCTTGTCCAGGTCCGTCCGGGCTGTGAGCGAGAGAGGTCCCTCTCTCGTCCAACAACATAGGGGACCGCATGTTGTGGTTCAGATATTTTACATTCGGAGCATATGTCTGTCGGTCGGGACGCTCTGTTATATTGACAGTCCGAGAGACTGTCGATAATGCTTCCTCATCCTCACAGCAGGGCACACAACCGCACATTGGCTACGTGACCTCGAGTATCCGATCAGTTTCGTCATTCAGTGATTCCACGGCGAATAGGTCACGCCATCCGGTAGCCAAGGGACACGAGGCCTATACACTCCGTTCGCTCGCATATTGGTAGTATGCACGGGGTAACGATCACGGAGCTTCCAGCGGCAATGCATTGTAGGACTGCTTCTCCTCAGGCCTCAGTGACGGACGTGCTATCCGAGTTAGCACAGTTGTTTCGCAGCATCCCAGCAATCGACAGTTTCTTACTCGAATCAGGAATTATCTGACGGCACTGGGTCGGTGCGGTCCGCGGTTGCATCAGGTACGGACGACCGAACGCTTTATAGGGTCCGACAGGATGGTGAAAGGGATTCGAAAGATTTCGAGTTTTCCCTTTTGTAGCATCAGAAGCTGCCATTCATATCTTCTGGCATTATCTTCCAGTGATTGTTATTTCGGACTACATTGCTGCGATGTTGGATAAGAGACTTATAGCGTCATTGGACATGGAATTTTGGATCGGTTCAGGGACATTGTCCCTGACTTACCGACACAGTCCAATAATGTCATTACAACATGTGTTTTATTTTTCGACGCTATATATGCATATAAGCCTGCTACCAAGCATGATAGTTTAGTTTCTTGTCCGCAATGCTCATTTCTGCCGTTTTATCTATTATACGAATAATTTATTTTGGCAGAGCAGGGCATACCGAGAGTTCATATGCGTCTAGACGGCGTGGTTAAAGACTGGAAATATTCTTTTTCGCCGTCTATGTCTTTTCCAACCACAATGTTGGAAACGACAATGATGTCTAGTAGACTTAACTTAGACGCTTTATCATACGTAATCCACCTTACTGAGGGGTTATCATTACGTCTTCAAGAAAAGATTTACGGGATATTATTCTCAATGTGATTTCTTTTGAGGGCAGTAGTTTGTTCACGTATAACTCCGCCCTTCAGTGGCTGATTGGAGTTGGTTAGACGTGACGCAGCCCTAGCTACATCCACGCGCGTGGATAATAAGGTGAAGAACTCTCTCAGAGTCGCTTCGTTCTCGGAGAATCCTCTCTTCGACGGCAACTTTTCAGCAATCCATGAATTGCTCGATTTACACGTTCTCTTGTCTATCTAGTGTTACAAGAGATTCAGACTGGGGCAAACATTCGGTGGCTGACTCAGAGAGTGCCACTGCAGTTGCCGGATCCGAGTGTTATAGTTATGACGGTTGCCAGTCAAACAGATTGGGATATATTGATCCCAACGGATTCGAAGTGCCAGGGTCTTTGGGTTCCGCAGTCTCTAAGCAAGCAATTATCTTCCGCGGAATAATGTTTTTTAGGCTTGCTTTATGTCATTGCATGAACATTATTCAGAAACGCATGTCCAAATCCTGTCCGTTAATTCGACAGTAGTGGCGTATCTCCGGAACCAGGGAGGCACTCATTCGTTTCCGTTATTCAATTTAATGGAAAGAATCCGTCTGTTGGTTATAGTACACCAAGTTCTGTTTCGGTCCGTCATATTCCGGGTCGTCTGATTGTTTTACCGGACTCCCGTTCACTTATGGGTCGCTTGTTGCCGTCAGAATGGACTCTCAACAAACAAGTATTCAATCAGATTTGCTATCTATGGGAGTGCCCAATGATAATTTATTTACGACACAGCTTGCTAATCAATTGCAGACGTATGTGTTGGCTTGTCCGGATCTCTGAGCTAATGTTGTTAACGCTCTATTGATCTAATAGGACGGAATGATAGGATACGCGTATCCTCCGGCGCTGTTGTTTCAGCAGGTTTTGCTAAGATAAACAACCACAATACATTTCTGTTGATAGCATCTCTGTCTTCACAGAGACCGTGGGTAATTTACTCTGATGCCTACTGTGGGACTTAACGCGAAATCTTCCTCAATGAGAGGATCTTTTTTCGCTGGGTAAATCGTGTCATCTTTATCACAACCCGCAAGGTCGCAACCTTCACGTATTCCGTTGTGTGGTCCGTATTGCTTTGTAAGCATTGTACTGGACGAGCTTTGGACGCGATTTCTTACTATAGGAGATCCTCTTCTTCGCTATTCTATGCAGCTAAAGTGGAGGCTCTTCCGTCGTTGGTGTAGGGATCACTATGTTCATATTGTTGATCCCTCCATACTACTCATTGCAACTTTTTAGTATACTTGTTTGACAAGATCTACTGCAGCCTATTAAGGTTATAGGTTTATGTTACCTCATACCTATGCACTCTATGATAGTTTACAATTGAGTCTTATGTCTCTTTATCTAAGTCAGTTAGTAACTTTTTGATAAATAGACTTAGAATCTTTAGATTAAATTCCTATATGGAATTTAACTTCGGTTCTTATTTAGCTAAGTAATCATTTGAGCCTCTGGATACAGTAGTTTTCAAATTCTGACCTTTTAGACAGTAATTCTGTTGGCTTCTCTTTTACTGAAGAGTCAGTGAGTTTCATGCACTATCGGTGGATGATTTTCACTTTCGTAGTTTCGGAATCACTACTTCCTTTACTATTTAGGTTGGATTTTTGCATAAGAGTTAGGCTCCTGATATCCGGAACCTATTGTTATTAAGGTCCTTCCGTCTTCGTACGGGCATAGGCCTTTACTCTGTCCGGTTAGAGTTTATGTATTTATAAACAGATATCTGTTTATTTCTACGGGCGTAAGCTTCTTCTGTCTTTGATGCCTAATAGAAGGACGTTACGCTCCATTCTATTGCTAATGGATTCAATTAACTATCGGTACTGCTTATGGTATATCATTGACTCAGCAGTTGTGCTTAAGATTTCGTCTCATGAAGTAAGAGTTCTTCTACATCTTGGGCTTACATTAATAGTGTCACTATTATAGATTTTTGAAGGCTGCTCATTGCGCTCAGCCATCCACATTCATGAATTTTTATCTCAGAAATATCGAGTCCATTTCTGGAGGCCTCTATTGTTAGGTCTATTATCTACTGCTCAGAATGTCATTCACTTAACAGTTGCTACTATAGCTAGGTAGGCTGTCTGTTTCGGCAGTGACTCCATTCTGCTGCCCTCTTCGCTCTGGGCTATTTGACCCAGGGCAAGAAAAAGGGGGGGGGGGGGGGGGGGGGGTGGGGGGAGGGTGTTCCCTTGGGTCACCTGTTTTACTATGAAAACAAGGGGATACCTCCTCCGGAGTTAGTAATTCTGAGCTGTTATTGGGATGGTTGTTTAGTGAGAAGTTTATGTTTTAAAAATTCATTCAAGTCTTAGTTTTTAAAGTATAGCTTTTGAATATAGCACGTGTCAACGGACATGAGTATGCAATCCTCAGACACTTTTAAGGAGTATAAGAGTCTCTATTCTCTAGACTTACTTTATTTATTGGCTTACTTTAAAAATTATTAGTATAAAGATTATATTGGATATTAATAGAGTACATGGATGTATGATGCTCAATTTTGGAAGGTGTTGTATCTTTCTAATTTATCATAAATAAGAAAGATACATGTAAGGCCTATTACTTCTTTTTCCCTAGAGGGGATGACTCTATTTTATATTATTGAGCGTATTCCATCTTGCTCTATGTCCTTGGCCCTCCAGCCTTTTTACTATTCAGCTATGTCTGGGTCATTGGTACAGTATAAAAATGTTAAAAAATTTATAGTAATTTCTATATTTTTTATACTTACCAATGACCCAGGCGGGGATGGCCCTCCCAGGAGTTGGAAACTCTTGCCTCCCCGCTGAGTACATAGCGCTTACCAGGCACTGGTTATTAGAATGATTAATGGCACCAATTTTGGAACGTCCTTGACACTGCGCATGCACAGTAGAGGTGAAGTGAGGAGGGCCATTCAGGACATGTTTTCTTTGGTTTTAGATGCAAATTTTGGGGATTGGGGGGCAAAATTTGTGTTTGGCCCTATATTTTAAGAGTTAGCACCAGCTATGTCTGGGTCATTGGTAAGTATAAAAAATATAGAAATTACTATAAATTTTTTTTTCATGGTAATAAATGATAGGATATGTGTATCATTCATTTCATTTGTTTCTGTTGATTTCATTGGGATCATGGGGTCTGTTATTGAACAATTGCCAAAAGCTTCTCCACAAGAGGGTTTTCTTCTTTAAGGGAAGTTTTGTTCTTCATGTCATTCTCCGCTCTCAGTGGCATTATGGAGTATGTCAGACGTGAAAGAGTTTTGTGGTCACTATATTATTGCTGTTTGGACCAGCAATGATTAAGTAATGTGGGTGAGGAGATTTTGGCATACATTCGAATCCCCCCCCCCCCCCTCCCCACACACACACACTTACACTGTCGCGCATATATATTTTAATACATACATATTTTGCTTTTTGGGTCATGTTGGCGCCCTCATAGGCATATATGCAATTTTGTTGCATTTATGGCGGAATGGCGGCCATTTTTGTTGTGTTTTTTAAGCTTTTTTTCTCTATTTTCATGTTACCACCCCTCCCACCAACATGGTTCAAGCTACACTTTGCATATTTGGCACATGGATAGAGGGTTGGGGGGGGGGGGGGGAATGATGCACGTTCAATATTTTTTTTTCAAAATCCAAGATGGCGGCATGGCAGCCATTTTTGTTGTGTTTTTTAAGCTTTTTTCTCTATTTTATGTTACCACCCCTCACTCCAACATGGTTCAAGCTACACTTTTTATATCTGGCACATGGATAGAGGGTTGTAATGGGATGTTGCACGTTCAATATTTTTTTTCCAAAATTCAAGATGGCGCCATGGCGGCCATTTTTGTTGTGTTTTTTTTAAGCTTTTTTCTCTATTTTATGTTATCACCCCTCACTCTAACATGGTTCAAGCTACACTTTTTATATCTGGCACATGGATAGAGGGTTATAATGGGATGTTGCACGCTCAATATTTTTTTTCAAAATCTAACATCTGTCTGTCTGTCCATCTGTCTGTCTGTCTGTTTTTATGTTACCACCTCTCCCTCTAATATGCTTCAAGCTACGCCTTTCATCTTTGGTACATGGATAAATGGTTCTGTGGGGATGATGCACAGTCAATATTTATTTTTCAAAATCCAAGATGGCAGAATGGCGGCCATTTTTGTTGTGTTTTTTAAGCTTTTTTTCTCTATTTTATGTTACCACCCCTCCCTCCAACATGGTTCAAACTACACCTTTCATATATGGTACATGGATAAAGGGTTGTGAGGGGATTATGCACGCTCAATATTTTTTTTTCAAAATCCAAGATGCTTATATACTCTAGTGTCTTCTGTGACAAAAACACCTTATGTCACAAAAGCGCCGTAGGGGACTAATACCACCTCGGTGGTCAAACACCTGTTCATCTTATCTCGCTTTTGTATGTATATGTTATATTTTATTTCAATGATTTTGTCGTACCTGTATATGGCATCTGCAGTGCATATTTTGTAGCGGATAATATTATTTACCAAAATCATTGCTATAGCCTTCCCTTGTGAAGTGGCGTTAAGTACCATTTATTATTCATGAATTAATTTTTGAGTGCCTGATCGATATTTATTTATATCATTTCCGGGTTCTGTTTATTGATTGCAGCGCTCCCCCTATTTCTTTTGAAGATATGTTAAGAAAAAAGGGGTGGGGGGGGGGGGGGGCATTTTGTCCACTTTTCTGTCTTATGGGGTATGAAACTATTAAGGAAGCTGTTTTGTCAGTACTATATTTAACGATCAGCTGCAGTATTATTGTTTGGCGTAGGTTTATGGGCAATTTTCTCTCATTCTCAATATGCCATTCTAATTTTTAGGGCCTAGTCCAGATAGACTTAAAAATTGATTGTTTGTTACATCCTATTTAACATGATTTGATGCTTAGATTTAGGATTTACATAATTGGGATCCATATTAGGATATGTCTCTTCTATTATGGTATTAAGAGACATACATGTAAATTCTAATTTCTTCATTATGGATTGAAGGATTTGATCTATGTTGATCTACTATTTCGGAAGTTCTATGCCTTCCGCCTTTTTACAATTCAGCTAACTCTGGGTCATTGGTTACAGTATAAAAATATGAAAAAATTTATAGTAATTTATATATTTTTTATACTTACCAATGACCCAGACGGGAATGGCCCTCCCATGAGTGGGCAGTACTGGGCACTTATACCTCCCCGCTGAATTATTATAATCTTTTTTTACAAAGAATGATTTATTGGTGCCAGATTCAGTGACTTCCTGGTGTCTGCGCATGAGCGGAGGGTAAAATGTATGGAGGGCCAGTTAGGACTTCTAATTTATGGTTTTGCATGCAAATTTTGGGGATTGGGGAGCAAAATTTGTGTTTGGCCCTAGATATTTTTGGGTTAGCACCAGCTAAGTCTGGGTCATTGGTAAGTATAACAAATATATAAATTACTATAATTTTTTTCATATTACGCAGATCACCTTTAAGAGCTGTGACGCTACGTCTCTAGGAATTGGAGGACGTTTGTATCTCATTTAGAGTACTTTCCAGGGCTATATATTTATCACGTATAACTCTGTCTTAACAAGTTGCTAATTTGGAGTTAAACAGACAGACGTGACAGAGCCCTTGCGTCGTCATCCTTAATAGATGACAAGGTGAAAAACTCTCTTAAGAGTCGCTCCGGTTTCCGGACGCTAAGTTTTTGACGATTTTCTTTCATTGGTTTATGAACAAGCTACAAAGAAAGCATCAATACTGTGCTCCTTATTTCGACATATATTCGACACGCATTAGCAGAAAGGAGTAAGGGAGGATGTCCTGGACAGAAGGTCGCCTATAAGGACTCCCCTTGAGGGTATAGTTTACTCTCCTATAATTACTCTAGGGATCGTCATACAGCGACTCGAATACGGGTTTACGTCTGATCGAGACTTCCGGTCAGACTCTCCTAAACTGCTGGGTCGAGGCTCTTCGCGAATGAGATGCAGTTCCTCCTTCCATAGGCCTCGCAGGTGCTACAGATGTGAGTTAGGACCTCTGTTGTTTTGCGGTTCACGGATGGTTATCAAGATGAGCATCAATCTGAATAACTGTAGACTGAGACTAGTAGTTCAGAAGTGTGGTTTCGGAAGGCCTGCGGTTATCTTTCCGAGAGAACCACAACTAATTTAGTGTCTGATGGACAATGCTTCCATGTAATCCTTGCATAAGAGTCTCTCCAATCGGAGGTAAAGGTTCTCTTGACAATGATGTTAATAGAGGTCGCTGAGAATCAAGATTCTCTGGAATTCTGAAGCCAATTGCTGCTCGTACCGAAGCCTAAGAGCTCGTTCCGACAGATAATAGACTGGAGCTTGTTAACAAGTTTATCAAAGCTCTAAAAGTTTATTTATGATTATCATTTAGTCGGTTAAAATGAGTGTTCGAGTGATTGACTATGCTATAAGCATAGATCTAAGGATAGCTTTGGTCTGGAGATAGCGCCCTGCGCTGTCACTCAAATATTAACTTGGTAATGTCTCATAACAATCTGGTTCGTCTGCCATATCCAAAACGAATTAGTTTTATGCGACTGATGGAGATGTGCTGAGCAGCTACACATCTTGTTGAGATGGGTCGCTTATGCACACATTCCCTCCAGTTATTCTTACACAGAACTGGAGTGTGACAACACATTCGCTCAGGACCAGTGTTGTTTTAACACATATAGTGAACAAAAAGGACCATATTGAGGCAGATTTTCAGTGGTTAACTCATTAGTTCCGCTGCAACTGCCAGATCCGGCTTCCACGATTATGACAGGTATGAGTCTATAGTTTGGGGCATGGCCCTGAGTCCCACAGACTATAATTGCAGGGGTCTGAGACCCTCGGTTCCTGTAGAAACACATAATCATCAAGAATGATGTCAATATTGTTGCGCTATATCAGTACGTTCATGCTTGTTCAGACTCAATAGTGGTAGCGTACATCAGGAACCAGGGCGGCACCCATTCACTGTTGTTATAATACCTAACGGAGAATCATTTTCGTGTCTCTCTATCCATCATATACCGGGTCGTCTGAACGTACTAGCATACTCGCTCCTCAGAAAGGTCGCTTGTTAGCTCACCTGAGCGAAGCTCAAGGGGAGCTTAACTAATCACTTTCTGTCCGTCGTCCGGCGTCCGGCGTCCGGCGTCCGTCGTCCGTCGTCGTCCGTCCGGCGTTAACTTTACATTATCGACTTCTCCTCCTAAACCACTAGCCCAATTTTATTCAAATGTTGGCTAAATGTTTATTACCTAATGCCAATTCAGATTTGTTCAAATGAAGTTGCCCCTCCTCCTGGGTGGTACCACACCCCCAAGGGGCACCAAAATCTTTGTAAATCTTCTTCTCATGAACCAGCAGTAGCAGAGACTTGATATTTGGTGTGCAGCTTCCTTTTGAGGTGTAGACTCAGATTTGTTCAAGAGAAGTTTGTGGGGCTATACTTGACGTTGTTATGAGAGGGGCAAAATTTTTTGCCCCGCCCAAAATTTCTATTTTCCAAACCGAGAGGCTGATTTGAACCAAATTTTATGTGAGGGCTTATTGGGTCATGAGTACTTGATTTATGCAAAAAAAAATTTTCCCGCAGCCCCGTGGGAACCGCAGGAGCTAAAAATAGAAAAAATTTAAAACGCCCATATCTCCAAAACTGCACGGCACTGGAAATTTTTATTTGGTGTGCAGCTTCCTTAGGACCAACAGAAAGGATTGGTAAAAAAAAATTGCCATCGGTTTTATCATAGGGTACAGTTTCAGGACTTTGAAAAAGTGCTGAGTCAGCACTTTTTAACACTGTAGGCAATGGGAAAAACATTAAAAAATCTTCTTCTCCAGATCCAGCAGGCAGAATCTTTTGATATTTGGTATGCAACATTGTAGGGTGGATCTGATTCAAGTTTGTTCAAATCGGCCCCCTGGGTTCATATTTGGGCTCAGTATAGGAGCCCGATTTCGAACTTAGTGCATTTCAGGCAAATTTCTTAAAAAATCTTCTTCTCCAGATCCAGCAGGCAGAATCTTTTGATATTTGGTATGCAACATTGTGGGGTGGATCTGATTCAAGTTTGTTCAAATCGGCCCCCTGGGTTTATATTTGGGTTCAGTATAGGAGCCCAAATTTGAACTTACTGCATTTCAGGCAAATTTCTTTGAAAATCTTCTTCTCCAGATCCAGCAGGCAGAATCTTTTGATATTTGGTATGCAACATTGTAGGGTGGATCTGATTCAAGTTTGTTCAAATCGGCTCCCTAGATTCATATTTGGGCTCACTATAGGAGCTTGAATTCGAATTTAGTGCATTTCAGGCAAATTTCTTCAAAAATCTTCTTCTCCAGATCCAGCAGGCAGAATCTTTTGATATTTGGTATGCAATGTTGCGGGGTAGATCTGATTCAAGTTTGTTCAAATCGGCCCCCTGGATACATATTTGGGCTTACTATAGAAGCCCGAATTCGAACTTAGTGCATTTCAGGCAAATTTCTTAAAAAATCTTCTTCTCCAGATCCAGCAGGCAGAATGTTTTCATATTTGGTAAGCAACATTGTGGGGTGGATCTGATTCAAGATTGTTCAAATCGGCCCCCTGGGTTAATATTTGGGCTCAGTATAGGAGTCCGATTTCGAACTTAGTGCATTTCAGGCAAATTTCTTAAAAAATCTTCTTCTCCAGATCCAGCAGGCAGAATCTTTTGATATTTGGTATGCAACATTGTAGGGTGGATCTGATTCAAGTTTGTTCAAATCGGCCCCCTGGGTTCATATTTGGGTTCAGTATAGGAGCCCAAATTTGAACTTACTGCATTTCAGGCAAATTTCTTTGAAAATCTTCTTCTCCAGATCCAGCAGGCAGAATCTTTTGATATTTGGTATGCAACATTGTAGGGTGGATCTGATTCAAGTTTGTTCAAATCGGCTCCCTAGATTCATATTTGGGCTCACTATAGGAGCTTGAATTCGAATTTAGTGCATTTCAGGCAAATTTCTTCAAAAATCTTCTTCTCCAGATCCAGCAGGCAGAATCTTTTGATATTTGGTATGCAATGTTGCGGGGTAGATCTGATTCAAGTTTGTTCAAATCGGCCCCCTGGATACATATTTGGGCTTACTATAGAAGCCCGAATTCGAACTTAGTGCATTTCAGGCAAATTTCTTAAAAAATCTTCTTCTCCAGATCCAGCAGGCAGAATGTTTTCATATTTGGTAAGCAACATTGTGGGGTGGATCTGATTCAAGATTGTTCAAATCGGCCCCCTGGGTTAATATTTGGGCTCAGTATAGGAGCCCGATTTCGAACTTAGTGCATTTCAGGCAAATTTCTTAAAAAATCTTCTTCTCCAGATCCAGCAGGCAGAATCTTTTGATATTTGGTATGCAACATTGTAGGGTGGATCTGATTCAAGTTTGTTCAAATCGGCCCCCTGGGTTCATATTTGGGCTCAGTATAGGAGCCCGATTTCGAACTTAGTGCATTTAGGCAAATTTCTTAAAAAATCTTCTTCTCCAGATCCAGAAGGCAGAATCTTTTGATATTTGGTATGCAACATTGTGGGGTGGATCTGATTCAAGTTTGTTCAAATCGGCTTCCTAGATTCATATTTAGGCTCACTATAGAAGCTCGAATTTGAACTTAGTGCATTTCATGCAAATTTCTTAAAAAATCTTCTTCTCCAGATCCAGCAGGCAGAATCTTTTCATATTTGGTAAGCAACATTGTGGGGTGGATCTGATTCAAGTTTGTTCAAATCGGCCCCCTGGGTTTATATTTGGGCTCAGTATAGGAGCCCAAATTTGAACTTAGTGCATTTCAAGCAAATTTATTAAAAAATCTTCTTCTCCAGATCCAGCAGGCAGAATCTTTTGATATTTGGTATGCAACATTGTGGGGTGGATCTGATTCAAGTTTGTTCAAATCGGCTTCCTAGATTCATATTTAGGCTCACTATAGAAGCTCGAATTCGAACTTAGTGCATTTCAGGCAAATTTCTTAAAAAATCATCTTCTCCAGATCCAGCAGGCAGAATCTTTTGATATTTGGTATGCAACATTGCGGGGTGGATCTGATTCAAGTTTGTTCAAATCGGCCCCCTGGATTCATATTTGGGCTCACTATAGAAGCTCGAATTCAAACTTAGTGCATTTCGGGCAAATTTCTTCAAAAATCTTCTTCTCCAGATCCAGCAGGCAGAATCTTTTGATATTTGGTATGCAACATTGCGGGGTGGATCTGATTCAAGTTTGTTCAAATCGGCCCCCTGGATTCATATTTGGGCTTAATATAGAAGCCCAAATTCGCACTTAGTGCATTTCAGGCAAATTTCTTCAAAAATCTTCTTCTCCAGATCCAGCAGGCAGAATCTTTTGATATTTGGTATGCAACATTGCGGGGTGGATCTGATTCAAGTTTGTTCAAATCGGCCCCCTGGATTCATATTTGGGCTTAATATAGAAGCCCGAATTCGCACTTAGTGCATTTCGGGCAAATTTATTAAAAAATCTTCTTCTCCATATCCAGCAGGCAGAATCTTTTGATATTTGGTATGCAACATTGTGGGGTGGATCTGATTCAAGTTTGTTCAAATCGGCTTCCTAGTTTCATATTTGGGCTCACTATAGAAGCTCGAATTCGAACTTAGTGCATTTCAGGCAAATTTCTTAAAAAATCTTCTTCTCCAGATCCAGCTTCAGAATCTTTTCATATTTGGTAAGCAACATTGTGGGGTGGATCTGATTCAAGTTTGTTCAAATCGGCCCCCTGGGTTTATATTTGGGCTCCGTATAGGAGCCCAAATTTTAACTTAGTGCGTTTCAGGCATATTTCTTAAAAAATCTTCTTCTCCAGATCCAGCAGGCAGAATCTTTAGATATTTGGTATGCAACATTGTAGGGTGGATCTGATTGTGATTCATGAACGTATTTATTTGTAAAGTTGATAGAATCTTAGACAAAATTTGCAGAAAAGATCAACTATAGAAGGGGTGGTATCCAGGGTGAACCGTTTACCCAAATCTAGCAGTACTAATGCATTATTCACACAAATCTTCGTTCAAATTTTATGACCCCTCATTGGAACACACGCATTCAGCTCATTCCAACAAAGGTCATATGCCATGTTTTCGAGACAAAGGAATAAAAATTTTAGTTATTCATGAAATTTTTAGGCAACTGTTGTCTGTTATTCACATTGCTTCATGAAATTTCAGTACTTTTAGAAGTTACCTCAGTAATCAAGGGTTAATTCCCCTTAATTAAATGTCGCCTCTAAAAAACAACCACTTTGCATATCTTACCTTTTTACCAGCATAACTGCCAAAACTTGTCAGCATTCTTCGCAAAAATCGCTATTCAAATTTTAATTTTTGTCTCTTAAACATACATGTACTTATCGCTTGTAAATACCCCATTGGAATGAGCTTTTTGAGCTCATTCCAATGAGAGGTCGCACACCATGCTTTTTGAGTCAAAAAAGCAATTTTTTTTAGTTATTCCAGAATTTCGTACGTAAAACACAGCTTTATGACTTCACATTAAAATGAGCTCTCTAAGCTTGTTCCAATCAACATTCACGCACTATGTCTTTCACACAAAAAATAAAATTTTCCATTTCTTCAGGAATTTTGTTTGCAAGAACACTCTTACCCCCCCCCCCCCCCCCCCCCACAAACACACACACACAAACACACACACACACACACAAACACAGACACACACACCTAAAAGTTCGTCAGCAAAAAAACAGTTACTTCAGTTTTTAAATGCATTATAGGAACAACTTGCCTAATCAAATTTAAATACTTTTGCATCATTCTGTATCTAGAACAAACCATTTACCATATCTTTACGCAAAATTCTCCAGCATCATTCACAAAAAACACCATTATTTATATATTCACATTTCTGTCTCAAAAATATACCTGATCTTCCCATACCCCTATTGGAATAAGCTGTTTGAGCTTGTTCCAATGATGATAAAAAAAAATAAAATTTGTGAAAATTTTTGTTTTCTTGCATGCAAATATATACATGTAGCACATGGAAGATATCCACAGTTGGGGAGAGATGTCCAAGGCTATCTCTTCACATTCCTTGTTTGTGCTTCATGCTAAACCAGTTTGTCTGCAGAGATAAATTTGCTTTATTAAAAATCATTGGAGATTGGCCACACACCAATGATTTTAAATAAAACTAATTTTAGGTAACAAATGTTGAACTTCAAACAAAATCTATCACTCAACCAGTTAATGTTGATGAGGCATGACATGGTGAAGGTGACCTAAAATACTTCTTAGAGTCACTTTGTCAGGTGAGCGATTAAGGCCACGTGGGGCCTCTTGTTTCATATGTATGGACGCTCAACATGCGTTTATTTGTACAGTTTTCCTACCAGTGGGATAACCCCATGATTCTTTAGTTTGCGATGCACCGGAACAATTGTTAACATCATTTATGTCGCCATGTCCAGATTATTGAGTGCAGACAGTAGATGGTCTGCAAATTCATGCGGAGGAATATTAGGATATGCGTATCCTCCTATTCATTTGATTCAATAGCTTATGTTTAAGTTTAATGAGTGAATCCTACTGGTAGCGCCTCTGTTGTCACACGAATCTTAGATCAATATTCTCAAGTGTTTCCTTATGTGACGCTCCCCAGAAGCTTTCTCCCAGTGAGGGTCTTCTTTCAGGGGATGTTTTATTCTTCACGTTCCTCTCCGTCCATAGTGGCATATGGAGTCGGTTAGACGTGAGCGAACCATTTCGGTTCCTATATTTTTAGCTCACCTGAGCAAAGCTCAGTGGGAGCTTTACTGATCACATTCTGTCTGTCGTTCGTCGTCCGTCGTCATCTGGCGTTAACTTTACTTTATCGACTTCTCCTTCAAAACCACTAGCCCAATTTTATTCAAATGTTGGGTAAATGTTTATTATCTAATGCTAATTCAGATTTGTCCAAATGAAGTTGCCCCTCCTACTGGGTGGTGCCATTCCCCCAAGGGGTACCAAAATCTTTGGAAATCTTCTTCTGATGAACCAGCAATAGCAGAGACTTGATATGTGGTATGCAGCTTCCTTTTAAGGTGTAGACTCAGATTTGTTCAAGAGAAGTTTGATGGGCTATATTTGGTGTCGTTATGGGAGGGGCAAAATTTTTGGCCCCGCCCAAAATTTCTATTTTTCCAAACAGAGAGGCTGATTTGACCAAATTTTATGTGATGGCTTATTGGGTCATAAGTACCTAACTTATGCCAAATGTTTTTTTCCCGTAGCCCCGTGGGAACTGCAGGAGCTAAAAATAGAAAAAAATTAAAATGCCCATATCTCCAAAAACTGCACGGCACTGAGAATTTTTATTTGGTGTGAAGCTTCCTCAGGACCAACAGAAAGGATTGGTTAAAAAAAATTGCCATCGGTTTTATCATAGGGTATAGTTTCGGGACTTTGAAAAAGTGCTGAGTTAGCACTTTTTAACACTGTAGGCAATGGGAAAAACATTAAAAAATCTTCTTCTCCAGATCCATATTTGGACTTAGTATAGGAGCCCGAATTCGAACTTAGTGCATTTCAGGCAGATTTCTTAAAAAATCTTCTTCTCCAGATCCAGCAGGCAGAATCTTGATATTTGGTATGCAACATTGTGGGGTAGATCTGATTCAAGTTTGTTCAAATCGGCCCCCTGGATTCATATTTGGGCTCACTATAGAGGCTTGAATTCGAACTTAGTGCATTTCAGGCAAATTTCTTTAAAAATCTTCTCCAGATTCAGCAGGCAGAATCTTTTGATATTTGCTACACAACATTGTGGGGTGGATCTGATTCAAGCATGTTCAAATCGGCCCCCTGGATTATATTTGGGCTCACTTTAGAAGCCCGAATTTGAACTTAGTGCATTTCAGGCAAATTTCTTAAAAAATCTTCTCCAGATCCAACAGGCAGAATCTTTTGATATTTGGTATGCAACATTGTGGGGTGTATCTGATTCAGGTTTGTTCAAATAGGCCCCCCTGGGTTCATATTTGGGCTCAGTATAGGAGCCCAGATTTGAACTTAGTGCATTTCAGGCAAATTTCTTTGAAAATCTTCTAAAGTAGGCAGCAGTTGGTAGTTGTATTGAACCGACGGTAATCATGTTTTGTTGCGGTCGGCAGTTTCAAAGCGACATTGTGTGTGGGGCATATGTTTTTCAGTGATTATCGGTTAACTCACATGAGCATGTTAGTTTTACTACTCCTTTTGTGAAGAGTACCTCTTTGGCGGTATGCTTTGCACCTATACTTGAAACGGGATGCTACCTGTATTGTACAAACATATACGGCTATATAATGGGCCAGTGTGTCCAAAATGTCAGAAACAATAGAGTTTATAGCTAATGGTAGAGGAGGGGAGACCCTTTCAGACCTGTTAACTCTCCCAGTTTCACTGTGAGTCTCCCGGTTTGAGGCACCAACTCACGCTTTCACGGTCACATCCTATTTTCTCCCGATTTGACACTTTTCAAAACAGTTGTCCTGAAATCCATCACATTTTACTGTTTACAAATTTATGAAATCTCGGACACGCGAGATTACAAACATTTGTGTGAATGTGTTCAGTGACGTCAGATTCGTCTGTGATTGACTCCGGTCCTCCTAAACACCGGAATTACCCAGAATACCCGGAATTACCTGTTTCATGTCATATTTTTCACTCTTTGCTTCTTATTTTAAATATTTAATCACAGAGTTGTGAAACTGTTCTCATAAAGTATCCAGAGATGTTCTGTGTTGCCATTCCCCTTATCATTCACCCAACTACGAACTGATTTGTGGTGTCAGAATTCACTGGTTCACAGCATCAACACGCCGTTGACCATTAGCATCACCCAACTGGCTTATCGTCACTGTCTTTGTTGGCAAACCTTCCAAAATACAGTATAAGTTTATTTTATATGTATGCAATGCCATCTATGAGAGGAGTGTGATAAACACAATGGTCATCGATTTTTTTTTTCGATTCCGATTAATTCCGGTGTTTAGGGGGACCCATCTGTTTCTGCAAAATTCTGCATCTTTCAATGGCGTGTCTTGTGTTCTATTTTGAAAATTAAACAAGTTGTCAAGTTGGTCACAATATATAAATTTATGACGCAGAATACTTGTTGGAAACGATAATTTATCAAAGATACACATTTACTTGACACAATATAAATAAATTGTGTTTGATGGTAAAACAGAATGCCAGTTATGCGCGATTGAAGTGTGAAGTATATACCGCAAACATTAGATTTTCAGTCAGTTTTAAAAAATTTTAAATATCATTTGCCGATGAAATATTGACTGAAATGTATCATGGTAATTGTGAATAAATTGGAAAAAAATATACATTTACGATTTTATAAGGTAAGTTGAGTTTGGAATCGCATTCTTTGTGAAATAAATCACTGAAGTTGTAATTTACATGAATAAATGACATGAACGAAGAAGGAATGCTTGTGTTGGTTCTTGAACGTTTTGGTTCTGGGACGTTTCGGCCCAAGATGTTTCAGCCTCCATGTATTGAAGCACCAGGATGGGCTTGCATGAGCAAGGAAAAATGGCCGAACTGAGGGGGGAGCTGGGGGTGGGGGGTGGTGTTGGTTGGTACAAAGTCTAGGTAGGTATGCACTCACATTTGTGTGTGTGTCGGGGGGGGGGGGGGGGGGGGCATTGTCCCTGGAGGGGGGCTTGGACCACATATATCCATATTTGTATGCTTTTACTGACAAATACCATTAAAAGTGTTAAATTAAATCATTAAAATGAAATATAATGCATTTGGGTTGGGGGGGGGGGGGTGCACGGGTGAGACTGTGGGAGGCACAACAAGGAAAATATTGATGCATTGGCCACGCGCAAAAATCTCACTGACAAGCATCCAAATCTCAAACTGAGAGCTCATCAAAATCTCACTGACAGTCACCTTCAGAGGTTAACAGGTCTGGACCCTTTGCTTAGATGGTTAAATGTACACAAAAAAGAATAAAAAAAAGTCTGGTAACCGTTGGGAGTGTTTGCAGAGAAGAGGGCTCCAATGCAATGGGGCACTTACAAATAATTTAGGTAAAGAAGAAGTACTGTCACAAAAAGAACACAGTCATCCAGCAAGCACAGATAAAATGGCTGCATTCAAACTTTGAATGAAGATTGAAGACAATTCGACATCTGTAAGGTCAAAAACATCTCAGATCTTGGCAGATTCTGTAGCAGGGGCACCCATCAGCATGCAGGCAGAGTTGGACAGGCACGAAAGTGTCAAAAGATTTATTCGACGACAAAAACGTGCTGCACTTCTGAAGAACCGGCAATGTTGAGTGGATTAACTATTGAGGGTGAATAGGCAAAAACCTCAGATGGAGACAACAATTTTCTCATTTCTGACAGTGGGTCTGGTGCTCAGCACAGGGTAGTTGTATTTGCAACAGACGAAACTCTAAAACATTGGGCTGATAGTGATGTTATTTTCCTATTTTGTTTAATTTTGTTCTTGCAACTAACTTCCTGCTTGTTTGCAGTAAATGGTAATAAAATAATGAAAAATATTCAGGCTTTTTGTTTTTTCCTAAAATGGTTATCCTTTGGGGCAGTTATCCAGGGAAGGGGGGTTCATGTTAAGATTTGCTATAAATTAGAGGGAGGGGGTTCATGTGCGGGTGGCAAATGTCTTGGGGGGGAGGGGGGGGGGGAAATGTGTGTCTGGGCACTGAGGGGGGTGGGGGTGGGGGGCTCATGTCCAGAATTGCTATAACGAGGGGGGGGGGGGGCTCATGTCAAATGTCCTGGGGGGGGGGGGGGGGGAGGCAATGTCCGGGCACCATATTTGCTTTCTAGCAATATTTTCAAATGAGTTGTTTCTATATTAATTTACAGTTATACCTTGAAAAGTCTGTTTTTTGTGTCGGTCAAGTTTTGTTCTAATAGAAAATAATTTCAGTCCAACTTTAAGTAAAAATAAGCTTACCAGGGTGTTTTAGTTTGCTTAATCCTCTTTGATTTTGTCACACTTCAGCAAATAATAGACATAAACTAAGTTTGTTTTTTTAACAATAATCTTAAAATTTTCAATTAATTTTCTTAATTGATTTTAATACTCTAAAATTTAAAAATTAATTTTCTGGTCTCTCATGACAGGTGGTCTCTCACGACAGGTGGTCTCTCATGACACTGATCTCTCAAGACAGGTTTTACTGTACTCATACTTTTATGTGGAAAATTTTTTTTTTTAGCAGTGAAAATTTTCCCATAGTACTGTTTCAAATTTAACAAACTATATCTTGTTTGACAGAGCTCACAGAGCTCTGTCAAACAAGATATAGTTGGTCAAATTTTTATCTTACAAGTGCAGAATAGTGAAGAAATTTCCAGGTGTTAAAAAGGGAGTGATGAGGCAGCTTTTCAGTGACAAGGGAGATGCCTGAGAACCCAGTATTTTTAGCTCACCTGACTGCAAGTCAGTGGGAGCTATTGCCATCCCTTTTGTCCGGTGTCCGTTGTCCGTCGGCCGTCATCCATGAACTTTTTGCAAACTAGACATCTTCTTCACAACCACTAGGCCCAAATTCAAACATAAATTGCACAGACCATCTATGGAGTATACCCTTTCTATTTTGTTTAAATGAAGCAGCTGCCATATTCGGGCTCTGGTTTATGCCCCAAAAGCTTAAAAAACTTTAAAAATAATCTTCTCATGAACCACCAGAGGGAATGCCTTGATATTTGGTATGGAACATCCTTTGGTGTAGAAGATTAAAGTTTATTCAAGGGAAGTTGATAGGTCAATATCTGGGCTCTCTATGAGGGTATATACATTTTGGGCTCTGCCCAAAATTTCTATTTCAAGAACCAGTGGGCCAATTTCAACCAAATTTGGCCTGTAGTATAAGTGGGTCCTAAGTAATTGATTGATGCTCCCTCCCCAAATTTTCACAGCCAAGTGGCAACCCCAAAGGCTAAAAACAGAAAAAAATTCAAAAGTCCATATATCCCAAACCACAATGAACAGAGAACTCTTATTTGTTATGATGCATCCTTAGGACCGTTAGAAGGGATTGGTTAGAAAAATTGCCACCGGTTCAGTCAGGGTGCCCGGTAGATGGTTTTGAAAAAAATGATGAGTCAGCATTTTTGCAGTAGTTTATCCTGGATAAATTTTCATTCACTGAGATTCTTGTTCGACAGGTAGAATAACATATTGTTCTTAAAATAACAAATTGCACATTGTAATCTGTCATTTTAATGGGGAAATTGTTAGAAAATTTCTGACTTGAGCGTGTTTTCCTAAGATTTTATTTCATGCTGAACCAATTAAATTCTGGAAACATTTATCTGATTCCTGTACGTCACTTGGCAATCACACATCACATCTCACACTTCTGACTTCAGAGCGTGCACACCTAATTAGCCATGAATTACCTGCCGAATCCAATTTAGGACACTTTGATGGTGCTGGATGCTAGCTCACTTCTTAACTGGGATGTCCATGTTGAGAGTGGCTGCATCCAGCTCACCATGATGTACACGATAAAACCTACCTCTGGGAGTGGTAGCACCTTTTGCGGGCCTGCTCGCACTGGTGGTCCACACCAGAGGAAGGGTAAGGGATTGAGTACACGAACCACCACTGAAACAACAAAGGCCAGCAGAGCAGAGATAAAGAAACAGAGAATGAAGAAATGGTCGTCAACCTAATGCCAAGACACCAGGTGAATGGATGCATGGCTCAAAAGGAAAAGGACTGAGGCCGGGAATCAGGAGATGGAAAAGGTGATAACTGTCAACTCACCTCCAAGACCTGTATCACCAATCCCAAGCCGTACCTCTTCACCAAAGAGGTTGGAGGGAGAAGAGAAGCAGGAAGTGGAGGCAGAGGAGATGGAAGTCACCCAATTTGTACCTGACTCTCCTATCAACCTCAACCAATCGGGCCTCAAATCCAGTTCAACCTCGAAGTCCGAGCATGAAACCGCAAATGAAGGAGATACTAGCTTGGGAGCCTACATTGAAATCCTAGATGGACGTGCCATTGAGCGCTTCAGCAAACTCAAGCTGGAGTTTGACAGAACTGGGGATGATTATTTGGAATACCTAAAATCAACCCAGAAGGAATTGGCGAAGGAAACCGATGTCCTCATCAACAAACCAGGACACCTGGAAGCAGCAAGGATCCGCGACCTGTTCTTCCACAGATGGCAAAAACGTGGAAACAACAGCTGCCAAGCCTTCTCCTTCCCAGCCACCTCCTTCCAAGAAGAAGAAGAAGCACAAATGGAACAAACGCCACTAAACCCCAAACACTTTCCTCCTTTGACGCGCCCAGACATACTGCCAAAACTTATCCTACAGTTAAAGAGGGTCAAAAGAGGCTTGCCCCACACCGTCCCTGCACACCTTTGGCACGCAAAAACCATTTGATTTGATTCCTGTATGCATATCTTTAATTTAACCCTCTCAAGACTGCAATGTGGGTTCCAAAGATTTTATTGATGCCATGAACAAACCCTTTCAATGCTGTATATGGTTCCTTGGAAAAAAAATTGATCTGATTCCTGTGTGAATATCTTTAATTTAACCCTCTCATGACTTCTCAGTGTGTTTTCCAAAGATTTTAATTCATGATGAACCCTTTCACTTTGCACATATGTTTTTTTCTGGTTTCTTGGAAACATTTATCTGATTCCTGTATGCATATCTGTAATTTAACCCTCTAAAGACTTCAGTGTGGGTTCCAGAAATTTTATTGATGCCATGATCAAATACTTTCAATGCTTTGCACATATATGGTTTTTCTGGTTTCTTGGAAACATTTATCTGATTCCTGTATGGATGTCTTTAATTTAACCCTCTCAAGACTTCAGTATGGCTTTCAAAGATTTTATTGATGCCTCGATCAAACCTTTTCAATGTGGTGCACACAGGTTTTTTTTTATGGTTTCTTGGAAAAAATGTCTCTAATTCCTGTATAAATATCTTTAATTTCACCCTCTCAAGGCTTCAATGTTGGTTCCAAAGATTTTATTAGTCCCCTACCGGTTTGGAACTTACTTCAGTGATGCAGATTCATTTTTTTTCAAAAAAATGTTGTAAGTCAAAATTTGGGCTCCCAAATTTTGGGCTACACTCAATATTTTTATTTCTGGATTCAGTGGGCAGATGTGAACCATATTTGTCATGTAGCATATAACTGGGTCATAAGTATTTCATTTATGCCTGATTTTTTTTTCTTTTGCGAAGGGGGTGGGGGGGGGGGGGGGTAGAGAAAACCACATTAGTTGAAACAAAACAAAAATTCACAGAACAGAGCTTGCTAGAAAGCTTTCCTAGGACCAGCAGAAATGAATGGCCAAAAAAGTTGCTTTTTAGTTGTGTCATAGCAAATAAAAAAAAAATTGCTCTTGCTACCAATCACTTACTGATACACTCATCTCTTTTGCTAACTTGAGCCAGGTGAGCGTTTTAGGCTCACTTGAGCCTCTGGTTTTTAATGGCCTTACTGTGACGTGGTGCATGGACACAGTGGTCTCTCAAGACAGGTGGTCTCTCATGACAGTGGTCTCTCAAGACAGGTTTTACTGTACTCACACTTTTATGTGGAAAAACTTTTTTTTTAGCAGTGAAAATTTTCCCATATTAATGTTTCAAATTCAAGGAGCTCTGTCAAACAAGATATAGTTGGTCAAATTTTTATCATACAAGTGCAAAATACCTAAGAAATGTTCAGGTATTAAAAAGGAGTGATGAGGCAGCGTTTCAGTGACAAGGAAGGTGCCTGAGAACCCAGTATTTGTTTTTAATAGCCTTACTGTGACACTGAGACTTGTATACAGGTTTTTGACACAAACATGTTTAATAGCCCAGCCTAATAATATTTTGAATTTGGTTTTACTTCCCCCTCTTTAGCCAGTCCATCCATATATTTTCTTGAGAATTGCATCTGGTGTGCAGTGATATTGCTAGTTTAATTAAACTTAAATCAAGAACAAAACTTTTATATTACAGTTCATTGGAGAATTCATGTAGAGATAATAGTTTTTTTTAGAATTTAATGAAATTCTTGGATTTGGGTTTGAACATTTGTATGATAAAGGTATTATCAGCCATTCGTTTTTTTCACAAAACAAGAATTGTGGAACCCCTTAAAATTTGCAGTTGTGAATTCTTTTTCCAATGTAAGAGGTTGTTACATACTTAACATCAGCATTTGTTCTCTTCATGTAAATTTATGAATTTTTATTCTACAACCAATGGCTCAGACTTAGCTGGTGCAAACTTGATAAAATCCAGGGCCAAACACAAATGTTGACCCCCCCCAATCTCCCAAATTTGCATACAAAATGGAAAAAATTAAAGTCCTATCTGGTCCTCCATGCTTTTGTTTACTGCACATGTGCGGTAACCAGGAAGCTACTGGAATTGGCGCAAAGCATTATTCTTTGTTTGGCCCTAAGTCAGTAAACAATGAGCTGCCATCTGTGCTTTAAATCTCCTTTTTTGAGGATGACAGAATCAATGAAAGAATTGGTGGATTCAAGAATATAAATGGATGATGGAAGTGAACAATGGTGGTTTGAGACATTCAGGGCTGTAACTTTACAATAATTATAAAAATTATTTCATGTTTCCCATTTTCGGGACATGCGCCTGACGTCATCATCCTTGCTTATGATTTCCCTACTGTTTGTTAAGTGTTCCTTCCCTATCCTTCCATGAACCCTCCTGTTAAACTCCTAAGCTTTTTGGCTGTTTTTATTGAATTTTTTTATTAAATTTCTTGAGAGTTTAACGTGTATTACAGAATGATTATTCTGTTTATCCCCATGGTTACGTCCTCACCCTAGGGGTGTTGGGTCATTTTGGTATTACATCTTCTATCTGATGTATCGTTTTTTCTTTGTATGAAGATCTAGCTTTGCATCTGGTAGCATTTAAATCGGTTACTGACTTTGGGCCTTTTTGTGTGCCTTTTGTCTTGTTTCCATTTTTTGGGGTTTTCTTTCTCTTGACGTTGTTTACATTTGGCAACGCCCTTACCATGTAGTATTCAGTATTATAATACTTTAGAATTATTGTAGGATACATTCATTTTGATTCCGGTAGTGTAGCTAAAAAAAATTGGCGTTTGTCCACACTTGGACTCTACCGGGATGCCCTTGGGCTCATGATGTTCCCTTAGCGAACTTAGGCATTTTAAAAAAAAAAAATTCAAAATTTTTTTTATAATTGTTTCGAAATTAATTTCATTGCTATTTTCATGTATCCTTATCATGTATTTTTGTTGTTGAATTTGTAGGAGTGCTATCGACTCGGTTATTTGATTGTAATTAATTATGAAAGCTTACTGCTCTAAATGCAAGGCGAGAAAGTCTTCCTCGGATTTACATGCTTGTTGTCTTGCCTGTAGTCGATGCACTCCTACAGATTCTTGTCCTACTTGTGTACACTGGGATGCCAGATGTTGGAGACGGGTGTGTCGTGGTACGTCGTCAGCGGTGAAGTTCCGATGCCGGAACTGTCACCGCAGGATAATTTGAGTTTTTCAGTTTCTTTTTCAGAGGAACAAGAACATGGTGATGGTATTGCGACACCCATCCAAAGTGTGCTGCCGTGGTCATGCTCTGATGAGCAAACAGAATTGGGTGCTAAGGTGCTCCTAAATATTAACAAGGAATAAGGCCTCTTATTCCAGCAGGCAGTTTGGCCTGTGAAGCGGCCAACCCGATAGTGGGAGCCGTAACACCGGGTAAGTCCATTTCCATTGTGGTCGAGGGAAGTGTAGAATTGGGTAGAGCGAGCACCTCAAAAACTAAAGCTCTCCCAGCAACGATGGCAAAAGGGACGAAGCCTGCAAGTTTCTCTTCAGGAAGCTCGGCGAGGTCTGATAGACTGCGAGCGGCGAGCCTTCTGTAAGCCAGCAACATTTGGGGCCAAATGTTGTTTTGAGAAACTTGCCTGAGTCGGAGCTAACGTCCACACTCGCCGCTCGAGTTGCTCCGTCTAAACTGCAGCCAGGGTTGACTACAGTTGAGGCTTCTTCCTCAGGTTCAGATAAGCACACACGACCGCACACTAGCTACCTGACATCGGATATCCTGGCATCCGCGCGAAGACATACCCAGTCTTCGCCCATGAAGTCTGCCCATCCGGTAGCTAGTGATCCAAGGCTTCATTCATTGGGACGTTCTGGAGAAGAGATCTACGTCCGGATGTCCGTCCCTGGGGCAGCAAGCGGCGAAAAAACAAGACCGCTGCTCCTCAAATCTGTAATGGACTTGCTGTCGCAGCTCATCGCAGCTTTTGTCCAAGTGCAGCCTTCCGCAGACTCCGGTGGTGAGCTGTCGGACGGTGCTGGGTCAGTCCGGTCATCTGTACATTCATATCTTGCTGACCGCAAATTCTCGGCTGAATCAGTCGGATGATGAAAGGGAGAAGGAGGAAGATTACCCTTCCCTTTCGGAACAACATATGGTAACGATGAATTTCATTCATCAGTACTATCCTTACCTTGTTCCACTTGATCAGCAAGCTGCGTCTGCTAGGCAGAAACTGCTGTCATCTCTAGACAGAGATTTTGTGTGAAAGATGATGTTCTTTCCTTCCAGGAACTATCTTGGGAAGTGTCAGAGGCCTTTGGCCACATTAACGACGCCATATTCAGCCTAGCAAGTTCGAAAAAGAAAGGCTGTTTCTTATCTGCATCTTCTATCAGTATACCGTTTTCTCTATCACGTTATTTTATTTTTTGGAGAAGATGCTCTGAGACCTCCTCTGCGACTGGATGAGCAGGCTGGGGATTTGGATATATCCTTGCCTACATCATTCAATTTATGCTCGGATGTGATAGAATCTTCTATTTCATCTAATAGAGCGATTCTGGATGCTATGTCCTACGCAGATCATATCACCAGGGCTCTGGCGCAGCGTCTAAATGGAAAGGAATTTGAGGATGTTAGTTTCTCGCTAAGAGTTCTTTCCAGGGCAGTCATGTATGCCACATACCACTCTGCCCTTTCAGTGGCAAATTTGGAGTTGGTTAGACGTGATGCAGCCCTTGTGTTGTCATGAATTATTGATGACAGGGTGAAAAGCTCTCTCCGAGTCACTCCAGTCTCCGGACAAACACTGTTTGATGACAAGCTTTCCTTAGTTTATGAATAAGCTAGCAAAAAAGCTTCCAGCGCACTGCTATTGAAATCAACATCTCAACAACATGCAGCAGCTGGCCGGAGTTTGCGAGGTTGTTCCAGTTCCAAATCATCGTCAGGGAACTCCTCGCAAGGGTATAGCAAACCCTCTTACAGTTACTCCAGAGGTCGTCAATATACCGACTCGGGGAAAAGGCCGCAAGTCTGATCAAGACTATAAGTTAGACACCCCTAGGCCGATGGGACGAGGTTCTTCGCAGGGAGGACGTAGTTTCTCCTCCCGCAAGCCTCGCAAGTCATACAGGTGATGGTCTAGACCTCTATTGCTTTCCAATTGACGGAAGGTTATCAACTTCGCGAAAAACTGGATTGAAAAGCTTTCCTTAGTTTATGAATAAGCTAGCAAAAAAGCTTCCAGCACACTGCTATTGAAATCAACATCTCAACAACATGCAGCAGCTGGCCGGAGTTTGCGAGGTCGTTCCAGTTCCAAATCATCGTCAGGGAACTCCTCGCAAGGGTATAGCAAACCCTCTTACAGTTACTCCAGAGGTCGTCAATATACCGACTCGGGGAAAAGGCCGCAAGTCTGATCAAGACTATAAGTTAGACACCCCTAGGCCGACGGGACGAGGTTCTTCGCAGGGAGGACGTAGTTTCTCCTCCCGCAAGCCTCGCAAGTCATACAGGTGATGGTCTAGACCTCAATTGCTTTCCAATTGACGGAAGGTTATCAACTTCGCGAAAAACTGGATTGAAATTACTGAAAATCAGTGGGTGAGAAATGTAGTCTCAGCAGGCCTGCGGCTATCATTCCGAGCAAAGCCCCCACTTACAAGAAGCCTGTGTTGGACAAATCTTCCGGCGAATTCTTCCAAAAGAGAGTCTCTCCTTGCGTAGGTACAGGCTCTCCTATCAAAGAAAGCAATAGAGGTCGTCGAGAATCAAAATTCTCCAAGTTTTTACAGTCACCTGTTTCTTGTACCGAAGCCAGACGGCTCGTTCCGACCAGTAATAGACTTGAGCTGGATAAACAAATTGATCATAGCTCCAAAGTTCTATATGGAAACCATTCGGTCGGTAAGAGCGAGCATTCAAGTGGACGACTATGTGGCAAGCATAGAATTAAAGAAAGCGTACTTTCATGTCCTGGTACATCTGATATTCAGAAAGTACCTGCATTTTATGCAGTCTTATGATATTTGGTATGAAACATTGTGGGGGTGGATCTGATTCAAATTTGTTCAAATCGGCTCCCTAGATTCATATTTGGGTTCACTATAAAAGCTCGAATTCGAACTTGGTGCATTTCAGGCAAATTTCTTAAAAATTCTTCTCCAGATCCAGCAGGCAGAATCTTTTGATATTTGGTATGCAACATTGTGGGGTGGATCTGATTCAAGTTTGTTCAAATCGGCCCCCTGGGTTTATATTTGGGCTCAGTATAGGAGCCCAAATTTGAACTTAGTGCATTTCAGGCAAATTTCTTTGAAAATCTTCTTCTCAAGATCCAGCAGGCAGAATCTTTTGATATTGGGTATGCTTAGGGGGGTGAGATTCAAGTTTGTTCAAGCCAAGTCCCTGGGTTCATATTTGGGCTCACTGTGGTAGCCTGAATTATAACTTAGTTCAAAATGAGGAATTTTCTTTAAAAATCTTCTTCAGATCCAGCAGTCGGAATGTTTTGATATTTGGTATGCAGCATCCTTAGGGGGGTGAGATTTAAGTTTGTTCAAGCCATGTCCCTAGGTCCATATTTGGACTCACTGTGGGAGCCCGAATGATAACTTAGTTCAAAATGAGGAAATTTTTATACTGTACCAATGACCCAGACATAGCTGGTGCTAACTCTTAAAATATAGGGCCAAACACAAATTTTGCCCCCCAGTCCCCAAAATTTGCATCTAAAACCAAAGAAAACATGTCCTGAGTGGCCCTCCACACTTCACCTCTACTGCGCATGCGCAGTGTCAAGGACGTTCCGAAATTGGCGCCATTAATCTTTCTAAGTTTGGCCCTTCATCAGTTAACATCTGACTGATCTTTGTGCTTGTAAATCTCAATTTAAATGATGCCAGACACATAAATATTAGTGAAATGGTGATTCTAAGGAGGACAGAGAAGGAGGAGAGGAAAAATGTGTGACAGAATATTTTCAGGGCTGTAACTTAAAATTTTTTAATGAAATTATGTTAAGTTACCTATTTTCGAGGCAGCAGCCATTTTGTTGTCATTCTGGTTATTTAGTTACACTGATTTTTCAGTGTTTTCCTCTCTCCCTTTCCTTTAAGTCCCCCCTTGCTATTCTCCCATGCTTTTGGAATATTTTCTGTAATATTATTACTAAAATTTCTTGGGAGTTTTAGCTGGATAACAGAATGAATTCTGTTCTTTTCCCCATGTTTACGTCTTCACCTAGGGGTGGTTAGGCATTGTGTTCTGCATCTACCATCTGATGTTCTGCAGTTTCTTCCCTGGAAGTCTCTGTTTTGCATCATATAGTGTATTTTTGGTAACTGATTCCGGGCCTGGGTGCCTGGAGTCTTATTTTAGTGTTTTTACACTCATTGTTTACATTTACAACAGCCCTCTGTGTGAGGGGGGGATTTCTTGAAAATAATATCTTGATGTTATTTTAATCATAACTAGATACATTATTATTGTTCGTAAGTGTTGAATAAATTGTTTAAAATATTTTTAAAATTTTTGTCCACACTTAGGCTTGGGATCCGTTGGGGCTCAACGTTACTTTTCAGAAACTTGGGCTGTTCTGAAAAAATATTTTTTCAAAATATTTTGATTTCAATTATTTTTTCTATATTAATGGATCATATTATTATTATGTATTTTGATTGCCAGGGGTTGGTGCGAGTACCAGGACTTTGTTTTCTTTTCACATTGAAAGGATTTTGATCAATTGTAATAAGAGGAAGTCTTCCTCTGACTTTTATAATCATTCTATATGTGGTCAGTGTACTCGCATTAACTCCTGTTCTGTATCATATGATTTCGATGACAACATGGGAAGCGTATGTCACGATATGTAAGTGGGGAATTGGACACTCCGGTCCTTTCCCCGCAGGGTCACTCTACTTTATCAATTTCTATTTCAGACGATCAAGATTAGGGTGATGTATCTGTGATGTCTTCCAACAGTGTGCCTCCGTCGTCACAATTAATGAAGGGCTAGCGGAAAAGTGCTCATGTAAATACGCCAATTGCCTAAGAGGACCCTAGTAGGTTCGACGGCCTTTGACATCCGCTAGCTCGCCCGGTGTAGCGTCCATTCATCGAATGGTTCGGCAGCCGGGTTCGTCCGTTGCGGTCTAGAAGGAGTTTTGGGGTGACACGAGCACTATAAATCAACCAAATGCACACCCAGTGATGGCGGATTAGAGGGAGAACGGAGGAAGCCTTTTAGTCCGGTTTATAGCTCGTTCTGGTCCATCCGGACGGCGAGCGAGAGAGGCCCCTCTCTCGTACAACAACATCTGGCCCCAGATGTTGTGGTACAAAATGTTTCGCATTTGGAGCATACGTCCGTCGCTCGGGACGCTCCGACATATAGTCAGTCCGGAGTAGACTGTCAATAAGGCTTCCTCATTCTCATGGTAGCGCACACGACCGCTCTTGGCTACGTGACCTCAGATATCCAGTCAGCTTCTCCAGTCAGAGAATCATCGGCGACCAGGTCACACCATCCGGTAGCCAGGGACACGAGGCCTGCAGACTCCGGACGTTCGCATAGGAAAGTGTGCGGGAGACAACGTACACAGAGCTTCCGGCGGCAATGCATCGTAAGACCGCTACTGCACAGGCCTCGGGGACGGACGTGCTTTCCTAAATAGCACAGCTTATCGCAGCATCCCAGCATCAACTGAATCTGTCGCATATTTTTTATCTGACGATGCTGGGTCGGGACGCTCCGCGGAAGCGGGTACGGACGTCCGAAAATTTAATCCGGTCCGACGGGATACCGAAAGGGATTCGGAGGATTTCGAGCTTTCCCTTTCGGAATAACATATGCTGTTGTGTATGTCATCTGACTTGATCTTCTACAGGTTCTTTCGTCGGACCAGAATGCTGCGATGCCGGATAAGAAACTGATAGCGTCGGTGGACTTAGAAATTTTTGGTTCGGTTCAGGGACATCGTCCCTCAGTTCCGACATAGTCCAATAATGTCACACAAACTTTCGAATTATTGAACGACGCTATATATATTATTATTATATGCTTGCTATTACCAAGCATTTCTGGTTTCTTGTTCGCAAAGTTACGGAGATGTCTTTCAAAAGTGTGCCTCTGTCGTCATAGTTAATGAAGAGCTAGCGGCAATAAGTGCTCATGGAATATGTCTATCGCCTAAGAGGTCCCTTGTAGGATCGACGGAGTGACATTTGCTAGCTCATCCGGTGTAGCGTACATTCATCGAATGGTTCGGCTGCCGGGTTCGTCCGTTGCGGTCTAGGAAGGAGATTTGGGTGATGCGAGCACTATAATTACTTTAGTACTCACCCAGTGACGGCGGATTGAGGACAGATCGGAGGAAGCCTGTTAGTCCGGTTCCTGGCTTGTCCAGGTCCATCTGGGCTGTGAGCGAGAGAGGTCCCTCTCCCGTCCAACAACATAGGGGACCGCATGTTGTGGTTCAGATATTTTACATTCGGAGCATATGTCCGTCGGTCGGGACGCTCCGTTATATTGACAGTCCGAGAGACTGTCGATAATGCTTCCTCATCCTCACAGCAGGGCACACGACCGCACATTGGCTACGTGACCTCGAGTATCCGATCAGTTTCGTCATTCAGTGATTCCACGGCGAATAGGTCACGCCATCCGGTAGCCAAGGGACACGAGGCCTATACACTCCGTTCGCTCGCATATTAGTAGTATGCACGGGGTAACGATCACGGAGCTTCCAGCGGCAATGCATTGTAGGACCGCTTCTCCACAGGTCTCGGTGACGGACGTGCTATCCGAGTTAGCACAGTTTTTTCGCAGCATCCCAGCAGTCGACAGTTTCTTAGTCGAATCAGGAATTATCTGACGGCGCTGGGTCAGTGCGGTCCGCGGTTGCATCAGGTACGGACGACCGAATGCTTTATAGGGTCCGATAGGATGGCGAAAGGGATTCGAAAGATTTCGAGTTTTCCCTTTCGTAGCATCGGAAGCTGCCATTCATATCTTCTGGCATTATCTTCCAGTGATTGTTATTTCGGACTACATTGCTGCGATGTTGGATAAGAGACTTATAGCGTCATTGGACACGGAATTTTGGATCGGTTCAGGGACATTGTCCCTGACTTACCGACACAGTCCAATAATGTCATTAGAACATGTGTATTATTTATCAACGCTATATATGCATATAAGCCTGCTACCAAGCATGATAGTTTAGTTTCTTGTCCGCAATGCTCATTTCTGCCTTTTTATCATTTATACGAATAATTTATTTTGGCAGAGCAGGGCATACCGAGAGTTCATATGCGTCTAGACGGCGTGGTTAAAGACTGGAAATATTCTTTTTCGCCGTCTATGTCTTTTCCAACCACAATGTTGGAAACGACAATGATGTCTAGTAGCCTTAATTTAGACGCTTTATCTTACGTAATCCACCTTACTGAGGCGTTATCATTACGTCTTCAAGAAAAGAATTACAGGATATTATCCTCAGTGTGATTTCTTTTGAGGGCAGTAGTTTGTTCACATATAACTCCGCCCTTCAGTGGCTGATTGGAGTTGGTTGACGTGACGCAGCCCTAGCTACATCCACGTGCGTGGATAGTAAGGTGAAGAACTCACTCAGAGTCGCTTCGTTCTCGGAGAAGCTTCTCTTCGACGGCAACTTTTCAGCAATCCATGAATTGCTCGATTTACACGTTCTCTTGTCTATCTAGTGTTGCAAGAGATTCAGACTGGGGCAAACATTCGGTGGTTGACTCAGTGAGTGCCACTGCAGTTGCCGGATCCGAGTTTTATAATTATGACGGTTGCCAGTCAAACAGGTTGGGATATAATATTGATCCCAACGGATTCGAAGTGCCAGGGTCTTTGGGTTCCGCAGTCTCTAAGCAAGCACTTATCTTCCGCGGAATAATGTTTTTTTAGGCTTGCTTTATGTCATTGGATGAACATTATTCAGAAACGCATGTCCAAATCCTGTCCGTTAATTCGACAGTAGTGGCGTATCTCCGGAACCAGGGAGGCACTCATTCGTTTCCGTTATTCAATTTAATGGAAAGAATCCGTCTGTTTGTTATAGTACACCAAGTTCTGTTTCGGTCCGTCATATTCCGGGTCGTCTGATTGTTTTACCGGACTCCTGTTCACTTATGGGTCGCTTGTTGCCGTCAGAATGGACTCTCAACAAACAAGTATTCGATCAGATTTGCTATCAATGGGAGCGCCCAATGATAATTTATTTACGACACAGCTTGCTAATCAATTGCAGACGTATGTGTTTGCTTGTCCGGATCTCTGAGCTAATGTTGTTAACGCTCTATTGATCTAATAGGACGGAATGATAGGATATGCGTATCCTCCGGCACTGTTGTTTCAGCAGGTATTGCTAAGATAAACAACCACAATACATTTCTGTTGATAGCATCTCTGTCTTCACAGAGACCGTGGGTAAATTTACTCTGATGTCTACTGTGGGACTTAATGCGAAATCTTCCTCAATGAGAGGATCTTTATTCGCTGGGTAAAATCGTGTCATCTTTATCACAACCCGCAAGGTCGCAACCTTCACGTATTCCGTTGTGTGGTCCGTATTGCATTGTAAGCATTGTACTGGACGAGCTTTGGATGCGATTTCTTACTATAGGAGATCCTCTTCTTCGCTATTCTATGCGGCTAAAGTGGAGGCTCTTCCGTCGTTGATGTAGGGATCACTATGTTCATATTGTTGATCCCTCCATACTACTCATTGCAGCTTTTTAGTATACTTGTTTGACAAGATCTACTGCAGCCTGTTATTATTAAGGTCATAGGTTTATGTTACCTCATACCTATGCACTCTATGATAGTTTTCAATTGAGTCTTATGTCTCTTTATCTAAGTCAGTTAGTAACTTTTTGATAAATAGACTTAGAATCATTAGATTAAATTCCTATATGGAATTTAACTTCGGTTCTTATTTAGCTAAGTAATCATTTGAGCCTCTGGAAACAGTAGTTTTCAAATTCTGACCTTTTAGACAGTATTTCTGTTGGCTTCTCTTTTACTGAAGAGTCAGTGAGTTTCATGAACTATCGGTGGATGATTTTCACTTTCGTAGTTTCGGAATCACTACTTCCTTTACTATTTAGGTTGGATTTTTGCATAAGAGTTAGGCTCCTAATATCCGGAACCTATTGTTTTTAAGGTCCTTCCGTCTTCGTATGGGCATAGGCCTTTACTCTGTCCGGTTAGAGTTTATGTATTTATAAACAGATTTCTTTTTATTACTACGGGCGTAAACTTCTTCTGTCTTTGATGCCTATTAGAAGGACGTTACGCTCCATTCTATTGCTAAGGGATTCAATTAACTATCGATACTGCTTGTGGTATATCTTTGACTCAGCAGTTGTGTTTGAGATTTCGGCTCATGAAGTAAGAGTTCTTCTACATCTTGGGCTTACATTAATAGTGTCGCTATTATAGATTTTTGAAGGCTGCTCATTGCGCTCAGCCATCCACATTCATGAATTTTTTATCTCAGAAATATTGAGTCCATTTCTGGAGGCCTCTATTATTAGGTCTATTATCTACTGCTCAGAATGTCATTCACTTAACAGTTGCTACTATAGCTAGGTAGGCTGTCTGTTTTGGCAGTGACTCCGTTCTGCTGCCCTCTTCGCTCTGGGCTATTTGACCCAGGGCAAGAAAAAGGGGGGGGGGGGGGGGGAGGGTGTTCCCTTGGGTCACCTGTTTTACTATGAAACAAGGGGATACCTCCTCCGGAGTTAGTAACTCTGAGCTGTTATTGGGATGGTTGTTTAGTGAGAAGTTTATGTTTTAAAATTCATTCAAGTCTTAGTTTTTAAAGTATAGCTTTTGAATATAGCATGTGTCAACGGACATGATTATGCAATCCTCAGACACTTTTAGGAGTATAAAGAGTCTCTATTCTCTAGACTTACTTTATTGATTCGCTTACTTTAAAAATTATTAGTATAAGGATTATACTAGATATTAATAGAGTACATGGATGTATGATGCTCAATTTTGGAAGGTGTTGTATCTTTCTAATTTATCATAAATAAGAAAGATACATGTAAGGCCTAATACTTCTTTTTCCCTAGAGGGGATGACTCTATTTTATATAATTGAGCGTATTCCATATTGCTCTATGTCCTTGGCCCTCCAGCCTTTTTACTATTCAGCTATGTCTGGGTCATTGGTACAGTATAAAAATGTTAAAAAATTTATAGTAATTTCTATATTTTTTATACTTACCAATGACCCAGACGGGGATGGCCCTCCCAGGAGTTGGGAACTCTTACCTCCCCGCTGAGTACATAGCGCTTACCAGGCACTGGTTATTAGAATGATTAATGGCGCCAATTGGAACGTCCTTGACACTGCGCATGCGCAGTAGAGGTGAAGTGTGGAGGGCCACTCAGGACATGTTTTCTTTGGTTTTAGATGCAAATTTTGGGGATTGGGGGGCAAAATTTGTGTTTGGCCCTATATTTTAAGAGTTAGCACCAGCTATGTCTGGGTCATTGGTAAGTATAAAAAATATATAAATTACTATAAATTTTTTAACTTTTCTTTAAAAATCTTCTTCAGATCCATCAGTCGAAATATTTTGATATTTGGTATGCAGCATCCTTAGGGGGTGAGATTCTAGTTTGTTCAAGCCATGTCCCTAGGTCCATATTTGGACTCACTGTGGGAGCTTGAATTGTAACTTAGTTCAAAATGAAGAATTTTCTTTAAAAAATCTTCTTCTTCAGATCCAGCAGTCGGAATGTTTTAATATTTGGTGTGCAGCATCCTTAGGGTGGTTGGGGGTGGGGGGAGGTAGGGGGGGGGGGGATTCAAGTTTGTTAAATCCAAGTCCCTGGGTTCATATATGGGCTCCCTGTGGGAGCCTGAATTATAACTTAGTTCAATATGAGGAATATTCTTTAAAAATCTTTTTTTTTTTTTAGATCCACTGGTCAGAATCTTTGGATATTTGGTATAAGCTTTTCTTAGGAGGAGCAGATGCAACTTGTTGAAATCAATTCTCTGGGTTGATATTTAGGCTACCATGTCAGGTGAGCACCCTCAGGCCCCTTGGGACCTCTTGTTTTTAGATCCACTGGTCAGAATCTTTGGATATTTGGTATAAGCTTTTCTTAGGAGGAGCAGATGCAGCTTGTTGAAATCAATTCTCTGGGTTGATATTTAGGCCACTGTGTCAGGTGGGTGCCCTCAGGCCCCCTGGGGCCTCTTGTTTATCAAAGACATGTGGAATGTTGCCCATTGCTTATTTTCTTTTATACACGTGACACCTGTTGCTCCACTTCACCAGTGACACAATTTAATGAGCCCGATTTGGAATTTACGCATCCATTTTCCACGATTTTAATAATCTGCCATTTAAAATCCAGAACTAATTTTAGTGGGTTACATATATTTTCACCGTCAAAATTCCCATCCGTGTTCAGTTGTATTCATACATTCATTCTGAAGGACGCTTGTCAATGGAAACTGCAAAATAAATCCAAAATCACTCTCCTCACATTTTTCACTCTCGCATGCTTTATTTGAGGTGAGCTGCCAGATCCGGCCTTCACGATTATGACGGATGCCAGGCCTGGCGTTTTCAGGCGCGCGAAAAAACGTGCGCGTAGAACCATTAAGGTCCGCGAAATTTTGCTCCCCTGGGTGCACAAAGATAAGTACTCGTATATGTCCGTGTATGAGTTGCCCCCGTGTATAAGTCGCACCCCAAACTCACACTTGGAATTCCTCCCTTTTGCCTAAAGCTCATGTATAAGTCACCCCCCCCATATTTTTATACTGTACCAATGACCCAGACTTAGCTGGTGCTAACTCTAAAAAATCCAGGGCCAATCACAAATTTTGCCCCCCAATCCCCAAAATTTGCATCCAAAACCAAAAGAAATCATGTCCTATAGGACCTCCATACTTCGCCCCTACTGCGCATGCGCTGTGTCAAGGACGTTCCGAAATTGGCGCCAATTATCATTCTCTGTTTGGCCCTTCATCAGTCAACATCTCACTGATCTTTGTGCTTGTAAATCTCAGTTTAAAGGATGCCAGACACGTAATTATTGGAGAAATGGTGATTCTAAGGAGGATATAGAAGGAGGAGAGGAAAAAGGAGTGACAAAAAATAATCAGGGCTGTACTTAAAATTTTTTATGAAATTATGTTAAGTTGCCTATTTTCGAGGCATGGGCCTCTTGTTGTCATTCTTGCTAAAAAGTTGCACTGCTTATTCAGTGTTTCCTCTCCCCTGGTCTTCTAAGTCCCCCCTTGCAATTCTCCCATGCTTTTGGCATATTTTTGAGAAAGATCATTTCTAAATTCTCTTGGGAGAGTTGCTTGGTTACAGAATGTTTTCTGTTATTTTCCCCATAGTTACGTTTTCACCCATGGGTGTATAAACGTTGTGTTCTGCATCTTCCATCTGATGTTCTGCAGATTCTCCCCTGGGAGTCTCTGTCTTGCATCAGATAGAGTGTAATTTTGATGACTGATTTCGGGCCAGTTTTGTCAGTGCCTGGAGTCATGTTTTCTGGTGTTTTACACTGTTTGTTTACATTGGCAAGAGTCTCTTTTGAGGGGGGCTGTTTGCCTTTGGTGTAGTTTATCTCACTATAAGATACATTTTTATTATCCGTAAGTGTTGCATTAATTATTTAATATAAATTTAAAATTTTTGACCACCCTTAGCCATCGGATCCATCGGGGCTCAACGTTACTTTTCAGAAACTTGGGCTTCGCTGAAAAAATATTTTTCAAAAATTATTTTGATTTGCAATTGTTTTTTCATTATTAATGGATCATGTTATTATGTATCTTTGTGTCAGGGGTTTGTGCGTGTAACTAGGACTTGTTGTTGACTTTTCACAATGAAAGGATATTGTTCAAATTGTAATAGGAAGAAATCTTCCTCTGACTTTCATGATCATTGCATTAATTGTAGTCAGTGTTCTCGCACTAATCCCTGTTCTATATGTCAATATTGGGATGACAAACATTGGAAACGTGTGTCACGATATGTTGTTAGTGGAGAAAGGGCTATGCCGGCTCTTTCTCCGCAAGGTCACTCTACTCTCTCAGTTTCTATTTCAGAGGAACAAGAACAGGGTGATGTTTTCATGTTATCTTCCGCAAGTGCGCTTCCGTCGTCACAAATGAATACAGAGCTAGCGGCAAAAGTGCTCATGGAGATTAAACAAATGTCGTCCGCTAGCTCGCCCATGTGTAGCGTCCATTCACCGAATGGTTCGGCAGCCGGGTTTGTCCGATGCGGTCCAGGAGGAAATGTTGGGTGATGCAAGCACTATAAACATTCAACGTGCACACCCAGTGACGGCGGATAGTAGGCGAGATCGGAGGAAGCCTTTGAGTCCGGTTCCTAGCTCGTCCAGGTCCAGCCGGGCCGCGAGCGAGAGAGGCCCCTCTCTCGTACAACAACATCTGGGACCAGATGTTGTGGTACAAAATGTGTCGCAAGCGGAGCATACATCCGTCGCTCGGGACGCTCCGTTGTATAGGCAGTCCGCAGAGACTGCTCAGGCTTCTTCCTCTCGTCAGCGCACACGACCGCACCTTGGCTACGTGACCGCCGATATTTTACCAGCTTCGCCGATCAGGGATTCTTCGGCGACCAGGTCACACCATCCGGTAGCCAGGGACACGAGGCCGATGGACTCCGGACGTTCGCATAGGAAAAGTATGCGGAAGTCATCAGATGCGGAGCTGCCCTCGGCGAAGCAGCGAAAGACTGCGCCTCAGCAGGCCTCGATGTCGGACGTACTTGTGCAGATAGCACAACTTATCGCAGCATCCCAGCAGCCGACAGAAACGGTGTCGGATCGGGAATTATCCGACGGCGCTGGGTCGGTACGCTCCGCCGAAGCATCGGGGGCGGGCGACCGGGAGCATCATGAGGTCCGACCGGATGGTGAAAGGGATACGGATGACTTGGAGCTAGCCCTTTCGGAACAACATAAAGCTGCCGTGGACTTCATCCGGCACTTTCTCCCTCAAGTTGTTCCGTCGGGCCAGACTGCTGCTGTTCCGGACAAGAGAATTATAGCGTCATTGGACTCTGATTTCTTTGAGCGGTTCAGGGACATCGCTCCCGAGTTTCCGTCTCAGTCCAATAATGTTGCAAGAACATTTGAATTATTGAATGACGCTATATTCAAACTTGCTTCCAAAACGGGGAAAGCAGGTTTCTTGTCCGCCAATACTCTCAACCTGCCTTTCATTAATGCAAGGAATAAATTCGACACAGCAGGACAGGTATCCCGAGAGTTCCTCTGCATATGGACGACGAGGCGGAAGACTTAGAGTTATCATTACCGTCGTCGGCGTCTATTCCAACCGCGGTGTTGGAAACAACTATTTCGTCTAACAGAGCCAGTTTAGATGCCTTATCTTACGCAGATCACCTTACTAAGGCGTTATCACTGCGCCTTCAAGGGAAAGAATTTCAGGATACACAATCCTCTTTAAGACTTCTTTCAAGGGCAATAGCTTATTCCACGTGTAACTCCACCCTTTCAGTGGCAAACCTGGAGTTGGTTAGACGTGACGCAGCCCTAGCTACATCCACACTCGTGGATACTAAGGTGAAGAACTCTCTCAGAGTCGCTTCGGTCTGCGGAGAACTCCTCTTTGACGGCAAGCTTTCTGCAATTTACGATAAAATTACAAAGAAAGCTTCGGATTCTCTGCTGTTCAAATCTGCTTCTAAGAAGTCGGACACGGCAGATAAGAGTAAGACAGGCACTTCTGGGTCTAATGCGCCCAAGAGAGGTTCCTATAGAGGTTCCGGTGCGTCCTCTTGGTCTTATTCAAGAGACCGTCAAGGTAGCAACTCACGTTTGGGACGTCCTTCGGGCCGGGACAACCGGTCGGACGCCCCGAGGTCGACGGGACGAGGTGCGGGTCGTGGAGGACGTGGTTTCTCCTACCGCAGGCCTCGCAGGTCCAGGAGGTGATGGCTTAAACCTCTATCGCGTACCGGTTGGCGGAAGGTTGTCGAGTTTTTCACAAGAATGGGCGTCGTTTACGGACGACCCTTGGGTGAGAGGGGTGACTTCGGAAGGTCTAAAGATATCCTTCAAACGAAAGCCTCCATTAACTCGAAGTCCAAAATGGACTCCACTTCCGTCAAATCCGCAGAAAAGAGACGCTCTATTATCAGAGGTGCAGTCTCTTTTAATGAAGAAAGCGGTAGAGGTCGTAGAAAACCAGGAGACTCCGGGATTCTACAGCCATCTGTTTCTGGTTCCGAAACCAGACGGCTCGTTCCGTCCAGTCATAGATTTGAGCTGGATAAACAAGCTGATCGTCGCTCCGAAGTTTTATATGGAGACGATTCGGTCGGTCAGAGCGAGTATTCGGGTGAACGATTATGCAACGAGCATAGATCTCAAAGATGCGTACTTTCACGTCATGGTACATCCGACATTCCGAAAGTATCTACGCTTCGCAGTTCTAGGAGTGGTGTATCAATTCCGGGCGATGTGCTTTGGATTGAATCTAGCACCCTGGGCTTTCACTCGGGTAATGAACTCGGTAATGATCTATTTCCGAGCTCATTCGTCTGCGGTAACGTCGGCCTACCTGGACGACATTCTTCAGAGGTACGGCAACGAGTTAACGCTTCAGAACGATGTTCAGAATCTACTTCTATTGCTCCGACGTCTTGGTTTTATAGTAAACGAGGAGAAGTCGGATCTGGTGCTGTCCAAGTCATTCACACATCTGGGAATGAGCTTCGAGACGCACAACAATCTCGTTCGTCTGCCGTTAACCAGAGCGAAATTAGTCAGTTGTTACGCTCGCTATTGTCTGCACGCAGACAAAGTCACGGCGAGAGAATTTATGAGACTGATAGGTCTGTGCGGAGCCGCTGCGGATCTCATTCCGATGGGGCGGTTACGCACGCGTCCTCTCCAAATTTTCTTGACTCAGAATTGGAGTGTGAAAATTCATTCGCTCGACATAGATGTTCTCTTGTCAGATCAAGTGAAACGAGAGATTCAGACTTGGGCAAACATTCAGTGGTTAACTCAGGGAGTTCCGCTGCAGTTGCCGGATCCGAGTTTTACCATTATGACGGATGCCAGTCAAACAGGTTGGGGTGCATCATTGATCCCAACGGATTCGAGATACCAGGGTCTTTGGGATCCGCAATTCCTGGGCAAGCACATAAACATCAAGGAAATGATGTCAATTTGGCTTGCGTTACGTCATTGGATGGACATTATTCACAATGCTCATGTCCAAATCCTATCCGACAATACGACAGTAGTGGCGTATATACGGAATCAGGGAGGCACTCATTCAGTTCCGTTGTTCAATCTAACAGAAAGAATCCTTCTGTTTGCGCTAGAACATCAGGTTCTTCTTTCGGTCCGTCACATACCGGGTCGTCTGAATGTACTAGCAGACTCCCTTTCACCAAAGGGTCGCTTGTTGCCGTCGGAGTGGACTCTCAACAAACAAGTATTCAATCAGATTTGCTACCAATGGGAACGGCCAATGATAGACTTATTTGCGACACATCTCAACAATCAGTTGCAGACGTATGTGTCTCCGTGTCCGGATCCAAGAGCATTTGCAGTAGACGCTCTGTCGATCCCTTGGGACGGAATGATAGGATATGCGTATCCTCCAGCGCCGTTAATTCAGCAAGTATTGCTAAAGATAAAACAATCTCAATGCAAGATTCTGTTGGTAGCATCTCTGTCTCCACAGAGACCGTGGATAAATCTACTCAGGTGTCTGTTGTGGGACCTACCGCGAAAGCTTCCTCCACGGGAGGATCTTCTTTCGCAGGGGAAATCGCGTCAACTCCATCACAACCCGCAAGGTCTCAACCTTCACTTTTTTCCGTTGTGCGGTCCTTCTTGCATGGCAAGCACTTTACAGGATGAGCAGTGGACGCGATTTCTAACTGTAGGAGGACCTCCTCTTCGCTAAACTATGCGGCTAAGTGGAAGGTTTTTCGTCGTTGGTGTAGGGATCATTCTGTGGATATTTTTGATCCCTCTATACCAGACATTGCAAACTTTCTAGTATACTTGTTTGACGAAATCAAACTGCAGCCTGTTACTATTAAGGGTTATAGGTATATGTTATCTGATACCTATGCACATCATGATAGTTTACAAATTGGATCTAATGTCTCTTTATCTAAGTTGGTTAGAAACTTCTCGATAAATAGACCCAGAACTCTTAGGTTAATTCCTAAATGGAATTTAGCTTGGGTTCTTCTTAAACTGAAGGAAAAGCCATTTGAACCTCTTGGGACAGTAGATTTCAAATTCTTATCTTATAAGACAGCTTTTCTCTTAGCTTTCTCTTCTGCTAGAAGAGTCAGTGAGCTTCATGCACTGTCGGTGGATGATTCTCACTATCGTAGTGTCGGGAACACTATCACCTTCACTACTAATGTGTTTTTTTTAGCTAAGAATCAGGCTCCTAATAAATATCCGGAACCTATTGTTATTAAGGCTCTTCCATCTTCAGACGGGCGTAGGCCTTTACTCTGTCCTGTTGGAGCGTTACGTATCTATAAACAGAGATCTCAGTTTATCAGAAAGGGACGAAAACGTTTCTTTCTGTCTCTGATGCCTAATAGAAGGGACATTTCGGTCCATTCTATTGCTAGATGGATTCAATTAACTATCCGTACTGCTTATGAGAGTTTGTCTTCTTCTCAGCAGTCTGTGCTTAAGATTTCGGCTCATGAAGTATGAGCTCTTGCTACTTCTTGGGCTTACGCTAATAGTATTGCTATTACAGATTTAATGAAGGCTGCTTATTGGTCTCAGCCATCCACATTCACGAATTTTTATCTCAGAAATATTGAGTCCATTTCTGGAGACCTGCATTGTTTAGGTCCGTTGTCTGTTGCTCAGAATGTCATCCACTAAACAGTTGCAACTATAGTTATGCAGGCTTTCTGTTCCGGCAGTGACTCCGTCCGGCTGCCCTCTTCGCTCTGGGCTATTTGACCCAGGGGAAGGGGGGGGAGGGTGTTCCCTTAGGTCACCTGCTTTATAGTGAAAAGCAAGGGAATGCCTCCTCCGAAGTCAGTATTTCTGAGTCGTTTCCGGGATGGTTTTAAAGTGTAATATTAATGTTAAAAATTCACTCATGTCATATTTTTAAAGTGTAGCTCGGTGTGAAGCATTTGTATATGTCAAGTGTCAAACGGGCGTTAATATACAATCCTCGGACACTTTTAAAAGAATATAAAGAGTCTCAATTCTCTGGACTAACTTTATTTATTGGCTTACTTTAAAAATAATTAGTATAAAGGGTTATACTGGATGTTAATAGAGAACATGAATGTTATTGTGCTCAATTATTAAGGGTATTGTATCTTTCTAATTTAACATAAAATAAGAAAGATACATGTAAAGCCTAATACTCCTTTTCTTCTTGAGGGGTTGCCTCTATATTATATAGTTGAGCTTATTGGATTTTCCTCTATGTCCTAGGCCCTCCAGCCTTTTTACTATTCAGCTAAGTCTGGGTCATTGGTACAGTATAAAAATGTTAAAAAATTTATAGTAATTTATATATTTTTTATACTTACCAATGACCCAGACGGGGATGGCCCTCCCAGGAGTTGGGAACTCTTACCTCCCCGCTGAGTACATAGCGCTGACCAGGCACTGCCAGTAAGAATGATAATTGGTGCCAATTTCGGAACGTCCTTGACACTGCGCATGCGCAGTAGGGGCAAAGTATGGAGGTCCTATAGGACATGATTTCTTTTGGTTTTGGATGCAAATTTTGGGGATTGGGGGGCAAAATTTGTGTTTGGCCCTGGATTTTTTAGAGTTAGCACCAGCTAAGTCTGGGTCATTGGTAAGTATAAAAAATATATAAATTACTATAAATTTTTTAACTTTTAAATATATGCAGTCAAAAGAATTAGTTGCAAGTTATGTTTTGCCAATTTGGGGCAGTTTGGGATGCAACGGAAATAGGTAAATTTTCACGAGTTATCACGTGGCAAATAAGATAAACGAATAAAGGAAAATTATGATTAAAAAATACTAGCATTTATTTGTTTTTCTTTGTTTGTTTATCACCCCAATGTCTTCATCCCTGTCAAGAAAATCCAATGCTTGTTTGTGACAGAAACTTCATAGTTTCAGAATCAGAGCACCATTTGCACCGTAACCTGTGCAGTTGTTGTGAATAAGTTGTTTTTTCCGGAACGTGAGAATGTTCCGGAAAAACCAATAAAAATACAACAAATGCGCAGGTTACAGTGCAAATTGTTTTCTGATTTTCAAATTATTGTCCCACTTAAGCATTGTTGGAGCTATTGCAACTAACTTTACCTGTTGCACGTGTGCGTAATTTATAACCGGACATTACACATCAGTGAATTGGAGTTCATGGAATATATAAATACTTCTCTCCAGGTATTGCTGGCATACATTTAATGTGTTATTATTTATTTTTTCGTTGTTATTTTGATGATTTTGTATTTTTTATGGTTTCATCCATATTGGCCCCACAAACCTGTTGATTTCCGGTACATGCACTGATGTAAACACATGGGCCGATTGAACAACAACGACTAAATAGAATACTTCTTTATTATTATTTATGGATAAAAGTAACAGAAAACACACATAATATTTTGTTGACAATTTATTTTCTGAAGAATTTTAACTGAAATAAAATGAAAAGAAAATAATTTTGGTGAATCTGTGGTGAATCTGCACTCAGTCAGAACACACGATTGTACTGTCTGTTATACAATTGACAAACGGTACGAACAACATTTGTCCGAAGAAGTCAGTGCCCTGAAAATTCTCTGAAACAAGTCGTTCCCATGTATAAGAAACACACCCGATTTTGACATAACATTTCAGGTAAAAAAGTGTGACTTATACACGTATGTTATGTACTGTACTCCTGGCTCAGGTGCAATGAACTGAAATTCAAAATTTATCTGATGGGATGAACTTGAAGGGGATGAAGTTGAACCATGATTGGCTTGTGACAGTTGTGAGTTGTCAGGACCGACAACTTCAACACGGTATTGAGTAACTTTCGAAGTAACATATATTATAACTATCCAAATTACGCAATGCAACTTTGTGAGGAGAGCATGTCTGGTCACAGTGTTTAACTGCATTCATATGATATATCCAACTGCCTTCCATGTCAAAAAAATTTAAGAGAGCCATTGGCTCTCCTAGATCATTTCACTTGAGCGATTTTTAACCCCCCTAAATTTTTCAGAATGCCAGGCTTGAGATCCGAGTCTGATGGTCTGGGGTGTGTCCCTAAGTCCCGCAGACTTGATGTGTCAGGGTCTTTGGGACCTCAGTTCCTAGAGAAGCACATAAACATCAAGGAGATGATGTCTATCTGGCTAGCACTACAACATTGGATTGCTCAAATAGCAAACGTCTATGTTCAGATTCTGTCGGGCAACTCAACGGTAGTAGCTTATCTCAGGAACCAGGGAGGCACTCATTCGATTCTGTTATGCGAATTAACGGAGAAGATTCTCCTATTCGCTCTGAGTCATCACATTTATCTCTCAGTCCATCATATACTGGGTCGTCTGAATGTACTAGCAGACTCTCTCTCTCAAAAAGGTCGCCTGTTACCATCGGAGTAGACTCTCAACAAGCGAGTATTCAGTCAAATCTGCTACCAGTGGGATTGTCCCATGATAGATCTTTTTGCGTCACAGCTGAACAATCAATTACAGATGTTCGTGTCGCCATGCCCAGATCATCGAGCATACACAGTAGATGCTCTATTGATCTCATGGGACTTAATGATATGCATATCCTCCTTCTCCGTTGATTCAGCAGATTTTGTTAAAGATCAAACAGTCTCACTGCAAAATCCTGCTAGTAGCACCTCTGTCATCACAGAAACCCTGGATCAATCTTCTCAGGTGTCTGTTATGGGAATTTCCTGGAAGCTTCCTCCTCAAAAGGACCTTCTATGTCAGGGGAAGTCTCGCACACTGCATCACAACCTGGAAGGTCTCAACCTTCACGTATTTTCGTTGTGCGGTCCTTCTTTTACGGAAAAATTTTACAGGACGAGCAGTGGATGCAACTTCTAACTGTAGGAGGACCTCCCCTTCATTGAATTATGCAGCGAAGTGGAGGGTTTTCTTTCATTGGTGTACAGACCAGTCTGTAGACATTTATGATCTGTCTATTCCTCAGATTGCCAATTTCCTGGTCCACTTGTTTGATATATTAAACTTGCAGCTATAAGGGCTATAGGTCTATGTTATCAGACACTTATGCTCATCATGATAACTTGGCTATTGGATCAGATTCTTCTTTATCCAAGCTAGTTAGAAATTTCTCTATTAATAGACCTAGAACCCTCAGATTAATTCCTAAATGGAATTTGGCTTGGGTTCTGTTGAAGCTTCAAGAAGCTCCGTTTGAGCCATTAGATGATGTAGAGTTCAAATTCTTGACCTATAAAACGGCCATTCTCTTAGCCTTTGCATCTGCCAGAAGAGTGAGTGAACTTCATGCATTATCTGTTGATGATTCCCATTACCGTAGTGTGGGTAATTCTGTTGCCCTCACTAGAAAGTGGGATTCTTGGCTAAGAATCAGATTCCAGATAAACGGCCGGAGCCTATTATCATTAAGGCTTTAGCGTCCTTGGACAACCGTAGACCTTTGCTGTGTCCAGTTAGAGCAAAGTGCACTTATAAACTCCAATCGAGTTTTATTAGAAAAGGAAGAAAATAATTCTTTCTTTCCTTGATTCCTAACAGAAAGGATATATCTGTTCATTCTATCGCTAGATGGATTCTGCTGGCAATACATATTGCCTATGGAAATCTATCTTCAGATCAATGTTCTGTCAACAAGATTTCAGCGCATGAGGTTAGAGCACTGTCTGCTTCTTGGGCTTATTATAACAGTATAGCTATTACTGATCTTATGAAAGCTGCCTACTGGACACAGCCCTCTACTTTTACCAACTGTTTTTAAAAGTGTAGCTCACTGTGAAGCATTTGTATATGTCATGTGTCAAACAAGCATTTCTATACAATCCTTGGATACTTTTAAATGAGTATAAAGCATCACATTCTCTGGACTAGCTTTATAATTGGTTTCCTTCACCGAATTTGCATAAGGGGTTATGCTGGCATTAAATGGAGAAATTATGTTATTCTCAATTACATTGTTGGTATTATGTCATTCTCTTTTTTTTATAAGAGAAGGACATATGTAATTCCTCTGTCTTCTCCTATTCTCCTGTAGGAGCTATTCTTTATAGAAGTAATTGAGAGATTGGATTTTCCTCTAAGTCCTAGGCCTTCCACCTTTTTTACTATTCAGCTAAGTCTGGGCCATTGGTTGTGGTATAAAAGTATGATAAATTTAAAGTAATTTGTATATTTTTTATACTTACCAATGGCCCACAGTGGGCACTCATACCTCCCCGCTGATTGTAACATTTAGCAGGCACTATAGAAAAAATGATGCTTGGCACCAATTACTGTACCTTCCTGGTTACCACACATGTGCAGTAAACAAAAGGATGGAGGACCAGATAGGACTTTAATTTTTCGGTTTTGTATGCAAATTTGGGGAATTGGGGGGTTCAAAATTTGTGTTTGGACCTGGATTTTATCGAGTTTGCACCAGCTAAGTCTGGGCCATTGGTTAGTATAAAAAATATATAAATTACTTTAAATTTATCATTTTTGCATATGGCCGATGTACTTATCTCCTGTAAGAATCCTATGCAGTAGTAGCAGTCATGGGGATAAGGGTGAGGTGGTTGTACCCTGAGTGGTATCTCTTGGGGACTAGGGAGGGCAAATATGTCAATAAATACAAGAAATCCAGACATCTATTAGAGCTGTACGGTTAACCGAAAAATCTAATTGGTTTTGGTTGTCAACTATGAATGTCTAAAAGAAAACATTTTTCCAGTTTCCATATAATTTACATTGTAATTCTCAATTTCAACCAGACTGTATTGAAGCACAAAGTTGATTATGCAGACATGAACTTGTTTGAAAGCAAAGGTGGCTTTGAAAAGCAGACTGAAAGTGAATATGGGATTTTTATCAGATATCTCCTCCTGTAATGGAAGTGTACCAGTAGTTTCAGTATACACTGGGCCAGGATCATTATAGTTTTTTTTTTTTTTTTTTAATTTAACGGTATAAATCAAATACAGTTACAATGTAATAACAATACTATAAATTTACAATTGATTTACACCGTTGGGAGATGACATAGCCAGATTGGCTGTCTACCTGTCATATCCCACCAATTTTGAACTCTAAACTCCAACACTGCCAACAATGCCAACAATTACCCCGTAAGCCTCTAGACTTGTTGATTTACGGACCAGGTGACTCCTTTATACATTTAAGGGTGGACGAGTTATCCAGGAGCAATAATTCAGAAGCAAGTAATAACAAGGGTAATTATACGGACACTGGAAAGAATAAATAATGTGTAGATATTTCAAGTCAAGACAACAGAATAACTGCACAACGTTCTGAAAAAGAGTGAAATTTTCAAACATTTTGTCTAATACCAACGGAGAAGAAAGCAAATAGCTGAACACATCCCGCCCTTCCCCAGATCGGTCAAGAAACTATTTGTGATGAGACCAATTAGTCTAGGTACACATTTCGAAGGGGGGAGGGGGGGCGGAAGGGGGGGGGGGGGGGTAACCAGGGTCTTTCAGGATACACTACTCCTGATTTACATTCCAGCATGGCATGAACAATCGGTATGATAACTTATTGTCCAGGCTGACACTCGAGGCAGTTGGGGTTGTCGCACAGAAAGCTTTTCTGATACGAAGAGAGAAGTCTCTCTTTTAATTTCTTTTTGAATTCATTTCTATTACCTGTTCCTCGCAGGGTTGGATCCAGTTCATTCCAGAGTCTGGGAAAGGCATATACCGCTAATCTATCCAGTGCTTTTGTTCGAGTTTTCGTAATTTGAACTTGACCCGACTGTCTTGTATTTGTGTCGGAAGTACTGAAAAATGTTCCGAATTCTACATGTTCTATGATTCCATTCTACATGTACATGCGTTAAACTGCTCTATTTTGACATTGTTGGTACATTGCTCTGTCTGCTATAAGCCTGGAAATAATCAATCTTTCATTTGCAGAATGAGATCCACAGAGGGGGAATTTGCTGATGCTGCCTCATACAGTGAGCCAATTTATCCTCTGGGTGCCTTTTTCTGTTTAGACTAGAAAACCTTGATTCAGATTGAGGCTCACAGCGGGTAAATTTTGTGATGTTACTCTGCCTTGCAGGGTAGCATCACCAAATTCACCCTCTGGGGACCTCATTCTGCTGATGACAGTCTGCTTATTTCCAGGCTCAGGACTCGGCTAACCTCATTGAAAGTCATCAAGTGGTGGAAATTTGCATTTCAATCTGATTCAGTTGTAATTCACATTCAGAAGTTCATTTGTGTTGCTTCGATTGCAGATCAAATCAAGTCCAACACAAAAACCAGCATTTGTGTGTGTGTGTGTGTGTGGGGGGGGGGGGGGGGGGAGAGTGGGGGGGGGGGGGCAGGGAAGGGATCCCCACAATTACAGAATGTTGCTTGTTCTGTACACCACAATTCTTTTGTAACACCATGTCTTGGGTCCATATCATGGACTCCCTGGAACGTCTTTTGTTCTGAAAAGTGACTTTTGTCACAGTTGCAGTGTTAAGTTGTGTTTTTCCTGTTTTTTTATATGAAAAAGAAATATAAACCAACACCAGAACCAAGACTTGACTCTTTTATCACTGCCAACACTGGAACTGAAACTGATGCAAAATTTAACAACCGAGCAATCTGTATGACGCCAGCCACCAAAAAAAGATGTAGCAATGCTTGGGGATAGTGCAGTACCAAAGGTTGGCCTCCGAGCAATGTGTGCTTGTCTGCCATAGCCCTTATGTTGTTCCCAGGTCACCACTGGGCCAAAGACAAATGTTCTTTTTAATTTTGCATCGTGTTTACCATCACTACCTAACATTAATTATGTTTTGCAGTTGATGTAAAGATAATAATTGTAAAGTTTTTAATACTAATAAAGAAATTTGTTATTGTATTTGTACAGATCAAGTTCCCCAGATAGTGGTGCAAAGAAGAGGCAAAGATCCCGTTCTTCATCTTATTCTCCATCAGACAGGAACAAACATCGGAGCAGGAGGTCTAGGTTTGGCTCGTGTTAAGAAACTGTGACAAATGATTTTTATTTTTGAGATAGCACAAACTATGGATAATACTCTGTGTCTTGATGTTGTTCACTGCTTGCTTGAAGGCAGATGACAAATCTGTATGCAGTGGATAAAATGAGTCTTTGTGAACAAAATAATTTCTCAAAACCATCATTACTCATCACCGAGAGAGAGAGACATGGAGGCATATTATTAAAATTGGCAAAGGGCTCAAGTCAAAGAGGTCTTTGGGCAGCCGACACAATAAAGGGAACAAGTATTTGAGGGGTACTCAAATATACCTTGATGGCATCTTTGGGGCATGGGTAGGTGATTTGGAATGGGGAGGGGGTGGAGGAGGGGGGTGTGAGGGTGCTAGAGCTTAGTGGGAAAATTGAGATTGAGAAAGACAGTGACAAAGACTGCCAAATGTGCAGTGTATGAGTGAATGAGGACCTTGGAGCACTTTCTCTTAGAAGTCCAAAATATCAGTTTGTCAGGTTTACAGGAAGTATAATGAGGAAGTGGGATGGGAGAATGAAGGATATAATTGCAAGGTGATGTAAATGGTATGTAATTAGTATGCTGATCAATGAATTAGGGAAGAAAGAAGTACAGGATATCATCAAAAAATTTCTTTCTGGGTGTAGTGAGGAGAAAGGGGGGGGGGGGGGGGTGATTTACCGGCGTGAAAGTACAGGGTAATCAAAGTATATTTTTATAATGTACCAACGACCCAGACATAGCTGGTGCTAACTCTTAAAAATGTTGGGCCAAACACAAATTTTGCCCCCCAATCCCCCAAATTTGCATCTAAAACCAAAGAAAACATGTCCTGAATGGCCCTCCATACTTCACCTCTACTGCGCATGCGCAGTGTCAAGGACGTCCCAAAACTGGCGCCATTAATCATTCTTTGTTTGGCCCTTCATCAGTTAACATCTGACTGATCTTTGTGCTTGTAAATCTCAGTTTAAATGATGCCGGACACATAAATATTAGAGAAATGGTGATTCTAAGGAGGATATAAAAGGAGGAGAGGAAAAATGAGTGACAGAAAATAATCAGGGCTGTAACTTAAATTTTTTTAATGAAATTATGTTAAGTTACCTATTTTCGAGGCAAGAGCCTGTTGTGGTCATTCTTGTTATCAAGTTACACTGCTTGTTCAGTGTTTTCCTCTCTCCCTTTCCTTTAAGTCCCCCCTTGCTATTCTCCCATGCTTTTGGCATATTTTCTGTAATATTATTACTAAAATTTCTTGGGAGTTTTAGCTGGATAACAGAATGAATTCTGTTCTTTTCCCCATGTTTACGTCTTCACCTATGGGTGGTTAGGCGTAGTGTTCTGCATCTACCATCTGATGTTCTGCAGTTTCTTTCCTGGAAGTCTCTGTTTTGCATCAGATAGTGTATTATTGGTAACTGATTTCGGGCCAGGGTTATCAGTGCCTGGAGTCTTGTTTCTGGTGTTTTTACACTTCTTGTTTACATTGGCAACAGCCCTCTGTGTGAGGGGGATTTCTTGAAAATAATATCTTGATGTTAGTTTAATCATAACTAGATACATTATTATTGTTTGTAAGTGTTGCATTAATTTTTTAAAATATTTTTAAAATTTTTGTCCACACTTAGGCTTGGGATCCATTGGGGCTCAACGTTACTTTTCAGAAACTTGGGCTTTTCTGAAAAAATATTTTTTCAAAAATTTTTTTTTTGATTTCAATTATTTTTTCTATGTTAATGGATCATGTTATTATGTATTTTGATTGTCAGGGGTTGGTGCGAGTACTAGGACTTTGTTTTCTTTTCACAATGAAAGGATATTGTTCAATTGTAATAAGAGGAAATCTTCCTCTGACTTTCATAATCATTGTATAATGTAGTCAGTGTACTCGCACTAACTCCTGTTCAGTATGTGTTAATTTCGATGACAACATGGGAAGTGTGTGTCACGGTATGTTAGTGGGGAAATGGCCATACCGGTCCTTTCCCCGCAGGGTCACTCTAGTTTATCAATCTCTATTTCAGACGATCAAGAACAGGGTGATGTATCCGTGATGTCTTCCAAAAGTGTGCCTCCGTCGTCACAATTAATGAAGAGCTAGCGGAAAAGTGCTCGTGAAAATACGTCAATTGCCTAAGAGGTCCCTAGTAGGATCGACGGCCTTTGACGTCCGATAGCTCGCCCGGTGTAGCGTCCATTCATTGAATGGTTCGGCAGCCGGGTTCGTCCGTTGCAGTCCAGAAGGAGTTTTGGGTGATGCGAGCACTATAAATCAACCAAATGCACACCCAGTGACGGCGGATTAGAGGAGAGAACGGAGGAAGCCTTTTAGTCCGGTTCGTAGCTGGTCCAGGTCCATCCGGACTGCGAGCGAGAGAGGCCCCTCTCTCGTACAACAACATCTGGCCCCAGATGTTGTGATACAAAATGTTTTGCATTCGGAGCATACGTCCGCCGCTAGGGATGCTCCGTTATATAGACAGTCCGGAGAGACTGTCAATAAGGCTTCCTCATCCTCATGGTAGTGCACACGACTGCTCTTGGCTACGTGACCTCGGATATCCAGTCAACTTCGCCAATCGGAGAATCCTCGGCGACCAGGTCACGCTATCCGGTAGCCAGGGACACGAGGCCTGGAGACTCCGGACGTTCGCATAAGAAAGTATGCGGGAGTCAACGTACACGGCGCTTCCAGCGGCAAAGCATCGTAAGACCGCTACTGCACAGGCCTCGGTGACGGACGTGCTATCCCAAATAGCACAACTTATCACAGCATCCCAGCAATGACAGAATCTCTGTCGCATCATGTAATATCCGACGACGCTGGGTCGGGATGCTCCGCGGAAGCATCAGGTACGGACGTCCGAAAATTTCATACGGTCCGACGGGATGCCGAAAGGGATTCGGAGGATTTCGAGCTTTCCCTTTCGGAACAACATAAGCTGCTGTATATGTCATCTGACTTTATCTTCTAGAGGTTCTTTTGTCGGACCAGAATGCTGCGATGCCGGATAAGAAACTGATAGCGTCGGTGGACACAGAAATTTTTGGATTGGTTCAGGGACATCGTCCCTCAGTTCCGACACAGTCCAATAATGTCACAGAAACTTTTGAATTATTGAACGATGCTATATATATATATTATTTATATGCTTGCTATTAACAAGCATGTCTGGTTTCTTGTTCGCAAAGTTACTGAGATGTCTTTCAAAAGTGTGCCTCTGTCGTCATAGTTAATGAAGAGCTAGCGGCAGTAAGTGCTCATGGAATACGTCAATCGCCTAAGAGGTCCCTAGTAGGATCGACGGAGTTGACATTCGCTAGCTCACCCGGTGTAGCGTCCATTCATCGAATGGTTCGGCAGTCGGGTTTGTCCGTTGCGGTCTAGGAAGGAGATTTGGGTGATGCGAGCACTATAATAGACTTTAGTACACACCCAGTGACGACGGATTAGAGGAGAGATCGGAGGAAGCCTGTAAGTCCGGTTCCTAGCTCGTCCAGGTCCGTCCGGGCTGCGAGCGAGAGAGGTCCCTCTCTCGTACAACAACATATGGGACCGGATGTTGTGGTACTGACATTTCGCATTCGGAGCATATGTCCGCCGCTTGGGACGCTCCGTTATATAGACAGTCCTAGAGACTGTCGATAATGCTTCCTCATCCTCACAGCAGCGCACACGACCGCACATTGGCTATGTGACCTCGAGTATCCGGCCAACTTCGTCTTTCAGTGATTCCACGGCGAACAGGTCATGCCATCCGGTAGCCAAGGGACACGAGGCCTGTTCACTCCGGTCGCTCACATAATAGAAGTATGCACTGGGTAACGAACACAGAGCTTCCAGCGGCAAAGCATCGTAAGACCGCTTCTCCACAGGCCTCAGTGACGGACGTGCTATCCAAAATAGCACAGCTTATCGCAGCATCCCAGCAAATGACAGAATCTCGGTCGGATCAGGAATAATCCGACGGCGCTGGGTCGGTGCGCCCCGCTGTTGCATCAGGTACGGACGACCGAACACTTCATAGGGTCCGACAGGATGGCGAAAGGGATTCGGACGATTTTGGGCTTTCCCTTTCGGAACAACAGAAGCTGCCATACATTTCTTCCGGCATTATCTTCCAGAGGTTGTTCCGTCGGACTACATTGCTGCGATGCTGGATAAGAGACTAATAGCGTCATTGGACACGGAGTTTTGGATCGGTTCAGGGACATTGTCCCTGAGTTGCCGACACAGTCCAATAATGTAATTAGAACATTCAAATTATTGAACGACGCTATATATAAGCTTGCTACCAAACATGCTAGTCTAGTTTCTTGTCCGCAATGCTCTATTCTGCCTTTCATCAATTCTAGGGAAATAAATTTATATTGGCAGAATAGGGCATACCGAGAGTTCCTCTGCGTCTAGACGACGAGGCTGAAGACTGGGAATTATCTTTTTCGCTGTCTATGTCAATTCCAACCACGACGTTGGAAACGACAATGATGTCTAATAGACTTAACTTAGACGCTTTATCATACGTAGACCACCTTACTGAGGCGTTATCATTACGTCTTCAAGAGAAAGAATTCCAGGATATGATCCTCAATGAGATTTCTTTCAAGGGCAGTAGTTTTTCCACGTATAACTCCGCCCTTCAGTGGCAACCTGGAGTTGGTTAGACATGACGCAGCCCTAGCTACATCCACGCGCGTGGATAGTAAGGTGAAGAACTCTCTCAGAGTCGCTTCGGTCTCGGAGAAGCTTCTCTTCGACGGCAACCTTTCAGCAATCTATGAATTGCTCTATATACACGTTCTCTTGTCAATCAAGTGTAACAAGAGATTCAGACTTGGGCAAACATTCGGTGGTTGACTCAGTGAGTGCCACTGCAGTTGCCGGATCCGAGTTTTATGATTATAACGGATGCCAGTTAAACAGGTTGGGGTACAATATTGATCCCAACGGATTTGAAGTGCCAGGGTCTTTGGGTTCCGCAGTTGCTAGACAAACACTTAACTTCCAGGAAATGATGTTATTTTGGCTTGCACTATGTCTTTGGATGAACATTATTCAGAAACGCATGTCCAAATCCTGTCCGATAATACGACAGTAGTTGCGTATCTCCGGAACCAGGGAGGCACTCATTCGGTTCCATTATTCAATTCAACGGAAAGAATCCTTCTGTTTGTTCTAGAACACCAAGTTCTGCTTCGGTCCGACATATTCCGGGTTGTCTGATTGTATTAGCAGACTCCCTTTCATGTAAAGGTCGCTTGTTGCCGTCAGAATGGACTCTCAACAAACAAGTATTCAATCAGATTTGCTATCAATGGGAGCGCCCAATGATAATTTATTTGCGACACAACTCACCAATCAATTGCAGACGTATGTGTTTCCATGTCCGGATCCCTGAGCTTATGTAGTTAACGCTCTATTGATCTAATAGGACGGAATGATAGGATATGCGTATCCTCCAGCGCTGTTGATTCAGCAAGTATTGCTAGGATAAACATCCACAATACAATTCTGTTGGTAGCATCTCTGTCTTCACAGAGACCGTGGATAAATTTACTCAGGTGTCTGCTGTGGGACTTACCGCGAAAACTTCCTCCATGAGAGGATCTTCTTTCACTGGGGAAATCGTGTCAACTTCATCACAACCCGCAAGGTCTCAACCTTCACGTATTCCGTTGTGTGGTCCTTCTTGCACGGCAAGCATTGTACAGGACGAGCAATGGACGCGATTTCTTACTGTAGGAGAACCTCCTCTTCGCTATACTATGCGGCTAAAGTGGAGGCTCTTCCGTCGTTGGTGTAGGGATCATTATGTTGATATTTTTGATCCCTCCATACTAGACATTGCAAACTTTCTAGTATACTTGTTTGACAAGATCAACTGCAGCCTGTTACTATTAAGGTTATAGGTCTATGTTATCTCATACCTATGCACTCCATGATAGTTTACAATTGAGTCTAATGTCTCTTTATCCAAGTTAGTTAGAAACTTTTCAATAAATAGACCTAGAATCCTTAGATTAATTCCTATACGGAATTTAGCTTGGGTTCTTATTTAGCTAAGTAACCATTTGAGCCTCTGGAAACAGTAGTTTTCAAATTCTGGCCTTTTAAGACTGTAATTCTCTTAGTCTTCTCTTCTACTGAGGAGTCAGTGAGCTTCATGCACTATCGGTGGACGACTCTCACTTTCGTAGTATCGGAAACACTATTTCCTTTACTACTAATGTTGGATTTTTGGTTAAGAATCAGGCTCCTAATAAATATCCGGAACCTATTGTTATTAAGGTCCTTCCGTCTTCGTACGGGCATAGGCCTTTACTCTGTCCGGTTAGAGTTTACATATTTATAAACAGATCTCAGTTTATCAGTAAGGACGTTAAGCTTCTTCTGTCTTTGATGCCTAATAGAAGGACATTACGGGCCATTCTATTGCTAATGGATTCAATTAACTATCGGTACTGCTTATGGTAATCTATCATTAACTCAGCAGTTTGTGCTTGAGATTTCGGCTCATGAAGTAAGAGCTCTTTCTACATCTTGGGCTTACGTAAATAGTGTCGCTATTATAGATTTAATGAAGGCTGCATATTGGTCTCAGCCATCCACATTCATGAATTTTTATCTCAGAAATATTGAGTCCATTTCTGGAGGCCTGCATTGTTTAGGTCTATTATCTGCTGCTCAGAATGTCGTTCACTTAACAGTTGCAACTATAGCTAGGTAGGCTTTCTGTTCCGGCAGTGACTCTGTCCTGCTGCCCTCTTCGCTCTGGGCTATTTGACCCAGGGCAAGGAGAAAGGGGGGAGGGGGGAGGGTGTTCCCTTGGGTCACCTGTTTTATTATGAAAACAAGGGGATACCTCCTCCGGAGTCAGTAATTCTGAGCTGTTACTGGGATGGTTTTAAAGTGATAAGTTTATGTTTAAAAAATTCATTCAGGTCATAGTTTTTAAAGTATAGCTTTTGAATATATCACGTGTCAACGGGCGTCATTATACAATCCTCGGACACTTTTAAAAGAGTATAAAGAGTCTCAATTCTCTAGACTAACTTTATTTATTGGCTTACTTTAAAAATTGTTAGTATAAGGATTATACTGGATATTAATAGAGTACATGGATGTTATGATGCTCAATTATGGAAGGTGTTGTGTCTTTCTAATTTATCATAAATAAGAAAGATACATGTAAGGCCTAATACTCCTTTTCCCCTCGAGGGGATGACTCTATTTTTATAGTTGAGCTTATTGGATTTTCCTCTATGTCCTAGGCCCTCCAGCCTTTTTACTATTCAGCTATGTCTGGGTCATTGGTGCAGTATAAAAATGTTAAAAAATTTATAGTAATTTATATATTTTTTATACTTACCAATGACCCAGATGAGGATGGCCCTCCCAGGAGTTGGGAACTCATACCTCCCCGCTGAGTACATAGCGCTTACCAGGCACTGATTATAAGAATGATTAATGGCGCCAATTTTGGGACGTCCTTGACACTGCGTATGCGCAGTAGAGGTGAAGTATGGAGGACCATTCAGGACATGTTTTCTTTGGTTTTAGATGCAAATTTTGGGGATTGGGGGGCAAAATTTGTGTTTGGCCCTACATTTTTAAGAGTTAGCACCAGCTATGTCTGGGTCATTGGTAAGAATAAAAAATATATAAATTACTATAAATTTTTTAACTTTCATTGGAGGGCCACGAAAAATCAGCGACTGACATTACTGACAATTTTGAAAATACTGCGAAATATTCAGCTATTGCTTACTCTGAAAATCACCACTTTACCCGAGGAAAATATTCAGTACATGGGAATATTCAGTTAACTAGAATGCAATCTTTTTTTCTACATTCTGGAAATAGTTGAGTATTTATTCCATTGTAATAGATTTAACCCTTTACCTAACAAATCAGCTGGATTCACCCGTATAATTTTCAAATTAAGCAGCTCATTAACACGAACGTACCATAATATAGTTTTGTTGAAATTTTTTTTTGGATTTTAACGACAATAATTAAAATAATAAATTTTGATTCTTGTGCTTTCAATAAAGGGTTAACTCTTTGCATGCGCCTGGCAGGTATTCCCACCAGGACAGCAATACTATTTTCTCCAAAAGGGGAGTAATCCAGCTTCTGTGGACAAAATTTATCTCTGCAAATTGAATCAATTGGGCTGTTGTATCTAGGCACTTTCTGTCATCATTAAAATTCTGCAAAAAAAAAAACCTCCCTCATCATAAAAATTTTGAAGAAAAAATTATTTCCTGTTTAATTTTTAACCAGTAAAAATCAACATGGAAAAGCCAATTCTTTTCACAGGGTTGCCACGGGACTTTGCAGTCAAGGAATGACCTTCAGTTTGACTAGGGGCCATCCAAAGTTTTGAAACCTGGAAAATGTGTCCGGGTGGGGAGGGGTGGGGGGGGCATGAAGACCTATGAATATTCATAAAATAAAAATGCTAACGAAATGTGCTATTATAACCATATAGTGTTTTATGCTATAGTTCATGAACATGAAGTCCTAACTAGGACCTTCCAGTCATCAGCCCATCCTCCCACTTCCTGTGGAGGGAAGTGGGTGGAGAGGATAATGACTGGATGGCCCCAATTAGGACTATTGAATGCAGGACCTTGGAAATCCTTGAATTTAGCTATTATTGGGCCTTGAGAAATATCAAGAAATGGCCTTGAATTTTATCAGTCTTTGCCTGCATGAACCATGTTTCAAACTTTGATGTGTAATAAATGTAATAGGCTAACTCACAAGTAACATTCTAAGTACTTTGCCAATTGTCTGTAGGCAGGTCCTGGCTGAGTATAGGGCAGCCAAGGCTTGCCAAGAAACAGCTGGCAAAGTACTTGGGATTGTAGGCTACCAAAGTGCAGCAGAAATGTATTAAAATCTTCAGGCCTTCAAGAATTAAAGAATAGAGAAAATGCTTCCCTCAGTCATAAAAAAAATCAGAAAAAGTTGCCTGAGAAACAAATACTTTTTTTGAATGGCCTTATTTCAGGAATGATTTCTGGCTTCATTTGTTCAGATTTTATTTAAAAAAATTTAAAAATATTCAGCAAGTTAAATTAAATGGTTATAAATAGCTGGAAAAATAGGAGGTTGTTAGAATATTCTTTCAATGGGTCACAATTTGTCTTGTATGGGCCGATGACATTATGCTAAGGCATATGACAGAAACATGAAGAAGGCCAATTAGATGGCATGGGTATATTTCTAGCATCCAAAATATGTTAGAAGCCTCTGTCAGTTCCATCAAGTCTGGAATCCAAATCTGTGTTGGAGAGTCCATCAGTTCATGGAAGGTTACCTTGTCATCTCAGTCAGTGCTTACTACTTTCTGTACAATAGAATTGATAGAACAACATATATCAAATTTATGAGGTTTACCAGTTGATTCTTCTCTTGTACCACTCTATTAGGGATTGAGTGGCCCCCAACTTGGGTAATATTAACTCAATCAAGCCTGGAAATAAGCAGTCTTGTCATTTGCAGAATGAGGTCTGCAGAGGGGGAATTTGCTGACACTATCCCATACAGTGGGGTAGAATTCCCCAATTTATCTTCTGGTTCTGGGTATCTCTTGCTGTTTAGGCTTGAGACCTTGATTCAGATTGAGGTTCACAGAGGGCAAATTTCGTAATGCCCAAATTCATCCACATGGGACTTAATTCTGTAGATGACAGTCTGCTTATTTCCAGTCTTGGAACACAACAAATGGAATGGTTTCTATTTTGTGTTGTATGTTCTGTAGGATGTAATGTTCAAATGACAAATGTGATTTGACAGTTTCTTTTTCACATAATTTTATTTTTATACTGTACCAATGACCCAGACTTAGCTGGTGCTAACTCTAACAAAACCAGGGCCAAACACAAATTTTGCCCCCCAATCCCCAAAATTTGCATCCAAAACAAAAAGAAATCATGTCCTAAAGGACCTCCATACTACGCCTCTACTGCGCATGCGCAGTGACGCAGACGTCCCGAAATTGGCGCCAATTATCATTCTCTGTTTGGCCCTTCATCAGTCAACATCTCACTGATCTTTGTGCTTGTAAATCTCAGTTTAAAGGATGCCAGACACGTAATTCTTGGAGAAGATGTGATTCTAAGGAGGATAGAAGGAGGAGAGGAAAAAGAAGTGACAAAAAATAATCAGGGCTGTACTTAAAATTTTTTGATGAAATTATGTTAAGTTGCCTATTTTCGAGGCATGGGCCTCTTGTTGTCATTCTTGCTAATTGTTGCACTGCTTATTCAGTGTTTCCTCTCCCCTAGCCTTCTAAAGTCCCCCCTTGCAATTCTCCCATGCTTGTGGCATATTTTTGAGAAATTTCATTTCTAATATTTCCTGGGAGAGTTGCTTGGTTACAGAATGTTTTCTGTTATTTTCCCCATAGTTACGTTTTCACCCATGGGTGTATAACGTTTGTGTTCTGCATCTTCCATCTGATGTTCTACAGATTCTCCCCTGGGAGTCTCTGTTTTGCATCAGATAGAGTGTAATTGATGACTGATTCCGGGCCAGTTTTTTCAGTGCCTGGAGTCATGTTTTCTGGTGTTTTTACACTGTTTGTTTTCATTGGCAACAGCCTTTTTTGAGGGGGGCTGTTTGCCTTTGCTGTAGTTTATCTCACTATAAGATACATTTGTATTATCCGAAAGTGTCTCATTAATTATTTAATATAAATTTAAAATTTTTGACCACACTTTGCCATCGGATCCATCGGGGCTCAACATTACTTTTCAGCAACTTGGGCTTCACTGAAAAAATATTTTTTCAAAATTATTTTGTTTTGCAATTGTTTTTTCATTTATTAATGGATCATGTTATTATGTATCTTTGTGTCAGGGGTTTTTGCGAGTAACTAGGACTTATTGTTGTTCTTTCACAATGAAGGGACGTTGTTCAAATTGTAATAGGAAGAAATCTTCCTCTGACTTTCATGATCATTGTATTAATTGTAGTCAGTGTTCTCGCATTAATCCCTGTCCTATATGTGAACATTGGGATGAGAAACATTGGAAACGTGTGTCACGATATGTTGTTTCTGGAGAAAGAGCGATTCCGGCTCTTTCTCCGCAAGGTCACTCTACTCTCTCAGTTTCTATTTCAGAGGAACCAGAACAGGGTGATGTTTCCATGTTATCTTCTTCAAGTGTGCGTCCGTCGTCACAAATGAATTCAGAGCTAGCGGCAAAAGTGCTCATGGAGATCAGACAAATGTGGTCCGCTAGCTCGCCCGGTGTAGCGTCCATTCACCGAATGGTTCGGCAGCCGGGTTCGTCCGATGCGGTCCAAAAGGAAATGTTGGGTGATGCGAGCACTATAAACATAATAGATGCACACCCAGTGACGGCGGATAGTAAGCGAGAACGGAGGAAGCCTTTGAGTCCGGTTCCTAGCTCGTCCAGGTCCAGCCGGGCCGCGAGCGAGAGAGGCCCCTCTCTCGTACAACAACATCTGGGACCAGATGTTGTGGTACAAAATGTGTCTTTAGCGGAGCATACGTCCGTCGCTCGGGACGCTCCGTTGTATAAGCAGTCCGCAGAGACTGTTAAGGCTTCCTCTTCTCGTCAGCGCACACGACCGCACCTTGGCTGCGTGACCGCCGATATATTACCAGCTTCGCCGATCAAGGATTCTTCGGCGACCAGGTCATACCATCCGGCAGCCAGGGATTCGAGGCCGATGGACTCCGGACGTTCGCATAGGAAAAGTATGCGGGAGCCATCTGATGCGGAGCTGCCCTCGGCGAAGCAGCGAAAGACTGCGCCTCCGCAGGTCTTGACGCTGGACATTCTTGTGCAGATAGCACAGCTTATCGCAGCATCCCAGCAACCGACAGAAACGGTGTCGGATCGAGAATTATCCGACGGCGCTGGGTCGGTACGCTCCGCCGAAGCATCGGGGGCGGACGACCGGGAACATCATGAGGTCCGACCGGATGGTGAAAGGGATACGGATGACTTGGAGCTATCCCTTTCGGAACAACATAAAGCTGCCGTGGACTTCATCCGGCACTTTCTCCCTCAAGTTGTTCCGTCGGGCCAGACTGCTGCGCTTCCGGACAAGAGAATTATAGCGTCATTGGACTCTGAATTTTTTGAGCTGTTCAGGGACATCGCTCCCGAGTTTCCGTCGCAGTCCAATAATGTTGCAAGAACATTTGAATTATTGAACGACGCTATATTTAAACTTGCTTCCAGGACGGGGAAAGCAGGTTTCTTGTCCGCTAATACTCTCAACCTGCCTTTCATTAATGCAAGGAATAAATTCGATACGGCAGAACAGGGTATACCGAGAGTTCCTCTGCGTATGGACGACGAGGCGGAAGACTTAGAGCTATCATTACCGTTGTCAGCTTCTATTCCACCGCGGTGTTGGAAACAGCTATTGCGTCTAACAGAGCCAATTTAAATGCCTTATCTTACGCAGATCACCTTACTAAGGCGTTATCACTGCACCTTCAGGGGAAAGAGTTTCAGGATATACAATCCTCTTTAAGACTTCTTTCAAGGGCAGTAGCTTATTCCACGTGTAACTCCGCCCTTTCAGTGGCAAATCTGGAGTTGGTTAGACGTGACGCAGCCCTAGCTACATCCACATTAGTGGATTCTAAGGTGAAGAACTCTCTTAGAGTCGCTTCGGTCTCAGGAGAACTTCTCTTTGACGGCAAGCTTTCCGCTATTTATGATAAAATTACAAAGAAAGCTAAGGATTCTCTGTTGTTCAAATCTGCTCCTAAGAAGTCGGATACAGCAGACACGAATAAGACAGGCACTTCTGGGTCTAATGCACCCAAGAGAGGTTCCTATAGAGGTTCCGGTGCGTCCTCTTGGTCTTATTCGAGAGACCGTCAGGATAGCGACTCTCGTTCGGGACGTCCTTCAGGCCGGGACAATCGGTCGGACGCCCCGAGGTCGACGGGGCGATGTACGGGTCGTGGAAGACGTGGTTTCTCCTACCGCAGGCCTCGCAGGTCCAGGAGGTGATGGCTTAAACCTCTATCGCGTTCCGGTTGGCGGAAGGTTGTCGAGCTTTTCACAAGAATGGGCGTCGATTACGGACGACCCTTGGCTGAGAGGAGTGACTTCGGAAGGTCTAAAGATATCCTTCAAACGAAAGCCTCCATTAACTCGAAGTCCAAAGTGGACTCATCTTCCGTCAAATCCGCAGAAAAGAGACGCTCTGTTATCAGAGGTGCAGTCTCTTTTAATGAAGAACGCGGTAGAGGTCGTAGAAAACCAGGAATCTCCGGGATTCTACAGCCATCTGTTTCTGGTTCCGAAACCAGACGGCTCGTTCCGTCCAGTCATAGATTTGAGCTGGATAAACAAGCTGATCATCGCTCCGAAGTTTTATATGGAGACGATTCGATCGGTCAGAGCGAGTATTCGGGTGAACGATTATGCAACGAGCATAGATCTCAAGATGCGTACTTTCACGTCATGGTACATCCGACATTCCGAAAGTATCTACGCTTCGCAGTCCTAGGAGTGGTGTATCAATTCCAGGCGATGTGCTTCGGATTGAATCTAGCACCCTGGGCTTTCACTCGGGTAATGAACTCGGTAATGATCTACTTCCGAGCTCATTCGTCTGCGGTAACGTCGGCCTACCTGGACGACATTCTTCAGAGGTACGGCAACGAGTTAACGCTTCAGAACGATGTTCAGAATCTTCTTCTATTGCTCCGACGTCTCGGTTTTATAGTAAACGAGGAGAAGTCGGATCTGGTGCCGTCCAAGTCATTCACTCATCTGGGAATGAGCTTCGAGACGCACAACAATCTCGTTCGTCTGCCGTTAACCAGAGCGAATTAGTCAGTTGTTACGCTCGCTATTGTCTGCACGCAGACAAAGTCACGGCGAGAGAATTTATGAGACTGATAGGTCTGTGCGGAGCCGCCGCGGATCTCATTCCGATGGGGCGGTTACGCACACGTCCTCTTCAAATTTTCCTGACTCAGAATTGGAGTGTGAAAATTCATTCGCTCGATGTAGACGTTCTCTTGTCAGATCAAGTGAAACAAGAGATTCTGTCTTGGGCAAACATTCAGTGGTTAACTCAGGGAGTTCTGCTGCAGTTGCCGGATCCGAGTTTTACCGTTATGACGGATGCCAGTCAAACAGGTTGGGGTGCATCATTAATCCCAACGGATTCGAGATGCCAGGGTCTTTGGGATCCGCAATTCCTGTGCAAGCACATAAACATCAAGGAAATGATGTCAATTTGGCTTGCGTTACGTCACTGGATGGACATTATTCACGATGCTCATGTCCAAATCCTATCCGACAATACGACAGTAGTGGCGTATATACGGAATCAGGGAGGCACTCATTCAGTTCCGTTGTTCAATCTAACGGAAAGAATCCTTCTGTTTGCGTTAGAACATCACGTTCTTCTTTTGGTCCGTCACATACCGGGTCGTCTGAATGTGCTAGCAGACTCCCTTTCACGAAAGGGTCGCTTGTTGCCGTCGGAGTGGACTCTCAACAAACAAGTATTCAATCAGATTTGCTACCAATGGGAACGGCCAATGATTGACTTATTTGCGACACATCTCAACAATCAGTTGCAGATGTATGTGTGTCCGTGTCCGGATCAAAGAGCATTTGCAGTAGACGCTCTGTCGATCCCTTGGGACGGAATGATAGGATATGCGTATCCTCCAGCGCCGTTAATTCAACAAGTATTGCTAAAGATAAAACAATCTCAATGCAAGATTCTGTTGGTAGCATCTCTGTCGCCACAGAGACCGTGGATAAATCTACTCAGGTGTCTGTTGTGGGACCTACCGCGGAAGCTTCCTCCACGAGAGGATCTTCTTTCGCAGGGGAAATCGCGCCAACTCCATCACAACCCGCAAGGTCTCAACCTTCACGTTTTTCCGTTGTGCGGTCCTTCTTGCATGGCAAGCACTTTACAGGACGAGCAGTGGACGCGATTTCTAACTGTAGGAGGACCTCCTCTTCGCTAAACTATGCGGCTAAGTGGAAGGTTTTTCGTCGTTGGTGTAGGGATCATTCTGTAGATATATTCGATCCCTCTATACCAGACATTGCAAACTTTCTAGTATACTTGTTTGACGAAATCAACTGCAGCCTGTTACTATAAAGGGTTATAGATCTATGTTATCTGATACCTATGCACATCATGATAGTTTACAAATTGGATCTAATGTCTCTTTATCGAAGTTGGTTAGAAACTTTTCGATAAATAGACCCAGAACTCTTAGATTAATTCCTAAGTGGAATTTAGCTTGGGTTCTTCTTAAATTGAAGGAAAAGCCATTTGAACCTCTTGGGACAGTAGATTTCAAATTCTTATCTTATAAGACAGCTTTTCTCTTAGCTTTCTCTTCTGCTAGAAGAGTCAGTGAGCTTCATGCACTATCAGTGGATGATTCTCATTATCGTAGTGTTGGGAATACTATCACCTTCACTACTAACGTGGGTTTTTTAGCTAAGAATCAGGCTCCTAATAAATATCCGGAACCTATTGTTATTAAGGCTCTTCCGTCTTCAGACGGGCGTAGGCCTTTACTCTGTCCTGTTAGAGAATTACGTATCTATAAACAGAGATCTCAGTTTATCAGAAAGGGACGGAAACGTTTCTTTCTGTTTTTGATGCCTAATAGAAAGGATATTTCAGTCCATTCTATTGCTAGATGGATTCAGTTAACTATCCGTACTGCTTATGAAGATTTATCTTCTTCTCAGCAGTCTGTGCTTAAGATTTCTGCTCATGAAGTAAGAGCTCTTTCTACTTCCTGGGCTTATGCTAATAGTGTTGCTATTACAGATTTAATGAAGGCTGCTTATTGGTCTCAGCCATCCACATTTACGAATTTTTATCTCAGAAATATTGAGTCCATTTCTGGAGACCTGCATTGTTTAGGTCCGTTATCTGTTGCTCAGAATGTCGTCCACTAAACAGTTGCAACTATAGTTATGCAGGCTTTCTGTTCCGGCAGTGACTCCGTCCGGCTGCCCTCTTCGCTCTGGGCTATTTGACCCAGGGCAAGGGGAAGGGGGGGGGGGGGGGGGGGTGTTCCCTTAGGTCACCTGCTTTATAGTGAAAAGCAAGGGAATGCCTCCTCCAAGTCAGTATTTCTGAGTCGCTTCCGGGATGGTTTTAAAGTGTAATATTAATGTTTAAATTCATTCATGTCTTATTTTTAAAGTGTAGCTCGGTGTGAAGCATTTGTATATGTCAAGTGTCAAACGGGCTTTAATATACAATACTCGGACACTTTTAAATGACTATAAAGAGTCTCAATTCTCTGGACTACTTTATTTATTGGCTTGCTTTAAAAATAATTAGTATAAGGGTTATACTGGATGTTAATAGAGAACATGAATGTTATTGTGCTCAATTATTAAGGGTAGTGTATCTTTCTAATTTAATATTAAATAAGAAAGATACATGTAAAGCCTAATACTCCTTTTCTCCTTAAGGGGTTACCTCTTTACTATATAGTTGAGCTTATTGGATTTTCCTCTATGTCCTAGGCCCTCCAGCCTGTTTACTATTCAGCTAAGTCTGGGTCATTGGTACAGTATAAAAATGTTAAAAAATTTATAGTAATTTATATATTTTTTATACTTACCAATGACCCAGATGGGGATGGCCCTCCCTGGAGTTGGGAACTCTTGCCTCCCCGCTGAGTACATAGCGCTGACCAGGCACTGCCAGTAAGAATGATAATTGGCGCCAATTTCGGGACGTCTGCGTCACTGCGCATGCGCAGTAGAGGCGTAGTATGGAGGTCCTTTAGGACATGATTTCTTTTTGTTTTGGATGCAAATTTTGGGGATTGGGGGGCAAAATTTGTGTTTGGCCCTGGTTTTGTTAGAGTTAGCACCACCTAAGTCTGGGTCATTGGTAAGTATAAAAAATATATAAATTACTATAAATTTTTTAACTTTTTCTCGTAATATATCTTTTAAGACAGTTTCCACACAGTTTCAATTAATAGTTAAGTTTTTTCTTCCAAAACCTAACTTATGTCACTCTTCTGAAAATGGTCTATTTAAACAAGAGTTATGTTTTGAAGAAAAGCACAATAATTTAAACAAATTGTGTCAAATGCTTAAAAAATTATATCTCTTTTTGGGAAAAAGTTGCATTAAATAAAGGTCAACTAATATTCTTCCATGGCCAGTACAATTGGTTCTGAATATCCCAAATCTTTCATGGTGCTTCTTCCATAAGCAGATTAAATGCTGTTATGTTACTCAAAGAGATCTTAAAGCTTAACCCTTTACCCAACCTCATGGCAAAAAATCAGACAGAATTGTTCACAAAGATTGCCACTCAAATTTTATTTTTTCAAAATTTTGTCTAAAAAAATAGCTTATGTGATCCCTCAGTGAAACGAGTTTGATGAGTTTGTTCCACTGAGGGTCATAAAGTATGTCTTTGAGGCAAAAAATGAAAAATTGGAGTTATTCGAGAGATATTTTTCATCTTTTTTCTTGACAGACTGTAATCTAGCGATTTCATTGGCTGACAAGTACGATGTAACTAATACCCTTACCCACTTGAAATACTTACACAATGGTTTAACCAGGGGGTGAAAACATGAGTATGCAGGCAATGTGATGTTTTTTTTAAACAGTTCATAAAAATAGTTTATGATAATGGTATATGTATTAAAATTAACAATGCTGTTCATTGAAAAAAAAAATAATCAAAATAATGCATTTAATTTAGTGGTATTCATGAAAAAAATTAGGTCACTAAGGCTATTAAACCCAAACACACTGGTGGTGCAACTGAATGTTTTCCAATCACTCTGTTTTTCTCTTGTGAAACTATCAATTTAACCAATTATATCTTGTTTGACAGAGCTTGCTGAGCTCTGTCAGACTAGGGATATTTGGTTAAATATCAAACTGCATTATGGGAAATATTTGCTGCTGAAAACTTTGCCATTTTGACATCAGTGTGCAGAGGGTTAAAAAAAAATTCCTGTTTCTCAGGCACCTCTCTTCTCAATGAAAACAGCCTCATCACTTCATTTTTTACCTGGAAATCTCTTCTATGATATTATTTTGCACTTATAGGATGAAAAAATTAACCAATTATATCTTGTTTGACAGAGCTCAGTGAGATGTGTGAAACAAGATATAGTTCGTTAAATTTGCAACTGCATTATGGGAAATTTCCACTGCTGAAAACATTGCTGCTTTTCCACATAAAAGTACAATTCATAAAATTTTCAATTCCAACTAGTTACAGGACTGTTGTGCATTAACAAATAATAAAAAGAAAATAGCCTCCCTCCCTCATCATAAAACTGAAGCAAAATTACCAGAGAAACAAGAAAAATATTTTCATAGGCCTAATTGAACTTTATCTTAATGATGCATTATCAGTTCTTTTTCTCCATTGGAATGCCATTTGGACAGTATATGTTGGCTTTCTTCTGTTGTTTTGTTTCATTGTAATAAGTCTGAACATCTATACCTCATCGGTGTCAGGGTCCTCGCTGATTATTCCAAAGAGAATATTATTAACCGATTCATTTATCTTTGATAATCTCATCATGAAAATAACTATTGATATAGTATATTATATTTTGTTTGGCAAAACTCTTGTGAAACAAAATATGATAGGTTATATTTTTATACAACAACCAATGGCACAGACTAGCTGGTGCTAACTCAAAAATTAATCTAGGGTCAAACACAAATTTTGCCCCCCAATCTCCGCAATTTGCATGCAAAACCGAAAAAATAATGTCCTATCTGGTTCTCCATACTTTTCAGATCTGCGCATGCGCAGTATCCAGGAAGACACCAAAATTGGTGCCAACCATCATTCTTGCTATAATTGCCTGTTAAATGTTGTAAACAGCGGGGAGGTATGAGTGCCCACTCATGGGAGGGCCATACCCGTCTGGGCCATTGATAAGTATAAACTAGAGGGGGTATCAGTACCCTGTGGCTCACCAGCAGGTGGCCAATGTAAAGGGGTGGCTGGAGTAAAAAAAAAAAGGTCCAAAACCTGCTCACAAAAGTCCAAAATTAAAGAAAATAAGCAGCTAAAGGGTTAAATAATATAACAATAGCCCCAAGAAGCATGCTAACATAAAATAGGAACCATGGCAATATGCTACAAGGTAAGTCTCCACTTTGAAGAAAAGAAAGACAAACCTCAAAACCTGCACATAAAAGTAAAAAAAAAAGTATCACATTTGTTTCAGTGGGTTAAAATTGAGAAAAATACCTTGATAATGTCACAGTAACCACTATGCACAGTATCCAGGAAGACATCGAAATTGGCGCGAACCATCATTATTTCTTTGGCCCTGAAGTCAGCAACATTGAACTGACATCTGTGCTTTTAAATCTCATTTTTGAGGATGCCAGACACAAATCAATGGTAAAATTTGTGGATCCAAGGACATAATTGGATGATGGAAGTGAACAACGATGGTTTGGAACGTTCAGGGCTGTAACTTTATTATTTTTATCAAAATTATTTCATGTTTCCCATTGTCGGGACATGGGCCTGACGTCATCATTCTTGCTAATGATTTATCCACTGTTTGTTAAGTGTTCCTTCCCGATCCTTCCTTGAAGCCCTCCTGTTAAACTTAAATTTCAACTTATTGAAATTTTTTATTAAATTTCTTGGGAGTTTAACGTGTATTACAGAATGTTTATTCTGTATATCCCCATGGTTACATCCTCACCCTAGGGGTGTTTGTGCATTTGGGTCATGCATCATCTGTCCGATGTATCGTTTTTTCTTCGTCTGAAGATCTTGCTTTACATCAGGTACCTTTAAAATCTGTTACTGACTTCAGGCTTTTTAGCTCACCGAAGGGATCTTAACTTGTCACTTGCCGTCCGTCGTCTGTCTTCGTGAACATTTTTCAAACGACTTCTCCTCTGAAACCACTGGTCCGATTTTCACGAAACTTCATGTGCATGTTCATTACTATATGGCAATTCATGTTTGTTCAAATGAAATGGCCACATCCCTTGGGGGCTTTGTATGGGGCATAACTCTGATAGCACTGTATGAATTATAGAAAAATTATTAAAAAATCTTCTTCTCCAGAACCAGTGGGCAGAATCTTTTGATACTTGGTATGCAGCATCTTGGTATGGGTCTGATTCAAGTTTGTTCAAATCGGCCCCCTGGATTCAAATTTGGGCTCACTATAGAAGCCCAAATTCGAACTTAGTGCATTTCAGGCAAATTTCTTAAAAAAATCATCTTCTCCAGATCCAGCAGGCAGAATCTTTTGATATTTGGTATGCAACATTGTGGGGTAGATCTGATTCAAGTTTGTTCAAATTGGCCCCCTGGATTCACATTTGGGCTCGGTATAGAAGCGCGAATTCGAACTTGGTGCATTTCAGGCAAATTTCTTAAACAATCTTCTTCTCCAGATCCAGCAGGCAGAATCTTTTGATATTTGGTATGCAACATTGTGGGGTGGATCTGATTCAAGTTTGTTCAAAACGTCCCCCTGGATTCATATTTGGGCTCACTATAGAAACACGAATTTGAATTTAGTGCATTTCAGGCAAATTTCTTAAAAAAAATCTTCTTCTCCAGATCCAGCAGGCAGAATCTTTCGATATTTAGTATGCAACATTGTGGGGTGGATCTGATTCAAGTTTGTTCAAATCGGCCCCCTGGATTCATATTTGGGCTCAGTATAGAAGCCCGAATTCGAACTTGGTGCATTTCAGGCAAATTTCTTAAAAAATCTTCTTCTCCAGATTCTGCAGGCAGAATCTTTTGATGTTTGGTATGCGACATTGTTGGGTGGATCTGATTCAAGTTTGTTCAAATCGGCCCCCAGGGTTCATATTTGGGCTCAGTATAGGAGCCCAATTTGAACTTAGTGCATTTCAAGCAAATTTCTTTAAAAATCTTCTCAAGATCCAGCAGGCAGAATCTTTTGCAGTGATTGAGAGATTGGATTTTCCTTTATGTCCTAGGCCCTCCAGCCTTTTTTCGATTCAGCTTGTCTGGGCCATTGGTTGTTGTATAAAAATATTATAAATTTTAAGTAATTTGTATATTTTTGACTCACCAATAGTTGTGTGAGCCTATGGCAAAGCCCTCATGTCGCCGTTGTCTGCATCGGCGTCCGGATTCATTCATTTTGAAATTATGTGTGCATGGTTTGATTTTTTTTTTTTATGTCAGTATGCTTTTCAGGGATTAGTAATATTTCATTCAACCCTTTCCATGCTTAGTTACTTGAATTTTGGACTTTTGTGTACAGATTTTTTACTTTTCTGGGCAGGTTTTTTGACTTTTTGTGCACAGGTTTTGAAATTTTATCTTCAAGTGGAGTTTTACCTTACTGGCATATTGCCATGGTGTTTACCTTAACATTTCAGTGTATTTTTCTCAGTTTTAACCCTTTGAAACAAATGTGATACTTTTTTGACTTTTATGTGCAGGTTTTGAGGTTTGTCTTTCTTTTCTTCCAAGTGGATATTTTTCAAGTAGAGTTTCACCTTACTGCCATTGTGGTTACTGTGACATTTGCAGGGTATTTTTCTCAATTTTAACCCTTTGAAACAAATGTGATACTTTTTTTTTACTTTTATGTGCAGTTTTTGAGGTTTGTCTTTCTTTTCTTCCAAGTGGCGACTTACCTTGTAGCATATTGCCATGGTTCCTATTTTATGTGAGGATGCTTCTTGGGGCTAGTATTATATTATTTAACCCTTCAGCTGCTTATTTACCTTAATTTTGGACTTTTGTGTGCAGGTTTTTGACTTTCGTGTACAGGTTTTGATATTTTTTTTAAGTGGAATTTTACCTCTCTGGCATATTGCTATGGTGGGTACTGAAACATTTTCAGTATATTTATCTAAATTTTGACCCTTTAAAACAAATGTGATACTTTTTGGACTTTTATGTGCAGGTTTTGAGGTTTTTCTTTCTTTTCTTCCAAGTGGATATTTTTCAGGTCGAGTTTCACCTTATTGGCATATTGCCAAGGTGGTTACTGTGACATTATCTAGGTATTTTTCGCAATTTTAACCCATTGAAACAAATGTGATACTTTTGAGGTTTGTCTTTCTTTTCTTCAAAGTGGAGACTTACCTTGTAGCATATTGCCATGGTTCCTATTTTATGTTAGCATGCTTCTTGGGGCTATTATTATATTATTTAACCCTTTAGCTCATTATTTTATTCATTCATTTTGAACTTTTGTTTGCCGGTTTTGATTTTTTTAGCTCAACTTTCGCAAAGCCAAATTTGAGCTTTTGTCATGGCCCGTCCGTCAGTCCATCTGTCCATGGGTCAACAATTGGATACGGCTCGGGCTAGAGGCCGCATTTACGAACCGATCTTTACGAAACTTCTTGGGTACCTTTGTTATGACCATGGGTCAAGAACGAGTGTTTTTGGGTGCGGTCCGAAATTCAAGATGGCTGCCAGCCGCCATTTTGTACCGACGATGCAGAAATCTGTTTTTTGTACAGAACTTCCATATGAAAGCTCTGATTTGAATAATTTTTTGTATGAATGTTTAGTACCATGGGATACATCACATATAATACAGGTTTTTTTTTCTCGTGCGTAAATTATGCAAATTAGACTAACTTTGATGTTTTTTGGTGTTACTTTCAGCATAAAAAGTGCAAATGCCAATACGGCTCGGGCTAGAGGCCGTATTTATGAACCGATCTTTACGAAACTTCTTGGGTACCTTTGGTATCACCGTGGGACGAGAACGAGTGTTTTTGGGTCCGGTCCGAAATTCAAGATGGCCGATGGCAGCCATTTTGTACAAAATTGGGTGCAATCAGATTTTTTGCACAGAACTTCCATATGAAAGTGCTGATTTGAATAATTTTTTGAGTGAATGTTTAGTACCATGGGATACATCACATATAATACAGGTTTTTTTCTCGTGCAGAAATTATGCAAATTAGATGAACTTTGAGTTTTTCAGTGCTACTTACACACAGTAAGTACACATGTCAATACGTCTCGGGCTAGAGTCTGTATTTATGAACCAATCTTCACGAAACGTCTTGGGTTATCACCTTGGGATGAGAACGAGTGTTTCTGGGTGCGGTCTAAAATTCAAGATGGCTGCCAGTGGCCATTTTGTACCGAAATTAGGTCTAATCAGTTTTTTGTACACAACTTCTATACGGCTCAGGCTAGAGGCTGTATTTATAAACCAATCTTTATGAAACTTCTTGGGTACCTTTGTTATCACCGTGGAATGAGAACGAGTGTTTTTGGGTGTGGTCCAAAATTCAAGATGGCCACCAGCAGCCATTTTGTACCAAAATTAGTGCAATCAGTCTTTTGTACAGAACTTCTGTATGAAAGTTCTGATTTGAATAAATTTTTGTATGAATGTTTAGAAACATGGAATACATCACATATAGTACAGGTTTTTTTCTCGTGCAGAAATTATGCAAATTAAATGAACTTTGATTTATTCAGTGCTGCTTATACACTGTAAGTGCACATGTCAATATGGCTCGGGCTAGAGGCTGTATTTATCAACCGATCTTCACAAAACTTCTTGGGTACTTTTGTTATCACCTTGGGACGAGAACGAGTGTTTCTGGGTGCGGTCCAAAATTCAAGATGGCTGCGAGTGGCCATTTTGTACCAAAATTAGGTCCAATCAGTTTTTGTCACAACTTCTATACAGCTCGTATTTATGAACTATTTTCACGAAACTTCTTGGGTCCTTTTGTTTTCACCTTGGGACAGGAACGAGTGTGTTTTGGGGTGCCTTTGTTATCACTGTGCTATGAGAACAAATATTTTGGGGTTCAGTCAGACCCACTCTGGGACTCAAAAGATTTCTTTTCTAGTTTAGCATCTGACTGTCGCCCACCTTTACAATACTTTACCTATACATTTGTTACAGGCTATGGTCAGTATTTATGTTCAGACCGTTACAATACTTTATATGTACCTTTGTTATCAGGTCATTACCGAGATGTTTGTCATTGCAGTGTCACATACTATACATGTACATGTCTTAACCCTTTACCTAACATGAAAAGCAGACGACACTTGCAAAAAAAATTCTTGAATAACTATTTTTTTTCATTTTTTGTCTCAAAAACATAGGTTATGACCCCTCATTGGAACGAGCTTGACGAGGGGGGGTCATAACCTATGTTTTTGAGACAAAAAATGAAAAAATAATTAAAATTAATAGGCGATTTTTGAGAATAGCGCTGGCCGGTTTTGGCCGTTACGTTGGGTAAAGGGTTAACAAGTTGAGCTACAGTGTCATTGACACTTTCATTTTTTTTATTTTGCTTTTTTTTTATGTCAGCATGCTTTTCAGGGATAGTAATATTTTATTCAACCCTTTCCATGCTTAGTTACTTGAATTTTTTATATTTTTATACTGTACCAATGACCCAGACTTAGCTGGTGCTAACTCTTAAATTCTAGGGCCAAACACAAATTTTACCCCCCCAATCCCCAAAATTTGCATCTAAAACCGAAAATTACATGTCCTATATGGTCCTCCATATCTTTCCTCCACTGCGCATGCGCAGTGTCAAGGAGGTCTTGAAATTGGTGCCAAAAGTCATTCTTTGTTTGGCCCTTCATCAGTTCATGCTTGTAAATCTCAGTTTAAATGATGCCAGACACATAAATATGAGAGAAATGGTGGATCTAAAGAGGAAATAGAAGGATGAGAGGAAAATTCAGTGGCAGGAAATAATCAGGGCTGTAACTTAAATTTTTTTTACGAAATTATGTTATGTTCCCTAATTTCGAGGCATGAGCCAGTTGTTATCATTCTTGCTATGAAAGTTCCACTGCTTGATCAGTGTTGCCTCTCTCCCTTTCCTTTATTCCCCCCTTGCTCTTCTCCCATGGTTTTGGCATATTTTCTGTAATAATTATTACTAAAATTTCTTGGGAGTTTTGGCTTCGTAACAGAATGAATTTCTGTTCTTTTCCCCATGTTGACGTCCTCACCCTTAGGTGTTTAGGCGTTGTGATCTGCATCTACCATCTAATGTTCTGCAGTTTCTTCTATGGAAATCTCTGTTTTGCATCAGATAGTGTTTAAATTGGTAACTGATTTCGGGCCATGTTTATCAGTGCCTGGAGTCATGTTTCCGGTTTTTGTACAACTTCTTGTTTACATTGACAACGGTTACTGCTGATAGTGATTTCTTGTCTTTACATTAGTTTAGACATAGCAAGATACATTAATATTGTATGTAAGTGTTGCATTAATTTTTTGAAATGTTTTAAAAAATTTTGTTCACACTTAGGCTTTTTTGGGCTCCATTTGGGCTTGGTGTTCCCATTGGGAACTTGGGCTCTTCTGAAAAAAATTTTTCAAAAAATTGTTTTTTTTCAAAGATTATAATGGATTATGTTATATTATGTATCTTTATTTCAAGGGATAGTGCAACTAATATGACTGTGTATTTTTTTATTGATGAAAAAATATTTTTTATTTATAATGCGAGGATATCTTCCTCTTATTCTCAGGTTCAGTGTATTCGCACTAATTCCTGCTATGTGTGTGTTGATTGAAATGACAACGTTGGAGACGTGTGTCACGATATTGTGTTTGCGGGAAGGGGTTCATACTGGTCCTCTCTCCGTAGGGTCACTCTATATTATCATTTTATTTTTCAGAATTCAGAGTGATGTTTTCGTGATGTCTTCAACAAGTGTGTCTCCATCGTTGCAGTGTTAGGGCTAGCGGCTAAGTGCTCAGGGTAATACGACAATTGCCGAAGAGGTCCCTAGTAGGATCGAAGGCATTGATCGTCCGCTAGTCCGCCCGGTGTAGGTACCATTCATCGAATGGCTCGGCAGCCGGGTTTGTCCGTTACGGTTCTGGGAAGCATTGTGGGTGATGCGAGCACTATAAACTTGGAATGTGCACACCCAGCAACGACGGATCCGATGATAGTACGGAGGAAGCCTGTCAGTCTAGTAGCTAGCTCGTCCAGGTCTATCCGGACCGCGAGCGAGAGAGGCCCCCTCTCTCTTAGAACTACGTTTGAGCCGCAGTGTTGTTGTATGTTTGTTTGTTAGTCGGAACATACGTCCAATCCTCCTGTTCAGGATGTTCCGTCACATACACAGTCCGAACTGGCTGTGTTATGGGCTTCCTCATCCTCATGTCAACACACACCACCGCACCTTGGCTTGTGACCACAGAGTTTCAGGGGACGTTCGCATATTATATAAATGCAGGAATGAACGTTCCTAGAGCTCCTGCTTTGCCAACCAGGGAATATTGTCAACCAGGTTACTTCATCTGTTAGCCAAGGATATGAGGTCTTTCCTTATGGGACGTTCGCATATTGTATAAATGCAGGAATGAACGTCCCTGGAGCTGACAGTGGATATTATGTAAGTCACGGCTCCACAGGCCTCATTCAGGAATAAGAATGCAGTGATTTTCTGTGATGTCTTCAAAAGTGTGCTTCCGTCGTCACAGTCGAATGAAGAGCTAGCGGATAAGTGCTCATGATATTACGTCAATTGCCTAAGAGGTCCCTAGTAGGATCGACAGCATTGGCGTCCGCTAGCTCGCCCGGTATAGCGACCATTCATCGATTGGCTCGGCAGCCGGGTTCGTCCGTTGCGGTCCAGGAAGGAGATTTGGGTGATGCGAGCACTATAATAAGACAAAGTGCACACCCAGTGACGACAGATCAGAGGAGAGAACGGTGGAAGCCTATTAGTCTGGTTCCTAGCTCGTCCAGGTCCATCCGGGCTGCGAGCGAGAGAGGTCCCTCTCTCGTACAACAACATCTGGGACCAGATGTTGTGGTACAAAATGTTTCGCATTCGGAGCATACGTCCGCCGCTCGGGACGCTCCGTTATATAGACAGTCTGGAGAGACTGTCGATATGGCTTCCTCATCCTCTCGGCAGCGCACACAACAGCACCTTGGCTACGTGACCACGGATATCCAGCCAGCTTCGCCGATCAGGGATTCCACGGCGACCAGGTCATGCCATCCGGTAGCCAGGGACACGAGGCCTGTAGACTCCGGACGTTCGCATAAAAGAAGTATGCAGGAGTCAACGTACACGGAGCTTCCAGAGGCAAAGCAACGTAAGACCGCTACTCCACAGGCCTCAGTGACGGACGTGCTATCCCAAATAGCACAACTTATCGCAGCATCCCTGCAGACGACAGAATCTCTGTCGGATCAGGAATTATCCGACGATGCTGGGTCGGTACGCTCCGCTGAAGCATCAGGTATGGACGACCGAGAACTTCATAGGGTCCGACAGGATGGCGAAAGGGATTCAGAGATTTTGAAGCTTTCCCTTTCGGAACAACATAAAGCTGCCGTAGATTTTATCCGGCATTATCTTCCAGAGGTTGTTCTGTCGAACCAGAATGCTGCGATGCCGGATAAGAGACTGTTAGCGTCATTGGACACAGAATTTTTCGATCGGTTCAGGGACATCGTCCCTGAGTTTCCGACACAGTCCAATAATGTCACAAGAACATTTGAATTATTGAATGACGCTATATATAAGCTTGCTACCAAAACGAGCAAGGCTGGTTTCTTGTCCGCAAATGCTCTAAATCTGCCTTTCATCAATTCAGGGAATAAATTCGAAACGGCAGGACAGGGCATACCGAGAGTTCCTCTGCACCTAGACAACCAGGCTGAAGACTTAGAATTGTCTATACCGGCGTCTATGTCAATTTCAACCATGACGTTGGAAACGACAATAATGTCTAACAGAGTTAACTTAGACGCTTTATCATATGCAGATCACCTTACTAAGGCGTTATCATTACGTCTTCAAGGGAAAGAATTCCAGGATATACAATCCTCATTAAGAGTTCTTTCAAGGGCAATAGCTTATTCCACGTATAACTCCACCCTTTCAGTGGCAAACCTGGAGTTGGTTAGACGTGACGCAGCCCTAGCTACATCCACGCGCGTGGATGGTAAGGTGAAAAACTCTCTCAGAGTCGCTCTGGTCTCCGGAGAGCTTCTCTTCGACGGCAGGCTTTCAGCAATCCATGATAAGATAACTAAGAAAGCTTCGGATTCTCTGCTATTCAAATCCGCTTCTAAAAAGTCGGATACAGCAGAAAAGAGTAAGACAGGCACTTCTGGGACAAGTACGCCCAAGAGAAGTAGTTCCTGTAGAGGTTCCTATGCGTCCTCTAGGTCTTATTCTAGAGACCGTCAAGGCAGCGACTCACGTGGGGGACGTTATTCTGGCCGAGATAACCGGTCAGACATCCCTAGGTCGACGGGGCGAGGTGCGGGTCGTGGAGGACGTAGTTTCTCCTTCCGCAAGCCTTGCAGGTCCAGGAGGTGATGGTTTGAACCTCTATCGTGTTCCGGTAGGCGGAAGATTATCAAGTTTTATAAACGATTGGGCGTCAATTACGGACGACCCCTCGGTTCGAGGGGTAATTTCGGAAGGACTAAGAATATCCTTCAAACGAAAGCCTCCATTAACTCCAAGTCCAAAATGGACTCAGCTTCCGGCAAATCCGCAGAAAAGAGACGCTCTTTTATCTGAAGTACAGTCTCTTCTGAAGAAGAACACGGTAGAGGTCGTAGAAGACTAGGAATCACCGGGTTTCTACAGCTATCTGTTTCTGGTTCCGAAACAAGACGGCTCGTTCCGTCCAGTCATAGATTTGAGCTGGATAAACAAGCTGATCGTCGCTCCAAAGTTCTATATGGAAACAATTCGATCAGTCAGAGCGAGTATTCGGGTGAACGACTATGCTACAAGCATAGATCTCAAGGATGCGTACTTTCACGTCATGGTACATCCGACATTCAGAAAGTATCTACGCTTCGCAGTCCTAGGAGTTGTATATCAGTTCCGAGCGATGTGCTTCGGTTTGAACCTAGCGCCCTGGGCTTTCACTCGAATAATGAACTCGGTAATGATATATTTCCGAGCTCATTCGTCTGCGGTAACGTCGGCCAACCTGGACGACATTTTTCAGAGATACGGCAACGAGTTAAGGCTTCAGAACGATGTGCAGAATCTGCTTCTATTACTCCTACGTCTCGGTTTTATAATAAACGAGGAGAAGTCGGTTCTGGTGCCGTCCAAGTCATTCACTCATCTGGGAATGAGCTTCGAGACACACAACAATCTCGTTCGTCTGCCTTAACCAGAGCGAAATTAATCAGTTGTTACGCTCGCTATTGTCTTCACTCAGACAAAGTTACAGTGAGAGAATTCATCAGACTGATAGGGTTGTGTGGAGCTGCCGCGGATTTTATTCCAATGGGGCGGCTATGCACTTGTCCTCTCCAAATCTTTTTGACTCAAAAAGAACAGAGTTGGAGGGTGAAGATTCTTTCGCTCATTACGTACATCCTCTTGTAAGTCAAGGAAACAGATTCAGACTTGGGCAGATATTCAGTGGTTTATTCAGGGAAATAACTTCCACTGCAATTGCTGGATCCGAGTTTTACAGTTTTGACGGATGCCAGTTAAATAGGTTGGGACCCAACATTGAGCCGAACGGTTTTTACGTGCCAGGGTCCTTTGGATCCGTAGTTCCTAATCAAGCACATAAACATCAGGAATTGATGTTATTTTGGCTTGCGTTACGTCATTGCATGAATGTTATCCAGATTGCCCACAGGCAATTCTGTCCGACAATTCGACGGTATAAGCGTATTTTCGGAACTAGGGAGGCACTCATTCCATTCTGTTATTCACTGTAACGGAATGAATCCTTTTGTTGGTACTAGAACATCAAGTTCTCCTATCGGTCCGTTGTATTCCGGGTCGTCTGAACGTATTAGCGGACTCCCTTTCACAAAGGGGCCGCTTGTTGCAGTCAAATGGACTTTTAACAACGAGTATTTATATCAGATTTGCTACCCATGAGAGTGGCCAATGATGGACTTATTTACGACGCATCTCAACAATCAGTTGCAAGTGTATGTGTCAACATGTTCGGATCCTCGAGCGTTTGCAGTTGACGCTCTATCCATCTCGTGAGATGGGATAGTAGGATATGGGTATCCTCCAGCGCCGTTGATTCAGCAGATATTGCTTAAGTTAAATAATCTCAATGCAATTCTGTTGGTAGCACCTCTGTCTCCACAAAGACTGTGCTTTAATATATTCAGGTGTCTGTTGTGTCTTATGCTGTGGAAGCTTCCTCCACATTTCGGTCCATTCTATAGCTAGATGGATTCTATTAGCTTTCAGTACTGCTTATGATAATATCTTCAACACAGCAGTCTGCGATTAAGATTTTAGCTCTTGAAGTAAGAGTTCTTTCTACTTCAGAGGCTTATGCTAATAGCGTTGCTATTACAGTTCTAATGACGGCTGCATATTGGTTTTAGCCTTTCACTTGCACGAATTTATACCTCAGAAATATTGAGTCCATTTCTAGAGACCGGCATTGTTTAGTTTCGTTATCTGTTGCTCAGAATGTCGTCCACTAAACAGTTGCAACTATAGTTGTGTAGACTTTTGGTTCCGGCAGTGACTCTGTGCTGCCGCCCTCTTCGCTCTTGGGTATTTGACCCAGGGCAAGGGGAAGGGTGGGGGGCGGGTGTTCCCTTAGGTCACCTGTTTTATAGTGAAAAGCAAGGGAATACCTCCTCTAGAGTCAGTAATTCTAGTCGGTACAGGGATGATTTTTAAAGTGTAAAGATAATTTTTTACCCATCCATGTAATATTTTCAAGTGTACCTCGGTGTGTAGTATTTGTATATGTCGCATATCATGCAGACGTTAATATACAATTATCGGTCACTTTTAATGAATTTAAGAGTTTCATTTATCTGGACTACTTTATTTATGGCTTTCCTTTAAAAATAATTACCATAATGGATTATACTGGAGGTTAATAGACATCAGTGATGTTATTATGCTCAAGTACAGAATGGTGTTGTGTCTTTCTCGTTTTGATGCAGAATAGAAAGATACATGTAAAGTCTATTTCTCCTTTCTCCTTGAGGGGATAATTCTGTATATATATAGTTAAGTTATTGGATTGCTTTATGTCCTAGGCCCTCCAACGTTTTTACTATTCAGCTAAGTCTGGGTCATTGGTACAGTATAAAAATGTTAAAAAATTTATAGTAATTTATATATTTTTTATACTTACCAATGACCCAGACGGGGATGGCCCTCCCATGAGTTGGGAACTCATACCTCCCCGCTGAGTACATAACGCTTTTCCAGGCACTGCTTGTAAGAATGACTTTTGGTGCCAATTTCGAGACCTCCTTGACACTGCGCATGCGCAGTGGAGGAAAGATATGGAGGACCATATAGGACATGTAATTTTCGGTTTTAGATGCAAATTTTGGGGATTGGGGGGTAAAATTTGTGTTTGGCCCTAGAATTTAAGGGTTAGCACCAGCTAAGTCTTGGTCATTGGTAAGTATAAAAAATATATAAATTACTATAAATTTTTTAACTTTTGTGTACAGATTTTTGACTTTTTTGTGCAGGTTTTTGACTTTTGTATACAGATTTTAAAATTTTATCTTTGAGTGGAGTTTTACCTTACTGGCATATTGCCGTGGTGGTTACCTTAACATTTCAGGGTATTTTTCTCAATTTTAACCCTTTGAAACAAAAATTTGATACTTTTTTGAATTTTATGTGCAGGGTTTGAGGTTTGTCTTTCTTTTCTTCCAAGTGGATATTTTTCAAGTAGAGTTTCACTGTACTGGTATATTGCCATTGTGGTTACTGTGACATTTGCAGGGTATTTTTCTCAATTTTAACCCTTTGAAACAAATGTGATACTTTTTTTGACTTTTATGTGCAGGTTTTGAGGTTTGTCTTTCTTTTTTTCCAAGTGGCGACTTACCTTGTAGCATATTTCCATGGTTCCTATTTTATGTTAGGATGCTTCTTGGGGCTAGTATTATATTATTTAACCCTTTAGCTGCTTATTTACCATAATTTTGTGTGCAGGTTTTTGACTTTTGTGTGCAGGTTTTAATATTTTTTTTTAAGTGGAGTTTTACCTCACTGGCATATTGCCATGGTGGTTACTGTAACATTTTCAGGGTGTTTTCTAAATTTTAACCCTTTGAAACAAATGTGATACTTTTTGGACTTTTATGTGCGGGTTTTGATGATTTTCTTTCTTTTCTTCCAAGTGGTTATTTTTCAGGTAGAGTTTCACCTTACTGGCATATTGCCATGGTGGTTACTGTGACATTATCAGGGTATATTTTTATACTGTACCAATGACCCAGACTTAGCTGGTGCTAACTATAACAAAACCAGGGCCAAACACAAATTTTGCCCCCCAATCCCCAAAATTTGCATCCAAAACCAAAAGAAATCATGTCCTATAGGACCTCCATACTTCGCCCCTACTGCACATGCGCAGTGTCAAGGACGTTCCGAAATTGGCGCCAATTATCATTCTCTGTTTGGCCCTTCATCAGTCAACATCTCACTGATCTTTGTGCTTGTAAATCTAAGTTTAAAGGATGCCAGACACGTAATTATTGGAGAAATGGTGATTCTAAGGAGGATATAGAAGGAGGAGAGGAAAAAGGAGTGACAAAAAATAATCAGGGCTGTACTTGAAATATTTTATGAAATTATGTTAAGTTGCCTATTTTCGAGGCATGGGCCTCTTGTTGTCATTCTTGCTAAAAAGTTGCACTGCTTATTCAGTGTTTCCTCTCCCCTGGTCTTCTAAGTCCCCCCTTGCAATTCTCCCATGCTTTTGGCATATTTTTGAGAAAGTTCATTTCTAAAATTGTCTTGGGAGAGTTGCTTGGTTACAGAATGTTTTCTGTTATTTTCCCCATAGTTAGGTTTTCACCCATTGGTGTATAAACATTGTGTTCTGCATCTTCCATCTGATGTTCTGCAGATTCTCCCCTGGGAGTCTCTGTTTTGCATCAGATAGAGTGTAATTTTGATGACTGATTTCGGACCAGTTTTTTTCAGTGCCTGGAGTCATGTTTTCTGGTGTTTTACACTGTTTGTTTACATTGGCAACAGTCTCTTTTGAGGGGGGCTGTTTGCCTTTGGTGTAGTTTATCTCACTATAAGATACAATTTTTATTATCCGTAAGTGTTTCATTAATTATTTAATATAAATTTAAAATTTTTGGCCACACTTAGCCATCGGATCCATCGGGGCTCAACGTTACTTTTCAGAAACTTGGGCTTCGCTGAAAAAATATTTTTCAAAAATTATTTTGATTTGCAATTGTTTTTTCATTATTAATGGATCATGTTATTATGTATCTTTGTGTCAGGGGTTTGTGCGAGTAACTAGGACTTGTTGACTTTTCACAATGAAAGGATATTGTTCAAATTGTAATAGGAAGAAATCTTCCTCTGACTTTCATGATCATTGTATTAATTGTAGTCAGTGTTCTCGCACTAATCCCTGTTCTATATGTCAATATTGGGATGACAAACATTGGAAACGTGTGTCACGGTATGTTGTTACTGGAGAAAGGGCTTTGCCGGCTCTTTCTCCGCAAGGTCACTCTACTCTCTCAGTTTCTATTTCAGAGGAACAAGAACAGGGTGATGTTTCCATGTTATCTTCCGCAAGTGCGCTTCCGTCGTCACAAATGAATACAGAGCTAGCGGCAAAAGTGCTCATGGAGATTAAACAAATGTCGTCCGCTAGCTCGCCCGTGTGTAGCGTCCATTCACCGAATGGTTCGGCAGCCGGGTTTGTCCGATGCGGTCCAGGAGGAAATGTTGGGTGATGCGAGCACTATAAACATTCAACGTGCACACCCAGTGACGGCGGATAGTAGGCGAGATCGGAGGAAGCCTTTGAGTCCGGTTCCTAGCTCGTCCAGGTCCAGCCGGGCCGCGAGCGAGAGAGGCCCCTCTCTCGTACAACAACATCTGGGATCAGATGTTGTGGTACAAAATGTGTCGCAAGCGGAGCATACGTCCGTCCCTCGGGACGCTCCGTTGTATAGGCAGTCCGCGGAGACTGCTCAGGCTTCTTCCTCTCGTCAGCGCACACGACCGCACCTTGGCTACGTGACCGCCGATATTATACCAGCTTCGCCAATCAGGGATTCTTCGGCGACCAGGTCACACCATCCGGTAGCCAGGGACACGAGGCCGATGGACTCCGGACGTTCGCATAGGAAAAGTATGCGGGAGCTATCAGATGCGGAGCTGCCCTCGGCGAAGCAGCGAAAGACTGCGCCTCCGCAGGCCTCGATGCTGGACGTACTTGTGCAGATAGCACAACTTATCGCAGCATCCCAGCAGCCGACAGAAACGGTGTCGGATCGGGAATTATCCGACGGCGCTGGGTCGGTACGCTCCGCCGAAGCATCGGGGGTGGACGACCGGACCGGGACCATCATGAGGTCCGACCGGATGGTGAAAGGGATACGGATGACTTGGAGCTATCCTTTTCGGAACAACATAAAGCTGCCGTGGACTTCATCCGGCACTTTCTCCCTCAAGTTGTTCTGTCGGGCCAGACTGTCGCTCCCGAGTTTCCGTCTCAGTCCAATAATGTTGCAAGAACATTTGAATTATTGAACGACGCTATATTTAAACTTGCTTCCAAAACGGGGAAAGCAGGTTTCTTGTCCGCCAATACTCTCAACCTGCCTTTCATTAATGCAAGGAATAAATTCGACATGGCAGGACAGGGTATTCCGAGAGTTCCTCTGCGTATGGACGACGAGGCGGAAGACTTAGAGCTATCATTACCGTCGTCGGCGTCTATTCCAACTGCGGTGTTGGAAACAGCTATTTCGTCTAACAGAGCCAGTTTAGATGCCTTATCTTACGCAGATCACCTTACTAAGGCGTTATCACTGCGCCTTCAAGGGAAAGAATTTCAGGATATACAATCCTCTTTAAGACTTCTTTCAAGGGCAGTAGCTTATTCCACGTGTAACTCCGCCCTTTCAGTGGCAAACCTGGAGTTGGTTAGACGTGACGCAGCCCTAGCTACATCCACACTCGTGGATACTAAGGTGAAGAACTCTCTCAGAGTCGCTTCGGTCTCCGGAGAACTTCTCTTTGACGGCAAGCTTTCTGCAATTTTTGATAAAATTACAAAGAAAGCTTCGGATTCTCTGTTGTTCAAATCTGCTTCTAAGAAGTCGGATACGGCAGACAAGAATAAGACAGGCACTTCTGGGTCTAATGCGCCCACGAGAGGTTCCTATAGAGGTTCCGGTGCGTCCTCTTGGTCTTATTCGAGAGACCGTCAAGGTAGCGACTCACGTTCGGGACGTCCTTTGGGCCGGGACAACCGGTCGGACGCCCCGAGGTCGACGGTACGAGGTGCGGGTCGTGGAGGATGTGGTTTCTCCTACCGCAGGCCTCGCAGGTCCAGGAGGTGATGGCTTAAACCTCTATCGCGTACCGGTTGGCGGAAGGTTTTCGAGCTTTTCACAAGAATGGGCGTCAATTACGGACGACCCTTGGGTGAGAGGAGTGACTTCGGAAGGTCTAAAGATATCCTTCAAACGAAAGCCTCCGTTAACTCGAAGTCCAAAATGGACTCAACTTCCATCAAATCCGCAGAAAAGAGACGCTCTATTATCAGAGGTGCAGTCTCTTTTGATGAAGAATGCGGTAGAGGTCGTAGAAAACCAGGAGACTCAGGGATTCTACAGCCATCTGTTTCTGGTTCCGAAACCAGATGGCTCATTCCATCCAGTCATAGATTTGAGCTGGATAAACAAGCTGATCGTCGCTCCGAAGTTTTATATGGAGACGATTCGGTCGGTCAGAGCGAGTATTCGGGTGAACGATTATGCAACGAGCATAGATCTCAAAGATGCGTACTTTCACGTCATGGTACATCCGACATTCAGAAAGTATCTACGCTTCGCAGTCCTAGGAGTGGTGTATCAATTCCGGGCGATGTGCTTCGGATTGAATCTAGCACCCTGGGCTTTCACTCGGGTAATGAACTCAGTAATGATCTATTTCCGAGCTCATTCGTCTGCGGTAACGTCGGCCTACCTGGACGACATTCTTCAGAGGTACGGCAACGAGTTAACGCTTCAGAACGATGTTCAGAATCTACTTCTATTGCTCCGACGTCTCGGTTTTATAGTAAACGAGGAGAAGTCGGATCTGGTGCCGTCCAAGTCATTCACACATCTGGGAATGAGCTTCGAGACGCACAACAATCTCGTTCGTCTGCCGTTAACCAGAGCGAAATTAGTCAGTTGTTACGCTCGCTATTGTCTGCACGCAGACAAAGTCACAGCGAGAGAATTTATGAGACTGATAGGTCTGTGCGGAGCCGCTGCGGATCTCATTCCGATGGGGCGGTTACGCACGCATCCTCTCCAAATTTTCTTGACTCAGAATTGGAGTGTGAAAATTCATTCGCTCGACATAGACGTTCTCTTGTCAGATCAAGTGAAACAAGAGATTCAGACTTCGGCAAACATTCAGTGGTTAACTCAGGGAGTTCCGCTGCAGTTGCCGGATCCGAGTTTTACCATTATGACGGATGCCAGTCAAACAGGTTGGGGTGCATCATTGATCCCAACGGATTCGAGATGCCAGGGTCTTTGGGATCCGCAATTCCTGGGCAAGCACATAAACATCAAGGAAATGATGTCAATTTGGCTTGCGTTACGTCATTGGATGGACATTATTCACAATGCTCATGTCCCAATCCTATCCGACAGTATGACAGTAGTGGCGTATATACGGAATCAGGGAGGCACTCATTCAGTTCCGTTGTTCAATCTAACGGAAAGAATCCTTCTGTTTGCGCTAGAACATCAGGTTCTTCTTTCGGTCCGTCACATACCGGGTCGTCTGAATGTACTAGCAGACTCCCTTTCATGAAAGGGTCGCTTGTTGCCGTCGGAGTGGACTCTCAACAAACAAGTATTCAATCAGATTTGCTACCAATGGGAACGGCCAATGATAGATTTATTTGCGACACATCTCAACAATCAGTTGCAGACGTATGTGTCTCCGTGTCCGGATCCAAGAGCATTTGCAGTAGACGCTCTGTCGATCCCTTGGGACGGAATGATAGGATATGCGTATCCTCCAGCGCCGTTAATTCAGCAAGTATTGCTAAAGATAAAACAATCTCAATGCAAGATTCTGTTGGTAGCATCTCTGTCTCCACAGAGACCGTGGATAAATCTACTCAGGTGTCTGTTGTGGGACCTACCGCGAAAGCTTCCTCCACGGGATGATCTTCTTTCGCAGGGGAAATCGCATCAACTCCATCACAACCCGCAAGGTCTCAACCTTCACATTTTTCCGTTGTGCGGTCCTTCTTGCATGGCAAGCACTTTACAGGACGAGCAGTGGACACGATTTCTAACTGTAGGAGGACCTCCTCTTCGCTAAACTATGCGGCTAAGTGGAAGGTTTTTCGTCGTTGGTGTAGGGATCATTCTGTAGATATTTTCGATCCCTCTATACCAGACATTGCAAACTTTCTAGTATACTTGTTTGACGAAATCAAACTGCAGCCTGTTACTATTAAGGGTTATAGGTCTATGTTATCTGATACCTATGCACATCATGATAGTTTACAAATTGGATCTAATGTCTCTTTATGTAAGTTGGTTAGAAACTTCTCGATAAATAGACCCAGAACTCTTAGGTTAATTCCTAAATGGAATTTAGCTTGGGTTCTTCTTAAATTGAAGGAAAAGCCATTTGAACCTCTTGGGACAGTAGATTTCAAATTCTTATCTTATAAGACAGCTTTTCTCTTAGCTTTCTCTTCTGCTAGAAGAGTCAGTGAGCTTCATGCACTGTCGGTGGATGATTCTCACTATCGTAGTGTCGGGAACACTATCACCTTCACTACTAATGTGGGTTTTTTAGCTAAGAATCAGGCTCCTAATAAATATCCGGAACCTATTGTCATTAAGGCTCTTCCGTCTTCAGACGGGCGTAGGCCTTTACTCTGTCCTGTTAGAGCGTTACATATCTATAAACAGAGTTCTCAGTTTATCAGAAAGGGACGAAAAACGTTTCTTTCTGTCTTTGATGCCTAATAGAAGGGACATTTCGGTCCATTCTATTGCTAGATGGATTCAATTAACTATCCGTACTGCTTATGAGAGTTTATCTTCTTCTCGGCAGTCTGTGCTTAAGATTTCCGCTCATGAAGTAAGAGCTCTTGCTACTTCTTGGGCTTACGCTAATAGTATTGCTATTACAGATTTGATGAAGGCTGCTTATTGGTCTCAGCCATCCACATTCACGAATTTTTATCTCAGAAATATTGAGTCCATTTCTGGAGACCTGCATTGTTTAGGTCCGTTATCTGTTGCTCAGAATGTCGTCCACTAAACAGTTGCAACTATAGTTATGCAGGCTTTCTGTTCCGGCAGTGACTCTGTCCGGCTGCCCTCTTCGCTCTGGGCTATTTGACCCAGGGCAAGGGGAAGGGGGGGGGGAGGGTGTTCCCTTAGGTCACCTGCTTTATAGTGAAAAGCAAGGGAATGCCTCCTCCAAAGTCAGTATTTCTGAGTCGCTTCCGGGATGGTTTTAAAGTGTAATATTAATGTTAAAAATTCATTCATGTCATATTTTTAAAGTGTAGCTCGGTGTGAAGCATTTGTATATGTCAAGTGTCAAACGGGCGTTAATATACAATCCTCGGACACTTTTAAAAGAATATAAAGAGTCTCAATTCTCTGGGCTAACTTTATTTATTGGCTTACTTTAAAAATAATTAGTATAAAGGGTTATACTGGATGTTAATAGAGAACATGAATGTTATTGTGCTCAATTATGAAGGGTATTGTATCTTTCTAATTTAACATTAAATAAGAAAGATACATGTAAAGCCTAATACTCCTTTTCTCCTTAAGGGGTTACTTCTATATTATATAGTTGAGCTTATTGGATTTTCCTCTATGTCCTAGGCCCTCCAGCCTTTTTACTATTCAGCTAAGTCTGGGTCATTGGTACAGTATAAAAATGTTAAAAAATTTATAGTAATTTATATATTTTTTGTACTTACCAATGACCCAGACGGGGATGGCCCTCCCAGGAGTTGGGAACTCTTGCCTCCCCGCTGAGTACATAGCGCTGACCAGGCACTGCCAGTAAGAATGATAATTGGCGCCAATTTCGGAACGTCCTTGACACTGCGCATGCGCAGTAGGGGCAAAGTATGGAGGTCCTATAGGACATGATTTCTTTTGGTTTTGGATGCAAATTTTGGGGATTGGGGGGCAAAATTTGTGTTTGGCCCTGGTTTTGTTAGAGTTAGCACCAGCTAAGTCTGGGTCATTGGTAAGTATAAAAAATATATAAATTACTATAAATTTTTCAACTTTTTAGGGATCTGCGAAACACAAATTTCTTTTCGAATCGAATCTCGAATCGAATCGTGTCTCTGATATCAACATCGAATCGAAACCCGAATCAAATCTTAAAAGATAAGTTATTTCATATTGCATCAAACGGAAGTTACGGAACACTGTGATAACCCTTAAGCGACGGAGTGAACACCTTAAACACCAATAACTAAATATTCTCTGTAGCACTGTCGCTGAAACAGCTAGGCCTATTGTCCATAGTTTTAGTTTTTGAAGGCCTAACTTGTTACTATTCACGTTCTTAAGAAAGTGAATAGTAACAAGTTAGGCCTTCAAAAACCAAAACTATGGATAATGTTCTGGGCCAAATTCACACCTTACCTAACAATTAAACATTGTCAATTATCAAATAAATAGGAATTGAGCCTACTTGAATGAATTTTCTTATGACAGTTTTTATCCTATTTTTGTTGGAAATGTAACAAATTGAAGTTAGTACGAGAGATTCGAAAAAAATCGAATCCTGAGACTGATTCGGGATCGATCTCGAAGCATACGCATGGTATCGATATCGAATCGAATATTCGCAGGACCCTAGTATTTTTATGCCCCCCGACTTTGGTCGGGTGGCACATAGTGATTGAAGTGTGCATATGTCCGTCCATGTGTCCGTCCATCCGTGTGTATGTGTGTCTGAGCCAATAACTCGAAAACGGTTAGGGCCACAGTCATCAAACTTCATACAATTATAAAGGACCATGGGAGGATGTGTCACACAGCATAGCCGGGTTTGTACCTTCAAGGTCAAGTTCACATTTCAAGGTCACACTAAAAATCGGTCAATATTCGTGTTTCATCCATAACTCAGAAACGAATCATAGTACAATTGTTAAACTTTTTACAAATGTTAAGGACAGTCAGAAGGAGTGTTGCGTATGATAGTTTCCGCCGCATCAGCAAGATGAAGGTCACAAGGGTGTGGGGTGGGGGGGGGGGGGGGGTGTGGCATGTGTTACCTTAGTAACATTCTTCTTGTTCTCAAATGTGATACAACTTACCTTGTAGCATATTGCCATGGTTCCTATTTTATGTTAGCATGCTTCTTGGGGCTATTATTATATTATTTAACTCTTTAGCTGCTTATTTTCTTTAATTTTGGACTTTTGTGTGCAGGTTTTGGACCTTTTTTTTTTACTCCAGCCACCCCTTTACATTGGCCACCTGCTGGTGAGCCACGGGGTACTGATACCCCCTCTAGTTTATATTTACCAATATCCCAGATGGGTATGGCCCTCCCATGAGTGGGCACTCATACCTCCCCACTGTTTACAACATTTAACAGGCAATTATAGAAAGAATGGCGCCAATTTCGGTGTCTTCTTGGATACTCCGCATGCGCAGATCTGAAACGTATGAAGGACCAGATAGGACATTGTTTTTTCGGTTTTTCATACGAAGTTTGGGGATTGGGGGGCAAATTTTGTGTTTGGCCCTGGATTAATTTTTGAGTTAGCACCAGCTAGTCTGGGCCATTGGTAAGTATAAAAAATATACAATTTACTTCAAATTTATAATTTTCCTCTTCTACAGAATTGAAATTTTTCTTAATTCTGAAAGAACTTAGTGACAAAATAAATTTGTTATCCATGCATATTCCAGAATGTATAGATCTTTACACAAGTTTAATACTGATACACCCTTCGGCTGCACCTCAGGATGTATAAGTTTTCAAACCACTGTAAGTTTCCATACTTAGAATGCGAAGAGATGAATTTCTTTGAAATTGAAAAAAACATGTACAATTTTGTTTTCAGAGAATTGAAACCCTTTGACACTTTCCCGATCTATTTCTGAGGTTTATTTTCATTACAACAAAGTTTTTTTGCACCACATATTAGAAGTTGAACAGTTTCATCTTGTTTCCACCAAGATAGTAACTCGAGAATTTTGTGATAAAACAGAAAATACTATCAAATTTGGAACCAGTAGATCTCTGTTTTGACCCCAGTGGTTCATTGGCTAAAAAATTGTCAGTGTTTTTTATGATCTTCACTAAATTTTTGTATTTCCTGGTTGGAAACTTCACTCCATGGGTATTTTGGTAAGTTGATTAACACTGATATTATTGCCTTTTTATAAACCTGACAGTGAAAAGTCTTCATAAGAAAGGCATCTAAGCAAGACCATAAAGACAGACAATGTTTCACATGGCATTCATCAGTACAGTGGAACCATGTTAATTGAATAGCCACTTTGACCTGGGGAATTATTCAATTAACAAGACATGGGAGGTTTTGATTTTTAAGATTTGGTTCGGGTTCAGTTAAAGGAAAAAAATCTCTGTTCTGGTTCAGTTAATAACATGAACATGTAGTAAATAACACATCAGGTTCCTTTACTGATTGACTGCTAGAAGCCACCATCATATTAAAAAGTGTTGGAAGCCACTTTAGTGGTTTTACACCGTATGTATTACTTGGATGTTTACTGAGCGTTTATTCAGCAGTAGTAATTTTTTAATCTACATCTGTTTGGTTGCAATTTATTGGAGAGCGCCTATTGGCACTCTCCAATAGATTGTAACAAAACAGTTATTCATGAACATTTTTTTTGCTAAACTAAGGCTGCTCTTGCTGGTAGCATGGTATCATTAAAAAAAAAAAATACCCATGTTTCAAATCACCTCTGAAGAATAACTTGGCACTCAACCAGTTAACTTGGAAGAAAAAACTCCAATAGTTTGTACGACACCACTCCCCACATAAAGCCCTGTCTATTAATAACTCCATTGGGGCGTGGTGGCTCAGTAGGTAGAGGTGCAGGCTGCAAGCCAAGAGGTCCTCGGTACGAATCCCACCTGCGGCAACCACGTTGTGTCCTTGGGCAAGACACTTCACCCCCATTGCCCATGTGAGGGCACGATGACGCCGTGTACTAAGGCGTACTGCACGTCGATGGTATGCATGTCTTCAACCAATCTAACCCTGCCTGTGCTGCAGTGTGGAGTTACGATGTTGGGGAGCTGGCAGCTGCTTGTCGTTGCTCGGTAGTTCTCTCCGGGTGCTCCGGCTTCCTCCACCCGTAAAACTGTCACGGTCATGATTAGCCATTGTGCATAAATATGTGACCTTAAACATCAATAAATAAATAAATAAATAACTCCATTGGGTTCAGCCTAACTTCCCTTTCATCATCCTTATGGGTTCTAGGGGGTCTGTTGCTAAGCCTATTGAGATAGAAAAAAACATATAAGTTAAGATAACAAATGAATCAAGTTTATCAAAGCGATGTTGTGTTCTCATTGTGACGTTTACTCTCTTTTTTACTCATCTGGTGGATGTGTCAATAAGGGAGAATATGTGACAATGAAAACATGACATATTTGTCCCTTTGTCAGATAGACTAAGTAATCAAAGTCTGCAGTGGCCACTAGTCTAGTTCTCTCCCAGAAAGATAGTTTGATCAGTTAATGCACAAACACAGTAAAACTGTTTGGCTGTTTTTTCCTAAGACTTGACATTTGTTTTTCTGGTTTGCTGCAAAACCAGAACCAAACCAGGAAACCAAAAAACCACCCAGCTCAACAAGTAACAGCAGTCCTCAATTAACAGGGATTTAGCCACTTCCCTGTGTTTTAGTGATAATTTGAGCATTTATTCTGTTATATCTTGTTTGACAGAGCTCATGGAGATCTATCAAACAAGGTGTAGTGAGTAAATGCCTTTAGTGGATGTACTGAGGTCAAATAGGTCTAAACAAGGGAAATTTGCTGATTGTCAAGGTAATTTCTCAATATATCACAAGATTTTTTATTCATTAGCAGGAGTTTATTCGATAACCTATATGCAATTAACATGTGAAATTTGGACTGGGTTATTCAATTAAGAAATATCCATTTAAGTGGGCTCTACTGTACAGCAACTAACATTTACCATAGTTTTCCTGTTTGCGGACAAAGTTTATTTTTTCACTTGATTTGAACAGTAATTTCTGAAGATTTTTAACAAATTATAATCTGGGGCTTAATTTTTCAGTAGTTAATCTGAAGAATTTTTTTCTTATTCATCTTTTCAGATAATGGATAAAGAAGAGGAAGACCAGATTGGAATTTTCTAACTTAGGTTGATTTTGAGAGACGATTTTTCTGGTGTAATCAATTTCAAGGAAATCGGTGCCAAATTAGGTTTTCAGTACAGATAATGTGATTTTGTACACAGCCACCTTTGAGACGGATGTCCACCCAAATGTTTAACAGCAGATACTCTTGAGGCCAAAGTATTCAGTTACTCACTAACTTATTATGATCAATGTAAAAACATTAGTGATTTATTAGCTCAACTTGACAAAGTCAAGCTGAGCTATTGCCATTACTTCTCGTCCGTCGGCATATGTGTGCACTTACGTACGTATGTTAGTACATTAGTACGTACGTACAAAATTTCCTTTGGCACACCTAACAGGTCGCATTTATGATAAGATCACTTTGAAACTTGGTATGCTTGTTTGGGGTGATCTCTAGATTGGAGCTATCGATTTTCTTCCATTTCCATCAAAAAATGTTGCCAAGGCCAACATTCTTAGAACTTAGTTTAGTCAGACCTCAATATTTCCCTTTGGCACACCCTACGGGGCACATTTATGATTGGATTGCTTTGAAACCTGGCATGCTTGTTTGGGGGTGACCTCTAAATGGGAGCTATCGATTTTCTTAAATTTCCGTAAAAAAAATGTTGCCGCGGCCAATGTTCTTAGAACTTAGTTTAGTCAGACCTCAATATCTCTTTTTGGCACACCCTACAGGGAATGTTGCCGCGGCCAACGTTCTTAGAACTTAGTTTAGTCAGACCTCTATATCTCTTTTTGGCACACCCTACAGGGCACATTTATGATTGGATTGCTTTGAAACCTGGTATGCTTGTTTGAGGTGACCTCTAGGTGGGAGCTATCGATTTTCTTCCATTTCCATCAAAAAATGTTGCCACGGCCAACGTTCTTAGAACTTAGTTTAGTCAGACCTCAATATTTCCCTTTGGCACACCCTACAGGGTACATCTATGATCGGATTGCTTTGAAACCTGCCACGCTTGTTTGGGGAGACCTCTAGATGGGTGCTATCGATTTTCTGCCCTTTCCATCCAAAAATGTTGCTGCGGCCAACGTTCTTAGAACTTAGTTTAGTCCAACCTCAATATTTCCCTTTGGCACACCCAACAGGGCACATTTATGATTGTATTGCTTTGAAACCTGGCATGCTTGTTTGGGGTTACCCCTAGATGGGAGCTATCGATTTTCTTTGATTTCTGTCAAAAAATGTTGCCACTGGCAATGAATGACCTTCAATGAACTTAGTAAAAACTTGGTGCAGTTAAGCATCAATATTTCCCTTTGACACACCCTGCAGGGCACATTTATGATCGGATCGCTTGCAAACTTGGTGAGCTATTGTGGGGTGACATCTATATAGGAGCTGTTGATTTTCTTCCATTTCTGTCAAAAAATGTTGACCTTTGAACTTAGTTTAGTTAGACCTCAATATTTCCCTTTAACACGGCCTTCAGGGCACATTTATGATCGGATCACTTTGAAACTTGGTATGTGTGTTCCGTGTGACCTCTAGATGTGAGCTGTTGCTTTTTTTCATTTCCATAAAAATTTATTGTCGTTATCACCAACCTTTGAACTTACTGCATTTGTGCATCAACTTATCGCTTTTGCACTCTCTGCAGGGTATATTTATGAATTTCCATAATAAACCCATTGTCACAAGCAATGATCTTCTACTTAGTGCATTAACATCTTCCTTTGGCATGCCTCAGAGGACACATTCATTATCAGGTTGTTTTGAAACTTTGTATGCTTATGCAGGGTGACAAAGATTTTCTTTTCATTTCAATCAAAAACTGTTGCTGTTAGCAACAATCTTTGAATTTATTGCATTTGTACATCAACATTCTTTGACATGGCCTACAGGCCACATGTATCATAGGATTGTTTTTGAACTTGGTGTGCTCATTAGGCAAGAACTGTAGATAAGAGCTATTGATAAGCATTCATTTCTGTGAAAAAAGTTGCCATTTGCAATAACCTCTGAACATACTGCATTTGTGTATCAACATTCTTCCTTTAGCCAGTCTTACAGTTTACATTTAAAAATGCATGGATTACTCTGACATTGTTCACACACAATGCTGGTATGTTGAAATTTCATCAAATAACGTTGGTACCAATGATCTTCAATTTTGCCATTTCATTTATAACTCACCAAGTTCAAGTTTGTCAGGTTGAGCTACAGTGTCATTGACACTTTCATCTCATCAGTCTGCAATTTGGACACATGTTAATGTCCAAACTCAAAGCCCTGCTGTCAAACAAACTCAAAAATTACTCAGCTCTCCACGCACTGATGTTGAAATATCAAAATTTCAAGCTAATAAATTTTCCCCATAATGCAACTAGGATTTAGTGTTGTACGGTTAACCGGTTTTATAGGGGAGCGCGGTAGCTCAGTAGGTAGAGGTGCAGGCTGCAAGCCGAGAGGTCCTCGGTTCGAATCCCACCTGCGGCAACCGCGTTGTGTCCTTGGGCAAGACACTTCATCTCCACTGCCCACGTGGGGGCACGATGACGCCGTGTACTAAGGCGTACTGCACGTCGATGGTACGCATGTCTTCAACCAATCTAACCCTGCCTGTGCTGCAGTGCTGAGTTACGATGTTGGGGAGCTGGCAGCTGCTCGTCGTTGCTCGGTGGTTCTCTCCAGGTACTCTGGCTTCCTCCACCCGTAAAACTGTCACGGTCATGATTAGCCATTGTGCATAAATATGTGACCTTAAACATCAATAAATAAATAAATAACCAGTTTTATAAGTCGGTTTCGGTTTTGCTTGAAAACCGAAACCGCAACCGTGTAACTGGTAAATGAGTACGGTTTCGGTTTTTTCATAAAATGCCGGGAAGAGATGTTTTCTTTATTCAGTTTGCACTAACAATGTCTGAAATGTCAAGCTTTGTCAGGAAATAACAGTGACGTCGATACACGCCACATTCTGGATGTAAAGGGGTCACTGCAATATGTCCAGATCACTCGAGTATGATGTATGACAAGTTGTCAATCACACATCGTTGACGTAAAAATGGGTTGTGTTTTCTGTGAGAATGACAAAACAGACAGCCAAACATGCCTTCGTTTCACTGATTACAGAAAATACCTTGCTCAATTGGCTTCGTTTTTGAACAGGTTTTTTTTGACATAGTCAGTCAGTTTAATTAAAATTACTTATCTACAATCTGTTGGACAGTGAATAATATATCAGAAAAAGGTCTTGGCATTTCATTGTCGTATTCGAAAATAACATTTGTCACGGGTTTCCCCACCACGTGTTTCATATGTAGTCTGTTGCCTCCCTTGATGTGCTTATCCGGGAAGAGGTTTTACTGCGGTTCAGTCTTGGGACGTTCCGACCTGAGACGATTTGTCCTGTAGGTTTCGGCCAACTAAAACACAAAACCGCAAGTTCTCATTCTATTTAGTTCAATATATGAAGGCCAAAACGTCTTGAACCGAAACGTCTCGAGGCCGAAACGTCCCAAGACCGAATCGTCCATATCCACGGGAAAAAGCTGCGTTCCGTAATATCGCTGTCAACGTGCCACGGTTGCATTCCCACACAACTAACTTTAAGGGGGCCAACCAAAGGAACAAATCAGCGGAAGAAATAGAAAGTGGAATGGCAAGAGGCAAACGCAAAAAAGTTACAATATATAACAGTACACCTGTGAATTGTGAAATCAATTCCGTTGAGCTAAAACCATTGCGTGCGTGAGGTGTGTGTGTGTGTGGGGGGGGGGGGGGGGGGGGGGGTGGGGGGGGGCTAGATAGATAGACAATAGGTATCTGGTAAAGTGGTTCGTTTTGAAGCCCACCCAGCTACAAACAATATGACTTTCCCATTCCAGGCTGACATGAAATGATTGCTGATTATTTTACTAGGGCGGGTGGTGGCACTAGTCACCACTGTGAGTGGTGTGTGTGGTGGGGGGGGGGGGGGGGGTCGTCCATACATCAGTTCATTGTCACGTATGTTAGGATGGGTGTCTAGGTGACCCACTTGGCAACGCTTGTTATTATTTGCAATGCCTGGTAGGGTCACTTTGTTAGGCTGCCCAGGGCCCCACCCAGGAGTGAGGACTGAACAGAGCCTGGGAAATTGTGAATTAGCTCTTTTCGCACCCATGTGTTAATATCAATTCATCATAGACTCTCTTATGTCTGAACTTAAAGACCAGAGGTGTGGGGGAGGGGGGGGGGGGGGCATGTGCCTAGAATTGGTGAGTGGTGATATTCTACGAACACTGTTACATTTTATATTTTTATACTGTACCAATGACCCAGACATAGCTGGTGCTAACTCTTAAAATATAGGGCCAAACACAAATTTTGCCCCCCAATCCCCAAAATTTGCATCTAAAACTAAAGAAAACATGTCCTGAAAGGCCCTCCACACCTCGCCCCCACTGCGCATGCGCAGTGTCAAGGACGTTCCGAAATTGGCGCCATTTATCATTCTAAGTTTGGCCCTTCATCAGTTAACATCTGACTGATCTTTGTGCTTTTAAATCTCAGTTTAAATGATGCCAGACACATAAATATTAGTGAAATGGTGATTCTAAGGAGGATAGAAAAGGAGGAGAGGAAAAGAATGTGTGACAGAATATTATCAGGGCTGTAACTTAAAATTTTTTAATGAAATTATGTTAAGTTACCTATTTTCAAGGCAGCAGCCATTTTGTTGTCATTCTGATTATTTAGTTACACTGTTTTTTCAAGTGTTTTTCCTCTCTCCCTGTCCTTTAAGTTCCCCCTTGCTATTCTCCCATGCTTTTGGCATAGTTTCTGTAATTATTATTACTAAAATTTCTTGGGAGTTTTAGCTTAATAACAGAATGAATTCTGTTCTTTCCCCATGTTTACGTCTTCACCTACGGGTGGTTAGGCGTTGTGTTCTGCATCTACCATCTGATGTTCTGCAGTTTCTTCCCTGGAAGTCTCTGTTTTGCATCAGATGGTGTATTTTTGGTAACTGATTTCGGGCCTGGGTGCCTGGAGTCTTATTTTAGTGTTTTTACACTCATTGTTTACATTTACAACAGCCCTCTGTGTGAGGGGGGGATTTCTAAATAATAATATCTTTATGTTATTTTAATCATAACTAGATACATTATTATTGTTTGTAAGTGTTGAATAAATTGTTTAAAATATTTTTAAAATTTTTGTCCACACTTAGGCTTGGGATCCATTGGGGCTCAACGTTACTTTTCAGAAACTTGGGCTGTTCTGAAAAAATATTTTTTCAAAATATTTTGATTTCAATTATTTTTTCTATATTAATGGATCATATTATTATTATGTATTTGATTGCCAGGGGTTAGTGCGAGTACCAGGACTTGTTTTCTTTTCTCATTGAAAGGATATTGATCAATTGTTTTAGGAGGAAGTCTTCCTCTGACCTTATTATCATTCTATATGTGGTCAGTGTACTCGCATTAACTCCTGTTCTGTATCGTATGATTTCGATGACAATATGGGAAGCGTATGTCACGGTATGTTGTTGGGGATTTGGACACTCCGGTCCTTTCCCCGCAGGGTCACTCTACTTTATCAATTTCTATTTCAGACGATCAAGATTAGGGTGATGTATCTGTGATGTCTTCCAACAGTGTGCCTCCGTCGTCACAATTAATGAAGGGCTAGCGGAAAAGTGCTCATGTAATACGCCAATTGCCTAAGAGGACCCTAGTAGGTTCGACGGCCTTTGACGTCCGCTAGCTCGCCCGGTGTAGCGTCCATTCACCGAATGGTTCGGCAGCCGGGTTCGTCCGTTGCGGTCTAGAAGGAATTTTGGGGTGATGCGAGCACTATAAAATTAACTTAATGCACACCCAGTGACGGCGGATCGGAGGGAGAACGGAGGAAGCTTTTTAGTCCGGTTCTTAGCTCGTTCCGGTCCATCCGGACGGCAAGCGAGAGAGGCCCCTCTCTCGTTCAACAACATCTGGCCCCAGATGTTGTGGTACAAATGTGTCGTTAGCGGAGCATACGTCCGTCGCTCGGGACGCTCCGTTGTATAGGCAGTCCGCTGAGACTGCTAAGGCTTCCTCTTCTCATCAGCGCACACGACCGCACCTTGGCTGCGTGACCGCCGATATATTACCAGCTTCGCCGATCAAGGATTCTTCGGCGACCAGGTCACACCATCCGGCAGCCAGGGATTCGAGACCGATGGACTCCGGACGTTCGCATAGGAAGTATGCGGGAGCCATCTGATGCGGAGCTGCCCTCGGCGAAGCACCGATAGACTGCGCCTCCGCAGGTCTCGACGCCGGACATTCTTGTGCACATAGCACAGCTTATCGCAGCATCCCAGCAGCCGACAGAAACGGTGTCGGATCGAGAATTATCCGACAGCGCTGGGTCGGTAGCCGGGGACTCGAGGCCTGCAGACTCCGGACGTTCGCATAGGAAGTGTGCGGGAGTCAACGTACACGGAGCTTCCAGCGGCAATGCATCGTAAGTCCGCTACTGCACAGGCCTCGGGAACGGACGTGCTTTCCTTAATAGCACAGTTTATCGCAGCATCCCAGCATCAACTGAATCTGTCGCATATATTTTATCCGACGATGCTGGGTCGGGACGCTCCGCGGAAGCGGGTACGGACGTCCGAAAGTTTCATCCGGTCCGACGGGATACCGAAAGGGATTCGGTGGATTTCAAGCTTTCCCTTTCGGAACAACATATGCTGCGATGCCGGATAAGAAACTGATAGCGTCGGTGGACTTAGAAATTTTTGGTTCGGTTCAGGGACATCGTCCCTCAGTTCCGACATAGTCCAATAATGTCACACAAACTTTCGTATTATTGAACGACGCTATATATATTATTATTTTATGCTTGCTATCCAAGCATTTCTGGTTTCTTGTTCGAAGAGTTATGGAGATGTCTTTCAAAAGTGTGCCTCTGTCGTCATAGTTAATGAAGAGTTAGCGGCAATAAGTGCTCATGGAATATGTCTATCGCTTACGGAATGACATTCGCTAGCTCACCCGGTGTAGCATACATTCATCGAATGGTTCGGCTGCCGGGTTCGTCCGTTGCGGTCTAGGAAGGAGATTTGGGTGATGCGAGCACTTTAATTACTTTAGTACTCACCCAGTGACGGCAGATTGAGGACAGATCGGAGGAAGCCAACAACATAGGGGACCGCATGTTGTGGTTCAGATATTTTACATTCGGAGCATATGTCCGTTGCTCGGGACGCTCCGTTATATTGACAGTCCGAGAGACTGTCTTTAATGCTTCCTCATCCTCACAGCAGGGCACACGACCGCACATTGGCTACGTGACCTCGAGTATCCGATCAGTTTCGGCATTCAGTGATTCCACAGCGAATAGGTCGCGCCATCCGGTAGCCAAGGGACACGAGGCCTATACACTCCGTTCGCTCGCATATTGGAAGTATGCACGGGGTAACGATCTCGGAGCTTCCTGCGGCAATGCATCGTAAGACCGCTGCTCCTCAGGCCTCGGTGACGGACGTGCTATCCGAGTTAGCACAGTTCTTTCGCAGCATCCCAGCAATTGACGGTTTCTCGGTCGAATCAGGAATTATCCGACGGCGCTGGGTCGGTGCGGTCCGCGGTTGCATCAAGCTACGAACGACCGAACGCTTTATAGGGTCCGACAGGATGGCGAAAGGGATTCGATAGATTTCGAGTTTTCCCTTTAGTAGTATCGGAAGATGCCTTTCATATCTTCTGGCATTTCTTCCAGTGATTATTTTTCGGACTTCATTGCTGCGATCTTGGATAAGAGACTTATAGCGTCATTGGACTCGGATTTTTCGATCGGTACAGGGACTTTGTCCCTGACTTACCGACGCAGTCCAATATTGTCATTACAACATGTGTTTTATTTTTCGACGCTATATATATTATATATATATATACAAGCCTGCTACTAAGCATGATAGTTTAGTTTCTTGTCCGCGTGGCTCATTTCTGCCATTTTATCTTTTTTACATATAGTTTATTTTGGCAGAGCAGGGCATACCGAGAGTTCATATGCGTCTAGACGGTGTGATTAAAGACTGCATATATTCTTTTTCGCCGTTTATGTCTTTTCCAATTTCAATATTGGGAACGACATTATGTATAGTAGACTTAACTTAGACGCTTTATTATACGTAATCCGCCTTACTGAGGCGTTATCATTACGTCTTCAAGAAAAGATTTACGGGATATTATTCTCAATGTAATTTCTTTTGAGGGCAGTATTTTGTTCACGTATAACTCCGCCCTTCAGTGGCTGATTGGAGTTGGTTAGACGTGATGCAGCCCTAGCTACATCCACGCGTGGATAGTAGGTTAAGAACTCTCTGAGTCGCTTCGTTCTCGGAGGAGCTTCTCTTCGACGGCAACTTTCCGGCAATCCATGAATTGCTTGGTTTATACATTCTCTTGTCTATCTAGTGTTACAAGAGATTCAGACTGGGGCAAACATTCGGTGGTTGACTCAGAGAGTGCCGCCGCAGTTGCCGGACCCTAGTGTGGCTGTTATGACGGTTGCCAGTCAAACAGATTGGGATATATACTGATCCCTACGGATTCGAAGTGCCAGGGTCTTTGGGTTCCGCAGTCTTTTAGCTATCAGTTTAACTTCCGCGGAATAATGTTTTTTAGGCTTGCTTTATGTCATTGCATGAACATTATTCAGAAATGCATGCCCAAATTCCTGTCCTTTAATTCGACAGTAGTGGCGTATCTCCGGAACCAGGGAGGCACTCTTTCGTTTCCGTTATTCAATTTAATGGAAAGAATCCGTCTGTTGGTTATTGTACACCAAGTTCAGTTTTGGTCCGTCATATTCGGGGTCGTCTGATTGTTTTATCGCACTCCCGTTCTCTTACGGGTCGCTTGTTGCTGTCAGAATGGACTCTCAACAAACAAGTATTTAATCAGATTTGCTATCTATGGGAGCGCCCAATGATGTTTTATTATGACACAGCTTGCTAATCAATTGCAGACGTATGTGTTGGCTTGTCCAGATCTCTGAGCTAATACTGTTAACGCTCTATTGATCTTTAGGACGCAATGATAGGATACGCGTATCCTTCGGCGCTGTTGTTTTAGCAGGTATTGCTAGGATAAACAACCACAATACATTTCTGTTGATAGCATCTCTATCTTCACAGAGATCATGAGTAATTTACTCTCTTGTCTACTGTGGATCTTAACGTGAAATCTTCCTCTATGTGAGGATCTTTTTTCACTGGGTAAATCGTGTCATCTTTATCACAACCAGCAAGGTTGCAACCTTCATGTATTCCGTTGTGTGGTCCGTATTGCATTGTTAGCACTGTACTGGACGAGCTTTGGACGCGATTTCTTACTATAGGAGATCCTCTTCTTCGCTATTCTATGCGACTAAAGTGGAGGCTCTTCCGTCGTGGTGTAGGGATCATTATGTTCATATGGTTGATCCCTCCATACTACGCATTGCTAGTTTTTTAGTATACTTGTTTCACAAGATCTACTGCAGCCTGTTGTTATTTAGGTTATAGGTTTATGTTACCTCATACCTATGCACTCTACGATAGTTTACAATTGAGTCTTTTGTCTCTTTATCTAAGTCAGTTAGTAACTTTTTGATAAATAGACTTAGAATCTTTAGATTAAATTCCTATACGGATTTTAACTTCGGTTCTTATTTAGCTAAGTAATCATTTGAGCCTCTGGAAACAGTAGTTTTCAAATTCTGACCTTTTAGACAGTAATTCTGTTGGTTTCTCTTTTACTGTAGAGTCAGTGAGTTTCATGCACTATCGATGGATGATTTTCACTTTCATAGTTTCGGAATCAATACTTCCGTTACTATTTAGGTTGGATTGTTGCATAAGAGTTAGGCTCCTATTATCCGGAACCTATTATTTTAAGGTCCTTCCGTCTTCGTATGGGCATAGGCCTTTACTCTTTCCGGATACAGTTTATGTATTTATAAACAGATATCTGTTTATTACAAGGGCGTAAGCTTCTTCTGTCTTTGATGTCTAGTAGAAGGACGTTACGCTCCATTTTATTGTTAATCGATTCTATTAACTAGCGTACTGCTTATGGTATATCATTGGCTTAGCAGTTGTGCTTAAGATTTCGGCTCTTGAAGTAAGAGTTCTTCTACTTCTTGGGCTTACATTAATAGTGTTGCTATTATAGATTTTTGAAGGCTGCTCATTGCGCTCAGCCATCCATTCATGAATTTTATCTCAGAAATATCGAGTCCATTTCTGGAGGCCTCTATTGTTAGGTCTATTATCTACTGCTCAGAATGTCATTCACTTAACAGTTGCTACTATAGCTAGGTAGGCTGTCTGTTTCGGCAGTGTCTCCGTTCGGCTGCCCTCTTCGCTCTGGGCTATTTGACCCAGGGCAAGAAAAAGGGGGGGGGGGGAGGGTGTTCCCTTGGGTCACCTGTTTTTACTATGAAAACAAGGGGATACCTCCTCCGGAGTTAGTAATTCTGAGCTGTTATTGGGATGGTTGTTTAGTGAGAAGTTTAAGTTTATAAAATTCATTCAAGTCTTAGTTTTTAAAGTATAGCTTTTGAATATTGCATATGTCAACGGACATGATTATGCAATTCTCACACACTTTTAGGAGTATAAGAGTCTCTATTCTCTAGACTTACTTTATTATTGGCTTACTTTAAAAATTATTAGTATAAGGATTATTGGATATTAATAGAGTACATGGATGTATGAAGCTCAATTTTTGGAAGGTGTTGTATCTTTCTAATTTATCATAAATAAGAAAGATACATGTAAGGCCTATTACTTCTTTTCCCTACAGGGGATGACTCTATTTTATTTTATTGAGCGTATTCCATTTTGCTCTATGTCCTTGGCCCTCCAGCCTTTTTACTATTCAGCTATGTCTGGGTCATTGGTACAGTATAAAAATGTTAAAAAATTTATAGTAATTTATATATTTTTTATACTTACCAATGACCCAGACGGGGATGGCCCTCCCAGGAGTTGGGAACTCTTGCCTCCCCGCTGAGTACATAGCGCTTACCAGGCACTGGTTATTAGAATGATAAATGGCGCCAATTTCGGAACGTCCTTGACACTGCGCATGCGCAGTGGGGGCGAGGTGTGGAGGGCCTTTCAGGACATGTTTTCTTTAGTTTTAGATGCAAATTTTGGGGATTGGGGGGCAAAATTTGTGTTTGGCCCTATATTTTAAGAGTTAGCACCAGCTATGTCTGGGTCATTGGTAAGTATAAAAAATATATAAATTACTATAAATTTTTTAACTTTCTTTTATATTATTTTGTTTTGATAGTGCCTGCCATTTATACACTTAGCACAAATGCTAGTCACTGCCAATTAAATCATCATTGAAAATATGACAGTATGGGCATTACATCGACACTACATAGTTTCTGTTGGAAAATGCAGATGTCTTACTATAAAAAACCGAAAACCGACCTATAAACTGAGTTTTTTTTAAAAAACTGAACCGAAACCGAACCGAAACAAGAAAAATAAAACCGCACAACACTACTAGGATTTTAACCATTCCAGTCTTGTTTGACAGAGCTCATTTATTGCTGCCAAACAAGATCGCATTGATTAAATTCCTATGTGCATCACCGCAAAACTCTGGTGTTTGAAAAGTTCGTATTTGACATCAGTGTAAGGGTGGGTTCATTTGAATCCATGGTGGAACTTATAATCATTGACTTTAGTCAATGTATCTAAACTATGATCAATGATTTTATGTTTCTTTCAGAACATTACAAATCAAAATTTGTGATTATTCAAAATACAAATCACTAGTTTGATTAATTACCGAATCATGAACATGCAATTGAATTTAATCAGCCACAATGAGCAACGATCGTGTCAAGTCTTTCAAGTTTTTATTTGACTTCGTAATATGCTATGACATTTCAGTTTCTGCATGATTCACACAACATCTGATGAAATACATTGCCTCTTGAGTGCAACAAGGTGCCATCTGCAATGCCAAAGCATTGCAGATGGTCCCTTGTTGCACTCAAAGGATGACATCTAATTTTCCTGACAATGCCCAGAGAAAGAGAGGAGAGGGAGAGTGAATCATTCTTTGACGAAACCGCTGCAATCGGACCTATTTCTGAACATTGAACATGTCATCACATCCATTGTATAATGTGATGAAAATGGCAAGTAGCAAACATTATTATTCAGCCCATTCAATTCGAAAAAAGAATCTGTTTGAAGTGAATTTTCTGATTCATATATTACTCTGTGTCAAAATTTCAAACTGAGAAGGAAAACATCCTAAATATAATAGTTCCAACAAAGTTCAATTCCTGACAGGTGTGTAGCCAGGATTCTATAATAAGGGGTGTCCTGGCCAGTTTTTTAGTCGAGTTGTGTTGGAGTCAAACTCAAATTATAGTTTGATGAATGGCGAGCGGGCAGGCGTAAACAATTGGTTTCTTATCAACCTACCTTACAATTGTTTACTACAGGCTTGCACTACAGTGGAAGACCCTAACTCGGAAAATATACTCTCTATTTTGATCTTTTCCAAGCAATTTGGGAAAGAAAAGTGACGCAAAAGCACCAAGAAAAAATAAGCCAAAACTGGGTCGAGCTCCATCGGCGCACACCCAATAGGGGACGCTCTTCTCTTAGTACAACTCCACGACTTCCGGAACCAGTGCACAAGCAGTAACTAATGAATCATTCTTTTTTCGTCCGCCCATGTGGTAGGCCGTCCATTTGCAATTGAGAAACAGTGATAATTCAACTCGTTGATGATGGTTACCTGTGACTGGAATTATGGATCTGAGGATCGTATAATAACAGGACTATGTTTTATATATTCTCGTTATTATTTTCAACCACATTTTCATTGTATTTTATATAATTTCCATGTCGTGTGCGACTTAAAATAAAAATTTTTGGTTGAGAAATTTATTATTATTATTGGAGTTAGGTGTCAATAGGTGGCTGTATGGACAGGATTTCTCCTCTCTGTTGAGGGCAGAATTTCTGTTTTTTGGGTCCCTGTCAGCCGTCTGGGTTCAGTTGTGCTCCCACCGGTCCTTTTTCTGCCACCTTTCTCTCGTAGTTGGGGGTGTTCTACTTTCTACATCTGTTGAGTTCACATTTTTCTTCCACTGCTGTCACCTCTGTTATGTCCAGTACTGTTCCTTGAGGGCAATGCCTTTATCCCATGCTTGTGGTGCGTTCTCGTGGCCGTTCCTCCCACAAACTGTGGGGGGGGGGGGGGGGGGGGGGGGGGAGGGGGGGGGGGAGGGAAACGTCATTCGGGGCCTCCCAACACGACCACGTCTGGTGAGAGTTATACTCCCTCCGTGGGGGATGTGCAGTCTTTGCGGGAGCTGTTGAGTTGTCTGGTGAAGAGATGCCTGGTTCCAGGACTATGGTCCCTCTGCGGTCGACAACTGAGGCCAAGCTCGGTTGCTCTCTCCCCTTTTCCACCCGTTTCAACAGCCTCGTCGTATCTGCTGCTACTGCTGTTCCGTCTTCAACGTCTTTGGTCACCATTTCAGCCAGCCTCGGCTTGTCCCTGCAGTGGTCTACAGCGATGTCTGGTAGTGTATTGTGGGGTATCGGCCTCAGCCTTCCCTGACTTCAACTCGGGCAAGTTGGAAGGGGCTGCTGACCGATCCCTCTGCTGTGGTCTCTCGGCCGTCAAGCACAGCAGTTTTATCCCTGCAGGGGTCTGCAGAGATGTCTGATAGTGTGGACATGGGATATCAGCCTCAGCCTTCCCTGACTTCAACTCGGCGAAGTCGGAAGTGGCTGCCGGCAAAACCCTCTACTGTGGTCTCTACGCCGTTGAGCCTTGCAGTTTTTTCGTTGGATTCGGATGTTCATGGTTGGGCCACTATGAACTCCGTGACATTTCCGTCCACGCACTCTGGTCATATGGCCAGTTTTGCGGGACCAACCTGGAAGTAGTTCGCAGGGACGCTGTGCTGGACACAAGCCGTTCCTTTCCTGAGGGGTAGAGCACTGCTTTTCGATCTGCTTCTTTGGCAGGTCCGCAACTGTTCCATGGTACCGTGGCGACAGTCTGGGATGACCTTCCTATGTCATTCCAAAGATCAGCTGCTACTTCGTCAGCTTGATCAGCCTTCTGTTGGAGGCAGGGGCCGTCCAAAGCCTAACAAGTTCCCTTCTGCTTCTGCTGCAAAACAAAGGGCTGCTCCTCCTGCCACCACTTCTACTTCTTACTCTCGGGGTAAGGGTAAGCGTCGGCAGGCTAGAGGGAGAGTTTCTCCCCTCGCGGGTCTCGCTGGGGCTCGAAATGAAGGTCCTCACCTCGATTCGTCCCAGGTTGGAGGAAGGATTTCAGAGTTCGCAGACCATTGGGCCACCATCAAATCCGATCCTTGGGTGTTAGATGTTGTGCCGTCCGGGCTGCGAATATCCTTCCGGAGGCACCCCACTCTGTCAAGAGTGCCTCTTCCAACTCCAGTTCCTTCAGACGTTTCACGTCAGGAGCTTTTGACCACGGAGATAGACAATCTCCTAGCAAAGGGGCCGATCGAGGCTGTCAAGAACATTCAGTCAGTGGGATTTTATTCCTGCCTGTTCTTGGTGCCGAAGAAGGACGGCCGACTCCGACCAGTTATCGATTTGAGTATCATGAACCAGTCTGTTATTGCTGCCAAGTTCAGCATGGAGACTTTCAGGTCTGTTCACCGTTCCATTTACCAGGGAGGTTTTGCTTCCAGCATCAACCTGCGAGACGCTTACTTTCACGTCCCGATTCATCGGACAACGCGAAAGTATCTCAGGTTCGCTTTTCTGGGGCGAGTTTACCAGCTCAAGGCCATGTCTTTCGGCCTCAACCTGGCTCCTTGGGCCTTCACCTGACTGATGTCGCATGTGATAGCCTTCCATCGCACACAGTCCAGGGTGACTACTGCGGCATATCTAGACAATATTCTCCAGAGGCATTCCAATGCTGCCTTTCTGGAGTCGGATGTCGACACACTGTTGCTAGGGTTCCGAGTCAACGAGGAGAAGTCGGATCTGGTCCCTTCTCAGTTGTTTTTTCATCTGGGGATGGACTTCCGTACTCAGTTCAATACGGTAGCGGTTCCCCGGGCAAGGGCTGTGATTCTCTCAGCTTTTGCCCTGACTCTGTCCCAGTCCACGTCCACGACAACTCGGAGTATACACCGGCTGCTTGGTCTCTGCGGTTTAGTGAAAGATCTCATTCCTCTAGGCCGGCTTCATGTCAGACCTCTCCAAGACTTTTTGCTCTGTCGTTGGAGGCCGAATGTCGATCTGGATCTGGTACTTCAGTTACCAGAATCTCTTCATCCTCACCTTCTCCCCTGGATGGATGTTCAGTGGATTACGCAGGGGGGTCCGTTGGACTTACCCACGTCCGATCGTGTTCTGACAGCAGATGCCAGCCATCTCGGATGGGGTGCGACATTGGATCCTCTAGGTTTTTCCCTTTACAGGGCATGGGACCAGGATCAAGCAGCTCTTCACATCAACCAGAAGGAGCTTCTTGCTCTTCTTCTGAGTTTCTGGCAGTGGACCCCCACCTTTCGAATTGCCAGGTCCTTCTGTTGTCCGACAATTCGACAGTGGTTGCTTACATTCAGAACCAGGGCGGCACGCACTCGGTTCCCATGTATGAATTGGCTCGGGATCTTCTATTGCTCGCTCAGGATGTCAACACCGGGGTCGTGGTTCGTCACATTCCCAGTCGTCTGAACGTCCTAACCAACTCCCTGTCCCGACCGGGCAGGGTCATTTCCACCGAGTGGATGCACCACAGGGTGGTGTTCCAGTCACTTTGCGATCTCTGGGGTCATCCCCACATCGAGCTCTTTGCGACTCATTGGAACCATCAGGTGGACACATTCATGTCCCCGTATCCAGATCCTCTGGCTTTCGCCATGGACACTGTCACTCGATTGGAACGGTCTGGTCGGCTAGGCCTTCCCGCCAGTTCCAATTCTGCCTCAGATTTTAGCCAAGATACGAACCTGCAGTTGTTGAATAATTCTGATCATTCCCCTGTCGCCTCAGCGGGTGTGGATCAATCCGCTCCGCTCTCTGTTGGTGGCGGTTCTGGCACGTCTCCCTCTACGTCGTGACCTTCTTTACCAGGGTAACCCGAGGAGATTTCACGACCCAACTTCATTGTACCTTCACACATATCTTTTGTCAGGTCCTGTCTCCTCCGTAGAGGTTTTTCGAGACGATCGTTCCGCTGTTGCCTCAGCGGGTGTGGATCAATCAGCTCTGCTCTCTGTTGGTTGCGGTTCTGGCACGTCTCCCTCTACGTCGTGACCTTCTTTGCCAGGGTAACCCGAGGAGGTTTCACGACCCAACTTCATTGTGCCTTCACGCATATCTTTTGTCAGGTCCTGTCTCCTCCGTAGAGGTTTTTCGAGACGAGCAGTGGAGTGCATTTCTTCTTCAAGGAAGCACTCCACTGGTTTAGACTATGCGGCTAAGTGGAAAGTCTTCTGTCGATGGTGTGCCGATCACTCTGTTGATTATGCCAATCCTTCGATAACACAGATTGCAGAGTTTCTGGTATATCTGTTTGATTCTCGGGGTCTCCAGCCTGTTACCATAAAAGGGTACGGGTCCATGCTTTCAGAGACCTTTTCATATGTGGTACAGAGTTGTATCGGCACTAATCCATACCTCTCCAAGCCTGTTTGGCACTTTTCCTTGAAAAGGCCTAGGACTTTGCAGCTTACCCAAGATAGAATCTTTCTTGGGGCTGCTTTGCTTGTGGGGGGGGGGGGGGGGGGGGCGTTTGAACCTTTATCCCAGGTGGATATGTGTTTTCTCACATACAAGACGGCTTTTCTGATGGCTTTTGCCTCAGCCAGACGGGTTAGTGAGCTTCAAGCCCTGTCGGTTGCCCCAGCCTTTTTCAGGACCCGGCCTTTTTCAGGAGCTCTCCCAACAGTGTTATGTTTACCACCGATTGCTCCTTTCTGACCAAGAATCAGAAACTACTCCACCTTCTATCTGTAGCAGGGCTCTTCCTTCTGTTGAGGGTAACTTCCCTTTGCTCTGTCCGGTTCATGCAATTCGCATTTATCTCAACTGGACGCAGTTCATTAAGAAAGGCAGGAAACGATTTTTTCTGTCTTTTATTCCTGGTCGACAGAAGATCTCTCCTCAATCCATTTCTCAATGGATTTGTCTTGCTATGCACGTGGCTTAGGCTCGTCTAGTGCCTGGCGATTGTATTACCAATCGTGTTTCTGCCCACGAGGTGCGTGCATTGTCTACCTCTTGGGCTTATTCTAACTCCGTCAAGTTATGCTAGCAGCCTACTGGAGAAATGCTTCTACTTTCTCCACCTTCTATCTGTGTCAGTTACAGGAGCAGTCTGAGGACCTTTTTGCTTTGGGCCCTCTTGCTTCTGCTCAGGCTGTTGTTTGCCCTAGCTCTGCTGTTACTGCCCTTTTCCTGTCTGTGCGTCGCACAGAACCGTACACCTCATCTCTCATTGTCTTTTACTAATGTTTGTGAGGCTATGGTTTGATAGGTCTGGGGATCTCTTCCTCTATACACGATTCCCGTGCAATTGGGTTATGTGGGGGTTGGTTATGTGATTCCCTCCATCCTATTGTCTATTCAGCCTGTAGTAAACAATTGTAAGGTAGGTTGATAAGAAATTTAAATTTTACAGTAAATTTCCTTTCTTATTATACCTACCACAATTGTTTACATGGAGGCCCTTCCATCTTCTTATTTGGGTAAGAATCCTTCCTCCCCGTTGATCACATAACTCCAAAATGTTGGTGGACACAGAGAATGATTCATTAGTCAGAAGTCGTGGAGTTGTACTAAGAGAAGAGCGTCTCCTACTGGGTGTGCGCCGATGGCGCTCGACCCAGTTTTGGCTTATTTTTTCTTGGTGCTTATGCACCACATTTCTTTCCCAAATCGCTTGGGAAAGATCAAAATAGAGAGTATATTGTAGTGCAAGCCTGTAGTAAACAATTGTGGTAGGTATAATAAGAAAGGAAATTTACTATAAAATTTAAATTTCCGGATGATAACTTGATAATGGTTCGACCCATGTTCATGAAACTTCATTGATAGGTTGGCCTCGGTGAGAGAAAGAACCCTATTTATTTTGATCGCAGTGACCTTGAACATACTAAATCATAAACAGTTGGTTTCTGGATGATAACTTGACTATGGTTGAACCCACATTCATGAAACATCATATGTAGGTGGCCTTAGTGAGAGGAAGAACCCTATTTATTTTGGACTTGCTAGGTGAAAGGTCATGGTCACAGTGACTCTGAACATAGTATTCAAAACAGTTGGTTTCCGGATGATAACTTGATAATGGTTAGACCCACATTCATTAAACTTCATAGGTAGGTTGGCCTTAGTGAGAGGAAGAACCCTATCTATATTGGATGTGCTAGGTCAAAGGTCAAGATCACAGGGACCCGGAACATAGTAAATTCTAAACAATTGGTTTCTGCATGATAACTTGATAATGGTTCAGCCCACAATCATGAATCTTCGTGAATCTTCATAGGTAGGTTGGCCTTGGTGAGCGGAAGAACACTATATATATTGGACTTGCTAGTTTCAAAGGTCAAGGTCACTGACCTTGAATATAGTAAATCGTAAACTATTGGTTTCCGGATGATAATTTGACAATGGTTCAACCCACATTCATGAAACTTCATAGGTTGGTTGGCCTTGGTGAGAGGAAAAACGCTATCTATATTGGATTCGCTAGGTGAAAGGTGAAGGTCACAGTGACCCTGAACGTAGTAAATCGTAAACAATTGGTTTTGGGATAACTTGATAATGGTTTGACCCACATTCATGAAACTTCATAGGTAGTTGTCCTAGGTGAGTGGAAGACCCATATTTATTTTGGACTCAAAAGGTCAAGGTCAGAGTGATTTTGGACCCACAACATGAACGGTCAATCATAAACAATTGGTTTCGGGATGATAACTTGATAATGTTTCGACCCACATTCATAAAACTTCATAGGTAGGTTGGCATAGGTGAGTAGAAGACCCCTATTTATTTTGGGCTCAAAAGGTCAAGGTCACAGTGACCTTGAGCATATTAAATTATAAATAAACGGTTACTGGGTGATAACTCGTCAAAAAATGTTGCCTCGGCCAACGTTCTTAGAACTTAGTTTAGTCAAACCACAATATTTCCCTTTGGCACACCCTACAGGGCACATTTATGACTTGATTGCTTTGAAACCTGATACGCTTATTTAGGGTGACCTCTAGATGGGAGCTATCGATTTTCTTCAATTTCCGGCAAAAAATGTTGCCACGGCCAACTTTCGTAGAACTTAGTTTAGTCATACCTCAATATTTCCCTTTGGCACATCCTACAGGGTACATTTACGATCAGATTGCTTTGAAACCTGGTATGCTTGTTTGGGGAGACCTCTAGATGGGAGCTATCGATTTTCTTCAATTTCTGTCGAAAAATGTTGCCGTGGCCAACGTTCTTGGAACTTAGTTTAGTCAGAAGACTCAATATTTCCCTTTGGCACACCCTACAGGGTACATTTATGATCGGATTGCTTTGAAACCTGGCATGCTTGTTTGGGGTGACCTCTAGATAGGAGCTATCGATTTTCTTCAATTTCTGTCAAAAAATGTTGCCGCAGCCAACATTCTTAGAACTTAGTTTAGTCAAACCACAATATTTCCCTTTGGCACACCCTACAGGGCACATTTATGATTTGATTGCTTTGAAACCTGGCATGCTTATTTAGGGTGACCTCTAGATGGGAGCTATCGATTTTCTTCAATTTCCGGCAAAAAATGTTGCCGCGGCCAACGTTTTTAGAACTCAGTTTAGTCAGACCACAATATTTCCCTTTGGCACAGCCTACAGGGCCCATTTATGATCAGATTGCTTTGAAACCTGGTATGCTTGTTTGGGGAAACGTCTAGATGGGAGCTATCAATTTTCTTCAATTTCTGTCAAAAAATGTTGCCGCAGCCAACGTTCTTAGAACTTAGTTTAGTCAGAAGACTCAATATTTCCCTTTGGCACACCCTACAGGGTACATTTATGATCGGATTCCTTTGAAACCTGGCATGCTTGTTTGGGGTAACATCTAGATGGGAGCTATCGATTTTCTTCAATTTCCGTCAAAAAATGTTGCCGCGGCCAACGTTTTTAGAACTCAGTTTAGTCAGACCACAATATTTCCCTTTGGCACAGCCTACAGGGCACATTTATGATTTGATTGCTTTGAAACCTGGTATGCTTGTTTGGGGAGACCTCTAGATGGGAGCTATCGATTTTCTTCAATTTCCATCAAAAAATGTTGCTGCGGTCAACGTTCTTAGAACTTGGTTTAGTCAGAAGACTCGATATTTTCCTTTGGCACACCCTACAGGGCACATTTATGATCGGATTGCTTTGAAACCTTTCATGCTTGTTTGGGGTGACCTCTAGATGGGAGCTATCGATTTTCTTCAATTTCCATAAAAAAATGTTGCCGCAGCCAACATTCTTAGAACTTAGTTTAGTCGGACATCAATATTTCCCTTTGGCTCACCCTACAGGGCTCATTTATGATTAGATTGCTTTGAGACCTGGTATGCTTATTTACAGTGACCTCTAGATGGGAGCTATCGATTTTCTTCCATTTCCGTCAAAAAATGTTGCCACGGCCAACGTTCTTAGAATTTAGTCTAGTCAGACCACATATTTCCCTTTTGTACACCCTGCAGGGCACATTTATGATCGGATTGCTTTGAAACCTGGCATGCTTGTTTGGGGAGGCCTCTAGATGGGAGCTATCGATTTTCTTCGGTTTCTGTCAAAAAATGTTGCCACTGGCAAAAAAACCTACATTGGTCCCAATGATCTTCAATTTTGCCATTTCATTTATAACTTACCAAGTTCAAGTTTGTCAAGTTGCGCTACAGTGTCATTGACACTTTCATTTCAGGGAAACATCACACAAACTTTGTCCGGGTCATAACTTTTTTGTCTTTTGACCTACACCTTAGATACTTGGCATGTGGATGTATCACCATGAACCGGTGTGCAGTGTACCATAGTGACCTTCATGTGACTTTGACCTGAAGGTCAGATTTATGCACTTTTTTTAAGGGAAACTGTCTGGACCAGAACTTTTTTGTATTTCGAGTCAGGCTTTAGATATTTGGCATGTGGATGTATCACCATGAACCGGTGTGCAGTGTACCATAGTGACCTTCATGTGACCTTTGACCTGAAGGTCAGATTTATGCGCTTTTTTAAGGGAAACTGTCGGGACCAGTACTTTTTTGTGTTTTGAGTCAGTCTTTAGATATTTGGCATGTGGATGTATCACCTTGAGCCGGTGTGTAGCGTACCATTGTGACCTTCATGTGACCTTGACCTTTGATCTGAAGGTTAGATTTGTGCTTTTTTCAAGGAAACTTTGTCCGGACCAAAACTTGTTTGTATTTTGAGCCAGGCCTCAGATATTTGGCACGTGGATGTATCACCATGAGCCGGTGTGTCGCATATCATTTTGACCTTTATTTGACCTTGACCTCAAGGTCAATTTTATGTACTTCAAATAGGGAGTAATTGTCCAGACCAGAATTGTTTTGTTTTTTGACCTAGGACTTGGTTATTTGACATGTGGATGTGTCACCATGAGACCGCATGTCGTCTACCTCGATGACCTTCATGTGACCTTGACCTCTGACCTTAAGGTCAAATTTATGTACTTCAAATAGGGAATAATTATCCAGACCAGAACTTTTTTGTTTTTTGACCTAGGACGTAGATATTTGACATGTGGATGTATCGCAATTAGACCGCATGTCACATGTAATCATGACCTTCATGTTGCATAAAATAGAAAGGAAGGGGAGACATATGTTTTAATGTGCTAAAACACTTTCTAGTTTTCAACTTACATTTATTTTTAAACACAAGGTTCTTGTGTGGCCTATGATTCAAGGAACAGCCTTGAATTTGACTAAGGGTCATTCAAGGCCTTGAAATCCTGGAAAATGTACCAGGATGACTTGAAAAGTCTTGGAATATTCATCAAATATAAATACCAACAAAGCACACAATCATAACTATGTGGTTTTATATGCCAGAGTTTGTGAAGGTGTAGTCCTAACTAGGATCCTCTGGTTAATAACCCCTCCTTCCACTTCCCTTGTAGGGAAGTGGGAGCAAGGGGTAATGAGTGGAGGGTCCTAGTTAGGACTTTTGAAGGCAGACCTTGAAAATCCTTGAATTTGGTTATTGTGGGCCTTGAAAAATGCCGAAATATTTTGAGAAACGGCCTTGAATAGCCTTGAATTTTAACAGCCTTTCCCTGCAGGAAACCTGAAACACAACTCCATCACCTTTTCTTTCTTCTCTTATTTATTCTTTGATGATTTAGGGACAACTTAAACATACATTATCACACCTTTTAGGTTTTATATAGACTCAGAACAATTGAAAAGTAACAGGTTTTAAAATCCTTGTGGAAATAAACAGGGTAAATATCCGCATGACAAACTTCTGAAAATACATTGGTAGCCCGCTTTATTTGGTATGTTTTTATATTGTACCAATGACCCAGACTTAGCTGGTGCTCTTAAAATTCTAGGGCCAAACACAAATTTCCCTCCCCCCCACCCCCCCCAATCCTCAAAATTTGCATCAAAATCCAAAAATTCAATGTCCTATGTGGTCCTCCATTCTTTTATCCACTGCGCATGCGCAGTGTCAAGGAAGAACCGAAATTGGCGACAAACCTCATTCTTTGTTTGGCCCTGAAATAAGTAACATCTCACTGATATTTGTGCTTATAAATCTCAGTTAAAATGATGCCAGACAAAATCATGAAAGAAATGGTGGATCTAAGGATGAAATAAGAGGATGTGAGGAAGAATCAGTGGAAGGATGTGTTCAGGGCTGTAACTTATAATTTTTATGCAAAATTATTTCATGTTCCCTAATTTCGGGGCATAGTCCTGATGTTTACATTCTTGTTATGAAATTTCCACGGTTTGTTCAGTGTTTCCTCTCTCCCTTTCCTTTATACCCCCCTTGCTATTCTCCCATGCTTTTGGCATAATTTTTGTATTTTTTTATTAAAATTTCTTGGGAGTTTTTAGCTTGGTAACAGAATGTTTATTCTATTTTTTCACCATGGTTACGTCCTCACCCTAGGGGTGGTTAGGCGTTTGGTTATGCATCTACCATCCGATGTACTGTAGTTTCTTCTCTGAAAGCTTCTGTTTTACATCGGATAGTGTTTGAAATTGGTTACTGATTTCGGGCCATATTTAAGTGCCTGGAGTCTTGTTTCCGGTTTTTATTCACTTTCGTTTACGTTGATAACGGTTACATCTAACAGTAATTACTTGTCTTCTTTATAGTTCTGTTCATAACCAGATACATTAATATTGCCCATAAGTGTAGCATTAATTTTTAGATACGTTTTAAAAATTTTGTCCACACTTAGGCTTTTTTGGGATCCATGTGGGCTCATCGTTCCCATTGGGAACTTGGGCTCATCTTGAAATTTTTTTTTTCGAGAAAATTTTTCTTTTGAATTATTTTTCGAAATGTTTGTAATGGATTATATTATTATTATGTATCTTTGTTTTCAAGGGTTAATATGAGTACGATGACTGTTTAGTATTTTTTCCGGATGAAAAAATATTTTTGATTGTAATCGAGGAAGTCTTCCTCTGATTCTCATGTTCATTGTATTTGCTGTAGTCAGTGTACTCGCACTAATTCTTGCTCAGTGTGTGCCTATTCGGATAACAAACGTTGGAGACGTGTGTCACGGTATGTTGTTAGTGGTGAGAGGTCCAGACCGGTCCTCTCGCCACAGGGTCACTCTAGTTGTCTCAGTCTCTTTTTCAGAGGAACAAGAACAGGGTGATGTTTCCGTGATGTCTTCAAAAGTGTGCTTCCGTCGTCGCAATAAAGAGCTAGCGGCATAGTGCTCATCGAAACGAGGCAAGTGCCTAAGAGGTCCCAAGTAGGATCTACGGTCACTTGTCGCCCACTAGCTCCCCTGGTGAAGCAATCATTCACGAAATGATTGTGATGCCGGGTACGTCCATTGCGGTCCAGGAGAGGAGAAGGGGTGTTGCGAGCACTATAATCTCTGATCACACACACCCTGCGACAATGGATCAGAGGATGGAATGGAGGAAGCCAGTCAGTCCGGTAGCTAGCTCATCCAGGTCTACCCGGATCGCGAGCGAGAGAGGCCTCCTCTCTCTTACAACAACATCTTGGTCAGTCGGAACCTGCGTCCACTCCTCCTGTTCGGGACACTCTGTCGCATAGACGGTCCGGCGCAGCTTGTCTAATGGCTTCCTCTTCCACACGTCAGCACACACGACTGCACCTTGGCTATGTGACCGCAGATATCCAGCCTGCTTCACCTACCAGGAATTCCATGTCGACCATGTTATGCCATCCGCTAGCCATGGACACGAGGCCTTTCCAGTCGGGATGTTTTCATCCGACAACACCTTCCAGAAGTTGTTCCTCTGGACCAAAGTGCTGCGTTACCTGAGACCGATAGCATCACTGGACACAGATTTTTTCGGCCGGAATAGGCACATTGCGCCTCAGTTTCCGACCCAGTCCAGTAATGTCACGCGAACATTTGATCTTCTTGTTGATGCTATATTCATGCTAGCCTCTAAGTTGGGCAAATCCGGTTTCTTATCGGCTCATGCTCTACAGCTGCCTTTCATCTATTATAGAAATAGAATTGAGATGGCAGGACAGGGCATGCCGAGAGTTCCTCTGCATTTAGATGACCAGGCAGAAAACTTGAAGTTGTCGTTGCCAGCGTCCATGTCGTTTCATTCCAGTACCCTGGAGACGACAATCTCGTCTAACATTCAGTTTAGACGCATTATCTTACGCAGATCACCTTACCAGAGCGTTTTCACTACGTCTCGAAGGAAAAGAATTCCAGGATGTTCAAACTTCCTTGAGAGTTCTTTTGAGGGCCATAGCATATTCCACGTATAACTCCGCCCTTTCAGTGGCAATCTGGAGTTACTTTGACGTGATGCTGCCCTGGCTGTATCCACAAAAGTGGATAGTAAGGTGAAAAACTCTCTTCGAGTCGCTCCGGTCTCCAGAGAGCTTCTCTTCGACGGTAAGCTTTCTATAATCTATCAACAGATTACTAGGAAAGCTTTGCACTCTCTGCCTTTTAAATCCGCATCGCGAAAGTCAGATTCAGCAGAGGGGAGTAAGGCAGGCACTTCTGGGGCGAGTACGTCCAAGGGAATTTCCTATAGAGGATCTAAGAAAGCCTCTACGTCTTACTTCAGAGACCGTCAGAGTAGCGACTCAGGTAGGGGTCGTATGCTGGCCGGGACAACTGGTCAGACGCCCCTAGGTCGACTGGGTGAGGTGCAGGTCGTGGAGGACGTTTCACCTCCCGCAAGCCTCGCAGGTCCAGGAGGTGATGGTCCAAACCTCTATTGCGTTCCAGCGGGCTGTCAAGATTCTTATCCAACTGGTTGTCTATTACGGACGAACCATGGGTGTAGGGGGTTATTTCCGAAAGTCTAAAACGGTCCTTCTAGGGAAAACTCCGTTAACTCGACCTCCACGTTGTTCTCAGGTTCCATCAAACCTTCAGAAGAGAGATTTGCTTCTATCAGAAGTCCAATCTCTTCTGGAGAAGAATGCGATACAGGTCGTAGAAAACCAGGAATCTCCAGTCATCTGTTCCTGGTTCCAAAACCAGACGGCTCGTTTCGTTCAGTCATAGATCTGACCTGGATAAACAAGCTGATTGTGGCTTCCAGATTTTATATGGAGAACATCCGATCGGTCAGAGCTGGCATTCGAGTAAATGATTATGCTGCGAGCATAGATCTCTAGTATGCGTACTTTCACGTCATGGTACATCAGGCGTTCAGAAAGTATCTTCGCTTCGCTGTCCTAGGAGTCTTTTTTCAGTTCCGAGCTATATGCTTCGGTCTGAATCTAGCAATCTAGGCTTTCACTCGAATAATGAACTCGGTAATGTCTCATTTCCAAGCTCATTCGTCTGCATCCTACCTGGACGACATTCTTCAGAGGTACGGCAACGAGTTAACGCTTCAGAACGATGTTCAGAATCTGCTTCAGCTGCTCTGATGTCTCGGTTTCATAGTAAACGAAAAGAAGTCGGATCTGGTGCCGTCCAAGTCATTCACCCACCGGGGAATGAGCTTCGAGATGCACAACAATCTTGTTCGTCTGCCGTTAACCGGAGCAAAATTAATCAGTTGTTACGCTTGCTTTTGTCTTCACTCAGATGTAGTAACAGTGAGAGAATTCATGTGACTGATAGTTTCGTGCGGAGTCGCTGCGGATCTTATTCCGATGGGGCTGCTACGCACTCGGCCACTCCAAATATTTTTGACTCAGAATTGGAGTGTGAAGATTCATTCGCTCGAAACGAACATCGCCTTGTCCAATCAGCTGAAACAAGAGATTCAGACTTGGGCAGATATTCAGTGGTTAACTCAGGGAGTTCCACTGCAATCACCGGATCCGAGTTTTACGATTATGACGGATGCCAGTCAAACAGGTTGGGGTGCATCATTGATCCCAATGGATTCGAGATGCCAGGGTCTTTGGGATCCGCAATTCCTGGGCAAGCACATAAACATCAAGGAAATGATGTCAATTTGGCTTGCGTTACGTCATTGGATGGACATTATTCACAATGCTCATGTCCAAATCCTATCCGACAATACGACAGTAGTGGCGTATATACGGAATCAGGGAGGCACTCATTCAGTTCCGTTGTTCAATCTAACGGAAAGAATCCTTCTGTTTGCGCTAGAACATCAGGTTCTTCTTTCGGTCCGTCACATACCGGGTCGTCTGATTGTACTAGCAGACTCCCTTTCATGAAAGGGTCGCTTGTTGCCGTCAGAATGGACTCTCAACAAACGTGTATTCAATCAGATGTCCTACCAATGGGAGCATCCCATGATAGTCTTATTTGCGACGCTTCTCAACAATCAGTTGTGGACGTATGTGTTGCCATGCCCAGATCCGCGAGCGTTTGCAGTAGATGCCCTCTCGATCTCTTGGACGGAATGATAGAATATGCGTATCCTCCAGCTCCATTGATTCAGCAGATTTTGCTAAAATAAAGCAATCTCACTGCAAAATTCTGTTGGTAGCATCTCTGTCACCCCAGAGACCATGGATAATCTACTCGGGTGCCTGTTGTGGGACATGCCGCGAAAGCTTCCAGCACAAAAGGATCTTCTTTCGCAGGGCATATCGCGCACACTGCATCACAACCTGCAAGGTCTCAACCTTCACGTATTTCCACTGTGCAGTCCTTCTTGCATGGCAAGTATTTTACAGGACAAGTAGTGGACGCAATTTCTAACTGTAGGAGGACCTCCTCTTCGTTAAATTATGCTGCTAAGTGGAAGGTTTTCTCACGGTGGTGTAGGGATCATTCTGTTGATATTTATGATCCCTACATTCCAGACATTGCTAGTTTTCTGGTCTACTTGTTTGACGAGATCAAACTGCAGCCAGTTACTATTAAGGCTTATAGGTCTATGCTATCAGATACCTATGCACATCATGATAGCTTACAAATTGGATCTATTGTCTCTTATCTAAGTTAGTAAAAAACTTTTCGATAAATAGATCTAGAACCCTTAAATTAATTTCTAAGTGGAATTTAGCTTGGGTTCTTCTAAAGCTAAAAGAAGCGCCATTTGAGCCTCTTGATACGGTGGACTTCAAATTCTTATTTTATAAGACAGCTTTTCTCTTAGCCTTCTCTTCTGCTTGAAGAGTTAGTGAGCTTAATGCACTATCAGTTGATGATTATCACTATCGTATTGTTGGTAATACCGGTACTATTACTTTGACTACTAATGTTGGATTTCTGGCTAAGAATCAGGCTCCTAATAAGTATCCTGAATCTATAGTAATTAAGGCTTTTCCGTCTTCAGACGGTCATATGCCTTTGCTCTGTCCAGCTAGAGCTATACGTATTTTCAAACGTAGATCTGAGAGTATCAGAAAGCGACGTAAAGGTTTCTTTCTGTCTCTGCTGCCTAATAGAAGGGACATTATGGTCCATTCTATTGCAAGATGGATTCAATTAATTATCTCTACTGCTTATGAAAAATTATCTTCATCTCAGCAGTCTGTGCTTAAGATTTTGGCGGATGAAGTAAGAGCGCTGTCTACATCTTGGGCTTATGCTATATAGTGTTGCTATTACCGATTTGATGAAGGCTGCATATTGGTCTCAGCCTTCCAAATTCACAATTTTTTATCTTAGAAATATTGAGTCCATTTCTGGCGGGCTGCATTGTTTAGGTCTGTTATCTGTTGCTCAGAATGTCGTCCACTAAACAGTTGCAACTGTAGTTGTGCAGGCTTTCTGTGCCGGCAGTGACTCTGTTCTGCTGCCCTCTTCGCTCTGGGGTATTTGACCCAGGGCAAGGGAAAGGGGTGGGGGGGGGATGGTGTTCCCTTATATCACCTTCTTTATAGTGAAAAGCAAGGGAATACCTTCTCTGAAGTCAGTAATTCCGAGTCGGTGCCGGGATAGTTTTAAAGTGTAAAGCTAATTTTTATCTCATTTTTGTACTATTTTTAAAGTGTAGCTCGGTGTGAAACATTTGTATATGTCATGTGTCATTCGAGCGCTAATAAACAATCCTCGGACACTTTTTAATGAGTATAAAGAGTCCCATTCTCTGGACTATCTTTATTTTATTGGCTTTCCTATAAAAATTAGTATAATGGCTAATACCGGATGTTAATTGAGATCTTTGATGTTATTGTGCTCAATTACGGAATGGTATTGTGCCTTTCTTCTTTGGTATAAACAAGAAAGATACATGTAAAGCCTGTTCTCCTTTTCTCCTGGAAGGGATAATTCTGTTTACATGTATTGAGTCTATTGGGTTTTCCTTTATGTCCTAGGCCTCCAGCCTTTTTTCTGTTCAGCTAAGTCTGGGTCATTGGTACAGTATAAAAATGTTAAAAAATTTATAGTAATTTATATATTTTTTATACTTACCAATGACCCAGACTGGGATGGCCCTCCCATGAGTTGGGAACTCATACCTCCCCGCTGATTACTTAACGCTTACCAGGCTCTGGTTGTAAGAATGAGGTTTGGCGCCAATTTCGATTTCGGTACTTCCTCGACTCTGCGCATGCGCATTGGATAAAAGTATGGAGGACCACATAGGACATTGAATTTTTAGATTTTGATGCAAATTTTGGGGATTGGGGGGCAAAATTTGTGTTTGGCCCTAGAATTTTAAGAGTAAGCACCAGCTAAGTCGGGGTCATTGGTAAGTATAAAAAATATACAAATTACTATAAATTTTTTAACTTCTTAATTGAATTACCCTGATAATTGCATATCATTTCCAAACACCCAAATCATTTGTCATACCCTCAGTACAAATTTGACCTGTTAATTGCTTATAGGTTAGAGTATTCTCCTGTTAACTCAATAAAAGATCTTGTTATACATTGAGAAAGTATCCGGAAAGTTGTTAAATTCCCCCTGTTTATAGCCCTATTTGGTCTCGGTATATCCAGTGCAAGCATTTAATCAATTATATCTGTTTTAACCATTTCAACCCGAGAGGCCGGGAACTGGATACATCATAACGTCATTATATAGGATGGCTTCTCAGTACATTGATTGGTCTACCCCAAATAATGAATATGAAATCTTCTAATTGCTGCCATTGAGCTGGCATGGAAGATACCACTAGAGTTCAACGGGTTAATAGAGCTCTGTCACACAAGATATAATAGACAAAATGCTCACTTTATCTCAACAATACAGGAAAGTCATCAATTCCTTGTTAATTGAATATTCCTGTTAATTGAATAATTTTCTCTAACAAAATGGCTATTCAGTTAACAGGGTTCCAAATTATTTCTTATTATATGCAAGCAAATCAGATATCATTAAAGAAAACTGAATTATAAAGAAACAAAATGTTTTCATTAACCTGCCTATTATGAGCACATAGCATTCCTTTTGTCCATTCATTTTTCAGTTCATCTATCTGTCCATATCTATCCATCCACCTGTTTATCTGTTTTTGTATCCATTTGTTTGACAGTTCATTCTTGTAAGCAATACATTTTAAACTGGTGTTTACAGTGGGAGAGGGCATAATAGATTTTGTCAGAAATTCAAAGTTTTATTGGACTCTTTAAAACTTACCTGATAGTCCATTCATACTAGATTTTTTTTTATTTGTTATCATCACTCTGTGTTGACTGAGAAACTTGTGTCAAGCTGAGACGGTGTTTCTATTAGGTATCGTGGCCAACCCTTCAGGCGAGTTGCAATACATAGATATTATCATAACAGTGTGTTGATCCATGTCGTGGTATAACGTCGAGTTGAGGTGGTCAGATTTTTGGATCACTTGAGCTGCCGCAGGCAGCTCGTGTGATCCGAAAATCTGGCCACCTCAACGAGACGTGATGCGACGACACGGATCAACACACGGTTATGATGATTTGTTTATCATATGACACGCAAATAGTAACATAATTTGCTCACTTCGATTCACTGGCCGTTATAAGATATATTAGATACCCAGATTCTTCCCGGCATACGAAACAACAACAACTTCCCTAGTTACGAAAACTATTCACGGAAACTCTCGGATATTTCCGTGGGAGTGTGATATGGATTTTTGATTTCCGTAAGAGTGTGATATGGACTTTTGATCTGGAAAAATCTCACCCGGTGTGATACAACAGTTTGGAAAACATCGTCAAACAGTAGTGATATTTAGGGTAAAAATGTCATAGTCATATGATAAATAATAGGAACACCATCGAGGTTTGATACAAGTTTCTCGATCAACACATGGTGCTGATGACATATTTATTTTACGACCTCAGAAACCCACTTGGTGTAATAACCAATTTAGCTTACAATATTCCTCCCTTTCTTCACTTGTTGGCATATATTTTGACAACCATTAAGCGTTCATGAATTGATTTTTTATGAATTAAGATAATGATGTCATTGTATTACATTCTTAAGTTGTGCATGAAGTAATTCCCATTCATTGTCCCACTTGTATTGTAATTGCAAAAGTTTATAGTAGTACTTTTGCTGTGTGTTTCTTTGTTTTATTTTTCAGCTATAATGCATGGTAGGCCTATATAAAAATATCCTCATGGCAAAAATTGATTAATTTCTTTTGCTGAGTTGGTGATTCATTTGTCATGTAATTATTGTTATCAAAACGCTGACCTTGAAATGTGTAATCAGTTTTTGATGAGTGCTGGTAAAACTGGTGTGCTTGGGTTTTGAGGCTCTAAAATTTCCAACAGAACTTGTGCAGTGCAAAGTATTGCTTCATATCACTTATGGTCATGATCACCAAGAGGTAGGGATTCAACCAGTATAATGCACTGGTCCCAATAGGTTCTGCTATAACCAGCAAAATCTTCATGTATGGAATCAAAAAAAACATACCTGTTCTCCTCAAAAGTTGCCCTAAGCAGACCATTGCAATTCGCAAAATATTTAGCGTACAGCTATTCTCTGGAGGGAGGTTCCATTATTTTCATTGACTTAATGATTGGTCAATTGGGGGATTAGTGTTTAATGCCAATTTGAGCATAATTCATAATGCCTTCAATATTTTTTTAGATATTGATTGGTTGAGTGCAAAATGCCACCATCATGGCTCTGTTGATTACACTATACATTAGCTTGTTGTTTGATCAGTAGTCAAAAAAAAAATGTTTGTATAAAAATTGTTTTCCCTGCGGGAACCCTGGAAAGTGAAATAGTGCTTGTTTATTATGGCAAACAAGCTCTGTTTTAGTTGTAAAATAAGACGCTTACGTGGTGAAATATGGAAACTATAGACAAAATAACACAGCATAAATTAAATTCCTAATACAGCTTGTTTAGCCTGCCAGACCTGACAATCTCTTGGGTCTAGCTCAACTCATTGGTTGTAGCCTTCAGACTACTTTTGACTATTATATTCCTAATGAATACATGTGCAAGTACAGGCCTAGAAATAAAGAGGTTACATTATAACCTGTTAGCAGAATCTGTTAGCAGGTTACGATACATGTTGGTAACCTGTAGGTAAAAAGTGTTGTAATGCTTTTTCACATTCTCTGTTTTTACTCTACAAGTTATGTTGTTTACGTCTTGGCAGATTTTCTGCCAAAATAAATAGCAACAACTTATGCACGATCTCGCCAAAGTGAGATCGTGCTTTAGTTGTTGCTATTTAATTTTCACAGAAATTCTATTAAGATGTAAAAAGTCTGCCACTCTGGTTATATGTGGATGCATTGCACAACCTTTGAGTCGAGTTAATTTTTGAAAGGTTGTCAAATCTGAGTGGCAAAACATGCAGGATTGGGAAATTAATTTATGCTGAGTTGTTTTATCATAACCTGTACTTTGTTCGCAGGTTTTACATTTGACGTAACCTAAATGATTGTTCACATGTTATTTCCAGGCCTGAAGTACCTGAACAAAAACAAAAGTGTATCCACATCTACAAATGTGTAGTTGATTTAAGTATCTTTGCTTCATACCAAATATTTAGATAAATTCTGGAAATATTTTTAGGATTGGAACATCAGTATTAACCCTTCACCCACTGCACACTGTCAAAATTATCAAAATTCCAATATGCAAATAACTGCAATAAAACAACTAGGAATTTAACCAATTCAGTCTTCTTTGACAGAGCTCTATCATACACGATTTATTTGGTTAAATTCCTGGTAGTGTAGAATTTGCTGCTTGAAAATCTCTATTTTGACAGCTGTGTGCTGGTGATTAATGGCTTAATTTTGACTTTTGTCAATTTTTTTATGCCCCGTTATAGTGTTTGTCATTTCCATCTGTCTGTCCATCCTTCAGGAAGATTTTTGTGTCCGCTCCATAACTCTGAGCTGCTTTGTTGGATTTTGTTGAAATGTGGCATACATGTTGCTCATGGGGAGAAGATGACATTGTGTCATGCACAATTTTTTTTTGATGGAGGTCAAGGTCATTGCCATGTCAGGGGCATAGTCACTTCCAAGTGACCCTTGTTTTCTGCAAATTTGTGTCCCTACCTGCTGTCTTTCTGTTAATTTGCCAGTTAATTTCCATGTACTCTGGCCGCAGTTTTTGGACTAGTCTTGGTTGACTATACATTAGCAGCAAAGGCTTTACTAGGAACCCTCAGAAACTCGCATCTTGTAATGTGAGACCAAAAATGTGAAAAACTATCCTGCCATTTAAGAGTTTACAACATAACTTATACAAAATGGGATTATTTTTTTTCAGATTAGCATAAACAAATTAATGTTCTTGTTAATGTTATGTTTATCATTTAATGAATTTTCTGGATGTCATCATATGTGGCTTGATCAATAAAATATACTCAAGCATCAGTTTCTTTGTTTTATATGTTGTTCAAACTATTAAAGCAGAAGTCAATGTATTAATGTCTTAACATCCATCCGCATGGGAAGACCCTGGGAAGTGAACTGCTCATTTACTGTGGTAAACAAGTTCAGCTTTATTGGAAAAAAAGGATCCGCAAACCAATGCCAAGGGTGAAAGCCCTCAAAAATGGGTAGTAGAGGAATAAATAATTGGCTGTTTTAACTTGACTTCACGACTATGTTGAAGTCATGATAAAGCCAACTGTAACCTTTAACACCAATAAAAAAATATAAAAAAAGATCCTTTCTCAACCCTTTACCTAATGCGAATGCAGACGACACCTGCAAACAAAATTCTTGAATAACTAAATTTTTATACTGTACCAATGACCCAGACTTAGCTGGTGCTAACTCCAACAAAACCAGGGCCAAACACAAATTTTGCCCCCCAATCCCCAAAATTTGCATCCAAAACAAAAAGAAATCATGTCCTAAAGGACCTCCATAGTACGCCTCTACTGCGCATGCGCAGTGACGCAGTCGTCCCGAAATTGGCGCCAATTATCATTCTCTGTTTGGCCCTTCATCAGTCAACATCTCACTGATCTTGTGCTTGTAAATCTCAGTTTAAAGGATGCCAGACACGTAATTTTTGGAGAAAATGTGATTCTAAGGAGGATAGAAGGAGGAGAGGAAAAAGAAGTGGCAAAAAATAATCAGGGCTGTACTTAAAATTTTTTGATGAAATTATGTTAAGTTGCCTATTTTCGAGGCATGGGCCTCTTGTTGTCATTCTTGCTAATTGTTGCACTGCTTATTCAGTGTTTCCTCTCCCCTAGCCTTCTAAAGTCCCCCCTGGCAATTCTCCCATGCTTTTGGCATATTTTTGAGAAGTTTCATTTCTAAAATTTCCTGGGAGAGTTGCTTGGTTACAGAATGTTTTCTGTTATTTTCCCCATAGTTACGTTTTCACCCATGGGTGTATAACGTTTGTGTTCTGCATCTTCCATCTGATGTTCTACAGATTCTCCCCTGGGAGTCTCTGTTTTGCATCAGATAGAGTGTAATTGATGACTGATTCCGGGCCAGTTTTTTCAGTGCCTGGAGTCATGTTTTCTAGGGTGTTTACACTGTTTGTTTTCATTGGCAACAGCCTTATTTGAGGGGGGCTGTTTGCCTTTGTGGTAGTTTATCTCATTATAAGATACATTTATATTATCCGAAAGTGTCTCATTAATTATTTTATATAATTTTAAAATTTTTGACCACACTTTGCCATCGGATCCATCGGGGCTCAACGTTACTTTTCAGCAACTTGGGCTTTTCTGAAAAAATATTTTTTCAAAATTATTTTGTTTTGCAATTGTTTTTTCATTTATTAATGGATCATGTTATTATGTATCTTTGTGTCAGGGGTTTTTGCGAGTAACTAGGACTTATTGTTGTTCTTTCACAATGAAGGGACATTGTTCAAATTGTAATAGGAAGAAATCTTCCTCTGACTTTCATGATCATTGTATTAATTGTAGTCAGTGTTCTCGCATTAATCCCTGTCCTATATGTGAACATTGGGATGAGAAACATTGGAAACGTGTGTCACGATATGTTGTTTCTGGAGAAAGAGCGATGCCGGCTCTTTCTCCACAAGGTCACTCTACTCTCTCAGTTTCTATTTCAGAGGAACCAGAACAGGGTGATGTTTCCATGTTATCTTCTTCAAGTGTGCGTCCGTCGTCACAAATGAATTCAGAGCTAGCGGCAAAAGTGCTCATGGAGATTAGACAAATGTCGTCCGCTAGCTCGCCCGGTGTAGCGTCCATTCACCGAATGGTTCAGCAGCCGGGTTCGTCCGATGCGGTCCAAGAGGAAATTTTGGGTGATGCGAGCACTATAAACATAATAGATGCACACCCAGTGACGGCGGATAGTAAACGAGAACGGAGGAAGCCTTTTAGTCCGGTTCCTAGCTCGTCCAGGTCCAGCCGGGCCGCGAGCGAGAGAGGTCCCTCTCTCGTACAACAACATCTGGGACCAGATGTTGTGGTACAAAATGTGTCTTTAGCGGAGCATACGTCCGTCGCTCGGGACGCTCCGTTGTATAAGCAGTCCGCAGAGACTGTTAAGGCTTCCTCTTCTCGTCAGCGCACACGACCGCACCTTGGCTGCGTGACCGCCGATATTTTACCAGCTTCGCCGATGAAGGATTCTTCGGCGACCAGGTCACACCATCCGGCAGCCAGGGATTCGAGACCGATGGACTCCGGACGTTCGCATAGGAAAAGTATGCGGGAGCCATCTGATGCGGAGCTGCAGTCGGCGAAGCAGCGAAAGACTGCGCCTCCGCAGGTCTCGACGTCGGACATTCTTGTGCAGATAGCACAGCTTATCACAGCATCCCAGCAGCCAACAGGAACGGTGTCGGATCGAGAATTATCCGACGGCGCTGGGTCGGTACGCTCCGCCGAAGCATCGGGGGCGGACGACCGGGAACATCGGGAGGTCCGACCGGATGGTGAAAGGGATACGGATGAATTGGAGCTATCCCTTTCGGAACAACATAAAGCTGCCGTGGACTTCATCCGGCACTTTCTCCCTCAAGTTGTTCCGTCGGGCCAGACTGCTGCGCTTCCGGACAAGAGAATTATAGCGTCATTGGACTCTGAATTTTTTGAGCGGTTCAGGGACATCGCTCCCGAGTTTCCGTCGCAGTCCAATAATGTTGCAAGAACATTTGAATTATTGAACGACGCTATTTTTAAACTTGCTTCCAGGACGGGGAAAGCAGGTTTCTTGTCCGCTAATACTCTTAACCTGCCTTTCATTAATGCAAGGAATAAATTCGATACGGCAGGACAGGGTATACCGAGAGTTCCTCTGCGTATGGACGACGAGGCGGAAGACTTAGAGCTATCATTACCGTCGTCAGCTTCTATTCCAACCGCGGTGTTGGAAACAGCTATTGCGTCTAACAGAGCCAATTTAGATGCCTTATCTTACGCAGATCACCTTACTAAGGCGTTATCACTGCGCCTTCAAGGGGAAGAGTTTCAGGATATACAATCCTCTTTAAGACTTCTTTCAAGGGCAGTAGCTTATTCCACATGTAACTCCGCCCTTTCAGTGGCAAATCTGGAGTTGGTTAGACGTGACGCAGCCCTAGCTACATCCGCACTAGTGGATTCTAAGGTGAAGAACTCTCTTAGAGTCGCTTCGGTCTCAGGAGAACTTCTCTTTGACGGCAAGCTTTCCGCTATTTATGATAAAATTAAAAAGAAAGCTAATGATTCTCTGTTGTTCAGATCGGCTCCTAAAAAGTCGGATACAGCAGACACGAATAAGACAGGCACTTCTGGGTCTAATGCGCCCAAGAGAGGTTCCTATAGAGGTTCCGGTGCGTCCTCTTGGTCTTATTCGAGAGACCGTCAGGATAGCGACTCAAGTTCGGGACGTCCTTCAGGCCGGGACAATCGGTCGGACGCCCCGAGGTCGACGAGGCGAGGTGCGGGTCGTGGAAGACGTGGTTTCTCCTACCACAGGCCTCGCAGGTCCAGGAGGTGATGGCTTAAACCTCTATCGCGTTCCGGTTGGCGGAAGGTTGTCGAGTTTTTCACAAGAGCGGGCGTCGATTACGGACGACCCTTGGGTGAGAGGAGTGACTTCGGAAGGTCTAAAGATATCCTTCAAACGAAAGCCTCCATTAACTCGAAGTCCAAAGTGGACTCATCTTCCGTCAAATCCACAGAAAAGAGACGCTCTGTTATCAGAGGTGCAGTCTCTTTTAATGAAGAACGCGGTAGAGGTCGTAGAAAACCAGGAATCTCTGGGATTCTACAGCCATCTGTTTCTGGTTCCGAAACCAGACGGCTCGTTCCGTCCAGTCATAGATTTGAGCTGGATAAACAAGCTGATCGTCGCTCCGAAGTTTTATATGGGGACGATTCGATCGGTCAGAGCGAGTATTCGGGTGAACGATTATGCAACGAGCATAGATCTCAAAGATGCGTACTTTCACGTCATGGTACATCCGACATTCCGAAAGTATCTACGCTTCGCAGTCCTAGGAGTGGTGTATCAATTCCGGGCGATGTGCTTCGGATTGAATCTAGCACCCTGGGCTTTCACTCGGGTAATGAACTCGGTAATGATCTACTTCCGAGCTCATTCATCTGCGGTAACGTCGGCCTACCTGGACGACATTCTTCAGAGGTACGGCAATGAGTTAACGCTTCAGAACGATGTTCAGAATCTTCTTCTATTGCTCCGACGTCTCGGTTTTATAGTAAACGAGGAGAAGTCGGATCTGGTGCCGTCCAAGTCATTCACTCATCTGGGAATGAGCTTCGAGACGCACAACAATCTCGTTCATCTGCCGTTAACCAGAGCGAAATTAGTCAGTTGTTACGCTCGCTATTGTCTGCACGCAGACAAAGTCACGGCGAGAGAATTTATGAGACTGATAGGTCTGTGCGGAGCCGCCGCGGATCTCATTCCGATGGGGCGGCTACGCACACGTCCTCTTCAAATTTTCCTGACTCAGAATTGGAGTGTGAAAATTCATTCGCTCGATGTAGACGTTCTCTTGTCAGATCAAGTGAAACAAGAGATTCAGACTTGGGCAAACATTCAGTGGTTAACTCAAGGAGTTCCGCTGCAGTTGCCGGATCCGAGTTTTACCGTTATGACGGATGCCAGTCAAACAGGTTGGGGTGCATCATTAATCCCAACGGATTCGAGATGCCAGGGTCTTTGGGATCCGCAATTCCTGTGCAAGCACATAAACATCAAGGAAATGATGTCAATTTGGCTTGCGTTACGTCACTGGATGGACATTATTCACGATGCTCATGTCCAAATCCTATCCGACAATACGACAGTAGTGGCGTATATACGGAATCAGGGAGGCACTCATTCAGTTCCGTTGTTCAATCTAACGGAAAGAATCCTTCTGTTTGCGTTAGAACATCACGTTCTTCTTTCGGTCCGTCACATACCGGGTCGTCTGAATGTGCTAGCAGACTCCCTTTCACGAAAGGGTCGCTTGTTGCCGTCGGAGTGGACTCTCAACAAACAAGTATTCAATCAGATTTGCTACCAATGGGAACGGCCAATGATAGACTTATTTGCGACACATCTCAACAATCAGTTGCAGACGTATGTGTCTCCGTGTCCGGATCCAAGAGCATTTGCAGTAGACGCTCTGTCGATCCCTTGGGACGGAATGATAGGATATGCGTATCCTCCAGCGCCGTTAATTCAACAAGTATTGCTAAAGATAAAACAATCTCAATGCAAGATTCTGTTGGTAGCATCTCTGTCGCCACAGAGACCATGGATAAATCTACTCAGGTGTCTGTTGTGGGACCTACCGCGGAAGCTTCCTCCACGAGAGGATCTTCTTTCGCAGGGGAAATCGCGCCAACTCCATCACAACCCGCAAGGTCTCAACCTTCACGTTTTTCCGTTGTGCGGTCCTTCTTGCATGGCAAGCACTTTACAGGACGAGCAGTGGACGCGATTTCTAACTGTAGGAGGACCTCCTCTTCGCTAAACTATGCGGCTAAGTGGAAGGTTTTTCGTCGTTGGTGTAGGGATCATTCTGTAGATATATTTGATCCCTCTATACCAGACATTGCAAACTTTCTAGTATACTTGTTTGACGAAATCAAACTGCAGCCTGTTACTATAAAGGGTTATAGATCTATGTTATCTGATACCTATGCACATCATGATAGTTTACAAATTGGATCTAATGTCTCTTTATCGAAATTGGTTAGAAACTTTTCGATAAATAGACCCAGAACTCTTAGATTAATTCCTAAGTGGAATTTAGCTTGGGTTCTCCTTAAATTGAAGGAAAAGCCATTTGAACCTCTTGGGACAGTAGATTTCAAATTCTTATCTTATAAGACAGCTTTTCTCTTAGCTTTCTCTTCTGCCAGAAGAGTCAGTGAGCTTCATGCACTATCGGTGGATGATTCTCATTATCGTAGTGTTGGGAACACTATCACCTTCACTACTAATGTGGGTTTTTTAGCTAAGAATCAGGCTCCTAATAAATATCCGGAACCTATTGTTATTAAGGCTCTTCCGTCTTCAGACGGGCGTAGGTCTTTACTCTGTCCTGTTAGAGCACTACGTATCTATAAACAGAGATCTCAGTTTATCAGAAAGGGACGGAAACGTTTCTTTCTGTCTTTGATGCCTAATAGAAAGGACATTTCAGTCCATTCTATTGCTAGATGGATTCAGTTAACTATCCGTACTGCTTATGAAGATTTATCTTCTTCTCAGCAGTCTGTGCTTAAGATTTCTGCTCATGAAGTAAGAGCTCTTTCTACTTCCTGGGCTTATGCTAATAGTGTTGCTATTACAGATTTAATGAAGGCTGCTTATTGGTCTCAGCCATCCACATTTACGAATTTTTATCTCAGAAATATTGAGTCCATTTCTGGAGACCTGCATTGTTTAGGTCCGTTATCTGTTGCTCAGAATGTCGTCCACTAAACAGTTGCAACTATAGTTATGCAGGCTTTCTGTTCCGGCAGTGACTCCGTCCGGCTGCCCTCTTCGCTCTGGGCTATTTGACCCAGGGCAAGGGGAAGGGGGGGGGGGGGGGGGGGGCGGGTGTTCCCTTAGGTCACCTGCTTTATAGTGAAAAGCAAGGGAATGCCTCCTCCAAGTCAGTATTTCTGAGTCGCTTCCGGGATGGTTTTAAAGTGTAATATTAATGTTTAAATTCATTCATGTCTTATTTTTAAAGTGTAGCTCGGTGTGAAGCATTTGTATATGTCAAGTGTCAAACGGGCTTTAATATACAATACTCGGACACTTTTAAATGATTATAAAGAGTCTCAATTCTCTGGACTACTTTATTTATTGGCTTGCTTTAAAAATAATTAGTATAAGGGTTATACTGGATGTTAATAGAGAACATGAATGTTATTGTGCTCAATTATTAAGGGTAGTGTATCTTTCTAATTTAATATTAAATAAGAAAGATACATGTAAAGCCTAATACTCCTTTTCTCCTTAAGGGGTTACCTCTTTACTATATAATTGAGCTTATTGGATTTTCCTCTATGTCCTAGGCCCTCCAGCCTGTTTACTATTCAGCTAAGTCTGGGTCATTGGTACAGTATAAAAATGTTAAAAAATTTATAGTAATTTATATATTTTTTATACTTACCAATGACCCAGACGGGGATGGCCCTCCCTGGAGTTGGGAACTCTTGCCTCCCCGCTGAGTACATAGCGCTGACCAGGCACTGCCAGTAAGAATGATAATTGGCGCCAATTTCGGGACGACTGCGTCACTGCGCATGCGCAGTAGAGGCGTACTATGGAGGTCCTTTAGGACATGATTTCTTTTTGTTTTGGATGCAAATTTTGGGGATTGGGGGGCAAAATTTGTGTTTGGCCCTGGTTTTGTTGGAGTTAGCACCAGCTAAGTCTGGGTCATTGGTAAGTATAAAAAATATATAAATTACTATAAATTTTTTAACTTTTTAGCTTAACTTGACATAGTCAAGATAAGCTATTGCCATCACACGTGCGGAAGTCTGTCAGTCTGTTAGTCTGTTCACATTTTCCTTTAGCACGGGCTACACCCCGCAGTTCTTGTCTGATCATCACGAAATTTCATATGCAGGTTTGGGGTCATGTCTAGATGAGGACGTCACCTTTCGGTCGTGGTCAGGCAACCGGTATGGCTGCCGGAGCCCAAAACCCGAAAACCATTAGCACAGTCTACAGGTCGTATTTATGAAGGGATTTCATTGTAATTTGTTAGGATGCCTCTGTATAATGCCTAGATGAGAATGTCCCCTTTTGGGCATGATCTATCAATTGTGATGGCTGCCCAAGCCCGAAACCAAAAAACTTTTAGCACAGTCTGCAAGTCATGTTTAATATGGAGGGATTCATTGTAACTTGGTAGGATGATCCCTTATGATCTCTAGATGAGAATTTCCCCATTTGCTCTTGATCTGCCAACTGTGACGACTGCACGAGCCCAAAACCCGAAACCTTTAGCACAGTCTACAGGTCATATTTATTGAGGAATTTCATTGTAACTTGGTGGGTTGACTTCATACAGTGTCTAGATGAGAAAGTCACCTTTTGGTCCTGATTGGGCAACTGTGACGGCTACAGGGGCCCAAAGCCCGAAAACCTTTAGCACAGTCTACATATCATATTTATGAAGGGATTTCATTGTAACTTGGTTGGATGACTCCAAATAATGTATAGATGAGAACATCCCATTTTGATCGCAATCATTCAGCCTTGATGAGTGCCCGAGCCCAAAAACCTTTAGCATATTGAAAAGTTCATATTTATGTAAGGATTTCATTGTAACCTGTTAGGCTGACACCATATAATGCCTAGATGATGACATCCCCTTTTGGTCATGATTGGCCAGCTGTGATGGCTGCAGGTGCCTGAAGCCCGAAAACCTTGAGCACAGTCTACAGGTCATATTTATAAAGGGATTTCAGTGTAACTTCGTAGGATCACTCTAGATGATGCCCAGATGAGATTGTCCTCTTTGGGTGCGATCATTCAACCATGATGGCTGCCCGAGCCCGAAAACCTTTAGCACAGTCTACAGATCATATTTATGAAGGGATTTTATTGTAACTTGGTAGGTTGACTTCATATAATGTCTAGATGAGAACATCCCCTTTTGGACATGATTGGGCAACTGTGATGGCTACAGGGGCCCGAAGCCCAAAAACCTTTAGAACAGTCTACAGGTCATAATTATGAAGGGATTTCATTGTAGCTTGGTAGGATGACTCAAAATAATGTCTAGATGAGAACATCCCCTTTTGGTCGCGATCATTCAGCCTTTATGGCCGCCCAAGCCCAAAGACCTTTAGCATATTCTACAGGTCGTATTTATGGACGGATTTCATTGTAACTTGTTAGGCTGACTCAATATAATGCCTAGATGATGACAGCCCCTTTTGGTCATGATTGGTCAACTGTGGTGGTTACAGGTGCCCGAAAACTCTTGAGCACAGTCTACAGGTCATATTTATGAAGGGATTTCATTGTAACTTCGTAGGATCACTCCAGATGATGCCCAGATGAGAATGTCCCCTTTTGGTTGCGATCATTCAACCATTATGGCTGCCCGAGCCGGAATACCTTTAGCACAGTCTACAGGCCATATTTATTGAGGAATTTCATTGTAACTTGGTGGGTTGACTTCATACAGTGTCTAGCTGAGAAAGTCACCTTTTGGTCCCGATTGGGCAACTGTGACGGCTACAGGGGCCTGAAGCCCAAAAACCTTTAGCACAGTCTACATGTCATATTTATGAAGGGATTTCATTGTAACTTGGTAGGATGACTCCAAATAATGTCTAGATGAGAACGCACCAATTTGATCACAATCTTCAGCTTTGATGGGTGCCCGAGCCCAAAAACCTTTAGCATATTCAAAAGGTCATATTTATGTAAGGATTTCATTATAACATGTTAGGTTGACTCCATATAATGCCTAGATGATGTCATCCCCTTTTGGTCATGATTGGCCAACTGTGATGGCTGTAGGTGCCTGAAGCCCGAAAACCTTGAGCACATATTTATAAAGGGATTTCAGTGTAACTTCGTAGGATCACTCCAGATGATGCCCAGATGAGATTGACCTCTTTGGTTGCAATCATTCAACCATGATGGCTGCCCGAGCCCGAAAACCTTTAGCCCAGTCTACAGATCATATTTATGAAGGGATTTCATTGTAACTTGGTAGGTTGACTTCATATAATGTCTAGGTGAGAACATCCCCTTTTGGACACGATTGGGCAACTGTGATGGCTACAGGGGCCCGAAGGCCGAAAACCTGTAGAACAGTCTACAGGTCATAATTATGAAGGGATTTCTTTGTAGCTTGGTAAGATGACTCCAAATAATGTCTAGATGAGAACGTCCCCTTCGGTCATGATCATTCAGCCTTGATGGCTGCCAAGCCCAAAAACCTTTGGCATAGTCTATAGGTCGTATTTATGGAAGGATTTCATTGTAACTTGTTAGGTTGACTCAATGTAATTCCTAGATGATGACATCCCCTTTTGGTCGTGATTGGTTAACTGTGATGGCTACAGGTGCCTGAAGCCCGAAAAATCTTGAGCATAGTCTACAGGTCATATTTATGAAGGGATTTCATTGTAACTTAGTAGGATCATTCCAGATGATGCCCAGATGAGAATGTCCCCTTTTGGTGCGATCATTCAACCATGATGGCTGCCCGAGTTCAAAGCCCGAAAACCTTTAGCACAGTCTTCAGTTCATATTTATGAAGGGATTTCATTGTAACTTGGTAGGTTGACTTCATATAATGTCTAGATGAGAACAGCCCCTTTTGGACACCATTAGGCAACTGTGACGGCTACAGGGGACTGAAGCCCGAAAACCTTTAGCACAGTCTACAGGTGAAATTTATGAAGGGATTTCATTGTACCTTGGTAGGATGACTCCAAATAATGTCTAGATGAGCACGTCCCCTTTTGGTCACGATCATTCAGCCTTGATGGCTGCCCGAACCCAAAACCTTTAGCACAGACTATAGGTCATATTTATGGAAGGATTTCATTGTAACCTGTTACTTTGATTCCATATAATGCCTAGATGATGACATCCCCTTTTGGTCATGATTGGTCAACTGTGATGGCTTCAGGGGCCCGAAGCCCGAAAACCTTGAGCACAGTCTACAGGTCATATTTATGAAGGGATTTCATTGTAACTTCGTAGGGTCACTCCAGATGATGCCCAGATTAGAATGTCCCCTTTTGGTTGCGATCATTCAACCATGATGGCTGCCCAAAGCCCTAAAACCTTTAGCACAGTCTACAGGTCATATTTATGAAGGGATTTCATTGTAACTTGGTAGGTTGACTTCATATAATGTCTAGATAAGAATGTCCCCTTTGGACGCAATTGGGAAACTGACAGCTCCAGGGGCCCGAAGCCCGAAAACCTTTAGCACAGTCCACAGGCCATATTTATGAAGGGATTTCAGTGTCACTTGATAGGATGACTTGTTTTGGAATAATTTCACTGTAACTTGGTAACTTTCATTGATATACGTTAACTGTGAGGGCCACATACATTAACTGTGAGGTCATATTAACCCACCCCTCAGCTCTTTAGTACAGTGTACACCTCATATTATTTTTTATCAAAAATCAAAAACAGGGAACAGAAATGAACATTTTCCCAATTATCATAATTCTTGTCTTATTTCATAATCCTTTCATAAACATTGAACATTATCCTTTCCATCAAACACAACACACAAGTTAAGCTACAGTGTCATTGACACTTTCATTTTTTCCATTTTTGCATCAAAAACATAGCTCATGACCCCTCATTGGAATGAGCTCAATGGGCTCGTTCCAATGGGCAGATCATAAGGTATCACAGAACTAAATATTTTCCCATAGGCGACCATTATAATGTTCAGGTGGAAAAAAATATGATCGCATCATTTTAATTTTGGCATTCAAATATCTCTGTCAAGTAAAGCCCTTCAGACAACTTTTTCTGATCTGAAAACAGGGGGTCATGCAACAAATAAGAGAGAAAAACTGACACAAAGGAAAGTACCGGTCACATGCACATATTTTTCAGGGAATTCCCTACAAAAACACACAAAAAGTAAATTGTATTTTTTAGGTCCAAAAGTCATCAAATCACCCTCTTTTTTATCAGGAATATTCAACAATAATGCAAGATGTCAATAGAATGTTCAAACTTTTATTGAAACAATGGATTTTCCCCAAGCTGTTTATTTTTAGAGATTGCGTCATTTCCAAGTGCAACATTTTAAGGCGGTTCACTCTAATTTCAATATTTAGTTCTGCGATACCTATAAGCATTGTTTGTTTTTTTTCATATGAGCGTGCCGTATTATGGTGTGGCAATGTCCATCCATCCATCCATCTGTCTGACCGTCCGTTAACTTTTTTTTTGACCATGTGATAACTTGAAAACAATACATCCAACAGATACTGTTTCTTTATTGTTGATTAGTCATGACTAGAGGATGGTTCCTTTTGTTAACCAGCATTCTGGCATATCCAATATGGCCACCACAGCAGCCATCTTGGATTTTCAGGGACTTTTGATTGTCCATGTGATAATCCAACAGATACTGTTTTTTATGGTTGATTAGTCATGACTGGAGGATGGTTCCTTTCGATAACCAGCATCAATGTCCATCCATCAGTCTGTCTCTCCGTCCATTCATTAACTTTTGTTTGTCCACGCGATGACTTGAAAACAATACATTCAACAGATACTGTTTTTTGCTCACCTGAGCGAAGCTCAAGGGGAGCTTAACTGATCACTTTCTGTCCGTTGTCCATCCGTCGTCCGTCGTTAACTTTACATTAACAACTTCTTCTCATGAACTGCTGGACCAAATTCAACAAAATTTGCTGTGCATATTCCCTATCATATATCAATATATCACTTCAAGTTTGTTCAAATCAAGTTGACCCCCCCCCCTCCCCTTGGTAGGGCCACGCCCAAAAAGTGTGCTTAAATCTTAAAAAATCTTCTCATGAACCAGCAGTAAGAAGCAGAGACTTGATATTTGGGGTGCAGCTTCCTTTTGAGGTGTAGACTCAGATTTGTTCAAGAGAAGTTCGAGGAGCTATATTTGCCTTCGTTATGGGAGGGGCAAGAATTTTCGCCAAGCCCAAAATTTCTATTTTCCAACTGAGAGGCAGATTTGAACCCAATTTGATATAGGGCTTATTGGGTCATAAGTACTTAATTTATGCAAAAAAAAAAAATTTTCTCATCACCCCATGGGAATTGCAGGAGCTAAAAATAGAAAAAATTAAAACGCCCATATCTCCAAATCTACACGGCACTGAGAATTCTTATTTGGTGTGAAGCTTCCTTAGGACCAACAGAATGGAATGGTCAAAAAAAATTGCTATCGGTTTCATCATGGGGTACTTTTTGGGGACCTTGAAAAAGTGCTGAGTCAGCATTTTTTAACACTGTGGATAATGGGAAAAACATTTAACACTACTTTTCTCCCAAACCACTGCACCAAAAGCTTTCAAATTTCACATATAACATTTTGGAAGGTTGTTTAACATGTTTATTGAAATCAATTCCCTGGGTCCGTATTTGGGTTCTCTTTGGGAGCCCAAATGTTTAAATTAGTGCAGTATGAGGAATATTCTTTAAAAATCTTCTTCAGATCTACCAATAAGAATCTTTTGATATTTGGTATTCAGCATCCTTTGTGGGGTGAGATTCAAGTTTGTTCAAGCCAAGTCTCTGGGTTCATATTTAGGCTGAAAATTTGGGGTCCCGTTCCGGACTTAGAAATTTTGGACCAAAATACGGAAATTTTTTGATTGTTTTTTTTATGCATTTCAGTCAATTTTAAGAGAAAAATTTTTTTTTTTTTACACTGAAAATTTGGGATCGGGTGGGACCAAAATACGGAAATTAGTTTTTTTTTGTTTTTTTATGCGTTTTGGTCCATTTTAAGAAGACGGAAAAAAAATTTTAGTCTGAAAAAATTTTGTTTGGGACTTCGAAAATTACAGAACAAAATTTTTAAAAAATCTGTTTTTATACATTTCTCTCAATTTTGGGACGAACAAGTGCAGGAACTGAAAATAGAAGGAAAATCCTGTGTATTGTGTGGGCACAATCGCTTCATCTAGTTGGTATATGCTTTTCTTAGGAGGGGCATATGCAGCTTATTGAAGTCAAGTCCCTGGTTTGATATTTAGACTACCATGTCAGGTGAGCGCCCTAAGGCTCCCTGGGGCCTCTTATTTTATGGTTGATCAGTCATGACTAGAGGATGGTCCCTTTCGATAACCTGCATCAATGTCCATCCATTCATCCTTCTGTCTGTTCATCCATCCATCCATCTGTCTGTCTGTCTGTCCGTTAACTTTTGCTTGTCCACGTGATTACTTAAAAACTATAGATACTGTTTTTTTTATGGTTGATTAATCATGAGTAGAGGATGGTTCCTTTCGATAATCGTTATTCTGGCATGTCCAATATGGACGCCATGGCAACCATCTGGAAATTTGGGTGACTTTTGATTCTCCACGCAGCAACTTGAAAACAATATATTCAGCTTTAATGAGTCGTAAGCCAGGAATGTACAATTATTTACCTTTTGTTCAACTAAAAATTTCTTCACAAGCACAATTTCTTCGTAGACGGCCATATATTGATCCACAAAATATAAAAAATAGTGAAAGTTGAATGGTAATTTTTAGCTCGCCTGACTTACAGCCAGGGGAGCTATAGGGATCACTCACCATCTGTGAGCATGGTGTTTGCGTCTTCTCCTCCAAAACTGCTGAATCAATTTAATTGAAATGTTAGATAATAGTTTGTTATGACATCACATTTTGATTTTGTTCAAATTAAGTTGTCTCTCCCCTCGGTAGGGCCACGCCCAAAAAGTGTGCTTAAATCTTACAAAATATTCTTATGAACCAGCAGTAGCAGAGACTTGATATTTGGTGTGCAGCTTCCTTTTGAGGTATAGACACAGATTTGTTCAAGAGAAATTCGAGGAGCTATATTTGCCTTCGTTATGGGAGGGGCAAGAATTTTCGCCAAGCCCAAAATTTCTGTTTTACAAACTGAGAAGCTTATTCAAACCAAATTTGATATGAGGGCTTATTAGGTCATAAGTCCTTAATTTATGCCCAAAAACATTTTCCCGTTGCCCCATGGGAACCACAGGAGCTAAAAATAGCCAAGTGCCCAGGTTCATATTTAGGGTCACTTTGGGAGCCCAAATTATAACTTAGTTCAAAATGAGGAATTTTCTTTGAAAATCTTATTCAGATCCAGCAGTCGGATTGCTTTGATATTTAGTATGCAGCATCAGGGGGGATAAGATTCAAGTTTGCTCCCTGTGGGAGCCCAAATTATAATTTAGTTTAATGTGAGGAATATTCTTGACTTCTTCATATCCACCAGTCAGAATCTTTTGATATTTGGTATACAGCATCCCACTGGAGGTGAGATTTAAGTTTGTTCAAGCCAAGTCCCTGGGTTCATATTTGGGTTCCCTGTGGGAGCCCAAATTATTACTTAGTTCAATATGAGGAATATTCTTTAAAAATCTTTTTCTTTAGATCCACTGGTCAGAATCTCTGGATATTTGGTACAAGCTTTTATTAGGAGGGTCAGATGCAAATTGTTGAAATCAATTCCCTGGGTTAATATTTAGGCTACCATGTTTGGTGAGTGCCCTCAGGCCCCCTTGTTGTGAATAGTGCTCACCAGATTGGGCCGTTACATTGGTTAGGGGGTTAATAATTTTTAGATCACCTGACTGAAAGTAGTATTTAAGTCTTCTCTAAAACTGCTTGCCCAGTTTTTTTTTCCATTTTATTCAAATCAAGTTGCTGTCTTCATAGGGTGGGGCACAAATGCTTCCAATTTTTGGCTCACCTGGCCTAAAAGGCCATGTGAGCTTTTCTCATCACTTGGTGTCCGTCGTCCATAAACTTTTCACATTTTCATCTTCTTCTCTGTAACCGCTGATCCGGTGTGAACCAAACTCGACAGAAATGGTCTATGGGAGGTCCTCTACAAACGATTCTCATTTTGTTCCTGTCGGATGAAAAACAGGGCTAACTGAGGGATTCTTTGATTCTGGTAGGTGGATTTTCAAAAATCTTCTCAACTGAAACTGCCCGACCAAATGTTTTGAAACTTCACATAAATGATGACTGGGACCCCCCTCTACCAATGATCCTCATTTAATGTTGATTGGGTCACAAACATGGCCGCAATTGCAGCTTATAGTTACTGTAGAAACCCTATGGGGAAATCACATTTTCCTCTTCTACTCCGGAAAAACCGAGGTGACGTGAACCAAACCTGGCAGGGATGGTCTATGGGAGGTCCTCTAGAAACGATCTTCATTTTGTTCCCGTGGGTTGAAAAACATGCCCACCATAGGCATTTTTTGATTCCGATTGGTGGATTTTCAAAAATCTTCTCCTCTGAAACTGCCAGACCAAATGTTTTGATACTTCACATAAGTGATGACTGGGACCCCTCTTCCAATGATCCTTATTTAATGTTGATCAGGTTGTAAACATTGGCACAATTGCAGCTTATAGTTACTATAGAAACCCTATGGGAAATCACATTTTCATCTTCTTCTCTGGAACTACTGAGCCGACGTGAACCAAACTTCGCAGGAATGGTCTATGAAAGGATGGAAATATGTGGCCACCAGAGGCTATATTCAAATCCTTAACCCAATGCCTCTCCTGTCTACACAAAGATCGGTACTGTCAGCAAAATACTTGTTTTTTGAGAATCTGGTAAGGGGTTGGTTCCAGTTTTCTCCACTGAGAACAGGAAAAAAAACCCCAAAATATTGTGTATACAGTACAAGTCAAAATAAGCTGTAGCATAACTGCAATGAATTAAGTAAACTGCTGTTCCTGCCCTGACAAGATCAGAATCTGACATTTTCTGGAAAGCTATCAGTGAAAGCTTTCCAGAAAATGATGTCAGCTTCTGGTCTTGTAAGTGTAGGAAGAGAAAGATACATAGTTTATAGGATTTTCCTACACAACTTATTTTGACTTGAACTACTGTAAACAATGGCAACTGTATGTTGATTATTAGTCTCATGTTACTTACCAGTAAATCTTGATTGATGACAAGCTTGGAACAACTGGAAAGTTTTCATTTATTTTCACTTCCCATCATGTCAGCTTAGATGACAGTAACTATTGTATATCTTTTAAGATTTGACAAACTTGGAGTAAAATGTGTTTGACTGTAACCCGTTACCTATCCAAAGCTATTTTGAAAGAGAATACTGACTGAGAAAATTGTAATTTTCAAAATATTTAACCTTCTGTTACGGACTTTTTTGTGTTGAAACAGAATTCAGAAATGTGTGCATTTTCAAGAAAATCTTCTTTGAAACTACAAGGCCAAATGGTTTGAAAACTTAGTGTGACCGATGACTGTAACTCCCTCTACCAATGATCCTCATTTTAATCTTCATTGGGTTGCAATTATGGCTTATAGTTACTATAAAAACCTTACAGGAAATCACATTTTCATCATCTTCACTGAAAGCACTGAGACAGTGTGAACCAGACTTGGCAGGCATTGTCTATGAGAGGTTCTCTACAACTGTTACTCATTTTATTCCTCTTTGGTGAAAAACGTGGCTGCCAGAAGCATTCTTTGATTCTGATTGTTCAATTTTGAAAACGCTTCTCCTCTGAAACCACAGGGCCAAATGTTTTGAAACTTTGCATTGTTGATAACTGTGACACCCTCCACCAACGTTCCTCATTGTCCCCCGACCCTTCGGGGGACTATTGTAATCAGCAGTGTCCATCCGTCTGTCCGTCCGTCACACCCTTCCGTCACACCCTTGTCCGGATGATAACTTTAGTTTGGATGATTTTACTGAAACTAAATTTGGTATGTGTCTTACTTGGGTGGAAATGCAGGTCAAGTTCGAAAATGGGCATGCTCCACTGATTTCTACTGGATTTATTCCCCTTTTTCGACTTAAAAAATACAGTTTTTGTGTTGTCCGGATGATAACTTTAGTTAGGATCATTTGATTGAAATGAAATTTAGTATGCCGCTTATTTGGGTGGAAATGCAGGTCAAGTTCGAAAATGGGCACGCTCCACTGATTTTTACTGGATTTATTCCCCTTTTTCGACTTAGAAAATATGGTTTTTGTGTTGTCCGGATGATAACTTTACTTTGGATCATTTGATTGAAACGAAACTAAGTATGTGGTTTAATTGGTTGGAAATACAGGTCAAGTTGAAAAATGGCCATGCTCTGTCTATTTTTACAGGAGTTATTCCCCTTTTTCGACTTATAAAATACACTTTTTGTGTTGTCCGGATGATAACTTTACTTTTGATCATTTGATTGAAATTAACACCCTTAACCTCTCATAAAGACCATGCTCTTGGAACAAATTGCATCCTAACAGCTCCCTTGAATTTGCCATCTTGGTTGGGGAACCGGGGGCATTGCCCTTGTTTTAATGGTGATCGTATTGCAAACATGGCCACAATTGCGGTTTCTAGATACTATAGAAAAACCTATGGGGAAAATCACATTTTCATCTTCTCTCTGGAACTACTGAGCTGTCGTGAACCAAAAACATGGCAAGAATGGTCTATAGGAGGCCCTCTACAAATGATCCTCTTTTTGTTCCCGTTGGTTGGAAAATATGGCCACCAGAGACATTCTATGATTCTGTTTGATGGATTCAATTGTTTTGAAACTTCACGTGATTGAAGACTGGTACACCTTCTACCAATGTTATTTATTTATTATTTATTGGTGTTTTAAGGTCACATACTTATGCACAATGGCTAATCGTGACCGTGACAGTTTTACGGGTGGAGGAAGCCGGAGTACCCGGAGAGAACCACCGAGCAACGACGAGCAGCTGTCAGCTCTCCAACATCGTAACTCTGAACTCTGCACCGCAGCACAGGCAGGGTTAGATTGGTTGAAGACATGCGCACCATCGACGTGCAGTACGCCTCAGTACACAACGTCATCGTGCCCCCATGTAGGCAATCGGGGTGAAGTGTCTTGCCCAAGGACACAACGCGGTTGCCGCAGGTGGGATTCGAACCGAGGACCTCTCGGCTTGCAGCCTGCACCTCTACCAACTGAGCCACCGCGCCCCCCTTCTACCAATGATCCTCATGTAATGTTGATGTAATGTTGCAAACATGGCCACAATTGCAGCTCATAGTTACCATGGGAAGCCTATGGGAAATCACATTTTTATATGTATTTCCAGGTGAGCGATTACAAGCTCTGTAGAGCCTCCAGTTAGCTTAACTTGACAAAGTCAAGATAAGCTATTGCCATCACACGTTAGGAAGTCAGTCAGTCTGAAAGTCTTGAGTCTGTTCACATTTTCTTTAGCACAGGCTACACCCCGTAGTTCATATCTGATCATCACAAAATTTCATATGCAGGTTTGAGGTCATGTCTAGATAATAACGCCCTCTTTTGGTCACAATTGATCAACTATGAGAGCCTGAAACTTTAGCACAGTCTACAGATCATATTTATGAATGGATTTCATTGTAACTTGGTAGTATGACTCCATATAATGTCTAGATGAGAGCCTCCCCTTTTGGTCTTGATCTGTCAACCGTGACCCGAAAACCTTCAGCAGAGTCTGCAGGTCGTATTTATGAAGGGATTTTATTGTAATTTTGTAGGGTGGCTCTGGAAAATGTCTACATGGGAACGTCCTGTTTTGGTCAGGTTCAGTCAACTGTGATGGCCACTTTAGCATGGTCTACAGCTTGCATTTATGACGGGATTTCATTGCGAATTTGTAGGATGACACAGTATAATGTCTAGATGGGAACATCCTATTTTGGCTGTGATCGGTCAACCGTGAAGGCCACACTGGCGCATGACCTGGATTTGTTTAGCAGTCTTCAGTTCATATTGATGAAGCACTTTCATTGTAACTTGGAAGGGTAACTTGGTATGATGTCTAGATGAGACTGTCCTATTTTGGTCATGATCGGTCAGCCATCTCTGCAGCCTGGTCACGTGATTTAGATTCCTTTAACACTGCCTACTAGTTGTTTTTATGGAGGGATTTCATTGTAACCTGGTAGGATAACTTGGTATATCTAGATGAGACACTCCTATTTTGGTCATGATTGGTCAACCGTGACTGCCAAACCGCCACGTGACCTAGATTCCTTTAGCAAAGTCTACGAGTTATATTTATGAAGGGATTTTATTATAACTTGGTAGGATGACTCATTTTGGAATGATTTGACTGTAACTTGGTAACTTTGGTTGACAAACATTAACTGTGAGGGCCACATTAACCCACCTCTCAGTTGTTTAGTGCAGTCTACACCTCAAATTATTCTTTTTGAAAACATAGCATATATGGAACAGAAATTAACATATTCTCAATTATCAATTCTTTTCTTATTTCATAATCCTTTCAAAAACATTGAACATTATCCTTTTCATCAAACATGAAACACAGTTAAGTTAAGACAGTGTCATTGACACTATCATTTTAAATCTTTTGATGAACCGATGGATGTAGTGATTGTGAATTGATATTTCGTATTTAGATTATTTCTGAAGGTGGAGAGTAAAGTTTTTTAGAAGGAAGTTTGAGGGGTACTATTTGCTGTATTCCAAAAGAGGCAAGATATTTGGCCCTCACCCAAATTTCAGGGCTGATTCAAATGATAATCAGAACTCATAAGTGCAATAGGTATTTACCGTCATAAAAAATAGTCTGCATCTCTCGGGGGAAGCTACACTGGCTAAAAAATAGAACAAATCAAATTCTTCTTTTTTTCTCTGCACTGCACAGCAAATGCAACTGATTTTGTGTTATTTAATTTATATCTATTTGGGTTATTTGTCTAAAAGTTTTATCACCACTAAATATAATCATTCATTCTGCTTAACCCTCTGTCAAAATACTGAAATCTGAAGTAGCCATTTTGCCCATAATGAATTTAATCAACCAATTATATATTTACTGGCATTTAAGGTCACATATTTCTGCACAATGACTAATTGGGACTGCAACATGGAGGTACAGTCAAGTTGTTCCAATCGTTTATACCCATGTTGCCCATTTTAGAGGACTTCGGTCCCAGCATTGGTGACTGGGTACCATTTTGATACTTTTTTGTGTGGTGCCAAATCATTTTTGTTTGGTGCCAAATGAAAGATTTTATTGCCAAACAAAATCTGATTGTAAATGAGAAAAAATTAACCATGTATTGTCCTTTGAGTGCACCTTTGACAAATCCACTCAATCGAAACTGGTAGGAATCCTTCTTGAGATTTGCTAATCCGGAACCGAATCAGAGACTTCAATGGAATCCTGTTAATTGAATAGCCACTTTGCCAGTGAACATTATTCATTTAACAGGAGTATTCATTTAACAGGGATTGTGTCACTTTTCTGTATTCTAGAGACAAACTTAGCATTTACATGTATTCTCTTACATCTTATTTGACAGAGCTCATGAAGATATAATAGATTAAATGTTGTATTGAATGTAGCGAGGCCAAATAGGTCTATAAATAAAGGAAAACTGGGGAGAGTCAGTGTAATTTCTCGAAGATTCTTCATTCATTTAACAGAGTACTCTATAACCTATATTCAATTAACAGGTCAAATTTGTACTGGAGGTATGGTAAATGCTTTTGTATAGGAAATTTTATCTGATAACCATAGAGTATAACACCCGTTGTATATACTTGGAAGTATATACAACGGGTGTTGTATATAATTATAATTTATGCGAACGACCTTTGACCTCGTTCGATTCCATTTTCATTCATTCATAAACTTCGTAATGCAGGTTTGAATTCTACGTTGAAGGAGCAAGTGAAATTTAATCGAAATATATATGACATATTTTCTATAAGTATAAACATGTAAATTTTCAGTTTATTTTGCTGAAATAAAGAAATAATTACAACCTACTTCGTTCAAAACCTTATGTAGAAATTACTAGACTGTCAGTAATGTGTAATGCGCTATTTATAGCTACGTCCACGATCAAAGTACTGCTCCAATTACATGTTCGTCTGCTACGTGAAAAAAAACGTTTCGTACGAATTGTAAATAAAAACAAAAGTGGACCATAAATAATGGAAATTGGAAACTTCTCGATTGAATACACTTTATCATCGTCGCCAGGAAGAGCTAAAAAAGACATGAATAATAGATCAACTGCAACCAGTGGTTTTGCCTGTACAGCAACAACCAAAAGATCGCGTTTGCTTTGTCTCATTTTCTACGGAGGCCCGTGGGAATGAGCATAAAAGTGAATATAAGCCTCAACTATTGAAACTGCTGTTTGTTATCAGATAAAAACAATATACATATAGTGTTTTTTTATATCTGGTTTATACAACTCGTTGAAATATAGTTAATATTTTCTCGGCAGAGCCTCGAAAATATTAACTATATTTCAACTCGTTGTATAAACCAGATATAAAAAAACACTATATGTATATTGTCTATATATTCAGTTAACAGGGTTATTCAGTTAAGTGGGCTCCACTGTATCGCACTTTGTTGGTATATTTACATTCTATTCAGATATAAATGGTCAAGAATCTCAGTTAAAAAGCTATTTGTGATAGATAATTCATAATTGTTATCAGGGGTTAGTAAGGTAATGTATGCATTAAATCATTATCGCTAAACCATTCCCAAGAGTTTTCTATTCATACAAAAGTGGAAATCTATGAGTGGAACCCAGATAGTACAAGGGCAGTATTCTGGAGTAATAGAGTTGTCTTCCTGTGTTCGATATACTCCACAATCAACAGAGACATAACTTTATTACTCAATTCCACCTTTTCAGGGTTCCTACAGTTTTGGGAGGGGCAAATTCAAGACTTTTCAAGACTCTTTTCAATGTGAATTCAAGACTTTTCAAGGTAATTAAAAAAGAGAATTCAAGACTTTTTTTCTAAAAAACAGGCATTGCAAAAGGACAGTTAGTGTTCACAATATACAGCACCTCAGACAAATTTCCCAACTTCTGTCAGTTTAAGATCATTCAAGACTGGAACTTGGAATTCAAGACTTTTCAAGGGTCTTCAATATTTTTTTCAGGTTCAAGACTTTCAAGCTATTAAAACCCTGTGGGAACCCTGCTTTTCCCCGGAACTATGCATCGGACATGACATCTATCCTAAACATGAGCACAGCACCCAACTTTAGGAAACTGGGATTGGTGGTGGGGTATGTGGGTTATGAAGTAATAAGTTACGATTCTATGTCCAATGTTCTTCACAAACAAGGTTAAGAACCAGGAATCCTGTTCAAACTGCCACAATTAACACATTTGCACACAAAAGCAGCACATAATATGGGTTCCTGTTGCCAAAAATCTTCCATTATTGTGCATTCATACAATATATTTCATGTATACACTCAGTACTGAGATTCGTCGATACTGGGGAGGGAGTTTCCATTTCAAAAAGACAGTGAGGATTCGCCAAAACCGGTACCAGTCTCAGCTGACAACCAGAGATGGTACCTTGTTGCACTCAAAGTATGATATTTTAATTTTTTTTGTATTACCCGGCTCTTTGAAGTACTTTAGTTGCCAAAAAAACGGCACAAGTTATAAACAAAATAAATAAATAAACTAGTAAAAAATAATTTATTATCTTCCAGAAGAATCATAAAAAAGATTAAGCAATACAAAAAAGATTAAAGTAACAAAAAAATGTTTTGATAACAATCAGATTAAATGGATCAACTGTTGACTTATAATAAAGAACCATGATTATGGTGTTACCTACAGATTACTTGACAGATGTGAATTTTGTTTGACCTGTGTCATCAGACAGTGATTTTATCAAAAACAATGCACAGAAACCAAAAACCACAAAGCCTTTGAGACCTGCTAGAAATATATTTTTGGTGCCAAATGCTGTATTCTTGGTGCAAAGGAATTTTTTTAGTGCAATGGGTACCATTGGCATTAGACAGTCTGAACACCGGTCTGCTGTTATCAACTCAAGTAATGTACATATACAAGTTTTTGTCTCAGATATTTGGGTAACTTAGATGGTTTTGCTATATTTGGCTTTCGTTTACACTTTTCAACGAAATGTGGGGGCAAACTTTCATGAAGCACTGAAATCTGCTTCATCAAGTTTTCTGGATTGAAAAATGATGGGATTACGACCAGGTTGAGGAGGTGCCCCCCCCCCCCCACATGACCCGCTGCCCCCCCCCCCCCCCCAATGCCCGACCCTGGTTGCAGGCCTGATGCAACTATAGAACTAGTGGTTCTTAGCTGAAATGCATTAATAGAAAGACCCACTAGTTCTGTTGTGTAGAACTAAAATGTTTTTTTGTTTTTTTTATATATTTTTTATTCAGATATAGTATTACATTAGAAATGTACAGTGATAATCGATACAGTTGTGTATTCACATAGGTGATTTACAAAAAAAATAAGCAACAAGAATATGCACAATTGTGCACATGAAAAAAAGGAAAAAAAAAAAAACTCATATTCAATGAAACAGTAGTCACTTCAGGAGTGTTTGTCGTAGGCGGTATTTCTGTCTCAATCTCATGGAAGCAAGGTTTGAAACTGTCTCGTCGATAGTCTGGAAGGAGAGTTACGTGAAAAATACTCTGTTTTAATTAACTTTACATCGGCGTTTTGGCTAAAATTGCTCAAAAACTAATGCAAGGTCAAACAACAGTAGCTAGTGAGTTCCACCTCTCTTGAATGGTAGTTTTCTTTTTGGCGGAATATACATATAAAGACATTAATTCGATCTGTTTATAATATTTCAGCCGTTCAATATAACTTGAGTAATTAGGGGTACACCCCGTTGTTCTGCATGAGAGAATAAACTGTTTAAATAAAAGAATACTGAGATCAATGATCGGAGGCATGGTTTGATTGTTTGAATGTAAAATAATATATTCGGGGGTCATGGGAAAAGTCAAGTTACAACATTCCTCTAATTTTGAAAGCCAGTTCAGTAGAACTGTTTTAGAGAATGGGCAGTCAAAAAATAAATGTTTTATAGTTTCTTTTGTGTTACCGCAGAAGGTACACAGTTCTGTCTCTACAAGTTTCATTTTAAAAAGCATGGAATTTGTACATATAATTCTTTGTAAAATTTTGAACTGCGTGGCTTGCAGCTTTGGACCATCTGTGGTCACAAACGGAGTTTTGTAGATCGCTTCCCAACCTGAAGTTTGCAGAGAAATGTTCAACACGCTGTTCCATTTAGTTTGAGCTTTTTGGGGATTTTCACTGACTAGCTCAAGGAAAAGTGGGTAGAACGTTCGATTTACTTTTTGTGTGATATTTAATTTCTCGACACGACTGTTTGTAATGTCAGCATATCTGGAAGGGATTTAATTAGCCTTTTCCAGCTTTTAGGAATCGCGTTTATCACTCCCTGGTAGACAGTGAAGGGTGGTTTTAAATCAAATTTCGCGCAAAACTCCGTGTATAACAGGAAAGAATTTTCGTTATTTAACAGGTCATTTAGAAAGAAGACGCCATGGTCACACCAATGTTGATTATAAAATAGTTTGCCCCCAATCTTAATATTGTTGTTGAAGAAAAGTGGTTCCGACAGTATCTCTGGAACATTTGGGGGTCCCGTGCCGCCCATGGCCGACCACCCACTGAACACATTTTTCCAAAAAAGGTTAAGATTTTTACTTATCTTTTCCAATCCTTCTTTACGAAGGTACCACACTTTATATCCGCCATATTTCTCAAGATCGTCTAATAGAAGTGTCTTCCAGGGGGCAAATACCTGAGGGTCTAATAATTTCTTGATCCACGTTAGTTTTAGTGATCGACTGAAAGTTTGTAGGTGAGGGAATTTAATTCCACCATTTTCAAACGTATTTATCATAATGTTTCGTTTTATTTTGTCTTGTTTTCCAGACCACAGGAATTTAAAAAAAATATTTTGCATTCGGTGAAGAAATTCTTCTGCCGGGTCAGGAAGAACACTTAGGCAGTGTATTAATATTGGAAGGGCCATGGTCTTCGCTACACAGGTTTTACCTATTACGGATAATTTCCTGAAAGACCAATCATTGAATAGTTTTTCAATTTTTTCCATTTTTTTCAAATAGTTTTTCTTAATAAATCTGTCACTATATAAATTGTATTCAATACCTAAAATTGTGAATGAACTTTGGTGATTCCAAAATACTTTGTAGCGTGTTGGAATTACTTCACCGCATCCCGTCTTTGATCCAATCCAAATCACTTGTGTTTTATCGAAATTCACCTTCAGGCCTGAGTGTTTGGAAAATTCATCCATGATACTTAACACGGCATTGAATGAATGGCCGTCATCGCTTAAGAACAGCGTTGTGTCGTCCGCATATTGTGTTATTAGATATTCGGAGTTATTTATGTTAACTCCATTATTTCTGGGTTGAATTTTAACGAGGCACTGAGAATCTCAGCGCACAAAATAAACAGATAGGGTGATAAAGGGTCACCTTGCCTCACACCCCTGCCTAGTGCAAATCGATCTGAGCAATGGCCATTGTTCAAAACACAACTATAGATTCCGTTGTAATACGTTCTAAACCATTTTATGATAGATGGTCCAAAGTTGCAAAAAATTTAGTGAGCGTTCAATGAAACTCCATTCTAATGAGTCAAAAGCTTTCTCGAAATCTATCATAACTAAGATCGCGGGTATGTTTTTCTGCTCACACTTCTTAATTACATCGAAGCATAACCTAGTAGATTCACCAATATATCTACCTTTCATGAAACCCAATTGGGTTTCTGAAATGATTTTGGGCAGAACTGTTTTTAGGCGGTTCGCTATTGCACTTGATCCAATTTTTACATCGACATTTATTAGCGATATTGGCCTCCAATTTTTCATGTACAGTTTTGATTTGTTTTGTTTTGGGATACACGTTATAATGCTTCCTTTTTGGACAATTGAGAGCTCTCCTGATTGATAACCATAGTTTAGGGATTTAACTAGAAAGCTACCAATGTCCTTCCAGAAAAATTTGTAAAACTCGGCAGTGAAGCCGTCAGAACCAGGTGTTTTATTATTTGCCATTTTTTTCAATGCATGGAGGCATTCCGACTCAAGTAAATCGCCCTCTAGAGAAATTTTTTCATCATCATTTAAACAAGAGGCCCCACGGGGCCTGAAGCGCTCATCTTGTACAGAACACAATTTAAACAGAGTCCAAGAATGAGTCTACATTAAGCAAGCCATCTCCATAGGCTACACTGTCAATCCTTGAGTCCCTCAGGAGTGACAAAAATAATCTGGGCATCATGCCTTTTCTTCAGTCGATCATAAGTAAAATGTAGAGCTCCCCTATGAAGCCCTTGATACAACCTATGTGGATTAATCTTAGTACCTATAGAGGGTACTGAATACAAAATTTTGAATTCTTCAGCAAAATGGCCAATTCCGGCTCCCATAGAGAGCCTGTAAAGAAATTTCTTCGAATTGCACTAAGTTCAAATTTGGGCTACCATAGCGAGCCCAAATATTAACATATGGATCCGATTTGAACAAATTTGAATCTGACCCCCCTAGAGATGTTGTATACCAAATATAAAAGCATTCCGACTGGTCGATCTGAAGAAGAAGATTTTTAAAGAAATTTCCTCATATTGCACTAAGTAAAAATTTGGGCTACCATAGTGAGCCCAAATATATACCTAGGGATCTGATTTGAACAAACTTGAATCTGACCTCCATAGAGATGTTGCATACCAAATATCAAAGCATTCTGACTGATGGATCTGAAGAAGAAGATTTTTTTAAATTACCCTCCATATTGAACAAAGATAAAATATGGGCTTCCGTAGGAAGCCCAAATATTAACCTAGGGACTTGGATTGAAAAATCTAGAATCTGACCCTCATAACAGTGATGTATACCAAATATTAAAAGATTCTGATTGGTGGTTCTGAAGAAGAAGATTTTTAAAGAATATTCCCCATATTACCCTATGTTAAAACTTCGGGCTCCTGTAGAGAGCCCAAATATGAACCAATGAGCTTTATTTCAACAAACTTTTATCTGACCCCCCTATGAATGCTGTATACCAAATATCAAAAGATTCTGATGATTGGTTCTGGAGAAAAGATTTTTTTAAATTTTTGCAAATATGCTGACTCAGCATTTTTTCGATGCCCATTACAGAACACCCTAACATAACCGATGGCAATTTTTTTTTACCATTCAATTCTACTGGTCATAAGGATACTTCATACCAAATAAAAGCTCTCTGTTCCGTGGGGTTTGGGAAATATGGGCGTTTGAAAATATTTCTATTTTTAGCTCCCAGGGTTCCCATGGGGATGCGGGATTTTTTTTTTTTACATGGGTCAAGTACTTATGACCCAATACTACCACAAACCAAATTTGGTTCATACCGGACCATCGGTTCAGAAAATAGAAATTTTGGGCGGGGCCAAAAATCTTACCCCTCCTATTACAAAGCCAAATATTACTTCACGGACTTCGTTTGAACAAACTTGATTCTACACCTCATATGGAAGCTCCATAGCAAATATCAAGTCATTGTACACACTGGTTCTTGAGAAGAAGATTTTAAAAATATTTTGGAGCATTTTCCCCCACTCCCTCCCTATGGGGCTGGGCATGCTGAGTTGAACAAAAATGAAATGCCCCTTTGGGACCATCACTCACACAAACTTTCACTTGAATTGGCCCAGTGGCTTTGGAGGAGAAGACCAAAACATGGTGTTGACGGACGAGAGACGAGGGACGACGGACGGAGAGCGATGAGATTAGCTCAGCTTGACTTTGTCAAGATGAGCTAAAAATTCAGGAAAGGGTTCTTACTGTCAAAAAAAATATCCTCGTTATTCGTCTTATCTGCTCCCGGATTGCTAGATGTATATAGTTTTTCATAAAACTGTTTCTGTTCAGAAAGAATTTCAGTTAAGTTTTGTGTTTCAGAACCATCATCCCTAATTAATTTGCTGATTATTTTTTCAGCGTAGTGTCGTTTTTCAAGGTTACAGAAATATTTTGTAGCTCTTTCCCCTTCAACTTTCCATTTGGCCTTCGATCGCAAAATAGCGCCTTTGATGTTTTTCTCCCTAATTATTTTTAAATCTGATTGTAAAGTTTCCATTTCTTCCCTGACATTTAAATCACCCTCATCTAATCTTCGTTGCAAAGTTTTTATTTTTGTTTCTTTTTAGGCTTTTCCCTCTGGAAAAGACTATTGTTTTTGTACGGATTATTATTTTTTTATTTTTTTTTTTTTTTATTTTTTTGGGGGGTTTTTTGGGGTTTTTTTTTTTTTTTTTTTCCACACATTTTTGTCCGTACGATTCAGAAGCCATTTTCGAACCGATTTTCACACAATTTGGCACACGCATAGAGTGTCAAAAAATCTAAAAATGTACCGAAGCGGAATTTTCGATTTAACCCTTATTTCGCCAGAATTGGCAAAAAACTGCCAAAATTGGGGTTTATCGGCACTTTCTCGAAACACGTCTTTAGGATTTTTTTTAAATATTCATAATTACTAGACCTGCCTATGACACAACCTTTGATACACACGACATATTAGGCGATGCATATGGTAACCCTCCACAGGCTGCCAAACATCTAAATTTTGATGAAATGGGCCGGTTTCAGACCCCCACAGCACCCAAACGATACCCGAGAGGAAAACATGACTTCCTTTATTTGAAGTGGAATTCACCGAGGATCATTTTTGTAAGTAATAAGGGTGTTCAGAAAACCAAGTGTTAACCCGTTTTGGGCTGGTTAAACAGCAATACCCCAAAAAAGCTCAAAACTTCATGTTTTCCGTGGATTTCTCTAAACGAGTCTTGTGGATTTTCAAGAAAAATTGGTCACTCTCAGGTCTTGGTGTGACATTACAAGTTGCATGGATAAAATATTCCGGTCAGCATTAGTTAACCCTCCCCGAGCTTCTAAACGTAAAAATTGTGATAAAATGGGCTGTTTTTAGACACCAACAGCACCCAAACGATATACCACAGAGAAAGGGGCCTTCATTTATCGGACGCAAAATTGATTGGAAAATATTTTTGAAAGCGGTAAGGGTATTCAAAATTTGACGTCTTAACCCATTTTGGGCTGGTTAAAGAGAGATACCCATTAAAATCTTAAAATACCCGTTTTCTGTGGATTTCTCTAACAACATCTTGTACGTTTTCAAGAAAAATCGGCTATTTGCAGATCTTGGTGTGACATTACAAGTCGCATGAACAAAATATTCCGGTCAGCATTAGTTAACCCTCCCCGGGCTGCTGAAGGTCAAATTACGATAAAATGGGCTGTTTTTGCACACCAACAGCACCCAAAGGGTACTGCCCAAAGAAAAGTGCCTTCTTTTATCGCGCGTACAATTTATACGGAAACATTTTTGTAAGTAGTAAAGGTATTCAAAAGTCAACGTCTTAACCCATTTTGGGCAGGCTAAAGAGAGATATCCCTTGAAAGCTTTAAATTCCCATTTTCTGTGAATTTCCCTAATGGTAAGTTGTAGGTTTCAAGACAAATTGACTATTCGTAGGTCTTTATGTGACATTACAAGTTGCATGGACAAAATACTCCGGTGAGCGTTTTTTAACCATCTACAAGCTGCCAAGCATCGTAATGTTGTTAACATGGGACTGTTTTCAGACACGCACAGCACCTAATGTATACATGAGAGATAAACATAATCTCCTTTGTTTGAAGTGGAATTTACAGAGGACCATTTTTGTAAGTAATAAATGTATTCAAAAAGCCAAGCGTTAACCCCTGTTGGGGAGGTTAACAGGGATACCCATCAAAAGCTTTAAAAATCGTTTTCCCTGGATTTCTACAAACATTTTGTGGGGTTTTCAAGAGAAACTGGCCGTTGATAGGTCTTGGTGTCATATGACCAGTTGCATGGATCAATTATTCTGGTAGGCATTTGTTAACCCTTCATGGGCTGCTAAATGTAAAAAAAATTGAGGAAATAGTCTGTTTTTGGACACCAACAACATCAAATGGAAATGCCACAGGGAAACGTAACTTCTTTTACCGGACGCAAAACTGATAGGGAAACATTGATATTGATATTAACCCATTCTACCATTAATGATGGGTTTTACCTAAACATTTTTTTATCAAACCCAAACCGAGTCATTTGAGACTACTATACTCACCTTTCTCATATCATCAATGAAGGAACTTTAGTGAGACAGTTAAAAACAATTCATCAGACACTGTGGGGTCAAGAAAAATTATGGAATCTAATCGGGAAAAGCCATGATTCTCCAGAATCATAAAGTCTAGTTCTGATTGTTCTTGTTCGGACTTCCGTTTAAGAGATGCACAATAAGGAGTTGTTTTGCCCCTTATCATGAGTTTAAGTGTTTCCCAAAATAATTGGTCGCTAATGGAGAATCCATTATTATTATTATTATTATTACTGTATTGTAGAGCAGTTTCTGCTATTACCTTCTTGACTATACACACATATTCTGCATCATTTAGAAGGCTGTTATTAAATTTCCATATTCCTTTCCCTTTCGATTGATTTACGAAAGATAGTTTTAGAGTTATTGGGTTATGATCTGACCTATATCTAAATTCTATGTCCGAACTTTTTAAAAACAATTGCAAATTGGAGGTCACCAAAAAGTAATCTAATCTGGCCATTTTATTATCTGGGCCCCTCCATGTGTATCTTTTCGTACTCGGATTTTCCTCCCTCCAAACATCATATAAATCGAATTTTTCAATTAAGGTTTTAATTGTTAGGCTTTTCCCTCTGGAAAAGACTATTGTTTTTCTACGGATTATTATTTTTTTTTTTTTTTTTTTTTCCACACATTTTTGTCCGTACGATTCAGAAGCCATTTTCGAACCGATTTTCACACAATTTGGCACACGCATAGAGTGGCAAAAAATCTAAAAATGTACCGAAACGGAATTTTCGATTTAACCCTTATTTCGCCAGAATTGGCAAAAAACTGCCAAAATTGGGGTTTATCGGCACTTTCTCGAAACATGTCTTTAGGATTTTTTTAAACATTCATCATTACTAGACCTGCCTATGCCACAACCTTTGATACACACGACATATTAGGCGATGCATATGGTAACCCTCCACAGGCTGCCAAACATCAAAATTTTGATGAAATGGGCCGGTTTCAGACCCCCATAGCACCCAAACGATACCCGAGAGGTAAACATAACTTCCTTCATTGGAAGTGGAATTCACCGAGGATCATTTTTGTAAGTAATAAGGGTGTTCAGAAAACCAAGTGTTAACCCGTTTTGGGCTGGTTAAACAGCAATACCCCCAAAAAGCTCAAAACTTCATGTTTTCCGTGGATTTCTCTAAACGAGTCTTGTAGATTTTCAAGAAAAATTGGTCACTCTGAGGTCTTGGTGTGACATTACAAGTTGCATGGATAAAATATTCCGGTCAGCATTAGTTAACCCTCCCCGAGATGCTAAACGTAAAAATTGTGATAAAATGGGCTGTTTTTAGACACCAACAGCTCCCAAACGATATACCACAGAGAAAGGGACCTTCATTTATCGGACGCAAAATTGATCGGAAAATATTTTTGAAAGTGCTAAGGGTATTCAAAATTTGACGTCTTAACCCATTTTGGGCTGGTTAAAGAGAGATACCCATTAAAATCTTAAAATACCCGTTTTCTGTGGATTTCTCTAACAACATCTTGTAGGTTTTCAAGAAAAAATTCGGCTATTTGCAGGTCTTGGTGTGACATTACAAGTCGCATGAACAAAATATTCCGGTCAGCATTAGTTAACCCTCCCCGGGCTGCTGAAGGTCAAAACTGCGATACAATGGGCTATTTTTGCACACCAACAGCACCCAAAGGGTACACCACAAAGAAAAGTGCCTTCTTTTATCGCACGTACAATTTATACGAAAACATTTTTGTAAGTAGTAAGGGTATTCAAAAGTCGACGTCTTAACCCATTTTGGGCAGGCTAAAGAGAGATCTCCCTTGAAAGCTTTAAATTCCCATTTTCTGTGAATTTCCCTAACGGTAACTTGTAGGGTTTCAAGACAAATTGACTATTCGTAGGTCTTTATGTGACATTACAAGTTGCATGGACAAAATACTCCGGTGAGCGTTTTTTAACCATCTACAAGCTGCCAAGCATCGTAATGTTGTTAACATGGGACTGTTTTCAGACACGGACAGCACCTAATGTATACATGAGAGATAAACATAATCTCCTTTGTTTGAAGTGGAATTCACAGAGGACCATTTTTGAAATGTAATAAAGGGATTCAAAAAGCCAAGCGTTAACCCCTTTTGGGGAGGTTAACAGGGATACCCATCAAAAGCTTAAAAAATCGTTTTCCCTGAATTTCTTTACAAACATTTTGTGGGGTTTTCAAGAGAAAATGGCCGTTGATAGGTCTTGGTGTCATATGACCAGTTGCATGGATCAATTATTCTGGTAGGCATTTGTTAACCCTTCATGGGCTGCTAAATGTAAAAAAAATTGAGGAAATAGTCTGTTTTTGGACACCAACAACATCAAATGGAAATGCCACAGAGAAACGTAACTTCTTTTACCAGACGCAAAACTGATAGGGAAACATTGATATTGATATTAACCCATTCTACCATTAATGATGGGTTTTACCTAAACATTTTTTTATCAAACCCAAACCGAGTCATTTGAGACTACTATACTCACCTTTCTCATAACATCAATGAAGGAACTTTAGTGAGACAGTTTAAAACAATTCATCAGACACTGTTGGGTCAAGAAAAATCATGGAATCTAATCGGGGAAAAGCCATGATTCTCCAGAATCATAAAGTCTAGTTTCATTTGAGTTTTTATTATTTTTATGTCTGTAATTTATTGTGTCAGCCTCATAAGAAATCGGGACATTCCAGTCGCCTCCAACTAGTATTGCGTCATTACCCATGTCTTCAATTATATCAAACAGATTTGTAAAGTAACGAGGTTTATCGTCGTTGGGACCATACAGAGCCACTAACGTGAGCCTTTGGTCATATATAGTTATGTCCAGTACAATGAAATTACCACCAGGGTCTTTCCTACTATCGTGTATTTTGTAGCTTAAAGTGTTTCGAAATAGAATCGCAGTCCCTCCACTGGAGCTAGTGTAAGAGTTGAAAATTACCTCGTAACCCCACTCGTTTCTCCATAAATTTTCCACATCACTACAGGAATGAGTGTCTACCAAGAGAGTGATATCAAATGCCTTCCTACACCGTGAAAAGACATCCCTGCGTTTTACAGTATCGGAAGACAGACCTCGACAGTTCAAACTACCAAATGTGATGCTCGCCATATTGATTGTTTTGTTTATTGATCGACAAACACCCTGAAGGACAAATTTCTGATGAGTCATCCTCGTTTGTAACGAGATCATGGAGTAATATTTCGCTTGAAAAAAACATCACAACTATTAGAAAATATCTCTGTTGGTGTTGAAGGTAACCCTTTTACCACCCAGAACTAAAATGTTGATAAGGTTCCAATGGAACTAACTTTGGAAAGGGCACTCAGCGGAGAATTGGCTTCGTTTGAAGCATACGATATTCAAACCATGCATCTTAAGAGGTGAAGAGTACAGAGCACTCCCATCCCTTCTTTACATGAGTAGCAACTAGTATTCTAATACGGCGGGCAAGTTATTTTGCTGGTTCTCGCTCGGAGATCAGAGTACCCAGGCCTGCACAGGTGTCAGAACTAATTTTGGGGGGCCAAGCCTGACCCATGAATCCTGGACTCCTGTGCAAAGCCTGGTCCCCTCCAAGCTCTGGACAGCTCTGGGGTTACTACCCCAGGCCCCCACCCTCTCCCCGGCCCTCATTCCAATGAGCTCATTCCCATGAGGGGTCATAACATGTTTTTGAGACAAAAAATGAAAAAAATTAGTTATTCAAAAATTTTTTTTGCAAATGTCATCTGCTTTTCTCATTAGGTAAAGGGTTAATGACTTTAGATTATGTTATCTGTGTTTTGTCTTAGGGTGAGACACTTAATCCCTGTTGCAAAAGTGGAAGCAATGTGGCACAGTGTACTGAGGTATATTGCATAACTTCAACTGATGCTAACCCTGTTCGTGCTGGGTTACTAAGAGACTGGCAGTTACTAGCCACTATTCTTTGGATCTCTCTAAACACACTGGCTCCTCGACCTGAAAAACTGTCTTGACATGATACAACCCTGGCTGTTGAAAAAGTGCTGTTAACCCATCACCTAACATGAAAGGCAGACGACTCTTGCAAACAAAATTCTTGAACAACTAAATTTTTTAATTTTTGTGTCAAAAACATAGGTTATGACCCCTCATTGGAACGAGCTCATTCAAAAGAGGGGTCATAAGCTATGTGTTAAAACCACAATAAATAAATTGGAAGCTTGCATATTTCAATCTGATGGCTGAAAGTTAAAAAATTTATAGTAATTTATATATTTTTTATACTTACCAATGACCCAGACATAGCTGGTGCCAACTCTTAAAATATAGGGCCAAACACAAATTTTGCCCTCCAGTCCCCAAAATTTGCATCTAAAACCAAAGAAAACATGTCCTGAATGGCCCTCCACACTTCACCTCTACTGCGCATGCGCAGTGTCAAGGACGTTCCGAAATTGGCGCCATTAATCATTCTTATAACCAGTGCCTGGTAAGCGCTATGTACTCAGCGGGGAGGTATGAGTTCCCAACTCCTGGGAGGGCCATCCCCGTCTGGGTCATTGGTAAGTATAAAAAATATATAAATTACTATAAATTTTTTAACATTTTTATACTGTACCAATGACCCAGACATAGCTGAATAGTAAAAAGGCTGGAGGGCCAAGGACATAGAGCAAGTTGGAATACGCTCAATTATATAAAATAGAGTCATCCCCTCTAGGGAAAAGGAAGTATTAGGCCTTACATGTATCTTTCTTATTTATGATAAATTAGAAAGATACAACACCTTCCAAAATTGAGCATCATACATCCATGTACTCTATTAATATCTAGTATAATCCTTATACTAATAATTCTTAAAGTAAGCCAATAAATAAAGTAAGTCTAGAGAATAGAGACTCTTTATACTCCTTAAAAGTGTCTGAGGATTGTATAATAATGTCCGTTGACACGTGCTATATTCAAAAGCTATACTTTAAAAACTAAGACCTGAATGAATTTTTAAAACATAAACTTCTCACTAAACAACCATCCCAATAACAGCTCAGAATTACTAACTCCGGAGGAGGTATCCCCTTGTTTTCATAGTAAAACAGGTGACCCAAGGGAACACCCTCCCCCCCCCCCCCCTTTTTCTTGCCCTGGGTCAAATAGCCCAGAGCGAAGAGGGCAGCAGAACGGAGTCAGTGCCGAAACAGACAGCCTACCTAGCTATAGTAGCAACTGTTAAGTGAATGACATTCTGAGCAGTAGATAATAGACCTAACGATAGAGGCCTCCAGAAATGGACTCGGTATTTCTGCGATAAAAATTCATGAATGTGGATGGCTGAGCGCATTGAGCAGCCTTCAAAAATCTATAATAGCGACACTATTAATGTAAGCCCAAGATGTAGAAGAACTCTTACTTCATGAGCCGAAATCTCAAACACAACTGCTGAGTCAATGATATACCATAAGCAATATCGATAGTTAATTGAATCCATTAGAAATAGAATGGAGCGTAACGTCCTTCTATTAGGCATCAAAGACAGAAGAAGCTTACGCCCGTAGTAATAAACAGATATCTGTTTATAAATACATAAACTCTAACCGGACAGAGTAAAGGCCTATGCCCGTACGAAGACGGAAGGACCTTAATAACAATAGGTTCCGGATATTATTAGGAGCCTGACTCTTATGCAAAAATCCAACCTAAATAGTAAAGGAAGTAGTGATAACGAAACTACGAAAGTGAAAATCATCCACCGATAGTGCATGAAACTCACCGACTCTTCAGTAAAAGAGAAGCCAACAGAATTACTGTCTAAAAGGTCAGAATTTGAAAACTACTGTTTCCAGAGGCTCAAATGATTACTTAGCTAAATAAGAACCGAAGTTAAATTCCTTATAGAAATTTAATCTAATGATTCTAAGTCTATTTATCGAAAAGTTACTAACTGACTTAGATAAAGAGACATAAGACTCAATTGAAAACTATCATAGAGTGCATAGGTATGAGGTAACATAAACCTATAACCTTAAAAGAAACAGGCTGCAGTAGATCTTGTCAAACAAGTATACTAAAAAGTTGCAATGACTAGTATGGAGGGATCAACAATATCAACATAGTGATCCCTACACCAACGATGGAAGAGCCTCCACTTTAGCCGCATAGTATAGCGAAGAAGAGGTTCTCCTATAGTAAGAAATCGCGTCCAAAGCTCGTCCAGTACAATGCTTACAATGCAATAATGACCACACAACGGAATACATGAAGGTTGAGACCTTGCGGGTTGTGATAAAGATGACACGATTTTACCCAGCGAAAAAAGATCCTCTCATGGAGGAAGATTTCGCGTTAAGTCCCACAGTAGACATCAGAGTAAATTTACTCACGGTCTCTGTGAAGACAGAGATGCTATCAACAGAAATGTAATGTGGTTGTTTATCTTAGCAATACTTGCTGAAACAACAGCGCAGGAGGATACGCATATCCTATCATTCCGTCCTACTAGATCAATAGAGCGTTAACAACATAAGCTCAGAGATCCGGACATGTAAACACATACGTCTGCAATTGATTAGCAAGTTGTGTCGTAAATAAATTATCATTGGGCGTTCCCATTGATAGCAAATCTGATTGAATACTTGTTTGTTGAGAGTCCATTCTGATGGCAACAAGTGACCCATAAGTGAAAGGGAGTCCGGTAATACAATCAGACGACCCGGAATATGACGGACCGAAGCAGAACTTGGTGTACTATAACAAACAGAAGGATTCTTTCCATTAAATTGAATAACGGAAACGAATGAGTGCCTCCCTGGTTCCGGAGATACGCCACTACTGTCGAATTAACGGACAGGATTTGGACATGCGTTTCTGAATAATGTTCATCCAATGACATAAAGCAAGCCTAAAAAAAAACATTATTCCGTGGAAGATAAGTGCTTGCTTAGAGACTGCGGAACCCAAAGACCCTGGCACTTCGAATCCGTTGGGATCAATATTATATCCCAACCTGTTTGACTGGCAACCGTCATAATTATAAAACTCGGATCTGGCAACTGCAGTGGCACTCTCTGAGTCAACCACCGAATGTTTGCCCCAGTCTGAATCTCTTGCTACACTAGATAGACAAGAGAACATGTAAATCGAGCAATTCATGGATTGCTGAAAAGTTGCCGTCGAAGAGAAGCTTCTCCAAGAACGAAGCGACTCAGAGAGTTCTTCACCTTACTATCCACGCGCGTGGATGTAGCTAGGGCTGCGTCACGTCTAACCAACTCCAAGTAGCCACTGAAGGGCGGAGTTATACGTGAACAAAGTACTGCCCTCAAAAGAAATCACATTGAGGATCATATCCCGGAATTCTTTCTCTTGAAGACGTAAAGATAACGCCTCAGTAAGGTGGATTACTTATGATAAAGCGTCTAAGTTAAGTCTATTAGACATCATTGTCGTTTCCAACATTGTGGTTGGAAAAGACATAGACGGCGAAAAAGATTATTTCCAGTCTTTAACCACGCCGTCTAGACGCATATGAACTCTCGGTATGCCCTGTTCTGCCAAAATAATTATTCCTATAAATGATAAAAGGCAGAAATGAGCATTGCGGACAAGAAACTAAACTATCATGCTTGGTAGCAGGCTTATATATATATAGCGTCGATAAATAATACACATGTTCTAATGATATTATTGGACTGTGTCGGTAAGTCAGGGACAATGTCCCAGAACCGATCCAAAATTCCATGTCCAATGACGCTATAAGTCTCTTATCCAACATCGCAGCAATGTAGTCCGAAATAACAACCACTGGAAGATAATGCCGGAAGATATGTGTGGCAGCTTCCGATGTTACGAAAGGGAAAACTCGAAATCTTTCGAATCCCTTTCGCCATCCTGTCGGACCCTATAAAGCGTTTGGTCGTCCGAACCTGATGCAACCGCGGACCGCACCGACCCAGCGCCGTCGGATAATTCCTGATTCGACCGAGAAACTGTTGATTGCTGGGATGCTGCGAAAAAACTGTGCTAACTCGGATAGCACGTCCATCACTGAGGCCTGTGGAGAAGCGGTCCTACGATGCATTGCCGCTGGAAGCTCCGTGATCGATACCCCGTGCATACTACTATTATGCGAGCGAACGGAGTGTATAGGCCCTGTGTCCCTTGGCTACCGGATGGCGTGACCTGTTCGCCGTGGAATCACTGAATGACGAAACTGATCGAATACTCGAGGTCACGTAGCCAATGTGCGGTCGTGTGCACTGCTGTGAGGATGAGGAAGCATTATCGACAGTCTCTCGGACTGTCAATATAACGGAGCGTCCCGAGCGACGGACATATGCTCCGAATGTAAAATATCTGAACCACAACATGCGGTCCCCTATGTTGTTGGACGAGAGAGGGACCTCTCTCGCTCACAGCCCGGACGGACCTGGACAAGCCAGGATCAATTTGTCCTCAATCCGCCGTCACTGGGTGAGTACTAAAGTTATTATAGTGCTCGCATCACCCAAATCTCCTTCCTAGACCGCAACGGACGAACCTGGCAGCCGAACCATTCGATGAATGTATGCTACACCGGGTGAGCTAGCGAATGTCACTCCGTCGATCCTACAAGGGACCTCTTAGGCGATAGACATATTCCATGAGCACTTATTGCCGCTAGCTCTTCATTAACTATGACGACAGAGGCATACTTTTGAAAGACATCTCCGTAACTTTGCGAACAAGAAACCAGAAATGCTTGGTAAAAGCAAGCATATAATAATAAATATATAGTGTCGTTCAATAATACGAAAGTTTGTGTGACATTATTGGACTATGTCGGAACTGAGGGACGATGTCCCTGAACCGAACCAAAAATTTCTAAGTCCACCGACGCTATCAGTTTCTTATCCGGCATCGCAGCATTCTGGTCCGACGAAAGAACCTGTAGAAGATCAAGTCAGATGACATACACAACAGCATATGTTGTTCCGAAAGGGAAAGCTTAAAATCCTCCGAATCCCTTTCGGTATCCCGTCGGACCGGATGAAATTTTCGGACGTGCGGAGCATCCCGACCCAGCATCGTCGGATAAAACATTATGCGACAGATTCAGTTGTTGCTGGAATGCTGCGATAAGCTGTGCTATTTAGGATAGCACGTCCGTCCCCGGGGCCTGTGCAGTAGCGGTCTTACGATGCATTGCCGCCGGAAGCTCCGTGTACGTTGACTCCCGCACACTTTCCTATGCGAACGTCCGGAGTCTGCAGGCCTCGTGTCCCTGGCTACCAGATGGTGTGACCTGGTCGCCGATGATTCTCTGACTGGTGAAGCTGACTGGATATCCGAGGTCACGTAGCCAAGAGCGGTCGTGTGCGCTACCATGAGAATGAGGAAGCCTTATTGACAGTCTCTCCGGACTGACTATATGTCGGAGCGTCCCGAGCGGCGGACGTATGCTCCGAATGCGAAACATTTTGTACCACAACATCTGGAGCCAGATGTTGTTGTACGAGAGAGGGACCTCTCTCGCTCGCCGTCCGGATGGACCTGAACGAGCTGGGAACCGGACTAAAAGGCTTCCTCGGTTCTCCCTCTAATCCGCCGTCACTGGGTGTGCATTTGGTAGATTTATAGTGCTCGCATCACCCCAAAACTCCTTCTAGACCGCAACGGACGAACCCGGCTGCCGAACCATTCGATGAATGGACGCTACACTGGGCGAGCTAGCGGACGTCAAAGGCCGTCGAACCTACTAGGGTCCTCTTAGGCAATTGGCGTATTGACATGAGCACTTTTCCGCTAGCCCTTCATTAATTGTGACGACGGAGGCACACTGTTGGAAGACATCACGGATACATCACCCTAATCGTGATCGTCTGAAATAGAAATTGATAAAGTAGAGTGACCCTGCGGGGAAATGACCGGAAAGTCCAATTCCCCACTAACATACCGTGACATACGCTTCCCATATTGTCATCGAAATCATCAGATACAGAACAGGAGTTAGTGCGAGTACACTGACTACATATAGAATGATTATAAAAGTCAGAGGAAGACATCCTCTTATTACAATTGATCAAAATCCTTTCAATGTGAAAAGAAAACAAGTCCTGGTACTCGCACCAACCCCTGACAATCAAAATACATAATAATAATATGATCCATTAACATAGAAAAAATAATTGAAATCAAAATATTTTGAAAAAATATTTTTTCAGAACAGCCCAAGTTTCTGAAAAGTAACGTTGAGCCCCAATGGATCCCAAGCCTAAGTGTGGACAAAAAATTTAAAAATATTTTAAACAATTTATGCAACACTTACGAACAATAATAATGTATCTAGTTATGATTAAATTAACATCAAGATATTATTTTCAAGAAATCCCCCCTCACACAGAGGGCTGTTGTAAATGTAAACAATAAGTGTAAAAACACTAAAATAAGACTCCAGGCACCCAGGCCCGAAATCAGTTACCAAAAATACACTATCTGATGCAAAACAGAGACTTCCAGGGAAGAAACTGCAGAACATCAGATGGTAGATGCAGAACACAACGACTAACCACCCATAGGTGAAGACGTAAACATGGGGAAAAGAACAGAATTCATTCTGTTATTCAGCTAAAACTCCCAAGAAATTTTAGTAATAATAATTACAGAAACTATGCCAAAAGCATGGGAGAATAGCAAGAGGGGACTTAAAGGAAAGGGAGAGAGGAAAACACTGAAAAATCAGTGTAACGAAATAACAAGAATGACAAGAAAATGGCTGCTGCCTCGAAAATAGGTAACTTAACATAATTTCATTAAAAAATTTTAAGTTACAGCCCTGATAATATTCTGTCACACATTTTTCCTCTCCTCCTTCTATATCCTCCTTAGAATCACCATTTCACTAATATTTATGTGTCTGGCATCATTTAAACTGAGATTTACAAGCACAAAGATCAGTCAGATGTTAACTGATGAAGGGCCAAACTAAGAATGATTAATGGCGTCAATTTCGGAATGTCCTTGACACTGCGCATGCGCAGTAGAGGTGAAGTGTGGAGGGCCATTCAGGACATGTTTTCTTTGGTTTTAGATGCAAATTTTGGGGATTGGGGGGCAAAATTTGTGTTTGGCCCTATATTTTAAGAGTTAGCACTAGCTATGTCTGGGTCATTGGTACAGTATAAAAATATACTGACTGTTCATCTTACAAACTCATTGAGTGCAATTCATTTGACAGGTTCATTGCCATTTCATCAATTCCCATTTCATCGACTGCCTCTAAAATTATATTTTTCCATTTCATCAATTCTCACTTCATCAACAGAATGAAAATATGTTTTAATCTTTTGTAAATGCATTTTTTTACCAATTATAAAAAATATTAAATTAAACAGAAATTAAACCTGTTGTACTTCTCAAGTATTATTTATTTATTGGTGTTTAAGGTCACATACTTATGCACAATGGCTAATCGAGACCATGACAGTTTTACGGGTGGAGGAAGCCGGAGTACCCGGAGAGAACCACCGAGCAACGACGAGCAGCCGTCAGCTCTCCAACATCGTAACTCTGAACTCTGCACCTCAGTACAGGCAGGGTTAGATTGGTTGAAGACATGCGCACCATCGACGTGCAGTACGCCTCAGTACACAGCATCATCGTGCCCCCATGTAGGCAATCGGGGTGAAGTGTCTTGCCCAAGGACACAACGCGGTTGCCGCAGGTGGGATTCGAACCGAGGACCTCTCGGCTTGCAGCCTGCACCTCTACCAACTGAGCCACCGCGCCCCCACTTCTCAAGTAATTTGTCTCTTTTGAGTAACAAATTAGTTTAGAATGCCACCAGGCATTCTAAAATAATTTGTTACTAACAAGAGACAAATTAATTTAGAAACAAATTAGTTTAGAATCCCTATTCTCAAGTAATTGGTCTCTTTTGAGTAACAAATTAATTTAGAATGCCACTAGGCATTCTAAACTAATTTGTTACTCAAAAGAGACAAATTAATTTAGAAAGCCAACAGGCATTCTGAAGTAATAGTGAGTATGTTACTAGAGTATTGGGCTTTAAATGTTACATTCTGATAGATATTTAAATGTTATATGTTACTTTTCCCCCACTTATTATGTGTAGTAATCCAGTTGCTCTGAATAAAATATTTAAAGTGTGTTCGTCTGAGAAATGGCTGGAAAGTGGTTATACAATAAACCCTCAAAATATTGATTTTTCACCTGAAAAAAAAAATCTGTTGATGAAGTGGGAATTGATGAGATGGGAAAATATAATTTTAGAGGCAGTTGATGAAATGGGAATTGATGAAATGGGAAGACACCATTTGACAGAGATCCAGGTATGACACATACAGGTTTTTAGACCTATTGATTACAAAGTATTAAACCCTATTGATTTGAAAAGAACAACTTTATAATTTGAGGACATACAAATAGACTTTAAATCTGATAATCTACAGCATGAATCTGCTGCATCAACCCATGTAATTTGCAAATTATGGAGTTGAAAAAAAATTGTTTTTCAAAAAACATCAACAAAGCCATATCATGTGACCCCCTCACTGGAACAAGCTCATCGAGATTATTCCAATGAGGTGTCACATGATATGGTTTTGTTGGAATTTGTTGAAAAATTAGAAAAATCAACAAATTTTGATATTGTGTGTATTGGATAATGAGTTAAACCTCTCATTTTTTTAATCTGGAAGTCACCCATATTTTGTCATCACAAGGGCCTGGAACCAACCGAATAGTTGAAAAATCCTACTAGATAACATACACACAATCGATCAATACTTTTATCAAGCCTCATTTTTCAACTTCTTAGCATGTGCCAACACTTTGGTGAAAAAAAAAAGAATTAAATGGTTTATGTCTGATATTTTACCCAAGTTAATAAAATTGACAAATTTGTCCCTTGCTATTGCATTGCAAAGCCTTCTTGCACTCGAGGGACAAAATACACCTCCACCCATGTTATTCTGTAGATTTCTCCACCCATGTTATCCTGTAGATTTATGAGGCATAAAACAAATCAAGAACATTAACTTTTGATGGCAAAGAACTAATTACAAAAATAACAAGAGCGTACATATCGCTGAAGCAATACAATGTCCCCTACCGGACTAAGGAGCATTAATAATTATACAAATGTTATAACCTAGATGTGATCTGCATGGATTCCGTTGAAGCATTTCTAAAAAAAGTCGAGAAAACTGATATTTTGGTGCTTTTCCATATTTCCAAGGGCCATAACTCACACAAGAATAATGCAATCAGCATGAAACTCAAACTTGATCTATAAGTCATCGTTCTATAGTAGGTTATCAAGAATGAAATCATTCGGTTGAAGCGTTTCCAAAAAAACTCCGGAAAACTGATATTTTGCTGCTTTTCCATATTTCCAAGGGCCATAACTCACACAAGAATAAGGCAACCAGCATGAAACTCAAACTTGATCTGTAAGTCTTCGTTCTATAGTAGTTTACCAAAAATGAAATCCTTCCGTTGAAGTGTTTCCAAAAAGACTCCGGAAAACTAAAGTGTGACTGGCAGATGGACAGACTGACAGATGGACAGAGTGCAAACCTATAGTCCCCTCCAGCGATAATGGTAGGGGACTAAAAAAAATGCCTGCCTGCATGCAATTTTACAAAAAAATGGCCCGAGAAACAGAACATCTACTTTGTGGGGCCTAAACACCCTTTTCTGCAGAATCTTATCTGGAGCTCCACCAATACAGAATTAACTCTTAACCCACTGTGTATTTTGAAAATATTTTTCATCACATCTAGTCATGGCTGCTGTGAAGCAGCCATGACTAGATATTATGAATAATTCATATAAATTTAACTAAAGAAATCATTGGTCAAACAGATAATCCAATATACAAGGGAGAATTTTGATAAAAGTGCTTAAATTATACTTATTTCACTGGCAACTATTTCCTTGTCCTGGGCAGGAATATTTGCCATCAGCATGCAAGAAGTTAAACCTGTTTTGAAGGTGGACTGCAAATGTGAAGTTGTAATTTCACTTGATAATCACGTCAATCCCGGTTAATCCTCGGATGGGTGACCATCTGAGCGAACGTTTTGGACTCCTGTGTTGTGTCCTTGGGCAAGGTACTTAACCCCGATTGTCCACATGGGGGCATGATGATGCCGTGTACTAAGGCATATTGCACGTCGATGGTGCGCATGTCTTCAACCAATTTAACCCTGCCTCTGCTGCAGTGCGGAGTTACGATGTTGGGGAGCTGGCAGCTGCTCGTCATTACTCAGTGGTTCTCTCCGAGTACTCCAGCTTCCTCCATCCGTAATTATGCTTACTTCAACACTGCAGATGGACTGAGCACTATGGAGTTACACCTTTACCATCCATCAGGAAGTATTATAACTGTGGATCTGGTGGCTCATTAAAAAAGATAGTTGGATACGAGATAACCAGAAGTACTTCAGTGGATGCCTGCAGCAATTACTGAAAGAGATATTGATTAAGACAGAACACAAAATAGGTGGATTTGAGGCGATAGAAATCAATGGCCCGATTTGGAGTCTTTCAGATTTTTCATGGGCACCAGGACGCAGAGTGAATATAGGGAAAAACTCCAAAAAGGGTTGGTAATTCCTGTCCCCAGTGCTCTACCCCCGAGTCATATTCTGTCTTCCTACCACGATTAAACTTCAAAGAGGTGAATGAAGCCAAAATTTTTGAAGAAAAATACCACCTTCAGCAGTCTATTTAATTTCATGCACGACACTGTGTCTTAGAATTTCTGTCACATCACAACATCAATCAAATGCAAAATGAACAAACACAATGCATTCTTACATGCCAGTTTTACTTGGGGGGGGGGGGGGGTGGAGGGGAGGGGTTGCAGGCTGGATTTCATGCATAGTTTTCCTAACACATTTTTCAGTTCCTGTACCATATCAGGTAACATTGAATACACACAACAATCCTGGTGTAAAATGGTTGAAATAATGAAAATAAGGAAGCATTTTGAGGGAAGTGTTATTATTTCTAAGGCCCTTGGAGGGGGTTAAAAGCTTACACTGAAACAGGGTTCAGGTGATCTCATCAAACTATTGATTTAAGAGATTTTAAATGGAAGAGTGCCAACCTGGAAATAACTTATGAATGATCGTTAGTTTACGTCAGTTGTGAAATGCACAAATGACCTACAGGTTACGACAAAATAGAACAGCAACAAAATAATACAACATAAATTAAATTCCTAATCTGGCAATGTTATGCCTTGACTCACTGGTTACGTATTGCAACCACATATGAGGAGAACAGCATGCTATTTATTTCACAAAAAAATAGCAAAAATTAGCCTGTCAAAGTAAGATCGCATGTTTTTGCTATTTATTGTGGCGAAAATTCTTACGACAAAAATAGCATGGTTAGCATAATAAAACAGAGAAGACATAAAAGCATCACCACATTATTTCTATAGGTTACCACCACATTACCACACTATTCAAGTTGTTGCATGAACAATGAATTTTTTTAGCAAAATTCAAGAAACGGAGGGCAATAACTGTGGTTTTCTAACTTGTCCAAGACAATGTTAATATTTAGCAGTCCATCAAATTTTATTAAAATCTGAGGTCTACTGCTCAAGTGACTGCAGAAGAAAATTTTCTCACATTGCACCCATAGGGAGCCCAAATATAAATCCAGGGTCTTGATTTGAATAAACTTGAATCTGACCCTCTTAAGAATGCTATATACCAAATATAAATACATCCTGATTGTCTGTGTTGACTGTCATTTCACTCCATTTCTTCATGTAACAGGAATATTTCATCAAATTTCAACCCAAAATTTCAACCAACCCACAAGGTGACACTTCCTTTTTGCCTCTGTTTTTCTGATACCTCAACACTAAAACCCTTATTCCTTGTAGACAACTTTTATCCTGGTGAGCATTTTAGAAAAATTCATTTTAATTTAAAATTCAAATAAATTTCATTGAGAATAAAAATGGCCTATTTTTGTATATTCAAAGGGCCATAACTCAGACAAAATTATTCGAACAGCAAACCGGCTGATGCTGCTTAAAGATCTCATGATAATGGACATCTGTCTCAAATTTCATCAACATCTGAGCAGTAATGTTGAAGTTATGCACGTAATCCAGTATACCCCACTTTTTGGCAAAAAGCAGGGGTATTATAATGGTTGAATAAACGATGTTTACCCTGACAAGTGCCAAATATAGCCTTCTTTATCTTTGCATTAAACATCAAATTCAGTGTATTCTTTAACCCTTTACCTAACCTGAAAAGCAAACGACACTTGCAAACAAAATTCTTGAATAACTATTTTTTTCATTTTGTGTCTCAAATCAGAGATAAGAGGCAAACAGACAAAACATTGGCTATTTGACAAGGCAAAGAGTAAAATTATTATGTATTACAGCAAGGTAATTGTGAAGGCCAGAAACTGTTACTGAAGTCTAGAGACGATCGGACCATCCACATAAGAGATGTAGAACAAAGACATAATGTCACATGTGGGAAGGTGATTAGCACGTATTTTCTTTGTTTTACTGTAGCAACATGACTCATTTGAAAGCCTTTCCCATAAACAATCTTCATTCCAAATTTCATTGAAATCTGATAACCCAAACCTGAAATATGAGGTGAACAGACAAAAACTTGGCCATTTTACAAGGTAAAAAGCGAATTTTCAAAGTTAAAAAGGTGGATAAGTCTAAAAAGTAAAATGTAAGAAATATTATTAGAGACTCATTTGAAAGCCTTTCCATAAACAATCTTCATTCCAAATTTCATTGAGAATAAAAATGGCCTATTTTTGTATATTCAAAGGGCCATAACTCACAGACAAAATATTCGAACAGCAAAACGGCTGATGCTGCTTAAAGATCTCATGATGGTGGACATCCGTCTCAAATTTCATCAAAATCTGAGCAGTAAAGTTGAAGTTATAATGCAAACAGACATCTGAGTCTGGATGGACGGACAGACGTACGCATGAATGCATGCAATCCAGTATACCCCACTTTTTGGAAAAAAGCGGGGGTATGATAATGGCTGAATAAACGATGTTTACCCTTGACAAGTGCCAAATATAGCCTTCTTTATCCCTTGCTCTAAACATCAAATTCAGTGTATTCTTTAATTGCTAGAGTGGTACACTATTTAGGCTCTACAAAATTTGTTCATGTCTTTGCTTTGTTATAACTTGTGGAAGTGGACCGACAGTCACTCTCCCATAAACCGTAGCAAGGCAATTCCATACAGACGAACTAATTTCATTCTAAAGATAACATGAAGCTCATCCACAGAATTTGAAGCCTTTAAGTTGCAGTACATTAGAGCTGGGAGATTTTGATTTTTCGGTTTGGTTTCAATTCCAGGGAAAAAACATGGTTTGGGTTCAGTTTTTTCTGTATGTTAAGAACATAAACATATAGTAAAAAACACTTCAGGCTCCCTAACTAAAAAATGCAATAGTTTGCACAACACCAAAAAGCCCTGTCTGTAAATATCTCCATTGGGTTCAGTCTAACTTCCCTTTGGTCATTCTTAGTGGTCTAGGGGGTCAGTTACTAAGCCTATTGAGGCAGAAAAAGCACATAAATTGGGATAACAATTGAATGAAGTTTATCCAATCGAAGTTGCATTCTCATTGTCACATTTTCTCCCTTACTGACTCGTCTGGTGGACGAGTCAATAAGGGAAATGAAAGTGTCAATGACACTGTAGCTCAACTTGTCTGTGTGTTGTGTTTGATGAAAAGGATAATGTTCAATGTTTATGAAAGGATTATGAAATAAGACAAAAATTGTGATAATTGGGAATATGTTAATTTCTGTTCCCTGTATGCTATGTTTTCAATAAAAATAATATGAGGTGTAGACTGTACTAAAGAATTGAGGGGTGGGTTAATGTGGCCCTCACAGTTAATGTATGTGGCCCTCACAGTTAATGAATGTCAACAGAAGTTACCAAGTTACAGTGAAATTATTCCAAAATGAGTCATCCTATCAAGTTACAATGAAATCCCTTCATAAATACATCCTGTAGTCTGTGCTAAAGTTTTTGGGGATTTGGGCTCGGGCAGCCATCATGGTTGAATGATCGCAACCAAATGGGGACGTTCTCATCTGGACATTATCTGGAGTCATCCTACCAACTTACAATAAAATTCCTTCATAAATATGACCTGTAGACTGTGCTAAAGGTTTTTGGGCTTCAGGCCCCTGTAGCCCTTACAGTTGACCAATCACGACCAAAAGGGGACATTATCATCTAGACATTATATGGAGTCGACCCACCAAGTTACAATGAAATCCCTCCATAAATACGACCTATAGACTGTGCTAAAGCTTTCAGGTTTTGGGCTTGGGTAGCCATCACGGCTGAATGATCGCGACCAAAAGTGGACGTTCTCATCTAGACATTATCTGGAGTCATCCTACCAAGTTACAATGAAATCCTTTCATAAATATGACCTGTAGGCTGTGCTAAAGATTTAGGGCTTTGGGCCCATGTAGCCATCACAGTTGACCAATCGCAACCAAAAGGGGACGTTCTCACCTAGACATTATATGAAGTCATCCTATTAAGTTACAATGAAATCCCTCCATAAATACGACCTGTAGACTGTGCTAAAGATTTTCAGGTTTTGGGCTCGGGCTGGCGGCACGGTGGACAGATTCCGACCAAATGGGGAAGTTCTCATCTAGACATCATACAGAGTCATCCTACCAAGTTACAATGAAATCTCTCCATATTAAATATGACCTGTAGACTGTGCTAAAAGTTTTTTGGGTTTCAGGCTTGGGCAGCCGTCACAGTTGACAGATCATGACCAAAAGGGGCGTTCTCATCTAGATATTATACAGAGGTATCCTACCAAGTTATAATGAAATCCCTTCATAAATACAATCTGTAGACTGTGCTAAAGGTTTTCGAGTTTTGGGCTTGGGCAGCCATCACAGTTGACCGATCGCAACCAAAAGGGGATGCTCTCATCTAGACATGACCCCAAACCTGCATATGAAATTTCATGACGATAGGACAAGAACTACGGGGTGTAGCCTGTACTAAAGGAAAATGTGAACAGACTCACAGACTAACAGATTCCGCTTGCGTGATGGCAATACCTTATCTTGACTTTGTCAAGTTTAGCTAAAAATGTAACAATGAGAACATGACATATTTGTCTCTTTGCAGGATGGACTAAGTTACAAGAATCCATAGGGGCCACCAGTCCAGTTCCCTCCCTATAAGATAGTGTGATCAGTTTATGCAGAAACACAGTAAAACTGTCTAGCCATTTTTTGCTGGGTCTTATGGTTTGGTTTTCCTGTTTGCCATAAAAAACGGAAGCAAACTGGAAAACTGAAAAACCACTAAGTTCTGCAGTACATGCACTTCAGAATGGAGCCCAAATACAGGTTTCCAGCACTCGCCCAGTTAACTACAGTTCACAATTTAATACATCACTTATTCTCAACAGATCTCAGCAAAACTAGGAGATTTAGCATTTTTACCACCAGAATATAGTGATAAGAGAAAGTCATTTTCATCCACTAGATTTCTTTGTAATTTGGCAGTTTTGTGGATTTTTTTTAAATTCAAAGACTCTGCTTTTGGAGATGTAAACTCTTTATCATCTGGTTCTGAGTGTTCTGATTTTCGAAAAAGTAAAAATGGTTTAGGAACCACTTCAGAAGTTTCTGGTTTTGAAGTTTCTTGTCTCTTCCGCTTTCTTGAGTCTGAAATAATGAAAAATTACTAATTTTCCCTTCAAGAGAGAAATATCTCTTCTAATGATATCTTCACTATAAAAAACTGCCTTTCCAGACAAACTGCTTCTTTAAAAACCTGATTCAGATGAAGAAAGATAAAAATGGACTTTCAGCAAAACATTGTTAGAAAAATTAAGCCATCAACTTGGAACTATTTTAACAAATTATATTGTTTTTCATGTCAAGACTTTTTATCACTGACCCACAACATAAAAATATGACATACAATTTCTCTTAACCCTTTACCCAACGTAACGTTCAAAACTGGCCAGCGCTATTCTCAAAAATCGCCAATAAATTTTCATTATATTTTCATTTTTTGTCTCAAAAACATAGGTTATGACTTCTCGTTGGAACGAGCTCGTCGAGCTCATTCCAACGAGGGGTCATAACCTATGTTTTTGAGACAAAAAATGAAAAAAATTAGTTATTCAAGAATTTTTTTTGCAAGTGTCGTCTGCTTTTCATGTTAGGTAAAGGGTTAACTCTTAATGGCCTGGAGAATTTTTTTACATTTCTGCCACACTTTGACAGTCTACATTATGTGGCATTGCATTTGCTTCTAGCCAATTCTTGGCTCTCAATATGGGCAGCCAAGAAATGACTGCCACAGCACGTTGAGTGTAACTTGCAAGTACAGTCAAAGACTGACTGTTGGGGTACTTGTTTTGTTGCAGTACAAAGTGATTGAAGTTGGAATTAGATCTTGAAGGGTTAACCCTTTGAACCTTGGTGGTATCTTCCATCTCAGTTCAATGGCAGCAACTGAAAGCGTCCATGTTCATTATACTGGTGTAGAACATTTCATATTTTCAACGTGCAGCCCTCAGGCTGAACGTTGAAAATATTGATTGATCTATCCCACACATTCACTTAGCAGTCACCTACTTAATGAAATTATGACGTTTCATAAACATTCGCCAGAAAAGCGACCTCTCAGGTTCAAAGGGTGAAGTAACTAAAATATTTTGTTTTTCACTTAAAAAAAATGCTTATAAACCTTCCTCCCCTGCCCTTTGGAATGGGCTTATTCTAGTGAGGGGACACAAGTTATATTTTTGAAGCAAAAAGTTGTAAATTTATAATTTGAATACCAGTTTTGTGTGTACAACACTGAATAGATTTCCCAGTTTACTGGGTAAAGAGTTAAGCTGATGGCATGCTTTTTGTAACCCAACTGTGATCCAGTCAAAATTATCTTTCCACTCTTTGCCCCACAGTATGACCCAGTCAAAATTATCTTTCCACTCTTTGCCTCACAATGCGACGCAGGCAAAATTATCTTTCCACTCGTTGCCCCAAAGTACAACCCAGTCAAAATTATCTTTCCACTCTTTGCCCCACAGTATTGTAGAATCTCACCTTTCAAAAAAGAAATGCAACACTGAATGTGAGATTGTATTTACATTTGTTTTTCGTGATTTGGTCTTGATTTTGGAATATTTTATTCATGCAATCTCAACCCACTGATGTTTAAGCATGCTGCGACATTACTGTGATCTGATAAAAAAAAAATACCACTTTGGGATCATGGTACTGCATAAAGTCAAGTTCAGACGATTGTTATACATATGCTGTTCCATTTACAGGACTCCCACCCCAGGCACTGGTAACCACATCCAATTTCACCCAAAAAAGCAGAACTTGCTCACCACAGCAAACATGCATAGCTCGACTTTCTGGGGAAGTAGACAAGAAAAACTAACTTTCAAATGGCCTAAAAGTCAGACAACTAAAACAAATGAGAAAAATGCTAACAAGAGCTACACCTGGCGATGCATCATACTCCCGTTAGGCTTTTTTGAATTGTACATAATTACTGTTTTCATCCAACAAATGGCCTGCATCGCCAAGCGCTAAATCCTTCAAAATGCATTTGCATTTTGGTGTTATAGTCAAATTTCTTTCTGCATATAATCACTCCAAATCCTTCATAATGCATTTTGGGGCAAAGAAAAAAAATGCCTAAATGACAATGGGGGTGGGTGGGGGGTCGCGTAATAACTCAAAAAATTTTTGGGGGGGGGGGGGGGAGGGGGATATATTTATTAAAAAAAAGTGCAATAACTCCCATAAATTTCATTGGATATGGCTGGTCATCGAACTTGACGAAGACATTATTGGTATAATTTACATATACCAAAAAGAATTGAAATCCGTTAACTATTGTTCAAGTTATGCCATAAACAAAGTTCTGACAAAATGTTGATGGAAATATGCAATTTCCGAGACAAAAAAGGCCCATATCTCTTGTAAAAATCATCGCACCATGCCCCAATTCGAACTTTTGATATAACTGAGGTAGAAAGCAAGTTTGATCCTGATCTATGAATCCAAACTCAAGTTATCATCCAGAAACCAAAATGTTGATGGCAAAGAGAAATTTCTCAGTCAAAAAGGCCCATAACTCATGTAAAAATAATATTTGAACTTAGCCTGTATTACTATCTGGGTAATACACGTACCAACTTTGTTTGAGATCAAGTATTACAAACTGGAGTTATCCGTTGGAAACCAAAAATGTTTATAGAAGGTGAAATTGTAAGTCGAAAAAGGGGCATAACTCTTGTAGAAATAATGAGACGGAATCCATATTCAAATTGGACCTGTATTACTAGCTGGGAAATACACATACCAACTTTGGTTGAGATCAAATAATCCAAACTGGAGATGTCGGTTGGAAACCGAAATGTTAATAGACGGTAAATTTCCAAGTCGAAAAAGTGCCATAACTCATATAAAAATTATTGGATGGAACCCATATTTGAACTTGGCCTGTATTACTAGGTGGGGAATACACACACCAACTTTGGTTGAAATCAAATAATACAACCTGGAGATATCGGTCGGAAACCAATTTTTTATGGACAGAAAGATTAACAGACCACAGTACAAAGCAGTTTATAAGACAAGCAATATTCCCTAATAGTGTGGATCCACTACCCCTCCCCCCCCCCCCCCCCCCCCCCCCACCTCCTGCCCACCCATCCCATGATTATTTGGTGTTTGACTTGATTTGATATGCACATACCACAAATGGCAAAAGAAACTTTCAATTTCTGTGTTTTCTCCCCTTGCATATGACATCACGCTCGTATCTGATTCCGAAAAATAAATCAAATACTGATGATCACCCATGTTCTGAACATCTGAGTACCATCACGTTACAGGCCCATACCATGAACTCACCAGAAAGCCTTTCAATTTTAGAAAGTTGCTTTTGTTAGTTTCAGTATTTCATTGAGTTTTCTCGTTTGTTTAAATAATTTTCAATAGAAACCAAAATCGATACAAGACTCTTATCTCAACCAAGATCAAAACCGGAACCGAGGTAATATTCCACAACCAAACAGCTCTAATTTACGTGTTGACGGTGCTCTATTCAGTTACATTTATTTTTCTGGGGCCATTTTTGCCTAATTCCATATAAATAATCTGAAGCCAATAGAAAAGTTCTTGAGATGCATTCTTAGATATTCTGAATGTTGATTTCATACATATAGTCACAATAAATATGAAAATACATTCCCAATACTCTTTCAATATCTTACAACGGCTCCTAATATTCTTTCAGCTTTGAATAATATTTTGTTTGTAATGCAGGGATTCTTCTGTCCTCTTTTGAAAAGGGTCTGGAGGCCCATCTGGGCTTATATTTCGACGAGAATCTGAGAATCGATTCGCACAAAGATTCGCGCAATAAAACCTGCGAGAATCCATGTAGATTCTCGCTGCACCTCTGCTAGGATTCGCGTAAAAAAAATGGAGTCAATTTAACCCTTTAACTAACACAGCGGTAACAAATTAACGAATAGAAGGCTAACATGACCTGAAATATCCTGACACTTTGTCAATAAAATCTTACAAATATGGCTGTCATTGGAACCGGCTCTTTGAGCCGGTTCCAACGACAGCCATATTTGTAAGATTTTATTGGTAAATACTGTTCATTTAATTATTTTATCATTTATTTATTATTTATTGTTTAAAAATTATCAAATTTAGTTTTAAAAATTAAAAAGATGTATTGGGTAAAAGGTTAACACGTGTTATCAGTATACAACAGTGGTTCAACCATGGTGGCGTCATGGGATTCTGGGACGCTCATAGTAGGTACGGATTCTCGCAACCATTTTCACGAGAATCAAAATGGATTCTCACAAATTTAGACGAAATATTAGCCCTGCCCATATAATTGGGAAGTTCACATCATCAAGGCTATAACTGGGAATATGTTTTGGTGAAGAAACACACAAAGAATAATAAATGTTACCTTTAAATTGGACCGAGAACTCAGTGACAGTCCACATTCTGTGGCTTTGAGTTTGTGACTAGTCAAGTCTTGGCTGCCTACATAGGCAGCCAAGACTTGCCTAGAAACAATTGACAAGGTTCTTAGAATGTAACTTGCAAGTGCAAAGCAGGCCTTTAGATTACCCCAATTTCACACTGTTTACAGGTGTGACCAAATTAGAGGTGTGAAGTCATCAAGAAAAATATATCAATTCTGTCTGCCTCTTCTACATCTAAGAATAACTAATATCATAATATGACCATAAAAGCACAAAGAAAGGCATAGCAATAAAACATAACAGGATAAGGCTGTTATTTCTCATTTTAATGTGCCCAATTAGGACAAAAGGGTGTGCCCAAAGTAAATGAATTTAAAGGCCTGTTCAAAGGTAACTTGCAACTGTATCTAAAAACTCCATGTTGGGACACCTGTTTTGTTGCAGTAAAACATGATCAAAATGAGAATTAGGTCTTTGAGGGTTAGAGCAGAACTTTTCTTTACCACTGAATTCAGATGCTTTCTCTGCTTCATTAGATTTGTAATTATTGGTTTTCTGAGGGCTTTCTGAATTGTTTGATTGATTTTGATTGAGGATTGAGATTGCATATAGTTGGTCTGAATTGGAGAAAATCATGCCCAACTGCCATTGGGAAAAGGTCTCTTAATCGGTCCTGCAGACATCCCTGGAATGGATAAATATAGCAATAATAATAATTATTTGACAGAGCATGTTCCATGGAAAGTTTCAAAACATGACAAAAGTGCAGGGAGTTAATTATAGTCCAGTCATGATAAATATGTGTTGAGCCAACAAAATCATCAATGCCTGTCTCGGGCATAGAATTGTGCGGTTTTGAAATTAGAGTTCCCTTTTTGTTACTCAATTTTTGTGTTGTTCATGCTGGGATAAAAGATGTGTTTTTCTATTTTTATTGCAAGTAATTATAAGGGCAGAAAAACATTTTTAAAGTAAGGTAGGGCTTAACTAATGTTCTTTCTGTGGACCATCCCAGCACACAGATACTGAAGGCATGGGCATTTGGAAGGTGTGTTATCCAACAGAGCCTTATGTGGCTGTGACAAAAAACACAAGCCATTGGTGGTGGTGGTGGGGTACCCCCCCCCCCCCCCAAAAAAAAAAAAAAAAAAAAAAAGGTTTGAAAATGTGTCTTCAGCAGCCATGACTACATTTGATGAAAAATTCATCTACTCAAGGAGTCAGTGGTGTCAAAAAAACATTCAACTTACAAAGGTGGAGGTCATTGATTAAACGTGCCCAAATTACACTTATTTCAGTGGTAAGAGACACCCAGTCCTTGGCAGGAATATCTGCCAGCAGCATTCAAGAAGTAAAGCCTAACACAAGATGACATACAGTTTCATCTACCCAAGGAGTCAGTGGTGTCAAAAAAAACATTCAACTTACAAAGGTGGAGGTCATTGATTAAATGTGCCCAAATTACATTTATTTCAGTGGTAAAAGACACCCAGTTCTTGGCAGGAATATCTGCCAGCAGCATACAAGGAGTAAAGCCTAGCACAAGATGACATACAGTTTATGTAGAACCACTGTTCCCTTAGGGCTGCTACAATCTGTATGGGGCAATAGTTTCATAGAATAAATGCAGAAAGCTGATATAAACTTCACTGCCAAAGGAAATTGGATACCATATTGATACACTGTCATATTTCTTGATGAGGCAATCAATGGGTTTTGAGAAAGTTATTTGATGTTTAATCACAAGGCTTGGGCCCATCTGCATCTTTAGAATGCAGGGCCTAATAAACCTGGTAATATGTTGCAGTGACACACAGTGGTAAACCATTGGGGTAGGAAATAGGGCTTCTTTTCCAAGAGTACTGTATATTTGCTTACAGAATTTTTGGGCACTGCTTGTATCATCTGGTGTAGAGATTTGGGATTTGGTGATTCTGTTACTCATCCATTTAGTTACAACATCTGAAGCCCAGCCACAGTTCTTCACAATAAAATGGCTTGTATTAGATGTCTTTTTGTACTCTAAATGCAGTTTATCTTTCAATACATGTTTATCGCTGATCTGAAAAATAAAATCAGTCATTAAAAATGGTGTCAGATCACACAAAAAAATGAATTTTCGAGCTATTTTTTTTCCAAACCATTGAGGAAAGGAGTTTTATTTTCATTTCACCAACCGCAATTGAAATAAACATAATACTACTCAAAGTTTGCTAAGCACCAAGTATATCCAACTACCTGTTTTACGTTTTAGTTGAAATATTGTAATGAAAAGTATATATTTTTTATTTAATTATATCTTTAATGATTTAAGTACAGAAATTAAGATTTTATTTGTGTTTGACATTTTTTTTTAGCTTTTTAATATGATAACCATGGAAAATGATTATTATTGGTAAAAGAGGAAATTTTTCAATTTGCCAAAAAGTTGATGGAGCGAACTGGTATGGGTTCAGTATCGAGTATGAGACCCATTACTGTTAATTACAGCTTGACAACGTCTTCTCATGCTCCCAATCAGGTCTCTGGTGGTCCTTTGTGGGAGGTTGTTCCATTCTTGGACCAGCATGGCACCTAGCTCCTGGACAATTCTTGGCTGGACTGGACAGGCTGAAATTGCAAGCTGCAACTCATTCCAGACATGTTCGATTGGATTGAGGTCAGGGGATCTTGCTGGCCAGTCCATACGCTCAATCCTCTCCCTCAGTCGCTACTTCCCGACAGCATGGGCAACATGAGGACCGGCATTATCGTCCATCAGAATGAATCTGTCACCCACTGCACCTGCATACAATCTGACATGGACATCCAGGATCTCATCAATATATCATTGTGCAGTCAGTGTACTACGTTCAAGGGCACAGAGCTCTGTACGTCCATCCCAGCTGATGCCGCCCCAGACCATGATTGACCCTCCACAATAGCGGTCATGCTCAGCACTGTTGGTTGCATGGAATCGCTCTCCTTGTCTTCTCCACACCCTAGAACGCCTCTCTCGTGAGGACTAGGCAGTATCTTGACTCTTCTGTAAAAAGGACAGGTCACCAGTCTTCTCTGGTCCATCCAACGTGGTCCATGGCCCATTCATATCGTGCCTGGCAGTGGCTCTGGGACTGCGGAATGCGAATACATGGTCTTTTCAATTGGAGACCACCTTCATGCAACCTTGCCCGGATACTATGCGTCGAAACATTTAACCCAGATGTATTCTGAAGCTCACCACGAAGCTGGGTTGCTGTGGCAAAGCGGTTCCTATGGGCCTGAATGATCAAAAACTGGTCTTCAGCTGCAGATGTTGCCCTGTCTCTGCCACTACCATGCCATCTTACTGGTGTGCCATACTGCTGAAATCTTGCCCAGACTCTGGTGATCACCGTATGGTGCTCCACCATCCCTACAGCCTGCCACATTTCTGCTTCAGACAAATGTCTTCTCACATTTGCATTTGCCATATTCAATCATTAAATCACAAGGGTTTGTGTTGAAATGAAAATTGAATACCCTACACATGTTATGTACATGTAGACAGTACACGAAAACATCGTCAAAATCAAGGGGTACAAGCTTTCCACGAATGTCATGAAAAGTCTGCCTGTCAGGAGAGCTAATGTAAACACTGGGGACCATCTCAATACATTCCTCAATCATATCCACCAAAAATATCGCAAATATGTCACAAGCAAATTTCACAATGATGCGTCAAATATTTGGTGCTTAGCAAACTTTGAGTAGTATATTTATTTATTCATTGCAGTTTAAGTTCACCTATATCTGCACAAACACAACATGGAGATAAAGTCAAATTTAGTCAATGGTTTATACCCATGCTGCCCATTTTACAGTATTTCCTCCCCAAGCTGGGTCCGGTTTTACCACTAAAACAGAGCTTTGATTACAACAATGAACAAGCACACTGCTTCACTTCCCGGAGTACACATAGGGGAAAGAATAATAATAAATGTGATTTATGCTGCAATGCTGAAGCATAATTTTAAAACAATTTGTTGTATAAAAATTATATTTAACGATGGTTTCATTTAACCCTTCCTGGCCTGGAGTTTTTTTCATACATTTTCGCTACTCTATGACATTTTAGGTTCTGTTTGCTGTTGTATCTTGACAAGTCCTGGATGCCTTTTTAGGCGCCAAGTCTTTTCAATAATCAACTGCAGTGGCGGCAGGTCCATAGGGCCTGGGTGGCCAATGGCCAGGGGCCCCAGGCTCCAGGGGGCCCCCCAAGCGCTCAAAGGAAAAAGAAATTTGTAGGTTTTTTGGGGGCCCCCTCTCTAAAAAAAAACCCGCAGAGAAGTTAATAATTTACAGGCTCATGTGCATAAATTAAATTTCTTCACGCGCTGTATAGAGTTTTTCACCAACACGCCGTTCTGTAGTCTCCGCTTACAGTAAACCTAAAGTAATACACGATGACAGCTAGTCCAACAAATCAAGAAGAAGCCGTAGATGTTTTTTATTTTTATTGGAAGAGTATATTTTCATATATATTTTATTTTGTTTCAGTGAAGTACATTCCATTGTTCTTCCATTTGTTTTCTGTTTTCTTTTGTTCATCTGTTTAATAAAAAATCAAGCGTAATCTACATCTCCACAGAAAACCCAGACATTCATGTACAGAGCTCGATACTGCAAGTGAAATGTGGGATTCTTCCGTTAATAGACAACTGAATTCTCCTCTCTAGTAAAGGATTTGGCATTTTTCATCCATAATTTTCCAAATTTTCTCACTCTGGGCCAAACCATGGTTGGCCCCGTGCGTCCTGTGTCCGAGGGCCCCATCAATATTATGGCCAGGGGTTCCCAAGGGCCTCCGGCCAACACTGATCAACTCTCAATGTACACAGAAAGCACTCTGTAAATTTATCCAAAGACAGCAGGTTTAAGCACCTAAAATTTAGTAATCTAAGGTAGTAAAAATTGAGAAAACTCAGAAATAGGCCCCGGCAGGTTAACACACTAGTGTGGTCAACATTTGTATTTGTTTTACAGCAAGGCTTTAATTTGCTGTATTACACTGTGTCTGAACTCTGTTTTAATATGTAGATATGTTCTTTCACAGTACTTCATTTCTCTCAAAACAAGTAAAAAATAGGGCAACTAGAATTGTTAACCCTTTACATAATGAAGCTGCCTGCATAATTTACAAGCTATGCATTTGAAAAAACCTTATTTTTCAAATTTTAACTAAACCATATCACGTGACCTCCCCCCCCCCCCCCCCTCATTCCAATGAGGGGTCACATGATATGGTTTTGTCAAAATGTTTTGAAAAAATTTAAATAATATTTAAAATATTAAATTTTGATATCCAGTGTTAGGTGACCCTCTGCACTCTGATGTCAAAATGGCAAAGCTTTTAGCAGTTTGATATTTAACCAAATATACCTTGTTTGACAGAGCTCAATGAGCTCTGTCAAACTTGGTTTCATACTTAAACAAGAGAAAAACAGAGTGACTGAGAAAATTCTGTTGCACTACTAGAGTGTGATGTGCTGTTAGATTTAATACTCTCACTGTAAAATGTTCAAGGCAAGTGATTTTGGACATATATATTATATGTTAATTTCTTCATACGAATTGGATATATATCATAATTTCTATGCCATACCTCAAGCTTACCTGTCCTCTAAGATGTAGCTATTATAAGATGTATTCTGCTGCTGATAATTAAGGAGTGCAAGAGAAAAAGTTTACGTCAGTTGCAAATAAAGTTCATCACAGCAACCGGTGCTATGGCACAATAATGCACCTTTGAAATGAAGCACTGTAGAGTGTCCATAAATTGGTAATAATATTGTCAAGTGGAAGCTTGCTCAATCCAAATATCAGACTCTATCTGTATGTATTATAATATTATCTGATTAAAAAATTAAAGGATTTTTCAAGGTTTTCAAGGACTGCAATGAACCTTGTATAATGGAAAACAGTACAGTTTGAAGGTAATATATACCTTTACAGCACGTCATAGAATTTGAGATTGACACAATTCCAGTCCAAAAATGAATTGCTAAAAATAAAATAAAATTTGGTACATACAGTTTGATCCAGTGTTTGCCATGCCGACCAGTTATAATCACATCTAGAAATTCTCTTTCGATATTTTTATTACATTGCCCACAATCAAACATTTCTGTTTTACAACATAAACATTGGGAGATCAAAATAAGCAAATTTGAGGTGTGTAAGAGTGCTTCGCTCTCCACATTTTAAAGGGTTGGGTGAGAATGTTGCCCAAAGTTTGGAAAATCTAGAAGTTTTCTCAAACAATGGGTTATTGGCTTCATCACATGAAATTTACAAAGCAAAATGAATGTATGAAACTCTATGGAGAGTATCTTTTAGGAAAATAACATCTTTACATGTCTCTGTCAATGATATATATGATGGATTCGTTTTCGTGTCGACACAAATTGCAATGCACAAATTAGTGCTGTAATTACAAAGTGAACAGTATATTTTGACTGGATTTTAGAGATGGGAGGTATTGAAATTTTGAGTTTGGTATCATTTTTGGTATTTTTAGGGGGCATGTATCTGCTTGGTATTCGTTATCTGACTTTACTGAAATTTGCAGATATAACCAAAGGGGAAATCACACCAGAGAAATTCGGAATAAATTGTTCTGGTTATCATTCTACCAGAGTGCCACAAATGTCAGTGCCACTGAGCTCAACACTGACATCCTTTCGGCAATACAAGTGACATGTTTGTGTGTGTGTGTTGGTGGGGTGGGGGGGGGGGGGGGGAGGGGGAGGGAGTTCTGGAACCTATATTGAAACCTGGCCTGTATTACTAGCTGGAAAATACACATATCAATTTTGGTTGAAATCACTGGCACCATGGGGGGTGAAGGTGGGGGTGGGGGTGGGTGGTGGTGTTTGTCTGGGTGTTTAACCACGGACTTTAACCAAAACTGTAAAAAAGCATTTTTGACAAAAAGAAAAAAAAGTGCCCAATTGCCCTCCCCTGGGGGGTTGGGGGTGGGTGGAGGAGGGGGCAGGGTGTGGGAGGGTTTTGTTATGTGAGTTTAAAAAAAGGTTGCGCATGTAGCGACTGTAAATAGTTAAAAATGCATATTCGAGGAAAGAAAAAAAAATACCTAATTGGGGGGGGGGGGGGGGAGGGGAGGGGGGGGGATAATTTCTGTCTGGATTTTTAACCACAAAACTGTAAAAAAGCATTTTTGACAAAAGGAAAAAAAAAGGTTCTGCATGTAGTGACTGTAAATAGTTCAAAATGCATATTGGAGGAAAAAAAAAAGCCTAATTGGGGGGCGGGGGGCAGTGGTGTTTGTCTGGGTTTTTAACCAAAACTGTAAACAAGCATTTCTGACGAAAGAAAAAAAAGTGCCTAATTGACCCCCGGCAGAAGGAGATGGGAGGGGGGGGGGGGAGGGGTTACGTAAGTTTAAAAAAAGGTTCTGCATGTAGTGACTGTAAATAGTTCAAAATGCATATTGGAGAAAAGAAGAAAAAAGAAGCCTAATTGGGGAGGGGGGTGGGTGGGTGGGGGTGGGTTGTCTGGGTTTTTAACCACAAACTTGGAGTCATCCTACCAAGATTTTTGGGCTTTGGGCCTCTGTTGCCGTCACAGTTGCCCAAAAGGGGACGTTCTCATGTAGGCATTATATGAAGTCAACCTATCAAGTTACAATGAAATCCCTCCATAAATATGACCTGTAGGTTGTGCTAAAGGTTTTCGGGCTTCAGGCCCCTATTGCCATCACAGTTGCCCAAAAGGGGATGTTCTCATCTAGACATTATATGAAGTCAAGTTACAATGAAATCCCTCCATAAATATGACGTGTAGACTGTGCTAAAGGTTTTTGGGCTTCGGGCTAGGGCAGCCATCATGGTTGAATGATCACAACCAAAAGGGGACATTCTCATCTGGGCATCATGTGGATTGATCATATGAAGTTACAATGAAATCCCTTCATAAATATGACCTGCTGACTGTGCTGAAGGTTTTTGGGCTTTGGGCACCTGTAGCCATCACAGTTGTCCAATCACATCCAAAAGGAGACTTTCTCATGTAGACATTATATGAAGTCAATCTATCAAGTTACAATGAAATCCCTCCATAAATATGACCTGTAGACTGTGCTAAAGGTTTTCAGGTTTTGGGCTCGGGCAGTCGTGACGGTTCTTAGATCACGCCCAAATGGGGAAATTCTCATGTAGACATCATACGGAGTCATCGTATCAAGTTACAATGAAATCCGTTCATATTAAACATGACCTGCAGACTGTGCTAAAAGTTTTTGGGTTTCGGGCTTGGGCTGCCATCACGGTTGACAGATCATGCCCAAACAGGGATGTTCTCATCTAGGCATTATACAGAGGCATTCTATGAAGTTGCAATGAAATCCCTTCATAAATACGACCTGCAGACTGTGCTAATGGTTTTCGGGTTTTGGGCTCGGGCAGCCATAGCGGTTGACCGATCACGACCAAAAGGGGACGTTCTCATGAAGACATGACCTAAAACCAGCATATGAAATTTTGTGACGATCAGACAAGAACTACCAGGTATAGCCTGTACTTGAAGGTTGAATAAAAAACTTTAACCACAAACTTTAACCAAAACTCCAAATGTCAACTAAACAGGAAAACTGTGAAGAAAATCAGTCACTCTTCTTTCATGCAAATGAAAACTTCAGCTGCTATTAAGTCTCAACAAAGGCCTCATAAATAGTGAATTAGGAAAATATTGATGGTTTCGGAATTCAATGATTGCTTTGGTTCGTTTTTTTATATCCCCATGATATATTTTTCGGTATATTGCCCATCTCTATTGGATTGCTTTCTACTTTCATCATTTACAGCTGAAACGGTTTAAAGGGTTTTCTTGATCGATTAATAATAAGGATTAACCTTGGTTAGATAATTAATCACTTGTTTTAGTAGGTAGCCGAATTATTGTTGATGATTTATAGCATTAACCCATTAACCAAAGTAACGGTCAAAACCAGCAAGCGCTGTATACAAAAATCTCCTTCAAATTTTATTATGTTTTCAATTTTTGTCTAAAAAACATATCTTTCGACACCTCACTGGAATGAGCTCAATGAGCTCATTCCAATGAGGGGTCATAAGCCATGTTTTTGAAACAAAAATTTAAAATTTTCAGTAATTCAAGAATTTATTTTGCAAGTATCGTCTGCTGTCTGCAATGGGTAAAGAGTTAAGAACGACCATTTCCGGCTACTGATACAGTACAATGATCATGCGAGTGAACAAGTATGTCTGCACGTAACTTGCAAGCTTTAATCTGTCTCATAATAATTGATGCAAGTCAGTGTGACAATGTTTGCCTGTTTTAGAGCAAGTTTGTTCCTTTGCTAACCCATATAATACAGTAGTTTAAGGCAACAGTTAATCGATCAATTACTTTTTTTGATTGATCAAGACGTTGATCAGTGGATAATCGATTAACTGTTTCAGCTCTATCATCATCACAACAGAGTAATATTTCGAGAACAGAACATATGTTTATTAAATCTTTCTTGCTTTTTCAAATTTGTTTCTAGTTCAAATGAACTGAAGAATACATGTGTATTTAAAAATTAGCTCCTGTGGCAATATTGTATGTTCCGTATTAATTCTAGAGGCATGGTTTACTGCAGCAACCTTTTTCAAATCTGAAAGTTTGAACATGAGCTGTAGAAACAGATTTTCAACATTATATATCCTTAAATAATAAGAATCTTTGGGGAAATTGAGATGATTGAAGCATTAATTCTATCCAATGGATAGATGCTCTGTGCATAACAAAATAGGGGATATAAAGTGTGAAACATTAAAAAATATCAGATTTGAAAGTTACCAACCTGCAAACTTGTGTCTGTAACATTTAGCAGAGAAAGATTTTTGAAGCAAATTAAGAATTTCATTATTTTTATGGATATTCTTGTATTTCCTATAAAAATTGAAATAAAAATAGTCAAATGTGTTACACAAAATAGCTCTGAATACACCTCATTCTTAATATAAATTATGAACCAAAAAAGGTAACTGATCTTAGACCTCAAGCAGCATGCCATTAATTGGGTCACAAAACCAAACACGTGCTTGAGGTAAATTTGCAAATTTATTTCGTTGCCAATCCACCAAGCTGCAAAGGACAGAGTAGGGATGGGATTGACTTCTCAAAAGTCTTGGTTGGGCAGGTGGTGAAACATTACTTTAAAATTATGTGTGCCTACATTTAGAATCATGGGACAACTCCGCCATTATTTTTAGTTTTGTGGTTGCACACATGGTAGCTCTGGTATATTCTCCAAGCCAGCTGAAGGCTCCCTGCTGGGGTTCAGTACCAAAATTCCATTCTTTCAGGCCTGGTATTCTGAAAAATACAGGAGGGCAAAAAATCGCTCTCCTCAATCAGCTTAGGAGAGCAATTAGCTTTACACAGCATTTTAAGTATCCAATTGAACGAACTCATTGAAACTAAAACCAACAGACTACATCAGTGATTTTATTTACTTTACTAAGGTAAAGCGAAATCTCTTAGACATCTAGATGTCTCACTCAACAACCGAACACACACTTGACAAGACCTGTGTGTGTACCCAGACCTGTTGTCCAAGAAAGTCATACACCTACCACTACCACCTTCAACCCCCCAAGGGGGTTGAAGGTGGTAGTGGTAGGCGTATGACTTTCTTGGGCAACAGGTCTGCTTGAATCTACAGTCACATCCTGGTGCAAGTGCTTCAAGTGACAGGATAGTAGTAATGGTAGTATATTATAGTGTCAATATTCCTTGAATAATTACCCCTCAAACTGTGATGTCAGTTGTTGAACTTGAAACTGACAGAAAAAAAATATTGTTGTGACCCATTTTGCTTCAAATGATTACAACTGTGTTTGGGTATGGTTGCAGCCATTACCTTTTACCACTAAACCACTTTCAAAATGAAATTACGTGATGTTATGTGACTTCGAAGTTAAATTACTTTTTTGCTTTACAACAAAAATTTAAGGCGAGCATAATACATGTAATCTCAATCATCCCAGACCAAAATATTTAGGAGGGCAATTTTTCGCTCTCCTTAATTCTTTCAGGAGGGCAGTAAGGAGGGCTAAAAAATCGCTCTCCTGAAATTGCCAAGCCTGTTCTTTGGAAGTGCCTGCTAAATGTAACCCTAAAAATGGGGAGGTGTGAGTGAACAAGTCACTGGAGGGCACTTATTGTTTGGATCAATGATAGGTGAGATAAATATAGAAATCATATTAAATTTTCCATACTTATCTGCCAGACTAGTACCACTGACCCAAATAGACTTAACTCTTAGAAACCGTGGAATCAGAATGAATTTATTGAACATGACATACCGTGAAAAACTTACAGTAAAGCAGGTGCTTCTAATCAAGTGTTGTCTGCCTATTCAAGCAGACGACACTCAGGGCTTATATTTCGTCTAAATTTGTGAGAATCCATTTGGATTCTCGTGAAAATGGTTACGAGAATCCATACCTACTTGGAGAGAACCACCGAGCAGCTGTCGGCTCTCCAACACCGTAACTCTGAACTCTGCACCGCGGCACAGGCAGGGTTAGATTGGTTGAAGACATGCGCATCATCGACGTGCAGTACGCCTTAGTACACAGCGGCATCATGCCCCCATGTAGGCAAACAGGGTTAAGTGCCTTACCCAAGGACACAACGCAGGAGCACTAATCAGTCGCTGAAATGGTCACCCATCCAACTACTAACCGCGCTCGATGTTGCTCGGTGATCTGACGAGAACCAGACATGTTAACCTTTTACCCAACACACTTTTTTAATTTTTAAAAGTAAGTTTGATAATTTTTAAACAATAAATAATAATTAAATGAACAATATTATTTACCAATAAAATCTTACAAATATTGCTGTCGTTAGAACCGGCTCAATGAGCCGGTTCCAATGACAGCCATATTTGTAAGGTTTTGTTGACAAAGTGTCAGGATATTTCAGGTCATGTTAGCCTTCTGTTGGTTAATTTGTTGCTGCTGTGTTAGTTAAAGGGTTAAATTGACTCAATTTTTTCACGCGAATCCTAGCAGAGGTGCAGCAAGAATCGATAGTATTCGTATTCGTATTCAAATACATTTAAAATTTGTGTATTCGTATTCATATTCATAAAATTTCAAAGTATTCATATTCAATACATTTGCAATGTATTCGCCCCAACCCTGGCACCTGCTTAGTGACTCCCAGCATCTAAGAGTTAATAAGCAAAAGGAAGGAGGGCATATAACAGTTGGAAAAGGACTGAAGGAAGAAATAAATAACAAATGTCATTAGTTCTTGATTGAAAGAACAATTTAACCCTCTGCACACTGATGTCGAAATACCAAAATTTCTTTCTGCAAATTTTTGCCATAATGCAACAATCAAATTAACCAACTTAGTGAGCTCTGTCAAATAAGATTTTTCGTACAGGTTAAATTCATAAGTGCATGTGGAATTATTAACTGGAGGTAAGCTGCTAATAACAATAGCTAGGTGGCTCTTTGTTAAAAACCCAGCAGTGTAAAGGTAAAATTACTGCCCAAAATATTTATGGAATTTCCTGTACATTTTGCATGTTTTAACCCTCTGATTAATTTTATGTCAATAACTACCTTATACAAGTATACAGCTGCAGATGACTTAACGGTGTTTCTCCATTATTATTAGCTGCCTGTACAGGCAGTCAACAATGATGTAAAAACACTGTCAAGATGAATGTTTCCAACCAGTTGAAAATTATCAAGGAAGAATATACTTGAGACGTTTTCAGAGCAATATAAAAGAGGTTGATTGTGGTTGTATGGGGACCTAAAGGTAAATAGTAAATTAATTTTATTCTCCGTCTGTGGCAGACCTCGTTAGTGTAGAGTTGGCAACAATCTTGTCCAAAAAACACTGGTATATCCTTTTCAGTTTAAGAAACTCCATATCATGGGAACAAGAATTGTGCTTCCCAGTGCACAAATTTGCTATTCGTTATCCAAGCAATATGGAAGGACATCAGAGGGCATTGAAAAGAAATATTTTACGGCAGTCATTTTTTTAATATTATACTAGAGTGATGTCACGCATATGGCCCGACTGTCCCAGGAATGGCAATGCTTAGACGCAAAATAGTCGGAGCCATTTTTTGTTAACTGTTTACCTAACGAATCTGCCATATCTCCACTCGTGATATACAAAATTTGCTGTTCAAATTTTATTTTTTCATTTCTCTACTTCAAAACATACCTCATGACCTATTAATAGAACAAACTTGATGAGCCTGTTCCAATAAGGAGTAATAAGCCATGGTCAAAAGTAAATAAAAAATGAAAAATGAAAAAATCTGAGGTTTCAGAAAAATAATTTGAACTGTTGGCTTCAACTTGTGTAAGGTAAAGGATTAAAGATGCAGTACATAAAGGCAATGTTGGGCTATATGAGTCAATTTTCTTTTTTGCATGCAATAACTCCCAATCCTTCAAAATGCATTTTGGGAATAATTGCCTAAGTGACAATTTGTGTTTGTGTGTGGGGGTGGGGGGGGGGGGGGGGTGTGGCAGTTGTGGAACCTATATTGAAACCTGGCCTGTATTACCAGCTGGAAAATACACATAACAACTTTGGTTGAAATCAAATAATCCAAACACGAGTTATCAGTCAGTCGGAAACCAATTGTTTACAGACAGATGGATGGACTGACAGATGGACAGACGAAAGTCATGACTATAGCCCCGACTATAAACATATATAAAATGCATTTTGAACCAAAGAAAAAATATTGTATGAATGGCCCTGGATGAGGAGGAGGTGGGGTGGGGGAGAGTGGGGGTGTGTTTGGGGAGTCCATTTTTTTTTTGCACATGTGGTCAGTCTAAATCCTTCAGAATGCATTTTGAGCAGAGAAAAAAAAAATACCTAACTGGCACCATGGGGATGGGGGGGGGGGGGGGGGGGGGAGGGGGGGGTGATGTTGTTTGTCTGGGTTTTTAACCACAAACATTAACGAAAACAGTAAAAAAGCATTTTTGACGAAAGAAAAAAAAAGTGCCTAATTGGGGGTGGGGTGGGGTGGGGGGGAGGGGAGTGTAAAAAAAGGTTCCGCATGGAGTGACTGTAAGTAGTTCAAAATGCATATTCAAGGAAAGAAAGAAAAAATGCCTAATTGGGGGGGGGGGGGGGAGGTGATAATTTCTGTCTGGATTTTTAACCACAAACTTTAAACAAAACTGTAAAAAAGCATTTTTGACAAAAGGAAAAAAAAGGGTTCTGCATGTAATGGCTGTAAATAGTTCAAAACACATATTGGGGGAAATAAAAAAAAAATGCCTAATTTGGGGGGGGGGGAGGGGTGGGGGGGGGGTGGTGTTTGGGTTTTAACCAAAACTGTAAACAAGCATTTTTGACGAAAGAAAAAAAAAGTGCCTAATTGGCCCCCAGCAGGGGTTTGGGGTGGGGTAAGTTTAAAAAAGGTTCCACATGTAGTGACTGTAAATAGTTCAAAATGCATATTGGAGAAAAGAAGAAAAAAAAAGCCTAATGGGGGTGGGGGGGGGGGGGGGGGGGTGATGGTGTTTGTGTGGATTTTTAACCACAAACTTGGAGTCAACCTATCAAGTTACAATGAAATCCCTCCATAAATATGACCTGTAGACTGTGCTAAAGGTTTTCGGGCTTCAGGCTCCTGTTGCCGTCACAGTTGCCCAAAAGGAGACATTCTCATCTGGACATTATATGAACTCAACCTATCAAGTTACAATGAAATCCCTCCATAAATATGACGTGTAGACTGTGCTAAAGGTTTTTGGGCTTTGGGCTCGGGCAGCCATCATGGAGAATGAATGATCGCAACCAAAAGGGGACATTCTCATCTGGGCATCATGTGGATTGATCCTACAAAGTTACAATGAGATCCCTTCATAAATATGACCTGTAGACTGTGCTGAAGGTTTTCGGGCTTCGGGCACCTGTAGCCGTCACAGTTGCCCAATCACGTCCAAAAGGGGACTTTCTCATGTAGAAATTATATGAAGTCAACCTATCGAGCCTGAATATAAGCAACCTGTCATTTGCAAAATGGGGTCCCCAGAGGGTGAATTTGCTGATGCTATCCCATATACAGTGGGCCAATTTATCCTCTAGGTGCTTCTTTCTGTTTTGGCTTCAGACCTTGATTCAGACTGAGGTTCACAGAGGGTAAATTTTGTGATGCTACCCTGCTGAGCACGGTAGCAACACCAAATTCACCCTCTGGGGATCTCATTTCACAGATGACAGTCTGCTTATTTTCAGGCTTGATGGAAGTTACAATGAAATCCCTCCATAAATATTACCTGTAGACTGTGCTAAAGGTTTTCGGGTTTTGGGCTCGGGCAGTCATGACGGTTGATAGATCATGCCCAAATGGGGAAATTCTCATGTAGACTCATATGGAGTCATCGTATCAAGTTACAATGAAATCCGTCCATATTAAACATGACCTGCAGACTGTGCTAATAGTTTTTGGGTTTCGGGCTTGGGCTGCCATCACGGTTGACAGATCATGCCCAAACAGGGACGTTCTCATCTAGGCATTATACAGAGGCATTCTATGAAGTTGCAATGAAATCCCTTCATAAATACAACCTGTAGACTGGGCTAATGGTTTTCGAGTTTTGGGCTCGGGCAGCCATACCAGTTGACCGATCATGACCAAAAGGGGTCATTCTCATGTAGACATGACCTAAAACCTGCATATGAAATTTCGTGATGATCAGACAAGAAATACTGGGTATAGTCTGTACTTGAAGGTTGAACAAAAAACTTTAACCACAAACTTTAACCAAAACTCCAAATGTCAACTGAACAACTGAAAAAAAAAAAAAAAAAAAAAAAAAAAAAACCACTTGAACCTTCAGTAAAAAACTTTAACCACAAACTTTAACCAAAAACTCTAAATGTTAACAGACGGACAGACGGACGGACGGACAAAAGTCATTACTATACCCCTTACTGTAAACAGTCGGGCTAAAAATGAGAAAACAAAAACTGAACTCTTGAACACAGAATTTAAACAAGAGCAATGCAAAGTGTGGCATATGCCCCCAAGCAGTGTCATTTATTTATTTATTTATTGATGTTTAAGGTCACATATTTATGCACAATGGCTAATCATGACCGTGACAGTTTTACGGGTGGAGGAAGCCGGAGTACCCGGAGAGAACCACCGAGCAACGACGAGCAGCTGCCAGCTCCCCAACATCTTAACTCCACACTGCAGCACAGGCAGGGTTAGATTGGTTGAAGACTTGCGTACCATCGACGTGCAGTACGCCTTAGTACACGGCGTCATCGTGCCCCCACATGGGCAATGGGGGTGAAGTGTCTTGCCCAAGGACACAACGCGGTTGCCGCAGGTGGGATTCGAACCGAGGACCTCTCGGCTTGCAGCCCGCACCTCTACCTACTGAGCCACTGCGCCCCCCCCCCCTCCCGAGCAGTGTCATAAAAGGGTAGGTAAGTGTCTCAGGAGCATAATCAAAATCAAAAAGAAGCTTCCTTAATACACCAATAGTGCATCACAAAAAAATAAAATTGATTTGAAACAGCATTCATAAGTTATTAGACGGAAAACAAATTCAAGATGGCCATCATTGCAGCCATATTGAATTGGTTATCTGATCTAAAATCGAAAGGAAGCTCTTCTAGACACCAATAATGCATCAACAAAAAGTGAAACAGATTGAGTCAGTATTTATTAGTTATTGGACGGAAACCAAATTCAAGATGACCACATGGAAGCCACAATGAACTGGCCATTGGCGACCATCTTGCTTCAGCTGACTGGTCCAACAATGAAAGGAAGCTTCCTCTAGAAAGTAATAATGCATATTTCAAAAATAAAAATATTCGAGACAGCATTTTTTAGTTATTGGTCGGAAACCAAATTCAATATGGCGGCCATATTGAATTGGCTAGCTCATCCAAAAATTGGTCCAACATTGAAAGGAAGCTTCCTCTAGAAAGCAACAATGCATATTTCAAGAATAAAACCGATTCAAGTCAGCATTTATAAGTTGTTGGTCGGAAACCAAATTCAATATGGCGACCAAGCCAGTCATATTGAATTGGCGAGCTCATCCAAAAATTGGTCCAACATCGAAGGGAAGCTTCCTCTAGACACCAACAATGCATAATTCAAAAGTAACAAGATCAGTCTTGCAGAACTTTAATTATAGAGCAGAAACCAATTTCTAGTATATTTAACATTGGGGAACACTGTGACCTTGACCCTTGGCACATCACGGTAAAAATAAATAGGCTTCTTCCACTCATCATACCTAACCCACATATGAAGATTGGTAAAGATCCGGCTGATAGAACTTTAGTTAAATGATGGAATGCAACAGAAACCTGTTTCAAGTACATTTAATGTTGAAGACCACAGTGACCTTGTCCTTTGGCACATCAACATCAAAATGAATAGGGTTCAACCTCACACCATACCTAACCTCCATACTGATTTATATCAAGATCAGTCTTGCAGAACTTTAGTTATAAAGCGGAAACCAATTTCAAGTGTATTTAACGTTGGAGGTCACTGTGACCTTGACCTTTGGCAAATCATGGTCAAAATAAATAGGCTTCTTCCACTCATCATACCTAAGCCACATATGAAGTTTGGTAAAGATCTGGTTGGTAGAACTTCAGTTAATTGACAGAATGCAAAAAGTTAACAGACGGACGACGAACGCCAGACATGGTGATAACATAATGCCCCCTCCTCAAAGAGGCCGGGGGCATAAAAATAAAGCATCCAAGGCCAAGGGCATGAACAAGGATACTCGACTCCGGATATGAGTTAAGACCAGGAGTTTACAGCGTATCGAAAATTGTAATGTGACACTCAATAGTACTTACATTATTTTTTATTATCCCTTGAGAGGAACAAGGTACCATCTGCCATGCTAAAGCATAGTGGATGGCACCTTGTTCCACTCAAATGATGATATAAAGCTTTATAAATCCCCCGTCGATGGTATAATTTTCTAAATATTCTGATATTTGGCATGTAATCAGAAAATATGAAACACAGTGAGTGATACAGTGTTGTCTAATTTATTAGGCTTTTCCCTCAGGAAAAATCTTTTGTTTTTCTACAGATTATTAGGCTTTTCCCTCTGGAAAAGACTGTTGTTTTTCTATGGATTATTATTATTATTTTTTTTTTTCCCACACATTTTGTCCGCACGATTCAGAAGCCATTTTCTATACCCACCTTTCTCATAACATCAATAAAGGAACTTCAGTGAGACAGTTAAAACAATTCATCTGACACTCTGGGGTCATGAACAATCATGGAATCAAATCTGGAAAAGCCATGATTCTCCAGAATCATAAAGTCTAGTTTTATTTTTGTTGTTGTTTTTTTTGTTTTCCACACATTTTGTCTGTACGATTCAGAAGCCATTTTAAAACCAATTTTCACACAATTTTGCACACGCATAGAGGAGCACAAAACCTAAAAACATACCAAAAGCGGAATTTTCAATTTAACCCTTATCCTGCCAGAATTGGCAAACAACTGTCAAAATTGAGGTTTATCGGCTCTTTCTCAAAACACGTATTGTAGATTTTTTTTTTAAACATTCATCATTGTTAGACCTGACTATAACACGACTATTGATATACAAGAGATATTAGGCAATGCATTTGTTAACCCTCCCCAGGCTGCCAAGAATCAAATTTTGGAGAAAATGGACTGTTCTTGGGAACCTACACCACCCAATGAATACCTGAGAGATAAACATAACCTCCTTTATTGCAAGTGTAATTCACCAAGTATAATTTTTGTACGTAATAAAGGTATTCAAAAAACCAAGTGTTAACCCATTTTGTTCTGGTTAAAGAGAGATACCCCTCAAAAGCTTAAAAATTCATTTTTTCCTGGGATTTGTCTAAAAACATCTTGTACATTTTCAAGAAAAAATGGCCATTCGCAGGTCTTGATGTGACATTACAAGTTGCATGGACAAAATATTTCAGTAAGCATTTGTTAATTCTCTGCAGGATCTCAAACATCAAAATTTTGATAAAATGGGCTGTGTTTGCGTACCCATAGTACCCAATGTGTAGAGGAGAGATCACATAAATGAAAGTGGAATTCACTGAGAATTATTTTGGAAGTAATAAGGATATTCAAAAAACCAATCCTTAACCCATTTTGGGCTGGTTAAACAATGATACCCATCAAAAGCTTAAAATTCATGTTTTCCCTGGATTTCTCTGAAAACATCTTGTAGAGGCCTTGGTGTGACATTACAAGTTGCATGTAAAAAAAATATTCCTGTTAGCACTTGTTTACGCTCTACAAGCTGCCAAACATCAAAATTTGGGATACATTTGAGATAAAATGGACTATTTTCAAATGCGTCAAACAAACATAACTCCTTTTGTTGGTCTATGACTTGTCGGACGACGATATTGATATTAACCCTCTCAAACATTAGTGATGGTTTTAACCTAAACATTTTTTATCAAACCGAGGAATTTTTTAGACAACTATACCCACCTTTCTCATGACATCAACAAAGGCATTTCAGTGGTACAGTTAAAAACAATTCTTCAGACACTCTGGAGGTACAAAAAATCATGTAATCTCATCTGGAAAAGCCATGATTCTCCAGAATCATAAAGACTAGTATTTGAAGTGTGATTTTAATTACTTAGTCCGAGTGGATTGCTAACAGTTATCGAAATTTACGTTGGTGTAAACGTTTCTTTTTATTCGATTATCTTGTCATTTGGCTTTTCCCCCTGGAAAATACAATTGTTTTTCAACGGATTATTACTTTTTTTTTTCCACGCATTTTATCTGTATGATTCTGAAACCATTTTCGAACCGATTGTCACAGAATTTTGCACATGCATAGAGGGGCGGCACAAAATCAAAAACTGTACTGAGGCAGAATTTTCAATTTTCCCCATCCTTTGTCAAAAAAAATGCATGCATGGACATCACTGCCCACAGGCAGATTATAGCCCAAGAACATTAGGTTTCACTAGGGAAAAAATCGGAGAAAGCTGATTTTTCAGGGAATGTCGAGTACATGTCACTGAACGATTAGACAAAAGTCCCCTAAAATCCCAGTTGTGCTTTTTTTCCTACAGCCTTTTTTCGAAAACGCGTTTGAAAAAAAAAAAAAAAAATCGCACGAACTTTGTAACCTCGAATTGATCCAACTGTATTTTTTGTTTACGCGTATTTCGAGCTACATAATGTCTAATGTACATTTACCTAGAGGAAAATGTGCATTCTGTGACAATTTCTGCGAAAAATTATTGAAAATTCACAAAAAAGTATCGGATTTACGCAAAAAATGAAAAATTAGGGTTTATTGTCACTTTCTCAAAACGCATCTTGTACATTTTTGTCAAACATTCATTACTGTTGGACCTATCTGTAACACTACTGTTGATATTTAAGCAGGCTTGGCATTCTGAAAAATGCAGGAGGGCAAAAAATCGCTCTCCTCAATCAGCTTAGGAGAGCAATTAGCTTTACACAGCATTTTAAGTATCCATTTGAACGAACTCATTGAAACTGAAACCAACAGACTACATCAGTGATTTTATTAACTTTACTAAGGTAAAGCGAAATCTCTTAGACATCTAGATGTCTCAATCAACAACCGAACACGCACTTGACAAGACCTGTGTGTGTACCCAGACCTGTTGTCCAAGAAAGTCATATGCCTACCACTACCACCTTTAACCCTCCTTGGGGGTTGAAGGTGGTAGTGGTGGGCGTATGACTTTCTTGGACAACAGGTCTGCTTGAATCTAGTCACATCCTGGTGCAAGTGCTTCAAGTGACAGGATAGTAGTAATGGTAGTATATTATAGTGTCAATATTCCTTGAATAATTACCCCTCAAACTGTGATGTCAGTTGTTGAACTTGAAAATGACAGAAAAAAAAATATTGCTGTAACCCATTTTGCTTCAAATGATAGCAACTGTGTTTGGGTATGGTTGCAGACATTACCTTTTACCACTAAACCACTTTCAAAATGAAATTACGTGATGTTATGTGACTTCGAAGTTAAATTACATTTTTGCTTTACAACAAAAATTTAATGTGAGCATAATACATGTAATCTCAATCATCCCAGACCAAAATATTTAGGATCGCAATTTTTCGCTCTCCTTAATTCTTTCAGGAGGGCAGTAAGGAGAGCTAAAAAATTGCTCTCCTGAAATTGCCAAGCCTGTTCAAGAGATATTGGGCACAGCATTTGTTAACCCTCCTCAGGCTGCGAAACATCAAAATTTTGATGAAATGGGCTGTTTTGGGGCATCCACTGCACCCAACAGGTTCATGATAAATAAACATAACTTCCTTTATTGGAAGGGGAATTTACTGAGGATCATTTTTGTAAGTAATAAGGGTATTTAAAAAACCAAGCGTTAACCCATTTTGGGCTGATTAAACAGTGATACCCCTCAAAAGCTTAAAAATTTTATGTTTTCCGTGGATTTCTCTAAACATGTCTAAGAGATTTTCAAGAAAAATTGACCATTCGTAGGTCTTGGTGTGACATTAGAAGGTGCACGAACATAATATTCTGGTAAGCATTTGTTAACCCTCCATGGGCTGCTAAATGTCAAAATTATGATAAAATAAGCTTTTTGGTATGCAACTGAGAAACATAACTTCTTTTATCAGACGCAAAATTTATAAGGAAACATTTTTGTAAGTAGTAAGGGTATTTAAAAAACTAAGCGTTAACCTGTTTTGGGCTGGCTAAAGGCAGATAGATACCCCTTAAAAACCTGAAAATCTAAATTTGATAGTAAATTTCCTTTCTTATTATACCTACCACAATTGTTTACTACAGGCTTGCACTACAGTGGAAGTCCCTAACTAGGATAAAATACTCTCGATTTTTGTCTTTCCCAAGCAATTTGGGAAAGAAAAGTGGTGCAAAAGCACCAAGAAAAAATAAGCCAAAACTGGGTCGAGTGCAACCGGCGCAGACCCAGTACGGGACGCTCTCTCCCAAGTACAACTCCACGACTTCCGTTGCTAGTGCACATAAACTGTCGCTAAAGACTCATTCTTTTTGAATCCGTCAACGTTAGAGTTATGTGATCAGCGGGGAGGAAAGATTCTTTACCCGTAAAGAAGATGGGAGGGCCTCCATGTAAACAATTGTGGTAGGTATAATAAGAAAGGAAATTTACTATAAAATTTAGATTTCTTATCAACCTAGTCACAATTGTTTACTACAGGCTGAATAGACATCAGGCTGGAGGGAATCACATAACCAACCCACACATAACCCCAGTGCACTGGAACCGTGAAGCAGAAGGAAGAGGTCCCGAGGCTTATCAACCATAACGTCGCAATCATTGGTAAAGGACAATGAAAGGAGACATATGGGCCTGTGTGACACAGACAGAAAAAGGGCAGTAACAGCACAAGGCTGAAACTGACCTTCGAGAAGCCTAATGGCTATGGCAGACAACAGCCTGAGCAGAAGAAAGAGGACCCAGTGCAAAAAGGTCCTCCGACTGCTACTGCAACTGGCGCAGATAAAAGGTGGAGAAAGTAGAGGCATTTCTCCAGTAGGCTGCCTGCATAACATCCGACAACTTGACGGAGTTAGCATAAGCCCAAGAGGTGGATAGTGCCCGCACCTTGTGGGCAGAAATACGATTGGTAATACAATCGCCAGCTGCTAATCAACCATAAGCCGTACGAATAGCAAGACAAATCCATCGAGAAATGGATTGAGGAGAGATCTTCTTCTTCTGTCGACCCGGAATAAGAGACAGAAAAAAACGTTTCGTGCCTTTCCGTATGAAACGTGTCCGATCGAGATAAATGCGAATAGCACGGACCGGACAGAGCAAAGGGCGAGTACCCTCAACAGAAGGAAGAGCCCTGATACAGATAGGAGGAGTAGTATCTAGTAACTGATTCTTGGCCAAAAAAGAGCAATCAGTGGTAAAAGTAACACTGTTGGGAGAGCTCCTAAAAAAGGCCGGGTCAACCGAGAGGGCGTGAAGCTCACTAACCCGTCTGGCCGAAGCAAACGCCATCAGAAAAGCCATCTTATATGTGAGAAAATGCATATCCACCTGGGATAAAGGTTCGAACTATGCCCCCCCCCCCCCCCCCCCCCCCCCAAGCAAAGCAGCACCCACGAAAGATTCCATCGTGGGGTAAGCTGCAAAGTCCGAGGCCTTTTCAAGGAAAAGTGCGGAACAAGCTTGGAGAGGTAAGGATTAGTGCCGATACGACGCTTCCCAACATAAGAAAAAGTCTCTGAAAGCATGGACCTGTAACCCTTGATGGTAACAGGCTGGAGACCCTGAGAATCAAACAGATATACCAGAAACTCCGCAATCTGTGAAATTGAAGGATTTGCATAATCAACAGAGTGATCAGCACACCATCAACAGAAGACCTTCCATTTAGCTGCATAAGCTAAACCAATGGAGTGCCTCCTTGAAGAAGAAATGCACTCCACTGCTCGTCTCGAAAAACCTCTACGGAGGAGACAGGACCTGACAAAAGATATGCGTGAAGGCACAATGAAGTCGGGTTGACGTGAAACCTCCTCGGGCGACCTTGACAAAGAAGGTCGCGACGTAGCGGGAGACGTGCCCTTGATAGAGTGGGGTGCCGTCAGAAGGATATTTGCAGCCCGGACCGAACAACGTTTAACACCCACGGATCGGATGTGATGGTGGCCCAATGCTCTGTGAACTCTGCTATCCTTCCTCCAACCTGGGACGAGTCGAGGTAAGGACCTTCATTTCGGGCCCCGACGAGGCCCGCGAGAGGAGAAACCACCTCCTCTACTAAATGAAGAATCCTGAGACTTCCCTCGATTCTGCCGACCTTTACCCTTACCCCTTGAGTAAGAAGTAGAGGCGGCGACAGAAGGACCAGCCTTTTGCTTCACAGAGGAAGCAGAAGGGTACTTGTTTGGCTCGGAACGGCCCTTGCCTCCCCTAGAAGGCTGATCAATCTGACGAAACAGCAGCTGATCTTTGGAATGACGTAGGACGTCATCCCGGACCGTCGACACGGAACCATGGAAAAGTTGCGGACCTGCCAAAGAAGCAGATCAAAGAGCAGCACGCTGCTCCTCGGGAAGGGATCGTCCTGTGTCCAGCATAGCGTCCCTTCGAACTAATTCCAGATTAGCCGTGTTACAGGCATGCGTGTGAGTAAGATGCATAAGCGCCTTGGACAGCACACGCAAAGGAGCCTGTACCTCGTCAAACTTATCTGCAGGCAGATAAGCAGCCAAAGCTGAGACGACGTGATCTGAGAGAGAAAGCATGCCAAGCATCTCTCTAGATAAGCCCAACGTGGACTCCAGAGTCGTCATTGGAATGACGGCAGACTTGGGCTTGGAAAGCCCTAGGGAAGTGGAGTCCTGATCCAGAACCGTCAAAGTCTGGCAGACTGACGGATTGGCGGAATCGTAGGAACGATAACGCACAGGAGGCAAAAAGGTGTCAACCCTGGTGAAGAACGAAGTCTTCAGAGCCTTGGAATTCAGCTTGGAGTCCAATGCTGAAAAATCTTCAACCACCTGTACCGACTGGCACGGTCGAAGGCGCCCAGAAGCATGTTGCTCCATAGGCTGTAGGCGCGCGACCGATGATCGCGGCCTGGCTGACACTGTCGGCTGGTTAGTAGGTTTGAGATCAGGCAGAAACCCAAACACAAAGTCAAGAGCTGCCCCCAAGTCCGAAGACTGCTGGCCCTCGACATCAAGCATGTCGGACTCCTCCCCAGAGTAGGAAGACACATAGCCCATCGTGGGCAAACCATCCGACGCCTCCCATGGTGTCAGGACACCAGGGGGGTCAGAAACTGGCCTGTTTCCAATCCCGGGAGGCGCCGCCATAGGAGGCGCCTGGAAACCACTCACTGCCGAGCTGGAAGCAACAGGAAGGCTCTTAGATAGCACCAGAGTGAGTAAGGAGAGGGCCTCCCTAAGTTCACTGTCCGAACTGGCCGGTTCGAAGGGGAGCGAACCGGCAAAGTGGCTTCACCTCTGACCCTCTTAACCAGCGAAGGGTCACGATCCTCCAAAACACCCGACGCGGGACGACGGGCGGCAGCCAAAACATCTGAAGGCAGACGTGTATAGGGGTACGAGGCACCCGAGGATCAAATCATCAATATAGCGAGAACTCATGAGAGTCACCGCGGAATTCTGCGGGGCAGAAGGTCCAGGCTGCACAAAAGGCGTTGGTCCCCCAAAACTGGTCGTGTGGCCAGAATGAGTGGACGGAAACGCCACGGAGTTCATAGTGTCTCCACTAAGAACATCCGAATTCAAAGACACAACTGTGGTGCTCGACGGTGTAGAGACCACAGAGGTGGGTTCGGCCGGCAGCCCCTTCCAACTTCGCCGAGTTGAAGTCAGGGAAGGCTGAGGCCGATGTCCCACGTCTACAGTACCAGACATTCCTGCAGTCCCCTGCAGTGAAAAGCCGGGGCCGGCTGAAACTGACGACGAAGCAGATGGACCAGCAGTAGTAGTAGATACGTCGGGAGTCGTTGAGGCTGGTGGAATAGTGGAGAGAGCACACCTGCTCGGCTCCGAAGGAGGAGTCACAACCCTAGTGACAGCCTCAGATGTCCACTGGAGGGGGGACCATAGTCCTGGAACCAGGCACCTCTTCACCAGAACACTCAACGGCTCCCGCAGTATCCACTACAGGAAAAGACTGCACATCCCCCACGGAGGTGGAATAACTCTCGCCAGACAAGGTCGGCTCGGGAGCCCCCGAACGACCACGTTCTCCTTTCCCGCAGGAGCGGGAGGCACGGCCACGAGAACGAGCGACATGGTTAACTGACGCCCAGAAAGTGGATGACCATGATCCACAGACACCACATGGCCGAACACCCATTACAGGAGGAACAAGAAGAATGTAAATCGTCCACATGCTTTGGCAGCAGACATTGCCCACAAGGAATTGTCCTGGGCATGATAGAAGTGAGAGGAGCAAAGAAGGTGAAATCAGAAAACAGAAGAACACCCCCAAAGTCGAGAGAAAGGTGACAGAAGCAAAGACCCCAGACGGTCGACCGAGAACCACACAACAGGATGACTACTCTCAAAAGAGAGAAGAAAAACTGTAGGAGTGGTACCCCGCTGACACCTAACTCTAACACAATTAAAAAATTTAGCAAATTAAGCATTAACAATAATTGTGAAAAATAATAAGTCTGAACCGCATGGCACACGAAATTCGCGCGCGACTCAAGAGAGAACAATTAAAATACATTATGGATATATAATATTGAAGAGAATATAAAGAAAACTGTTCCTGAGAATACAAAGGATACACTGATGCACTGTGAATCAGGAATCATCAATCAACGAGCTGGATAAACACTGATAAGCGTGCAGAACATCTCGACACAAGGCGGATGACAAAAAGAATGAGTCTTTAGCGACGGTATATGTGCACTGGCAACGGAAGTCGTGGAGTTGTACTTGGGAGAGAGCGTCTCGTACTGGGTCTGTGCGCCGGTTGCACTCGACCCAGTTTTGGCTTATTTTTTCTTGGTGCTTTTGCACCACTTTTCTTTCCCAAATTGCTTGGGAAAGACAAAAATAGAGAGTATTTTATCCGCGTTAGGGACTTCCACTGTAGTGCAAGTCTGTAGTAAACAATTGTGAGTAGGTTGATAAGAAATTCATGTTTTCAGTGGATTTCTCTAAACACATCTTGTAGATCTGCAACAAAAATTGGCAGTTTGCAGGTCTTGGTGCGACATTACAAGTTGCATGGACAAAATATTCCGGTAAGCATTTGGTAACTCTCCACCAGTTGCTAAACTTCAAAATTTTAATAAAATGGGCTGTTTTCTGGCACCCACAGCACCAAATGGTACACAAGATAAACATAACCTCCTTTATTGGAAGTCAAATTTACTGAGGATCATTTTTGTAAGTAATAAGGGTATTCAAGAAACCAAGCGTTAACCCGTTTTGGACTGGCTAAAGGCAGATACCCCTTAAAAGCTTACAAATTCATGTTTTCTGTGGATTTCTCTAAACACATCCTGGAGATTTTCAAGAAACATTGGTCCTTTGCAGGTCTTGGTGTGACATTACAAGTTGCACAGACAAAATATTCCGGTAAGCATTTGTTAACTCTCCACAGACTGCTAAACGTCAAAATTTTGATAAAATGGGCTGTTTTCAGGCATAAAATGGGCTGTTTTCAGGCACCAACAGCACCAACGGGTATGACACAGATAAACATAGCCTCTTTTATCTGACACAGAATTTATGAGGGGTAATTTTTGTAAGTAGTAAGGGTATTAAAAAACCAAGCCTTAACCCTGTTTTGAGAGATTAAAGGAGACAGCCCTTAAGAACTTACAGATTTTTAAGAAAAATAGACTCTTGTGAACAATTATTCTGACAAGTGTTCATTAACCCTCCACAAGCTGCCAAGCATCAAAATTTTAGATAAATTTGAGATATAATGGGTTGTTTTCAAATAGCAACAGCCAACAATGGGTATAAAATTTTGATAAAATGGGTTATTTTAGTGCACCCACAGCACCCAGCGTGTACCTGAGAGATAAACATAACTTCCTTTATTGGAAGTGGAATTCACAGAGAATCATTCACAGTGACACTACAAGTTGCATGGAAAAAATATTCCAGTACACATTTGTTAACCCCTCCACAATTGCCAAACATCAAAATTTTAGATAAATTTGAGATAAAATGGGCTGTTTTCAAATAACAACAGCACTCAATGGGTATGTGTCAAACAAACATAACTCCTTTTGTTGGACTTAGACTTGTCAGAGGGCGATATGGATATTAAACCTCTCCACTAATAATGATGGTTTTCATCTTAACTTTTTTATCAAATGGAGTCATTTGAGGCTACTATACCCACCTTTCTCAGGACATCAATAAAGGTATTTTAGTGATACAGTAAAACACAATTCTTTGGATACTCTGGGATCATGAAAATTCATGGAATCTCGTCGGGAAAAGCCCTGATTCTCCAGAAGCATTAAGTCCAGTTTTTAATTTAATTTTCTGATGAGAGAACAGAAAATGGATAAGGATTAGAGTTTATCATTAAAAACTTATTTATAGATGAAAAATCAGCCATTATATACAGTCATGTTCAATTCTGGGTGGTGTAGAAGGGTGGGTGTCCAAAATTCTGTATGAAACAAATAATTTCTTTGCACAAAGGAGGGGGGGGGGGGGGGGGGGGGGGTATTGGAGAGGTGCATTATTTTCGGCCTCACATCTGCATTTTTTTTCAGAACCCAACCACTCCCCAGGATGGAAACAAAACTTTTCTCATAATTTTTGATTCCATTTAGCCGTTTAAGGACCATGTTAGCCAGGCTTGGGGCAAATACTTTGTAAATGTATTCGAATACGAATACTTTGAAATTTCATGAATACGAATACAAATACACAAATTTTCAAATGTATTTGAATACGAATACAAATACATTACAATGTATTCATGAATACATTTTTGAATACTTGAATACTTTTTAAATTAGAAGTATTTATAGCAAGGCCTTCAAGTTTTTTGTTTGTTGGGTTAAAAAGTCATTTTTAAACTGATGGTCCTTTAGCTGAAGCTTGAATTGTGCTTACCATGCTTTGTTGGAAAACTAAAGTAATTACCTGATGGGCAATCCACTCTATGGGTGTCATAGTAATTAGACTACTCTCCATGGACAACAGATCACAAAATGTGAGTTGATTACCTCTAAAAAATCACAGACTGGCATTTCCTCCTGAACGTTAAGTATCAATTGCAATGACACCACATAAATAGGACTAGTAAAGTTTTAGCCAATGCACTTCATGGTTAAACCTGGAGGTCTTTTGGCTGAAAGTTTGCTAACGGCAGTAGTATTTTCTTTATAATATTTACGTGCTTTCACCAATTATAATTAGACATACTGAGCTGTACAAAGGTGACCTTAAACAAGGAATAAATAAATAAATATATGTTTTCACTGTGAAATAATGGATAAACAGAAAAACTTTTAAATAAATCCAAAAATTTTAGAATATAATGTTATTGAATATCTGAGTTATGTCCAATAACACAAGTTTTTTTGTTTTATTTTTATTGTCCATGTTTTCAACAATTTAAAAAGCCATGGGGGGTGTGTGGCCATTTTTACATAAATAGGTTGTATTGTGACAAGTTAATTGATAATTAATTCTATTGTCTGCTATCTGGTGGTATATAAATAATATCAGGGATTATTAAGTCTGTGCCACATTCACACATCTGACTTCAGAGTTGAACAACACCTAGATAGCCATGGAACTACCAGACAGACTAGTGAAAGCCATTTCAGCTCTGGGCGTCTCATGCCCTGTCTCCTGGACTATCCAGGAAATAGGCTTGAGCGTCCACCTGAAAGTGGAGTTTGAAATTGAGAAGCCCACAACAACACCAACCCCTTCGGGAGAGGTAGTACCTTTGGAGAGAGGATCCCCTCTCCCACTGGTCCTCACCCGAAGGGGCACGGAGGCCCTGAAAAGAGACAGAACAAGAAAAAGAAGAAGAGCCCATCGACCAAGCGCAGGGACGCCCGGCGCTTGGAGGCCTTCTGGAATAGGAAGAAAGAGTTGAGTGAAGGGGTGGAGGCTCTGGAGGCAGCCGCCAGTTCCCCTCCTAGTCCCACTGGTACACACAATCAACTGTCGGCTCCTGAGCCGGTACAGTTGGATGAGGAACGTCCAGTGGAGACTGAGGAGGAACTGGAAGTTGTTTTTTCACCGCCTCCCACCCCTCACTCCCCCCTTCCTTCACTACCGGAAAGCCCGGGAGCGGTAAAGCCACCAACCACTATGGAGACCAGTATGAGAGAGATAGAGTTGGCCAAAGCAGCACAGGAAAGAGCAAGAGAGTACCTAAAAGAACATAGCTCTACACCACCACCACCAGCCTCATCACCATCACCATGCCAACCTCCAAAGAAGAAGAGCCGCAAAAAGGCCAGAAGGGGATAGACCTTCTTTCCTCCTTCCTTTTCCTCCTTCAACATGCCTAGACATTTGGAAACCCATCACCTACAGCCACTGAGGGTCGAAAGGGGCTTGTCCCCCAAATTGTCCCTGAGTGCCTTCGGCGTGCCAAACCATTTCTTCTTTCGAAGTCTGCATTTCAGGTTTATTCGCGCCTTGGACTCTGAGGTGCTAACAACTGAACAATGGAGCTTCCACTTGTGATCCAAGAAACACTTGTCAGAGTGAAGGCTACCCTTGCTACCACCTGGAGTATCCAGGTAATCAAGGGTAAAATTCACCTGACAGTGGATTTTGACAAAGAAGCTGAACCGCTGTTCTTGGAGAGGTGTAGTACCCTTCGTGGGGGGGATTTCCCGTCACACTGGTCACCCTCCTTGTGACACGGACAAGCTGGATGAGAGAAAGACCCTCCGCCAGACGATGAGATGCCCGCCGAATGCCGGAGTTCCTGGAGAAGAAGGAAAAGGAAGAGAAGGAGGCAAGTGAGGGCATCAAAAGGTCAACTCCTGTCACCCCTGAACAACCCTTGTCCATCCCGGTATCCCCCCCCCCCCCTCTCAGGAGGAGGGTCCGGAGGACTGTGGGTCATCAGGTGACAGTTCATTCTCTAGCTCATCAGACTCTTCATGGAGGAGGATGATCTGTCAATGGTACAGGAAGCTGTCCCAGATGATGCACCTGCCACCCCTCCAGCTCTTGCTTCTCCAGCTTCTTTGGACCAGAGGAGAGCTTCCGGAGTCGGTGGAGGCATTCCTTGGGGAGGAGATTCAGGACGTGACTGTCCGAGCCACGATCCAGGACAACTACAACTACTTCCAGGAAAGAAAATTTCCAACAGGCTCAATCAGGGGAATCCTCACAAGCTGTCTCATAGGGTCCAGACAATCTCAAGAAACAGCAGCAAGGATCAGGCTGTATGTAGCCAAAGAAGTACCAACTCTTCCGCCTGATCCGACAACTCCACCAACAACCATCTCTCTGACACATCCTCCTCCTCCAAAGAAAAACCGCAGGAGACACAGACGCCACTGACTACCTTAACTCCTTCCTCCTTTACCACGTCCAGACAAGCTAAAGCTAAATCATATACAATTAAAGAGGGTTGAAAGGGCTTGTCTCAAACCGTCCTTGCGCGCCTTCGGCGCGCGAAACCATTACATCCGTCCAAGTCTTTAATATTGATATGAGGTGTGAATTTGTTGTCTGAAGTCCATGGGCTTGATCTGTGAAAACCTTTTATTCAGTATATGGTTCTTTAATTCCAAAATATAGAAAGTATTCAAAAGGTATTCAAAATGTATTCATGAATATAGCTCAAATTTTAATGTATTTGAATACGAATACATGTATTCATAACATTCAGTGAATACTGAATACATGTGAATACTTGATAAACTGTATTCGAATACAACTGAATACGAATACCCCAACCCTGATGTTAGCTGAGAAATTGGAAAAAAAAGTCAGAAGTTGTTCAAAATCAAACAGGACCTAGATATTTAGCTGTAAATGAATGCCAAAAATTAACTAATTCAGAAGAGTAGGTCAAAAGTTATTAGTTGTAAAAATACATGACATAAAATTTGTGGGGACCTTAGAAATTATATGTGAAGAAGCCAAAAGTGGAAGCTATTGTCACAATCTTTGGGTCTATGTCTTTGAGAATACAAAACATCTCCATTTTCCTGTTAACCCTATGGATTGGACACATCCACTCATGTAATATACAAATTGAGCCATTGAAAAAAAATTTTTTCACAATATGTAATTTCAAGAAAAACATACAAGACACTCAGAAATATGATATGGTTTTGTTGAAATTTTGTGAAACATTTTGAAAAAAATAATTAACTTTTGATATCAGGTGCATTGGGTAATATTGTTAACCGTACAACTCTAGATAGCACATTACAGTCAGATGTTATGTGTTAAAAATAACACACAAATGCAATCTTATTCGGCCCCACAAAATAGATCATCTGTTTCTCACTTCATTTTTTGTAAAATTGCATGTGGACAGTGGTTATATTTGTAATTATTTCCTTGCCATCAAAAAGTTCATGTTCTTGGTATGTTTATGTTTTAGGCCTCATAATCTACAGAATAGCATGGGGCATGGTGTATTTTGTCCCTTGAGAGTAAGAAGGCTTTGCAATGATAAAGCATTGCAAAGCCTTCTTGCACGTAAGGGACAAATTTATCAATTTTATTAATTTGGGTAAAGTATCAGACCTGAACCATTTAATTATTAATCCACAGCTACGTCACTTTTCCTTTGTTCTGTTGATGTTTTATCGTACAAATATATCGGCATAATGTACTGTAAAAGGTGATAAGCCCAGATATTTGTATCGTTTCAGATATTTGGACGGTACAAATATCTGGACAAAAGACCATTGTTTGTTGAGTTAAGTGAGATTGATTAACACAGAAAGACATTGTCGCGAGTGTTGCAAACATTGAAGAGAGGAAACTCTTCCAGTCCTGTTTATATCGCTTTATCGTTAATTTTCACACATTCAGAAAATATTTGATTCGCTCGGCTATGGGAGTGTGCGTGTGGTGGGGGGGGGGGGGGGGGGGGGGAGTGATTGTTTACAACAGGTGTGTAAGAAGCATTGTGCACTCGGAGGAACGGCCACAGAAGGGAACTAGCACACTGATATTTGTTATTGGTGGCCTACGAACCTCAGTGTCTGACATGGTGCCCAAAGCTATTTTTGAAACTAAAACATTCTACTCTGAGAAAGAAAACGCATTGTTTGCTACTTTTCTGACCAATTCACCAAACAGGTGAAGATTGTTTCGTCCCGGTGAAGAAACATGTTAACTCTACCCAACTTAACGCCAAACACCACACAGCGCTATATCCATTACATCTTCATTAAACTGTTATTATGTTTTGAATTGTTGTCTTAGAAATATAGATTATGGTCCATCATTCGAACGACCTTATTGAGCTCGTTCCAATGAGGGGCAATAAGTTATGTTTTTAAGACAAAATTTGAGAATTAGTTTAAACATCTTCTAACCGCGTTGGGTAAAGGGTTAATTATTTTGTGAATTGTTTGCACTTTTTAGATAAATCATATGAGGTATATTTGATCATACTTTAGGAGTAAACAGCATGTGTACCCCATTTCTTCCACTACCCAAGAGCATTGTAAGCCCGCCCCCCTCCCACCCCTTCCACTCACAACCCTTAAATATTATTTTGGCATGGTATCTCTCTCTCTCTCTCTCGTTCCCTCTGTCTCTGTGTGTGTGTCTCTCTCTTTTGTCGATCGATCGACAAAAGAATAGGGAGAGTAATGTTAAGCGAACCTGGTAATTTAAAATTGGGTGTGGTCAAATGTAACGAATGATCTTCTAAATTGTAAATTGACATTGTCTGCGATAATGGAATGTCTTTTAAATCTGGCAATTGTTGAACTTGTATTTGTGAAAGTGTTAAATCATCTATTTCATCGGTATGCCAAATTGTTTTGTTTTCTGCATCTTCTACTGCCTGACTCAATAAAAAATCTTCCCCATCATCACCATTCCACATGATTCCACTCTTCAGATATCGAATATTTGTTAAAAATATGGGTTTAGAAATAGATACTTTAAAATTTGTGTGTACACAGTCGTAAACTCGCGAATATTATTAAATTTGCAATTGGGATATCACATTGCTCACACAATCACTCGCACGGATGACGATGTGATGCGTGTTCAGTTTATATCAATCGTACTGTCACACTTACACTTAACATATCTATTGTATATTCAGTGGACGTTTCAGATAAGTAACAATGAGATATATCCATTTAATTTTGGGGGGCGATAAGTAATTGTAAAATGCATTTTGACCATATTTTCACTTAAAATAAATTAAGCCAATTTTTTTTTGTTGACATTCCTTAATAAGAAAGGGCTGTGGATTAAAATAGATATACCACACTTTTTGTGATGTATGGCGAGATAATTGTACAGTTTGCAGGAGTCCTGTGCTATTGGACTTGGCCTACGGCCTCGTCCAATACCACAGGACACCTGCAAACTGTACAATTATTTCGCCATACATCACAAAAAGTACGGCCGAGTCCAATAGCACAGGACTCCTGCAAACTGTACAATTATCTCGCCATACATCACAAAAAGTGTGGTATATCTATTACTTATTTTTTTAAGTTTGCATTGGTTATAAAATGAGAGTATGCAGCAGCCAAAAGGACCATGAGGGAGGGCCCAAGCAGGGCTTATATTTCGTCTAAATTTGTGAGAATCCATTTGGATATTTGTGAAAATGGTTGCGAGAATCCATACCTACTATGAGTGTCCCAGGATCCCATGACGCCACCATGGCTGAACCACTGTTGTATACTGATAACATATGTTAACCTTTTACCCAACACACCTTTTTAATTTTTAAAACTAAATTTGATAATTTTTAAACAATAAATAATAAATAAATGATAAAATAATTAAATGAACAATATTTACCAATAAAGTCTTACAAATATGGCTGTCGTTGCAACCGGCTCAATGAGACGGTTCCAATGACAGCCATATTTGTGCAATTTTTATTGACAAAGTGTCAGGATATTTCAGGTCATGTTTGCCTTCTGTTGGTTATTTGTTGCCACTGTGTTAGATAAAGGGTTAAATTGACTCATTTCTTTTCACACGAATCCTAGCAGAGGTGTGTAGCGAGAATTTCCTTTGATTCTCACCTGTTTTATTGCGTGAATCTTTGTGCGAATCGATTCTCGGATTCTCGTCGAAATATAAGCCATGACCCAACAAACAGATTTTTAGGAGACGACTCATATAAGCCTAAGGCTTCCTGTCGAATCCTAATATACCTACCGACTTGATTATCACTGTTGGTGTTATTTCGTGTAATACTAGCAAAACTTCTTTTATTAATCTATTATACTGCTATGTAATGTATACATATAACATTATCTTGAATAAATATTGTTTAAACTAAACAGATTTTTTAATAGGCCTTATTCACCTGAAAGGTCCAGGCTTTGTAGTTGCAATGGTCCTCTTTTGAACATTCTAACTGGCGTGGTGAGCTTTCGAACTCCTTCGTCTGTTAACCCATTTTGATGAAGATTCAGCACTCTCAGTCTGAAAATACAGTATATCTCGTAGAGCTGTAGGTTAACCGAAACCGAACCGAGGTTTTTTGTTTTTTTTAAAAACCGAAACCATCGACATCCCGTAATCTAAGGTTTTTCGTTTTTTATTAAATACTCTCTTGCTGCAGAAATTCACAGAATGTAGCCATCCCAGAGTAGTGAGAGTACCCAGACACTGCCAATGGCAGTGTCTGGGTACTCTCACTACTCTGGGAAGGCTACATTCTGTGAATTTCCGACATTTCAGTTAAGTTGTGTTTGCAGCTTTTCTCAAGTTGCGTGTAGGTGTCAGACCTCGAAAAATGGCCAAGCACAATAAAAGTTCTGTATATTTAGGTAATTATTATATTGGCCTTCATGATTCTTCATGTATTACAGCTTATTTCGGGCATTCATTGAGTTTCACTCAATTTCACTGCCATTCAGTTATGACTCCGGACATAAGAATGAGTTTTATTGAATTTTATTTGACCTCATGAACAAACCGAAAACCGAACCGAACCGAGGTTTTATTCCACCTGAAAAACCAAAACCGAAACCGAACAAGAAATTTAAAAACCTACAGCTCTAATATCGCGGCCTTGTGTATTTTAATGATTAAACATATCAACTACCAATTCAAGTTTACTAATTCTTCACCATAAATACTTAACCTTTTTTATCACTTAATCTCCACCAAATAGCTCCTTATGGAAATTATTGTTCACAACACGTCTAATACAGGAATGAGGTGAGAAGCCATATGCCGACAAATGTAAGTGAACTGTTTTCGGAGTAGAATTGAATTAATCTTCTCTTATATTTCATTAATTGTTTATTTAATACATATGATAGATGACAATTGCAAAAAAAATAAACATTTCCTGAACAACTAAACATTTTAATGTTTGGCTTGGAAACATAACTTATGATACCTCATTGGATTGAACCTAGCGAGCTCTTTCCAATGAGGTTCCATAAACTATGTTTTCAAGGCAATAGTTGCAAAATAATAAACTTTGTTTTTGTGAACAGTGATGGCCAGTTTAGTCATTACGTTAGGTAAAAGGCTAAAAGGTTCAATTGGACATTATGTGGTACAGGTAAAACAAATCTCAAAATTCATCACTATGCCAATCATGCTTTATTTACATATTAATGAAATTTCCGCCTTTATAAAAATTAACAACTAACACGCAATCCCACCTTAGCGAGGTCGCACATTAGTTGTAGATCTGAAATGGTTAAGGGTTTTTCTTGATGGAATGATCACATGGGATAACCTTGGTTAACCGATTAATCACTTGTCTGAATAGATATCTGAATTATTGCCATACCGTTGATGATTTACAGCATGAACCCTTTACCTAACCTAACAAACAAAACTGACTAGACCTATATACAAAAATCTCCATTCAAATTTATTATGTTTTCAATTTTTGTCTCAAAAACATAGCTTATGACCCCTCATTGAAATGAGCTAATTCAGCTCATTCCAATGAGGGATCATAAGCTATGTTTTTGAGACAAAAATTTAAAATTTTTAGTAATCCATGAATTTATTTTGCAAGTATCGTCTGCTACCCACAATGAGTAAAGAGTTAAGAATGACCATTTCCAGCCAATGATACAGCAGGATGATCATGCAGGTAAACAAGTATGTCTGCAAGTAACTTGCATGCTTTACTCTGTCTCATATAATTGATGTGAGTTATAACCTGCCATAACCTGTAGTTTGTTTTTTACATATTTTACAATTGACGTAACCCATATGTAACCTAAACGATCGTTCGTGGGTTATTTCCAGGCCTGTTGTAAGACCATGACTCACCTCAGGCTTATCTGGGAAGTAGAACATGTATTTAATAATTTCTACATCATACTCCAGCATACCGGGGCTCTGGCCTAGTTGTCCAGATTATCTCAGAATAAAGCCCAAGTATGGGCTTTCAGTACGCCACCATTTTAACAAACACATGTGGGCAGTTTTATGTAAAGGGTGACAATTGGGGGTAGGTTATTGTCAAATGGATAACTCATAAAATAAAAAGAGTTCAGTATTATGTATGTTCAGTTTCATTAAGGCGACTCTGATGGTGCAGTATTATAAATTTGAGCACGATTTGGGCAAGATTTTGATTTCTTCAGAACTTTTTGACCTATTTTTGAGGAGTTAGCACGCATAACTTGAAATTCTCAAGTTCTCAAATCCTAATTTTAAAAATCTCATCAACTGTAAGGCAGTATTAATATTTTATTATGAATAAAGATTGGCACCATGGAATAATGTAAGAAAAAATTAAAATATTGCATTAATTACACCGTTTTATTCCAAAATTATAAAATGACCAAAAATATTAATGTCCTCTCCTGAACTTGTGATACAAAAGTACGTAAAATATGTAGATTTGCCTACTGTTTTTCTCCATTACTAATATTGGAGAATGTGGAAGTGTAGAACCATTACAAAACAAAGAAACAATTTTCTATGACACTTTGAAATTATATGATCACTTCTGTAATGCCTGTCATTTGTCAAAAAAAAACCTGTCTCCTTAACATTTAAATATACACAATTGTCACTCACAGAAAGACTTTATGACATATTACGGGCGTAGAACCAACATACACTTGAAATCTATAAGTAGTAACTGTTTTTCTTACTTACCTTTATTACCTGGGAGCACATGGTTGACAAAAATTGAAACGTCCTCTCCTGAACATGCAGCATATTTTAGCATTTATGTGTAAACCTGGCTATTTAAATCATGATACTAAGCACTAACAATTGAGCTATGTATCCTATATAAACCTTTACCTATCGAATCTGCTGCACTGACCCCTCATTGGAACAAGCTCATATAGCTCGTTCAAATGAGGTGTCACTTGAAATGGATTGGCTGACATTTTTAGAAAAAATTTAAAAGCAATAATTAAAATAATAAATTTTGATATCCTGCGCATTGGGTAAAGGTTAAATACAAAAGAACATTTTATGGCATTATCCTTGAGAATTCTGATCTCTGACTACGAAAAAAATGAAATTATGATACTACTGCTGTATAATTTCTACATAAATAAACATTAGTGGGGAATCTATCACTCTTTACTTGTGGTATCAAGAACTACTAGTACATAATTAAATAACTAACCAGATGTTCAGTGTCTATGTAATAAAAATGAAATGCTACATTAATTGTTCAGGAGAGGACAAATTATTTGACATATTTAGCTTAATTAGTTTTTGTGTTTCTTTGAAGATCGATAGAAAGCATCTCGTTAGAATCTTTACCTGCATCATACTACTGAATTTTGTGACTAATCTAAACTGCTTCTACTAACTATAGCTCATTAACAATTTAATTTCCTTGCTAGTAAATTTTCACCCCTTTCAAGAATGGGTTATCAACCTAAAATTAAGTTGAAAGAACCAACAGACACTCAAGTAGTGAGCAGAGAAAAATGGAAAATGACTAAACAGAAAACAGGGTAAAAAAATTAAACAAAAGACAACTGAAAAGAATCAGCACTGTGTGAAAAACAAAATGAAAAAAATTAAAGATTTGACCAAATAAGAGAAACGTATTTATTATGCAAAGAAGGAACAAAAAAGTGGTCAGAAAAAAACTCAACTAAAAATCAAAAGCTCAAACGCTGTGTCAGTGTGTGAAGAACACATGAACAAACAACATATAGACATGACCAATGCAGAGAAACGCATCTGCCATACAAAGATGAAACAAAAAAGCCGCAAGAGAAAGGGGGGAGAACAACCAATCAGTGCTACCAGTGCTACATCTTCTGGCAGTGTGAGTGAGAAGACAATCCGCAGGAGAATAAAGGCATCACATGTACCTACAACTCCAAAGTCATACTCAAAATTTGTCTCTGGGATTATGGTACATGTACAGTTAAAACTAGAAGTCCTGTCACGAAATGCGCACAAATAGCACGTCGATCTGCGTGTTAATCTACGCATTATGGCTATAGTAAGGCTATCAAATACTGTACATATGGACTGTGCACAAGCAATGTTTCAGCCAATGGACCTCCGGGTAACCCGGAGGTCCATTAGCAGAAACATTGCCTGTGTTTGCTATGAGTAACCAGGAGAACCTGCCGTGTTTTGGATGCCATTCAATATGGCAATTGCGTGCAATTCCTACACGCAATTAAGCCTAGATAAGCGCATAGCTCGTGACAGGACTTCTAGTTTTAACTGTACAACACCCAGAAGATGAAATGAAGCAATGAAATCTTTACCAAAAATAAAAGCCAAAAAACAACTATCATTTGAAAGCATAAAAGACTTAAAGTCACAAATTTGTTAATTGAAGAAAAGTTCAACAAAGAAAAAGCGTAGAGATTTGTACACACTCATGATCTTTTTAACAAAAGAATGCTAGATGCATTAGTATAAGTCATAAAATGATAAAGAAGGTTAATTCTAACAAAATATCGCTGAGAGACGCCAAAGGAGGCATATTGACGAAAATTAATGCACAAAACATAATTGCAAGTTTTGGGAAAAAATATGTGTTATGAAGGTGTTCCAACATATTTTGTCAGAGGGATCCCATCTTTCTGAATACATATCATTTTGTGAAACTTACTCAGAAAGCTAATATACAAATTTATCTAACAATCCTATACATTTTGGCTTGAAAATGAGAAACGGTACGTATCACATAATGTGTTCTGATTCCGTATCATATAGACGACTCATTTCCAAGAATGCAACAGCCTATCATAACAGGTGCATGAATACATTCTATGTGCATTTCAGTGATCAACTCATCCCCCCCCCCCACACACACACACACACAATAAATAGAAACTGCACAATTAAATATTATACACTTGTAAATTCAAGTGTATCATCATAGGAAGTGACACTGAGAGTGAATAAAATTACAATGCACGAAACTTTGAAAATTTGCGGTGACCTCTTTACTTTAAAGTGCACAACAATATTGTTCCTTAAAATACTGCTGTTTTTTTAAAAATTTTCTCCCCCAGCAAAACCGGCTCGTTGAGATCCCATTCTGGACACTACCTCGAATCTGATAGAAATCACAGGACATGCACATTACCATGATAATCTGTATGTATCTAACTTTATATGACCTCTAATATGACTAATTAATGGTCATAACTTATATGCTAGAAATTTTTCTCAATTCTTATTTGAATTGCATTTCAGTTTTTGGTATTAAAAAGTAGTATTTGAATCAGAATAAGACATTGCAAATTTGTTAAACAAAATTTGTGAAATACTTTTGCTTCACTTTTATATAGTTAGGCTAAAAAACTCTTGATATAACCATCTAACTTTTAAATATTGCCAAATCAAAAAAATATCCTCTCCTGATCCTGGCAAAAACCTCTCAGGTAGTAATGTTATATTGTTAATGACTATTTTGTGTATCCACTATTTAAAATAAAAGAAAGTGTCTTGTCTGAAAGTAAACTCATGAGAAAATAATTCTTATGCAGTGATTTATAGGCCAAACACAGTTTTACATGCTGAAAAATTTACCCCTTTACTTAACATGAAAAGCTGATGTATCTTGCAAACAAAATTCTGAAACGAATTTTTTTCATTTTTTGTCTCAAAAACAGGTTATGACCCCTCACTGGAACGAGCTCAACAAGCTCGTTCCAAAGAGGGGTCATAACCTATGTTTTTGAGACAAAAAATGAAAAAATAATGAAAATTAATTGGCGATTTTTGTGAATAGTGCTGGTCGGTTTTGGCTGTTACGTTGGGTAAAGGGTTAACAAAAAACACCTGTAATATAAATACTACACTTGATAGATGAAATCTTTACTTGTTTTACTTTATTGTACCAAATTTTAATGGAATTAATCCATATCATACTTCATAAATTTACACTGCCCACACGAGAAGATTGTGGTCTGAAACAGTGTCAAAACAAATGCCCAATCCTGAACAAGAAAGGCTCAATTAGTATATAACAATCATTTCTCTGTAACTTCGTTATTGTTTGGATAATACTGATAACATTTTGCATGGCGTTAGTCATAAGGTTGTGGTTTCTGTTTATTCACACTTTGGTGACTTATCTTTGCTCTAAATTAACCCTTTACCCAACGTAACGTCCAAAACCGGCCAGCACTATTCTCCAAAATCGCCAATTATTATAATTTTCATTATTTTTTCATTTTTTGTTTCTAAAACATAGGTTATGACCCCTCTTTGGAACGAGCTCGTCGAGCTCGTTCCAATGAGGGGTCCTAACCTATGTTTTTGAGACAAAAAACGAAAAAAATTAGTTATTCAAGACTTTTGTTTGCAAGTGTCGTCTGCTTTTCATGTTAGGTAAAGGGTTAAATGACATTTATTGCAAGCAATGAGTTTGAAAACTTGAAACTCATTTTGAGGTAAAAAACACGAAGAAGAAATTTTATTTTGGAAGTGTTAGCATAAAGATGCGTCCTAAACAAAATAAAGGGGTGCCACCAACATAAGGAAGTGTCATTCATCAGCAACTGTATGGTTCATGGTCCAGTTTCCTCATGTATTTTGTCAATGATATAAAAAAAAATATGTCAACCATCCAAATTAAAATTTAATTTTTGTTTAAATAACTAAGGATAAAACATTAATACTTATTGTTTTCTGTGTTGAAGACATTGGTGAAACATCATATCCAGCTTCAATCTGACAATGGTGACTGATTTCTTTTTTACACGTGTCCACAGTTTTGTCACCCTTTACATAAAACTGCCCATATATGTGTACACAAATAGCTTCACACACTCACCATCACATGCATAAATTGCTCCCAGAGAGGACTATTTTTATTTATTCTACTGATTGCCAATACCAGCTTTTCATTGGCATCAAAGGAATATATAAAAAAAATGTACCTATGTGGAAAAGGGTACCACAGACAACATTCACAAGAGACTGTAGTATTCATATAGCTGCTTATAATCAACACTAATGCAAAAGAAATTTTATCTAAAGCAAAAGCTGAAGATTTCCCCTTCCACTAACCAAATAGCCACTTTGTCCTTCCCCTGCATTCTGTTTTGTTCCATTACACCTACATCCCCATGGGAACCCCAGGAAGTGGAGCGGTACTTGCTTACTGTAGTAAACAAGTTTTGCGTCACTTGTAAAATGGGGTCTGGAACTAACGCCTAGGGTCATACAACTCTAAAGTGGGTTGTATAGGTACAAACGATTGGCTAAACTTGACTTCATACTGATGTTTCAGTCATTACATAGCCAGAGATTCTGAAAGTGACCTTAAACACCAATAAATAAATAAATAAATAAATATCCACACCTACATGTAGCACACATATAAATGCCTTGGCCAGAATTTGTATTCTAGCTTTGCAGATACTTTGATCCCTCATGTGGTGATGACATTTTGTCAACAAATTTATTAATTATGCTGGATGAGGGCAGCTTTATCTTACAATGATGCAAGGATACTCTCACAATGTAACTTAGAATTTGAGAGTACTCCTATACTCTTGTGAGTGCAACCAATACAAATGCCATAGTAAAAAACACAAACCTCATACATGATACATGTATTTATATATTTTTCTGGGGTTTAGGGCCTAGTTCCAATTTTACCTTATTTTGGTGTGTTTCTTTGTCTTACATGTACATAGAGGACACATGTTCCAGCAGAACCAGGTCATATAATGGATACCGCAATCCGATTTTAAAAATAAAATCCATCCCCTCACAGCAGGGATATGGCTCTGGACAGAGGGAGATGCAAGTAATCCTGTTCAACATGTGGCAGAAGTGGGTTATCCATGGGATACCGCATACCCAATTTTGTCGAAATCCATCCATTTACAGCTGAGATATAGCTCTGGATGTACAAATGTGAGAAACAAAAATCACTGAAAATTTGACAAAATAAGGGCCATAACTCAGGTGAAAATAGAAAGAGCAAGTGCATTCAACATGTGGCAGAAAAGGGTCATCCAAAGGATGCCGCATACCAAATTTTGCTGAAATCCATCCACTCACAGCTGAAATATGGATCCGGATGGACAGACAGACACATGTAATCCAGTATAAACTATCTATTAACAGAAAACAGAAAATGTTTTCATTTTTGGAATTCACTAAAAAAAACAATGAAGGTCTTCAGCTGAGTTTAAATAATACTGGCTGAGTGTGCAAAATTTCAAAAATTACTCTAACAGACTGACCGTTCATGTGGCTTGGAGATGGCTGACCGAACACTCAACTATGTAAAAATTCCCAGAAAGTTAAAAAATTTATAGTAATTTATATATTTTTTATACTTACCAATGACCCAGACTTAGCTGGTGCTAACTCTAAAATATTTAGGGCCAAACACAAATTTTGCCCCCCAATCCCCAAAATTGGCATGCAAAACAGAAAATTAGAAGTCCTATCTGGCCCTCCATACATTTTACCTTCCGCACATGCGCAGACTCCAAGAAGTCACTGAATCTGGCGCCAATAAATCCTTCTTTGTATAAAAAAGATTATAATAATTCAGCGGGGAGGTATGAGTGCCCAGTAGTGCCCACTCATGGGAGAACCATTCCCGTCTGGGTCATTGGTAAGTATAAAAAATATATAAATTACTATAAATTTTTTAACATTTTTATACTGTACCAATGACCCAGACTTAGCTGAATCGTAAAAAGGCGGAGGGCCTAGAACTTCGGAAATAGTAGATCAACATAGATCAAATCCTTCAATCCATGATGAAGAAATAAGAACTACATGTATGTCTCTTAATACCATAATAGAAGAGACATAACCTAATATGTATCCAATTATGTACATCCTAAATCTAAGCATAAAATCATGTTAATTAAGATGTAACAAATAAACAATTTTAGAGACTAGTCTGGTCTAGGCCCCAGGGAGCAAAATGACTGGAATCGCATCGCAAAATGCGATGCAACATCCACACATAGTGATACAATTTTAGGTCTATGAATCGCAAAGTGCCAATGCAAATTACGAGGCTGGATTAATTTATTTCCGAAAAATCTGTTTAACTTTGCACGCTGTCGCATTCACCAGCAGGGAACCCGGAAGAGTCTCAATGAGTGAATGTCATTCATTTGTTCAGACCCCCTCTAAAGAGACAATTGTGCTGTACACATGCGCAGTTGCGCCTGTTACCAAATATTGGCCGGGATTTTCCAAGACGCGTGCACGTTTTGGGAAATCTCTGTCAATATTTGGTAACAGACACATTCAACTGCGCATGTGTACAGATAAATCGATGGAGCAACTATTCTTTTGATTCAAGGGATTATTTATCCGAAAATCGAGGTAATTTGAACATTAAAATTTTAGAGAATAGCATCAACTTTGGAAGTTCCTAATTTGTGGCATCTCTGATATGTTCACAATCTGAGTTATGCTCGTTGCAAATGATTATCGAGGTGTGCATAAAATTGCTCGCCCCATTTTAAATGCAGGCATGTATAGGGGCACGAACACAAAGGCGTGCTTTTCCCGCATAGGAATGAATCCCTAAGAAAGTTGATTCATTCCTCTCTCATCACATAACATTTTATACTCTCAGAATCAACCAGAATGCGTCTCCTGGCCTCTGAAATTTCAAATTTTCCCAGGGGACACCGACAAGAGCGGGAACCTCCTCTCGTGCTCACCCCCAGCGAATCGCTTCGTAGTTCAGATGATGCTTCGCGTCATCTGCTGTGACTGTCAAGAAAAAACTGCTACGCAAAATTTTCGAAACAATTTGCTCCCTGGGCCCTAAAAATAATTAAGGCATACTGAGAATGAGAAAAATTTCCCATAAACCTACGCCACACAATAATATTGCAGCTGATCGGGGAACATAGTACGGATAAGACAGCTTCCTCAAAAGATAAATACCCCATAAGGCAGAGAAGTCCCCCTTTTTTTGAACACAACTTCAAAAGAAGGGGGGGATAGCTCTAGAATCAATAAGCAGCACCCGGAAACGATATAAAAATATCGATCAGGCACTCGAAAAATTAATTCATGAATAATAAATGGTGCTTAATGCCACTTCACAAGCCAAGGCTATAGTGATGATTTTAGTAAATAACATTATCCGCTATAAAATATGCACTGCAGACGCCGTATACAGGTACAACGAAATCAGTGAAAAATCAAATATAACATACAAAAGCGGGATAAGATGAACAATCTCTGCAGAGAAAACATGCTTCAAAATCATTCACAGGAGGCCTCTGTAATATTAAATCCGGTAAAAACATTCTCCAACATGTACTATTTGATATCTACAACTATAAACACGTGAGAATATGTGATTAAAGAACCGACAAAATAGAGACCAGGATCTAGAAATGGAAAAACTGGCTCCAAAATCAGAAATTAATTACCGGAAACAAATGCAACAGATCTGCATGTATGCGTATGATGGTGCCATCCAACACGACCCAGATGCAAAGTATGTATGTATTAAATTTTTTCAAAAATACGTGACAGCGTGAGTGTGTGTGGGGCTGGGGGAATTCAATTATATGTCGAAACCTCCTCAGCCACATTACTTAATCACTGCTGACGCAGACAGCAATAATATAGAGATCATAAAGCTACTTCACGTCTGAATACTCCGTAATGCCATTGAGAGCGGAGAATGACAAAGAATAAAATTTCCCTTAAAGAAGAAAACCTTCTAATGGGGAAGCTTCTGGCGAATGCTCAAAAGCAGACCCCACAACCTCAATGAAATCAATAGAAACAAATGAATTGAAGGATACACATATTCTATCATTCATTCCCACGAAAACGGCTGAGCGTCAATGTATACACTCATAAGCCTTATACAAGCGACACAAATAATGGAAACTATTATTCCCATGCGCCGAAAACTTAACTATCCTGAAGAGATCTCACATAAGAACATATAATAGCCAAACAGTTAGAATAAGCGCAAGATATAGCCAGCGCTTACTTATGCGCTGAAATCTTAAGCATTGACTGCTAATTGGAGGATAAATAACCCAAGCAGTACGAATAGCTAACTGACTTATTTAACAATAGAATGAACATAAATGTCCCTTCTATTGAAAAACAGTAAGAACAGAAGCATACTTCTTTTCTGATAAACTCTGATGTGCATAGAGAGATCCTCGGACTCAGGATAGTAACGCAATATATGAACTCACGTCCGAAATAATAGAGAAAATCGTAATATATGCCCAAACTTGACCTTATGTTAAAAGATTCTCTAAAACAAAACAGGTCAAGAGGGAAAAACGTCTACCACTCCAGTTAATAACTGGAGTAGACATGCTTGTAAGCGACCCATCGAAATAACATTCCAAGCCGCTTTACACCACTCCATCCGGCGCAAAAAAACTATCGCTGTTAATGCGTCAGATAACAGATAAAAGTGAGCCAAACAGCTAGTTAATTCGCTCTGTGAAACAATTAAACTATTATTCCCATGCGCCGAAAACTTAACTATCCTGAAGAGATCTCACATAAGAACATATAATAGCCAAACAGTTAGAATAAGCGCAAGATATAGCCAGCGCTTACTTATGTGCTGAAATCTTAAGCATTGACTGCTAATTGGAGGATAAATAACCCAAGCAGTATGAATAGCCAACTGACTTATTTAACAATAGAATGAACATAAATGTCCCTTCTATTGAAAAACAATAAGAACAGAAGCATACTTCTTTTCTGATAAACTCTGATGTGCATAAAGAGACCCTCGGACTCAGGATAGTAACGCAATATATGAACTCACGTCCGAAATAATAGAGAAAATCGTAATATATGCCCAAACTTGACCTTATGTTAAAAAATTCTCTAAAACAAAACAGGTCAAGAGGGAAAAATGTCTACCACTCCAGTTAATAACTGGAGTAGACATGTGTGTAAGCGACCCATCAAAATAACATTCCAAGCCACTCCACACCACTCCATCCGGCGCAAAAAAACTATCCCTGTTAATGCGTCAGATAACAGATAAAAGCGAGCCAAACAGCTGGTTAATTCACTCTGTGAAACAACAGAAGAACCAGCCAAATGAATAGTGGGATACATGTATCCTATCATAAATCCCATGAGACATTATCTAGTTCACAAAACAAGTGATCTAAAGAACTATACTCACTACAATTGCCGAACGTTAGCTTTTCGACTGAAAGATAATCATAAAAAACGTAATTATCCAATTCAAGTCAAAATCGGCCGGACCGAGTTCTATAAGAGCCTCAACCACCGGCTCAGGGGAGTCTAATCAGTAACTCAGTCTGACGAGAAACCCCTAACCAAGTGGTAGTATAGACAAACCTAAAGAATTATGTATAGGAGAGATACCTATACCTTCGCTATGAGCCTATAAGCGAACTGAGTCTAGGACAAACTCTCCTACTCTTTTGTTGGCTGTAGTCGATTAGACCCCAACTTAAAGAGTCGAGAATAGATGCTTTCTTGTAGTATAATCCTACAATAATGAAAGGTTACCATCAAAGACTTAGGTATATCTATACCTTGCTATGAGTCCAAATAGACAATTTGAGTCTAGGACAACCTCTCGTACTCTTTCTGCTGGTGATGGTACATTAGACTCCAGCTTAAAGAGACAAGAATAGAGTCTTATCATAAAAACTAGAGTTGGAAGACTAAAGCGACCTAGGGCAAGTTTTCCATCTAGTGAAATGCAAAAGTTAAAAAATTTATAGTAATTTATATATTTTTTATACTTACCAATGACCCAGACATAGCTGGTGCTAACTCTTAAAATATAGGGCCAAACACAAATTTTGCCCCCCAATCCCCAAAATTTGCATCTAAAACTAAAGAAAACATGTCCTGAAAGGCCCTCCACACTTCGCCCCTACTGCGCATGCGCAGTGTCAAGGACGTTCCGAAATTGGTGCCATTAATCATTCTAATAACCAGTGCCTGGTAAGCGCTATGTACTCAGCGGGGAGGCAAGAGTTCCCAACTCCTGGGAGGGCCATCCCCGTCTGGGTCATTGGTAAGTATAAAAAATATATAAATTACTATAAATTTTTTAACATTTTTATACTGTACCAATGACCCAGACATAGCTGAATAGTAAAAAGGCTGGAGGGCCAAGGACATAGAGCAAAATGGAATACGCTCAATAAAATAAAATAGAGTCATCCCCTGTAGGGAAAAAGAAGTAATAGGCCTTACATGTATCTTTCTTATTTATGATAAATTAGAAAGATACAACACCTTCCAAAATTGAGCTTCATACATCCATGTACTCTCTTAATATCCAATATAATCCTTATACTAATAATTTTTAAAGTAAGCCAATAAATAAAGTAAGTCTAGAGAATAGAGACTCTTATACTCCTAAAAGTGTCTGAGGATTGCATAATCATGTCCGTTGACATATGCAATATTCAAAAGCTATACTTTAAAAACTAAGACTTGCATGAATTTTAAAAACCTAAACTTCTCACTAAACAACCATCCCAATAACAGCTCAGAATTACTAACTCCGGAGGAGGTATACCCTTGTTTTCATAGTAAAACAGGTGACCCAAGGGAACACCCTCCCCCCCCCCCCTTTTTCTTGCCCTGGGTCAAATAGCCCAGAGCGAAGAGGGCAGTCGAACGGAGACACTGCCGAAACAGACAGCCTACCTAGCTATAGTAGCAACTGTTAAGTGAATGACATTCTGAGCAGTAGATAATAGACCTAACAATAGAGGCCTCCAGAAATGGACTCGATATTTCTGAGATAAAATTCATGAATGTGGATGGCTGAGCGCAATGAGCGGCCTTCAAAAATCTATAATAGCGACACTATTAATGTAAGCCCAAGAAGTAGAAGAACTCTTACTTCATGAGCCGAAATCTTAAGCACAACTGCTAAGTCAATGATATACCATAAGCAGTACCGATAGTTAAGAGAATCCATTAACATTAAAATGGAGCGTAACGTCCTTCTACTAGACATCAAAGACAGAAGAAGCTTACGCCCTTTGTAATAAACAGATATCTGTTTATAAATACATAAACTGTACCCGGAAAGAGTAAAGGCCTATGCCCATACGAAGACGGAAGGACCTTAAAATAATAGGTTCCGGATAATAGGAGCCTAACTCTTATGCAACAATCCAACCTAAATAGTAACGGAAGTATTGATTCCGAAACTATGAAAGTGAAAATCATCCATCGATAGTGCATGAAACTCACTGACTCTACAGTAAAAGAGAAACCAACAGAATTACTGTCTAAAAGGTCAGAATTTGAAAACTACTGTTTCCAGAGGCTCAAATGATTACTTAGCTAAATAAGAACCGAAGTTAAAATCCGTATAGGAATTTAATCTAAAGATTCTAAGTCTATTTATCAAAAAGTTACTAACTGACTTAGATAAAGAGACAAAAGACTCAAATGTAAACTATCGTAGAGTGCATAGGTATGAGGTAACATAAACCTATAACCTAAATAATAACAGGCTGCAGTAGATCTTGTGAAACAAGTATACTAAAAAATAGCAATGAGTAGTATGGAGGGATCAACAATATGAACATAATGATCCCTACACCACGACGGAAGAGCCTCCACTTTAGCCGCATAGAATAGCGAAGAAGAGGATCTCCTATAGTAAGAAATCGCGTCCAAAGCTCGTCCAGTACAGTGCTTACAATGCAATACGGACCACACAACGGAATACATGAAGGTTGTGACCTTGCTGGTTGTGATAAAGATGACACGATTTACCCAGTGAAAAAGATCCTCACATAGAGGAAGATTTCACGTTAAGACCCACAGTAGACAAGAGAGTAAATTACTCATGATCTCTGTGAAGATAGAGATGCTATCAACAGAAATGTATTGTGGTTGTTTATCTTAGCAATACCTGCTAAAACAACAGCGCCGGAGGATACGCGTATCCTATCATTCCGTCCTATAGATCAATAGAGCGTTAACAATATTAGCTCAGAGATCTGGACAAGCCAACACATACGTCTGCAATTGATTAGCAAGCTGTGTCATAAATAAATCATCATTGGGCGCTCCCATAGATAGCAAATCTGATTGAATACTTGTTTGTTGAGAGTCCATTCTGACAGCAACAAGCGACCCGTAAGAGAACGGGAGTCCGATAAAACAATCAGACGACCCGGAATATGACGGACCAAAACTGAACTTGGTGTACTATAACCAACAGACGGATTCTTTCCATTAAATTGAATAACGGAAACGAAAGAGTGCCTCCCTGGTTCCGGAGATACGCCACTACTGTCGAATTAAAGGACAGGAATTTGGGCATGCGTTTCTGAATAATGTTCATGCAATGACATAAAGCAAGCCTAAAAAACATTATTCCGCGGAAGAAAACTGATTGCTAAAAGACTGCGGAACCCAAAGACCCTGGCACTTCGAATCCGTAGGGATCAGTATTATATCCCAATCTGTTTGACTGGCAACCGTCATAACAGCCACACTCGGGTCCGGCAACTGCGGCGGCACTCTCTGAGTCAACCACCGAATGTTTGCCCCAGTCTGAATCTCTTGTAACACTAGATAGACAAGAGAACGTGTAAATCGAGCAATTCATGGATTGCCGAAAAGTTGCCGTCGAAGAGAAGCTCCTCCGAGAACGAAGCGACTCTGAGAGAGTTCTTAACCTTACTATCCACGCGTGTGGATGTAGCTAGGGCTGCATCACGTCTAACTAACTCCAATCAGCCACTGAAGGGCGGAGTTATACGTGAACAAACTACTGCCCTCAAAAGAAATTACACTGAGAATAACATCCCGTAAATCTTTTCTTGAAGACGTAATGATAACGCCTCAGTAAGGCGGATTACGTATAATAAAGCGTCCAAGATAAGTCTACTATACATAATGTCGTTCCCAACATTGAAATTGGAAAAGACATAAACGGCGAAAAAGAATATATGCAGTCTTTAATCACACCGTCTAGACGCATATGAACTCTCGGTATGCCCTGCTCTGCCAAAATAAACTATTTGTATAAATGATAAAATGGCAGAAATGAGCAACGCGGACAAGAAACTAAACTATCATGCTTAGTAGCAGGCTTGTATATATATATATATATAGCGTCGAAAAATAAAACACATGTTGTAATGACAATATTGGACTGCGTCGGTAAGTCAGGGACAATGTCCCTGAACCGATCGAAAAATCCGAGTCCAATGACGCTATAAGTCTCTTATCCAAGATCGCAGCAATGAAGTCCGAAATAATAATCACTGGAAGATAATGCCAGAAGATATGAAAGGCATCTTCCGATACTACTAAAGGGAAAACTCGAAATCTTTCGAATCCCTTTCGCCATCCTGTCGGACCCTATAAAGCGTTCGGTCGTCCGTACCTGATGCAACCGCGGACCGCACCGACCCAGCGCCGTCGGATAATTCCTGATTCGACTGAGAAACTGTCAATTGCTGGGATGCTGCGAAACAACTGTGCTAACTCGGATAGCACGTCCGTCACTGAGGCCTGAGGAGAAGCGGTCTTACGATGCATTGCCGCTGGAAGCTCCGTGATCGTTACCCCGTGCATACTACCAATATGCGAGCGAACGGAGTGTATAGGCCTCGTGTCCCTTGGCTACCGGATGGCGCGACCTATTCGCCATGGAATCACTGAATGCCGAAACTGATCGGATACTCGAGGTCACGTAGCCAATGTGCGGTCGTGTGCCCTGCTGTGAGGATGAGGAAGCATTAAAGACAGTCTCTCGGACTGTCAATATAACGGAGCGTCCCGACCAACGGACATATGCTCCGAATGTAAAATATCTGAACCACAACATGCGGTCCCCTATGTTGTTGGGCGAGAGAGGGATCTCTCTTGCTCACAGCCCGGACGGACCTGGACAAGCCAGGAACCGGACTAACAGGCTTCCTCCGATCTGTCCTCAATCTGCCGTCACTGGGTGAGTACTAAAGTAATTAAAGTGCTCGCATCACCCAAATCTCCTTCCTAGACCGCAACGGACGAACTCGGCAGCCGAACCATTCGATGAATGTACGCTACACCGGGTGAGCTAGCGAATGTCACTCCGTAGGCGATAGACATATTCCATGAGCACTTATTGCCGCTAACTCTTCATTAACTATGACGACAGAGGCACACTTTTGAAAGACATCTCCATAACTCTTCGAACAAGAAACCAGAAATGCTTGGTTAGCAAGCATAAAATAATAATATATATAGCGTCGTTCAATAATTCGAAAGTTTGTGTGACATTATTGGACTATGTCGGAACTGAGGGACGATGTCCCTGAACCGAACCAAAAATTTCTAAGTCCACCGACGCTATCAGTTTCTTATCCGGCATCGCAGCATTCTGGTCCGTCGAAAGAAGCTGTAGAAGACCAAGTCAGATGACATACACAACAGCATATGTTGATCTGAAAGGGAAAGCTCGAAATCCTCCGAATCCCTTTCAGTATCCCGTCGGACCGGATGAAACTTTCGGACGTCCGTACCCGCTTCCGCAGTGCGTCCCGACCCAGCATCGTCGGATAAAATATATGCGACAGATCAGTTGATGCTGCGATAAACTGTGCTATTAAGGAAAGCACGTCCGTTCCCGAGACCTGTGCAGTAGCGGTCTTACGATGCATTGCCGCCGGAAGCTCCGTGTACGTTGACTCCCGCACACTTCCTATGCGAACGTCCGGAGTCTGCAGGCCTCGTGTCCCTGGCTACCGGATGGTGTGACCTGGTCGCCGAAGAATCCTTGATCGGCGAAGCTGGAAATATATCGGCGGTCACGCAGCCAAGGTGCGGTCGTGTGCGCTGACGAGAAGAGGAAGCCTTAGCAGTCTCAGCGGACTGCCTATACAACGGAGCGTCCCGAGCGACGGACGTATGCTCCGCTTGCGACACATTTTGTACCACAACATCTGGGGCCAGATGTTGTTGAACGAGAGAGGGGCCTCTCTCGCTTGCCGTCCGGATGGACCGGAACGAGCTATGAACCGGACTAAAAGGCTTCCTGCGTTCTCCCTCCGATCCGCCATCACTGGGTGTGCATTAGGTTAATTTATAGTGCTCGCATCACCCCAAAATTCCTTCTAGACCGCAACGGACGAACCCGGCTGCCGAACCATTCGGTGAATGGACGCTACACCGGGCGAGCTAGCAGACGTCAAAGGCCGTCGAACCTACTAGGGTCCTCTTAGGCAATTGGCGTATTTACATGAGCACTTTTCCGCTAGCCCTTCATTAATTGTGACGACGGAGGCACACTGTTGGAAGACATCACAGATACATCACCCTAATCTTGATCGTCTGAAATAGAAATTGATAAAGTAGAGTGACCCTGCGGGGAAAGGACCGGAGTGTCCAAATCCCCAACAACATACCGTGACATACGCTTCCCATATTGTCATCGAAATCATACGATACAGAACAGGAGTTAATGCGAGTACACTGACCACATATAGAATGATAATAAAGTCAGAGGAAGACTTCCTCTTAAAACAATTGATCAATATCCTTTCAATGTGAAAAGAAAACAAGTCCTGGTACTCGCACTAACCCCTGGCAATCAAAATACATAATAATAATATGATCCATTAATATAGAAAAAATAATTGAAATCAAAATATTTTGAAAAAATATTTTTTCAGAACAGCCCAAGTTTCTGAAAAGTAACGTTGAGCCCCAATGGATCCCAAGCCTAAGTGTGGACAAAAATTTTAAAAATATTTTAAACAATTTATTCAACACTTACGAACAATAATAATGTATCTAGTTATGATTAAAATAACATCAAGATATTATTTTTTAGAAATCCCCCCCTCACACAGAGGGCTGTTGTAAATGTAAACAATGAGTGTAAAAACACTAAAATAAGACTCCAGGCACCCAGGCCCGAAATCAGTTACCAAAAATACACTATCTGATGCAAAACAGAGACTTCCAGGGAAGAAACTGCAGAACATCAGATGGTAGATGCAGAACACAACGCCTAACCACCCGTAGGTGAAGACGTAAACAAGGGGAAAGAACAGAATTCATTCTGTTATTCAGCTAAAACTCCCAAGAAAATTTAGTAATAATAATTACAAAAACTATGCCAAAAGCATGGGAGAATAGCAAGGGGGAACTTAAAGGACAGGGAGAGAGGAAAACACTTAAAAAACAGTGTAACTAAATAATCAGAATGACAACAAAATGGCTGCTGCCTTGAAAATAGGTAACTTAACATAATTTCATTAAAAAATTTTAAGTTACAGCCCTGATAATATTCTGTCACACATTCTTTTCCTCTCCTCCTTCTCTATCCTCCTTAGAATCACCATTTCACTAATATTTATGTGTCTGGCATCATTTAAACTGAGATTTATAAGCACAAAGATCAGTCAGATGTTAACTGATGAAGGGCCAAACTTAGAATGATTAATGGCGCCAATTTCGGAACGTCCTTGACACTGCGCATGCGCAGTAGGGGCGAAGTGTGGAGGGCCTTTCAGGACATGTTTTCTTTAGTTTTAGATGCAAATTTTGGGGATTGGGGGGCAAAATTTGTGTTTGGCCCTATATTTTAAGAGTTAGCACCAGCTATGTCTGGGTCATTGGTACAGTATAAAAATATGAAGACACAAGGCTTCGTTGCATCAGCATAACTCTCACTTAACATAAGTTAAGACCGAGAAATAAATACTATGACTGGAAAGAATTTTAAAAGGTACAACGACCACAAAATTCCTTCCATACAGACAATGCGTCACAGTACTTAAATTAAGTACATAAGACCATGAGACAAAATTCGCTCTGACTAAGAAATTATCTTCTCAATTGCGTCCGAGTGAACAGCTAAATGATGAAGGTAAGGCTAAAACTAGGATCTTAGCCTGCTCAATCAATGCTGAGGAACTCTCAACGTCTTCCCCTGCTGTTTTTAAAAGTATGTGAACCATCACAAACGATTAAAAATACAGAGGAAGAAGATAAGAAACCGAATCACTTTTCCGTCGGAAGATAATATATATGGTGTCATATACAGAATCGAAGATCTGCAACACCCATGTAGACTTAACCAGAAAGAGATCTTACTACCCTGCTCTTAACCAGAGAAGTCAGTGTCTAAATACGTTAGCGGTTTCTCAAAATTGCTCGCAGCATTTTGAATCACTGGAACAAGATCAAGGAAATGATAATGCATGATATCTATATCATCCAAGAGTTGTTCCGGAAGGAAAGTTATCCTATCCATAATATGATTGAATCAGATAGAATCACAGTCACTAGCATCTAAACAGGAAGGTGACAGGACCAAATAAGCACTATGCAACAGCTCAAAATTTTAAGATTGACGTTGAGTGCTTCTGCCTTAGCAGGAATACTGCGATTAGCTGTGCAACTGCGACAGCAAGTCCGTTACAGAGGCCTGAGGAGCAGCGATCACAAATAGCCTCTTCGCCGGTTTATTATTGTGGACAACCCCATGAATGAAACCTCATCTCCTTGGCTACTAGATGATGCAACTTCTTACTAAAGATGGACCTTTGATGAAGAAGACCGCGAAACTGAGTCACTTAGCCAAAGTGCGGTCGGGAGTGCTTGATCCTCTTCTTTTCTCTTAACCGGACATGATACCTCAGAACTTGTAGTCTTCTTCTTTCCATCAACACTAGGGGAGCATGGATTCGATCCACAGTGCTCGCTACACCCTATTCTCTCTCGACCGCTACGGACATACCCGGCATCACATCATCCACATACGAGTGAGATCTGCCGGATGAGCTAGCTGATTTAGACAAGGGACATAAGCCTCCGTGAAACCTAGCCCTTGTCTTTTTAAAATTCATAGAGCACTTACCCATTAGCTTTAAATACAATGCAAATGCAACACATCCGGAGTCATGGTCCAAGTATCCAATCTTAACCGTTACACCGGCGACAGGGATCTGACACCACTCACTGGGTTTTATAGCCCTGTGCAAAATAAAGATCACTAATCCGTATGAAGGGGAAACCATAAGACTAGCCAGTTTCGGACCTTATCGGTTTCCTCCTTCCGTCGTCACTGGGTGAGCATACTTGCCTATCACATAGATTGCTCCACCCTATATGATCTCACTTTTTCTATCCCGGATTGTCTACACCCGGTGTCATAGTTCTCATGGGCTGAGTAACTACTTCACCGTTCAAATTTATGTAGAGCATGAGGCGATAAGAAACTGGATTTGCCAGTCTTAGAGTCTAGCTTGAATATAGCGACATTTAGAAGTTCAAATGTTTTTCCGTGTGACATTTCTGGACTGGGTCGGAAACTCAGGCGCAATATCCTTATTCCGACCGAAAAGTCTGTGTCCAGTGACGCTATCAGTCTCTTATCAGGTATCGCAGCACTCTGGACCGGAGGAACAACTTCTGGAAGGTGTTGTCGGATGAAATCTATGGCCACCTTATGTTGTTCAGAAAGGGAAAAATTCCAGCTCTGCTGATTCTCTTTCACCATCCGACTGGACCACATGTGAATCTCGGTCGTCCCTTTCTGACCCTGCAGGGGAGCGTACCGACCCAGCTTCCTCAGACAGTTTCTGTTCTAAAAAAGTTTCTGAAGGTTGCTGGGATGCTGCGATGAGTTGAACTATCTGTGATAGCAAGTCCATCACAGAGGCCTGTGGAGCCGCGGTCTTACGTAGTTTAGCCGCTGGAAGCTCTTGGGACGGTAATTCCTGCATAGTTCTCTTATGCGAACGTTCCAACTGGTAAGGCCTCGTGTCCTTGGCTACCGGATGGCATGACCTGGTCGACGTGGAATCCCTGGTCGGCGAAGCAGGCTGGATATCTGCGGTCATGGAGCCAAGGTGCGGTCGTGTGTGCTGACCATTAGACTAGCCGCGCCGGACTGTCTATGCAACAGAGCGTCCCGAACAGGCAGAGTGGACGTATGCTCCGACTGCTTGATCCTCTTCTGGCTTCCTCCGTTCCATCCTCCAATCCGTCGTCGCCGGGTGTGCACGATCCGAGTTTATAGTGCTCGCAACACCCGATCTCTTCTCCTGGACCGCAACGGACGAACCCGGTGTCACAACCATTTCGCGAATGATTGCTTCACCGGGCGAGCTAGCGGGCGACAAGTGGCCGTTGATCCTGATCATAGCGACGACGGAAGCACACTTTTGAAGACATCACGCAAACATCACCCTGTTCTTGTTCCTCTGAAAAAGAGACTGAAAAACTAGAGTGACCCTGTGACGAGAGGACTGGCATGGACCTCTCACCACTAACAATATACCGTAACACACGGCTCCAACGTTTGTCATTTGAATTGGCACACACTGAGCAAGAGTTAGTGCGAGTACACTGACTACAGCAAATACAATGAACATGAGAATCAGAGGAAGACTTCCTTGATTTACAATTGAACAATATTCTTTCATGTTGAAAAAATATTAAACAGTCATCGTAACCCTTGAAAAAACAAAGATACATAATAATAATAATAATATAATCCATTACAAAAATTTCGATAAATAATTCAAAAGAAAAGTTTTTTCGAAAATATTTCAAGATGAGCCCAAGTTCCCAAAGGGAATGATGAGCCCAAATGGATCCCAAAAAGGCCTAAGTCTGGACAAAAATTTTAAAACATATCTAAAAATTAATGCTACACTTACGGACAATATTAATGTATCTGTCTATGAACAGAACCAAATAGAAGACAAGGAATCACTGTCAGAAGTAACCGCTGTCAACGTAAACAAAAGTGAATAAAAAACGGAAACAAGACTCCAGGCACTGAAAATATAGCCCGAAATCAGTAACCAATTTTAAACACTATCCGAAGTAAAACAGAAACTTCCACAGAAGAAACTGCAGTACATCGGATGGTAGATGCACGACCAAAACGCCTAACCATGGGGAAAAACAGAATAAACATTCTGTTACTATGCCAAAAACTCCCAAGAAATTTCAGTAAAAAAATTACAAAAATTATGCCAAAAGCATGGGAGAATAGCAAGGGGTGTATCAAGGAAAGGGAGAGAGGAAACACTGAACAAACCGTGGAAATTTCATAGCAAGAATGAAAACATCAGACCCATGCCCCGAAATTAGGGAACATGAAATAATTTTGCATAAAAATTATAAGTTACAGCCCTGAACACATCCTTCCACTGTTTCTTCCTCTCATCCTCTTACTTCATCCTTAGATCCACCATTTCTTTCATGATTTTGTGTCTGGCATCATTTTAACTGAGATTATAAGCACAGATATCAGTGAGATGTTTCTAATTGAAGGGCCAAACAAAGAATGATTTATTGGCGCCAGATTCGGTGATTTCCTGGAATCTGCGCATGCACGGAAGGTAAAATGTATGGAGGGCCAGATAGGACTTCTAATTTTCGGTTTTGCATGCAAATTTTGGGGATTGGGGGCAAAATTTGTGTTTGGCCCTAAATATTTTAGAGTTAGCACCAGCTAAGTCTGGGTCATTGGTACAGTATAAAAATACTGCTTTTTTATCATTAACAAGTATTCATATATTGCATGGAATTGAAATATATACAGCCTCTCAAGGCAAAAGTCTAAAAATCTATCAGACACAAGGAAGGCTGGTTGACTGGTAGAGTGCTGGAAGCCCATATTTGGGCTTTATTCGGAACTGCAGGTACCTAAATTTGAAGACTTCATATTTTGCGGATTTCCTTATTATTATCTTAGATTTGGAAGTAAAATTACTTCATCTCCATCGATTTGCATTGTTACAATTTATGGCACTCTCTCATTAATTGTAACAAGACAAAAATGTGTGAACAAATCTTGAGGCTGAGAAAAAAATTGGTACTCTACCAGTTGTTACTCAGACTTTACTATTGAAGATGCAACATTTGGCTAATCAGTCATCCGTTCGCATATATTTAAATTTGAGTAACAACACGTAAACGAAATATTTTGCACACTGCTGGCTGGTTTTTGCCATTATTTTGGGTAGAGTTGATTTAGATGAGATTTACACTAAGTCTGTATAGTACACAGGGTTAGTTATTCGATTAAAAATTAATTTTTTTTATAACCAGAAGGTGTGACTTACCCTGTGCAGTCACACCTTCTGGTTATAAAAAAATAGTAAATGCCATATCACACACTACATGAAAATATACACTGATTAAGGCTGTAAAAATGCACAGGGTTAATTGGGTACAGACCGTTACATACAATACTGCAGCTGTGAACTGGTCACTTTCCAAGAGTGGGCAGTATTTCCATGCACACAATAATATTAGATTCCAAACACTAATTATAGTAACAATCATCAAACATTTAATTAATGCATGGACATCACTGCCCATGTATGGATTACGACCAGTCTACGGAGACGGCACTGTAGGTAGGGCTGCACGGTATATCGATAAACCGATATATACCGCTATTCAAATCAATATCGATTGAATACTGGTGTAATTACAAAAATATCGGTTTTATATCGTCATTATTTATTTACACACAATTTAATTTTCAAGATGTCTTTTTTTAACTGTAGCCCCGAATGAATAATATTATCCCTTTATCCCAGGAATCATCTGCTTGTGCCCTCGTAATGTACAAATTGAGCAGTTGAAAAAATAATTTTCAAACATTTCAACAAAACTATATCATGTGACCCCTCACTGGAACGAGCTCGTTGAGCTCGTTCCAATGAGGGGTCACATGATATAGTTTTGTTGAAATCTTTGGGGAAAATCTGATAAACTAATTTTGAAAATAACAAATTTTGATATCGTCTGCGTTGGGTGAAGGTTTTTTGAACCGCATCATCAAGGCATGCTAATTCGTTCCGACTGTGTTGCCTCAAGTCTCGATTGTGGTATTTGTGTTCATTTATCTGAACAGTCTTCGATATACCGGTATACCACAGTATTTTTTTGAATTCCGATACCGGTATTCAGTTTTGGATATCGTGCAGCCCTAACTGTAGGGTGCAGGATTCAAGGGCCTAATGGAAATACTTATACAGGATTGCGGAATTGTTTGAAGTGAATTCCAAAAATGAAAACATATTCTATTTCCAATTAATAGCTTGTTTATAGCCCTCAATCTCTTGGAGAGTGAGGGGTATAATAAGTAAAAATCTCTAGGCCTTTAGGGACATTATCAGAATCATGATAACAATTGAATGAACATTGGTGAGAATCAAAAGTTGAAAATCATTGTTCTCTTTGTGGGAATCATTTCCAAGAATTGATTCTGATTCTCACCTGAATTTTAACAAAATGATACTGTTTCGTGACATGCCAACTTGTGGCTGCTATTGCTTTCACCACAGGATTGACTATTTTCTGGCTTATTTTAAGGGCTGATTAACAAAAGTGTACCTTCAAAATACCTTTCTAATTTTCCCAAGTGATGAATGAATTCATGTTCATCTCCCAGTCCACAGTTTGATAAGTCTACTTCTTCTAAAGATGTAAACAGAAATAGGTGATCCAAATAATTGTTTACTGCTAAATGACAATCTCTCAGGTTAAGTTTTGTCATCAAAACATCTGGGTAGGCATCTGAAAACAATTGCAAGTTATGATACATTGTTGACGAGTCTGTTTGTTTTGTTTCGAACATTCTTTGTTTATCAGCAGATTCAAATATTTGTTTACCAATCACTTCAGGCAAATCAATTAGAGAGTCAACCAGAGACAAGCTATTTCCTATAAAACTAAGACATATTTCCATGAGTGTTTGTGGCACACTTTCTGTGAAGTTTTTTGGATGAAGTGATATGCTACTGCAGCTCATCTTGTCATGTTTTGGTCTCTGTGGCAACATGCTTACCTAAAAGAAAATTGAGAAAATAATAAGCCCGGGTGTACAATCTTTCAAAGAACCAAATAAACTCTTTAAATGGTTGAGAGCTAGAAGCCACTACCAGGGCTGTACTGAAAAGTGCTGAAAGGCACTACAGTGGCTTAACACTGTTTGCACTAATTTATTGTTGGCTCAGCAGTGGAAAAAAAAATATTAAAAGAAAATTATTTTGTTACTATTTCTTGGAAAGTGCCAACCAGCACTCTCCAAAAAATCTAAATTTTATAGTAAATTTCCTTTCTTATTATACCTCCCACAATTGTTTACTACAGGCTTGCACTACAGTGGAAGTCCCTAACTCGGATAAAATACTCTCTATTTTTGTCTTTCCCAAGCAAGTTGGGAAAGAAAAGTGGTGCAAAAGCACCAATAAAAATAAGCCAAAACTGGGTCGAGTGCAACCGGCGCAGACCCAGTACGGGATGCTCTCTCCCAAGTACAACTCCACGACTTCCGTTGCCAGTGCGCATATACCGTCTCTAAAGACTCATTCTTTTTGAATCCGTAAACGTTAGAGTTATGTGATCAGCGGGGAGGAAAGATTCTTTACCCGTAAAGAAGACGGGAGGGCCTCCATGTAAACAATTGTGGTAGGTATAATAAGAAAGGAAATTTACTATAAAATTTAGATTTCTTATCAACCTACTCACAATTGTTTACTACAGGCTGAATAGACAAAAGGCTGGAGGGAATCGCATAACCAACCCCCACATAACCCTAGTGCACTGGAACCGTGAAGTAGAAGGAAGAGGTCCCGAGGCTTATCAACCATAATGTCGCAATCATTGCTAAAGGACAATGAAAAGAGACATATGAGCCTGTGTGACACACAGACAGAAAAAGGACAGTAACAGCACAAGGCTGAAACTGACCTTCAAGAAGCCTAATGGCTATGGCAGACAACAGCCTGAGCAGAAGAAAGAGGACCCAGGGCAAAAAGGTCCTCCGACTGCTCCTGCAACTGGCGCAAATAAAAGGTGGAGAAAGTAGAAGCATTTCTCCAGTAGGCTGCCTGCATAACATCCGACAACTTGACGGAGTTAGAATAAGCCCAAGAGGAAGACAGTGCCCGCACCTCGTGGGTAGAAATACGATTGGTAAAACAATCGCCAGCTGCTAAATGACTATAAGCCGTACGAATAGCAAGACAAATCCATCGAGAAATGGATTGAGGAGAGATCTTCTGTCAACCCGGAATGAGAGACAGAAAAAAACGTTTTCTGCCTTTCCATATGAAGCGTGTCCGATCAAGATAAATGCGAATAGCACGGACCGGACAGAGCAAAGGGCGAGTACCCTCAACAGGGGGAAGAGCCCTGATACAGATAGGAGGAGGAGTAGTATCTGGTAACTGATTCTTAGCCAAAAAGGAGCAATCAGTGGTAAAAGTAACACTGTTGGGAGAGCTCCCAAAAAAGGCCTGGGTCAACCGAGAGGGCGTGAAGCTCACTAACCCGTCTGGCCGAAGCAAATGCCATCAGAAAAGCCGTCTTATATGTGAGAAAATGCATATCCACCTGGGATAAAGGTTCGAACGGCGCCCCCCCCCCCCCCCCCCCCCCCCCCCCCCCCCAAGCAAAGCAGCACCCACGAAAGATTCCATCGTGGAGTAAGCTGCAAAGTCCGAGGCCTTTTCAAAGAAAAGTGCCGAACAAGCTTGGAGAGGTAAGGATTAGTGCCGATACGACGCTTCCCCACATAAGAAAAAGTCTCTGAAAGCATAGACCTGTAACCCTTGATGGTAACAGGCTGTAGACCCCGAGAATCAAACAGATATACCAGAAACTCCGCAATCTGTGAAATCGAAGGATTGGCATAATCAACAGAGTGATCAGCACACCATCGACAGAAGACCTTCCATTAAGCTGCATAAGCTAAACCAGTGGAGTGCCTCCTTGAAGAAGAAATGCACTCCACTGCTTGTCTCGAAAAACCTCTATGGAGGAGACAGGACCGGACAAAAGATATGCGTGAAGGCACAATGAAGTCGGGTCGACGTGAAACCTCCTCGTGCGACCTTGACAAAGAAGGTCGCGACGTAGCGGGAGACGTGCCGGAACCGCCGCCATCAGCGAGCGGAGCTGATTGAACCACACCTGCTGAGGCGACAGGGGAGCGAACAGAATCATTCGACAACTGCAGGTTCGAATTTTGGCGAGAACCTGAGGAAGAATCGGAACCGGCGGGAAGGCGTAGCCGACTAGACCGTTCCAATCGAGTGACAGAGCGTCCACGGCAAAAGCCAGAGGATCTGGACACGGGGACACGAAAGTGTCCACCTGATGGTTCCAACGAGTCGCAAAGAGGTCGATGTGGGGACGTCCCCAGAGATCGCAAAGCGACTGGAACACTGCCCTGTGAAGCATCCACTCGGTGGAAATAACGCTGCCCTGTCGGGACAGGGAGTCGGCTAGGACGTTCAGACGACCGGGAATGTGACGAACAACCACTACGGCGTGAACATCCTGAGCGAGCAGTAGAAGATCCCGAGCTAACTCGTACATCGGAAGCGAGTGTGTGCCGCCCTGGTTCCGAATGTAAGCAACCACTGTCGAATTGTCGGATAGTAGAAGGACCTGGCGATTCGACAGGTGAGGGATCCACTGCCTGAAACTCAGAAGAAGAGCAAGAAGCTCCTTCTGGTTGATGTGTAGAGCTGCTTGATCCTGGTCCCACATCCAGTGTAGGGAAAGACCGAGAGGATCCAACGTCGCACCCCATCCGAGATCGCTGGCATCTGCCTTCAGAACGCGATCGGACGTGGGTAAGTCTAGCGGAACACCCTGCGTAATCCACTGAACATCTGTCCAAGGAAGAAGGTGAGGATACAGAGAGTCCGGAAACGGAAGCACCTGATCCAGAGAATCTACATTCGGCCTCCAACGACTGAGCAGAAAGTGTTGGAGAGGTCTGACACGCAGCCGACCTAGAGGAATGAGATCCGTCACCGAACCGCAGAGACCAATCAGACGGAGAAAACTCCGAGCGGTCGCGGACCTAGACTGGGACAGAGTCAGAGCAAAAGCTGAGAGAATCACAGCCTTGGCCTGGGGAACAGCCACCAAATTGAATTTGGTTTGGAAAGACATCCCCAGATGACAAAACGACTGAGAAGGGACCAGGTCCGACTTCTCCTCGTTAACTCTGAATCCTAGCGACGTGAGCAAGCTCAACAGAGTGGCGACATCCGAATCCAGTAAGGCAGCATTGGAATGCCTCTGGAGGATATCGTCCAGATATGCCGAAGTAGTCACCCTGGACTGTGTGCGATGGAACGCTATCACATGCGACATCAGTCTGGTGAACTCCCAAGGAGCCAGGTTGAGGCCGAAAGGCATGGCCTTGAACTGGTAAACTCGCCCCAGAAAAGCGAACCTGAGATACTTCCGTGACGCCCGATGCATCGGAACGTGGAAGTAAGTGTCTCGCAGGTCGATGCTGGCTGCGAAATCTCCCTGGTAAATTGATTGGCGGACCGACCTGAAAGTCTCCATGCTGAACTTGGGAGCAATGATAGACTGATTCAGCATACTCAGATCGATAACCGGTCGGAGTCGGCCGTCCTTCTTCGGCACCAAGAACAGGCGGGAATAGAAACCCACTGACTGAACGTTCTTGACGACCTCGATCGCCCCCTTTGCCAGGAGATTGGCAATCTCCGTGGACAAAAGTTCCCGACGTAAAACGTCTGAAGGAACTGTGGTTGGAAGAGGCACCCTTGACAGAGTGGGGTGCCGTCGGAAGGATATGCGCAGCCCGGACCGAACAACATCTAACACCCATGGATCGGATGTGATGGTGGTCCAATGGTCTGCGAACTCTGCTATCCTTCCTCCAACCTGGGACGAGTCGAGGTGAGGACCTTCATTTCGAGCCCCGACGAGAGGAGAAACCACCTCCTCTGCTAAATGAAGAATCCTGAGACTTCCCTCGATTCTGCCGACCCCTACCTTTACCCCGTGAGTAAGAAGTAGAGGCGGCGGCAGAAGGACCAGCCTTTTGCTTCACAGAGGAAGCAGAAGGGTACTTGTTAGGCTTGGAACGAGAAGGCTGATCAAGCTGACGAAACAGCAGCTGATCTTTGGAATGACGTAGAACGTCATCCCGGACCGTCGACACGGAACCATGGAAAAGTTGCGGACCTGCCAAAGAAGCAGATCGAAGAGTAGCACGCTGCTCCTCGGGAAGGGATCGTCCTGTGTCCAGCACAGCGTCCCTTCGAACTAATTCCAAATTAGCCGTGTTACAGGCATGCGTGTGAGTAAGGTGCATAAGCGCCTTGGACAGCACACGCAAAGGAACCTGTACCTCGTCAAACTTATCTGGAGGCAGATAAGCAGCCAAAGCTGAGACGACGTGATCTGAGAGAGAAAGCATGCCAAGCATCTCTCTAGATAAGCCCAACGTGGACTCCAGAGTCGTCATTGGAATGACGGCAGACTTGGGCTTGGAAAGCCCGAGGGAAGTGGAGTCCTGATCCAGAACCGTCAAAGCCTGGCAGACTGACGGATTGGCGGAATCGTAGGAACGATAACGCACAGGAGGCAAAAAGGTGTCAACCCTGGTGAAGAACGAAGTCTTCAAAGCCTTGGAATTCAGCTTGGCATCCAATGCTGAAAAAGCTTCAACCACCGCACCGACTGGCACGGTCGAAGGCGCCCAGAAGCAGGTTGCTCCATAGGCTGTTGGCGCGCGACCGATGATCGCGGCCAGGCTGACACTGTCGGCTGGTTAGCAGGTTTGAGCTCAGGCAGAAACCCAAACACAAAGTCAAGAGCCGCCCCCAAGTCCGAAGACTGCTGGCCCTCGACCTCAAGCATGTCGGACTCCTCCCCAGAGTCGGAAGACACATAGCCCATCGTGGGCAAACCAGCCGACGCCTCCCATGGTGTCGGGACACCAGAGGAATCGGAAACCGGCCTGTTTCCAATCCTGGAAGGCGGCGCCATAGGAGGCGCCTGGAAACCACTCACTGCCGAGCTGGAAGCAACAGGAAGGCTCTTAGATAGCACCAGAGTGAGTAAGGAGAGGGCCTCCCTAAGTTCACTGTCCAAACTGGCCGGTTCGAAGGGGAGCGAACCAGCAAAGTGGCTTCACCTCTGACCCTCTTAACCAGCGAAGGGTCACGATCCTCCAAAACACCCGACGCGGGACGACGGGCGGCAGCCGAAACATCTGAAGGCAGACGTGTATAGGGGTACGATGCACCCCGAGGATCAATATTGCGAGAACTCATGAGAGTCACCGCGGACCTCTGCGGGGCAGAAGGTCCAGGCTGCACAAAAGGCGTTGGTCCCCCAAAACTGGTTGTGTGACCAGAGTGAGTAGACGGAAACGCCACGGAGTTCATAGTGTTTCCACTACGAACATCCGAATCCAAAGACACAACTGTGGTGCTCGACGGCGAAGAGACCACAGCGATGGGCTCGGCCGGCAGCCCCTTCCGACTTCGTCGAGTTGAAGTCAGGGAAGGCTGAGGCCGATATCCCACGTCTACAGTATCGGACAGTCCTGCAGTCCCCTGCAGCGAAAAGCCGAGGCCGGCTGAAACAGACAACGAAGCAGACAGGCCAGCAGCAGTAGTAGATACGTCGAGAGTCGTTGAGGCTGGTGAAAAAGTGGAGAGAGCACACTGGCTCGGCTCCGAAGGAGGAGTCACAACCCTAGTGACAGCCTCAGATGTCGACTGGAGGGGGACCGTAGTCCCGGAACCAGGCATCTCTACACCAGAACACTCAACGGCTCCCGCAGTATCCACCACAGGAAAAGACTGCACATCCCCCACGGAGGAGGAATAACTCTCACCAGACAAAGTCGGCTCGGGAGGCCCCGAACGACCACGTTCCCCTTTCCTGCGGGAGCGGGAGGCACGGCCACGAGAACGAACGACACGGTTCACTGACGCCCAGAAGGTGGAAGACCATGTTCCACAGACACCACACGGCCGCTCGGCTGAACACCCATTACAGGAGGAACAAGACGAATGTACATCGTCCACATGCTTTGGCAGCAGACATTGCCCACAAGGAATTGTCCTGGGCATGATAGAGGCGAGAGGAGCAGAGAAGGTGAGATGAGAAAACAGAACACCCCCAAAGAAGAGAGAAAGGTGACAGAAACAAAGACCCCAGACGGTCGACCGGGAACCACCCAACAGGAAGACTACTCTCAAAAGAAAGAAGAAACACTGTAGGAGTGGTACCCCGCTGACACCTAACTCTAACACAATTAGAAAATTTTGCAAAAAAAGCATTAACAATAATTGTGAAAAATCTAAGTCCGAACCGCTTGGCACGCGAAAGTCGCGCGCGACTCGAGAGAGAGCAAATAAATATACATTATGGATATATAATAGAAAAGAGAATATAAAACACTGTTCCTGAGAATACAAAGGATACACTGTGGTATAATGAATCAGGAATCATCAAACATCGAGCTGGTGGAACACTGATAAGCGTGCAAAAACATCTCGACACGAAGCGGATTTTAAAAAGAATGAGTCTTTAGAGACGGTATATGCGCACTGGCAACGGAAGTCGTGGAGTTGTACTTGGGAGAGAGCGTCCCGTACTGGGTCTGCGCCGGTTGCACTCGACCCAGTTTTGGCTTATTTTTATTGGTGCTTTTGCACCACTTTTCTTTCCCAACTTGCTTGGGAAAGACAAAAATAGAGAGTATTTTATCCGAGTTAGGGACTTCCGCTGTAGTGCAAGCCTGTAGTAAACAATTGTGAGTAGGTTGATAAGAAATTACAAGACAATTATTTATGAGCAACATCTTGCTAAATTGAGGCTCCTTTTGTAGTAGTGTGGTATCTTTGAAAAAAATGCTCATGGTAGGCCCCACAAAGTAGATCTTCTGTTTCTCAGGCAATTTTTTTTGTAAAATTGAATGTCGACAGGTGTTTTTTTTTTTAATTTTTTTTTTGTAATTTTTTCTTTGCCATCAAAAGTTCATGTTCTTGGTTTGTTTGATGTTTTGGCCTCGTAATCTACAGAATAGCATCAGTGGTGGTGTATTTTGTCCTTGAGTGCAAGAAGGCTTTGCAATGCTAAAGTATTGCAAAGTCTTGTTTTCTTGTTTCACTCAAGAGACAAATTTATCAATTTTATTATCTTGTGTAAAATATCAGACATAAACCATTTAATTTTTATTTTTTTAAGTTTGCATTGGTTATAAAAAAGAGAGCATGCGGCAGCCAAAATGACCATGTGGGATAGCTTGAGAAACAGATTTTTAACTTTTTTAGGCCTAATTGAATATTATTCTCTGGCAAATTAGCTATTCAGTAAACAGGGTTCCACTGTACAAGGTTTTTGCTAGGGTGGCAGAACATCCTCTCAATGGCTCCATTCCCTTTGTAAACTTTTCCTCAACCAAGCTGTACCCTTGCTCCCAGTCTCCATCCACTTATATGTTGTTTTGATAATGCAACAAATGACATAAGGTGAACCACTGCAATAAAAAATAATTAAGGTACACAATCAGCATAAAAGTTTGCTGGTTAAGGCATATTTTGTTTGATCACATTTAAGTCACCATTTTGTTTTCAATATTTATTTTCTCAAGTTCTTGGCATTGGAAGATTTAAAATAGGTGGACAGTGTAAAGTCATGCAGTGTGTTGGCATTAGGGCTGTCACGATTAATCGATTGTCAATCAGTCACAACAAAATCGATTAGTATTTTTCATTGTCGAAGAATCAGTAAATTTTACCGTTTTAGACGTTTAATAATTTTTTTTAAAATTGATGAAAAGACAATTGTTTCTAAAGGTAAAAGGTCAAGAACTTCGACGTTAAACCTCAAGAAGCCATTAGAAGCATTTGTCTTTTAGATGCATTCAAAGCTTTAATGTTTTGAACTGTCAGTGTAATAAACAGGACTGGTTGGCAGTTGCGAACTTGCGAAGTTCGCAACTGATGACCGGTCTTGATTATTGCAATGATGGTTCAAAAGTCGTCTTCGTTGTTTACTTTAGGTAGGTCAACTGACTTGAACTTCATTTTTAACAACTTCAAAGAGAGGGAGAGGTTGTCATCTAGGTACAATTAATCGATTATTTGTGACGATTAATCAATTCCTAAATTAAAAACTGTGACAGCCCAAGTTGGCATTGTATAGCCAAAATTGTCAGCAATCTACCCTTCTACTCTGGCTTCCTCCAACTGTAAAACTGGCTTCCTCCAACTGTAAAACTGTCAGACATGTGGTGATCCTGGTTGTCAAAAGTGTCATTAAACCCCAAGAAATAAATCACAAGTACAGTACTAGTATGTAGAGAGTGGATTACCAGTATTAATAAAACACCTATAGAGTGGGGGTTCTACATGGGCAATGACACACGCTATTTGAAAAATCACAAAAGGAAAAACAAAACTTCAACACAGCACAGACATATTTGTCTCCCTGACTTTCCCATAATATTTCACAGAATTTAAGTCCTGTTTCAATGGTAAATCACTGCCCTTGAAATGTACAGGTGTACAAGTTCACATATACAGGTGGGGGTATATAGGATTTCTCGTGTCCGTCAGTCCTTCCGTTGCGAAGCTGAAAGGTGTGGGTATTTGTTTGTGTCACCTTCAGGTGACACCTATTGTTTTCTGAACACCAAGATGTCACATTGTTGACCTTGCTCACCCTCAGGTATTGGTGCGGGGGTAACACACCACCTGGCGATGGATTGCGGGGGTATCGCACCCTCTGGCGATGGATCGACTCTAGTTTTTTTTTAAATCATTGATTTAAATCAAAAATTTACAAATAGGAATATGTTCAAAACAACTTGGAAATGAGATGAAATAAGATGGAGTACATATCAACTGTTGAAATACAGTAATTAGACCATGTTTATGACAGTTAGAACTTATCTATAGAGTGCGAATATACATCCCACTGTGTCTTGACTACTGGAATTATTATTATTATTTATTGGTGTTCAAGGTCACATACTTATGCTCAATGGCTAAGCATGATTGTGACAGTTTTATGGGTGGAGGAAGCCAGAGTACCCGAAGGGAACCACCACGAGCAATTGCAAGCTCCTCAACATTCTACCCTGCTCAAGCAGGGTTACAGCGGTTGAAGACATGGACGTGCAGTACGCCTTATTACACAGCATCATCGTGCTCCCATGTAGGCAACCAAGATAAAGTGTCTTGCCCAAGGACACAATGTGGGTCGCCCCGGACAGGGATCGAACTCGGGCCCTCTAGCATAGAAGTCCAACAGTCTACCACTGAGCCACCGTGCTTAGACTACTGGAATGTGCTGTAGGTTAGTTAAATATTCCTGAAAATTTTTTATAAGTTTATATAGTTTTCAGCTGATATAAATGGAATCATATTAAAGTGAACATAGATTTTAAACCATTTATAATAATATTTCAATGAACCCATCAGAAATACTAAATCAACTCCGAGAACAAGGATCAGTGATTTAAGAATGTTGCAAGTTGCAAAAATGATTTTCAAGATCTCATCTTTCTTCAAACAATGCTGTAACAATGAGAAAACATAACTTTCAATGATTGCTCTCCATTTTCATCTATGCTGTCTATTCTATGCCAACTGTATTCTGGAAGTCTTCCCCTCACGCCACACCAATTTGTCACCAAAGACTGAAATGGGTAACACATGTAAATGTTTTAGTATCAGTTATTTGTGTCCATTCTTTGGGCAGCCTTTGATACAAACTGCTGCCAATACACTCTGTTTCTCTTACCTGAAGGAATCATGTGGGAAAAAGTAGCATCTGGTGAAAATTGATTTTTGTGAAAAAAAGTCACCAACCCTTAACTATATCCTTGGGTGGTAACCAGTTGGTTGGCTGACTAGGGTTGCCCTCTTCAGTGTTAACATTTGTTTGCACATAAAATTTCCTCTTCTGGAAATTTAGGAAGTGGCACATGCCCCGTGTATCTGCTGCCAGACAAGTTCTATGCATGTAGTGACCTCTTACCAGACACAGCAAACAACATGCCAAGTTTGAAAAATACTGTGTCACTTCATTTTTATAAGGCCATGGTTAATTAATTTTCAGTTTAGCACTATTTGCCACATTTTGTTTTTTGCCCAAAATAATAATGCATTTTCTTTATTATTGACACCCCAAATAGGTCACCTCCTTATAGGCCGGCTGGGCCAGGAGAATACACCTTTTCATGTTTCTTCTTCATCCATTGAAATGTCAGCTTATTGCCTCATTTTTGTCACCTTGCTATAGCAATCTGGCAATAATGAGGCAATTGTCTGGTGTTATGTTATTATGGGTAAAATGTTGACTAATGGTACATTTTGTTATAAGCTGTTCTGTATTTAACCCTGGCCAGCCATTGAAAGTTCTACTATTTGAGACAATCTACACATGCAAGGAAGCAGTGTGTAAGGGCAAAATGATAAAATATGCATCTTGTGGAAAGGTACAAACATATTATACCATTTCCCCACAAGCATATAATTAATTTAAATTATTAATAATAACCAGATTCTGTATTTTGTTCTGATAATATAACAATAACATGAGTTTGGAGAGCGTTACGGTTTATTAACAACCCGAGAGGAATGAATAACAGCCCGAGGGTTTATTACCGGCCATGACAAAGTCGAGGGCCATTAATAATCCAGAGGGCTGTTATTCATTCCTTGAGGGGCGTCAATAAATCGCGACGCTCGACAAAATCTTGTTATTACTATTATTACCATGACCAGAAACGGGCTGTTAATAGATTTTGTTTTCATTAATGCCCGTGGCTCGCTTCCGGTTGCATGACGTCATGAATTACTGAGTCTTACCGCCCTGCTAAACTCTGTTAATATACTAGAGAACGCCTGCTAAAGTGGTAATAATCTGGAATAACACAAAACTGAAAATTAACTAACCATGGCTTAAAGACCAAGAAACTATTTTAACAAATATTGCGTCACTTCATTTTTATAAAGACCAACAAATGATGCTTCCATGTTTAATCTCAAGGTACCTGTACTCTTTTCACTAGTGCTCTAAAATGCCAAAATATTACACATTTCTTGGAATTGCACACCACCCCATGTAATCTGTCATTCAGTTTATTCATTTTTAACAAATGTTTTTGAAGTATATTGTTCATTAAGTTAAACTAGTTGAGTGCTAAAAACCCATCAGACCTTTTGATCAGGCTAATTTGGGCACAACGGAAAATATGGATGTGGCCTGCATGGTTGGAGAAAACGCACCAGTATTTTCTTCTTCTTGGCATCTGTTTTAGGTCCCCCGTCTTAAAATGCTAGTTTACGACCCCTTGTTATTGGTCTTCACCATTATCTCTGGTTCCCTCCCACCACCCTTTGACGTAAGTTTATTCGACTAACTCGAGACGGATTCTTAGTTTCTCGGTGTCAAGCCGAGGGTCTATTTGATTGTAAATTACGAATGACGTTTATTGAGAAATGCCACAATTTTAATGAATATAATAGATCTCAAGCTTTAAGTGCATGATCATATGGAATTCGCCACAGAAAAGCAATCACCGTCGACAGTGTCGTGTATGGCACTGTCAACGCCGATTGCTTTTCTATGGCAAACTCTGTGGGTTTTTAAAAAAATTATTTATCTGTTGCATTGTTTGATTAGAAGGTAAGCTCTAAGCTATATTGCAAGCATAAGGGAAACCTGGCCAAACTATACATTGCTGAAACACTGCAAAACTTTGGAAAAAGTTTCAAACTCTGCATAATTTGGGCACAATTATCTTATTTGGGCACAGCATTATTATATTTGAAGTGAAATTATTTAGTCTGTGTGGATTTGCCTTATAATTTATGAGAAAGTACCTAATGGCAATCTCCCAGAAACTGTAACAAGGTCAAAACATGAAAAACAATTTTGACAGTCAAGATTAATTTAGCACTTGACCAGTTAAATAGTACTGATTGAAAGTGATAACTCATGAGTTATGAGAAAATATTATTGAAACCACAAAATACTGAATCTTGAGCTTTCCCAATTTGATCAGCAATCTCTCCAGTATAAATAAATACCAGTGTTTGAAAAATCAAAATTATAGTCAACTTATTTGCACAAAGTGCGGTAAGGTGAGCATAGATCCATGCTAATTTAATGATGAATGAATGGTTTTGTGTGCCAAAGGCACGAAGGGACGGTTTGAGGCACGCCCCTTTCGATACTTCTTTGGCATTTTGGATTGGAGTTTTCCACAGATAACGACCATGGCAGGAGACAGCAGAAGAGGAAAGGTTGAGGGTGAAGGCTTTGACGTTCTTCTTGATGTTACAGTTGAGGTGTTATCCTCTCTCGGGTGAGGACCAGTGTTAGAGGGGTTCTTTCGACAACGGCAATACCTCTCCACATGTGATGGGGTGGTGTCTTCAGGCAAGTATAGTCTGCCACTTGTTTTTGTTGTGTTGTTTCTGAGGCCATCATTGGCAAGTATAGTCTGCCTCAGGCACTTCTTGGAGGAAGAGCTGCTTTTGGCTTTGACGGGTAGGCATCTGTCAAGCAACTTTCACAATCAACTGCCCTTTTCAGGATGCCACCAAGAGAAAGACCCTAACTTTTCTGGTTTGGGGGCAGGCCTGCTTGTTAACCTATTTGACCAGGACCTGAATGTGCACAAGTAGCGTTTACAAAAAGGGCAAGAAGAGGGACGCAGGACCAATGCTTGCCTACCCGGAGGTGGACGACCACCTCCAGGGATGGAGTGATGAATGATTGTAATGAGTCTGTAACGATTATCACGAAGAAAAGAAAAATGGAAAGAGAATCCTAATTTAAGGAATCATGGACTCTTTGCAGAATGACAGCTTCACCGCGATTTTTTGGGGGGCACTTCGCTGGAAAATTTGACACTTCACCGGAATTTCAGTGATAGTTCGCCAAACTTTACGATGGTTCGTCCAACATTTTGGGACATTTCGCCAGAATTATCTTTCATGGACCTGTTTTTCCATGCAAAAATATAAAAATTGGAAATCGTGTGAAAGAAAAACAACATGGAGCTAATAAAAAAATGGGAGAGAACTTTATTGACTGGCTTAATTATTTCTTTATGTTAAAAGTTTGAATGTTTTGACAATAATAGTCATGTTAGCAAGTACATAATTGTTAGTAGCAGCACAGTAATTAATTAATAACACTAAGTAATTATAAGTATGACACTTGATAGTTATTAAAGCTAGCAAAAGGGACCCTTTTTTTTTCAACTTATCATCGCTGTATGTTCGATAAGTTACATGATACCCGACATTTATTAACGATTTTTGATAGAAATAACAAGGGGTGGCAGCAGACTTTCAGCTTACGGACCAGGCAATGTAGAAAAAGTAGAAATCCACAAAGATGTTATGAGGATTATTTTATTCTCAAGCACACACACAAAATACGAAATATCAAATACACGTACCTTCTTTCAAGTACCACCTACTTTAAATAATCAAATGTTTACAAGCAAGAAATACTATTAAATTACCGAAACCTCCAAGCAAAGCGATAAAATGTTGTACAAACATGTCTTGCACACCCAACAGATAATTGGTTTGGTGTCAGCTACAGGTGGGAGTTCCTGAAGAACTCTTGTGCTCCAATTACCTTTCGGGTCTGAATTTGTGTTTTTCTGACAATTATCAAAGGATTCTTTTTGATTTTCGATATTATTTATGAAGAATATTACTGGTAGGTTTTAGAATTTAATACTATTCACTAACTGGTTTTATTTGAACCAAAAAAATGTAATTTAAAAGAATTAAAATTTTTTTTTTAATTCTGCCGAACTGCTTTTCCGGCAAATTGCGACATCGGCGTAGTATCGACTTCTGCAAAGTTGTCATCCGGCGACGAGTCCATTCCCCAATTTAAGTTACATTATACATATGTTATAGAGAATGCAGTGAGCTCTATATGTCGCACACATGCGTATGTAGAGAAACACGCAATTTCCAATGAAACAGTATATCTGACAAACTGAAAATTGTCTTCTGGTTTTCCCATCGGGGAGAGGCCATTTTTTCCTTTGATATTGAATTCTTGGATAGTTGAAAATAAAAATAGCAAATAAAAGCAAGAGATTACACCGTGTGCTGGCCATATCAATCTTTCTGAATAAATGACGTTATTATTTCTTTTAACTTGAACACTGGCTTCCTAGAATTCAGTATTAAATTGATTTTTGTTACTTGAAAAAAGTCCTACTTTTGACCACAAATCTTTTCTCTTCCAGATGGTGCTACATGGGCATTTCAGTCGTCTGTTCCCCGTGAGTTAATTCAATTGGTGGGTGATTGGGCAAGTGATGCTTATAAAGAGTATTTACATTTGTCCTTTGATGATAAGATGAAGGTTGCTCAACAAATGAGAGATCATTGTAAAATTACATATTACTTTAGAAATTATTCTTGTTTTGATTTTCAGCTAAACAAGTCAGGAAAGTCCTGCTAGTTTCAGATTCAATTTGTAAAAGAATCCGCAACATCTTGGATGCAGAAGTTAAAGCATTTCCTGGATTTACTTTGGCAAAAATAACTTTTAGGTTAAGTCAAAAAACTTGTGAATTTGACAATTTCTCACATATTATTTTTCATTTTGGAACAAATGATATAGAGAACAAGTCAATTGACTGTATATTATCTTATTTTAATAACTTAATAACTGTTTCTGAGCAAACATTACCTGCCAAAATACTCATATCGTCCATTTTACCACGTCCCAAAGATTTTGGTTCATTGGGACGAAAAGTAATTGACGTTAATAATAAGCTTGGAAAATTATGCTATGATAGAAATGTCCAATTCCTCAAATCATTCAAACCCTTTGTTAAGTCAGGTAAACCTTTATCAGAATTATTTGCTCCAAGTGATGTTTACATCTTAATGAAAAGGGAACCAGATGACTGAGACATTTTTTCATAAATGTCATTAATAGATTATTCTAGTATTCATTGCAATTTACATAACCTTTGGAAGTTTGAGTCTTAATATAGTTTTCTTTCAGGTATGGGTTGTCAGAGTTTCATAGAGACTGTGAATCCTTCCCAAAAGAATTTAGACCTGAGTTTGGCGTTTTGATCTCTGGGTTTTGCTGAGAATTTAAGTAAGACTACAATATTCTGTTTAGCATGACCTCCTTTCTCACTTCTTGGTATTTGTCTTTTGTGCTGTGTTTTGTAATTTTACCCTTCTTTCCTTTTTTGGTGGCCATTGGCTTGGAGGATAATTCATAAGTGAATTAATTGAATAAAAAAAACATTATAGCTGCCCAATCCTCTAATATATTATAATCCTTTACATCAAACTGGACTTTGGCTGTTTGTCAGCAGCCAAGGTTTATTTTGAAGTAAAGTTTGGGAATAATTTTCCTACAGTGTACATTTTTTGGTCAGTCCTCAGTGAATGAATAAATATATTTGTGTGTACTTGTTTGTTTACGTTTGCTATGTTCCAATGTATATCTATGTTTGATGTTTGCATGCCTGCATGCATCTATGTGTATTTATCTTTTGTTTAAATGAATTTATCAGATTGTTGAAATGAACCGATTGACAATTCAATGTAGCAATAAATCATTATAGCTCAGTATGTGATTCTTCTTTCCTCACAACACAGAAATAAACTCAAGTTGAGCCAATCGTTTATACCCATGCTGCCAATTTTAAATATAAAATGAAGCTTAGCCAATCATTATACTCATGCTACCCAAATTTAGTAGATGTATATCCCAAACAAAAGTACTAAAGTCTATAAGCCAGTAAACAAGCACTGTTACACTACCTGAAGCCCACACTAGAACTGATCATGTTAAAATGTGAAGTGGTCCAAAATGAATAACATTCCCATAAAGTCTCTCTCAAAATGAAACCATAAAATTACCAATAACGTTCCTGAAATGTCTTGCCTAAAGTTAAAACTCGAAATTGATTCTTGTTGTATTCCTCACAATTGCCTTCCCATCTCGACAATAAATCTGGCAGTGAATTCTTTCTACCAGGAATGTGTACTGCATGGATGCAAATTTCAAACAAGGCAGCCTGAAAACAAATCTCTCTCAAGCATGACTGCAAAAATTTGTTTCGAGTTGAACCTTTGTTCAAAACCTGTACTGATGTAGTGTTGTCGCACTGAACTAAAATTTTCAAACCCTTCAAATTGGATGCCCACAATTTAACAGCCACTACAATAGTTAATAGTTCTAACTCATTAATATGCAACTGCTGACTTTGGATACTATCTGGATATGATGAATGAAAGTACTCATTCCAACAAAGCCCACCACAACCAGACAGACTTGCATCAGTTGCTAGAATTTTGTCTGGTAGACACCAATCTTCTAACAACATCATTGACTTACCATTGTAAACAGGCAGAAACTGAGACCACCAAATTAAATCCTTACGAACATAATTGGGTACTTCCAGTTCCAACCACTTATCATTCTACTGATGAATATCCTGCCAGGATGCACACATGCAGATACAAAGTTTAACTTGCCTATTAGGGACTGCATTTCTTTAAGAAATGCTTTTTCTTTGAATAACCAAGACTTAACTGGTTGTAAAATTTCATCTACCCTCTCTTCAGTTACTTCTAACATTAGAAGTCAAACAAAACTCCTAAAAACACCATTCTTGTTGAAGGCTGACAAGACTTTTCAATAGATTCCTCCAACCCCATTAATTCAAGCAAATCTTCAAACTTTTAAAAAAAAAATATGTGCTATTCTGGAATGCTTAGCCCCAGCAAGGTCATCCAAATAATTAACTATGTCTATATTATATTTCTTACTGATAAATACTATAGCATTTGTGAGTCGTTGGCAAATCTGAGCAGCAGATCTTAATCCCATGGTGAGATATTTATCAAAAAAAAAAATAATTTTTTTCCACTGATAGCCAAGAAGATGAATGTCTCCAGGGTCTACGGGAATCTGACAATAGGCCCTCTTTAAATCTTTTTTGAATAAGAGACAACCTTGGCCTTTCGACTTAACAAGTTCTGTGAGATTATCCACTGATGGATATTTGAGAGAAACTTTTTCTTCCAAATTCCAAATACTCATCCTTGGATATCCGATCATTCACAGAATCCCCACTGGGAAACTAAGATCAACAATAATTCTTCGCTCAACACTATCTTTTTTGGAACAGAATTCAAAGGACTAATAGCTATATCACAACAAAAGGGGTTCTACGAAAAAGGCCCTAAAATAGCATCATAAGATTTTTTCTATCTTAATATAGTTGTCAACATTGGAAACATAATCTCTTGCCCCTTTGTGATTTTTCTTTGACTTCATCAGTTCTGAATTTGAACCAACAAAGCCAACAGGAAAACCAAATTCAAGTAGATTGATGATATTGTCGTCAGAATAATCTATCAAGTTTCTCCCGATAAATTGACTATTTAAATGAGAAATCACAGGAATTTTACATTTTTGATAATTACATTGCTGAGATTTGAAAATTTGATCATGTATAGCAACATAATCAATAGAATTATTCAATTTTGTTTCAATAATTACTATGTCGGCATCCGAATAAGGCAAATCGTCTTCTCGAGACAACTGCTTCGATTCATCGTTTGGTGACAAACTTGAATGTACAATTAACTGGGAGTTTTGATCAGAACTGTTATCAACATTATGTTTTGAAGGTAATAATCCATTTCATTGTATGTTCCCTACTTCATTAACATCCCTGTCATCATCCGAGTAGGACAAATTATTACTTCCGTCAAAAAATTTGCCCAACTCGGTGTTGACTGAAGAATTTGTTTTTACAGTCGACTGAAACTTAGGGTTAGAACTCTTAATAACAGAAGCCCTTGAATCTAAAAAATTACTTGATTGTAAGCTTTCTGATAAAGTTTTACACAAAGCTGGCTTTATACTATGAAAGAGATCAGTATTTTCAAATTCAGATACTTCCTCTGTAGATTCATTTTCAAATTCAGATGCTTGTTTTCTAAATTCAATATTTTTGTCATTGAAAATTTTAGTTTCAGTCAAATACTGAGGATAAAACACCTCTGCCATAGGATTTAATTCAAACTTCAAAATGTTATGCCCTAGTCATTTTTGAAATGAACAAGCAGAAGAACATTCTGGATGATTTAGCTTATCCTTATTTTTAAGCCAGCAAGTAGCACAGATGTGCTCAACTGAATATGACTGACCCTTTATGATAGTGGTATGCAAACTTTTATACGAACACTTATTTCGTTGATAAGCAGAACAGAACCAAGTTGTATTTCCTTCCTCAAATGTTTTTTGAAAGTCTGCCTAGCATTATACTTGAATTGTCGGCTCAAGTATTAATACCTAATTCAATTCTCCTTAACCAGTCACAATAGAAATTTTGCAGGGCTCTCCAATCATAAATTGCATAAAAATATGCAATTTTCTTGAGCAAGTTCAACCTTCCAGTTTTTTCGCATTTAGAAATCCCCTGTCTCGTTAAAGTTTCCAACTCTCCAGTCATGAATTGCTGGAATGTCAAATCCTTAAATGAAACCGAGGCATTGACATACTCATACTGTAAACTTGTGTGCGGAAATATTTGAGGATAACACACTTTGTCGGATGATTTCATGTTCAATCCAGATCGACATTTCACAAGAAATTCTGAATCGAATTCTGAAGCAGAGTTTGAAGATTCAGACCTATTCTTATACAATTTACCATGTTTGCTAAATTTTAAATTTGAAGATTTTTTATCCCAATTATATTTTATACTGGTAGTTGTCACATCATTCAAATCAGAATCAGAGTCAGATTCCGATAGTGAATTGCCTGATACAACAGATATCCTATTCTGTCTACTCTGTTTTCGATTCACAACTTTAACATTACACTTTTTAACTTTTTTTCTGCTCCTTTTGTTTGTATTCTAAATCTGAATCTGACTGTGCATCATCACTTTCATCATCACTACTTGAAATCACATCAGAATCTTTCGTTTTTCTACCAAGTTTAATTGATTTTAATTTTTTAACAGCTATATCACACAATATTTTATCTTTTCGCAAGTCATTTATATCTAAATGTTTTTTCTTTGAACTTTTAAGTTTATCACTCTGGATTTTAATACCTTTTAATTTTTCCACACGTTCATTTGTATTTTGTAATTCCTTCAATAAACGCTGTTTTTCAAGCTTTTTTTGTTTCTGCTTTTCAATCTTCGAGCAGCCTGTAATTTTTGTTTTACGAGATGAATTTCCTCATTGTCATCACTGGTATCATTATCAAACTCGGCATCACCATAGTCAGACAATTGCTCATTTTTCACCTGACTGACACTTGGATAATTGTCTTGAGTAATTTCCTTTTCAGTCTTATCTGATACCTTTTCATTTTGAACCTCAGTCTTTTTTTCAACGACACCATCATTCATCATTTTGTAGTCTACTTTCTTCATTTCACGACGTTGTCTCTCGCTCATGTTTTCAAGCGAATGGCCTTGACAATGTTGTATAATTGGGGTTAATTGATTTAGTGAAGATCAGTTGCCAAGATCCAGTCAGTGAACAGTGTTCACAGTAATGCTTGGTTGGTTTCTAAGTGTGACTGATGTGTTAGTTTGGGAGCAATTTGAGTGTGACTTTGGATGTTAAACTGTTCGGACGTTTATTTCGATTGTGTTTCAACCTCCGTTTCTTAATGCTGTTGTGTGCGGTATTCTGTTTGTTATACTGCTGTGTGCGGTATGCTATCTATAATACTGCTGTGTGTGGTATTCCGTCTGTTACACTGCTGTGTGCGGTATGACTTCTCTTATACTGCTGTGTGCGGTATTCCGTCTGCTGTACTGCTGTGTGCATTATGCTATCTTTTATACTGATATGTGTGGTGGTATTTACTGCTGTGTGCGGTAAGACTGTTATGATTTCCATGTCTTTCTTAATTGATAACACCCTAAAATTTCATCCAAATTCATTGAATGTTAATAAACAATGAAAATACAACATTGGCGTCGCTGACTAAAACTTAAGAAATTCGGCGATTGAAAACCATTCCTCTAATTTTATTAAAATGTTCCTTTGGTTCAACATTTTATGAAAATGTCCATTCAAAGAATTTTGATTTGAAGGTTATTAGCTTTCATTCACGACAATAAAATCTGTTCATATTTAACACCCTATTGAAGGTTAATTGCTTTCATGGGTTATATCATTTTTCTATCTGTTGATTTTTAAAATATTTTGTACTAGTTTTTAAAATTGTAACTAATCTCTCTATTTTTCAGCAGACTGCTGTTGGTGATTTTTGCATGTCGCAAGATGTATATGAATTCGAGACATTTTATTCAGACATGCAAACATGGAGGGGTGGAAGAATGGTGTAATCGGTTTGGCCACTGAGAGAAGATAGTGCACTGAAGTATGGATACCTCCTCATTTCAACGAGGGAGAACACGGAAATAGAGGAATAGCTTGGCGACAACTGGACGAAGCCGATTCAAGTAATCGTCTGAATGTCGACGATAGCTTGTCCAGCCGGACAAAGAAAATTTACGAGGAAATAAAACTGGTGCAAGCCCAACTTACAGACACTGATGAGAAATTGGCCAATCTCATGATGACACTAAAGGATGCTGAAGCTATATTCATTTCTGCACCATACACAAATGCTACCCAGCACACAGTTACCAGCCCCGAATTGCCACTGTCTGTGCCAACACAATTCTACTCAACCATGTCGACCCAGCCAAGTGGTATTAAATCTTCATAGGAAGATCCTAAACTAGTTTATTCTTCAGTTTCGCATGTATCACATTCACCTCTGGATTTTATGTTTACACTGCCAGCAAATTATCCGATACATGAAATTAGGCACGGGAAGATTCAAAGCATCTCACCTTCAACATTTATGCGGCCATTTGCTGCATTTGGTTTGCGGGAGAATGCAATAATTATGTCAGTAAAAATAAGATACCTAAATGCCAGCAACTTCAACACATTTCATCTTTACCAGACATGCGGTCATTTACTGCATCTGTTATTGATGATGAAATAGTCCATGAAAGTGTATGCGAAACTGAAGACTTGAGTAAACCCAATAATGGTTGGGTTATTTACAATAATGGTTGTGATAGTATTGAGCTGCCCTCTGAGTAAACTACAGGTTTGTGGCCACATAGTGTAGTTAATCCGGTTTTCTCAAACAGAAGCCAGAACCAAATAACAGCGCGCGATCAATGTGTGAAAGGACAATGCTTACTTTTATCACACCAGATTACCTCCAGATACATCATCCAATCTTCTCGGGGTGGGTGAACTTGAGCATCCTGATGCTAACTGAAGTGAACTTGAAGCTGCACTTACTTTTTTTAAAAGGAATCATATTTGGAATCGGTTGTAAAAATAACAGCCAAAGGAAAAAAGAGAACATAATGATAATTGATGAGGTTATTGGCTTCATTGATTACGAGTAATTATGTTTTTGATTAAATTATTGTCTTTTCTGGGAATTTATGAGTTTGACAGTGAGGTAATTTGCTTCACTGTTGAGCTGCTCATAGGACATATTTTATGGTTCTTCACATGATTCTACAACTACATTGTAGTTTTCTGCACCAGTGTTCACTTGTTTGTATGTAAAAACTTGGCAAATTGTTACTTTGCACTTCTGCAAGACACATGGATAATTAATTCCATTTTACACAACCCTTCACTTCTTAAATGGGGCCTCACTACAAGCACTTGCTTTTAACAAAACTTCTGTTCTTCGTGTCAACTCTTAATGTATCACAGCACAGCCAATGCAGTGAATCATTATTGATTCTGCCCAGGTCTTGTCTCGATATGTTGTGTTTCTGAACAAAATTATTCAGCAATTTGTGGTATCTGTCGCCTGTTTGATCAGTGAAATGTCTTTTTGTACGTATATCATTTTAAACGCCCAACGTAGATCAGATATGTGATGAGGTTATTTGCTTCACTGAATATTTTCATTTGTAAATAGATGTTTTTACCTCCTGATGGATTGCACAAACTTGTGTCAATTTCCTTTGAGTTCAGGGCCCACAGTACTTTTCACATGTAAGCCTCTGTTCAAACAGGATTCAAACCGTAAATATTCATGGGGGGAATGTTGTATAATTGGGGTTAATTGATTTAGTGAAGATCAGTTGCCAAGATCCAGTCAGTGAACAGTATTCACAGTAATGCTCGGTTGGTTTCTAAGTGTGACTGATGTGTTAGTTTGGGAGCAATTTGAGTGTGACTTTGGATGTAAAACTGTTCGGACGTTTATTTTGACTGTGTATCAACCTCTGTTTCTTAATACTGCTGTGTGCGGTATTCTGTTTGTTATACTGCTGTGTGCGGTATGCTATCTATAATACTGCTGTGTGTGGTATTCCGTCTGTTACACTGCTGTGTGCGGTATGACTTCTCTTATACTGCTGTGTGCGGTATTCCGTCTGCTGTACTGCTGTGTGTGGTATGCTATCTTTTATACTGATATGTGCGGTATTTACTGCTGTGTGCGGTAAGACTGTTATGATTTCCATGTCTTTCTTAATTGATAATGCCCTAAAATTTCATCCAAATTCATTGAATGTTAATAAACACTGAAAATACAACAACAATAACAAAAAACTGGAACTGTCAACTCTCGGAATGACAGACGAATCAATTTCACCAGCTAATAGTCGGTCTTCTGACAGACAAATAAATCTTGTCTTGAATCAATACACAGCTTACGTATTGGATTTCATATGGAAATGATTCAAATATAGAAAATGTTTTCTTTCAAAACACCCATTTTATGAGAACAAAAAACATTATCAACACCATATCTATTCGAATTAAAGTCAAATTCTTTCAATAAGTTCGGGACAACGACGACAATTTAATTTATATCAACAAATTTATTTCCACTCAATTATCAACGAACCAACCCGATCAGGCAATTCCAAATTATGAAGGACTTGACACAAGCCTCTATGTGGTTTACTATTCACAAATCAAAAGCAAGCCTCTCAGAACTACCGAGATGTGCTCATCATGTTCCGGTTATTAACCCTGTGATGTCCACTGCCCTCAATTAAATAAGTTGGATAAATCCAAATTAATACCTTTAGGTTTACTGCCAGTATCAAAAGTTGACAAAACTACAGACAGTAGCAAGAATCATTTTCTTTCAATTTTATGATACAATAGAGTCCTTTGCGACTGCATTCTCTTCTAGGTCTAACCTAATTCATATTAGGATTATAATATGAACCCCCTCCCAGTCATAAAAAATGACAATGTCAATGACACAAACTCCAGGTCACCGTTCGTTTCGCCCCTTTTCCCGTTCGCCCCGGGTCGTTTCGCCCCCAGAATTGGGGCGAAACGACCCGGGGTAGAAAATTTTTTTTTTTATTTTCAATGGTAATTTTTCAGTCCATAGGGTAGTCTTACCTTATTGTAAATCCACCTTGATAAAAGACGTTCCTTTGTCATTGTGACTGAATGTCTATCATGTTAATCAAGTGACTGTCTCTAACATTAATCAGATGAAAACTGTTAATCCACCTTGATGGCAAACAAATGATTCCTAAAAACGTTCCTTGGTCATTATGACTGAATGTCTATCATGTTAATCAAGTGACTGTCTTTAACATTAATCAGAAGAAAGGAGTTAAACAATGTTGTTGTAAGATAAACAACATATTAATCAACTGAATTTCTCTAACATCAGTTGTAAGCATCATTTGATATTTCACAGAGAGACATCACAGACGAGTTGCCTAGACCAGTTGATGCATTTTACGAACCAAAAATGCCGGAAGAAATTATCCAGTGACGGGTTCTCCTTTGGTGTGAAGGTAAGGCATTTTTTGCTTTTATTTTAATAAAATTTACAGATTATACTTGCCCGGGGATTAGCAGAGTAACAGCACAGTGGCTGAAGAATAGCAGAGAAATAATAAAGTGGCAGATTATACTTACCTGAAGAATAGCAGAGAAATAACAAAGTGGCAGATTATACTTGCCCGAAGAATAGCAGATAAATAACAAATGTAGATGTGTGTTTTTGCATTGTAACTGTTTATCCAACATTTTCACTGCTCAGACATCCTATCTTGTTTAAACTGTTTCGATGTTATGTATATGCTGTTTTATATTTTAAGATCATTGTATTACAGCAAATGCATTTTCTATCAGTCAACTGTAAACTGGATGTGTTATATAAAATTTTATATAAAAATAAACTGAATTATTACCACTAAATCTATAAGTTACTAGTAGATTAACATGATTTTGGAAGGCTGTTAAAACTCCATAATTTCAGGGACGTCATTCGACGAAGCCGGGCCGCGGGCGGATAATGGTATAAATAGCCATTAGCAGCCCGCGGCCCGGCTATTTTTAGATTCCATCGTCTAATGAATTACTACTCCCATTCGGATGAAGTCCCTTTGTATTTCCGAACGGAAGTCGAACGCGCGATCGAAACACTAGAGAAATATCGAACCGACTTACTGATTATTTCTTCCAGCAATTCCCTCGTGCGGTTAGCTGTAACAGGGAGTGGTAATAATAGTAATAACATAATTGTTGTCAGGCATCGTAATTCATTAGCGGCCATGCAGCAATGATGAACAGCCCTTGGGCTTATTAACGGCCCTCGACTTCGTCTCGGGCCTTTAATAAACCCTCGGGCTGTTCATCATTGCTGCAGGGCCGCAAATGAACCATAATGCCCTCCAAAATCATGTTATTGTTATATTATCATTTCAACCGCTAGTTCTGTTTTTTTTTCTTTATCAAACCCGCCCTATACCCCGAGAAAAAGTGGGGCGAAATGACCCACTCTCAAAATTGGGGCGAAACGACCCGGGGCGAACTGGTATGGGGGCGAAACGACCCAGGGGGCGAACGGGATTTGGGGCGAAACGACCCGACACCAAACTCCACACACCTCAGAAGTTCACAACTTTAAGGGCCTATATAAGTAATGGAATTTTGTTTATTTTGAAATTCTCACCTCTCATATTCCTTAAATTCAGATTAAATATACACAAATTATACATCAAAATGAAGGTTGGGATGTATAGAATACGAAACACATATGTAATCAACTCAGAGTCGACTGCAGGCACCACTGGTTCCTGGAAGTCTGCTACCGTATTCGCACCAGAACTGATAATAAAATAATATTTCATCTGAACAACTTGTGGTCAAGTGTGCTTCATATATCCAAGAACAAACCTAGGCATTCAAAACACTTTCGAATACAGAGATAGGACTGTATTTTGGAAAAGGACAACACTGTCTGCATTTTGTATTGAAGATGGTTTCCATGCTCGACAGACACCGCGCAAATCACTCGTTACCACGAATTTCCATCGAAAAACAAAATCGTAATTCTAAGAAATTTCAACAGGTATCATGATACCTTGCATTGAATATGGCAACTGTGCAATCTTTATCTAATAACAGTGTACTGTATGAAGGCGATCTTTTTCATTATTTGATTTTAGACAGCGCTGTTTTTACATGCTTTTTCTGTCCGATGACGTCGACCGGAAATCGAAAGTATACTCATACGTAAACAAAAGCAAAGGCTTTGGAATTTTCCCCAATGCAGCTCTGTCGCCGTATTTTGAAGAATTTTTATCCCCTAGCTTTGTTCTTGGATATGTAAAGCACATTTGGCCACAAGTTGTTTTCGTGAAATATTATTAAATTATCAGTTCTGGTGCGAATACGGCAGCAGACTTCCAGGAACAAGTGTAGTCCAATAATATTAGCCTTCGCCTGTGCTCCGAATTTATTATTTTTTGATTTTTAATATGTCGCACCGTCGAAGTCTAATCTGATCTTTCGTTTTTCCAGCAGCAAAGTACGAAATTAGGCGACATAACACTAATATGATGAATACTCATTGTCCATACATGTTCCCACATTCGACAAGAATAATATGCCTTCACATTCATATTAGATGTATAAATTTCCAAAACTTACTGTCTAATTACGTATTAAATACCAATAATTAAATAAAAACATTTTTTCAAGCGGTAAAGTTACAGCGGTTGGAAAATTGTTAAAAATCGTATCCCATTTCCGGGAACGGACATCAGCGGTATTGCAACGACTGCCACGTCGTTTGACTTGGTGTGCACTACATTATCGGTATTCCGTTTTTCACTCCGCGTTTTCCTATCAACCCATCTTCAGGTTCAACAGTTTGTTTCGAGTTGAAAAAATTGCAGTGCAAATGACGCCTAAATAATTCAAAATATCGATTTATTTGCAAGAAAATAACCACCAGAATGAAGAAAAATGTGTTTTACACAACTGTCAGTCGGAAGGAGGAACCAGGTGGGGAAATTTGATCTTTAATCGAGGTCCAACCGTTCAGCGAGAGTCTCTCGCTGAACTTTGCTGCTGGAAAAACGAAAGATCAGATTAGACTTCGACGGTGCGACATATTAAAAATCAAAAAATAATAAATTCGGAGCACAGGCGAAGGCTAATATTATTGGACTAGAACAAGTGGTGCCTACAGTCGACTCTATGAGTTGATTACACATGTGTTTCGTGTTCTACACATCCCAACCTTCATTTTGATGTACATTTTGTGTATATTTAATTTGAATTGAAGGAATATCAGAGGTGAGAATTTTCAAAATAAACAAAATTTCATTACTTATATAGCCTAGGCTATATAGGCCCTTAAAAGTTGGCATTCTCTGTTGAGTACTCTGTTGATTTGTTTTTAACATTTTTTGTCCCCCGGAGGATTATTTTCTAATTGGTAACGTGTATTTTATAACAAAACCACGTGCCTTGGAAAAACATTCAAACAAAGCGAATAAGTTCCTTAGAACGCATCAGTTCTGGAACTTCAGGTCCATCATTGCATCAAAAACGGAACCAAGTTGAATTTCCCGCGAAAACATCCGTTTATCAATCGACCAATAAATAACGAATGAAAAACGAAAGTAAACATTCAGACGACGAATCGGAAAAAAATTCTGGGCAATGGACAACAAACAAGCCCATGGTGTTTTCGGCATAAATTTGATCGCTCGCTTTCTAATTTAATGAATATGCATGATAGAAAGCGATGAACATAGTACCATTTAGAACGAAAAAAGTTGATAAATTTGAAATTATTTGGACACCCGACAATCTTTTCCAAATGTTTAAAGTATTGACACATGCGCATTGGAAAAATAGTTGCACGGATACGAACCTAACATTTTTAATATTTACAGGAAAGTGATTTGCAAACATGCCCGAGTCTGTATTGGCCGATTCAGGCGCGACTGTAGTTCTTGCAACGTCAAGTGATGAGCGATATCCTCCAGAGAACATACTTGATGGGTACCACGATTTTAATGCTATTTTCCCTTGGAAAGCAATGACAGAAATGGCACAAAAATGTGACACTAAATTATAAATACCGAAATGTTGGCTTTGCCAAATTTGGGTGCGCCTTTAATTTTACCGCAGGTCCCCGATTTTACCGGGGTCCAGGTCGTTTCGTCCCCGGGACGTTTCGTCCCCTACTTGGTGGGACGTTTCGTCCCCGTGACAGGGTGGGACGTTTCGTCCCCGGTTGGGGACGAAACGTCCCACTTCAATACCAAATTATTGAGAAGATATGGGATTGGATTTTTTTTCATAAATTATGAGGGAAGCATCTGCAAAATTATCCAACGCATATTTGCCCCGATTACACATCAGTCCCGTTCACAAATGGACACGCCGACATTTCCCCATCGGACATTTGAACATCGGATAATTCCCCATGCGGACATTTCCCCATCGAGGATGGACAATTCCCAATCAAGATATCCTTGTCACTGATTAGATATCAAAGTTCCAAAATATAGCTTCATTATTTTTTTTCATGGTAATACTTCTGACACCAAAGAATACCGGGATTCAAGAGATTTTTAAGACCTTTCATTCATCATTCATGGTAATACAATAGTTTCTGACAGTTTTATTGTACCGCAGGTCCCTTGTTTTGTGAATGGTCGACTGCATTGCCTAGCATTTTGAGGGGTGGGAGTAGGGATCAGGGAAATAATTGAAAGGGGAACTGTGGTAGCTTGTGATAGTTTTAATATACTGCAGGTCCCTCGATTTGTGGAAGTAACAGCAAAACGAGGGACCTGCGGTATATTAGAAATAAATATGCGAAGGATTTAGTGACCTGCGGTACAGGATACCACTACAGAGTAGACCGGTCTCACGCTAGAGTCCCCGCGAAACAAAACATTTATCAGTATTAACCTGCAGTAAATGACGGAGAGAGTGAAGATGAGGGGAAAAGCTAAAAGGGACCTGCAGTAGCTTGTGATAGTTTTATTATACCGCAGGTCCATTGTTTTGTGAAGGTCACAGCAAAACAAGCGACCTGTGTATATTATAATAACCAGTTTTGGTCATCACTAAAAAATAGTTTAATTTTTTTTTTTTTTTTTTTGTCTTGGTAATACATCCCAATTCCATGCAATAGCTTCTGATAGTTTTTGTTCTACAGCACTGGCAGGTTCCTTGTTTCGAGAATGGTGTGGTGCATTGCTAGAATTTTTTATTTTTTATTTTTTTTTGGGGGGGGGGGGGGGCAGGGAAATAATTCATATGGCCCTCTGGTAGCTTGTGATAGTATTAATATACCGCAGGTCCCTCAACTTGTGGAAGAAACAGCCATCTTGTTTAGCGAAAGAAATCTATTTGAAGGGACTTGCGGTAGTTTACGATCGATTTTGGGACCTGTGGTCAGGCTCGACAGCAGGCCTTTTATGCCCAATAAATGCAATGAATTACCAAAAGCCATGCCCCGAGAAATACGATATAGTAATGTCACAAAGTTGGGCTAACCTGCATCGCTGGAATATTTTGAATCATGTTTCTGATTGTGTGCGTGTGTGTTGTTTAGACACGAAGAGCGTGATAGCGTGAATAGAAAAATACGCTCCGTTATTATTCATTTTTGGTGTAAAGTACCCCCAAATATCATTGAGACCACATTTGCCTCAAAATGTTAGTTAAAACAAAGATAATACCCCGCAAAACAAGGGACCTGCGGTAATTTTGTGGGGCTGCGGTTGTTTAGACGAGAAGAGTGTGATAAGTTGATGTTGTTTATATAGCGTAAATAGAAAAGTGCGCTCCGTTATTATTGATTTTTGGTGTAAAATACCCCCAAATATCAACAAGACGACAGTTGCCTCGAACTGTTAGTTAAAACAAAGATAATATCCCGCAAAACAAGGGACCTGCGGTAATTTTGAGGGACCTGCGGTAGCCTGTGGTAAAAGGGATCGGGTCGTTTCGTCCCCGGGACGATTCGTCCCCCTATTGGTGGGACGTTTCATCCCCGGGACGATTCGTCCCCAATGCAAATACCCAGAAAAACAAGGGACCTGCGGTAATTTTGAGGGACCTGCGGTAGCCTGCGGTAAAATCGGGGATCTGCGGTATAAAGGCGCACCGCCAAATTTTTGGCAATCACTGAAAAGTGTATACCGAGGCCGAGTCTGAGTCCGGAATTGGTGTATACAGAAATCAATTATTCAAATATCTCATTAATGCCGAGGTGTTGACGAGATATTTTTATCCATATGTCGTATAAACACATTTTCTTTCGAAATAGTGAAAGAAAATCCAATTTGTTTCCATTTTCCAATTTAATAATATTTCACGAGAACAATTTGTGGCCAAATGTGCTTTACATATCCAAGAACAAAGCTGGGGTATCAAACTTCTTCAAAACACAGTGACAGCACTTCGGCACTTGGGTTTGGACGATTCGGCACTTGGATTTGGACGATTTGACACATGCTTCTGAGCAACTTGTCACTCATGGGATGGTTTCTAAAACAAAAGAAATGACATTAGGAGAGGATTATATTCCAGGGAAACGACCCCAGAAGTTTCAGAACTGGAAAGTTGAGGACCTCAAGAGTGGGTATCTATGTATGAAAAAATAACGCTTTTTTCTATTCATATTTATTTAGTCATCGAATTCTGGTATAAAAATATAATATTTGTACAACCATGGTTAAAAACATACAGAACGAGATAATACATACAAAGCCACACATACAAAAACAGAAAAAAGTAGCACTTTTAATAAACAAAGTCATTGTTCAGGGACCATAGATACCGGCACACTTTCGTAGCAATTGACTAGATGATAACTCCCCATCCGAGTACTGTTTCCAGATCTCAAACAACTTGGCCTGAACCTCTCCTGCTGTCTTCCTCTGACGCCTCTGAAGTTTGCCCTCTGAAATCATCTTCAAAGTGACTGGGATCGATGTTGCCTCTTTGTATAACTCTGCTATCAAAAGATAAAATGGCACCCGTCCTCTGTTGTTCATTCGACTGTTCAATCTATTGTGCCAGCCTTCAACATCGTTGTTAGTCCTGACACTTGACATGAATATACTCCAGTTGTCTATGTTAAAGGTGGTACTCTCTATCCATGTTGATCTAACGTATTCTACCAACATTCTCAGTTTCGGCGTTCCAGCTTTGTCTTCCAATTTTACAAATGCTGGAAGGATATGTTCAGTTGGCAAGAAGGGAAGTGCCATGATTCTTCGAATGTATTTATATACATCATCTTTCTGATTGTACTCAGCCTTAAAATAAAACAAATAGAATAGATTAATGCATTTTGTTTTAAATAAGATACTGTTGACTAGAGTTGGGCGGTTTTTTGATTAATCGTGGGGTTACTCCCTGACCCAAAAGTGTATGCTAAATTTGGGGCTTACGACATAATATAATATTAATTTGATTTATATATTAATTTATTTTAGATGGTTCTATGAAGGAATAACATTTCTTACCTGTAAACCAATCTCTTGAACCTTCCTAAAGACGGCTTGAGCCCAGTGGAAGACACATCCCTGGATGGGCATCTCTGGAAATCTTGAACGAATGGCTTGCCAGAGTCCACACTCAAAGTCCACTACTATTCTTTCCAAGGAAATTCTCGACGGTAATCGCCTGTCGATGGCACGTAGTACAGCATAGTAATCGTCCTTTCTTTTTCCTGACATAATGCAAAAAACCAGAGGCAGTTGCTTGATGTTTCCAGACGATTTTACAAATGCGTGTATTGTAAAAAGTTGGACCCATGGTTTGTTGACTACTCGAAATGTACCGTCCATATACCATGTCTTTGCGGTTGCTAAGAGTTCAAGTTGCCTGTTGGTATAAAATAACAAATGCCGTCTGTCGTCTACGGTGATGTCTTTCTTGAAAAAACGAGGCGAATTCTCTTCGAGGAAATCTAATGCAAGCTGAAACGAATCAAATGAATTAAATTATATGATGACATTAAAACAACTGTCTCTCCTTCTTGTTCATCTCTCTATTTCTCTCTCTCTCTCTCTCTCTCTCTCTCTCTCTCCCTCTCTCTCTCCCTCTCTCTCTCTCACTCTCTCAATAAAAAAATTCATACTGCTTAATCGTGATTAATTTAGTTTGTGACTTATTTAAGTTATTAATATAATGATTCTCACCTCAGAGTGTAACTGCTCAGGGTCGTGTGGCCTCAGTGTCTGTCTTAATCTATTTACAGCTCTTACTAAGTTATCCGGATTCGGTCGACTGGGTTCCGGTGCCTGTGCATCCACATTCTCTGCTATTGCCTCCTCTACCACTCGTGCAGCAGCCTTCTCAAACAGTGACTGGTGTGCCATCTGTTTTGCCTGGAAAACAGTATATAAATATGTATTAATTATTTTTTTACGCATTTATGAATAAAAAATAGACAATTATTACCTGTGTTGTATCTTTTTATGTACTATATTTTTTCCCGATTAATATGAATACTTACTATTATTTTTTTTATATTTTTACAGTTATTCACGCATTCATGAATAAAAAATAAACAATTACACGTGTCGTGGTTTTTATGCACTTGATGTTTATAATTTTTTTTATTTTTACAGTTTTTACAGTTATTCACGTATTTATGAATAAAAAATAAACAATAATTACCTGTGTTGTAGTTTTGACAGATAATAGTCTCCCTGGTTCGCCAGCATGGATGTGGCTCTTTTTGCCCTCTGTGAAGGAATCCCCATCCTGGATGACTGTCGCTGGACAATAGCAATTTTTGCTGCGCTTTGTGCATCTCCAGAGCGTGTGGTCATTTTTCTGTTTTTTGACCGTAAAGCTGAAGCCGTCATCATGTACTAACATCCTCTTTCCGCGCTCGGATCCATTATTTACTATATGGTATTCTGCTACAGCATCACTCTCCTCTGACACAGTGTTGTCTTCTGCAATCGATTCCTCTGCAACTTCTTCGGGAATTTGAAAAGATTGTTCTATGTTAAAGGTTGCTTCCATTGTCTGATTTGTTGATTCAGTAACTGTCCCGAAGGAATGCTCAATAACAAATGTTCGGTTCGGTGGCAGCTGAGTTGCTGATGTTGTGTTCTGAAAATAAAAAGAAGACCTGATATTAATAATTCGCATATGTACCGCATAAAGTGAATTCCACCCTCTCTCTCCCTGTCTCTCCCCTCTTTCACTCTCTCCCTCTTTCCCTCTCTCACTTTCTACATCCCTCCATCTTTCTCTCCATCCCTCCCTCCCTCCCTCATGCATAAATTTGTTGCGACGCCACTTTTGGTTTGATAATATAGCTTATTTACTTACCTGAGTTGAATTGCGACAATCTGTACACGACCATTCGATGTCTCTATTTTGCCGAATTGCCTCTCTATATTCTTGGTGAGTGATGCCAGTGTCACAGGTCCTATGTTGCCATCTCTCACAACCATCGCATCGCAACCCCTCTTGTCTTGGACGAACTGGTAATTCACAGTGTTTGCACAGATCTGAAGACATTATGGAAATGATGACTTGACTCTGGGAACCATGTTCTTTTATACAAATTTTAGTTTACTGAAGCCACATTAAAACACCTGTTGGTGATGATTGGTCATGATTGATCACAGAGGCTGATATAAAAACTTATTAACAAATTTCAGCCACTGAAAGAAATATACAAACATACTCACCTTGATTGGCCGACAGTTTTGATAATCGTAATCATAACAATCATCACCAAAGAGCACTGATGCTTCCTCATTATTAAAAGAACCGACACAATTCATTAGAATAACAAACTAATAATAAAAGGAAATAAAACAAAACACGTTTTTAGTTTCTTTTTTAATTATCAGAAAAAATTAAACCCGGGTGCAGAGTCGTCCAACACTGGTGCCGAGTCGTCCAGACTCCGGTGCCGAATCGTCCAGACCCTGGTGCCGAATCGTCCAAAAACCTAGGTTCCGAATCGTCTTGGTGCCGAATCGTCCAGCAAAGTCGGCCCATTACCAACTCGGACTACGACAACTCTGCCCATAACAAAGTCGGTCCATTACCAACTCGGACTGCGGACTATGGGAATACATAAGGGAATATTGATGGGAAAATTGGTAAGATGGGAGGGGTAGATGAGATAAGAAAACAAAACTCGAACTCGACTGAAAGTTCAAAACATTTATTCGGAACTTCTCCAAAATGAAGCACCAATGTTTTCAATATTCAGATCGTTAATTTTCTTTTAAATAAAAAAAATAGAAAATAATATTCATAAATTAATAATATATTTACTTTCAACATCGTTATTAGTACGGATGTCTTTCTCATGTATCTACCATGCTGCTGGAGGCCAAATTGGGTTAGTTTGAATGCCACTTTTAGGGATGGAGTGTAGGATGTTCAGGAACCATGGGGGTTACTGTTTCCATAACGGTTATAGTGCCCATAGCGGTTATTAGGGTGCTGGTCAAAAAGTATTTTCTGTGTACCCACTTAAAAGAAGAAGGCAGAATTAGTTTTCATTAGAATATGTAAAATATAAAAGGATAAAAATAGCACATTTTGTTTAATCCAGTCATTGAATAGGCTTATGATCTAATTTTTAGCTGAGTCGGTGAAGGCAGCCCTTCCTAGTAGAAGTCCACAGTTAAGCTGTTAATCGGCCTGTTAGCTCACCTTCACGTTCGTGAGGGTGGTGTGTGAAGATGTACAGAGGGCATTTGTACATTTTTCAAAAAGTGTTAAACAAATATGGTCAAGCTGAGTTGTTGTATAACTATAAACAGCCAATTACGCGGCAACATTAAACGGTTTTTCATATGACTTCTTGTCAGATAGTTGTTATTTAATCACAAAAATAATTAGATAATCAAAACACTTTGAATAGAATTTTTTTTTCTTTTCGTTGATCAAACAAATCAATAACAATGATGAATATAACAATAACAACAACACGAGAAAAAGAAAAAAACAACTCACTTCTATAAACAACTCACAGTACAACTAAGGCTGCTAATTCAATGGAACTACAAAAATAACCTTTATTTTCCTTTTTCATATCAAAAATATTTCCGATGGAATAAAACAAATTCTATGGGCCGACTTGGTAATGGGCCAAATTTGTTATGGGCCGACTTTGTCATGGGCCGAGTCGTCCTACAACCGTTGAAATTTCTTAGAATTTCGATTTTGTTTTTGAATGGAAATTTGTGGTATCGAGTGATTTGAGCATGCCTGTCGAACATGGAAACCATCTTCAATAAAAATTGCAGACAGTGTTGTCCTTTTCCAAAATGCAGTCCTATCGCTGCACTTGAGGGTGTTTTGAATGCCTAGCTTTGTTATTGAATATCTGAAGCACATTTGGCCACCATTTGTTCTTGCGAAATATTATTTTATTATCAGTTCTGGTACGAATACGATAGCAGACCTCCAGGAACCAGTGGTTTCAAAATAAACAAAATTCCATTACTTATATAGCACCTTAAGGGGCTATATAAGGGCCTATATAAGTAATGGAATTTTGTTTATTTTGAAATTCTCACCTCTGATATTTCTTAAATTCCAATTAAATATCCAAAAATTATACATCAAAATGAAGGTTGGTATGTATAGAACACAAAACACATATGTAATGAACTCAGAGAGTTGACAGCAGGCACCACTGGTTCCTGGAAGTCTGCTATCATATTCGTACCAGAACTGATAATAAAATAATATTTCGCAAGAACAACTCGTGGCCGAATGAGCTTCAGATATTCAATAACAAAGCTAGACATTCAGAACACTTTGGAGTGCAGTGATAGGACTGTATTTTGGAAAAGGACAACACTGTCTGCATTTTTTATTGAAGATGGTTTCCATGCTCGACAGACATGTGCAAATCACTCGATACCACAAATTTCCATCAAAAAACAAAATCTTAATTCTAAGAAATTTCAACAGGTATCATGATACCTTGCAATCTTTCTCATTATTTGATTTTAGACGGCGTTGTATATAAATGCTTTATTTTTATACTGTAACCAATGACCCAGACTTAGCTGGTGCTAACCCAAAAATATCTTGGGCCAAACACAAATTTCGCCCCCCAATCCCCAAAATTTGCATGCAAAACCGAAAATTAGAAGTCCTATCTGGCCCTCCATATATTTTACCCTCCGTGCATGCGCAGACGCCAGGAAGTCACCAAATCTGGCGCCAATAAAATCATTCTTTGTTTGGCCCTTGTCAGATAACAACAAACTGATATTTGTGCTTTTAAATCTCAATAATGATGCCAGACACAAATCAATGGTTAAATTGGTGAATCCAAGGACAGAACTGGATGAAGGAAGGAAGAAACGATGGTTTGAAACGTTCAGGGCTGTAATTTTATAATATTTATTAAAATTAGTTCATGTTCCCTAATTTTGGGACATGAGCCTGACGTTATCATTGATTGATTATGATCTATCCATTGTTTATTTAGTATTCCTTCCCTGCCTTCCCTTGATCCCCCAGTTAAGCTCCCAAGCTTTTTGGCTTGTTTTAATAAAAAATTTATTGGGAGTTTAACGTTTTATACAGAAAATTATTCTGTACATCCCCAGGGTTACGTCCTCATCCTTAAGGTGTTCAGGCGTTTTGGGCGTGCATCTTACATCCAATGTATCTTTTTTTCTTCGGAGGAAGATCTTGCTTTACATCGGATAGTCTTGTTTCTGTTACTGAGTTCAGGCCGTGTTGCCTGGGGTCTTGATTCAGGTGTTTTGTTTACATTACATTACTCAGTCCTCGGAATTAGGAAAATATTGCGACGGCACAACATTGCCGGCGCCAAAAATTCTGCGGCGGCAAATTTTTATCAGCGACGGCGCGTTTGAATTGAATTGTTTGGATGACAATATTATGACACTAAGTGAATAATAATCATTAATCAGAACAGCTGACTTCGAATGGACAAGAGATCACTGGCGGGTGGTCAGTTGGAAAGCTGTAGTTCGATTAAGTGATCAATTGACTGACTGGTTGTCCTAATTTTAGGGGCTGGTTGTAACTCGCATCCATGCATTATTAGCCTATCGGTTTTGACAGTAACTGTTAGAGACAGAAATATTTGCATTGCGCATCAACCCGGGCCAAGTTGACTCTGACCCGATAAACACAACAAGAATTATTTTCCAACTCACCCTTGTTTTGTGCTCAATGCGTTTATTTTTTTATTGAACCGATTGATTGTTTTCCAATTCAGTTTGTTTGAGATTGTACAGCTTACATTATGCCACAAGTGGAGAATGCTAAAATTAAAATGGAACATGACCACATGCTCTGTTGAGATTACATCAGTGACCAATAGAACTGCCGCATTGTCCCAGTACACCAATTTAGCATACTTTCATGAAACGAAGAATTCGATTGGTTGTATTTATGTAAGGTGTGACGTCAAAAGGGAATTGCCCAGGAATTCCTGGGTTATTTTAAACGTGCATCACAGTCAACAAGGGGGTTCTTTCGAAAAAACACAAACAAACGAAAAACAACTGGTTATGAACAGTTTTTCAACCACATACATTTTGTACAAACTTACTTTCAAATTAATTAATATTAGATATTTCCACAAATATTGATTTTATACACCAGTTACGCCCATAAAACATATGTTATGTAGGGTTGGATTCTGACGGACTTCAGGTGATTGGGTCAAGTAAAAAAATATTATGGCTGCCAATTTGCGACGGCAAGAAAATGCTGCCGTCATGACCCACAGCGGCGGCGTTTGCGACGGCATTGCCGAATGCCGTCGCTAATTCCGAGGACTGCATTACTCTAGGTAGTTATCCCCGCATTTTAAAAAATGCGGGGATATTGTCATGATCTCCGTCCGTACGGCCGTACTTCCGTACGTCCGGTTTTGTAATTCGAAACACTGTAACTTTCTACAGTTGTTCGATAGGGTCTGTGCAACCCCAAAATACAACTTTTAAATTTTTGTGCCACCAGGTGGCTTCTGTGGAGCCACTTAAAAAATGCATTATTTTTTCACTTTTTTGCTGAATAGTCCCAACCTATGTAATTCGGAGTTCTAAAATTACACTAGGGTGTTGCTAAATGATCTGTAGATATGTAGGAAGGTTTCGGATTTTTCGGGTGCCACGTGGCTGTGCCACCGTAGCCACTTTTGTGTTTTCTTAGACCGTTTCCGGCAAAAGGCTCGTAGGATATGTAATTCGAAATGCTAAATCCATGCTCAGATGTTGCAGTAGGGTCTATAGATGCGCACGAAGGTTTCAGATTTTTCGGGTGCCACGTGGCTGTGCCACCGTAGCCACTTTTGTGTTTTCTTAGACCGTTTCCGGCAAAAGGCTCGTAGGATATGTAATTCGAAACGCTAAATCCATGCTCAGAAGTTGCAGTAGGGGCTATAGATGCGCAGGAAGGTTTCGGATTTTTCGGGTGCCACGTGGCTGTGCCACCGTAGCCATTTATGTGTTTTCTTGAACCGTTTCCGGCGAAAGGCTTGTAGGGTATGTAATTCCAAATGCTAAAACCATGCTCATATGTTGCAGTAGGGTCTATAGATGCACACGAAGGTTTCAGATTTTTTGGGTGCCACGTGGCTGTGCCACCGTAGCCACTTTCGTGTTTTCTTAGATTGTTTCCGGCGAAAGGCTCGTAGGGAATGTAATTCGAAATGCTAAAACCATGCTCATATCTTACAGTAGGGACTATAGATGCGCACAAAGGTTTCGGATTTTTCGGGTGCCACGTGGCTGTGCCACCGTAGCCACTTTTGTGTTTTCTTAGACCGTTTCTGGCAAAAGGCTCGTAGGATATGTAATTCGAAACGCTAAATCCATGCTCAGATGTTGCAGTAGGGGCTATAGATGCGCAGGAAGGTTTGGGATTTTTCGGGTGCCACGTGGCTGTGCCACCGTAGCCACTTTTGTGTTTTCTTGAACCGTTTCCGGCGAAAGGCTCGTAGGGTATGTAATTCGAAATGCTAAAACCATGCTCATATGTTGCAGTAGGGGCTATAGATGCACATAAAGGTTTCGGATTTTTCAGGTGCCACGTGGCTGTGCCACCGTTGCCACTTTTGTGTTTTCTTAGACCGTTTCCGGCAAAAGGCTCCTAGGGTATGTAATTCGAAATGCTAAAACCATGCTCAAATGTTGCAGTGGGGTCTGTAGATGCGCACGAAGGTTTCGGATTTTTCAGCTGCCATGTGGCTGCGCCACCATTGCCACTTTCAGGTTTTTTTAGACCGTTTCCGTCGAAAGGCTCCTAGGGTATGTAATTCGAAACACTAAAACCATGCTCAAATGTTGCAGTGGGGTCTGTAGATGCGCACGAAGGTTTCCGATTTTTCAGGTGCAACGTGGCTGTGCCACCATTGCCACTTTTGTGTTTTCTTAGACCGTTTCCGGCGAAAGGCTCCTAGGGTATGTAATTCGAAACGCTAAAACCATGCTCAAATGTTGCAGTGAGGTCTGTAGATGTGCACGAAGGCTTCAGATTTTTCAGCTGCCACGTGGCTGCGCCATCATTGCCACTTTCGTGTTTTCTTAGACCGTTTCCGGCGAAAGGCTCCTAGGGTATGTAATTCGAAACGCTAAAACCATGCTCAAATGTTGCAGTAGGGTCTCTAGATGTGCACAAAGCTTTCAGATTTTTTAGGTGCCATGTGGCTGTGCCACCGTTGCCACTTTTGTGTTTTCTTAGACCGTTTCCGGCAAAAGGCTCCTAGGGTATGTAATTCGAAGCGCTAAAACCATGCTCAAATGTTGCAGTAGGGTCTGTAGATGTGCATGAAGGTTTCGGATTTTTCAGGTGCCACGTGGCTGTGCCACCGTTGCCACTTTTGTGTTTTCTTAGACCGTTTCCGGCGAAAGGCTCCTAGAGTATGTAAATTTTTATACTGTACCAATGACCCAGACTTAGCTGGTGCTAACTCTAACAAAACCAGGGCCAAACACAAATTTTGCCCCCCAATCCCCAAAATTTGCATCCAAAACAAAAAGAAATCATGTCCTAAAGGACCTCCATACTACGCCTCTACTGCGCATGCGCAGTGACGCAGACGTCCCGAAATTGGCGCCAATTATCATTCTCTGTTTGGCCCTTCATCAGTCAACATCTCACTGATCTTTGTGCTTGTAAATCTCAGTTTAAAGGATGCCAGACACGTAATTTTTGGAGAAATGGTGATTCTAAGGAGGATATAGAAGGAGGAGAGGAAAAAGAAGTGACAAAAAATAATCAGGGCTGTACTTAAAATTTTTTGATGAAATTATGTTAAGTTGCCTATTTTCGAGGCATGGGCCTCTTGTTGTCATTCTTGCTAAATGTTGCACTGCTTATTCAGTGTTTCCTCTCCCCTAGCCTTCTAAAGTCCCCCCTTGCAATTCTCCCATGCTTTTGGCATATTTTTGAGAAAGTTCATTTCTAAAATTTCCCTGGGAGAGTTGCTTGGATACAGAATGTTTTCTGTTATTTTCCCCATAGTTACGTTTTCACTCATGGGTGTATAAACGTTGTGTTCTGCATCTTCCATCTGATGTTCTGCAGATTCTCCCCTGGGAGTCTCTGTCTTGCATCAGATAGAGTGTAATTGGGATGACTGATTTCGGGCAAGTTTTTTCAGTGCCTGGAGTCATGTTTTCTGGTATTTTACACTGTTTGTTTACATTGGCAACAGCCTTTTTTGAGGGGGGCTGTTTGCCTTTGGTGTAGTTTATCTCACTATTAGATACATTTATATTTTCCGTAAGTGTCTCATTAATTATTTAATATAAATTTAAAATTTTTGACCACACTTTGCCATCGGATCCATTGGGGCTCAACGTTACTTTTCAGCAACTTGGGCTTCGCTGAAAAAATATTTTTTCAAAATTATTTTGATTTGCAATTGTTTTTTCATTTATTAATGGATCATGTTATTATGTATCTTTGTGTCAGGGGTTTGTGCGAGTAACTAGGATTTGTTGTTGTCCTTTCACAATGAAGGGACATTGTTCAAATTGTAATGGGAAGAAATCTTCCTCTGACTTTCATGATCATTGTATTAATTGTAGTCAGTGTTCTCGCATTAATCCCTGTCCTATATGTGAATATTGGGATGAGAAACATTGGAAACGTGTGTCACGATATGTTGTTTCTGGAGAAAGGGCTATGCCGGCTCTTTCTCCGCAAGGTCACTCTACTCTCTCAGTTTCTATTTCAGAGGAACAAGAACAGGGTGATGTTTCCATGTTATCTTCTACAAGTGTGCGTCCGTCGTCACAAATGAATTGAGAGCTAGCGGCAAAAGTGCTCATGGAGATTAGACAAATGTCGTCCGCGAGCTCGCCCGGTGTAGCGTCCATTCACCGAATGGTTCGGCAGCCGGGTTCGTCCGATGCGGTCCAGGAGGAAATTTTGGGTGATGCGAGCACTATAAACATAATAGATGCACACCCAGTGACGGCGGATAGTAAGCGAGAACGGAGGAAGCCTTTGAGTCTGGTTCCTAGCTCGTCCAGGTCCAGCCGGGCCGCGAGCGAGAGAGGCCCCTCTCTCATACAACAACATCTGGGACCAGATGTTGTGGTACAAAATGTGTCGCAAGCGGAGCATACGTCCGTCGCTCGGGACGCTCCGTTGTATAGGCAGTCCGCGGAGACTGCTAAGGCTTCTTCTTCTCGTCAGCGCACACGACCGCACCTTGGCTGCGTGACCGCCGATATATTACCAGCTTCGCCGATCAAGGATGTTACGGTGACCAGGTCACACCATCCGGCAGCCAGGGATTCGAGACCGATGGACTCCGGACGTTCGAATAGAAAAAGTATGCGGGAGCCATCTGATGCGGAGCTGCCCTCGGCGAAGCAGCGGAAGACTGCACCTCCGCAGGTCTCGACGCCGGACATTCTTGTGCAGATAGCACAGCTTATCGCAGCATCCCAGCAGCCGACAGAAACGGTGTCGGATCGAGAATTATCCGACGGCGCTGGGTCGGTTCGCTCCGCCGAAGCATTGGGGGCGGACGACCGGGAACATCATGAGGTCCGACCGGATGGTGAAAGGGATACGGATGATTTGGAGCTATCCCTTTCGGAACAACATAAAGCTGCCGTGGACTTCATCCTGCACTTTCTCCCTCAAGTTGTTCCATCAGGCCAGACTGCTGCGGTTCCGGACAAGAGGATTATAGCGTCATTGGACTCTGAATTTTTTGAGCGGTTCCGGGACATCGCTCCCGAGTTTCCGTCGCAGTCCAATAATGTTGCAAGAACATTTGAATTATTGAACGACGCTATATTTAAACTTGCTTCCAAGACGGGGAAAGCAGGTTTCTTGTCCGCTAATATTCTCAACCTGCCTTTCATTAATGCAAGGAATAAATTCGATACGGCAGGACAGGGTATCCCGAGAGTTCCTCTGCGTATGGACGACGAGGCGGAAGACTTAGAGCTATCATTACCGTCGTCGGCTTCTATTCCAACCGCGGTGTTGGAAACAGCTATTGCGTCTAACAGAGCCAATTTAGATGCCTTATCTTACGCAGATCACCTTACTAAGGCGTTATCACTGCGCCTTCAAGGGAAAGAGTTTCAGGATATACAATCTTCTTTAAGACTTCTTTCAAGGGCAGTAGCTTATTTCACGTTTAACTCCGCCCTTTCAGTGGCAAATCTGGAGTTGGTTAGACGTGACGCAGCCCTAGCTACATCCACACTTGTGAATTCTAAGGTGAAGAACTCTCTTAGAGTCGCTTCGGTCTCCGGAGAACTTCTCTTTGACGGCAAGCTTTCTGCTATTTATGATAAAATTACAAAGAAAGCTTCGGATTCTCTGTTGTTCAAATCTGCCTCTAAGAAGCCGGATACAGCAGACAAGAATAAGGCAGGTACTTCTGGGTCTAATGCGCCCAAGAGAGGTTCCTATAGAGGTTCCGGTGGGTCCTCTTGGTCTTATTCGAGAGACCGTCAGGGTAGCGACTCTCGTTCGGGACGTCCTTCGGGCCGGGACAATCGGTCGGATGCCCCGAGGTCGACGGGGCGAGGTGCGGGTCGTGGAGGACGTGGTTTCTCCTATCGCAGGCCTCGCAGGTCCAGGAGGTGATGGCTTAAACCTCTATCGCGTACCGGTTGGCGGAAGGTTGTCGAGCTTTTCACAAGAATGGGCGTCGATTACGGACGACCCTTGGGTGAGAGGAGTGACTTCGGAAGGTCTAAAGATATCCTTCAAACGAAAGCCTCCATTAACTCGCAGTCCAAAGTGGACTCAACTTCCGTCAAATCCGCAGAAAAGAGACGCTCTGTTATCAGAGGTGCAGTCTCTTTTAATGAAGAACGCGGTAGAGGTCGTAGAAAACCAGGAGACTCCGGGATTCTACAGCCATCTGTTTCTGGTTCCGAAACCAGACGGCTCGTTCCGTCCAGTCATAGATTTGAGCTGGATAAACAAGCTGATCGTCGCTCCGAAATTTTATAGGGAGACGATTCGATCGGTCAGAGCGAGTATTCGGGTGAACGATTATGCAACAAGCATAGATCTCAAAGATGCGTACTTTCACGTCATGGTACATCCGACATTCCGAAAGTATTTATGCTTCTCAGTCATAGGAGTGGTGTATCAATTCCGGGCGATGTGCTTCAGATTGAATCTAGCATCCTGGGCTTTCACTCGGGTAATAAACTCGGAAATGATCTATTTCCGAGCTCATTCGTCTGCGGTAATGTCGGCCTACCTGGACGACATTCTTCAGAGGTACGGCAACGAGTTAACGCTTCAGAACGATGTTCAGAATCTACTTCTATTGCTCCAACGTCTTGGTTTTATAGTAAACGAGGAGAAGTCGGATCTGGTGCCGTCCAAGTCATTCACTCATCTGGGAATGAGCTTCGAGACGCACAACAATCTCGTTCGTCTGCCGTTAACCAGAGCGAAATTAGTCAGTTGTTATGCTCGCTATTGTCTGCACGCAGACAAAGTCACAGCGAGAGAATTTATGAGACTGATAGGTCTGCGGAGCCGCTGCGGATCTCATTCCGATGGGGCGGTTACGCACACGTCCTCTTCAAATTTTCTTGACTCCGAATTGGAGTGTGAAAATTCATTCGCTCGACGTAGACGTTCTCTTGTCAGATCAAGTGAAACAAGAGATTCAGACTTGGGCAAACATTCAGTGGTTAACTCAGGGAGTTCCGCTGCAGTTGCCGGATCCGAGTTTTACCATTATGACGGATGCCAGTCAAACAGGTTGGGGTGCATCATTAATCCCAACGGATTCAAGATGCCAGGGTCTTTGGGATCCGCAATTCCTGTGCAAGCACATAAACATCAAGGAAATGATGTCAATTTGGCTTGCGTTACGTCAATGGATGGACATTATTCACAATGCTCATGTCCAAATCCTATCCGACAATACGACAGTAGTGGCGTATATACGGAATCAGGGAGGCACTCATTCAGTTCCGTTGTTCAATCTAACGGAAAGAATCCTTCGGTTTGCGCTAGAACATCACGTTCTTCTTTCGGTTCGTCACATACCGGGTCGTCTGAATGTGCTAGCAGACTCCCTTTCACGAAAGGGTCGCTTGTTGCCGTCGGAGTGGACTCTCAACAAACAAGTATTCAATCAGATTTGCTACCAATGGGAACGGCCAATGATAGATTTATTTGCGACACATCTCAACAATCAGTTGCAGACGTATGTGTCTCCGTGTCCGGATCCAAGAGCATTTGCAGTAGACGCTCTGTCGATCCCCTGGGACGGAATGATAGGATATGCGTATCCTCCAGCGCCGTTAATTCAACAAGTATTGCTAAAGATAAAACAATCTCAATGCAAGATTCTGTTGGTAGCATCTCTGTCGCCACAGAGACCGTGGATAAATCTACTCAGGTGTCTGTTGTGGGACCTACTGCGAAAGCTTCCTCCGCGGGAGGATCTTCTTTCGCAGGGGAAATCGCGCCAACTTCATCACAACCCGCAAGGTCTCAACCTTCACGTTTTTCCGTTGTGCGGTCCTTCTTGCATGGCAAGCACTTTACAGGACGAGCAGTGGACGCGATTTCTAACTGTAGGAGGACCTCCTCTTCGCTAAACTATGCGGCTAAGTGGAAGGTTTTTCGTCGTTGGTGTAGGGATCATTCTGTAGATGTATTCGATCCCTCTATACCAGACATTGCAAACTTTCTAGTATACTTGTTTGACGAATTCAAACTGCAGCCTGTTACTATTAAGGGTTATAGGTCTATGTTATCTGATACCTATGCACATCACGATAGTTTACAAATTGGATCTAATGTCTCTTTATCTAAGTTAGTTAGAAACTTCTCGATAAATAGACCCAGAACTCTTAGATTAATTCCTAAATGGAATTTAGCTTGGGTTCTTCTTAAATTGAAGGAAAAGCCATTTGAACCTCTTGGGACAGTAGATTTCAAATTCTTATCTTATAAGACAGCTTTTCTCTTAGCTTTCTCTTCTGCTAGAAGAGTCAGTGAGCTTCATGCACTGTCGGTGGATGATTCTCACTATCGTAGTGTCGGGAACACTATCACCTTCACTACTAATGTGGGTTTTTTAGCTAAGAATCAGGCTCCTAATAAATATCCGGAACCTATTGTTATTAAGGCTCTTCCGTCTTCAGACGGGCGTAGGCCTTTACTCTGTCCTGTTAGAGCGTTACGTATCTATAAACAGAGATCTCAGTTCATCAGAAAGGGACAAAAACGTTTCTTTCTGTCTTTGATGCCTAATAGAAAGGACTTTTCGGTCCATTCTATTGCTAGATGGATTCAATTAACTATCCGTACTGCTTATGAGAGTTTATCTTCTTCTCAGCAGTCTGTGCTTAAGATTTCCGCTCATGAAGTAAGAGCTCTGGCTACTTCTTGGGCTTATGCTAATAGTGTTGCTATTACAGATTTAATGAAGGCTGCTTATTGGTCTCAGCCATCCACATTCACGAATTTTTATCTCAGAAATATTGAGTCCATTTCTGGAGACCTGCATTGTTTAGGTCCGTTATCTGTTGCTCAGAATGTCGTCCACTAAACAGTTGCAACTATAGTTATGCAGGCTTTCTGTTCCGGCAGTGACTCCGTCCGGCTGCCCTCTTCGCTCTGGGCTATTTGACCCAGGGCAAGGGGAAGGGGGGGGGGGGGGGGGGGGCGGGTGTTCCCTTAGGTCACCTGCTTTATAGTGAAAAGCAAGGGAATGCCTCCTCCAAGTCAGTATTTCTGAGTCGCTTCCGGGATGGTTTTAAAGTGTAATATTAATATTAAATTTCATTCATGTCTTATTTTTAAAGTGTAGCTCGGTGTGAAGCATTTGTATATGTCAAGTGTCAAACGGGCTTTAATATACAATACTCGGACACTTTTAAATGACTATAAAGAGTCTCAATTCTCTGGACTACTTTATTTATTGGCTTACTTTAAAAATAATTAGTATAAGGGATATACTGGATGTTAATAGAGAACATGAATATTATGGTGCTCAATTATTAAGGGTATTGTATCTTTCTAATTTAATATTAAATAAGAAAGATACATGTAAAGCCTAATACTCCTTTTCTCCTTAAGGGGTTATCTCTTTATTATATAGTTGAGCTTATTGGATTTTCCTCTATGTCCTAGGCCCTCCAGCCTGTTTACTATTCAGCTAAGTCTGGGTCATTGGTACAGTATAAAAATGTTAAAAAATTTATAGTAATTTATATATTTTTTATACTTACCAATGACCCAGATGGGGATGGCCCTCCCAGGAGTTGGGAACTCTTGCCTCCCCGCTGAGTACATAGCGCTGACCAGGCACTGCCAGTAAGAATGATAATTGGCGCCAATTTCGGGACGTCTGCGTCACTGCGCATGCGCAGTAGAGGCGTAGTATGGAGGTCCTTTAGGACATGATTTCTTTTTGTTTTGGATGCAAATTTTGGGGATTGGGGGGCAAAATTTGTGTTTGGCCCTGGTTTTGTTAGAGTTAGCACCAGCTAAGTCTGGGTCATTGGTAAGTATAAAAAATATATAAATTACTATAAATTTTTTAACTTTGAAACACTAAAACCATGCTCAAATGTTGCAGTGGGGTCTGTAGATGCGCACGAAGGTTTCAGATTTTTCAGGTTCCACGTGGCTGTGCCACCGTTGCCACTTTCGTGTTTTCTTAGACCGTTTCTGGCGAAAGGCTCCTAGGATATGTAATTCGAAATGCTAAAAGCACGCTCAGATGTTGCAGTAGGGTCTGTAGATGTGCACGAAGGTTTCCGATTTTTCAGGTGCCATGTGGCTGTGCCACCGTTGCCACTTTTGTGTTTTCTTAGACCGTTTCCGGCGAAAGGCTCCTAGGGTATGTAATTTGAAACGCTAAAACCATGCTCAAATGTTGCAGTGGGGTCTGTAGATGCGCACGAAGGTTTCAGATTTTTCAGCTGCCATGTGACTGCGCCACCATTGTCACTTTCGTGTTTTCTTAGACCGTTTCTGGCGAAAGGCTCCTAGGATATGTAATTCGAAATGCTAAAAGCACGCTCAGATGTTGCAGTAGGGTCTGTAGATGTGCACGAAGGTTTCCGATTTTTCAGGTGCCATGTGGCTGTGCCACCGTTGCCACTTTTGTGTTTTCTTAGACCGTTTCCGGCGAAAGGCTCCTAGGGTATGTAATTTGAAACGCTAAAACCATGCTCAAATGTTGCAGTGGGGTCTGTAGATGCGCACAAAGGTTTCGGATTTTTCAGGTGCCACGTGGCTGTGCCACCGTTGCCACTTTTGTGTTTTCTTAGACCGTTTCCGGCGAAAGGCTCCTAGGATATGTAATTCGAAATGCTAAAACCATACTCAAATGTTTCAGTGGGGTCTGTAGATGTGCACGAAGGTTTCAGATTTTTCAGCTGCCTAGTGGCTGTGCTGTTGCCACTTTCATGTTTTCTTAGACCGTTTCCGGCGAAAGGCTCCTAGGGTATGTAATTCAAAATCCTAAAACCATGCTCAAATGTTGCAGTGGGGTCTGTAGTTGCGCACGAAGATTTTGGATTTTTGGGGTGCCACGTGGCTGTGCTACCGTTGCCTCTTTCATGTTCTCTTAGACCATTTCCGGCGAAAGGCTCCTACAGTATGTATTTCGAAATGGTAAAACCATGCTCAAATGCTGCAGGAGGGTCTGTAGATGTGCACAAAGATTTCAGATTTTTCAGGTGCCACATGGCTGTGCCACCATTGCCACTTTCGTGTTTTCTTAGACCGTTTCCGGCAAAAGGCTCCTAGAGTATGTAATTCGAAACACTAAAACCATGCTGAGATGTTGCAGTAGAGTCTGTAAATGCGTAGGAAGGTTTTGGATTTTTTGGGTGCTAAGTGGCTGTGTCACCGTTGCCACTTTTGTGTTTTCTTAGACCGTTTCCTGCGAAAGGCTCCTAGGGTATGTAATTCGAAATGCTAAACGCATGCTTAAATGTTGCAGTAAGGTCTGTAGATGCGTACAAAGGTTTCAGATTTTTCAGATGCCACGTGGCGGTGCCACCGTTTTTCTTTCGTGTTTTCTTAGATCATTTCCGGCGAAAAGCTCCCAGAATATGTAATTTGAAATGCTAAAACTATGCTCAAAAGTTGCAGTAGGGTCTGTAGATGTGCACGAAGGTTTCGGATTTTTGGGGTGCCACCGTTGCCACTTTCATGTTTTCTTAGACCGTTTCCGGCGAAAGGCTCCCAGGGTACATGTATGTAATTCGAAACGCTAAAACCATGCCCAAATGTTGCAGTGGAGTCTGTAGGTGCGCACGAAGCTGTGTCACCTGTGCCACTCAATATGATTTTAGTGTGTCATATAATACATTTCATCTTTGTATCAAGCATTCATACAAAGTCAAGGATGCAAATGCGGGGATACACTATAGTGTGCTTTGCACACAAGTGACACCATCTAGTTTCCTATATTTGTTTAGGAACAACAGTTGTAAGTAACATTAAATATTCTGATAGTGTGGTAGTTAATTTTACACAGTTTTTATAATTTTGTCCACACTTAGGCTTTTTTGGGCTCATCGTTAACTTTGGGAACTTGGGCCCTTATATTATTTTATTTTTATTTTATATTATTATATTATTTTATTTTTGAAAGAGTTTTTCTTTTGGCTATATTTATTTCATTGATTATATTTAATGTTATCTTATATTATATGTAGATTTGGTGGGGGTACAATGACATATATTAGTATTTAGGTAATTATATTTTTATACTGTACCAATGACCCAGACATAACTGGTGCTAACTCTTAAAATATAGGGCCAAACACAAATTTTGCCCCCCAATCCCCAAAATTTGCATCTAAAACCAAAGAAAACATGACCTGAATGGCCCTCCACACTTCACTTCTACTGCGCATGCACAGTGTCAAGGACGTTCCGAAATTGGCGCCATTAATCATTCTTAGTTTGGCCCTTCATCAGTTAACATCTGACTGATCTTTATACTTGTAAATCTCAGTTTAAATGATGCCAGACACATAAATATTAGTGAAATGGTGATTCTAAGGAGGATATAGAAGGAGGAGAGGAAAAATGTATGACAGAAAATTATCAGGGCTGTAACTTAAAAATTTTTAATGAAATTATGTTAAGTTACCTATTTTCGAGGCAGCAGCCATTTTGTTGTCATTCTTGTTATCAAGTTACACTGATTGTTCAGTGTTTTCCTCTCTCCCTTTCCTTTAAGTCCCCTCTTGCTATTCTCCCATGCTTTTGGCATATTTTCTGTAATTTTATTACTAAAATTTCTTGGGAGTTTTAGCTGAATAACAGAATGAATTCTGTTCTTTTCCCCATGTTTACGTCTTCACCTATGGGTGGTTAGGCGTTGTGTTCTGCATCTACCATCTGATGTTCTGCAGTTTCTTCCCTGGAAGTCTCTGTTTTGCATCAGATAGTGTATTATTGGTAACTGATTTCGGGCCTGGGTGCCTGGAGTCTTATTTTAATGTTTTTACACTTATTGTTTACATTTACAACAGCCCCCTGTGTGAGGGGGGATTTCTTGAAAATAATATCTTGATGTTAATTTAATCATAACTAGATACATTATTATTGTTCGTAAGTGTTGCATAAATTGTTTAAAATATTTTTAAAATTTTTGTCCACACTTAGGCTTGGGATCCATTGGGGCTCAACGTTACTTTTCAGAAACTTGGGCTATTCTGAAAAATTATTTTTTCAAAATATTTTGATTTCAATTATTTTTTCTATGTTAATGGATCATATAATTATGTATTTTGATTGTCAGGGGTTGGTGCGAGTACTAGGACTTTGTTTTCTTTTCACATTGAAAGGATTTTGGTCAACTGTAATAAGAGGAAATCTTCCTCTGACTTTTATAATCATTCTATATGTAGTCAGTGTACTCGCACTAACTCCTGTTCTGTATGTGATGATTTCGTTGACAACATGGGAAGTGTGTGTCACGGTATGTTAGTGGGGAATTGGACATCCCGGTCCTTTCCCCGCAGGGTCACTCTACTTTATCAATTTCTATTTCAGACGATCAAGATTAGGGTGATGTATCTGTGATGTCTTCCAAAAGTGTGCGTCCGTCGTCACAATTAATGAAGGGCTAGCGGAAAAGTGCTCATGTAAATACGCCAATTGCCTAAGAGGACCCTAGTAGGTTCGACGGCCTTTGACGTCCGCTAGCTCGCCCGGTGTAGCGTCCATTCATCGAATGGTTCGGCAGCCGGGTTCGTCCGTTGCGGTCTAGAAGGAGTTTTGGGGTGATGCGAGCACTATAAATCAACCAAATGCACACCCAGTGACGGCGGATTAGAGGGAGAACAGAGGAAGCCTTTTAGTCCGGTCCCTAGCTCATCCAGGTCCATCCGGACGGCGAGCGAGAGAGGCCCCTCTCTCGTACAACAACATCTGGCCCCAGATGTTGTGGTACAAAATGTTTCGCATTCGGAGCATACATCCGCTGCTCGGGACGCTCCGACATATAGTCAGTCCAGAGAGACTGTCAATAAGGCTTCCTTATTCTCATGGTAGCACACACGACCGCTCTTGGCTACGTGACCTCGGATATCCAGTCAGCTTCGCCAATCAGAGAATCATCGGCGACCAGGTCACACCATCCGGTAGCCAGGGACATGAGGCCTGCAGACTCCGGACGTTCGCATAAGAAAGTGTGCGGGAGTCAACGTACACGGAGCTTCCGGCGGCAATGCATCGTAAGACCGCTACAGCACAGGCCTCGAGGACGGACGTGCTATCCCAAATAGCACAGCTTATCGCAGCATCTCAGCAACAACTGAATCTGTTGCATAATGTATTATCTGACGATGCTGGGTCGGGACGCTCCGCGGAAGCAGGTACGGACGTTCGAAAATTTCATCCGGCCCGACGGGATACCGAAAGGGATTCGGAGGATTTCGAGCTTTCCCTTTCGGAACAACATATGCTGTTGTGTATGTCATCTGACTTGATCTTCTACAGGTTCTTTCGTCGGACCAGAATGCTGCGATGCCGGATAAGAAACTGATAGCATCGGTGGACTTAGAAATTTTTGGTTCGGTTCAGGGACATCGTCCCTCAGGTCCGACATAGTCCAATAATGTCACACAAACTTTCAAATTATTGAACGACGCTATATATATTATTATATGCTTGCTATTACCAAGCATTTCTGGTTTCTTGTTAGCAAAGTTACGGAGATGTCTTTCAAAGTGTGCCTCTGTCGTCATAGTTAATGAAGAGCTAGCGGCAATAAGTGCTCATGGAATATGTCTATCGCCTAAGAGGTCCCTTGTAGGATCGACGGAGTGACATTCGCTAGCTCACCCGGTGTAGCGTACATTCATCGAATGGTTCGGCTGCCGGGTTCGTCCGTTGCGGTCTAGGAAGGAGATTTGGGTGATGCGAGCACTATAATAACTTTAGTACTCACCCAGTGATGACGGATTGAGGACAGATCGGAGGAAGCCTGTTAGTCCGGTTCCTGGCTCGTCCAGGTCCGTCCGGGCTGTGAGCGAGAGAGGTCCCTCTCTTGTCCAACAACATAGGGGACCGCATGTTGTGGTTCAGATATTTTGCATTCGGAGCATATGTCCGCCGCTCGGGACGCTCCGTTATATTGACAGTCCGAGAGACTGTCGATAATGCTTCCTCATCCTCACAGCAGCGCACACGACCGCACATTGGCTACGTGACCTCGAGTATCCAACCAGTTTCGTCATTCAGTGATTCCACGGCGAACAGGTCACGCCATCCGGTAGCCAAGGGACACGAGGCCTATACACTCCGTTCGCTCGCATAATAGTAGTATGCACGGGGTAACGATCACGGAGCTTCCAGCGGCAATGCATCGTAAGACCGCTTCTCCACAAGCCTCAGTGATGGACGTGCTATCCACGTTAGCACAGTTTTTCGCAGCATCCCAGCAATCGACAGTTTCTCGGTCGGATCAGGAATTATCCGACGGCGCTGGGTCGGTGCGGTCTGCGGTTGCATCAGGTTCGGACGACCGAACGCTTTATAGGGTCCGACAGGATGGCGAAAGGGATTCGGACGATTTCAAGTTTTCCCTTTCGGAACATCGGAAGCTGCCATACATTTCTTCCGGCATTATCTTCCAGTGGTTGTTCCTTCGGACTACATTGCTGCGATGTTGGATAAGAGACTTATAGCGTCATTGGACACGGAATTTTGGATCGGTTCAGGGACATTGTCCCTGACTTACCGACACAGTCCAATAATGTCATTAGAACATGTGTATTATTTATTGACGCTATATATATATATAAGCCTGCTACCAAGCATGATAGTTTAGTTTCTTGTCCGCAATGCTCAATTCTGCCTTTTATCATTTATAGGAATAATTTATTTTGGCAGAACAGGGCATACCGAGAGTTCATATGCATCTAGATGGCGTGGTTAAAGACTGGAAATTATCTTTTTCGGCGTCTATGTCTTTTCCAACCACAATGTTGGAAACGACAATGATGTCTAATAGACTTAACTTAGACGCTTTATCATACGTAATCCACCTTACTGAGGCGTTATCATTACGTCTTCAAGAGAAAGAATTCCGGGATATGATCCTCAGTGTGATTTCTTTTGAGGGCAGTAGTTTGTTCAAGTATAACTCCGCCCTTCAGTGGCTACCTGGAGTTGGTTAGACGTGACGCAGCCCTAGCTACATCCACGCACGTGGATAGTAAGGTGAAGAACTCTCTCAGAGTCGCTTCGGTCTCGGAGAAGCTTCTCTTCGACAGCAACTTTTCAGCAATCCATGAATTGCTCGATTTACACGTTCTCTTGTCTATCTAATGTAGCAAGAGATTCAGACTGGGGCAAACATTCGGTGGTTGACTCAGAGAGTGCCACTGCAGTTGCTGGATCCAAGTTTTATAATTATGACGGTTGCCAGTCAAACAGGTTGGGATACAATATTGATCCCAACGGTTTCGAAGTGCCAGGGTCTTTGGGTTCCGCAGTCTCTAGGCAAGCACTTATCTTCCACGGAATAATGTTTTTTAGGCTTGCTTTATGTCATTGGATGAACATTATTCAGAAACGCATGTCCAAATCCTGTCCGATAATACGACAGTAGTGGCGTATCTCCGGAACCAGGGAGGCACTCATTCGTTTCTGTTATTCAATTTAATGGAAAGAATCCTTCTGTTTGTTATAGTACACCAAGTTCTGCTTCGGTCCGTCATATTCCGGGTCATCTTGATTGTATTACCGGACTCCCTTTCACTTATGGGTTGCTTGTTGCCGTCAGAATGGACTCTCAACAAACAAATATTCAATCAGATTTGCTATCAATGGGAGCGCCCAATGATAATTTATTTACGACACAACTTGCTAATCAATTGCAGACGTATGTGTTTACATGTCCGGATCTCTGAGCTTATGTTGTTAACGCTCTATTGATCTAATAGGACGGAATGATAGGATATGCGTATCCTCCTGCGCTGTTGTTTCAGCAAGTATTGCTAAGATAAACAACCACAATACATTTCTGTTGATAGCATCTCTGTCTTCACAGAGACCGTGGGTAAATTTACTCAGATGTCTACTGTGGGACTTAACGTGAAAACTTCCTCCATGAGAGGATCTTTTTTCGCTGGGAAAAATCGTGTCATCTTCATCACAACCCGCAAGGTCTCAACCTTCACGTATTCCGTTGTGTGGTCCTTTTTGCATTGTAAGCATTGTACTGGACGAGCTTTGGACGCGATTTCTTACTGTAGGAGAACCTCTTCTTCGCTATACTATGCGGCTAAAGTGGAGGCTCTTCCGTCGTTGGTGTAGGGATCACTATGTTGATATTGTTGATCCCTCCATACTAGTCATTGCAACTTTCTAGTATACTTGTTTGACAAGATCTACTGCAGCCTGTTACTATTAAGGTTATAGGTTTATGTTATGTCATACCTATGCACTCTATGATAGTTTACAATTGAGTCTTATGTCTCTTTATCTAAGTCAGTTAGTAACTTTTCGATAAATAGACTTAGAATCATTAGATTAAATTTCTATACGGAATTTAACTTCGGTTCTTATTTAGCTAAGTAATCATTTGAGCCTCTGGAAACAGTAGTTTTCAAATTCTGACCTTTTAGACAGTAATTCTGTTGGCTTCTCTTTTACTGAAGAGTCAGTGAGCTTCAAGTTCATGCACTATCGGTGGATGATTCTCACTTTCGTAGTTTCGGAATCACTACTTCCTTTACTATTTAGGTTGCATTTTTGCATAAGAGTCAGGCTCCTAATAAATATCCGGAACCTATTGTTATTAAGATCCTTCCGTCTTCGTACGGGCATAGGCCTTTACTCTGTGCGGTTAGAGTTTACGTATTTATAAACAGATATCTGTTTATTACTACGGGCGTAAGCTTCTTCTGTCTTTGATGCCTAATAGAAGGACGTTACGCTCCATTCTATTGCTAATGGATTCAATTAACTATCGATACTGCTTATGGTATATCATTGACTCAGCAGTTGTGCTTGAGATTTCGGCTCATGAAGTAAGAGTTCTTCTACATCTTGGGCTTACATTAATAGTGTCGCTATTATAGATTTTTGAAGGCTGCTCATTGCGCTCAGCCATCCACATTCATGAATTTTTATCTCAGAAATATCGAGTCCATTTCTGGAGGCCTCTATTGTTAGGTCTATTATCTACTGCTCAGAATGTCATTCACTTAACAGTTGCTACTATAGCTAGGTAGGCTGTCTGTTTCGGCAGTGACTCCGTTCTGCTGCCCTCTTTGCTCTGGGCTATTTGACACAGGGCAAGAAAAAGGGGGGGAGGGTGTTCCCTTGGGTCACCTGTTTTACTATGAAAACAAGGGGATACCTCCTCCGGAGTTAGTAATTCTGAGCTGTTATTGGGATGGTTTTTTAGTGAGAAGTTTATGTTTTAAAAATTCATTCAAGTCTTAGTTTTTAAAGTATAGCTTTTGAATATAGCACGTGTCAACGGACGTTATTATACAATCCTCAGACACTTTTAAGGAGTATAAGGAGTCTCTATTCTCTAGACTTACTTTATTTATTGGCTTACTTTAAAAATTATTAGTATAAGGATTATACTAGATATTAATAGAGTACTTGGATGTATGATGCTCAATTTTGGAAGGTGTTGTATCTTTCTAATTTATCATAAATAAGAAAGATACATGTAAGGCCTAATACTTCTTTTTCCCTAGAGGGGATGACTCTATTTTATATAATTGAGCGTATTCCAACTTGCTCTATGTCCTTGGCCCTCCAGCCTTTTTACTATTCAGCTATGTCTGGGTCATTGGTACAGTATAAAAATGTTAAAAAATTTATAGTAATTTATATATTTTTTATACTTACCAATGACCCAGACGGGGATGGCCCTCCCAGGAGTTGGGAACTCATACCTCCCCTCTGAGTACATAGCGCTTACCAGGCACTGGTTATAAGAATGATTAATGGCGCCAATTTCGGAACGTCCTTGACACTGCGCATGCGCAGTAGAGGTGAAGTGTGGAGGGCCATTCAGGACATGTTTTCTTTGGTTTTAGATGCAAATTTTGGGGATTGGGGGGCAAAATTTGTGTTTGGCCCTATATTTTAAGAGTTAGCACCAGCTTTGTCTGGGTCATTGGTAAGTATAAAAAATATATAAATTACTATAAATTTTTTTAACTTTTATCTAATTGTATGGCAAATAGAGGAAACCTTTCCTTTATTTACTTGGTCGTTTCAATGAGTTTACTTGATGTACTACCACTAATTCTACTCCATGTATCAGATTTGATAATCTGAATGACGGGCATCATGGTTTGTGTTAGGCGAGTGGACACTATCGGTCCTATCGTGGCGATGGGACTTGGTTGGTCCTCTCATGAAAAGGTCACTGTAGTTTTTTAGTTTCTATTTACAGAGGAACAAGAACATGGTGTGGCTTCGTGATGCCGTCAAGGAGTGTGTTGCCGTCGTCGCAAATCAATGAAGAGCTAGCAGCAAAAGTGCTCAAGGAATTGGACAATTGCCTAGATCCTTAGTAGGATTGATGACCTTGTCGCCAGCTAGCTTGACTGGCAGATCTCACTCGTATGTGGGTGATGTGATGCCTAGTATGTCCGTAGCGGTCGAGAAGAGGAATAAGGGTGTAGCGAGCACTATAAACATACAGACATGCTCACCCGGCGACGACGGAAAGGAGGAAGCACGGGAAGGAGGAAGCAGTCAAGTTCTGAGGTCCGCTCATCCAGGTCTTCTGTGATCGCGAGCAAGAGAGGGGCCTCTCTCTTATAACAACATCTGGGGTCAGAGGTTGTTGGTAGGAACTTGTGTTGGTCAGACAAGTTCTGAGGTATGCTCGTCCAGGTCTTCCGTGATCGCGAGCAAGAGAGAGGCCCCTCTCTCGTATAACAACATCTGGGGTCAGAGGTTGTTGGTAGTAACTTGTGTCATTTGGAACTTACGTCCACGGGATGCTCCTTCCATAGACTGCTGGGGTCGGCCAGTCTTATAGCTTTCTCTATGTTCGAAAAGCACACACGACCGCACAGGTCCTGTGTCGCCAGTTAGCTCGACTGGTGAAGTAGTTACTCAGGCCTCTGAGAACTGTGATGCCGAGTGTATACGATCCGGGCTAGAAAAAGAGAGATCATATAGGGTGGAGCGAACAATATGATATGCAATTATGCTCACCCAGTGACGATGGAAGGAGGAAACCGGCAAGTTCTGAGGTATGCTCGTCCAGGTCATCCAGGATCGTGAGCAAGAGAGGCCTCTCTCTCTTACAGCATCATCTGGGAACAGATGTTGTTGGTAGGAACTTGCATCAGTCGGAGTATACGTCCATGCCTCCTGTCAGGGACGTCCCGTCTAATAGGCAGTAGGGGTCGGCTAGTCTTATGGTTTCCTCTACATAATGGACAAAGTTCCCTGTCGCCGGTGAAATGGTTAAGATTGGATACTAGGACCGTGACTCTGGATGTGTCGCATATGCATTGTATTTAGAACTAGCGGAAAAGTGCTCAATGATTTTAGAAAAGACAAGGGCTAGGCTTAAAAAGAGGCTTACATCCCTTGTCTACAGCTAGCTCAACCGGCAGATCTCACTCGTATGTGGGTGATGTGATGCCGAGTATGTCCGTGGCAGTCGAGAGAGAATAAGGGTGTAGCGAGCACTGTTGATCAAATCCATGCTCACCCAGTGTTGATGAAAGGAAGAAGACAGCAAGTTCTGAGGTATGCTCATCCAGGTCTCTCCGGACTGTGAGCAAGAAGGAGACCCCTCTCTCTCTTTCAACAACATCTGGAGCCGGGTGTTGTTGGTAGGAACTTGCGTCAGTCAGAACTTACGTACATAGCTATTGTCCGGTACGTTTAGTTCAATTCTTAGCCGGGGACGGCTATAGTTTTGCTTCTTTAGCGTCCACCAAGCACTCCCGACCGCACCTTGGCTAAGTGACTCAGGATTTCCAGTCTGCATCGCCAAAAGGTCCATCTTTTGTGAAGAAAGTCGCACCATCTAGTAGCCAAGTAGATGAGGCTTCATTCATCGGGTCGTCCGCAGTAATAACTAGATTGGACACACTGTCCTAGGAGCAGCCGGTGAAGAGGCTATTCATGACCGCTGCTCCTCAGGCCTCTGTAACGGACTTGCTGTCGCAGTTATGCAGCTAATCGCAGTATTCCTGCTAAGGCAGAAGCACTCAACGTTAGTCTCAAATCTTGAGCTGTTGCATGGTGCTTATTATACCCCCGCTTCAAAGAAGTGGGGGCTATATAGGAATCGCCCTGTACGTCCGTACGTCCGTCCGTCCGTACGTCTGTACGTCTTTCCGAAATTCTTGTGTGTGCAACTCCTCCTACATTTATCAATCAATTTGGACAAAACTTTTCAGACATCATCACTACTAAGTGAACATGCGCATATTCCAAGATTTTTGATCTGCGACAATTTTAACCAGGTTTTCTCCCTTTGACTTAGATTTATTATGTCTTTCCGTTCGAACAAATTCTTGTGTGCACAACTCCTCCTACATTAATGAACCGATTTTGATGAAACCTTTCAAACATCATCTCTACTAAGTGAACATGTGCATATTCCAAACTTTTTGATCTGCGACAATTTTAACTAGGTTATCTCTCTTGAACTTTGATTTAATATGGGTTTCTGCATGAAATTCTTGTGTGCGCAACTCCTCCTACATTTATCAATCAATTTGGACGAAAGTTTACAGACATCATCACTACTAAGTGAACATGCGCATATTCCAAAATTTTTGAGCTGTGGCAATTTTAACTAGGTTATCTCCCTTTAACTTAGATTTATTATGGGTTTCTACATGAAATTCTTGTGCGTGCAACTCCTTCTACATTTATCAATCAATTTGGACAAAACTTTTCAGACATCATCACTACTAAGTGAACATGCGCATATTCCAAGATTTTTGATCTGCGACAATTTTAACCAGGTTATCTCCCTTTGACTTAGATTTATTATGTCTTTCCGTTCGAACAAATTCTTGTGTGCGCAACTCCTCCTACATTAATGAACCGATTTTGATGAAACCTTTCAAACATCATCTCTACTAAGTGAACATGTGCATATTCCAAACTTTTTGATCTGCGACAATTTTAACCAGGTTATCTCTCTTGAACTTTGATTTAATATGGGTTTCTGCATGAAATTCTTGTGTGCGCAACTCCTCCTACATTTATCAATCAATTTGGACAAAAGTTTACAGACATCATCACTACTAAGTGAACATGCGCATATTCCAAAATTTTTGAGCTGTGGCAATTTTAACTAGGTTATCTCCCTTTAACTTAGATTTATTATGGGTTTCTACATGAAATTCTTGTGCGTGCAACTCCTCCTACATTTATCAATCAATTTTGACGAAACCTTTCAAACATTATCACAACTAAGTGAACATACGCATATTCCCAAATTTTTGATCTGCAACAATTTTAACCAGGTTATCTCCCTTTAACTTTGATTTATTATGGGTTTTCAAATGGGATTCTTGTGTGTGCAACTCCTCCTACATTAATGAACCGATTTTGAATACATGTTGCACATTGTAAATGTGTTTTTCCAAATGTAAACCATATATGTGTGGGCTCTTTAAGTATTCAGTGCTGTTCTGTGGAAGGCCACATGCAAATACAAATTTCAACAACAAAAAATGATCTTTATGTATACATTTCCTTATGGCCTTCGCCTACATGATCAGAAGTGCATTCCTCTAAAAACCCAAAGCGGGGGTATTAATCACCTTCAGTGATAGTTCTAGTTTGGTCCAGTCACCTGCCTGTTTAGATGCTGGTGACTGTGATTCTAACTGATTTGAACGTATGATGGAAAGGATAACTTTTCCTTCTGGAACAACTCTTGGATGATATAGATACCATACATTATCATTTCCTTGAACTTGTTCTGGTGATTCAAAATGCTGAAAGCAATTATGAGAAACCGCTAGCGTACTTGGACGCTGACTTCATCCGGGTAAAGAGCAGGGTAATAAGATCTCTTTCCGGTTAAGTCTACACAGGTGTCACAGGTCTTCAATTGTGTAGACGACAACATATTTAACTTCCTGCGGGAAAAAGTAATTCGGTTTCTTATCTTCTTCCTCTGTATTTTTAATCATTTGTGATTGTTCACATACTTTTAAAAACAACAGGGGAAGATGTGGAGAGTTCCTTTGCATTGATTGAGCAGGCTAAGATCCTAGTTTTAGCCTTACCTTCATCATTTAGCTGTTCGCTGGGATGCAGTTGAGACGATAATTTCTTAGTCAGAGCGAATTTAGTCTTATGGTCTTATGTACTTTAATTTTAAGTACTGTGACGCATCGTCTATGGAAAGGAATTTTGTGGTCGTTTGTACCTTTTAAAATTCATTCCAGACCTAGTATTTATATCTCGGTCTTAGCTAATGTTAAGTGGGAGTTATTCTGATGCAACGAAGCCTTGTGTCTTCATCTTTGCATTTGACTGGGTGGAAAACTTGCCATAGGTCGCTTCAGTCTTCCAACTCTAGTTTTTAGCTCACCTGACTGAAAGTCAGGGTGAGCTTTTCTCATCACTCTTCGTCCGTCATCCTGCGTGAAGGTGGTGTTTGAGCCTCTTTCTCCTAAACCACTGGCCACATTTGAATTAGATTTCATGTAAGTAGTGGTTATATAGGGGCATTTTGATTTTTATGCAAATTAGGTTTCGGCTCATATTGAGCAGAGGGGTGGGGAAAAAATGGCCAAATTTTTTGAAAATCTTCTTCTAATGAACCACCAGTAGCAGAGACTTGATATGTGGTATACAGAGTCCTTTTGAGGTTTAGAATCAAGTTTGTTCAAGAGAAGTTTGTCGGGCATTATTTGCCTTCGTTATGGGAGAGGCAAAAAAATTTTGGCCACGCCTAAAATTTCTGTTTTCAGAACCGTGAGGTCGATTTGAACCAAATTTGATATGAGATGATAATGGGTCATAAGTAGTTGATTGATGCAAAAAAAAATTTTTCTCATTGCCCCGAGGGAACCTTGGGAGCTAGAAATAGGAAAAACCTTAAAACTGCCATATCTCCAAAACTATACAGCACAGAGAATTCTTTGAAAAAGTGCTGAGTCAGCACTTTTTAACACTGTAGGCGATGTGAAAACATTAAAAAACCTTCTTCTCCAGATCCAGCATGCAGAATCTTTTGATATTTGGTATGCAACATTGTAGGGTGGATCTGATTCAAGTTTGTTCAAATCGGCCACCTGGGTTCATATTTGGGCTCAGTATAGGAGCCTGATTTCGAACTTCGTGCATTTCAGGCAAATTTCTTCAAAAATCTTCTTCTCCAGATCCAGCAGGCAGAATCTTATGATATTTGGTATGCAACATTGTGGGGTGGATCTGATTCAAGTTTGTTCAAATCGGCCCCCTGTATTCATATTTGGGCTCGCTTTTGAAGCCTGAATTCGAACTTAGTGCATTTCAGGCAAATTTCTTAAAAAAAATCTTCTTCTCCAGATCCAGCAGGCAGAATCTTTTGATATTTGGTATGCAACATTGTGGGGTGGATCTGATTCAAGTTTGTTCAAATCGTCTCCCTGGGTTTATATTTGGGCTCAGTATAGGAGCCCAAATTTGAACTTAGTGTATTTCAGGCAAATTTCTTTGAAAATCTTTTTCTCAAGATCCAGCAGGCAGAATCTTTTGATATTGGGTATACACCATGCTTGGGGGGTGGGGAGTTCATATTTGGGCTCACTGTGGTAGCCCGAATGATAACTTAGTTCAAAATGAAGAATTTTCTTTAAAAATCTTCTTCTTCAGATCCAGCTGTCGGAATGTTTTAATATTTGGTATGCCGTATCCTTAGGGGATGATATTCAAGTTTGTTCAAGCCATGTCCCTAGGTCCATATTTGGGCTCACTGTGGGAGCCCGAATGATAACTTAGTACAAAATGAGGAGCTTTTTTTAAAAATCTTCTTCTTCAGATCCAGCAGTCGGAATGTTTTGATATTTGGTGTGCAGCATCCTTGGGGGGGGGGGGGGGGGGGGGGGGGGGGGAGGGGAGATTCAAGTTTGTTCAAGCCACGTCCCTAGGTTCATATTTGGGCTCACTGTGGTGGCCCGAATGATAACTTAGTTCAAAATGAAGAATTTTCTTTAAAAATCTTCTTCTTCAGATCCAGCAGTCGGAATGTTTTGATATTTGGTATGCCGAATCCTTAGAGGATGAGATTCAAGTTTGTTCAAGCCATATCCCTAGGTCCATATTTGGGCTCACTGTGGGAGCCCGAATGATAACTTAGTACAAAATGAGGAATTTTCTTTAAAAATCTTCTTCTCCAGATCCAGCAGGCAGAATCTTTTGATATTTGGTATGCAACATTGTGGGGTGGATCTGATTCAAGTTTGTTCAAATCGGCCCCCTGGATTCATATTTGGGCTCGCTATAGAAGCCCGAAATCGAACTTAGTGCATTTCAGGCAAATTTCTTAAAAAAAAAATCTTCTTCTCCAGATCCAGCAGGCAGAATCTTTTGATATTTGGTATGCAACATTGTGGGGTGGATCTGATTCAAGTTTGTTCAAATCAGCTCCCTGGATTTATATTTGGGCTCATTATAGGAGCCCAAATTTGAACTTAGTATATTTCAGGCAAATTTCTTTGAAAATCTTTTTCTCAAGATCCAGCAGGCAGAATCTTTTGATATTGGGTATGCACCATGCTTGGGGGGGGGGGGGGGGGGGAGGGAGGGGGGGAGGGAGATTCAAGTTTGTTCAAGCCAAGTCCCTAGGTCCATATTTGGGCTCACTGTGGTAGCCCGAATGATAACTTAGTTCAAAATGAAGAATTTTCTTTAAAAATCTTCTTCTTCAGATCCAGCAGTCGGAATGTTTTGATATTTGGTGTGCAGTATCCTTGAGGGGTGAGATTCAAGTTTGTTAAAGCCAAGTCCCTGGGTTCATATATGGGCTCCCTGTGGGAGCCTGAATTATAACTTGTTCAATATGAGGAATATTCTTTAAAAATCTTTTTTTTAGATCCACTGGTCAGAATCTTTGGATATTTGGTATAAGCTTTTCTTAGGAGGAGCAGATGCAACTTGTTGAAATCAATTCTCTGGGTTGATATTTAGGCTACCATGTCAGGTGAGTGCCCTCGGCCTCAGGCCCCCTTGGGCCTCTTGTTATGAAAAGAATCAATTCTTCTCTCTTTAAGCTGGGGTCTAATGTACCAACACAAACAGAAAGAGTACGAGAGGTTGTCCTAGACTCTGATCGTCTATAAGGACTCATAGCAAAGGTATAGGTACGTATACCTAAGTCTTTGATGGTAAGCTTTCATTATTGTAGGATTAACTACAAGAAAGCATCTATTCTCGACTCTTTAAGTTGGGGTCTAATCGACCACAGCCAACAGAGGAGTAGGAGAGTTTGGCCTAGACTCAATTCGCTTATGAGGGCTCATAGTGAAGGTATAGGTATCTCTCCTATATATTTTTCTTTAGGATTGTCTATACAGCCACTTGGATAGGGGTTTCTCGTCAGACTGAGTTACTTATCAGACTCCCCTGTTTGAGGCACTACAGAACTCGGTCTGGCCGATATTGACTGGAAGTGAATAATTAGGTGATTTATGATTATCTTTCAGTCACAAAGCGAACTTTCGGCAATTGTAGCGAGTATAGTTCTTTAGATCACTTGTTTTGTGAACTAAATAAGTCTCATGGGATTTATGATAGAATACATGTATCTGTTATTCACTATTCACTATTCATTGGCTGGTTCATCTGTTGTTTCACAGAGCGAATTAACCAGCTGTTTGGCTCTCTTTTATCTGTTATCTGACGCATTGACAGCGATAGTTTTATGCGCCGGAAGGAGTTGTGTGGAGTGGCTTGGAATGTTATTTCGATGGGTCGCTTTCACACATGTCTACTCTAGTTATTAACTGGAGTGGTAGACGTTTTTCCCTCTTGACCTGTTTTGTTTTAGAGAATCTTTTAACATAAGGTCAAGTTTGGGTATATATTACGGTTTTCTCAATTATTTCGGACGTGAGTTCATATATTGCGTCATATCCTAAGTCCGAGGGTCTCTCTATGCAGGGATCTTGGGACCCACGGTTATTGGAAATCACATATTCAATGATGTCTCATTGTTTACGATTACATCATCAAGTTTTTTTTCCGTTCTTGTATTTATAAATGCACATCATTTTTTCAGAAGAGAAGTAACGCTTCTTTTGTCATTATTTTTCAATAGAAGGGACGTTTATGTTCATTCTATTGTTAAATAAGTCAGTTAGCTATTCGTACTGCTTGGGTTATTTATCTTCCAATTAGCAGTCAATGCTTAAGATTTCAGCGCATAAGTTAGCGCTGGCTATATCTTGCGCTTATTCTAACTCTTTGGCTATTACATGATCTTATGTGGGATCTCTTCAGGATAGTTAAGTTTTCGGCGCATGGGAATAATAGTTTCCATTATTTGTGTCGCTAGTATAAGGCTTTTGAGCGCATACATTGACACTGAGCCGTTTTCATGGAAATGAATGATAGGATATGTGTATCCTTCAATTTATTTGTTTCTATTGATTTCATTGAGGTTATGGGGTCTGCTATTGAACATTCGCCAGAAGCTTCCCCATTAAAGGGTTTTCTTCTTTAAAGGGAAGTTTTATTCTTCATGTCATTCTCCGCTCTCAGTGGCATTACAGAGTATTTCAGACGTGAAAGAGCTTTATGGTCACTATATTATTGCTGTCTGCACCAGCAATGATTAAGTAATGTGGGTGAGGAGGTTTCGACATATATTCAAATTCTCCCCCCATACACTCACGCTGTCGCATATATTTTTTTTAATACATACATACTTTGCATCTGGGTCGTGTTGGATGGCACCATCATAGGCATATATGCAGTTCTGTTGCATTTGTCTCCGGTATTTATTTTGGAGCCGGTTTATCATACCTACCTCCATGTCTAGATCCTGGTCTCTATTTTGTCGGTTCTCAAATCGCATATTCTCACATGTTTATAGTTGTAGATACCAAATAGTAGACGTTGGAGAGTATTTTTTACCGGATTTAATATTACAGAGGGCCTCCAGTGAATGATCTTGAAGCATGTTTTCTCTGCAGAGATTGTTCATCTTATCCCACCTTTGTATGTATATGTTACAATTGATTTCTCACTGATTTCGTCGTTCCTGTATACGGCGTCAGCAGTGCATATTTTGTAGTGGATAATGTTATTTACCAAGATCATCGCTATAGCCTTGGCTTGTGAAGTGGTGTTAAGCACCATTTATTATTCATGAATTAATTTTTTGAGTGCCTGATCAATATTTATTTATATCGTTTCCGGGTTCTACTTATTGATTCCAGAGCTCTCCCCTCTTTCTTTTGAAGTTATGTTCAAAAAAGGGGGCGGGGGGGGAGTCATTTTGTCCACTTCTCTGCCTTATGGGATATGTAACTATTGAGGAAGCAGTCTTGACCGTACTATGTTCTGCTGTCAGCTGCAGTATTATTGTGTGGCGTAGGTTTAAGGAAAATTTTCTCTCATTCTCGGTATGCCATAATAATTTTTAGGACCTAGTCCATAAAAACGGTTTATTTGTTACATCCTATTTAACATTATTTTATGCTTAGATGTAGGGTTTACATAATTGGGATCCATATTAGGATATGTCTCTTCTATTATGATATTGAGAGACATATACATGTAAATTCTAATTTCTTCATCATGGATTGAAGGATTTGATCTATGTTGATCTACTATTTCAGAAGTTCTAGGCCCTCTGCCTTTTTATGATTCAGCTAAGTCTGGGTCATTGGTTACAGTATAAAAATATGAAAAAATTTATAGTAATTTATATTTTTTATACGTACCAATGACCCAGACAGGAATGGCCCTCCCATGAGTGGGCAGTACTGGGCACTCATACCTCCCCGCCGAATTATTATAATCTTTTTTCTACAAAGAATGATTTTATTGGTGCCAGATTCAGTGACTTCCTGGCGTCTGCGCATGCACGGAGGGTAAAATGTATGGAGGGCCAGATAGGACATCTCGATCTTCTTTTTGATGTACATTTTGTGTATATTTAATTTGTATTGAAGGAAAATTCTCACCTCTGATATTCCTTCAATTCAAATTAAATATAAGGTATATGTGCATCAAAATGAAGATTGAGGTGAATAGAACATGAAACACATGTGTAATCAACTCATAGAGTCGACCGTAGGCACCACTGGTTCCTGGAAGTCTGCTACCGTATTCGTAACTGAACTGATAATTTAATAATATTTCACGAGAACAACTTGTGGCCAAATGTGCTTTACATATCCAAGAACAAAGCTAGGATATCAAAATTCTTCAAAACACAGTGACAGAGCTGCATGGGGGTAAATTCTAAAACCTTTGCTTTTGTTTACATCTGAATTTACTTTCGATTTCCGGTCGATGTAATCGGATGGAAAAAATATTTATATACAATGCCGTCTAAAATCAAATAATGAGAAAGATTGCCTTAATACAGTATACTGTTATTAGCTAGAGATTGCACAGCTGCCATATTCAATGCAAGGTATCATGATACCTGTTGAAATTTCTTAGAATTACGATTTTGTTTTTCGATGGAAATTCGTAGTATCAAGTGATTAGCATATGTCTGTCGAGCATGGAAACCATCTTCAATAAAAAAAGTGAAGGGGCTATATAAGTAATGGAATTTTGTTTATTTTGAAATTCTCACCTTTGATATTCCTTAAATTCAGATTAAATATACACAAAGTATACATCAAAATGAAGTTTGGGATGTATAGAACATGAAACATTTGTAATCAACTCATAGAGTTGACAGCAGACACCACTGGTTCCTGGAAGTCTGCTATCATATTCGAACCAGAACTGATAATAAATTAATATTTCGCAAGAACAACTCATGGCTGAATGTGCTTCAGATATTCAATAACAAAGCTAGGCATTCAAAACACGTTCGAGTGCAGCGATAGGACTGCATTTTGGAAAAGGACAACACTGTCTGCATTTTTTATTGAAGATGGTTTTCATGCTCGACAGACATGTGCAAATCACTCAATACCATGAATTTCTATCAAAAAACAAAATCATAATTCTAAGAAATTTCAACAGGTATCATGATACATTGCATTGAATATGGCAGCTGTGCAGTCTCTAGCTAATAACAGTATACTGTATTAAGGCGATCTTTCTCATTATTTGATTTTAGACGGCGTTGTATATAAATGTTTTTTTCGTCCGATGACGCTAACCAAAAATCGAAAGTAAATTCATATGTAATTGAAGGAAAATTCTCACCTCTGATATTCCTTCAATTCAAATTAAATACAAGGTATATGTGCATCAGAATGAAGATTGAGGTGAAAATGAAATGAAACTTTATTTAGCAGCATACTCGGATACAGTTTACATAAATTAAAATATGGTAGCAATCAAAAAGGTGTATACTGCATGGGAATGGCATAGCCGGAGAGGCTGTCTTCCTGCCATTCCCAAACATGATATCCTGTCCTGACATCAAAGTCATTTAACTCTTCATCCTCGTTGTTCACAATTGGTAAAGCTCCTAAGAAGACTTTCTGTGAAGCTTTCCCCGTATTAGGATTAAAACCACTTACACAATGCTCAAAGTAATCCGAAAAGATGAATAGTGACCCGGAAGGTCCCATGATCAGGATAATTGTAGATTATCCCGAACACAAGACCCCCAAATCACTATACAAATCTTCCGATCTTCAGTGGTTGGGAGGATGAGATCATTTTACGCTGGGTCACAATCGAGACAGAATGGATTGTTCACAATTGGTAAAGCTCCCAGGTAGACTTCCAGTGAAGCTTTCCCCATGTTAGGATTAGAACCACTTACACAATGCTCAAAGTAATCCGAAAAGATGAATAGTGATTTGAAAGGTCCCATGCTCAGGATAATTGTAGATTATCCCGAACATAAGACCCTCCAAATCACCACACAAATCCTCGATCTTCAGTCGTTGGGAGGATGAGATCACTTTATGCTGTGTCACAATTGGGACAGAATGGATTGGTGCAAGTAATGCCAGAAGAATATGCGTTTATGAACAAATTGATTATTGTCTTTTTAAACAGAGGCCTGCTATATTGCCGAACTTCGGGATTTAGGTCATTCCAAATTTTTGGGAAAGTATGAATCGGGAGGTCAGCAGAGAAGCGAGTTCTTGGTTTGAGAGTGCGCACGTTCCCTGTTTGTCTTGTCTCCATTCCAGAAGGGTTTGTGTATATTTCGAAGGTATTTTCAAATGACGTAGGAAGATTATTGTGGTACCAGTCATGCATGAAAAGATACACATGAAGCTTATACAAATCTTCGAACTTCAGTATTCCACAATTTTTAAATAAGGGTTCAGTGTGTGAGATATATTTTCGATTATTTATGATACGAATAGCCTTTTTTTGAAGTGTAAAGATTCTACTGGTGGAAGACACATGGCCCCAGACAAGGATACCATACAACATATGGCTATGTATCAGTGAGAGATACAATATTTTCAGGGCTTTCAAGGGAAGGGTTCTTTTTGCCCTATTTAGGGCAAATATTACCCTGGCCATCTTTAGGCAAACTGTTGACGTATGTTGTTTGAATTTTAAATTTTCGTCCAGGTTGATCCCTAGGAATTTGACAGAGGTTTCCTCGTGACTTTTGGTAACAAATGGAATGTCTAAGTCGTTCAGAGATACCTTTTTATTGGCGGCATGATACGAATCGTTTTGCGGGTGTAACAACATACATTTTGTTTTACTGGCATTCAGACATAATCCATTTGCGGCACACCATTCACTGATTTTACCGAGTTCAGTATTGGTCTCGTCTAACAAAGAATCTAGATTCCCACTTGATGTATACGCTGTGGTATCGTCTGCAAAAGATAACACCTTAAGTAGTGTAGAGTGGCTGATGTCGTTAATGTATAATAAAAAAAGAAGCGGACCTAGAACTGAACCTTGTGGTACCCCAATGGTGACGCCCATTACTTCCGACGTGCTGTTCATGAAGGATACAAACTGACACCGGCTTGTTAGGTAATCTTCAAACCAGGTGTTAGCTAAACCTCTTACCCCGTAACATTCAAGTTTCTTTAAAAGAATCGAGTGATTTATGGTATCAAATGCTTTTGAAAAGTCAAGAAAAACTGAGAGTGTACAATCCTTTGAAGTTTAATCATTTGCTTCCGATACACTGTTTATTAACTGCAGAATGGGATGCACAGTCGAATGACCCTTCCTGAATCCGAACTGATACTTATATATAAAGTTATGTTCGTCGAGGAAAGTGTATAATCGTGAGTACATTACTTTTTCAAGTATTTTTGAAAATGTTGGAAGAATACTTATGGGGCGATAATTGGTAAAACGTTGGGGATCTCCAGATTTAAAGGCAGGAATGATTTTGGCTATCTTCATTCTGTCTGGTACCCTACCTACAGCGAAAGACAGATTGATTATGTGTGACAGGGGGTCTGCTATCTCGTATACAATCTCCTTCAGCAGTTTGGTGGACATATCATTGATATCAGTACTTGATTTGCCTTTTAATTTATTAGCGCAAGTAATTATTTCATATTTATTAGTAGGTGTTATAAAAAATGAATTCCCGTTATTACTATTGCCGAGATATTCTGAAAAGTGACGTTGTGACGGGGGTACTTGAGCACCTATATTCATACCAATATTAGCAAAGAATGTGTTAAATCTGTCCGCAATTGTAGTAGGGTCGGATAATTTGATATTCCCGTCCAAGAAGGTGGGAGGAATTTGTCGGTGGTTATTTGACTTGTAAATGGCCTTTCGCAAGATGTCCCAAGTTTTTTTAATATTATGTTTGTTTTCAAGTAGAACTTGGTTATAATAGTCTGCTTTGCATTTCCGCCTCAAGCGGTTGTATTCCTGACAAAACGTTTTGTATTCTGATATGTTTTGGATAGTAGGAAATTTTAGTTTTTTAACATACAATTTATTTTTAGTTTGGGACGATTGCAATAGGCCAGAGGTCATCCAAGGTTCTCGTTTTATATATTTCTTTCGTGTGGGGGTTGATTTCAGGGGAAATGCTTGTTCAAATACTGCGTGGAATTTATCCAGGAACCGATTGTATGCCGAATTAGGACAAACGTCATTGGTAACATCAGAGAAATCACAACCCATTAAGAGTCTTTTAAATCGAATGACATTCTCAGTTTTCATGGATCGTCGATAATTGGGCGTTACAGGGGGGCGTTTATCTAATTCATCTACATAAAACGTTGCAAAATGATCACTGACATCAGTAATTATGATTCCAGATGTGAACTTTTTAATATTATTGCTGAATATGTGATCAATTATGGTTGCGGAAAACTCCGTGACTCTGGTAGGTTTTGTTATAGCGGGCAGAAAACCAGCAGTAAATAGCGAGTCAATAAAGGTATTCGTTTTGCTGTGGGTATTTACACTGAGCAGATCTATGTTAAAGTTACCCATGAGGTAGACTACAATGTTATCCTTGCTTAAAGAGTCTAGCAATTCAGTTAGTTTGACTAGGAACAGATCAAGGTCTGCCTTAGGGGCTGTGTTTGGTCTGTAGATAGTCCCTACAATATATTTCTTCTTGAGGGATAGTTCTATAAACAGAGATTCAAAGACATGTGGTATGAAGACTGAGAGATCATTTCGTATTTTATAGGGTATACTATCATTTATGAACATTCCTACGCCTCCCCTCCCGTCATCGTCGTCAGGACGATTACGGGACACTAACGGGTGATAGCCCTCAAGCCGGTACTCAACACCAGATTTCACGTTAAATATTTCCGTCATTCCGTTCACATCGAAAAAGTTGGAATTTGTCTGCAGATCTACAAGTAAGTTATGAACATTTTCAAAGTTTGCATTCAGGCTGCGGCAATTGATGTTGAGTAGAGATAGGGCTTTGATTTTGCTTGAAATTTCGTCTTTAAAGTTATTGGGCTTAAAGTAATGGCAACCGGAGTCAAGAGAATTGAATGGGAGGGTGAGGTCTTCTTCATCGGTAGAAATAATATCGTTCAGTTTTTTCTGGAAATCAAAATTGTCATTATTTTGGATCTCATCAAGAGAAATTGTGTTAGCCATAATTACCTAGAGGAAGAAAGAGAGCAAGCGATGGTCCGAACATGAGGAAAAAATTGTCTTGATTTTCGAGGATTTTGCACTGCTTTTTAACTGCAGTGAAAAGTGAAATATATGCTTTGATGTCAGGTAAGAATATGAGAAAAATGCATAACATAAGAAAAGTTAATACTCTGAGGTAATCCATCTGGTTAAGTGAATAGTAGCATTGTGGAAATAGATTACAACCTTGGTCAATATCACAGTGGGTAACTTGTGGGTTATATATAAAAGCAGTAACGCAGTCAAAGGAATTACAACCTTGGTCAATATCACAGCGGGTAACTTGTGCATTATATATAAAAGCAGTAACGCAGCTCAAAAGAAGCAGGCAAAGGAAGCAGGCTATGAAAGGACCCATACAATACTATCTATATTGTGTCCACGGCAACGCGCAGCATCAGTTGGCCACATGATAGAACAGCCATGATATGGCCACAGAATGCACAGATGCCGCGGGTGGCCGCATTTTTGAAATCAAGAAGAACGCCAAAAGCGTTGTTATATATATGGAAGGGAATACAAAAGTGAAAAAAAAAAAAAAAAAAAAAAAAAATTGTAAACACGGTCAATCACCTAATTTTGTGCCCAATCTTCACCATCCGCACAGCCCCTGATTAAATACTGAAGGAGAGTAAAATAAGTAGAAATAATTACTTAAAAAATCACCAGATCTAACACCAACCCTGTCAAGAATCAAATAAACAGCTTCCAAAAATCCGTGACTTTGGATAGGAAACGCTCAAATCCCTTTGTTTCGCATTATCTGTTTCTAGGAGGAAAAACCCAGCATAACAAACCGACCATGACAAAATGAGTACAAACGTACTTTTCTTGACAGATTGACTGGGGTTCCCACACACAATTGGTGGTCAAATACAAACCTGCATTTGAACTGAACGATTTGTTCTCTTCTTTTCTCGAGCTTTTCTGCATCATCCGGGATTTGTCTCAAATGACCCAGTAACATACTGTCCACATATCAAATTCAATGTCCCTGGACATTCACTCAATTAGAAAGAAATTACACGGATTTAATATAAGTTGCGTCAAGTGTTGGTGACCAGGTGATGTGAATGTTATAAGTAAATTTAATGGGCATGGTAGGATTTGAGTCTCGCTCTAGCTGGTAGACAGGAGATTATGAAAGTGAAGGCCCACGTTCACCTCACCAATTGCTGATGACGAATCAGGGTGTGTATAGTACTGAAGTAGGTTAACCTAGAGTAAATCGATCCTGTGTGTTTTCCTGTCATCAGGTGGCTGACATATAATGAAGTACAGTTGACAACAAAATGGGTAAATCCTTCCTATTGGGCCCAGCACCATCAAATCCACCCCAACTGTAACCTGCGAGCCAAGATGATTTAACACTGCTGAGCCAACAAGAATGATTTAGTTTTAGCTTCCGTGGATTTGGGCCTCATTTTCAGTCAGACTGCTAGTCACCACTTTATGCTTTCCTGTCCTTTGGTGGCTAGCAATGATATCGAAGTACAGTTAACCACAAATTAAATATATTCTTCCTATTGGGCCCAGCGCCATCAAATCCAGCCAAGTTGAAACATGCCTGCCGGGATAAGTTTGCAAAATGAGTTGTACAGCTGCTCCACCCAAAAAGAATGATCTGATTTTAGGGTTTAGGGCTCATTTTCAATTATGCTCCTGTTCACACTTTAGGTTTTCCTGTTCCATGGTGGCTAACATTAATACTGAAATACAGTTGACAAGTAAACCCGTCTATTTAGGGCCCAGCACCGTCAAATCCACCCAAACTGTAGATTGACGTCCAAAATGAGTTTGAATGTGCTGGACCCGAACATGAACGATTCGGTTTTAGGTTTTACGATTTAGGCCTCATTATCTGTTGAGCTGTTGTTCACATTTAATGTTTTCCTGCCCTCTGGTAGCTAACCACATTACTGACATACAGTTGAGAAAAAAGTAAGTAAATCTTTCTTATTGGGTCCTAGCACAATCAAATCCACCCAACTGTGACATGACAGCCAAGATGGTTTGACAGTGGTGGACCCCACCTGAATGATTTGGCTTTGGGGTTTAGGGTGTAGGTCTCATTTTCTGTTAGGCCGCTGTTCACACTTAATGTTTTCCCGTCCTCTGGTAGCTGACAATAAAGTAAGTAAATCCTGCCTATTGGACCCAGCACCATCAGATCCACTCAAAGTGTAACATGACTGCCAAGAAGAGTTGACAGTGTTGGGCCCAACAGCCTCATTTCCTGGTAGGCTGTCTGTTCACACTTAATGTTTACCTGTCCTCTGGTGGCTAACAATTTTAATGAAGTACAGTTGACAACAAAGTAGGTAAATCCTCCTACTGGGCTCAGCACTATCAAATCCACCCAGACAGTGACATGACTGCCATGATGAATTGACATAGAATAAGAACATGAAACACATGTGTAATCAACTCATAGAGTTTTGGTTTTGGAATTTAACCCCATGCAGCTCTGTCGCTGTGTTTTGAAGAATTTTGACACCCTAGCTTTGTTCTTGGATATGTAAAGCACATTTAGCCACAAGTTGTTCTCAGGAAATATTATCGCATTATCAGTTCTGGTATGAATAGAGTAGCAGACTTCCAGAACCAGTGGTGCCTACGGTCGGCTCTATGAGTTGATTACACATGTGTTTCGTGTTCTATACATCTCAATCTTCATTTGATGTACATTTTGTGTCTATTCAATTTGAATTGAAGGAATATCAGAGGTGAGAATTTTCAAATTAAACAAAATTCCATTACTATAAAGCACCTTAAACTCCTAGCTCCCTGTCAGATCCTCTCCCCACCATTACAATTTACATACCCGGGAGATGACTAGTAACATAAGCTCCTAGCATTCTCTCAGATCCCCCATTACATACCAATATGGTCTTTTGTTAGCATGTTATATTTTTGATGTTCACTACATATACTGATTACTGTTACTTTTTTGGTGTTCAATCCTGTAACATATACCATAACTTATTGAATAATATTAAATATTGTTTAAGGTGCTATATAAGTAATGAATTATTTTTTGATAGTGAATCCAAATATCTAGGTCGACAATTGCTGTTATGTGTCAGTGAGCAAATTCCAATAGTATTGAGGATTCTAACAGTGACCAGGGCCATGCCCACCTCCCAGTACATCTACTGCTACAATAGCCCCCACAAACACAGTGAACACAAAGAAATGCAAACAGCAAAGCAAATCCATACATATTGACAGAGAATCACTTCCACCCCCAACCTCCCCTCAAATTTTTATTTGAGGGTGGTTTTCCCCACCCAATATCCCCCCCCCCCCCCCCCCCCCCCCCCCCCCCCGCAAACAACACACAACAATACACATCACGTCAGGTGTTGTATAAATGCTCAGATGTTGCTCCCAGGGCATCCAAATATAACAATTTTTTTCTGGGGCCAATGGGAGGGGGGACACCCCATTCCATAGTGCCCACAGTTCAGGCCTGTGGCCTTTGGAGATGCCTTGGGCATCTCGACCTTGCACCCCCCTATCTTACTTACCCCCCCCCCTCCTCCCGCTTTCACCCCCCCCCCCCCCTTAAATCATCAAAATCCTGGTGCCGCCACTGCCTTGAACATAATGAAATTCAGAGAGGGATCCATGTGGATACAAGCAGCTTTGATACCTGTTGACTGTTGACTATTTCAAGTTATTTTCCCTGATAAATTATGTATCAAATATTATTAAAGCCTTTATATATTATCGCAAAACATTTTTACATTAGTTTATGCCCAAAAACGTTTTAAAAAAATACTAATATTGTGACAAAGTATATACATTTGGATAAAATTTGTCTTAATTTACGAAAACCAAGATGGCTGCTGAGGTCACATGACTTCTACCTGCAGCACAATTCTATATTTCATTACTTCATCCATCTAGCAATAATCAGTGAATGTTTCATATAAATCCCACTCCTAGTTATAATGTTATGCCATATTATTTCCATCCTCTGTATTTGGTAAAATTCCATAAAAATATTACACGCTGAGAAATCTGTTTCTCAGAATATTACATGCCAAAAGAGTTAATGATTTTATAGACCTTTTTTAGGACAGGTACATCCATATAAATTTTTTTATGGATTTGCTGCAATCAGTCAATGAGTCAATAGTAACTTTTTTTTTGACTAGTTGAACTTTTTTTAGCTTTTTACTCAACAATGATAAGTCAACAGTAGTAGCGACATATCTGTGCAAACAAAAAGAATGACACTTCTGAATATGTGAATAAAATTTGTTAGCGGCCTTAACAGTTCCACAGTTCATATTCACTCCACTCGTTTTCACCATCAATTTCAAAAATAAAATAATAAAATTCTAAAAAAACATTCTATAAATTGCATGTGCAAGCTAAGGAAAAGAATGAAAAGGTATACTCAATAAAATACACTAAATAAAATAGAAGTCATTTAACCAGAATACCAGAATAGGAGTATTAATGCATTTTAGAATCACATGATCTAATTGTTTAAGTAGCATACTGTAAAAAATATTTAGTGGGACACTACCTGGGCAACCTCATTAATACACTAGTCCACATTGGAATCTTGGAAAATGATATATCATGAGAAAGCACCCAACAACATTTTTAAACTGTAGAGAATACCAAATAGAACTGTGAGTATCTGTGAGTATCTGTGAGGGGGGTGAGGGGGGGGGGGGGGGGGCAAAATTGGTCGAAGGAACTATCGAAAATGGAAAACAATTTTGGGGAAAGGGCTGGGTGGTGGTCTAACATCTCAAAAATGAAAAATCATCATATGTTCCTGGAGATTTTTTCCACCCCCTCCCTCCCTGCTTGGCACCCAAAAATTTCAAGCCAGCAGGAACACTGGTCCCAAAGATACACTTTGAACGGACTGCAATAAGTAAAATATTTCTCAAGTGCATTTTTTTTTATGAAAGAGACAATATTTTTATACTGTACCAATGACCCAGACTTAGCTGGTGCTAACTCTAAAATATACAGGGCCAAACACAAATTTTGCCCCCCCCCCCCCCCCCTCCCCAATCCCCAAAATTTGCATCTAAATCAAAAATTCTAATGTCCTATAATATATAGTCCTCCATACTTTTGTCTACTGCGCATGTGCAGTGACAAGGAAGTACCAAAATTGGCGCCGAATCCTCATTCTTTGTTTGGCCTTTCTATCAAGAACATCTCACTGATATCTGTGCTTATAATCTCAGTTAAAATGATGCCAGACACAAAATAATGATGGAAATGTGGATCCAAGGATGAAATAAGAGGATGAGAGGAAGGAACAGTGGATGGATGTGTTCAGGGTTGTAACTTATAATTTTATGTTTAATTATTTCATGTTCCCTAATTTCGGGGCATGGGCCTGATGTTTTCATTCTTGCTATGAAATTTCCACGGTTTGTTCAGTGTTTCCTCTCTCCCTTTCCTTGATACCCCCCTTGCTATTTTCCCATGCTTTTGGTATAATTTTTGAAATTTTTTGGGAGTTTAGCTTAGTTACAGAATGTTTATTCTGTTATCCCATGGTTATGTCCTCACCCTTGGGGTGTTTAGGCATTTTGGTCATGCATCTACCATCTGTTGTATTGCAGTTTCTTCTGTGGAAGATTCTGTTTTTACACGGATAGTTTTAAAATTGGTTACTGACTTATTGGTTACTGACTTCGGGTCGTGTTTTTCAGTGCCTGGAGTCTTGTTTCCGGTTTTTATTGACTTTTGTTTACATTGACAACGGTTACTTTCTGTTAGTGATTCCTTGGGTATGTTTCAGTGAACTATTCCGGTTTACTTAGTTTATTATTCCATGTAAACCTAAACTAGGTTTAGAAATCACAACAGAACGATATGTTTAATGCGAATACTACTCCACATAAACCCGTTTGGTGTTGCTAGGAAACGCGACGCATGAAAGTATTGTTAGGAAGGGGGACATCCAAAGCGTGGGAAACATATCCCTGCTCTCATTTTTAAACAGTCTTAGAAACCCATGGTTAAAAAGGCCCTCATCAGAAACTTTCCAGTGATGGTGTCAAAAATTGCGTGACTGCTATCATGGAAATAAAATGGCCAAAAAGGATCTTCTGAAAGTTGTAACAATTATTTCTGGGAGAAAAACACCCTTTCAGTTGAGAATCGAATATTTTTGAAATGCCGCTTTTATGGGCTAAATAAATGTTATTAACTTTTTTTTATGGTTTCTCTCCCTTGATTTGTAGCATTTTTCATGAACCTTGCGCTGTTTATTTATTTTTTGACACTCGAAATTGAATGTTTTTTTTATTGTCGTTGTGCGAGGCGTAGAACTTTTATGTGCGTTCCACTGCGCATGTCAAGAATAGAATGATAAACCAGATAACCCTGCTCTCAAGGAGGTTTAGTTGGTTTAATCCAGAATGATAAACCAGAATATAAACTGCTCAATAAAACGACCTGGTTTTTATTCCGTGTGTCTACGCATGCTCACAATAAACCAAGTAAACCGGAATAGCTCACTGAAACATACCCCTTGTCTTCTGTTTGGTTTATTATGTAGTTAGATACATTAATATTGTCTGAAAGAGTAACATTAATTTTTAGAATTGTTTTAAAATTTTTGTCCACACTTAGGCTTTTTTGGGATCCATTTGGGCTCATCGTTCCCTTTGGGAACTTGGGCTTATGGTAAAATTTTCTCGAAAATTTTCTTTTTGAATTATTTTTCGAAATTTTGTTATGGATTGTATTATTACTATGTATCTTTGTATTTTCGAGGGTTAGTGCGAATACTACGGCTGTATAATATTTTTTAATTATGAAAGAATATTGTTCAAATTGTAATTCGAGGAAGTCTTCCTCTGATTCTCAAGCACATTGTATTGGCTGTAGTCGCTGTACTCGCACTAATTCTTGTTCAGTTTGTGCCAGTTGGGATGATAAACGTTGGAGTCGTTGTCACGGTATATTGTTAGTGGTGAGAGGTCGATGCCGGTTCTCTCACTAGAGGGTCACTCTAGTTTTTCAGTCTCTTTTTGTGTCGCCGCCCCAAGAAGTGGGGAGCGACATATAGGGATTACTTTTGTCGTCTTGCGTCGTCCGCGTCACACTTTCTCTTATCCGCCACTCCTCTTTAACCTATGAATGGATTTTGATGAAACTTTCAGTGATTCATTATCACATAATGGCATTGTGCACCTCCTATTTTATTTTTTGATCTGTATTTTTTCCAGAGTTATTTTTGTCGTCTTGCGCCGTCGTCCGCGTCGTCCATGTCACACTTTCTCTTATCCGCCACTCCTCTTTAACCTATGAATGGATTTTGATGAAACTTTTGGTGATTCTTTATCACATAATGGCATTGTGCACCTCCTATTTTATTTTTTGATCCGCTGTATTTATTTCAGAGTTATGCCCCTTTTCCACTTAGAATTCTGTCTGAAATGCCAGGCGACACATGTCTTCCATGGAAGACTCACATCTAAGTTCAGAGAAACAAGAACAGGGTGATGTTTCCATGATGTCTTCCGGAAGTGTGCTGCCGTCGTCGTAAATCAATGAAGAGCTAGCGGCAAAAGTGCTCAAGGAAATCAGACAAGTGCCTAGGTCCCTAGAGGGATTTACGGTCTTGTTGCCAGCTGGCTCGACCGGTGGATCTATCACTCGTAATGTGGGTGATGTGACGCCGGGTATGTCCGTTGCGGTCCAGGAGAGGAGAAAGGGTGTTGCGAGCACTATAATCTTGGATCACGCACACCCTGCGACGATGGTTCGGAGGATGGATCAGAGGAAGCCAGTCAGTATGGTAGCAAGCTCGTTCAGGTCTACCCGGACCGCGAGCAAGAGAACCCCCTCTCTCTTACAACAACATCTGGGGCCAGATGTTGTGCATAACATTCGTCAGTTGGAGCATACGTCCACCCTCCTGCTCGGGACGCTCCGTCACATAGACAGCTGGTGTCAGCTAGTCTATTAGCTTCCTCTTCTACACGCCAGCACACTCGACCACACCTTGGCTTCATGACCTCAGATATCCAGCCTGCTTCACTGACAAAGGATTCCATGTCGTCTAGGTCACTCCATCCGGTAGCCAAGGACACGAGGCCTCACCAGTCGGGGCGTACGCATAAAAGGATTATGCAGGATGTACCATCCCAGGAGCTTCCAGCGGCTAAACAACGTAAGACCGCAGCTCCACAGGCCTCTGTGATGGACTTGCTATCACAGATAGCGCAACTCATCGGAACTGTCGGAACTGTCGGAGGAAGCTGGGTCGGTAGGTTCCTCTGCAGTGTCAGACAGGGATGACCTAGATTCGCATCTGGTCCAGTCGGATGGAGAAAGGGAAACTGCGAGCTGGATTTTTCTCTTCTGGAACAGCAAAAGGTGGCAATAAATTCTATCCGTGAACACCTTCCAGAGGTTGTTCCATCGGACCAGAGAGCTGCGATACCGGATAAGAGACTGATAGCGTCACAGGATACAGACATTTTCGGCCGGACTGAGGATGATGTTCATGAGTATCCGGTCCAGTCCAGCAATGTCTCACAGACATTTGAATTGCTGAATGATGCTCTTTTTAAGTTAGCCTCTAAGACAGGCAGAACCAGTTTCTTATCGCAACATGCTCTCATCTGCCGTTCATCAACAATAGGAATAAATTTGCTACGGCAGGAAAGGGCATTCCGAGAGTTCCTCTGCGTTTAGACGACCAGGCCGAAGACTTGGAATTGTCTTTGCCGGCGTCTATGTCAATTCTCTCCAGTATGTTGGAAACGACAATCTCGTCTAACAGAGCCAGTTTAGATGCTTTATCATATGCAGATCACCTTAGCAGAGCGTTAGCGCAATGTCTCGATTGTAAAGATTTCCAGGATGTTCAAACTTCCTTGAGAGTTCTTTCTAGGGCAGTCACATTTTCCACGTATAACTCAGCCCTTTCAGTGGCAAATTTGGAGTTAGTCAGACGTGCTGCTGCCCTGGCTTCATCCACTAGGGTGGATTCAAAGGTGAAAAACTCTCTTCGACTCGCTCTGGTGTCAGGAGAATTTCTTTTTGATGGTAAGCTTTCATTAATCTATGATCAGATTACCAAGAAAGCTTCAGATTCTCTGCTTTTTAAGTCTGTTTCTAAGAAACCGGACTCAGCAGAGAGAGTAAGCCAGGAGCTTCTGGAGCGAGTACGTCCAAGGGAAGCTCCTATAGAGGACCTAAAAAATCCTCTAGCTCTTATTCCAGAGACCGTCAGAGTAGCGACTCAGGTAGGGGACGAAATGCTGGGCGAGACAACCGGTCAGATGCCCCTAGGTCGACTGGTCGAGGTGCTGGACGGGGAGGACATAGTTTCTCCTCCCACAAGCTTCGCAGGAACAGAAGGTGAAGGTCAGGACTGCTATTGTGTTCCAGTGGGCAGAAGGCTGTCAAGATTTTTAACCAATTGGTTGTCAATTACAGACGACCGATGGGTACAGGAGGTTATTTCGGAAGGTCTAAAACTGTCCTTCAGGGAAAAACTTCCATTAACACGAAGTCCAAGATGGACTCAGCTTCCGTCCAACCTTCAGAAGAGAGATTCGCTTCTATCAGAGGTGCAATCTCTTCTGGAGAAGAACGCAATAGAGGTTGTAGAAAACCAGGAATCTTCTGGTTTTTACAGTCACCTGTTCCTGGTACCAAAACCAGACGGTTCGTTCCGTCCAGTTATAGATCTAAGCTGGATAAACAAGCTGATCGTGGCTCCAAAGTTTTATATGGAAACCATTTTATCGGTGAGAGCGAGCATTCAAGTGAATGATTATGCTGCGAGCATAGATCTCAAGGATGCGTACTTTCATGTCATGGTACATCCGACATTCAGAAAGTACCTTCGCTTCGCCGTCCTAGGAGTCATTTATCAGTTCCAAGCAATGTGCTTCAGACTGAATCTAGTGCCCTGGGCTTTCACTTGAATAATGAACTCGGTAATGACTCATTTCCGAGCTCATTCGTCTGCGGTAACGTCGGCCTACTTGGACGACATTCTTCAGAGATACGGCGACAGATTAACTCTTCAGAGTGATGTTCAAAGTCTGCTTCAATTGCTCTGACGTCTCGGTTTCATAGTAAACGACAAGAAGTCGGATCTAGTTCCGTCCAAGTCATTCATTCACTTGGGAATGAGCTTCGAGACGCACAACCCTTCCGTAACCCAGAGCGAAATTAGTCAGTTGTTATGCTCGCTTTTGTCTACACTCAGACGTAGTAACAGCGAGAGAATTTATGCGACTGATAGGTTTGTGCGGAGCCGCCGCGGACCTTATTCTGATGGGGTGCTTACGCACTCGTCCACTCCAGATATTTTTCACTCAGACTTGGAGTATGAAGATTCATTCGCTCGAAACGAACATCATCTTGTCGAACCAAGTAAAACAAGAGATTCAGACTTGGGCAGATATTCAGTGGTTAACTCAGGGAGTTCCACTGCAACTGTCGGATCCGGTTTTTACGATTATGACGGATGCAAGTCAAACAGGTTGGGGCATGACATTGAGCCCAACAGATTCGAAGTGCCAGGGTCTTTGGGATCCACAGTTCCTGAACAAGCACATAAACATCAAAGAGATGATGTCAATTTGGCTTGCGCTACGTCATTGATGAACAGAATTCACATGTTCAAATACTGTCCGACAATTCGACAATAGTAGCGTACATTCGGAACCAGGGAGGCACTCATTCCATTCCGTTATTCAACTTAACGGAAAGAATCCTTCTGTTTGTCCTAGAGCATCGTGTTGTTCTGTCGGTCCTTCATATTCCAGGTCGTCTGAACGTTCTAGCGAACTCTCTCTCTCTGAAAGGTTGCATGTTGCCGTCTGAATGGACTCTCAACAAGCGAGTATTCAATCAGATATGCTACCAATGGGATCGCCCAATTATAGAGTTGTTTGCGACGCATCTCAACAATCAGTTGCAGATGTATGTGTCGCCATGCCCAGATCCTCGAGCGTTCGCAGTAGACGGTCTCTTGATCTCTTGGGACGGAATGATAGAATACGCGTATCCTCCAGCTCCGTTGATTCAACAGATATTGCTAAAAGTCAAGCAATCTCACTGCAAGATTCTGTTGGTAGCATCTCTGTCGCCTCAGAGACCATGGATAAATCTACTCAGGTGTCTGTTATGGGACATTCCTCGGAAGCTTCCTCCATGGGAGGACTTCTTTCTCAGGGGAAATCACGCACACTGCATCACAACCCGCAAGGTCTCAACCTTGACGTATTTCCATTGGGCGGTCCTTCTTGCACGGCAAGCAATTTACAGGACGAGCAGTGGACACAATTTCTTACTGTAGGAGGGCCTCCTCTTCACTAAATTATGCAGCAAAGTGGAAAGTTTTCACTCGTTGGTGTAGGGATCATTCTATTGATATCTTTGATCCCTCCATTCCAGACTTTGCTAATTTTTTGGTCTACTTGTTTGACGAGATCAAACTGCAGCCAGTAACTATTAAGGGTTATAGGTCTATGCTATCGGATACTTATGCTCATCAAGATAGCTTACAAATTGGATCTAATGTCTCTTTATCAAAGTTAGTTAAAAACTTTTCGATAAATAGACCTAGAACTCTTAGGTTAATTCCTAAGTGGAATTTAGCTTGGGTTCTTCTGAAGCTCAAAGAAGCGCCTTTTGAACCCCTTGACATGGTAGACTTCAAATACTTATCTTACAAGACAGCTTTTTTCTTAGCCTTAGCTTCCGCTAGAAGAGTTAGCGAGCTTCATGCTCTATCTGTTGATGATTCTCAGTATCGTAGTGTTGGTAATACTGTCACTTTAACTACCAATGTGGGATTTTTGGCTAAGAATCAGGCTCCTAATAAGTACCCGGAGCCGATTATTATTAGGGCTCTTCCGTCCTCAGATAGCCATAGGCCTTTACTGTGTCCAGTTAGAGCTATGCGTATTTACAAACGCAGACCTGAGTTTATCAGAAAGGGATGAAAACGTTTCTTTCTGTTTCTGCTTCCTAATAGAAGGGACATCACTGTCCATTCTATTTCTAGGTGGATTCAGTTGACTATTTGTACTGCTTATGAAAGTTTATCTTCAACTCAGCAGTCCGTGCTTAAGATTTCAGCGCACGAAGTTAGAGCGCTGCCTACATCTTGGGCTTATGCTAATAGTATTGCTATTACGGATCTGATGAAGGCTGCATACTGGTCTCAGCCTTCTATGTTCACTAATTGTTACCTTAGAAATATTGAGTCTATTTCTGGCGACCTTAGATGTTTAAGTCCATTATCTGTTTCTCAGAATGTCGTCCACTAAACAGTTGCAACTATAGTTATGTAGGCTTTCTGTTCCAGCAGTGACTCTGTCCTGCTGCCCTCTTCGTTCTGGGGTGATTGACCCAGAGCAAGGGAAAGGGGGGGGGGGGGGGGGGGTGGGGGATGGTATTCCCTTATATCACCAGCTTTATTTTTAAAAGCAAGGGAATACCTCCTCCTGAGTCAGTAATTCCGAGTTGGTGCTGGGATGGTTTTAAAGTGTAAAGCTAATGTCGATCTCATTTATGTAATATTTTTAAAGTGTAGCTTGGTGTGGAGCATTTGTATATGTCACATGTCATACAAGCGTTAATATACAATCCTCGGACACTTTTAAATGAGTATAAAGAGTCTCATTCTCTGGACTATCTTTATTTATTGGCTTTCCTTTAAGAAATTAGTATAATGGGTTATACTGGATGTTAATAGAGATCATTGATGTTATTGTGCTCAATTACGGATTGGTAATGTGTCTTACTTATTTTGTATAAACAAGAAAGATATATGTAAATCCTATTTCTCCTTTTCTCCTTGATGGGATAATTCTTTATATGTAATTGAGCCTATTGGATTTTCCTTTATGTCCTAGGCCCTCCAGCCTTTTTTCCATTCAGCTAGATCTGGGTCATTGGTACAGTATAAAAATATGAAAAAATTTATAGTAATTTATATATTTTTTATACTTAACAATGACCCAGACAGGGATGGCCCTCCCATGAGTTGTGAACTCATACCTCCCCGCTGATTATATAACATTTACCAGGCACTGGTTGTAAGAATGAGGATTTAGCGCCAATTTCAGTACTTCCTTGACACTGTTCATGCGCAGTGGACAAAAGTATGGAGGACCATATAGGACATTAGATTTTTTGATTTGGATGCAAATTTTGTGGATTGGGGGGGGGGGCAAAATTTGTGTTTGGCCCTGAATATTTTAGAGTTAGCACCAGCTAAGTCTGGGTCATTGGTAAGTATAAAAAATATATAAATTACTATAATTTTTTTCATTTTCACAATTTCTTTCAAGAAATTAGGAGCTTCTGAGATTATTTCAGATTGTTACTTGTAATTTGGTAACTCAACATTCTCATTCCAATGAAAAAAGTTATATCTGACTGCTCTTATTCAAGTGATGTTTGAAGAAAGTTATTTCTGTTGCTTATGCTGCTATGTTGTTTGAATTGCATTTATTTAAATTTAGTAACTGATCTGACATTCATGCTTTTCAGAAACACAGAGACCTTCTGGGCATCAACTGGAACATATCCTCAAGAACTTGTCATATCTCTTGGAAGAAACACAAATTTAAAAACAATATATTTTGATAGTTACAATGGTATGTTTATTACTGTAGTATAATTGTTCTGGCCTTTAGATTAATCCAAATTTTTGGCACTTATCCCCGGTAATGATGACTAAAGATTGGTGATACAGTAGAATCTTCTTAATTGAATATCCATTTTGCCAGTGAAAATTATTCAATTAACAGGAGTATACAATTAACAGGGATTTGGTCAGTTTCCTGTGTTCTGAAGGTAAACTGAGCATTTATTCTATTATATCTTGTTTGACAGGAGCTCATAGAGCTCTGTCAAACAAGATATAATAGAATAAATGCCTGCATTGGATGTAGTGAGGCCAAAAAGGTTGATAAATAAGGGGAATTTGGTGCTTGTCACAGTAATTTTTTCGATATATTACAAAAATTTGTAAACAGTTAACAGGAGTTTACTCTACAACCCATATGCAATTAACAGATCAAATTTGTACTGAAGGTATGGTAAATGGTTTTGTGTTTGAAAATTATATTCAATTAACAGGGATATACAATTAAGAGATATCCAATTAAGTGGGCTCCACTGTATACCGAAAATACAGTTCGGCATCAGTATCAAACCAATAGCGATTTACCATCCTGAGGGAATCTCAATATACCAAAATACCATTATCAATACTGTTGTTACTTCTAACATGTTGACAATTGTGTGGCTTTGTCTGTGTAAACAGTGCCTACAGTTGGGCAGTATACTAAAAATACCATTTGGTCTTGGTGCGCATGCAGGTATATTGTTGACACCGAATACCATACTAATACTGAAGTAAATCATTTAAAAATACCATACCGAAACTGAACTTGAAATTTCAGTACCACCCAGTTCTAACGATGACTCCCAAATATGGCCATGTCTTCTACTTATGAAACTCAAACAGAAGAAATACTCAACAAAAAGCAAGAAAATTTGTGCCATTGGCAACTTCTGGAAGATATAATTTATTGTTGTCAAATGCAAATGTGAACCACACACTAGGTCCATATGAATTGGAATTTCTCATCAAATAGCAAATCATATCAGGGATTCAGTGTTGATATCTGTTACAGTATGGAAATATTATTGATATTGGTAACAGAAAGAAATATGAGAATCAGCAACAATAACTATGAATTTAACTATTCTGAAATTTAATTTAAAAAAAATTAATATAAAAAAGACGATTCAAAGATCTTTTACACTAATTGGTTTACAGAAAATAAAAACAGTGGTACTTATCAATTATTGAATTCGTCCAAAGTACAGTTTGACAGAATCCAGTAATCCAGTGGTGAGGAATCTTGTGAAGAAAGTTACCACCTGGTAGTATTAAATCCAAGAATGTCTCTTCAGAAACAGCATCCCGTAGATTTGTAATAAAATTTTCACTTAGAAATTTCAGCAGTCTCCAATAAAATATAATAAAATGCTCCGCAATATTCAAATGGAGTAAAAATCCAAGAAGTATTGGTGCCACAGGTAAGTTCCAAATAATCCAGTAGAAACCTGGATTTTCACAAAATAATATTATTCTCTTTCACAGAAAGTATAAATTCTCTTTTCCAAGACGAACAAATTCTTTTCAAAATTCTCTTTTGGAATCAATCTTCCAAATTCTCAAAGAAGCACTGCTTCTATAATAAATGCACTGTCCTAGAACAATAATAATGTCCAATGGAAACAACTGCTGTGTTTTAACTGAAGTGAGTCTTTCTGAAATGGCTTTCTAAAAATGAGTTTTTGAATTCTGTTGACAAACCTTTATATAGTAACCAGATAGAATGTCCTAGAAGATGAAATGTCTACAAAATTCTATCAGTTTCTAGGTGATTCTGTCATAATTCAAGTAAACAAGGTCCTTGACCTACTTAAACAATCAAAAGCTATATGTACAATATATTAGTGTAACAAAGATGTAAACAAAGGTCACTCAGTGCAAATGAGTCAGACCAGTCAGAAAATGCAGAAAAATATCAATCTCAGTATAATGTGGGGGCTATATAACACAACCCGCCTTAAAAGAAAAAGTTTGAAGGTACTGAATACTTTTAATATAACTTTAGCAGGCTCTGACTGGTTTACAATATACACACGATAATCTTCACAAAATTTTTTTAATAAACATATATATACACTTAAAGTGAATGGGGACCGATCAGATCATTTTAAATTAGGATATTCTGGAAAGAGCATCAGCTACAACATTATCTCTTCCCGAAATATGCCTAATCTCTAAATTATATTCTTGAAGGGCTAAGCTCCACCACAATCATCTTTGATTCTTGTTTTTCATTTTATTGATGAAAGTTAAAGGGTTATGATCGGTGTAAACTGTAATCGGGCATTGAGTGGTTCCAAGGTACACATCAAAATGGGTAAATGCCAAAATTAGAGCCAAAGTTTCTTTTTCTACTGTAGAGTAATTCTTTTGATGTTTGAGAAATTTTCTGGAGAAATAACGTACAGGGTGATCAGTACCTTGGGAATCTTCCTGGGCATTATACCCACCTGCTCCATTGTCACTTGCATCTATAAATAATTTGAAGGGCTTTTCATAGTTGAGACTGGCCAAGACGGGAATTATTTAATAAAGTTTTTATTCTGTTAAAGGATTTCTGGCACTCCTCAGTCCGAACAAACCCAACCCTTTTGCTCAATAAACTGGTCAAAGGGGAGACAACATCTGAGAAATTTAAACAGAATTTTCTATAATATCCAGCCATGCCTAAGAATCTCATGAGCTCTTTTTTAGGGCTTGGTACTGGAAAATTTACAATGGCATCAAATTTTGCTTCTTTGTCCGTCCATCTGTCCGTCTGTCTTTTTCTGTTAACATTTAGAGTTTTGGTTAAAGTTTGTGGTTAAAGTTTTTTACTGAAGGTTCAACTGTTTTTTTTTTGTTTTTTTTCCTGTTTAGTTGACATTTGGAGTTTTGGTTAAAGTTTGTGGTTAAAGTTTTAACTCACCGAAGGGAGCTCAACTTATCACTTGCCGTCCGTCGTCGTTGTCGTCCGGTGTCCGTCGTCGTGAACATTTTTCAAACAACTTCTCCTCTGAAACCACTGGTCCGATTTTCACGAAACTGCATGTGGATGTTCATTACTATATGGCAATTCATGTTTGTTCAAATGAAATGGCCACGTCCCTTGGGGGCTCTGATAGCACCGTATGAATTATAGAAAAATTATTAAAAAATCTTCTTCTCCAGAACCAGTGGGCAGAATCTTTTGATACTTGGTATGCAGCATCTTGGTATGGGTCTGATTCAAGTTTGTTCAAATCGGCCCCCTGGATTCATATTTGGGCTCACTATAGAAGCCCAAATTCGAACTTCGTGCATTTCAGGCAAATTTCTTAAAAAATCTTCTTCTCCAGATCTAGCAGGCAGAATCTTTTGATATTTGGTATGCAACATTGTGGGGTGAATATGATTCAAGTTTGTTCAAATCGGCCCCCCTGGATTCACATTTGGGCTCAGTATAGAAGCCCAAATTCAAACTTAGTGCATTTCAGGCAAATTTCTTAAAAAATCTTCTTCTCCAGATCCATTAGGCAGAATCTTTTGATATTTGGTATGCAACATTGTGGTGTGGATCTGATTGAAGTTTGTTCAAATCGGCCCCCTGGATTTATATTTGGGCTCAGTATAGAAGCCCGAATTCAAACTTAGTGCATTTCAGGCAAATTTCTTAAAAAATCTTCTTCTCAAGATCCAGCAGGCAGAATCTTTTGATATTTGGTACGCAACATTGTGGGGTGGATCTGATTCAACTTTGTTCAAATCAGCCCCCTGGGTTCATATTTGGGCTCAGTATAGGAGCCCAATTTGAACTTGGTGCATTTCATGCAAATTTCTTTAAAAATTTTCTTTTCAAGATCCAGCAGGCAGAATCTTTTGATATTGGGTATGCAGCATGCTTAGGGGGGTGAGATTCATGTTTGTTCAAGCCAAGTCCCTGGGTTCATATTTGGGCTCACTGTGGTAGCCCAAATTATAACTTAGTTCAAAATGAGGAATTTTCTTTAAAAATCTTCTTCTTCAGATCCAGCAGTCAGAATGTTTTGATATTTGGTATTCAGCATCCTTAGGGGGGTGAGATTCAAGTTTGTTCAAGCCATGTCCCTAGGTCCATATTTGGGCTCACTGTGGGAGCCCGAATGATAACTTAGTTCAAAATGAGGAATATTTTTATACTGTACCAATGACCCAGACTTAGCTGGTGCTAACTCTAACAAAACCAAGGCCAAACACAAATTTTGCCCCCCAATCCCCAAAATTTGCATCCAAAACAAAAAGAAATCATGTCCTAAAGGACCTCCATACTACGCCCCCACTGCGCATGCGCAGTGACACAGACGTCCCGAAATTGGCGCCAATTATCATTCTCTGTTTGGCCCTTCATCAGTCAACATCTCACTGATCTTTGTGCTTGTAAATCTCAGTTTAACCCTTTACCTAACGAATCGGCCGCATCCGCCCGCGTAATATGCAAATTGAGCAGTTGAAAAAAATTTAATTTTTCAAAATATTTCAACAAAACCATATCATGTGACCCCTCATTGGAACGAGCTCATTGAGCTCGTTCCAATGAGGTGTCACATGATATGGTTTTGTTGAAATTTTTTGAAATTTTTTTAAAAATTATATTTAAAATAATAAATTTTGATATCGTCTGCGTTGGGTAAAGGGTTAAAGGATGCCAGACACGTAATTTTTGGAGAAATGGTGATTCTAAGGAGGATATAGAAGGAGGAGAGGAAAAAGAAGTGACAAAAAATAATCAGGGCTGTACTTAAAAATTTTTTGATGAAATTATGTTAAGTTGCCTATTTTCGAGGCATGGGCCTCTTGTTGTCATTCTTGCTAAATGTTGCACTGCTTATTCAGTGTTTCCTCTCCCTTAGCCTTCTAAAGTCCCCCCTTGCAATTCTCCCATGCTTTTGGCATATTTTTGAGAAAGTTCATTTCTAAAATTTTCCTGGGAGAGTTGCTTGGATACAGAATGTTTTCTGTTATTTTCCCCATAGTTACGTTTTCACCCATGGGTGTATAAACGTTGTGTTCTGCATCTTCCATCTGATGTTCTGCAGATTCTCCACTGGGAGTCTCTGTTTTGCATCAGATAGAGTGTATTTTGATGACTGATTTCGGGCCAGTTTTTTCAGTGCCTGGAGTCATGTTTTCTGGTGTTTTACACTGTTTGTTTACATTGGCAACAGCCTTTTTTGAGGGGGGCTGTTTGCCTTTGGTGTAGTTTATCTCACTATAAGATACATTTATATTATCCGTAAGTGTCTCATTAATTATTTAATATAAATTTAAAATTTTTGACCACACTTTGCCATCGGATCCATTGGGGCTCAACGTTACTTTTCAGCAACTTGGGCTTCGCTGAAAAAAAATTTTTTTAAAAATTATTTTGATTTGCATTTGTTTTTTCATTTATTAATGGATCATGTTTTTATGTATCTTTGTGTCAGGGGTTTGTGCGAGTAACTAGGACTTGTTGTTGACTTTTCACAATGAAAGGATATTGTTCAAATTGTAATGGGAAGAAATCTTCCTCTGACTTTCATGATCATTGTATTAATTGTAGTCAGTGTTCTCGCACTAATCCCTGTCCTATATGTCAATATTGGGATGACAAACATTGGAAACGTGTGTCACGGTATGTTGTTTCTGGAGAAAGGGCTATGCCGGCTCTTTCTCCGCAAGGTCACTCTACTCTCTCAGTTTCTATTTCAGAGGAACAAGAACAGGGTGATGTTTCCATGTTATCTTCTACAAGTGAGCGTCCGTCGTCACAAATGAATTCAGAGCTAGCGGCAAAAGTGCTCATGGAGATTAGACAAATGTCGTCCGCTAGCTCGCCCGGTGTAGCGTCCATTCACCGAATGGTTCGGCAGCCGGGTTCGTCCGATGCGGTCCAGGAGGAAATTTTGGGTGATGCGAGCACTATAAACATACAATGTGCACACCCAGTGACGGCGGATAGTAAGCGAGAACGGAGGAAGCCTTTGAGTCCGGTTCCTAGCTCGTCCAGGTCCAGCCGGGCCGCGAGCGAGAGAGGCCCCTCTCTCGTACAACAACATCTGGGACCAGATGTTGTGGTACAAAATGTGTCGCAAGCGGAGCATGCATCCGTCGCTCGGGACGCTCCGTTGCATAGGCAGTCCGCGGAGACTGCTAAGGCTTCTTCTTCTCGTCAGCGCACACGACCGCACCTTGGCTGCATGACCGCCGATATTTTACCAGCTTCGCCGATCAAGGATTCTTCGGCGACCAGGTCACACCATCCGGCAGCCAGGGATTCGAGACCGATGGACTCCGGACGTTCGCATAGAAAAAGTATGCGGGAGCCATCTGATGCGGAGCTGCCCTCGGCGAAGCAGCGAAAGACTGCGCCTCCGCAGGTCTCGACGCCGGACATTCTTGTGCAGATAGCACAGCTTATCGCAGCATCCCAGCAGCCGACAGAAACGGTGTCGGACCGAGAATTATCCGACGGCGCTGGGTCGGTACGCTCCGCCGAAGCATCGGGGGCAGACGACCGGGAGCATCATGAGGTCCGACCGGATGGTGAAAGGGATACGGATGATTTGGAGCTATCCCTTTCGGAACAACATAAAGCTGCCGTGGACTTCATCCGGCACTTTCTCCCTCAAGTTGTTCCGTCGGGCCAGACTGCTGCGGTTCCGGACAAGAGGATTATAGTGTCATTGGACATCGCTCCCGAGTTTCCGTCGCAGTCCAATAATGTTGCAAGAACATTTGAATTATTGAACAACGCTATATTTAAACTTGCTTCCAGGACGGGGAAAGCAGGTTTCTTGTCCGCTAATACTCTCAATCTGCCTTTCATTAATGCAAGGAATAAATTCGACACGACAGGACAGGGTATCCCGAGAGTTCCTCTGCGTATGGACGACGAGGCGGAAGACTTAGAGCTATCATTACCGTCGTCGGCTTCTATTCCAACCGCGGTGTTGGAAACAGCTATTGCGTCTAACAGAGCCAATTTAGATGCCTTATCTTATGCAGATCACCTTACTAAGGCGTTATCACTGCGCCTTCAAGGGAAAGAGTTTCAGGATATTCAATCCTCTTTAAGACTTCTTTCAAGGGCAGTAGCTTATTCCACGTGTAACTCCGCCCTTTCAGTGGCTAATCTGGAGTTGGTTAGACGTGACGCAGCCCTAGCTACATCCACACTCGTGGATACTAAGGTGAAGAACTCTCTTAGAGTCGCTTCGGTCTCCGGAGAACTTCTCTTTGACGGCAAGCTTTCTGCTATTTATGATAAAATTACAAAGAAAGCTTCGGATTCTCTGTTGTTCAAATCTGCTTCTAAGAAGTCGGATACAGCAGACAAGAATAAGACAGGCACTTCTGGGTCTAATGCGCCCAAGAGAGGTTCCTATAGAGGTTCCGGTGCATCCTCTTGGTCTTATTCGAGAGACCGTCAGGGTAGCGACTCTCGTTCGGGATGTCCTTCGGGCCGGGATAAACGGTCGGACGCCCCAAGGTCGACGGGGCGAGGTGCGGGTCGTGGGGGACGTGGTTTCTCCTACCGCAGGCCTCGCAGGTCCAGGAGGTGATGGCTTAAACCTCTATCGCGTACCGGTTGGCGGAAGGTTGTCGAGCTTTTCACAAGAATGGGCGTCGATTACGGACGACCCTTGGGTGAGAGGAGTGACTTTGGAAGGTCTAAAGATATCCTTCAAACGAAAGCCTCCATTAACTCGAAGTCCAAAGTGGACTCAACTTCCGTCAAATCCGCAGAAAAGAGATGCTCTGTTATCAGAGGTGCAGTCTCTTTTAATGAAGAACGCGGTAGAGGTCGTAGAAAACCAGGAGACTCCGGGATTCTACAGCCATCTGTTTCTGGTTCCGAAACCAGACGGCTCTTTCCGTCCAGTCATAGATTTGAGCTGGATAAACAAGCTGATCGTCGCTCCGAAATTTTATATGGAGACGATTCGGTCGGTCAGAGCGAGTATTCAGGTGAACGATTATGCAACAAGCATAGATCTCAAAGATGCATACTTTCACGTCATGGTACATCCGACATTCTGAAAGTATCTACGCTTCGCAGTCCTAGGAGTGGTGTATCAATTCCGGGCGATGTGCTTCGGATTGAATCTAGCACCCTGGGCTTTCACTCGGGTAATGAACTCGGTAATGATCTATTTCCGAGCTCATTCGTCTGCGGTAACGTCGGCCTACCTGGACGACATTCTTCAGAGGTACGGCAACGAGTTAACGCTTCAGAACAATGTTCAGAATCTACTTCTATTGCTCCGACGTCTCGGTTTTATAGTAAACGAGGAGAAGTCGGATCTGGTGCCGTCCAAGTCATTCACTCATCTGGGAATGAGCTTTGAGACGCACAACAATCTCGTTCGTCTGCCGTTAACCAGAGCGAAATTAGTCAGTTGTTATGCTCGCTATTGTCTGCATGCAGACAAAGTCACAGCGAGAGAATTTATGAGTCTGATAGGTCTGTGCGGAGCCGCTGCGGATCTCATTCCGATGGGGCGGTTACGCACACGTCCTCTCCAAATTTTCTTGACTCAGAATTGGAGTGTGAAAATTCATTCGCTCGACGTAGACGTTCTCTTGTCAGATCAAGTGAAACAAGAGATTCAGACTTGGGCAAACATTCAGTGGTTAACTCAGGGAGTTCCGCTGCAGTTGCCGGATCCGAGTTTTACCATTATGACGGATGCCAGTCAAACAGGTTGGGGTGCATCATTAATCCCAACGGATTCGAGATGCCAGGGTCTTTGGGATCCGCAATTCCTGTGCAAGCACATAAACATCAAGGAAATGATGTCAATTTGGCTTGCGTTACGTCATTGGATGGACATTATTCACAATGCTCATGTCCAAATCCTATCCGACAATACGACAGTAGTGGCGTATATACGGAATCAGGGAGGCACTCATTCAGTTCCGTTGTTCAATCTAATGGAAAGAATCCTTCTGTTTGCGCTAGAACATCACGTTCTTCTTTCGGTCCGTCACATACCGGGTCGTCTGAATGTGCTAGCAGACTCCCTTTCACGAAAGGGTCGCTTGTTGCCGTCAGAGTGGACTCTCAACAAACAAGTATTCAATCAGATTTGCTACCAATGGAAACGGCCAATGATAGACTTATTTGCGACACATCTCAACAATCAGTTGCAGACGTATGTGTCTCCGTGTCCGGATCCAAGAGCATTTGCAGTAGACGCTCTGTCGATCCCTTGGGACGGAATGATAGGATATGCGTATCCTCCAGCGCCGTTAATTCAGCAAGTATTGCTAAAGATAAAACAATCTCAATGCAAGATTCTGTTGGTAGCATCTCTGTCGCCACAGAGTCCGTGGATAAATCTACTCAGGTGTCTGTTGTGGGACCTACCGCGAAAGCTTCCTCTACGGGAGGATCTTCTTTCGCAGGGGAAATCGCGCCAACTCCATCACAACCCGGAAGGTCTCAACCTTCACGTTTTTCCGTTGTGCGGTCCTTCTTGCATGGCAAGCACTTTACAGGACGAGCAGTGGACGCGATTTCTAACTGTAGGAGGACCTCCTCTTCGCTAAACTATGCGGCTAAGTGGAAGGTTTTTCGTCGTTGGTGTAGGGATCATTCTGTAGATATATTCGATCCCTCTATACCAGACATTGCAAACTTTCTAGTATACTTGTTTGACGAAATCAAACTGCAGCCTGTTACTATTAAGGGTTATAGGTCTATGTTATCTGATACCTATGCACATCATGATAGTTTACAAATTGGATCTAATGTCTCTTTATCTAAGTTGGTTAGAAACTTCTCGATAAATAGACCCAGAACTCTTAGATTAATTCCTAAATGGAATTTAGCTTGGGTTCTTCTTAAATTGAAGGAAAAGCCATTTGAACCTCTTGGGACAGTAGATTTCAAATTCTTATCTTATAAGACAGCTTTTCTCTTAGCTTTCTCTTCTGCTAGAAGAGTCAGTGAGCTTCATGCACTGTCGGTGGATGATTCTCACTATCGTAGTGTCGGGAACACTATCACCTTCACTACTAATGTGGGTTGTTTAGCTAAGAATCAGGCTCCTAATAAATATCCGGAACCTATTGTTATTAAGGCTCTTCCGTCTTCAGACGGGCGTAGGCCTTTACTCTGTCCTGTTAGAGCGTTACGTATCTATAAACAGAGATCTCAGTTTATCAGAAAAGGACGGAAACGTTTCTTTCTGTCTTTGATGCCTAATAGAAAGGACATTTCGGTCCATTCTATTGCTAGATGGATTCAATTAACTATTTTACTGCTTATGAGAGTTTATCTTCTTCTCAGCAGTCTGTGCTTAAGATTTCTGCTCATGAAGTAAGAGCTCTTGCTACTTCTTGGGCTTATGCTAATAGTGTTGCTATTACAGATTTAATGAAGGCTGCTTATTGGTCTCAGCCATCCACATTCACGAATTTTTATCTCAGAAATATTGAGTCCATTTCTGGAGACCTGTATTGTTTAGGTCCGTTATCTGTTGCTCAGAATGTCGTCCACTAAACGGTTGCAACTATAGTTATGCAGGCTTTCTGTTCCGGCAGTGACTCCGTCCGGCTGCCCTCTTCGCTCTGGGCTATTTGACCCAGGGCAAGGGGGCAGGGGGGGGGGGGGGGTGATGGGGTGGGGTGGGGTGTTCCCTTAGGTCACCTGCTTTATAGTGAAAAGCAAGGGAATGCCTCCTCCAAGTCAGTATTTCTGAGTCGCTTCCGGGATGGTTTTAAAGTGTAATATTAATGTTTAAATTCATTCATGTCTTATTTTTAAAGTGTAGCTCGGTGTGAAGCATTTGTATATGTCAAGTGTCAAACGGGCTTTAATATACAATACTCGGACACTTTTAAATGACTATAAAGAGTCTCAATTCTCTAGACTACTTTATTTATTGGCTTACTTTAAAAATAATTAGTATAAGGGATATACTGGATGTTAATAGAGAACATGAATATTATTGTGCTCAATTATTAAGGGTATTGTATCTTTCTAATTTAATATTAAATAAGAAAGATACATGTAAAGCCTAATACTCCTTTTCTCCTCAAGGGGTTACCTCTTTATTATATAGTTGAGCTTATTGGATTTTCCTCTATGTCCTAGGCCCTCCAGCCTGTTTACTATTCAGCTAAGTCTGGGTCATTGGTACAGTATAAAAATGTTAAAAAATTTATAGTAATTTATATATTTTTTATACTTACCAATGACTCAGACGGGGATGGCCCTCCCAGGAGTTGGGAACTCTTGCCTCCCCGCTGAGTACATAGCGCTGACCAGGCACTGCCAGTAAGAATGATAATTGGCGCCAATTTCGGGACGTCTGTGTCACTGCGCATGCGCAGTGGGGGCGTAGTATGGAGGTCCTTTAGGACATGATTTCTTTTTGTTTTGGATGCAAATTTTGGGGATTGGGGGGCAAAATTTGTGTTTGGCCCTGGTTTTAGAGTTAGCACCAGCTAAGTCTGGGTCATTGGTAAGTATAAAAAATATATAAATTACTATAAATTTTTTAAATTTTTATACTGTACCAATGACCCGGACATAGCTGGTGCTAACTCTTAAAATATAGGGCCAAACACAAATTTTGCCCCCCAATCCCCAAAATTTGCATCTAAAACCAAAGAAAACATGTCCTGAAAGGCCCTCCACACTTCGACTCTACTGCGCATGCGCAGTGTCAAGGACGTTCCGAAATTGGCGCCATTAATCATTCTAAGTTTAGCCCTTCATCAGTTAACATCTGACTGATCTTTGTGCTTGTAAATCTCAGTTTAAATGATGCCAGACACATAAATATTAGTGAAATGGTGATTCTAAGGAGGATAGAGAAGGAGGAGAGGAAAAAAATGTGTGACAGAATATTATCAGGGCTGTAACTTAAAATTTTTTAATGAAATTATGTTAAGTTACCTATTTTCGAGGCAGCAGCCATTTTGTTGTCATTCTGATTATTTAGTTACACTGTTTTTTAAGTGTTTTCCTCTCTCCCTGTCCTTTAAGTCCCCCCTTGCTATTCTCCCATGCTTTTGGCATAGTTTTTGTAATTATTATTACTAAATTTTCTTGGGAGTTTTAGCTGAATAACAGAATGAATTCTGTTCTTTTCCCCATGTTTACGTCTTCACCTACGGGTGGTTAGGCGTTGTGTTCTGCATCTACCATCTGATGTTCTGCAGTTTCTTCCCTGGAAGTCTCTGTTTTGCATCAGATAGTGTGTTTTTGGTAACTGATTTCGGGCCTGGGTGCCTGGAGTCTTATTTTAGTGTTTTTACACTTATTGTTTACATTTGCAACAGCCCTCTGTGTGAGGGGGGGATTTCTGGAAAATAATATCTTGATGTTATTTTAATCATAACTAGATACATTATTATTGTTCGTAAGTGTTGAATAAATTGTTTAAAATATTTTTAAAATTTTTGTCCACACTTAGGCTTGGGATCCATTGGGGCTCAACGTTACTTTTCAGAAACTAGGGCTGTTCTGAAAAAATATTTTTTCAAAATATTTTGATTTCAATTATTTTTTCTATATTAATGGATCATATTATTATTATGTATTTTGATTGCCAGGGGTTAGTGCGAGTACCAGGACTTGTTTTCTTTTTCACATTGAAAGGATATTGATCAATTGTAATAACAGGAAGTCTTCCTCTGACTTTATAATCATTCTATATGTGGTCAGTGTACTCGCATTAACTCCTGTTCTGTATCGTATGATTTCGATGACAATATGGGAAGCGTATGTCATGGTATGTTATTGGGGAATTGGACACTCCGGTCCTTTCCCCGCAGGGTCACTCTACTTTATCAATTTCTATTTCAGACGATCAAGATTAGGGTGATGTATCTGTGATGTCTTCCAACAGTGTGCCTCCGTCGTCACAATTAATGAAGGGCTAGCGGAAAAGTGCTCATGTAAATACGCCAATTGCCTAAGAGGACCCTAGTAGGTTCGACGGCCTTTGACGTCCGCTACCTCGCCCGGTGTAGCGTCCATTCACCGAATGGTTCGGCAGCCGGGTACGTCCGTTGCGGTCTAGAAGGAATTTTGGGGTGATGCGAGCACTATAAATCAACCTAATGCACACCCAGTGACGGCGGATCGGAGGGAGAACGGAGGAAGCCTTTTAGTCCGGTTCATAGCTCGTTCCGGTCCATCCGGACGGCAAGCGAGAGAGGCCCCTCTCTCGTTCAACAACATCTGGCCCCAGATGTTGTGGTACAAAATGTTTCACATTCGGAGCATACGTCCGTCGCTCGGGACGCTCCGACATATAGTCAGTCCGGAGTAGACTGTCAGTAAGGCTTCCTCATTCTCATAGTTGCGCACACCACCACTCTTGGCTACGTGACCACGGATATCCAGTCAGCTTCGCCAGTCAGAGATTCATCGGCGACCAGGTCACACCATCCGGTAGCCAGGGACACGAGGCCTGCAGACTCCGGACGTTTGCATAGGAAGTGTGCGGGAGTCAACGTACACGGAGCTTCCGGCGGCAATGCACCGTAAGACCGCTACTCCACAGGCCGCGGGAACGGACGTGCTTTCCTAAATAGCACAGTTTATCGCAGCATCCCAGCATCAACTGAATCGGTCGCATATTTTTTATCCGACGATGCTGCGTCGGGACGCTCCGCGGAAGCGGGTACGGACGTCCGAAAATTTCATCCGGTCCGACGGGATACCGAAAGGGATTTGGAGGATTTCGAGCTTTCCCTTTCGGAACAACATATGCTGTTGTGTATGTCATCTGACTTGGTCTTCTACAGCTTCTTTCGTCGGACCAGAATGCTGCGATGCCGGATAAGAAACTGATAGCGTCGGTGGACTTAGAAATTTTTGGTTCGGTTCAGGGACATCGTCCCTCAGTTCCGACATAGTCCAATAATGTCACACAAACTTTTGAATTATTGAACGACGCTATATATATTATTATTTTATGCTTGCTATATCCAAGCATTTCTGGTTTCTTGTTCGCAAAGTTACGAAGATGTCTTTCAAAAGTGTGCCTCTGTCGTCATAGTTAATGAAGAGCTAGCGGCAATAAGTGCTCATGGAATATGTCTATCGCCTACGGAGTGACATTCGCTAGCTCACCCGGTGTAGCGTACATTCATCGAATGGTTCGGCTGCCGGGTTCGTCCGTTGCGGTCTAGGAAGGAGATTTGGGTGATGCGAGCACTTTAATTACTTTAGTACTCACCCACTGACGGCAGATTGAGGACAGATCGGAGGAAGCCTGTTAGTCCGGTTCCTGGCTTGTCCAGGTCCGTCCGGGCTGTGAGCGAGAGAGGTCCCTCTCTCGTCCAACAACATAGGGGACCGCATGTTGTGGTTCAGATGTTTTACATTCGGAGCATATGTCTGTCGGTCGGGACGCTCCGTTATATTGACAGTCCGAGAGACTGTCCTTAATGCTTCCTCATCCTCTCAGCAGGGCACACGACCGCACATTGGCTACGTGACCTTGAGTATCCGATCAGTTTCGTCATTCAGTGATTCCACGGCGAATAGGTCGCGCCATCCGGTAGCCAAGGGACACGAGGCCTATACACTCCGTTCGCTCGCATATTGGTAGTATGCACGGGGTAACGATCACGGAGCTTCCAGCGGCAATGCATTGTAGGACCGCTTCTTCTCAGGCCTCAGTGACGGACGTGCTATCCGAGTTAGCACAGTTGTTTCGCAGCATCCCAGCAATTGACAGTTTCTTGGTCGAATCAGGAATTATCCGACGGCGCTGGGTCGGTGCGGTCTGCGGTTGCATCAGGTACGGACGACCGAATGCTTTATAGGGTCCGACAGGATGGCGAAAGGGATTCAAAAGATTTCGAGTATTTTTATACTGTACCAATGACCCAGACATAGCTGGTGCTAACTCTTAACATATAGGGCCAAACACAAATTTTGCCCCCCAATCCCCAAAATTTGCATCTAAAACTAAAGAAAACATGTCCTGAAAGGCCCTCCACACTTCGCCCCTACTGCGCATGCGCAGTGTCAAGGACGTTCCGAAATTGGCGCCATTAATCATTTCTAAGTTTAGCCCTTCATCAGTTAACATCTGACTGATCTTTGTGCTTATAAATCTCAGTTTAAATGATGCCAGACACATAAATATTAGTGAAATGGTGATTCTAAGGAGGATAGAGAAGGAGGAGAGGAAAAGAATGTGTGACAGAATATTATCAGGGCTGTAACTTAAAATTTTTTAATGAAATTATGTTAAGTTACCTATTTTCAAGGCAGCAGCCATTTTGTTGTCATTCTGATTATTTAGTTACACTGTTTTTTTAAGTGTTTTCCTCTCTCCCTGTCCTTTAAGTTCCCCCTTGCTATTCTCCCATGCTTTTGGCATAGTTTTTGTAATTATTATTACTAAATTTTCTTGGGAGTTTTAGCTGAATAACAGAATGAATTCTGTTCTTTCCCCATGTTTACGTCTTCACCTAGGGGTGGTTAGGCGTTGTGTTCTGCATCTACCATCTGATGTTCTGCAGTTTCTTCCCTGGAAGTCTCTGTTTTGCATCAGATAGTGTATTTTGGTAACTGATTTCGGGCCTGGGTGCCTGGAGTCTTATTTTAGTGTTTTTACACTCATTGTTTACATTTTCAACAGCCCTCTGTGTGAGGGGGGGATTTCTAAAAAATAATATCTTGATGTTATTTTAATCATAACTAGATACATTATTATTGTTCGTAAGTGTTGAATAAATTGTTTAAAATATTTTTAAAATTTTTGTCCACACTTAGGCTTGGGATCCATTGGGGCTCAATGTTACTTTTCAGAAACTTGGGCTGTTCTGAAAAAATATTTTTTCAAAATATTTTGATTTCAATTATTTTTTCTATATCAATGGATCATATTATTATTATGTATTTTGATTGCCAGGGGTTAGTGCGAGTACCAGGACTTGTTTTCTTTTCACATTGAAAGGATATTGATCAATTGTTTTAAGAGGAAGTCTTCCTCTGACTTTATTATCATTCTATATGTGGTTAGTGTACTCGCATTAACTCCTGTTCTGTATCGTATGATTTCGATGACAATATGGGAAGCGTATGTCACGGTATGTTGTTGGGGATTTGGACACTCCGGTCCTTTCCCCGCAGGGTCACTCTACTTTATCAATTTCTATTTCAGACGATCAAGATTAGGGTGATGTATCTGTGATGTCTTCCAACAGTGTGCCTCCGTCGTCACAATTAATGAAGGGCTAGCGGAAAAGTGCTCATGTAAATACGCCAATTGCCTAAGAGGACCCTAGTAGGTTCGACGGCCTTTGACGTCCGCTAGCTCGCCCGGTGTAGCGTCCATTCACCGAATGGTTCGGCAGCCGGGTTCGTCCGTTGCGGTCTAGAAGGAATTTTGGGGTGATGCGAGCACTATAAACTAACCTAATGCACACCCAGTGACGGCGGATCGGAGGGAGAACGCAGGAAGCCTTTTAGTCCGGTTCATAGCTCGTTCCGGTCCATCCGGACGGCAAGCGAGAGAGGCCCCTCTCTCGTTCAACAACATCTGGCCCCAGATGTTGTGGTACAAAATGTGTCGTAAGCGGAGCATACGTCCGTCGCTCGGGACGCTCCGTTGTATAGGCAGTCCGCTGAGACTGCTAAGGCTTCCTCTTCTCGTCAGCGCACACGACCGCACCTTGGCTGCGTGACCGCCGATATATTACCAGCTTCGCCGATCAAGGATTCTTCGGCGACCAGGTCACACCATCCGGTAGCCAGGGACACGAGGCCTGCAGACTCCGGACGTTCGCATAGGAAGTGTGCGGGAGTCAACGTACACGGAGCTTCCGGCGGCAATGCATCGTAAGACCGCTACTGCACAGGCCTCGGGAACGGACGTGCTTTCCTTAATAGCACAGTTTATCGCAGCATCCCAGCATCAACTGAATCTGTCGCATATATTTTATCCGACGATGCTGGGTCGGGACGCTCCGCGGAAGCGGGTACGGACGTCCGAAAGTTTCATCCGGTCCGACGGGATACCGAAAGGGATTCGGAGGATTTCGAGCTTTCCCTTTCGGAACAACATATGCTGTTGTGTATGTCATCTGACTTGGTCTTCTCCAGCTTCTTTCGTCGGACCAGAATGCTGCGATGCCGGATAAGAAACTGATAGCGTCGGTGGACTTAGAATTTTTGGTTCGGTTCAGGGACATCGTCCCTCAGTTCCGACATAGTCCAATAATGTCACACAAACTTTTGAATTATTGAACGACGCTATATATATTATTATTTTATGCTTGCTAACCAAGCATTTCTGGTTTCTTGTTCGAAGAGTTATGGAGATGTCTTTCAAAAGTGTGCCTCTGTCGTCATAGTTAATGAAGAGTTAGCGGCAATAAGTGCTCATGGAATATGTCTATCGCCTACGGAGTGACATTCGCTAGCTCACCCGGTGTAGCGTACATTCATCGAATGGTTCGGCTGCCGGGTTCGTCCGTTGCGGTCTAGGAAGGAGATTTGGGTGATGCGAGCACTTTAATTACTTTAGTACTCACCCAGTGACGGCAGATTGAGGACAGATCGGAGGAAGCCTGTTAGTCCGGTTCCTGGCTGGTCCAGGTCCGTCCGGGCTATGAGCGAGAGAGGTCCCTCTCTCGCCCAACAACATAGGGGACCGCATGTTGTGGTTCAGATATTTTACATTCGGAGCATATGTCCGTTGGTCGGGATGCTCCGTTATATTGACAGTCCGAGAGACTGTCTTTAATGCTTCCTCATCCTCACACCAGGGCACACGACCGCACATTGGCTACGTGACCTCGAGTATCCGATCAGTTTCGGCATTCCGTGATTCCACGGCGAATAGGTCGCGCCATCCGGTAGCCTAGGGACACGAGGCCTATACACTCCGTTCGCTCGCATATTGGTAGTATGCACGGGGTAGCGATCACGGAGCTTCCAGCGGCAATGCATCGTAAGACCGCTTCTCCTCAGGCCTCAGTGACGGACGTGCTATCCGAGTTAGCACAGTTGTTTCGCAGCATCCCAGCAATTGACAGTTTCTCGGTCGAATCAGGAATTATCCGACGGCGCTGGGTCGGTGCGGTCCGCGGTTGCATCAGGTACGGACGACCGAACGCTTTATAGGGTCCGACAGGATGGCGAAAGGGATTCGAAAGATTTCGAGTTTTCCCTTTAGTAGTATCGGAAGATGCCTTTCATATCTTTTGGCATTATCTTCCAGTGATTATTATTTCGGACTTCATTGCTGCGATCTTGGATAAGAGACTTATAGCGTCATTGGACTCGGATTTTTCGATCGGTTCGGGGACATTGTCCCTGACTTACCGACGTAGTCCAATATTGTCATTACAACATGTGTTTTATTTTTCGACGCTATATATATATATACAAGCCTGCTACTAAGCATGATAGTTTAGTTTCTTGTCCGCGTTGCTCATTTCTGCCATTTTATCATTTATACAAATAGTTTATTTTGGCAGAGCAGGGCATACCGAGAGTTCATATGCGTCTAGACGGTGTGATTAAAAACTGCATATATTCTTTTTCGCCGTTTATGTCTTTTCCAATTTCAATGTTGGGAACGACATTATGTATAGTAGACTTAACTTAGACGCTTTATTATACGTAATCCGCCTTACTGAGGCGTTATCATTACGTCTTCAAGAAAAGATTTACGGGATATTATTCTCAATGTAATTTCTTTTGAGGGCAGTAGTTTGTTCACGTATAACTCCGCCCTTCAGTGGCTGATTGGAGTTAGTTAGACGTGACGCAGCCCTAGCTACATCCACTCGCGTGGATAGTAAGGTTAAGAACTCTCTCAGAGTCGCTTCGTTCTCGGAGGAGCTTCTCTTCGACGGCAACTTTTCGGCAATCCATGAATTGCTCGATTTACACGTTCTCTTGTCTATCTAGTGTTACAAGAGATTCAGACTGGGGCAAACATTCGGTGGTTGACTCAGAGAGTGTCGCCGCAGTTGCCGGACCCGAGTGTGGCTGTTATGACGGTTGCCAGTCATACAGATTGGGATATAATACTGATCCCTACGGATTCGAAGTGCCAGGGTCTTTGGGTTCCGCAGTCTTTTAGCAATCAGTTTTCTTCCGCGGAATAATGTTTTTTAGGCTTGCTTTATGTCATTGCATGAACATTATTCAGAAACGCATGCCCAAATTCCTGTCCTTTAATTCGACAGTAGTGGCGTATCTCCGGAACCAGGGAGGCACTCTTTCGTTTCCGTTATTCAATTTAATGGGAAGAATCCGTCTGTTGGTTATAGTACACCAAGTTCAGTTTTGGTCCGTCATATTCCGGGTCGTCTGATTGTTTTATCGGACTCCCGTTCTCTTACGGGTTGCTTGTTGCTGTCAGAATGGACTCTCAACAAACAAGTATTCAATCAGATTTGCTATCTATGGGAGCGCCCAATGATGATTTATTTATGACACAGCTTGCTAATCAATTGCAGACGTATGTGTTGGCTTGTCCAGATCTCTGGGCTAATGTTGTTAACGCTCTATTGATCTATAGGACGGAATGATAGGATACGCGTATCCTCCGGCGCTGTTGTTTCAGCAGGTATTGCTAAGATAAACAACCACAATACATTTCTGTTGATAGCATCTCTATCTTCACAGAGATCATGGGTAATTTACTCTCTTGTCTACTGTGGGTCTTAACGTGAAATCTTCCTCAATGTGAGGATCTTTTTTCACTGGGTAAATCGTGTCATCTTTATCACAACCCGCAAGGTCGCAACCTTCATGTTTTCCATTGTGTGGTCCGTATTGCATTGTAAGCTTTGTACTGGGCGAGCTTTGGACGCGATTTCTTACTATAGGAGATCCTCTTCTTCGCTATTCTATGCGGCTAAAGTGGAGGCTCTTCCGTCGTTGGTGTAGGGATCATTATGTTCATATTGTTGATCCCTCCATACTACTCATTGCAATTTTTTAGTATACTTGTTTCACAAGATCTACTGCAGCCTGTTATTATTAAGGTTATAGCTTTATGTTACCTAATACCTATGCACTCTACGATAGTTTACAATTGAGTCTTATGTCTCTTTATCTAAGTCAGTTAGTAACTTTTTGATAAACAGACTTAGAATCTTTAGATTAAATTCCTATATGGATTTTAACTTCGGTTCTTATTTTGCTAAGTAATCATTTGAGCCTCTGGAAACAGTAGTTTTCAAATTCTGACCTTTTAGACAGTAATTCTGTTGGTTTCTCTTTTACTGTAGACTCAGTGAGTTTCATGCACTATCGATGGATGATTTTCACTTTCATAGTTTTGGAATCACTACTTCCGTTACTATTTAGGTTGGATTTTTGCATAAGAGTTAGGCTCCTAATATCTGGAACCTATTGTTTTTAAGGTCCTTCCGTCTTCGTACGGGCATAGGCCTTTACTCTTTCCGGGTAGAGTTTATGTATTTATAAACAGATATCTGTTTATTACTATGGGCGTAAGCTTCTTCTGTCTTTGATGCCTAGTAAAAGGACGTTACGCTCCATTCTATTGTTAATGGATTCTATTAACTATCGGTACTGCTTGTGGTATATCATTGACTTAGCAGTTGTGCTTAAGATTTCGGCTCATGAAGTAAGAGTTCTTCTACATCTTGGGCTTACATTAATAGTGTCGCTATTATAGATATTTGAAGGCCGCTCATTGCGCTCAGCCATCCACATTCATGAATTTTTATCTCAGAAATATCGAGTCCATTTCTGGAGGCCTCTATTGTTAGGTCTATTATCTACTGCTCAGAATGTCATTCACTTAACAGTTGCTACTATAGCTAGGTAGGCTGTCTGTTTCGGCAGTGCCTCCATTCGGCTGCCCTCTTCGCTCTGGGCTATTTGACCCAGGGCAAGAAAAAGGGGGGGGGGGGGGGGAGGGTGTTCCCTTGGGTCACCTGTTTTACTATGAAAACAAGGGGATACCTCCTCCGGAGTTAGTCATTCTGAGCTGTTATTGGGATGGTTGTTTAGTGAGAAGTTTAGGTTTTTAAAATTCATTCAAGTCTTAGTTTTTAAAGTATAGCTTTTGATTATTGCATATGTCAACGGACATGATTATGCAATCCTCAGACACATTTAGGAGTATAAGAGTCTCTATTCTCTAGACTTACTTTATTTATTGGCTTACTTTAAAAATTATTAGTATAAGGATTATATTGGATATTAATAGAGTACATGGATGTATGAAGCTCAATTTTGGAAGGTGTTGTATCTTTCTAATTTATCATAAATAAGAAAGATACATGTAAGGCCTATTACTTCTTTTTCCCTACAGGGGATGACTCTATTTTATATTATTGAGCGTATTCCATTTTGCTCTATGTCCTTGGCCCTCCAGCCTTTTTACTATTCAGCTATGTCTGGGTCATTGGTACAGTATAAAAATGTTAAAAAATTTATAGTAATTTCTATATTTTTTATACTTACCAATGACCCAGACGGGGATGGCCCTCCCAGGAGTTGGGAACTCTTGCCTTCCCGCTGAGTACATAGCGCTTACCAGGCACTGGTTTTTAGAATGATTAATGGCGCCAATTTCGGAACGTCCTTGACACTGCGCATGCGCAGTAGAGTCGAAGTGTGGAGGGCCTTTCAGGACATGTTTTCTTTGGTTTTAGATGCAAATTTTGGGGATTGGGGGGCAAAATTTGTGTTTGGCCCTATATTTTAAGAGTTAGCACCAGCTATGTCTGGGTCATTGGTAAGTATAAAAAATATAGAAATTACTATAAATTTTTTAACCTTTCTTTAAAAATCTTCTCTTCAGATCCAGCAGTCGGAATGTTTTGATATTTGGTATACAGCATCCTTGGGGGGGGGGGGGGGGGGGGGGGGGGGGGGGGGGGGGAGATTCAAGTTTGTTCAAACCATGTCCCTAGGTGAATATTTGGGCTCACTGTGGGAGCTTGAATTGTAACTTAGTTCGAAATGAGGAATTTTCTTAAAAAATCTTCTTTTTTAGCTCACCTGACTTTCAGTCAGGAGAGCTATAGTGGTCACTCACCGTCCGTCGTTTGAGGTGTAGACTCAGATTTGATCAAGAGAAGTTTGTGGGGCTATACTTGGCGTCGTTATGGGAGGGGCAAAATTTTTGGCCCCGCCCAAAATTTCTATTTTCCAAACCGAGAGGCTGATTTGAACCAAATTTTATGTGAGGGCTTATTGGGTCATAAGTACCTAATTTATGCTGATTTTTTTTTTCCTGTCGCCCCATGGGAACCGCAGGAGCTAAAAATAGAAAAAAATTAAAACGCCCATATCTCCAAAACTGCACGGCACCAAGAATTTTTATTTGGTGTGAAGCTTCCTTAGGACCAACAGAAAAAATTGGTAAAAAAAAATTGCCATCGGTTTTATCATAGGGTACAGTTTCGGGACTTTGAAAGAGTGCTGAGTCAGCACTTTTTAACACTGTAGGCAATGGGAATAACATGAAAAAATCTTCTTCTCCAGATCCAGCAGGCAGAATCTTTTGATATTTGGTATGCAACATTGGAGGGTGGATCTGATTCAAGTTTGTTCAAATCGGCCCCCTGGGTTCATATTTGGGCTCAGTATAGGAGCCCAATTTCGAACTTAGTGCATTTCAGGCAAATTTCTTAAAAAATCTTCTTCTCCAGATCCAGCAGGCAGAATGTTTTGATATTTGGTATGCAACATTGTGGGGCGGATCTGATTCAAGTTTGTTCAAATCGGCCCCCTGGGTTTATATTTGGGCTCAGTATAGGAGCCCAAATTTGAACTTACTGCATTTCAGGCAAATTTCTTTGAAAATCTTCTTCTCCAAATCCAGCAGGCAGAATCTTTTGATATTTGGTATGCAACATTGTGGGGGGGATCTGATTCAAGTTTGTTCAAATCGGCCCCTTGGGTTTATATTTGGGCTCAGTATAGGAGCCCAAATTTGAACTTAGTGCATTTCAGGCAAATTTCTTTGAAAATCTTCTTCTCAAGATCCAGCAGGCAGAATCTTTTGATATTGGGTATGCAACATTGTGGGGTGGATCTGATTCAAGTTTGTTCAAATCGGCTCCCTGGGTTTATATTTGGGCTCAGTATAGGAGCCCAAATTTGAACTTAGTGCTTTTCAGGCAAATTTCTTAAAAAATCTTCTTCTCCAGATCCAGCAGGCAGAATCTTTTGATATTTGGTATGCAACATTGTGGGGTGGATCTGATTCTATTTTGTTCAAATTGGCTCCGTAGATTCATATTTGGGCTCACTATAGAAGCTCGAATTCGAACTTAGTGCATTTCAGGCAAATTTCTTCAAAAATCTTCTTCTCCAGATCCTGCAGGCAGAATCTTTTGATATTTGGTATGCAACATTGTGGGGTGGATCTGATTCCAGTTTGTTCAAATCGGCCACCTGGATTCATATTTGGGCTCACTATAGAAGCCCAAATTCAAACTTAGTGCATTTCAGGCAAATTTCTTTGAAAATCTTCTTCTCAAGATCCAGCAGGCAGAATCTTGTGATATTTGGTATGCAGCATCCTTAGGGTGGTGAGACTCAAGTTTGTTCAAGCCATGTCCCTAGGTCCATATTTGGGCTCACTGTGGGAGCTTGAATTGTAACTTTGTTCGAAATGAGGAATTTTCTTAAAAAATCTTCTTCTTCAGATCCAGCAGTCGGAATGGTTTGATATGTGGTGAGTAGCATTCTTGGGGGGAGGGGGGGATTCAAGTGTGTTAAAGCCAAGTCCATGGGTCCATATTTGGGCTCCCTGTGGGAGCCCAAATTATAACTTAGTCAGTATGAGGAATTTTTCTTTAAAAATCTTCTTCTTCAGATTCAGCAGTTGGAATGTTTTGATATTTGGCATGGAGCAACCTTAGGGGGCTGAGATTCAAGTTTGTTCAAGCCAAGTCCCTTGGTTCATATTTCGGCTCACTATGGGAGCCTGAATGACAACTTAGTTCAAAATGAGGAATTTTCTTTAAAAATCTTCAGATCCAGCAGATGAATGCTTTTGATATTTTTTATGCAGCATCCTTAGGGGGGTAAGATTCAAGTTTGTTCAAGCCATGTCCCTAGGTCCATATTTGGGCTGATTGTAGAGCTCGAATTGTAACTTGGTTCAAAATGAGGAATTTTCTTTAAAAATCTTCTTCTTCAGATCCAGCAGTCGGAATGTTTTGATATTTGGTGTGCAGAATCCTTAGGGGTGTGAGATTCAGGTTTGTTAAAGCCAAGTCCCTGGGTTCATATATGGGCTCCCTGTGGGAGCCCGAATTATGACTAAGTTCAATATGAGGAATATTCTTTAAAAATCTTTTTTTAGATCCACTGGTCAGAAGATTTGGATATTTGGTTTCAGCTTTTCTTAGGAGGAGCAGATGCAACTTGTGGAAATCAATTCTCTGGGTTGATATTTAGGCTACCATGTCAGGTGAGCGCCCTCAGGCCCCCTGGGGCCTCTTGTCTGATCCAGCAGTCGGAATGTTTTGATATGTGGTGTGTAGCATCCTTAGGGGGGTGGGATTCAAGTTTGTTAAAGCCAAGACCTTGGGTCCATATTTGGGCTCCCTGTGGGAGCCCGAATTATAACTTAGTCAAAATGAGGAATTTGTCTTTAAAAATCTTCTTCTTCAGATTCAGCAGTCAGAATGTTTTGATATTTGGCATGCAGCATCCTTAGGGGTGAGATTCAAGTTTGTTCAATCCACGTCCCTGGGTTCATATTTGTGCTCACTGTGGGAGCCCGAATGATAACTTAGTTCAAAATGAGGAATTTTCTTTAAAAATCTTCTTCTTCAGATCCAGCAGATGAATGCTTTTGATATTTGGTATGCAGCATCCTTAGGGGGGTAAGATTCAAGCTTGTTCAAGACATAGCCCTAGTTCCATAAAATTTGTCTCCCATGACTTCATTCCTTTGTAGTGTTGATGAACCATGTCTAACTGAATATGACCCCCAAATACTTCTTTGAACCACTTGGGCAGGTGAGCGATTAAGGCTCCTTGGGGCCTCTTGTTTATTCAACCTTCAAGTACAGACTATACCCGGTATTTCTTGTCTGATCGCCACGAAATTTCATATGCAGGTTTTAGGTCATGTCTACATGAGAATGTCCCGTTTTGGTCTTGATCGGTCAACCGGTATGGCTGCCCGAGCCCAAAACCCGAAAACCATTAGCACTGTCTACAGGTCATAGAATCCCTTATGAAGGGATTTCATTGCAACTTCATAGAATGCCTCTGTATAATTCCTAGATGAGAACAGCCCCATTTGGGCATGATCTGTCAACCGTGATGGCTGCCCAAGCCCGAAACCCAAAAACTTTTAGCACAGTCTGCAGGTCATGTTTAATATGGACGGATTTCATTGTAACTTGATACGATGACTCTGTATGATGTCTACATGAGAATTTCCCCATTTGGGCGTGATCTATCAACCGTCACGACTACCCGAGCCCAAAACCCGAAAACCTTAGGCTGATAACTTAGCACAGTCTACAGGTCATATTTATGGAGGGATTTCATTGTAACTTCATAGGTTGACTTCATATAATTTCTACACATGAGAAAGTCCCCTTTTGGACGTGATTGGGCAACTGTCATGGCTACAGGTGCCCGAAAACCTTCGGCACAGTCTACAGGTCATATTTATGAAGGGATTTCATTGTAACTTTGTAGGATCAATCCACATGATGCCCAGATGAGAATGTCTCCTTTTGGTTGCGATCATTCAACCATGATGGCTGCCCGAGCCCAAAGCCTGAAAACCTTTAGCACAGTCTACACGTCATATTTATGGAGGGATTTCATTGTAACTTGATAGGTTGATTTCATATAATGTCTAGATGAGAACGTCCCTTTTGGGCAACTGTGATGGCAACAGGGGCCCGAAGCCCGAAAACCTTTAGCACAGTCTACAGGTCATATTTTTGGGGGGATTTCATTGTAACTTGATAGGTTGACTTCATATAATGTCTAGATGAGAACGTCCCCTTTTGGGCAACTGTAACGGCAACAGAGACCCGAAGCCCGAAAACCTTTAGAATATTCCACAGGCCATAATTATGAAGGGATTTCATTGTAGCCTGGTAGGATGACTCCAAGTTTGTGGTTAAAAACACAGACAAACACCACCACCCCCTAATCCCCCCCCCCCCCCCCCCTCATTGGGCGTTTTTTCCTTCTTTTCTCCAATATGCATTTTGAACTATTTACAGTCACTACATGCGGAACCTTTTTTTAAACTTATGTATCCCCCCTCCCTAGAAATTATGCAAATTAGATGAACTTTGATTTATTCATTGCTACTTATACTGAATAAGTGCACAAGTCAATACGGCCCGGCGAGGCACTGTATTTATGAACCGAGCTTCACGAAACGTCTTGGGTACCTTTGTTATTACCTTGAGATGAGAACGAGTGTTTCTAGGTGCAGTCCGAAATTCAAGATGGCTGCCAGCAGCCATTTTGTACCGAAATTAGATCCAATCAGTTTTTTGTACACAACTTCTATACGGCTCAGACTAGAGGCCGGATTTATGAACCTATTTTTACGAAACTACTTGGGTACCTTTGTTATCACCTTGGGATGAGAACGAGTGTTTTTGGGTGCAGTCCAAAATTCAAGATGGTTGCCGGTGGTCATTTTGTACCGAAATTAGGTACAATCAGTTTTTTATACAGGACTTCTATATGAAGGTTCTGATTTGAATAAATTTTTGAATGAATGTTTATTAACATGGGATACATTACATATAAGCAGGTTTTTTTCTCAGGTGAAAATTATGCAAATTAGATGAACTTTGATTTATTCAGTGCTACTTATACACAGTAAGTGCACATGTCAATACAGCTCAGGCTAGGGGCTGTATTTATGAACCGATCTTCACGAAACTTCTTGGGGTATCTTTGTTATTATCTTGGGACGAGAACAAGTGTTTTTGGGTGCGATCCAAAATTCAAGATGGCTGCCGGTGGCCATTTTGTACCAAAATTAGGTACAATCAGTTTTTGGTACAGAACTTCTATATGAAGGTTCTGATTTGAATAAATTTTTGAATGAATGTTTAGTAACATGGAATACATATAATACAGGTTTTTTTCTCGTGCAGAAATTATGCAAATTAGATGTAGTTTGATTTTATTCAGTGCTACACAGTAAGTGCACATGTCAATACTGCTCAAGCTAGAGGCTGTATTTATGAACCGATGTTCACGAAACTTCTTGGGTACCTATGTTATCACCTTGGGACAGGAATGAGTGTTTTGGGGTGCCCTTGGTATCACTGTGCTATGAGAACAAATATTTTTAGGTTCAGTCATACCCACTCTGGGACTCAAAGATTTCTTTTCTAATTTAGCATCTCACAGTCACCCACCTTTACAATACTTTACCTATACATTTGTTACAGGCTTCGGTCAGCATTTATGTACAGACCGTTACAATACTTTATATGTACCTTTGTTATCAGGTCATTACCTAGATGTGTGTCATTTCTGTGTCACATACTATACATGTACACAAGTTGAGCTACAGTGTCAATGACGCTTTCATTTTTTCTTCCGACCCAGAATATTTTTTGGACTCGGTGAGTAAACAAAAAAAAATTAAATCAATTTAATATTCTTGAAATATACCGCAACTTAGATCAGGTCTTGTTTGAATTCAGACTTATTTGTATTCGGGAGTTGGATACTAGGATTATATCCGATGACAGTGCAAGTACAGACATGGACAGTAAAGTGAGTAAAATATTTTTTTGAGGTGACATGTCCTCTCCAAATCTGGGTGATATTAAGGCTGTATTGTCCATCCAGCACATCTCATAACTAGGTCAAATGGAAAATGTAACCAGAGATTTAGAAAATATTCCCCGGTATCTCAGCATATTATTGAATAATTTGATGTTATTAAGAAACAATAAAGATATTAAGTAGAATAAAGATACCTTATTAAATTATCAATGTTGACCTGGAAACCATTCGTGCTGTGAGTAAGTGGTTCAGTTCAGATCCCAAATAGGAAGACACTCTGTTAATACGTTAAACATGAGGCCTGCCAGGCGTGGAACACTAAATGCATAAAAAACAAAATGTAGTGGTGCACATGTTCAGCCTCTATTAATAGCATGTTAGGAGTTTGTTTGAAACACAAATGGTTGATACATGATTTATTCAACAATCACACCTGGTTTTTGTGATTCTATCAAAGCCTGTGGTATTCTGTTCTGCTACAAATGGATCTTGTATATAAATTTTGGCACCTAGCTGTGTGGATGCATCTACTTTAAATTTAATAGTAGGTGCACACTTCCATGTAGATTTTCTCTGCACACAGCATCCTTGTGGGTTTAATTGAAGGGGCTTGAGTGATGTTGTGCAAAAAAAACTTCAAAAAACACTTAACCCAACAGATCCTTGCTTCCCAACCCCACTCCCCTTGCTAAAGCTAAATAAGATTAACTATATTAAGATGTAGATGCTGAATGTGACCTTACATCCTTCTTTGAACAATTTTATCAGGTAAGCGATTAAGGTCCCTTGGAGCCTCTTGTTATATGTTACCGCTTGTATCTCTAAGATGCTTGGATGTTGATATTTTTATACTGTACCAATGACCCAGACATAGCTGGTGCTAACTCTTAAAATATAGGGCCAAACACAAATTTTGCCCCCCAGTCCCCAAAACTTGCATCTAAAACCAAAGAAAACATGTCCTGAATGGCCCTCCACACTTCATCTCTACTGCGCATGCGCAGTGTCAAGGACGTTCCGAAATTGGCGCCATTAATCATTCTAAGTTTGGCCCTTCATCAGTTAACATCTGACTGATCTTTGTGCTTGTAAATCTCAGTTTAAATGATGCCAGACACATAAATATTAGTGAAATGGTGATTCTAAGGAGGGTAGAGAAGGAGGAGAGGAAAAATGTGTGACAGAATATTATCAGGGCTGTAACTTAAAATTTTTTAATGAAATTATGTTAAGTTACCTATTTTCGAGGCAGCAGCCATTTTGTTGTCATTCTTGTTATTTAGTTACACTGATTTTTCAGTGTTTTCCTCTCTCCCTTTCCTTTAAGTCCCCTCTTGCTATTCTCCCATGCTTTTGGCATAGTTTCTGTAATTATTATTACTAAAATTTCTTGGGAGTTTTAGCTGAATAACAGAATGAATTCTGTTCTTTTCCCCATGTTTACGTCTTCACCTATGGGTGGTTAGGTGTTGTGTTCTGCATCTACCATCTGATGTTCTGCAGTTTCTTCCCTGGAAGTCTCTGTTTTGCATCAGATAGTGTATTTTTGGTAACTGATTTCGGGCCTGGGTGCCTGGAGTCTTATTTTAGTGTTTTTACACTTATTGTTTACATTTGCAACAGCCCTCTGTGTGAGGGGGGGATTTCTGGAAAATAATATCTTGATGTTATTTTAATCATAACTAGATACATTATTATTGTTCGTAAGTGTTGAATAAATTGTTTAAAATATTTTTAAAATTTTTGTCCACACTTAGGCTTGGGATCCATTGGGGCTCAACGTTACTTTTCAGAAACTAGGGCTGTTCTGAAAAAATATTTTTTCAAAATATTTTGATTTCAATTATTTTTTCTATGTTAATGGATCATATTATTATTATGTATTTTGATTGTCAGGGGTTGGTGCGAGTACCAGGACTTTGTTTTCTTTTCACATTGAAAGGATTTTGATCAATTGTAATAAGACGAAGTCTTCCTCTGACTTTTATAATCATTCTATATGTGGTCAGTGTACTCGCATTAACTCCTGTTCTGTATCTGATGATTTCGATGACAACATGGGAAGCGTATGTCACGGTATGTTAGTGGGGAATTGGACATTCCGGTCCTTTCCCCGCAGGGTCACTCTACTTTATCAATTTCTATTTCTGACGATCAAGATTAGGGTGATGTATCTGTGATGTCTTCCAACAGTGTGCCTCCGTCGTCACAATTAATGAAGGGCTAGCGGAAAAGTGCTCATGTAAATACGCCAGTTGCCTAAGAGGACCCTAGTAGGTTCGACGGCCTTTGACGTCTGCTAGCTCGCCCGGTGTAGCGTCCATTCATCGAATGGTTCGGCAGCCGGGTTCGTCCGTTGCGGTCTAGAAGGAGTTTTGGGATGATGCGAGCACTATAAATCAACCAAATGCACACCCAGTGACGGCGGATTAGAGGGAGAACGGAGGAAGCCTTTTAGTCCGGTTCATAGCTCGTTCTGGTCCATCCGGACGGCGAGCGAGAGAGGCCCCTCTCTCGTACAACAACATCTGGCCCCAGATGTTGTGGTACAAAATGTTTCGCATTCGGAGCATACGTCCACCGCTCGGGACACTCCGACATATAGTCAGTCCGGAGAGACTGTCAATAAGGCTTCCTCATTCTCATGGTAGCGCACACGACCGCTCTTGGCTACGTGACCTCGGATATGCAGTCAGCTTCGCCAGTCAGAGAATCATCGGCGACCAGGTCACACCATCCGGTAGCCAGGGACACGAGGCCTGCAGACTCCGGACGTTCGCATAGGAAAGTGTGCGGGAGTCAACGTACACGGAGCTTCCGGCGGCAATGCATCGTAAGACCGCTACTGCACAGGCCTCGGGGACGGACGTGCTATCCTAAATAGCACAGCTTATCCCAGCAACAACTGAATCTGTCGCATAATGTTTTATCCGACGATGCTGGGTCGGGACGCTCCGCGGAAGCGGGTACGGACGTCCGAAAATTTCATCCGGTCCGACGGGATACCGAAAGAGATTCGGAGAATTTTGAGCTTTTCCTTTCGGAACAACATATGCTGTTGTGTATGTCATCTGACTTGATCTTCTACAGCTTCTTTCGTCGGACCAGAATGCTGCGATGCCGGATAAGAAACTCATAGCGTCGGTGGACTTAGAAATTTTTGGTTCGGTTCAGGGACTTCGTCCCTCAGTTCCGACATAGTCCAATAATGTCACACAATCTTTGGAATTATTGAACGACGCTATATATTTATTATTATATGCTTGCTATTACCAAGCATTTCTGGTTTCTTGTTCGCAAAGTTACGGAGATGCCTTTCAAAAGTGTGCCTCTGTCGTCATAGTTAATGAAGAGCTAGCGGCAATAAGTGCTCATGGAATATGTCTATCGCCTAGGAGGTCCCTTGTAGGATCGACGGAGTGACATTCGCTAGCTCACCCGGTGTAGCGTACATTCATCGAATGGTTCGGCTGCCGGGTTCGTCCGTTGCGGTCTAGGAAGGAGATTTGGGTGATGCGAGCACTATAATTACTTTAGTACTCACCCAGTGACGGCGGATTGAGGACAGATCGGAGGAAGCCTGTTAGTCCGGTTCCTGGCTTGTCCAGGTCCGTCCGGGCTGTGAGCGAGAGAGGTCCCTCTCTCGTCCAACAACATAGGGGACCGCATGTTGTGGTTCAGATATTTTACATTCGGAGCATATGTCCGTCGCTCGGGACGCTCCGTTATATTGACAGTCCGAGAGACTGTTGTTAATGCTTCCTCATCCTCACAGCAGTGCACACGACCGCACATTGGCTACGTGACCTCGAGTATCCGATCAGTTTCGTCATTCAGTGATTCCACGGCGAACAGGTCACGCCATCCGGTAGCCAAGGGACACGAGGCCTATACGCTCCGTTCGCTCGCATATTAGTAGTATGCACGGGGTAACGATCACGGAGCTTCCAGCGGCAATGCATCGTAGGACCGCTTCTCCACAGGCCTCAGTGATGGACGTGCTATCCGAGTTAGCACAGTTTTTTCGCAGCATCCCAGCAATCGACAGTTTCTTGGTCGAGTCAGGAATTATTTGACGGCGCTGGGTCGGTGCTGCCCGCGGTTGCATCAGGTACGGACGACCGAACGCTTTATAGGGTCCGACAGGATGGCAAAAGGGATTCGAAAGATTTCGAGTTTTCCCTTTCGTAGCATCGGAAGCTGCCATACATATCTTCCGGCATTATCTTCCAGTGATTGTTATTTCGGACTACATTGCTGCGATGTTGGATAAGAGACTTATAGCGTCATTGGACACGGAATTTTGGATCGGTTCAGGGACATTGTCCCTGACTTACCGACACAGTCCAATAATGTCATTAGAACATGTGTATTATTTATCGACGCTATATATATATATAAGCCTGCTACCAAGCATGATAGTTTAGTTTCTTGTCCGCAATGCTCATTTCTGCCTTTTATCATTTATACGAATAATTTATTTTGGCAGAACAGGGCATACCGAGAGTTCATATGCGTCTAGACGGCGTGGTTAAAGACTAGAAATAATCTCTTTCGCCGTTTATGTCTTTTCCAACCACAATGTTGGAAACGACAATGATGTCTAATAGACTTAACTTAGACGCTTTATTATACGTAATCCACCTTACTGAGGCGTTATCATTACGTCTTCAAGAGAAAGAATTCCGGGATATAATCCTCAATGTGATTTCTTGTGAGGGCAGTAGTTTGTTCACGTATAACTCCGCCCTTCAGTGGCTGCTTGGAGTTGGTTAGACGTGATGCAGCCCTAGCTACATCCACGCGCGTGGATAGTAAGGTGAAGAACTCTCTCAGAGTCGCTTCGTTCTCGGAGAAGCTTCTCTTCGACGGCAACTTTTCAGCAATCCATGAATTGCTCGATTTACACGTTCTCTTGTCTATCTAGTGTAGCAAGAGATTCAGACTGGGGCAAACATTCGGTGGTTGACTCAGAGAGTGCCACTGCAGTTGCCGGATCCGAGTTTTATAATTACGACGGTTGCCAGTCAAACAGGTTGGGATATAATATTGATCCCAACGGATTCGAAGTGCCTGGGTCTTTGGGTTCCGCAGTCTCTAAGTAAGCACTTATCTTCCACGGAATAATGTTTTTTTAGGCTTGCTTTATGTCATTGGATGAACATTATTCAGAAACGCATGTCCAAATCCTGTCCGTTAATTCGACAGTAGTGGCGTATCTCCAGAACCAGGGAGGCACTCATTCGTTTCCGTTATTCAATTTAATGGAAAGAATCCTTCTGTTTGTTATAGTACACCAAGTTCTGCTTCGGTCCGTCATATTCCGGGTTGTCTGATTGTATTACCGGACTCCCGTTCACTTATGGGTCTCTTGTTGCCATCAGAATGGACTCTCAACAAACAAGTATTCAATCAGAGTTGCTATCAATGGAAGCGCCCAATGATAATTTATTTACGACACAACTTGCTTGTCAATTGCAGATGTATGTGTTTGCTTGCCCGGATCTCTGAGCTTATGTTGTTAACGCTCTATTGATCTAATAGGACGGAATGATAGGATATGCATATCCTCCTGCGCTGTTGTTTCAGCAAGTATTGCTAAGATAAACAACCACAATACATTTCTGTTGATAGCATCTCTGTCTTCACAGAGACCGTGGGTAAATTTACTCTGAGGTCTACTGTAGGACTTAACGCGAAATCTTCCTCCATGAGAGGATCTTTTTTCGCTGGGTAAAATCGTGTCATCTGTCTCAACCTTCACGTATTCCGTTGTGTGGTCCTTATTGCATTGTAAGCATTGTACTGGACGAGCTTTGGACGCGATTTCTTACTATAGGAGAACCTCTTCTTCGCTATTCTATGCGGCTAAAGTGGAGGCTCTTCCGTCGTTGGTGTAGGGATCACTATGTTGATATTGTTGATCCCTCCATACTAGTCATTGCAACTTTTTAGTATACTTGTTTGACAAGATCTACTGCAGCCTGTTATTATTAAGGTTATAGGTTTATGTTACCTCATACCTATGCACTCTATGATAGTTTACAATTGAGTCTTATGTCTCTTTATCTAAGTCAGTAACTTTTCGATAAATAGACTTAGAATCATTAGATTAAATTCCTATATGGAATTTAACTTCGGTTCTTATTTAGCTAAGTAATCATTTGAGCCTCTGGAAACAGTAGTTTTCAAATTCTGACCTTTTAGACAGTAATTCTGTTGGCTTCTCTTTTACTGAAGAGTCAGTGAGTTTCATGCACTATCGGTGGATGATTTTCACTTTCGTAGTTTCGGAATCACTACTTCCTTTACTATTTAGGTTGGATTTTTGCATAAGAGTCAGGCTCCTAATTAATATCCGGAACCTATTGTTATTAAGGTCCTTCCGTCTTCGTACGGGCATAGGCCTTTACTCTGTCCGGTTAGAGTTTATGTATTTATAAACAGATATCTGTTTATTACTACGGGCGTAAGCTTCTTCTGTCTTTGATGCCTAATTGAAGGACGTTACGCTCCATTCTATTGCGAATGGATTCAATTAACTATCGATACTGCTTATGGTATATCATTGACTCAGCAGTTGTGTTTGAGATTTCGGCTCATGAAGTAAGAGTTCTTCTACATCTTGGGCTTACATTAATAGTGTCGCTATTATAGACTTTTGAAGGCTGCTCATTGCGCTCAGCCATCCACATTCATGAATTTTTGTCTCAGAAATATTGAGTCCATTTCTGGAGGCCTCTATTAGGTCTATTATCTACTGCTCAGAATGTCATTCACTTAACAGTTGCTACTATAGCTAGGTAGGCTCTCTGTTTCGGCAGTGACTCCGTTCTGCTGCCCTCTTCGCTCTGGGCTATTTGACCCATGGCAAGAAAAAGGGGGGGGGGGGGGGGGGAGGGTGTTCCCTTGGGTCACCTGTTTTACTATGAAAACAAGGGGATACCTCCTCCGGAGTTAGTAAATCTGAGCTGTTATTGGGATGGTTGTTTAGTGAGAAGTTTATGTTTTAAAAATTCATTCAGGTCTTAGTTTTTAAAGTATAGCTTTTGAATATAACACGTGTCAACGGACATTATTATACAATCCTCAGGCACTTTTAAGGAGTATAAAGAGTCTATTCTCTAGACTTACTTTATTTATTGGCTTACTTTAAAAATTATTAGTATAAGGATTATACTAGATATTAATAGAGTACATGGATGTATGATGCTCAATTTTGGAAGGTGTTGTATCTTTCTAATTTATCATAAATAAGAAAGATACATGTAAGGCCTAATACTTCTTTTTCCCTAGAGGGGATGACTCTTTTTTATATAATTGAGCATATTCCATCTTGCTCTATGTCCTTGGCCCTCCAGCCTTTTTACTATTCAGCTATGTCTGGGTCATTGGTACAGTATAAAAATGTTAAAAAATTTATAGTAATTTATATATTTTTTATACTTACCAATGACCCAGACGGGGATGGCCCTCCCAGGAGTTGGGAACTCTTACCTCCCCACTGAGTACATAGCGCTTACCAGGCACTGGTTATTAGAATGATTAATGGCGCCAATTTCGGAACGTCCTTGACACTGCGCATGCGCAGTAGAGGTGAAGTGTGGAGGGCCATTCAGGACATGTTTTCTTTGGTTTTAGATGCAAATTTTGGGGATTGGGGGGCAAAATTTGTGTTTGGCCCTATATTTTAAGAGTTAGCACCAGCTATGTCTGGGTCATTGGTAAGTATAAAAAATATATAAATTACTATAAATTTTTTAACGTTTCCGGTTTTTAACATTAATCAGACATTATGAAAATATAATACATGTCCAATTTTGTAGAAACAAAATTAAAGATGGTTGAATGGTGGCCAATTCTCTTGTAATTTTTGGGGTATTTTTTCATACTTTTATACCTTACCATTTCTATCTCCAAGATGCTTGGCTGCTGGCATTTTAAATTTTTGACATTAATCAGACATTATGTAAATATTATGCATGTAAAGTTTTGTAGAAAAAAATAAACATGGCTGAATGGCAGCCATTTTTGGTGTAATTTTTACGTATTTTTTTCATATTTTTATATCTTGCCACCTGTATTTCTGAGATCCTTTGTTGTTGGTGTTTTAGATTTTGGTTGAGTTTTATTTTTAAAAACTCGACGTTTAGTTTGATGCAATCGGTGTGAGAACAGGTGGGCAGGCGAATTGGCGGGGTTTGTCATCTTTCATGTTAGCGACATAACTTGACCAAATATCAATGGATTTGGCCATAATTTGGTTTGTGAGACTTTCTCAACACTGTCTATAATGAGTTTGAAAACCAGTGCAGTTTGATGATACCAAGCAGAGTTATGGCCATTAATTGGTAAATTTTTTGCCCATTTTCACCACATTAGCGTGATAACCTGAACAAATATTTACGGATTTGGTCCAAATTTGGTATATGAGACTTTCTTAACAATGTCTTAAACGAATTAAAAAAATGGTGCATTCCAATCATACTGAGCAGAGTTATGGCCCCCAATTAGTCAATTTTTGTGCATTTTAATAAGTGAGTATAGTGCTCTCTGAAAAAATTGGACCAGTAAATCTAGTAATCACACTTTTGGAAGAGTTCATTGAGCTCTCATAACTAAAATGTGTTCATTGAATTTCTGATCATAATGAACGTTAGGGACAAGTCACCCAGAAGCTTCAACCCTGTCTTTACTGTTAAGCATGGAGTAACACCCTGCATCCATATGAGGAATCAGAATAATAATCCAGAATTTGGTTACAAACCCAACCTTGGGGGACTAGTGTCTGATCGCATTTGATCAGCATGCCCTTGTTAGTATTAGAATTTTTGTCTGATTTCAGTGAGAAAGCTTCTGATAGAAAGAAGCGTACAGAATGAACCAACTGACTTTGAAGCAATAGCTGATAAAAGTAAGTATAATTTATAGTGTCTGCAACTATACTGACAAAAAGGATAAACCTTTCTTTCTTAAATAGATTTATTTGGTGATCCCCTTTGCCAACAGAAAGTCAGGACATTCATCCAGAAACTGTTTGGGATGGTTCCAGAATTCATGTTTTACTTGGATAATTATTTTGACACACAGCTATTCAACCATATCATTTTTTGTGTGGAACTTGGTTCTTTCTAAAGATAATTTTTAACCTAACATGTGGGGCTAACAAAACATGGGGGCCCAATGCTTGTAAGCACTTCCTTTCTGAATTTGAGCATAAGAGCTAGACGTTTTTTTTTTTTGTTTTCTGGTTTGGTTCTGGTTTTTGCAGCAAACTAGAAAACCCAACTGCAAGATCCAGCAAAAACGGCTGAACAGTTTTACTGTGTTTGTGCATAAACTGATCCAGTTTATCTTACTCCAACTATCTTACTGGGTGCAAACTGGACTAGTGGCCTCTGTGGCTTATCGTTACTAAGTCTATCCAGCAAAGGGGCAAATATGGTGTGTTCTCATTGTCACATTTTCTACCTTCTGGGGGGCGAGTCGAAAAAGGAGAAAATGTGACAATGAGAACACAACATAGATTATAAGAACCTCCTTCCTTTCTTGTCCTAATTTATTTTTCTTACCCAATAGGCTTAGCAACTGATCCTGTAGAACCCCTAAGAATAACTGAAGGGTAAATTAGGCTGAACCCAATGGAGATATTTATAGACAGGGTTTTTTTGTGGCAAGTGGTGTTATACAAACTATTGGGCCTGTAGTGTTATTCACTATATGCTCTTAACATATTGAAAAAAGTGAAGAGAAATTGAGTTTTTTTTCCTGAAAACAAACCGAAACTGAAAAATCCAAAGCTGTATTGGGCATGTAAAACATATAAATGATTGTTACGGTGTAATGGTGTATAATAACAATAATGGTAACAGAAAGAAATCTGAGAATCAACAACAATAACTTCAATTTAACAATTTCAAAATTTAAGAGAAAATATAATATGAAAAGAAAATAATATGATATCTATTACACTGTATGGTCTACAGAAAATAAAACAGAAATACTTATCAGTTAGTTGAAAATAAAGTTCAGTAGAAGTCAGTAATTCAGTGATGAAGAAACTTTTCAGTTGGTATAATAATGTGCAAGAAGGTGTCTGAGAAACAGTATTCAATAAATTGTAATGAAATGTTCACTCGAAAAATTCAGCAGTCTCCAATAAATTCCATTAAAGCACTCAGCAAAATTCAAATGGAAGTAATAGCCAACAAATATTTGCTCCTCAGGTAATTTGAAAATTATCCAGTTGAATCCTGGGTTTTCACAAGAATAAATTGTCGTTCACACAAGAATCCTCTGTTGTTGCAAATTTTGGAAACACTTTTCCAATACAAAAGATACACAGGACACAAAAATAATATTCTGTAGAATATATAATAAACTCAGCTACTGTCAAAAACACTGCACTGTCCTGTAATAATAATCTCCAATATGTGTATAAACAATAGCCAGTCACTTCTCAATGCTCTGTGAGTTGTAAAAATGCCAGAAGTCTATTGACAGAGACTTACATAGTCTATTAAATAGAAAGTATTTTTATACTGTACCAATGACCCAGACATAGCTGGTGCTAACTCTTAAAATATAGGGCCAAACACAAATTTTGCCCCCCAATCCCCAAAATTTGCATCCAAAACTAAAGAAAACATGTCCTGAAAGGCCCTCCACACCTCGCCCCCACTGCGCATGCGCAGTGTCAAGGACGTTCCGAAATTGGCGCCATTAATCATTCTAAGTTTGGCCCTTCATCAGTTAACATCTGACTGATCTTTGTGCTTATAAATCTCAGTTTAAATGATGCCAGACACATAAATATTAGTGAAATGGTGATTCTAAGGAGGATAGAGAAGGAGGAGAGGAAAAGAATGTGTGACAGAATATTATCAGGGCTGTAACTTAAAATTTTTTAATGAAATTATGTTAAGTTACCTATTTTCAAGGCAGCAGCCATTTTGTTGTCATTATGATTATTTAGTTACACTGTTTTTTAAGTGTTTTCCTCTCTCCCTGTCCTTTAAGTTCCCCCTTGCTATTCTCCCATGCTTTTGGCATAGTTTTTGTAATTATTATTACTAAATTTTCTTGGGAGTTTTAGCTGAATAACAGAATGAATTCTGTTCTTTCCCCATGTTTACGTCTTCACCTACGGGTGGTTAGGCGTTGTGTTCTGCATCTACCATCTGATGTTCTGCAGTTTCTTCCCTGGAAGTCTCTGTTTTGCATCAGATAGTGTATTTTTGGCAACTGATTTCGGGCCTGGGTGCCTGGAGTCTTATTTTAGTGTTTTTACACTCATTGTTTACATTTACAACAGCCCTCTGTGTGAGGGGGGGATTTCTAAATAATATCTTTATGTTATTTTAATCATAACTAGATACATTATTATTGTTCGTAAGTGTTGAATAAATTGTTTAAAATATTTTAAAAATTTTTGTCCACACTTAGGCTTGGGATCCATTGGGGCTCAACGTTACTTTTCAGAAACTTGGGCTGTTCTGAAAAAATATTTTTTCAAAATATTTTGATTTCAATTATTTTTTCTATATTAATGGATCATATTATTATTATGTATTTTGATTGCCAGGGGTTAGTGCGAGTACCAGGACTTGTTTTCTTTTCACATTGAAAGGATATTGATCAATTGTTTTAAGAGGAAGTCTTCCTCTGACTTTATTATCATTCTATATGTGGTCAGTGTACTCGCATTAACTCCTGTTCTGTATCGTATGATTTCGATGACAATATGGGAAGCGTATGTCACGGTATGTCGTTGGGGATTTGGACACTCCGGTCCTTTCCCCGCAGGGTCACTCTACTTTATCAATTTCTATTTCAGACGATCAAGATTAGGGTGATGTATCTGTGATGTCTTCCAACAGTGTGCCTCCGTCGTCACAATTAATGAAGGGCTAGCGGAAAAGTGCTCATGTAAATACGCCAATTGCCTAAGAGGACCCTAGTAGGTTCGACGGCCTTTGACGTCCGCTAGCTCGCCCGGTGTAGCGTCCATTCACCGAATGGTTCGGCAGCCGGGTTCGTCCGTTGTGGTCTAGAAGGAATTTTGGGGTGATGCGAGCACTATAAATTAACCTAATGCACACCCAGTGACGGCGGATCGGAGGGAGAACGGAGGAAGCCTTTTAGTCCGGTTCATAGCTCGTTCTGGTCCATCCGGACGGCAAGCGAGAGAGGCCCCTCGTTCAACAACATCTGGCCCCAGATGTTGTGGTACAAAATGTGTCGTAAGCGGAGCATACGTCCGTTGCTCGGGATGCTCCGTTGTATTGGCAGTCCGCTGAGACTGCTAAGGCTTCCTCTTCTCGTCAGCGCACACGACCGCACCTTGGCTGCGTGACCGCCGATATATTACCAGCTTCGCCGATCAAGGATTCTTCGGCGACCAGGTCACACCATCCGGTAGCCAGGGACACGAGGCCTGCAGACTCCGGACGTTCGCATAGGAAGTGTGCGGGAGTCAACGTACACGGAGCTTCCGGCGGCAATGCATCGTAAGACCGCTACTGCACAGGCCTCGGGAACGGACGTGCTTTCCTTAATAGCACAGTTTATCGCAGCATCCCAGCATCAACTGAATCTGTCGCATATATTTTATCCAACTATGCTGGGTCGGGACGCTCCGCGGAAGCGGGTACAGACGTCCGAAAGTTTCATCCGGTCCGACGGGATACCGAAAGGGATTCAGAGGATTTCGAGCTTTCCCTTTCGGAACAACATATGCTGTTGTGTATGTCATCTGACTTGGTCTTCTACAGCTTCTTTCGTCGGACCAGAATGCTGCGATGCCGGATAAGAAACTGATAGCGTCGATGGACTTAGAAATTTTTGGTTCGGTTCAGGGACATCGTCCCTCAGTTCCGACATAGTCCAATAATGTCACACAAACTTTCGAATTATTGAACGACGCTATATATATTATTATTTTATGCTTGCTAACCAAGCATTTCTGGTTTCTTGTTCGAAGAGTTATGGAGATGTCTTTCAAAAGTGTGCCTCTGTCGTCATAGTTAATGAAGAGTTAGCGGCAATAAGTGCTCATGGAATATGTCTATCGCCTACGGAGTGACATTCGCTAGCTCACCCGGTGTAGCGTACATTCATCGAATGGTTCGGCTGCCGGGTTCGTCCGTTGCGGTCTAGGAAGGAGATTTGGGTGATGCGAGCACTTTAATTACTTTAGTACTCACCCAGTGACGGCAGATTGAGGACAGATCGGAGGAAGCCTGTTAGTCCGGTTCCTGGCTTGTCCAGGTCCGTCCGGGCTGTGAGCGAGAGAGGTCCCTCTCTCGCCCAACAACATAGGGGACCGCATGTTGTGGTTCAGATATTTTACATTCGGAGCATATGTCCGTTGGTCGGGACGCTCCGTTATATTGACAGTCCGAGAGACTGTCTTTAATGCTTCCTCATCCTCACAGCAGGGCACACGACCGCACATTGGCTACGTGACCTCGAGTATCCGATCAGTTTCGGCATTCAGTGATTCCACGGCGAATAGGTCGCGCCATCCGGTAGCCAAGGGACACGAGGCCTATACACTCCGTTCGCTCGCATATTGGTAGTATGCACGGGGTAACAATCACGGAGCTTCCAGCGGCAATACATCGTAAGACCACTTCTCCTCAGGCCTCAGTGACGGACGTGCTATCCGAGTTAGCACAGTTGTTTCGCAGCATCCCAGCAATTGACAGTTTCTCGGTCGAATCAGGAATTATCCGACGGCGCTGGGTCGGTGCGGTCCGCGGTTGCATCAGGTACGGACGACCGAACGCTTTATAGGGTCCGACAGGATGGCGAAAGGGATTCGAAAGATTTCGAGTTTTCCCTTTAGTAGTATCGGAAGATGCCTTTCTTATCTTCTGGCATTATCTTCCAGTGATTATTATTTCGGACTTCATTGCTGCGATCTTGGATAAGAGACTTATAGCGTCATTGGACTCGGATTTTTCGATCGGTTCAGGGACATTGTCCCTGACTTACCGACGCAGTCCAATATTGTCATTACAACATGTGTTTTATTTTTCAACGCTATATATATATATATACAAGCCTGCTACTAAGCATGATAGTTTAGTTTCTTGTCCGCGTTGCTCATTTCTGCCATTTTATCATTTATACAAATAGTTTATTTTGGCAGAGCAGGGCATACCGAGAGTTCATATGCGTCTAGACGGTGTGATTAAAGACTGCATATATTCTTTTTCGCCGTTTATGTCTTTTCCAATTTCAATGTTGGGAACGACATTATGTATAGTAGACTTAACTTAGACGCTTTATTATACGTAATCCGCCTTACTGAGGCGTTATCATTACGTCTTCAAGAAAAGATTTACGGGATATTATTCTCAATGTAATTTCTTTTGAGGGCAGTAGTTTGTTCACGTATAACTCCGCCCTTCAGTGGCTGATTGGAGTTAGTTAGACGTGACGCAGCCCTAGCTACATCCACACGCGTGGATAGTAAGGTTAAGAACTCTCTCAGAGTCGCTTCGTTCTCGGAGGAGCTTCTCTTCGACGGCAACTTTTCGGCAATCCATGAATTGCTCGATTTACACGTTCTCTTGTCTATCTAGTGTTACAAGAGATTCAGACTGGGGCAAACATTCGGTGGTTGACTCAGAGTGCAGCCGCAGTTGCCGGACCCGAGTGTGGCTGTTATGACGGTTGCCAGTCAAACAGATTGGGATATAATACTGATCCCTACGGATTCGAAGTGCCAGGGTCTTTGGGTTCCGCAGTCTTTTAGCAATCAGTTTTCTTCCGCGGAATAATGTTTTTTAGGCTTGCTTTATGTCATTGCATGAACATTATTCAGAAACGCATGCCCAAATTCCTGTCCTTTAATTCGACAGTAGTGGCGTATCTCCGGAACCAGGGAGGCACTCTTTCGTTTCCGTTATTCAATTTAATGGAAAGAATCCGTCTGTTGGTTATAGTACACCAAGTTCAGTTTTGGTCTGTCATATTCCGGGTCGTCTGATTGTTTTATCGGACTCCCGTTCTCTTACGGGTCGCTTGTTGCTGTCAGAATGGACTCTCAACAAACAAGTATTCAATCAGATTTGCTATCTATGGGAGCGCCCAATGATGATTTATTTATGACACAGCTTGCTAATCAATTGCAGACGTATGTGTTGGCTTGTCCAGATCTCTGAACTAATATTGTTAACGCTCTATTGATCTATAGGACGGAATGATAGGATACGCGTATCCTCCGGCGCTGTTGTTTTAGCAGGTATTGCTAAGATAAACAACCACAATACATTTCTGTTGATAGCATCTCTATCTTCACAGAGATCATGAGTAATTTACTCTCTTGTCTACTGTGGGTCTTAACGTGAAATCTTCCTCTATGTGAGGATCTTTTTCACTGGGTAAATCGTGTCATCTTTATCACAACCAGCAAGGTCGCAACCTTCATGTATTCCGTTGTGTGGTCGGTATTGCATTGTAAGCACTGTACTGGACGAGCTTTGGACGCGATTTCTTACTATAGGAGATCCTCTTCTTCGCTATTCTATGCGGCTAAAGTGGAGGCTCTTCCGTCGTGGTGTAGGGATCATTATGTTCATATTGTTGATCCCTCCATACTACTCATTGCTATTTTTAGTATACTTGTTTCACAAGATCTACTGCAGCCTGTTATTATTTAGGTTATAGGTTTATGTTACCTCATACCTATGCACTCTACGATAGTTTACAATTGAGTCTTTTGTCTCTTTATCTAAGTCAGTTAGTAACTTTTTGATAAATAGACTTAGAATCTTTAGATTAAATTCCTATACGGATTTTAACTTTGGTTCTTATTTAGCTAAGTAATCATTTGAGCCTCTGGAAACAGTAGTTTTCAAATTCTGACCTTTTAGACAGTAATTCTGTTGGTTTCTCTTTTACTGTAGAGTCAGTGAGTTTCATGCACGATCGATGGATGATTTTCACTTTCATAGTTTTGGAATCTATACTTCCGTTACTATTTAGGTTGGATTGTTGCATAAGAGTTAGGCTCCTATTATCCGGAACCTATTATTTTAAGGTCCTTCCGTCTTCGTATGGGCATAGGCCTTTACTCTTTCCGGGTACAGTTTATGTATTTATAAACAGATATCTGTTTATTACTATGGGCGTAAGCTTCTTCTGTCTTTGATGTCTAGTAGAAGGACGTTACGCTCCATTTTATTGTTAATGGATTCTATTAACTATCGGTACTGCTTATGGTATATCATTGACTTAGCAGTTGTGCTTAAGATTTCGGCTCTTGAAGTAAGAGTTCTTCTACTTCTTGGGCTTACATTAATAGTGTCGCTATTATAGATTTTTGAAGGCCGCTCATTGCGCTCAGCCATCCACATTCATGAATTTTATCTCAGAAATATCGAGTCCATTTCTGGAGGCCTCTATTGTTAGGTCTATTATCTACTGCTCAGAATGTCATTCACTTAACAGTTGCTACTATAGCTAGGTAGGCTGTCTGTTTCGGCAGTGTCTCCGTTCGGCTGCCCTCTTCGCTCTGGGCTATTTGACCCAGGGCAAGAAAAAGGGGGGGGGAGGGTGTTCCCTTGGGTCACCTGTTTTACTATGAAAACAAGGGGATACCTCCTCCGGAGTTAGTAATTCTGAGCTGTTATTGGGATGGTTGTTTAGTGAGAAGTTTAGGTTTTTAAAATTCATTCAAGTCTTAGTTTTTAAAGTATAGCTTTTGAATATTGCATATGTCAACGGACATGATTATGCAATCCTCAGACACTTTTAGGAGTATAAGAGTCTCTATTCTCTAGACTTACTTTATTTATTGGCTTACTTTAAAAATTATTAGTATAAGGATTATATTGGATATTAATAGAGTACATGGATGTATGAAGCTCAATTTTGGAAGGTGTTGTATCTTTCTAATTTATCATAAATAAGAAAGATACATGTAAGGCCTATTACTTCTTTTTCCCTACAGGGGATGACTCTATTTTATTTTATTGAGCGTATTCCATTTTGCTCTATGTCCTTGGCCCTCCAGCCTTTTTACTATTCAGCTATGTCTGGGTCATTGGTACAGTATAAAAATGTTAAAAAATTTATAGTAATTTATATATTTTTTATACTTACCAATGACCCAGACGGGGATGGCCCTCCCAGGAGTTGGGAACTCTTGCCTCCCCGCTGAGTACATAGCGCTTACCAGGCACTGGTTATTAGAATGATTAATGGCGCCAATTTCGGAACGTCCTTGACACTGCGCATGCGCAGTGGGGGCGAGGTGTGGAGGGCCTTTCAGGACATGTTTTCTTTAGTTTTGGATGCAAATTTTGGGGATTGGGGGGCAAAATTTGTGTTTGGCCCTATATTTTAAGAGTTAGCACCAGCTATGTCTGGGTCATTGGTAAGTATAAAAAATATATAAATTACTATAAATTTTTTAACTTTCCAGAATGAGAAATTTCTCCATTGTCCTATTGTGCCATTAATTCTGATTGGCTGGATTAAGTCACCACATTAATTTTCTAGAAGATTCTGTCTAATTTCAAGTAAACAATTGGAATCCAATGCAACAATTAGTGAGCTAAAAATACATCCTCTTTAACTTTTAAGAGCACTTGTAAACATGTTGATAGGTACATTCAAACATCACAGTGCAAATAAGTGATCACACAAGCCATAGTCTGCTTATTCTGATTAACCCTTTACCCAATGCAGACGATATCAAAATTTATTATTTTAAATATCATTTTTTGAAATTTTTCAAAAAGGTTCAACAAAACCATATCATGTGACCCCTCGTTGAAACGAGCTCGGCGAGCTCGTTCCAACGAGGGGTCACATGATATGGTTTTGTTGAAATTTTTTGAAAAATAATATTTTTTCAACTGCTGAATTTGAATATTACGTGGGCGGATGTGGGCGATTCATTGGGTAAAGGGTTAAAAAATAATTTTAGAAAATATCAATTGTTTCTAATTAAGGACATATCATTTTTGATATTATAATTTTGGCTTATAACAACGATCACATTGTAAGTTATTATCCCTCCACACAGGAGGGACATAGCGAAGACCTCCATCCATCTGCCCGTCCATCCATCCAAACTATATTTATGGTATAACTTGAACAATAGTTAACAACAGATTTCAATTCTTTTCGGTATATGTCTCTGTAGCAACAATGTCTATGTCAAATTCATTGACCACTGATGTCTCTTGAAAATTATGGGCATTATGGCACATTGTTTTAAAAATATCCTGTAAAACTTGTTTATGACTTAACTTGAACAATAGGTAATGGATTTCAATTCTTTCCAGCATATCTCTTAATAGCAACAATGTCTGTACATTTTATTCACCAGGAATCTTTATTAAAGTAAAAGTGGATGTCAATAGGTGACGTGCTTAAGTCACCAATTTTTGGTTCAACACTCATAAAGTGACCATACTGCCAAATTATAAACAGAAAAAAAAACGTGGATGTTAGTGAAATATTTATAATAAAGGACTCTTTATTAAATATAACACACTTTGTATGCATATTTTTTGTTTCATTTGTTATGATAGAGCTTCGAAGGCCTATGATTTGAAACAGAATGTCTGGAAATGGAAAAATATTCTACTACAATTTACCGGGATTTTTGTCCAAAACCGATTCCCTTCTAACAGGCTGGGAACTACACAGAATTTACTGGATTTCCCCTGACATTCCAGAAGAGTTAACATGTGTGGGTATGATTGTGATTGCTTTCGAATATATTTGTTTGCGGGGGGAGGGGATTGGAATTGCTTTGCGATGCTTTTCTTGTTTGAATGGGTAACAACAACTCCTGAGCTTCCCTGGTTGCCGCCTTGTCAAATCATTGAGACTTTCACTCACTAGATTAATTACCATTGAGATCACGGAAGTTGAAGATTGTTACTGTAAAGTATGCAAAGTGTGATTACAAATGTTTTGCATGAGAATTTTGACTGGATCACAACTGGTCAGAATTCTCGGATGCTTTTACATGTGTTTTTCTTGATTACACAATATTTTATTAACTGGTTGAGTGCTAGAAGCCAAAATCATGGCTTACTGAAAAGTGCCGAGAGCCACATGAGTGGCTATACACCATATGCATTAGCTTGTTGTTTTCTCATCAGTAGTAGATAGAATTGCTTTGTTGCAATTTATTGGAGAGTGCCAATAGGCACTCTCCAATAAATAAATTATAACAAGGCAGTTGTTTTAAACAAACTGTTGCCAAACAATGGTTTCCATTACTGGTAGCATGGAATCTTTGAAGAAAAAATACTTGTGTTAGAAACAGGGATGAAAGTTTTCAGGGATTTGACTGAATTTATTGACTTTCGTTACAGGTTTTGTCTGGGGATAGTGATTTTCAATGAAGGCAGGCTTCCATTTTTGTCTTAACTTACATTGATCACCTGTGGCTCCTCTCAGGTTCTGCATCTGACATTAGGCAAGATCCTTTGGTTCCTGATAAAAGATTTTCGGGGATTTTTTTGTCTTTGGGCATTTTCATCTCTGGTTATAAATCACCTTTGCAAAATAATTTAGCACTCTACCAGTTAATGAAACCCTGTTCTGCTTCTGTAAGGATCACAGTCTGATCTAGAAAGAGACCACGTTTGTGATCACAGTATTGTGAGTGCAAAGCTTGTAATGTGCCTAGCATGGGAAGATATAGAGCTTAAAATTAAAATAAGAATGTGAATTGATTCTCGAACAAGAAAACAATGAGAATCAACTTTGATTCTCACAAACATTCATTTGATTCTTGTAGATGTTGAAAATGTCCTTAAAAACCCAGAGAATTCTACTTATTTTTTGCTCCCTCATACAAGTTAACACTTTGACTTAGTTGTGATGTCTAGTGAAGTCTTGGCTGTCTAAACAGACAACCAACACTTCACTAACCACTGCCAAGGTACTGTACTTCTCATCAGTAAAATCAACAAAAAGTCTGCATGTTGCAAAATGTGTTCTGCATGTGCATGTAACACAAGGAACTCACCATAACTGTAATTAGGCCCTAAAGAGTTAAACTTTAGAATATATAAATATGAGGTTGGTTCTAAAAGTGTATGTGTGTGGGGGGGGGGGGGGGGGGGGGAGGGGAGGGGAGGGGAGGAGCAGGTATCCTGGCCATGGATTACATCTGACTGCCCTTTTGTCGGTTCATCCATTCAGATATTCTTCTGTCAACACAAACATTTTTAGGCAGATAAACTATATGACCAAAAGAAAGGAATAACACAATGGTTCAGATGACATGAACAGGAAGCCAAAATTTGGCCTTACAGCCACCAAATGGATGTCCTCTGCCATTTTGTTCTCGCAGATTGGGACATCTTTTAAGGCCTGAGATAGCTTCAGGGCATTTTGTCTTCTGGGTGCTGCAAGCATGAATTGGATATTTCAGCCTTTCAGAATGCTGAAACCTCTCAACCCAGACTGCAGTGCCCCAGGTCAGCATTCACCATGCATGTTTTTATTCCTTTACAAATCTACAATCAGTACCTGCACAAAGAAAATTCTTTTTTAATAAAAGTTTTCATCTTTTGCCACAAAAACATAATTTTTGACTCATCGTTTGAACGAACTCAATTAGTAGTTTCATTGAGGAATCCTAAGCAGTTTTTTTAGCTCACCTGGCCTAAAAGGCCATGAGAGCTTTTCACATCACTTGGTGTCCGTCGTCATCCGTAAACTTTTCACATTTTCATCTTCTTCTCTGTAACCGCTGAGCCGGTGTGAACCAAACTTGGCAGGAATGGTCTATGGGAGGTCCACTACAAACGATCCTCATTTTGTTCTCGTCGGATAAAAAACATGGCTTCCAGAGGCATTCTTTGATTCTGGTTGGTGGATTTTCAAAAATCTTCTCTGAAACTGCCAGGCCAAATGTTTTGATACTTCACATAAATAGAGATTGGGACCCCCTATACCAATCATACTTATTTAATGTTGATCATGTTGTAAACATGGGCTTATAGTTACTATAGAAACCCTATGAGAAATCACATTTTCATCTTGTATTCTCTAGAATTACTGAGCCGACGTGAACCAACCTGGCAGGGATAGTCTATGGGAGGTCTTCTACAAATGCTCCTCATTTTTGTTACCGTGCTTCGAAAAACATGGTTGCCAGAAGCATTTTTTTTATTCTGTTTGGTGGATTTTGAAAAATCTTCTCCTGAAATCACAGGGCCAAATGTTTTGAAACTTTGCATGGTTGATGACTGAGACACCCTCAACCAACGATCCTCATTTAATGTTGATCGGGTTGCAAACATGGCTGCAATTGTGACTTATAGTTACAATAGAAACCCTATGGGAAATCGGATTTTCATCTTCTCTGGAATTACTGAGCTGATGTGAACCAAACCTGGCAGGGATAGTCTGTGGTAGGTCCTCTAAAAACGCTTCTCCTTTTGTTATCGTGCATTGAAAAACATGGCTGCCAGAAGCATTTTTTGATTCAGATTGGTGGATTTTGAAAAATCTTCTCTGAAACCACAGGGCCAAATGTTTTGAAACTTTGTATGGTTGAGAATGGGACACCCTCTACCAACGATCCTCATTTAATGTTGATTGTGTTGCAAACATGGCCACAATTGCAGCTTATAGTTACTATAGAAACCCTATGGAAAATCACATTTTCCATGGAACTACTGAGCCGCCACAAACCAAACTTCACAGGAATGGTCTATAGGAGGCCCTCTACAAACGATCCTCTTTTTGTTCCCGTTGGTTGGAAAATATGACCACCAGAGACATTCTCTGATTGATGCCCCTCTGAAATTACAAAGTCAAATGTTTTGAAACTTAAGATGATTGAGGACTGGGACACCTTCTACCAATGATCCTTATGTAATGTTGATGTAATGTTGCAAACATTGCCACAATTGCTGCTCACAGTTAACATGGAAAGCCTATGAGAAATCACATTTTTATATGTAGTTTCAGGTGAGTGATTACAGGCTCTTTAGAGCCTCTAGTTTATATACCCATTTTGAAAAAAAATGGTTGTATTATTTGGTCTGTCCATTTATCCGTCTGTAAACTTTTCTGTTTCTGGATGATAACTTGAGTTTGGATTTATAGATCAGGACCAAACTTTGTTTGTGCCTCAGTTATATCAAAATGAAGGTTAAGTTCGAATTGGGGCCTGGTCCGATGGTTTTTTCAAGAGTTATGGGCCTTTTCGACTTAGTAATTGCACATTTCCATTAAGATTTTAGATTCTGGATAATAACTTGAGTTTGGATTTATAAATCAGAACCAAACTTGGTTGATTCCTCAATTATATCAAAATGAAGGTTAAGTTTGAATTGGGGTTTGGTCTGATGATTTTTGCAAGAGTTATGGGCCATTTCAACATAGAAATTGAACATTTTCATCAACATTTTGGTTTCCGGATGATAACTTTATTTCTGCTTATTTGACCTCAAACAAATTTGGCATGTGACTCAATTATACAAGTTGAGTCCAAATCTGGTTTCATTCTAATTATTTTCATGAGTACTCTTGGGCTCCCCTCAGAAATAGACATATCTACATTCGAGTATGACATAGACATATCTACAGTTACACTTGAGTACTTAAGGGCTAGAGACATTTAATTTCGAAGAACAATCTGTAAACATAATAGGTATGGTTTCTAGTCCAACTTCATGTTCTTTTGTGACTTATTTTGTCTCTGGTTCTAGTTTGTCGTTGACTTTTGTCCCTGATTTTTGCTCCGATTAACTTCAGATCAATATATACAAATAGCGGTTATTTGCTGGATGAAAACAGTGGTTATGTACAATTTGAAAAAGCTTACCGAGCGTATTATGCAACACCAGGCGTAGCTCTTGTTATGCAATAAAAAAAACTTTGAATGGCAATTTTTGTGACTAGCATTGACCAGTTATGATCATTACATTAAGTAAAGGGTTAACATTTTAGTGATCTGCAAGCAAGTGGGAAGTCATTTTTAGCTTCAACAGGTTGCTCTATATGCGGCAATATGTCTGTCTGCCTGTTGATTGGTTAGTCAGTCGGTCAATGACCCAACATCTTTTTTGTGACCAACAAGTTTTTAAACTCAATAACTTTTAAAATATGTGGTGAATTGACATTGTATTTTGTATGCAAATGTACCTTTTTTGATGACTAGCCCCCATGTTCAGTGTTCCAGGTGTTATTCAGAGTATTTTTGTCAGAGTTATTGCCATTTAAGGGTGTTGGAATTTGTTTCATTTTTACTATCCGTTGCAGTCTCACTTTTTTTATGACAAGTCCAACTAGTTTTCAGCATGTTGAGAAATTATTGCCCAATACGACAACAGGCTTTACCGTACAAAATGTTTTGAGCTCTGACTACAACTTGGAACAATAGATATAGAACCTGCCATCACATCAGCTAATATCCAGCTTTTAGTAATCAATGTCCTTACCAATGGTACTACTGTGATTTTCCAGAAATATAGCAAGCAGCATGTCTGCATTCGCTGACGAACTAATTTTTATTACAACAAATAAAACTGAATGTTTAACTCCTTTCTTGCTGCTGGTGGATATTCCTGCCCAGGACAGAATTTCTCTCGTCACTGAAATAAGGATAATTTGGGCTCATTTAATAATTTTCCTCAGGTAAATTGAATGGATTTTTTTACCAATGATTTCGGAAATTAATGGATGAATTTCTCTTCAGGTCTAGTCATGGCTGCTATAAATTGTATAAAAAATATCTTTAAAAATACTTAAGTAGCAGGTTAAGAGTTAATTGAAAACATTGAAAAAATTATCTGGAGTATTTCCATTTTACTGCTAAATAAAAAGTTTCCCTTTTTGCTTTTCAGAACCAGAACGAGTTAATGGTCAGCTGCAGCGACAAGAAATAAAGGTCACTGGAAGTGCAGCACACCTTCGGTTTATAATTGAATCAGGATTTGATCATTTTGTATCAGTTCATCGAATAGATATTGACTGAATATAACAGACTGAAAGACAGCTCTGATTCTTTAGTAGAAAGAACCAGAATAGCTTGATGCATTATTCTAATCAAACATCTTGGTAGGGATACAGTAGAACCTGTTAATTGAATAGCCAATTTTCCAACAAAAAATATTCAGTTAAGAGGAGTATTCAATTAACAGGAATTGGTCTTTGCCTTGTATTCTGGTAATAAATCGGTAAATAATCCATTGGAATCTTGTTAATTGAAGAGAGTGCTAAATAAAATTATTTTTGGTCAGCAAAATTTGTTCTCTTGTCTTTGCCATGTTACAATTTGTGGGAGAGAGCCTATGGGCACTCTCCCATAAATTGCTAAAGGCAAATCCTTATGGACTAAATAATTTCATTTCAAAAATGATATGAAGCATATCCACAGAATATGAAGCCTTTAACTTGTGGTACCTGAACTTCCAAGCAAAGCCCAAATTTGGGCTTCCAGCACTCAACCAGTTAATTAATATTCATTTAACAGGAGTAATCATTTAATAGGGATTTGGTCATTTTCTTGTCTTCTGGTAATAAACTGGTAATTTATTCTGTTATATCTCGTTTGGCAAACCACACACAGTCCTGTCAGATAAGATATTAAGAGGTTCTATTCATTTTTAAGAAGTACAAAGGCCAAATAGGTTCATAAACATGGGGAATATAGTAGACGGCAGAGTGATTCTTTGATGATCACAAAATACAATAATCCTTTACCTAACAAATCGGCTGCATCTGCCCACATAATTTACAAATTAAGCAGTTGGAAAAAAGAAATTATCAAAAAATTTCAACAAAACCATATCGTGTGGTGTGACCCCCTCATTGGAACAAGCTTGTGGTGCTCGTTCCAATGAGGGGGGCACATGATATGGTTTTGATTAAATATTTTTTTTTAAATTTCAAAAACAGTAATTAAAATAATAAATTTTGCTATCCTGTATGTTGGGTAAAGGGTTAAACAGAGGTAACTGTGTTTACAAGCCTTAAAATTTGTCATGATTCACAGGATTCAGGTTTGATTCTTCCAAACTCCTGTTGCGAGATTCAATTTTCAGTGAAATACTTTCAGAATTTGAGTGTACTGTTATAGACTTCTAAGTGCAACCAGTACTTATTCCATAGTAATAACGAAAAAATTGCATTTACATGTATATTTTTATTAGAGTTTAATGTTTGAGGGCCAAGTTCTAATTTTGTGGTGTTTCTTGTCTTGCATGTACATTTAGAACATGTTTCAACACACTGGCTTAATGTCTTTGGTGGTCTTGCTTTTGCTTATGGAAGTTACTATACTTACCAGTGGTGTCTAGTGAAGTCTATACAGGCAGCCAAGACTTCATAAGACACCATTGCCAAGTCAAGTTTCATTACCTAATTGTGAGGGAGCAATAAATAAGAATTCTCTGTGTTTTTTAAGGACACTGTCATAATCTGTGATGAGAATTAAATGCACATTTTACAAGAATTAAAAATTGATTCCCATTGTTTTTTTTATTCAAGAATCATTTGTACAAATCAATCTGACTCTTGCATGAATTTTAAGACCTGGTTTAACAGGTCAAATTGGTACTGAAGGTATGGTAAATGATTTGGTGTTTTGAAGTTACATGCAATTAACAGGCTTTTATTCAATTAAGAATATCCAATTCTGTGGGTTCAACTGAGCTCTCGAGCCTAGGATAACTCTTGTCAAACAAGATATTACATGCAATTCTGATTCCAAATATTCCTACTAATGGGTTAGGAAATCTGTCTTCAGGGTGAAGGAAGTTACAGGAAGAATGGAACGAACTAAAAAATAATGTGTGCACTATCACAGCAGTGTTTTTATGTGTACCCATACTATGTATGGTACACATAATGCCAGCATCTGGGGTGGCCATCCGTCGTTCGCCCATCCTTTGTCCGTCCATCTGGCGTCCGTATCTATTTCTTTGGCATTCAATAACTTGAAAAATATTGCTTGGATTGTCAAGTTACTTTATATTTGTGTTCAGGTTACTGATGTGCCGAGCTGTATAGTTTTTGGTGTAAATCTGATAATTTGATCCTGAGATATTAACCCTTTATCCTTCAAATTGAAAATTCCTCCAATCCCTTTGGCATTCGATAACTTGAAAAATATTGCTTGGATTGTCTAGTTATTTTATATTTGTGTTCAGGTTACTGATTTGCCGGGCTGTATAGTTTTTGGTGTAAATCTGATAATTTGATCCTGAGATATTAACCCTTTATCCTTCAAATTGAAAATTCCTCCAATCCCTTTGGCATTCGATAACTTGAAAAATATTGCTTGGATTGTCTAGTTACTTTATATTTGTGTTCAGGTTACTGATTTGCCGAGCTGTATAGTTTTTGGTGTAAATCTGATGATTTGATCCCGAGATATTAACCCTTTATCCTTCAAATTGAAAATTCCTCCGATCCCTTTGGCATTCGATAACTTGAAAAATATTGCTTGGATTGTCAAGTTACTTTATATTTGTGTTCAGGTTACTGATTTGCCAAGCTGTATAGTTTTTGGTGTAAATCTGTTATTTTGATCCTGAGATATTAACCCTCTATCCTTCAAATTGAAAATTCCTCCAATCCCTTTGGCATTCGATAACTTGAAAAATATTGCTTGGATTGTCAAGTTACTTTATATTTGTGTTCAGGTTACTGATGTGCCAAGCTGTATAGTTTTTGGTGTAAATCTGATAATTTGATCCTGAGATATTAACCCTTTATCCTTCAAATTGAAAATTCCTCCAATCCCTTTGGCATGAGGTAACTCAAAAAATATCAATCCGATTGTCATGTTACTTTATATATTTATTCAGGTTACTGATGTGCTGTGCTGTATAGTTTTTTATGTAAATCTGATAATTTGATCCAGAGATATTAACCCTTTATCCATCACATTAGACACTCCTCCAATCCATTTCTATTTGTACCCATACCATGTATGGTGTACATAATATCGGCATCCGTGGTGGCCCTCCGTCATACAGCTTTCTACACCCCCCGTGGGAACCCCGGGAAGTAAGCAGCACTTGTTTACTGTGGTAAACCATTTCCGCTTTACTAGTAAAATAGGACCCAGTCACCAATGCTTGGGGTAAAAGTCCTCTAAAATGGGCAACATGTTGATCAACGATTGACTAAACTTGACTTCATCTCCATGTTGTGTCACGATTAGCCATGGTGCATAAATATGTGACATTAACCACCAACAAACAAACAAACAATACAGCTTTCTACTAGTTGCACGTATGGGTACACATCTGACGATTTCATCGGCCTATTTTTTGTTTGTTATGGTTAGTCTCATACATTTACTTGCATTACAATGTGAGATTATTTTTACGTTAGCAGTTTTTATATTTTTTTTGTTGAATAATTCTTAAAGCCTCATTAATTTCCCGCAGAGCTGTGTTAAAAAAACTGGACATGGTTACATATTATTAGTGACAGAAAATTAGTTATTTCCTTAATAATTTTACTGTTTCTATCTGCAGATAATCTGTAACACTTTCTGGTGAGAGAGTCCTGATGGGATATTCCTATGTCCTGATGGGATATTCCTATCACCATAGAATGCTCTTAAAATGAGTTTTATCACTCATTCCTAAAACCTCCTCCTTCTGCAACTTGAGTTACATGATGATGTCACAGAAACTGAAAAAGGTGTTCTAAAATGAAGTTATTAATCTCAGTTGTGAGCAAAAGTTGGAATCAGTGGCAGTGAAAAGCAGGGAGTTTCCAATCAATGACATACGCTCTGCCTCTCTTCTCGTGAAAAAAGATTACCCATGGCAATTTTTCAATCAGTATTTAGTTATTATTAATTAATTATTACCCAAAATTATTTAACTCTTTGCCTAACAGAAATAGAAGATAACAATAACCTAAAAAAAAGTATTTTTGGCTTTAAAAACAAAGCTAGCGACCACACATTAGAATGAGCCCATTTTATGCAAAACTAAAAATAAAAAACCCAGTCCGGTGGAGCCTACTTAATTGGCTATCTCCCAATTGAATAATCAGTATAGTACAAATTGTATCCTGTTAATTACATATAGGCTTTAGAGTAAACTCTTATTAATTGAATAAAAAATCTTGTAATATGTCAAGAAATTACCCTGACAGTCCCCAAATTTCCCTTGTTTCGACGTATTTGACCTCAGAGCATTCAATACAGGCATTTAATCGATTATATCTTGTTTGACAGAGCTCTGTTAAATGAGATACCATGAGTAAATGCTAAGTTTATATGAGAATACAAAAAAGTGACCCAATCCCTGTTAATTGAATACTCCAGCTAATTGAATAAATTTCACTGCAAATTGTCCATTCAATTACAGGGTTCCACTGTATCCCATTCCTCTTTCATTTTAGTTTCTCTATCACTGATTAGGTTCAGTAATTTCTTGTGAAGCTAGCTTCCTGTAAAGATAGCCATGTTGTCACATCAAAACCTCAATATCTAATGATTTGGCATTGTACAATTAAATAAAACCAACAACCTTCAAGGATCGAAATCAAGATTTTTCTGCTGATGGATGAAAGAATCCATAGAAAATGTCAGATTCAGGATGAAGGAAAATGTTGATATTTTCATTTACAAACAGTAAATGAAAAATTCCTAATTCTTTTTAAAACATAACTACAGGGGTATCATGAAGATGACCGGATAGGAGAGGCTTGGGGGAGAGAGAGGATGGTAGGGGTAGGATAAACACAGTTTGTCAGATTGACAAAATTCTCAAGTCCCAATTAATAAAATATTCCAACTACATTATCGAGGTATGCCTTGTTGAATAGTTGGAATATTTTGTCAGTCGGGACTATAGTTCAAAAATTTGTCAAAAAATATATGTAGTTGTCATGATGCACATGCTTCCCAACTTCTTGTTTTATTAGCACATACCAGACTCAAAATTGGTCATGTAGGAACTGAATCGGTCACAAACCTCCATTTGCATGAAAACAGCGCAGGTGACATCAGACCCAGTAACAAATCTAGTCTTGTAAGAAAGTAAATGCTTAATAGTAAGAGCGAATTGATATCGAAGACTTCAGTTCAGATGAAAATATCGCAACTGGAAATTTATTGGTGGACAGTGGAGGGGGATACAACCTTACACCATCTCCAAAGGCTAAACTTTACACTCTTCACTACATCAGACTTTGGGATTTCATTCAAATAGACAATAGACATTCATATGCTATGTTTGAGAAACTTTGTTTGACCCTTTCAACACTGGTGTCATGGAAGGTATCCCTTTCAGTCAATACTGTCAACGGCAAAATGGGCAGAATCATTCTGGTCTCTTGGGAGGTTCAGTAATAATTTAATCCAACAGTTCTGTCGAGCTGCTGAATTAAATTATTGCCAAGCCATGTTTCAAGACTTTTTGCTTTATATTGTCTGTTCATCCACTACCAATTTTTTCTTCACACAAATATTTATGCACACCGGGTTGAAAGGGTTAAAAATACTATTGTAAATGATGTATAAAATTTAGGAAATAATTTATTCTATCTCATCACATTGGTTTTTGTTAGTCTTTTTACCAATATATCACCCTTGCCTGTAAAAAATCAAATAAAGATAGGTCTTTAAATTCCTCTAAAATAGCAACAGTAAATGCTTGCCTAAATATTTATTTATTAGGGTTTAACACTTCTGACAGCCAGGGTCACCTCATGTTGGACAGTTTTACGGGTGGAGGAAGCCGGAGTACCCAGAGAGAACCACCGATCAATGGTAAGCAACTGTCAGACCCCCCAACGTATGAACTGCACACAAGCAGGGTTAGCATTGGTTGAAAACAAGTGCACCATCGACGTGAAGTACGCCTTAGTATACAACGGCACCATGCCCCACATGAATAAGTGGGATTAAGTATCTTGTCCAAGGATACAACACAGTTGTCTCAGGTGGGTTTTGAACCGAGGACCTATTGACTTGCAGCCAGCATCTCTACCAACTGAACCAGGGCTCCAACTTGCCTAAATAATTATACATGCAACAAAATTATGCAGTGTTGCAAAATTTTGCATGCTTACGCCCAGTTTGATCAATATTGTTTTAGTGCCTACTTGTGAAAATTAAATAATGTAACTGTTAAGCAAGTATGAAAGAGTTCACCACAGAAAAGCAATCTGTGTTTCACTGATTGTTCTGGAGCAAAAAAAAAATGAAAAGTATCCTAAAGAGATGCCAAGAATAAAAAAAAAACAAGAGGCCCTAAAGGCCCAATAGGGAGCCCAAATATTAACCCAGGGACTTGGTTTGAACAAAATTAGCTCTAACTTCCCGAAGGATGATTTATACCAAATATCAAAAGATTCTGACTGGTGGATCTGAAATAGATTTTTAGCTCACCGAAGGGAGCTTAACTTATCACTTGCCGTCTGCCGTCGTCGTCCGTCGAGAACTTTACATTATCGATTTCTCCTCCCAAACCAATAGCCCAATTTTATTCAAATCTTGGTCAAATATTCGTCCACCAATACCAATTCGGATTTGTTCAAATAAAGTTGCCTCTCCCCCTGGGTGGTGCCACACCCCCAAGGGGCACCAAAATCCTTAAAAATCTTCTTCTCATGAACTATTAGCGGCAGAGACCTGATATTTGGTTTGCAGCTTCCTTTTGGGTTGTAGACTCAGGCTTGTACACAGAAAGTTCGAGGGGCAATATTTGCCATTGTTATGGGAGGGGCAGTAATTTTGGCCACGCCCAAAATTTCTATTTTCCAAACCGAGAGGCTGATTTGAACCAAATTTTATGTGAGGGCTTATTGGGTCATGAGTACTTGATTTATGCAAAAAAAAAATTTCCCGCAGCCCCGTGGGAACCACAGGAGCTAAAAATAGAAAAAATTTAAAACGCCCATATCTCCAAAACTGCACGGCATTGAGAATTTTTATTTGGTGTGCGGCTTCCTTAGGACCAACAGAAAGGATTGGTAAAAAAAAAATGCCATCGGTTTTATCATAGGGTACAGTTTCGGGACTTTGAAAAAGTGCTGAGTCAGCACTTTTCAACACTGTAGGCAATGGGAAAAACATTAAAAAATCTTCTTCTCCAGATCCAGCAGGCAGAATCTTTTGATATTTGGTATGCAACATTGTAGGGTGGATCTGATTCAAGTTTGTTCAAATCGACCCCTGGGTTCATATTTGGGCTCAGTATAGGAGCCCGATTTCGAACTTAGTGCATTTCAGGCAAATTTCTTAAAAAATCTTCTCCAGATCCAGCAGGCAGAATCTTTTGATATTTGGTATGCAACATTGTGGGGTGGATCTGATTCAAGTTTGTTCAAATCGGCCCCCTGGGTTTATATTTGGACTCAGTATAGGAGCCCAAATTTGAACTTACTGCATTTCAGGCAAATTTCTTTGAAAATCTTCTTCTCCAGATCCAGCAGTCAGAATCTTTTGATATTTGGCATGCAACATTGTAGGGTGGATCTGATTCAAGTTTGTTCAAATCGGCTCCCTAGATTCATATTTGGGCTCACTATAGGAGCTCGAATTCGAACTTAGTGCATTTCAGGCAAATTTCTTCAAAAATCTTCTTCTCCAGATCCAGCAGGCAGAATCTTTTGATATTTGGTATGCAACGTTGCGGGGTAGATCTGATTCAAGTTTGTTCAAATCGGCCCCCTGGATTCATATTTGGGCTTACTATAGAAGCCCGAATTCGAACTTAGTGCATTTCAGGCAAATTTCTTAAAAAATCTTCTTCTCCAGATCCAGCAGGCAGAATCTTTTCATATTTGGTAAGCAACATTGTGGGGTGGATCAGATTCATGTTTGTTCAAATCGGCTCCCTGGGTTAATATTTGGGCTCAGTATAGGAGCCCGATTTCGAACTTAGTGCATTTAGGCAAATTTCTTAAAAAATCTTCTTCTCCAGATCCAGCAGGCAGAATCTTTTGATATTTGGTATGCAACATTGTGGGGTGGATCTGATTCAAGTTTGTTCAAATCGGCTTCCTAGATTCATATTTGGGCTCACTATAGAAGCTCGAATTTGAACTTAGTGCATTTCATGCAAATTTCTTAAAAAATCTTCTTCTCCAGATCCAGCAGGCAGAATCTTTTCATATTTGGTAAGCAACATTGTGGGGGTGGATCTGATTCAAGTTTGTTCAAATCGGCCCCCTGGGTTTATATTTGGGCTCAGTATAGGAGCCCAAATTTGAACTTGGTGCATTTCAAGCAAATTTATTAAAAAATCTTCTTCTCCAGATCCAGCAGGCAGAATCTTTTGATATTTGGTATGCAACATTGTGGGATGGATCTGATTCAAGTTTGTTCAAATCGGCTTCCTAGATTCATATTTGGGCTCACTATAGAAGCTCGAATTCGAACTTAGTGCATTTCAGGCAAATTTCTTAAAAAATTTTCTTCTCCAGATCCAGCAGGCAGAATCTTTTGATATTTGGTATGCAACATTGTGGGATGGATCTGATGCAAATTTGTTCAAATCGGCTCCCTAGATTCATATTTGGGCTTACTATAGAAGCTCGAATTCGAACTTAGTGCATTTCAGGCAAATTTCTTAAAAAATCATCTTCTCCAGATCCAGCAGGCAGAATCTTTTGATATTTGGTATGCAACATTGCGGGGTGGATCTGATTCAAGTTTGTTCAAATCGGCCCCCTGGATTCATATTTGGACTCACTATAGAAGCTCGAATTCAAACTTAGTGCATTTCGGGCAAATTTCTTCAAAAATCTTCTTCTCCAGATCCAGCAGGCAGAATCTTTTGATATTTGGTATGCAACATTGCGGGGTGGATCTGATTCAAGTTTGTTCAAATCGGCCCCCTGGATTCATATTTGGGCTTAATATAGAAGCCCGAATTCGCACTTAGTGCATTTCGGGCAAATTTATTAAAAAATCTTCTTCTCCAGATCCAGCAGGCAGAATCTTTTGATATTTGGTATGCAACATTGTGGGGTGGATCTGATTCAAGTTTGTTCAAATCGGCCCCCTGGGTTTATATTTGGACTCAGTATAGGAGCCCAAATTTGAACTTAGTGCATTTCAGGCAAATTTCTTTGAAAATCTTCTTCTCCAGATCCAGCAGTCAGAATCTTTTGATATTTGGCATGCAACATTGTAGGGTGGATCTGATTCAAGTTTGTTCAAATCGGCTCCCTAGATTCATATTTGGGCTCACTATAGGAGCTCGAATTCGAACTTAGTGCATTTCAGGCAAATTTCTTCAAAAATCTTCTTCTCCAGATCCAGCAGGCAGAATCTTTTGATATTTGGTATGCAACGTTGCGGGGTAGATCTGATTCAAGTTTGTTCAAATCGGCCCCCTGGATTTATATTTGGGCTTACTATAGAAGCCCAAATTCGAACTTAGTGCATTTCAGGCAAATTTCTTAAAAAATCTTCTTCTCCAGATCCAGCAGGCAGAATCTTTTCATATTTGGTAAGCAACATTGTGGGGTGGATCGGATTCATGTTTGTTCAAATCGGCTCCCTGGGTTAATATTTGGGCTCAGTATAGGAGCCCGATTTCGAACTTAGTGCATTTCAGGCAAATTTCTTAAAAAATCTTCTTCTCCAGATCCAGCAGGCAGAATCTTTTGATATTTGGTATGCAACATTGTAGGGTGGATCTGATTCAAGTTTGTTCAAATCGGCCCCCTGGGTTCATATTTGGGCTCAGTATAGGAGCCCGATTTCGAACTTAGTGCATTTAGGCAAATTTCTTAAAAAATCTTCTTCTCCAGATCCAGCAGGCAGAATCTTTTGATATTTGGTATGCAACATTGTGGGGTGGATCTGATTCAAGTTTGTTCAAATCGGCTTCCTAGATTCATATTTGGGCTCACTATAGAAGCTCGAATTTGAACTTAGTGCATTTCATGCAAATTTCTTAAAAAATCTTCTTCTCCAGATCCAGCAGGCAGAATCTTTTCATATTTGGTAAGCAACATTGTGGGGGTGGATCTGATTCAAGTTTGTTCAAATCGGCCCCCCGGGTTTATATTTGGGCTCAGTATAGGAGCCCAAATGTGAACTTGGTGCATTTCAAGCAAATTTATTAAAAAATCTTCTTCTCCAGATCCAGCAGGCAGAATCTTTTGATATTTGGTACGCAACATTGTGGGATGGATCTGATTCAAGTTTGTTCAAATCGGCTTCCTAGATTCATATTTGGGCTCACTATAGAAGCTCGAATTCGAACTTAGTGCATTTCAGGCAAATTTCTTAAAAAAATTTCTTCTCCAGATCCAGCAGGCAGAATCTTTTGATATTTGGTATGCAACATTGTGGGATGGATCTGATGCAAATTTGTTCAAATCGGCTCCTTAGATTCATATTTGGGCTTACTATAGAAGCTCGAATTCGAACTTAGTGCATTTCAGGCAAATTTCTTAAAAAATCATCTTCTCCAGATCCAGCAGTCAGAATCTTTTGATATTTGGCATGCAACATTGTAGGGTGGATCTGATTCAAGTTTGTTCAAATCGGCTCCCTAGATTCATATTTGGGCTCACTATAGGAGCTCAAATTCGAACTTAGTGCATTTCAGGCAAATTTCTTCAAAAATCTTCTTCTCCAGATCCAGCAGGCAGAATCTTTTGATATTTGGTATGCAACGTTGCGGGGTAGATCTGATTCAAGTTTGTTCGAATCGGCCCCCTGGATTCATATTTGGGCTTACTATAGAAGCCCGAATTCGAACTTAGTGCATTTCAGGCAAATTTCTTAAAAAATCTTCTTCTCCAGATCCAGCAGGCAGAATCTTTTCATATTTGGTAAGCAACATTGTGGGGTGGATCAGATTCATGTTTGTTCAAATCGGCTCCCTGGGTTAATATTTGGGCTCAGTATAGGAGCCCGATTTCGAACTTAGTGCATTTAGGCAAATTTCTTAAAAAATCTTCTTCTCCAGATCCAGCAGGCAGAATCTTTTGATATTTGGTATGCAACATTGTGGGGTGGATCTGATTCAAGTTTGTTCAAATCGGCTTCCTAGATTCATATTTGGGCTCACTATAGAAGCTCGAATTTGAACTTAGTGCATTTCATGCAAATTTCTTAAAAAATCTTCTTCTCCAGATCCAGCAGGCAGAATCTTTTCATATTTGGTAAGCAACATTGTGGGGGTGGATCTGATTCAAGTTTGTTCAAATCGGCCCCCTGGGTTTATATTTGGGCTCAGTATAGGAGCCCAAATTTGAACTTGGTGCATTTCAAGCAAATTTATTAAAAAATCTTCTCCAGATCCAGCAGGCAGAATCTTTTGATATTTGGTATGCAACATTGTGGGATGGATCTGATTCAAGTTTGTTCAAATCGGCTTCCTAGATTCATATTTGGGCTCACTATAGAAGCTCGAATTCGAACTTAGTGCATTTCAGGCAAATTTCTTAAAAAATTTTCTTCTCCAGATCCAGCAGGCAGAATCTTTTGATATTTGGTATGCAACATTGTGGGATGGATCTGATGCAAATTTGTTCAAATCGGCTCCCTAGATTCATATTTGGGCTTACTATAGAAGCTCGAATTCGAACTTAGTGCATTTCAGGCAAATTTCTTAAAAAATCATCTTCTCCAGATCCAGCAGGCAGAATCTTTTGATATTTGGTATGCAACATTGCGGGGTGGATCTGATTCAAGTTTGTTCAAATCGGCCCCCTGGATTCATATTTGGACTCACTATAGAAGCTCGAATTCAAACTTAGTGCATTTCGGGCAAATTTCTTCAAAAATCTTCTTCTCCAGATCCAGCAGGCAGAATCTTTTGATATTTGGTATGCAACATTGCGGGGTGGATCTGATTCAAGTTTGTTCAAATCGGCCCCCTGGATTCATATTTGGGCTTAATATAGAAGCCCGAATTCGCACTTAGTGCATTTCGGGCAAATTTATTAAAAAATCTTCTTCTCCAGATCCAGCAGGCAGAATCTTTTGATATTTGGTATGCAACATTGTGGGGTGGATCTGATTCAAGTTTGTTCAAATCGGCCCCCTGGGTTTATATTTGGACTCAGTATAGGAGCCCAAATTTGAACTTAGTGCATTTCAGGCAAATTTCTTTGAAAATCTTCTTCTCCAGATCCAGCAGTCAGAATCTTTTGATATTTGGCATGCAACATTGTAGGGTGGATCTGATTCAAGTTTGTTCAAATCGGCTCCCTAGATTCATATTTGGGCTCACTATAGGAGCTCGAATTCGAACTTAGTGCATTTCAGGCAAATTTCTTCAAAAATCTTCTTCTCCAGATCCAGCAGGCAGAATCTTTTGATATTTGGTATGCAACGTTGCGGGGTAGATCTGATTCAAGTTTGTTCAAATCGGCCCCCTGGATTTATATTTGGGCTTACTATAGAAGCCCAAATTCGAACTTAGTGCATTTCAGGCAAATTTCTTAAAAAATCTTCTTCTCCAGATCCAGCAGGCAGAATCTTTTCATATTTGGTAAGCAACATTGTGGGGTGGATCGGATTCATGTTTGTTCAAATCGGCTCCCTGGGTTAATATTTGGGCTCAGTATAGGAGCCCGATTTCGAACTTAGTGCATTTCAGGCAAATTTCTTAAAAAATCTTCTTCTCCAGATCCAGCAGGCAGAATCTTTTGATATTTGGTATGCAACATTGTAGGGTGGATCTGATTCAAGTTTGTTCAAATCGGCCCCCTGGGTTCATATTTGGGCTCAGTATAGGAGCCCGATTTCGAACTTAGTGCATTTAGGCAAATTTCTTAAAAAATCTTCTTCTCCAGATCCAGCAGGCAGAATCTTTTGATATTTGGTATGCAACATTGTGGGGTGGATCTGATTCAAGTTTGTTCAAATCGGCTTCCTAGATTCATATTTGGGCTCACTATAGAAGCTCGAATTTGAACTTAGTGCATTTCATGCAAATTTCTTAAAAAATCTTCTTCTCCAGATCCAGCAGGCAGAATCTTTTCATATTTGGTAAGCAACATTGTGGGGGTGGATCTGATTCAAGTTTGTTCAAATCGGCCCCCCGGGTTTATATTTGGGCTCAGTATAGGAGCCCAAATGTGAACTTGGTGCATTTCAAGCAAATTTATTAAAAAATCTTCTTCTCCAGATCCAGCAGGCAGAATCTTTTGATATTTGGTATGCAACATTGTGGGATGGATCTGATTCAAGTTTGTTCAAATCGGCTTCCTAGATTCATATTTGGGCTCACTATAGAAGCTCGAATTCGAACTTAGTGCATTTCAGGCAAATTTCTTAAAAAAATTTCTTCTCCAGATCCAGCAGGCAGAATCTTTTGATATTTGGTATGCAACATTGTGGATGGATCTGATGCAAATTTGTTCAAATCGGCTCCTTAGATTCATATTTGGGCTTACTATAGAAGCTCGAATTCGAACTTAGTGCATTTCAGGCAAATTTCTTAAAAAATCATCTTCTCCAGATCCAGCAGTCAGAATCTTTTGATATTTGGCATGCAACATTGTAGGGTGGATCTGATTCAAGTTTGTTCAAATCGGCTCCCTAGATTCATATTTGGGCTCACTATAGGAGCTCAAATTCGAACTTAGTGCATTTCAGGCAAATTTCTTCAAAAATCTTCTTCTCCAGATCCAGCAGGCAGGATCTTTTGATATTTGGTATGCAACGTTGCGGGGTAGATCTGATTCAAGTTTGTTCAAATCGGCCCCCTGGATTCATATTTGGGCTTACTATAGAAGCCCGAATTCGAACTTAGTGCATTTCAGGCAAATTTCTTAAAAAATCTTCTTCTCCAGATCCAGCAGGCAGAATCTTTTCATATTTGGTAAGCAACATTGTGGGGTGGATCAGATTCATGTTTGTTCAAATCGGCTCCCTGGGTTAATATTTGGGCTCAGTATAGGAGCCCGATTTCGAACTTAGTGCATTTAGGCAAATTTCTTAAAAAATCTTCTTCTCCAGATCCAGCAGGCAGAATCTTTTGATATTTGGTATGCAACATTGTGGGGTGGATCTGATTCAAGTTTGTTCAAATCGGCTTCCTAGATTCATATTTGGGCTCACTATAGAAGCTCGAATTTGAACTTAGTGCATTTCATGCAAATTTCTTAAAAAATCTTCTTCTCCAGATCCAGCAGGCAGAATCTTTTCATATTTGGTAAGCAACATTGTGGGGGTGGATCTGATTCAAGTTTGTTCAAATCGGCCCCCTGGGTTTATATTTGGGCTCAGTATAGGAGCCCAAATTTGAACTTGGTGCATTTCAAGCAAATTTATTAAAAAATCTTCTTCTCCAGATCCAGCAGGCAGAATCTTTTGATATTTGGTATGCAACATTGTGGGATGGATCTGATTCAAGTTTGTTCAAATCGGCTTCCTAGATTCATATTTGGGCTCACTATAGACGCTCGAATTCGAACTTAGTGCATTTCAGGCAAATTTCTTAAAAAATCATCTTCTCCAGATCCAGCAGGCAGAATCTTTTGATATTTGGTATGCAACATTGCGGGGTGGATCTGATTCAAGTTTGTTCAAATCGGCCCCCTGGATTCATATTTGGACTCACTATAGAAGCTCGAATTCAAACTTAGTGCATTTCGGGCAAATTTCTTCAAAAATCTTCTTCTCCAGATCCAGCAGGCAGAATCTTTTGATATTTGGTATGCAACATTGCGGGGTGGATCTGATTCAAGTTTGTTCAAATCGGCCCCCTGGATTCATATTTGGGCTTAATATAGAAGCCCGAATTCGCACTTAGTGCATTTCGGGCAAATTTATTAAAAAATCTTCTTCTCCAGATCCAGCAGGCAGAATCTTTTGATATTTGGTATGCAACATTGTGGGGTGGATCTGATTCAAGTTTGTTCAAATCGGCCCCCTGGGTTTATATTTGGACTCAGTATAGGAGCCCAAATTTGAACTTACTGCATTTCAGGCAAATTTCTTTGAAAATCTTCTTCTCCAGATCCAGCAGTCAGAATCTTTTGATATTTGGCATGCAACAGTGTAGGGTGGATCTGATTCAAGTTTGTTCAAATCGGCTCCCTAGATTCATATTTGGGCTCACTATAGGAGCTCGAATTCGAACTTAGTGCATTTCAGGCAAATTTCTTCAAAAATCTTCTTCTCCAGATCCAGCAGGCAGAATCTTTTGATATTTGGTATGCAACGTTGCGGGGTAGATCTGATTCAAGTTTGTTCAAATCGGCCCCCTGGATTCATATTTGGGCTTACTATAGAAGCCCAAATTCGAACTTAGTGCATTTCAGGCAAATTTCTTAAAAAATCTTCTTCTCCAGATCCAGCAGGCAGAATCTTGTCATATTTGGTAAGCAACATTGTGGGGTGGATCGGATTCATGTTTGTTCAAATCGGCTCCCTGGGTTAATATTTGGGCTCAGTATAGGAGCCCGATTTCGAACTTAGTGCATTTCAGGCAAATTTCTTAAAAAATCTTCTTCTCCAGATCCAGCAGGCAGAATCTTTTGATATTTGGTATGCAACATTGTAGGGTGGATCTGATTCAAGTTTGTTCAAATCGGCCCCCTGGGTTCATATTTGGGCTCAGTATAGGAGCCCGATTTCGAACTTAGTGCATTTAGGCAAATTTCTTAAAAAATCTTCTTCTCCAGATCCAGTAGGCAGAATCTTTTGATATTTGGTATGCAACATTGTGGGGTGGATCTGATTCAAGTTTGTTCAAATCGGCTTCCTAGATTCATATTTGGGCTCACTATAGAAGCTCGAATTTGAACTTAGTGCATTTCATGCAAATTTCTTAAAAAATCTTCTTCTCCAGATCCAGCAGGCAGAATCTTTTCATATTTGGTAAGCAACATTGTGGGGTGGATCTGATTCAAGTTTGTTCAAATCGGCCCCCTGGGTTTATATTTGGGCTCAGTATAGGAGCCCAAATTTGAACTTAGTGCATTTCAAGCAAATTTATTAAAAAATCTTCTTCTCCAGATCCAGCAGGCAGAATCTTTTGATTTTTGGTATGCAACATTGTGGGATGGATCTGATTCAAGTTTGTTCAAATCGGCTTCCTAGATTCATATTTGGGCTCACTATAGAAGCTCGAATTCGAACTTAGTGCATTTCAGGCAAATTTCTTAAAAAATTTTCTTCTCCAGATCCAGCTGGCAGAAACTTTTGATATTTGGTATGCAACATTGTGGGATGGATCTGATGCAAATTTGTTCAAATCGGCTCCCTAGATTCATATTTGGGCTTACTATAGAAGCTCGAATTCGAACTTAGTGCATTTCAGGCAAATTTCTTAAAAAATCATCTTCTCCAGATCCAGCAGGCAGAATCTTTTGATATTTGGTATGCAACATTGCGGGGTGGATCTGATTCAAGTTTGTTCAAATCGGCCCCCTGGATTCATATTTGGGCTCACTATAGAAGCTCGAATTCAAACTTAGTGCATTTCGGGCAAATTTCTTCAAAAATCTTCTTCTCCAGATCCAGCAGGCAGAATCTTTTGATATTTGGTATGCAACATTGCGGGGTGGATCTGATTCAAGTTTGTTCAAATCGGCCCCCTGGATTCATATTTGGGCTTAATATAGAAGCCCGAATTCGCACTTAGTGCATTTCGGGCAAATTTATTAAAAAATCTTCTTCTCCAGATCCAGCAGGCAGAATCTTTTGATATTTGGTATGCAACATTGTGGGGTGGATCTGATTCAAGTTTGTTCAAATCGGCTTCCTAGTTTCATATTTGGGCTCACTATAGAAGCTCGAATTCGAACTTAGTGCATTTCAGGCAAATTTCTTAAAAAATCTTCTTCTCCAGATCCAGCTTCAGAATCTTTTCATATTTGGTAAGCAACATTGTGGGGTGGATCTGATTCAAGTTTGTTCAAATCGGCCCCCTGGGTTTATATTTGGGCTCCGTATAGGAGCCCAAATTTTAACTTAGTGCATTTCAGGCATATTTCTTAAAAAATCTTCTCCAGATCCAGCAGGCAGAATCTTTTGATATTTGGTATGCAACATTGTGGGGTGGATCTGATTCAAGTTTGTTCAAATCGGCCCCCTGGGTTTATATTTGGGCTCAGTATAGGAGCCCAAATTTGAACTTAGTGCATTTCAGGCAAATTTCTTTGAAAATCTTCTTCTCAAGATCCAGCAGGCAGAATCTTCTGATATTGGGTATGCACCATGCTTAGGGGGGTGAGATTCAAGTTTGTTCAAGCCAAGTCCCTGGGTTCATATTTGGGCTCACTGTGGTAGCCCGAATTATAACTTAGTTCAAAATGAGGAATTTTCTTTAAAAATCTTCTTCAGATCCAGCAGTCGGAATGTTTTGATATTTGGTATGCAGCATCCTTAGGGGGTGAGATTCAAGTTTGTTCAAGCCATGTCCCTAGGTCCATATTTGAACTCACTGTGGGAGCTTGAATTGTAACTTAGTTCAAAATGAGGAATTTTCTTTAAAAATCTTCTTCTTCAGATCCAGCAGTCGGAATGTTTTGATATTTGGTGTGCAGCATCCTTAGGGGGGTGAGATTTAAGTTTGTTAAAGCCAAGTCCCTGGGTTCATATATGGGCTCCCTGTGGGATCCTGAATTATAACTTAGTTCAATATGAGGAATATTCTTTAAAAATCTTCTCTTTTTTTTAGATCCACTGGTCAGAATCTTTGGATATTTGGTATAAGCTTTTCTCAGGAGGAGCAGATGCAACTTGTTGAAATCAATTCTCTGGGTTGATATTTAGGCTACCATGTCAGGTGAGCGCCCTCAGGCCCCTTGGGGCCTCTTGTTAAAGATTATCCTCATATTGGACTAAGTTTAAACTTAATACTCAAGCCCAAACCGAGGAACTTGATTTGAACAATCGTGGATCTGACACTCATAACAATGATGTATACCAAAAATTAAATGACTGACTGGTGGTTCTGAAGAATATTTTTAAATGTTATTCCCCATATTGTCCTAAGTTAAAATTCGAACTCTGCTATTGAGCACAAATATGAACCAAGGGGCTTAATTTTAACAAACTTGTATCTGCCCTGTCCTATAGATGCTGCATACCAAATAACAAAAGATGATGATCAGTGGTTCCGGAGAAAATGTTGTTTTCAATTCAGGCAAAAATGCCAACTCAGCATTTTTCTGATCCCCCCCCTACCCCCCCCCCCCCCCCCCCACTACATAACACCTGGACACAACGATCACACTTTTTAGCTCAACTTGACAAAGTCAAGCTGAGCTATTGCCATCACTTCTCGTCCGTCAGCGTACATATGTACGCACATACACAATTTCCTTTGGCACACCTCACAGGTCGCATTTATTTTCATTTCCTTTAAAAAATTGTCGTTTTCACCAGCCTTTGAACTTTCTGCATTTGTGTAGCAACTTATCCCTTTTGCACTCTCTGCAGGGTATATTTATGAATTTCCATAAAAAGAGAAAAAAACATTGCCACAGGCAATGACATTCAAACTTAGTGCATTTGTGCATTAACATCTTCCTTTGGCATGCCTCAGAGGGTGCATTCATTATCAGGTTGTTTTGAAACTTTGTATGCTTATGCAGGATGACAAAGATAGGAGCTATCGATTTTCTTTTCATTTCCATCAAAAACTGTTGCTGTTAGCAACAGTCTTTGAATTTATTGCATTTGTGCATCAACATTCCTTTTTGACATGGCCTACAGGCCACATTTATCAGGATCTTTTTTTGAACTTGGTGTGCTCATTGGGCGAGACCTTTAGATAAGAGCTATTGATTAGCATTCATTCCTGTGAAAAACGTTGCCATTTACAATAACCTCTGAACTTACTGCATTTGTGTATCAACATTCTTCATTTAGCCAGTCTTACAGCTTACATTTTTTAATTCAAGGATTACTCTTGATGTTGTGCACACACAATGCTGTTATGTTGAAATTTCACCAAATAACATTGGTACCAATGATCTTCAATTTTGCCATTTCACTTATAACTTACCAAGTTCAAGTTTGTCAAGTTGAACTACAGTGTCATTGACACTTTCATTTTTTAACCAGTCCATTCTGCTGGGCCTAAGAATACTTCATACCAAATAACAGTTCTCTGTTCTGTGTGGTTTGGGAAATATGGACATTTGAAAGTATTTCTATTCTTAGCTCTAGGGGTTCCCATGGGGAAACAGGAAAATTTTTTTTGCATGAATCAAGTACTTATGACTCAATAATACCACATACCAAATTTGATTCAAATAGGATCATCGGTTCAAAAAAATAGAAATTTTGGCAGGGGCCAAGAATCTTGCTCCTCCCATTACAAAGGCAAATATTGCTCCACAAACTTCGTTTGCACAAACTTGATTCTACACCTCAAAAGGAAGCTCCATACCAAATATCAAGTCAATGTACCCACTGGTTCATGAGAAAAGGATTTAAAAAACAATTTGGAGCATTCCCCCCCCCCCCCCCTCCCTATGGGGCTGGGCAAATTGATTTGAAAAAAATGATGATAGGATCACCAATCCAATGTTGAGTTGTGACATCACAAAAGTGGGTTCAATCATTATCAATTTATCGTATGGAAATCAATTGTTTACAATTTCCTATGGGAAGGGTCACTGTAACCTTGACCTTTGACCAAGTGATTCCAAAATAAATATGGCTCTTTCTTGCACCAATTCCAACCAACCTGTGAAGTTTCATGAACGTAGGTGGAACCCTTGTCAAATTATCATCTGGAAACCAATTGTTTACAGTTTATTATGTTCGAGGTCACTGTGACCTTGGCCTTTGACCTAGTGAGTCCAAAAAAAATAGGGGTCTTCCACTCACCTAGACCAACCTACCTATGAAGTTTCATGAATGTGGGTCAAACCATTATCAAGTTATCATCCAGAAACCAATTGTTTATGATTTATTATGTTGAAGGTCACTGTGACCTTGACCTTTCACCTAGCAAGTCCAAAATAAATAGGGTTCTTCCTCTCACTGATGCCAACCTACCTATGAAGTTTCATGAACGTGGGTCAAAACATTATCAAGTTATCATCTGGAAACCAATTGTTTACGATTTACTATGTTGAAGGTCACTATGACCTTGACCTTTCACCTAGCGAGTCCAAAATAAATAGGGTTCTTCCTCTCACTGATGCCAACCTATCTATGAAGTTTTCATGAACATGAGTTGAACCATTATCAAGTTATCTGGAAACCAATTGTTTGGATTTACTATGTTCAGGGTCACTGTGACCTTGACTTTTGACCTAGTGAGTCCAAAATAAATAGGGTTCTTCCTCTCACGAAGGCCAACCTACATTTGAAGTTTCATGAAGGTGGGTTAAACTGTAGTTAAGTTATCATCCGGAAACCAATTGTTTACAATTTACTATGTTCAAGGTCACTGTGACCTTGACCTTTGACCAAGCAAGTCCAACCTTAATAAGGTTATTCCTCTCACCGATACCAACCTACCTATGAAGTTTCATGAACATGGGTTGAACCATTAACAAGTTATCCGGAAACCAATTGTTTACGCCCAATCGCCCGCCATTCATCAAACTATAAGTCGAGTTTGACTTCGTCACAACACAACTGAAAAACAAAATGCAATGTCAGTACAAGCAATTACCTGAAATTTAACTAAAATTGGTTCAGTCAGTCAGGTGAGCTAAAAACACCAGTGGTTTTCTCTCCCACCAGGCTGCAATATTTGGGGTTTGGTTCTCTATTTTGCCCAAATCATGCCAATCTAAATATCTGTTATAGATATTGGAGAGTAGATAACATCTCAGTTGACCCATTCATTCCACCTAAAGGAGAGTTAATTACTAGGAACAATACACAGGGACTGGATTTTCTGGCTGCTAGATAATATATGGGGAGAGTGCATTACTCAGTCTTGCTAGTCTTCCATTTTTATTTCTGTAATTCTACCTATTAAACGATTCATTTTTCAAGACATTTACTTTCACTTTTTGTTTTCCTTCTGGTAATTTTTCGATCAAATTTTTTTTTATTTATCCATTAGCAGTATTTGCACTGCAACTTCCATTTCAGACAATGAGCCCAACATGATTTCTTGGATGATGCATCATCAACTATTGGAGTTCAGTTAAATGGTACAAAATATATGCAGTAAGACTTTTCTCAGTAAACATGTGCCATTGTGCAACATCTGTCTAAAGCCAAAATTACTGCTGTGCACAGTACTCTGATCATGAGAGCAGACCAAACATTTTTATTAAATCATGACATTCACGAACCAGTCAAAGTTATCTCTTCTTTTTCCCAGAACTCCACTTCCATTTCACTTGGTGGAAAAAAAATGAGAGCATTGACTCTTGAGTGCTATTTTCACTTGTTTTTCATTATTTCATCTTGATTTCAAAGTCTTCTATTTATGAAATCTTGATCCACTGGTGTATAAGTATTGATGTTACCCACTCACGATCTGATTGAGAAAAGTACCTCTTTTGTGATCACAGTACTGTATTTCGATGTTGATTTTAACCCTGTACCCACCGTAACAGCCAAAACAGGCAGCACTATTCACAAAAAAACACCATTCAGTTATAATTATTTTTTTCATTTTTTGTCTCCAAAACATAGCTTAGGACCCCCTGATTGGAACAAGATCGCTCCACTGAAGGGTCATAAGCTACGCTTTTAATGCATATTTGGTGGACAGGATTCAAATTTGCTTGTTTTTTTAATCACACCAGTCTATATATGGGCAATATACCGAAAAATGAGTGTCAAAACCATCTGTATTTTCAAATTTTCCCTCATTTGCTATTTGTAAGGTCTTGCTGAGGCTTTATAGCAGTTGAAATGTTCATTTTCTACAGTATACAAAATGGACAACGGAAACATGTGTCACTTTAACAACACATACTGCACAGGCACACATGCTCTAAGACCAATGTATCACAATGGGGATGACACCACAACATGGCCACTCAAGGGGGGCTACCACTACAACCAAACATGACATAACTCAGTCACGTGACTCCCTGCTTGTGTGGAGTTGGAATGTTGGGGAGCTGACAGTTGCTCGGTGCTTCTCTCCGGGTACTCCGGCTTCCTCCACCCATAAAACTGACACGGTCATAGTTAGCCATTGTGCAGAAATATGTGACCTTAAAACACCAATAAATAAATAAGTCATGTGACTATGATGTCACATCTGCCTCCCCCAATAGGGACGATCTCCACATCTGCTATTGCTGTGGGCAGAGGTGATCCAAATTTGCTTGTTTTTTAATCACGCCAGTCTACATATGGGCAGTATACTGAAAAACCAAACAGATACCGACTGAACCCATTATTGAATACCAAAACCATATGTATTTTCAAATTTTTAAAGATTCGCTATTTATAAGGTCTTGTTGAGACTTGATAGCTGTTGAAGTGTTTATTTTCTTCAAAGAAGTGACTGATTTTCTTTTCAGTTTTGTTAACCCTTAAAGGCCTGGCCAACTGTCCTGAATTCTAACTAGACTACAACCTGTACATACCCGGCTTCTAAGCAGTGATTCTTGGCCAAGACTTGCCTAGAATGCACTGCCTAGGTAATTTGTCATCAGCAGGACCTCCTAATGATGGCATTTTAAGGGCACATGCTCTGTGATGACTAAAGCCTGAAATAGACCTTTAAAGGTTGAGGTGTGTTGGGAACAAGTCACAAAATTACTGTATATATGATTTGTGTTGGTAAAAGAATGCCAGTGTTGATATTATTATTATACCCCCACTTTTTTTCAAAAAGTGGGGTATACTGGATTACACCTGTTTGTGCATCTGTCAGTTTATCTGTCTGTCCGAACTCAGATGTCTGTTCGCGTTATAACTTCAACATTACTGTTCAGATTTTGATAAAAATTTTATACAGATGTTCACTATCACTTTTCTGTGAGTTATTGCTCTTTGAATATACAAAATAGCCTTTTTGTGTCTCTTCGCCTGGTATCTCAAGTTTGGGTTATCGGATCTCAATGAAATTTGGAATGAAGATTGTTTATGGGAAAGGCTTTCAAATGAGTCTCTAATAATATTTCTTACTTTTCACATTTTAGACTTCTCCCCCTTTTTAACTTTGAAAATTTGCTGCTTGCCTTGCAAAATAGTCAATTTTCTGTCTGTTCAGCTCGTTTCTCAGGGTTGGGTTATTGGATTTCAATAAAGTTTGGAATGAAAATTGTTTATGGGAACGGCTTTCAAATGAGTCATACCCTTGCAGTAAAACAAAGAAAACACATGCATATCACCTCCCAACATGTGGCATTATGTCTTCGTTCTATATGTCTTATGTGGATGGTCGGATCGTCACTAGACTTAAGTAACAGGTGTTTCTGGCCTTCACAATTACCTCGGGGAGAAGGTGGGGGCAAATTATTTTGGGGCTATAAAACAAAGACAATAATTTTGCTGTTTACCTTGTAAAATAGCATATTTTTGTCTGTTTGCCTTGTATATCTGGTTTGGGTTATCAGATCTCAATAAAATTTGGAATGAAGATTGTTTGTGAGAATAGCTTTCACAGTATTGGGGTTCATTTCTTCTCTTGTCATTGTTTGGCAGTATGCACCATGAGGGTATGCCCTGCACCCCCTTCTTGTTGACAGTCACATTCACATCGAGGGTCTGTGGTAGAATCATACAAGAATAACTTATTTTGTATTTGCCTGTTGTGAATTCCCATTTGGTTCTATCAGCAAAACTTAGTCAAGTCAAACACTAAACCGAAACCATGGTATACCAAGCTGAAAACCAACACTGAACTTAAAATTCCAATACCACCATATCTACCACCGACATATCCATTGTATTTTTGTCGAAGACCCCCACTATATTGTATTTGGATAACTATCAATTCATTTTTACAACTCGTAAATCTGAACTTATTTACCACAGTTACTGGTAGGTGTTACCACTACGGCACTACCCCCCCCCCCCCCCCCCCCCCTTTAACCCCTCTTTCTGACACCTCTGTCTGAATTCGTCGTTTCTTAAAAGACATTCATTAATATCTTTGGACCATAATTATTTCTCAGGGAAAGATTATGTCAGGCATGCACCATGCGGTTTGATTCTTCATCTTGAATGCACATTGCATATTTTTGGCCATGCTGGCCTGGTGAACAGTTGTCCATCTGCAATCTTTGGCCTTATGTACAGTATTGCAATCACAAAAGGAGTATTTTTCACGATGAGATAGTGACTGAGTTGAGAGATACTTCCATACCAGTGGATCAAGATTTCATAAATAAAAAATATTTCAAAATCATGAAAAACTGCAGATTTGATGTTTTCGCATTTCTTTCCTATCTGTGACACTCCAGTTCAGAGGGGAGAAAAGCAGAAAGATAATTTCAACAAGTGACCAATTCCAGAAAACTTTTACAATTGTTTTTTCCGGAATTGTATTTTGAACAAGTGAATATAAATGGTGGAAATGAATTATTAGCATTTCAAAAGATATGGCATTTTGCCAACTGGCAAATTGCCACATCTTTGAAAATGCTAATGGTTCATTTCAATTAGTTATTTCCATAAATAGAAAATACAATTCGGAAAAATATGACTGTAAAAGTTTTATAGTATTGGTCCCAGATTGTGATGCAGTTGTGACCAGATCAAAATTCTCTGTCTGCTTTTGTGATCACAGCACTGTACATGTATTAACCCTTTACCCAATGCAAACGATATCAAAATTTATCATTTTAAATATACTTTTTTTTAAATTTTTCAAAAAATTTCAACAAAACCATATCATGTGACCCCTCATTGGAATGAGCTCAATGAGCTCCTGCCAATGAGGGGTCACATGATATGGTTTTATTGAAATATTTTGAAAAATTTAATTTTTTCAACTGCTCAATTTGCATATTATGTGGGCGGATATGGGCGATTCATTAGGTAAAGGGTTAAGAGGTTATTACTTGGTTGGTTTAATATCAGCCGAGATAGCATCCTGAGACCGAAGGTTGAAGGCTGATGTGAAATTACCAGAAGGCTGAAATTTTGGCCAATATGAAATTAACTAAGTAATAACCTCTTTATTTATTAAACAAAATCAAATAATTACAAAATGTTCTCGGATATGATAGTTTTTTTTATGGTGTTATTGTTTCTCATTCTTTTCATAAAGTCTTGACATTGTCTCTTCTCCTAGTTCAACTATCCAAACATTGAAGATTCCCCACTGCTGAAGCCACGATGTTCAGATAGCTGAACTATCTCATCTCTTACTTTGATGAATCATGGCTTTTGACTCCGAGTCATAGTTTGTGTTGAATTTTGTGTACAACTCTCCTTTTTTCTCCTCACATACCTAATCCTTACTTACTGCCATCATTAATTCAGCACCATATAAATCCTACTCCCTTTTGCCTGGTAAGGCCAATTTTACTGATTGATAGTTTTCAACAAATAATGGTGAACTATAACCAAAATGGAAGTGTCCAGTAATGCATCAGGAGGGGGGGGGGGGGGGGGGGGGGGGCAACTCTAGCCTTGTTTGTATCAGCTGAGATCAGCATCATATCACCCAAGTTTGAGGTCATATCAGGCGAGCTTGATATTGGGCAATTCTGGGAAAGAAAATCATATCTAATAAATAAATAATTTTGTCAAATTGCCATCATGCTCGGCAGATTACTCCCTTCTAATTGGCTTCCATTTTTGACGAGATGGGCGCACGTCCCACAGGTCGATCCACCACCTGGCAAGTGGCTGCCCAGCTCCTTGTGTGAGCATAAGTTGGGTAAACGTGCAATCTAAAATTCACGTTCTTGGTTTGTTTTATGTTTTAGGCCTCACAATCTGCAGAACAGCATGGGTGGGGGTTCATTTCTATCCCTTGAGTACAAGGATTTGCAATGCTAAGGCAGATCTTCTGTTTTTGGCCTCATAATCTGCAGAATAGCATGGGTGGTGGTGTATTTCATCCCTTGAGTACAAGAAGTCTTTGCAATGCTAAAGCAAATCTTGTGTTTCAAAGGCTATTTTTGTAAAATTGCATGCTGGCAGGTGTCTTTTTTATTTTTTTTAAATTTTTGTAATTATTTTCTTTGCCATCAAAAATTCATGTTCTTGGTTTGTTTTATGTTTTAATAATAAATAAATATATATATATATCTGGGACTGATTGGAATTGATAATTTTAAGCCAGTAAGGAAACAAAATTTAATTTACATTGTACAGTTTTGGCCCCACAAAGTAGATCTTATGTTTCAAAGGCTATTTTTTGTAAATTGTTTTTTAATTTTTGTAATTATTTCTTTGCCATCAAAAATTCATGTCTGCTTTTGTGATCACAGCACTGTACATGTATTAACCCTTTACTTGGTTTGTTTTAAACATGTTTTAGGCCTAATAATCTGCAGAATAGCATGAGCGGTGGTGTATTTCATCCCTTGAGTATAAGAAGGCTTTGCAATGCTAAAGCATTGCAAAGCCTTGTTGTACTCAAGGGACAAATTTATCAATTTTATTAACTTGGGTAAAATACCAGACATAAACCATTTAATTTTAATATTTTTAAAGTTTGCATTGGTTATAAAAAGAGAGCATGTGGCAACTAAAAGGACCATGCAGGAGGGCCTGAGAAACATTTTAAAAACTTTTAGGCCTTAATTTACAAATATAATTGGGTTCTTTGCTAGACCCTGCTCTGTCCATTCTTCATCACAAACATCATAGTTTATCATTGCCTTGTTGAGATATATCCACCTTCCCATAACACCTATGTCAATGATCTGTTTATGAAACTCTGTCCAGTGTGGGTTCACCTTATTACATTTGGCTCCATACAAGTCAACATGATGCCCAAATGTCCTCAACCACAAAATGGTGCAGACACCCAAATTCAAAAAGCGTAACTTCTCATCCTTGTGGGCTTCCAACAGTTTCTGTACATAAGTATCCGAGTTCTGACTCCTTATTGTCTCAGTAATTTCTAATAGATTGATAGAACTCTCCACAAGTGTTGCAGTAAAATGCTGTTCATTAGGTCTTTTTTTAACACACACGCCAATTGTTCCGAGGATAGTCACATATACTGTTGCTTTAAATGGTTTCTTCTTCATGCTTTCAAGAACATCAGATCCGACATTCTTGTAATCATCAACCATTGCCTTGAAAATACCAACTGAAAAAAAAAGAAAACGACATAACTCGCCAGAATTCTCAAATACTCCCTGTGCAAATCTCTTCAACAGAGCAGCTGCTTAAATCACATTGTAATGTAGATCTACAGACATTTTGAATTTTTCAAAGAAAGTTGTGTCTTTCCTGTCTCCATGAATTACAACTGCACAGAATGTATACTGGGACATTATTTCTCAATAAAACCTATTTAGAGTGGAGTTTCACCCAAAGATGATTAAATGAGGCAGGTAAATCTTATCTGTCCCGACTCAAATCCAGACTGATAAAATATTCCAACTACATCATCAAGGCATGCCTTCAACGAAGGCATGCCTTAATGCTGCAGTTGAAATACTAGTCACTTGGGATTATCGTAAAAAAACCTCTAGACACCTTGGAAGACATAAAATATATCAACTTGTATCTATTTATTGATGGGTTTGGTCACTTTCGAATCTATGACTATACCACTGCTGAAACACAAGTACATTGTCAAATTCCGTCAGTTCTTTATACCACCCATTTTGGAGGGCTTGCACACAAGACATTGATTACCAGGTCCTACAATGTATTATATAAGTGAAACAGAACTTCTTTACCACAGTAAACAAGAACTACTCCACTTTCCAGACAAATCAGCATTTATACGGACTAATCAATTTGGTTTTCCATAAGTTTTCCATAACCCTGACTCCAAATTTCCATAATCCCAAAGGTTAAATGTAACTCAATATATATTTTTTTCAATGTCACCCCCACCCCTAAACAACTCTTTTAACCCTAAAGGGCCCCAATTCCAACTTTGCTCACTTTGTACTGTAATAAAACCGAGGTTCAAACATGGAGGCTTTTGGCAAACATTTAAAGTTACATTCTAAGTACCTTGGCAGTTGTTTCTGGGCAAGTCTTGCCCAGAAACAACTACAAGGCCACTAGATGTAATCTATGGAAGTGTGGCAAAAATGTGTACAAACCACCAGGCTTTTAAGGGGTAAGAAGCCCCAAACACCAATGACTCAAGTAGCGATTCTTGGTGAACCTTAACCCTTTGAACCCTAAATGCCAGTTTTCTGGCCAGGGAACAATATAAGTCATACTTTCATCAAGTAGGATGGCTCCTAAGTTAAAGTGTTTGGTAGACCAATCAATATATTCAACATGCAGCCTCGAGGCTACACGTTGAAAATATTAATTGCTCTACCCCCAAATAATGAATATGGACTCTTCCAATTGCTAACATTGAACTGACATGGAAGATATCACTGGTGTTCAAAGGGTTACAAATTATAAGTACAATATTTTTTAAATGGTCACATTGGACAGTTGAAATACCCATGTTACATGTATCTGTTCATTTTCCATAAATTTTCCAAAACCCACCCCAAGTTTCCAAACTTTTCCAGAGCCTGGAAAAACCATTCACTCATTACTGTTTTCCAAGACTTTTTCATACCTTTTCATAAGATGATAACCAGTATGAACCCAGTCCAGTGTTCACGTGGACTTAATAGCAATTTCTTCTTCATCTAAAATTATCAAATGCAAATGCAATAACATTACGAGGAGTCAATTACCTCTAAAACATGGTGGCATAGATCACAGAATAAATTATAAAAAGTCCTGGCAAACATCCAACTTATTGGCCAGTATGTGGCATCTGATGATCAATAAGCTGAACATTTGCCGCTCTTTCTTGTGCCCTTTTCAAACAGGGCACCATTTGCTCATTAGTTTTCCAAAACTTTTTCATACCTTTTCATAAGATGATAACCTATATGAACCCAGTCCAGTGTTCACCTGGACTTAATGGCAATTTCTTCTTCATCTAAACTTATCAAATGCAATTACATTACAAGGAGTTAATTACCTCTAAAACATGGTGGCATAGATCACAGAATAAATCATAAGTCCTGACAAACATCCAACTTATCGGCCAGCATGTGGCATCTGGTGAACAATAAGCTGAACATTTGCCGGTCTTTCTTGTGCCCTTTTCAGACAGGGCAACCACCTTACCTGAGTCTCACATGCTTGAAGCATTTTCCTACAGGGGACATGGATTGAAAAAACTTTCCAAAATTGAATAGCAGAATGCTATGCAAACGAAAAATTTGAATAGCATTTTTTGGAAAAATTTGATGGAAGTATAGCAATTGTATCACTAAAACAGTAATTTTGCATTGCAAATAATGATGCAATACCAGTTATTTCGAACCCTTATGTGGGACCACCTACAAAAGGTAATAACCAAACATGGAAGCAATGACTTGAGTTCTGAAATGCAAGAATTTGAACATGAGCAATGCTGGGCACTATTTATAGTAAGTGACCTTTGACCTGCCAAGTGGCCCAAAATGCATTCCCAATCACCGACATCTTATTGACAATCTGTGTATTAGGTTATAGTATCATATGCAAAGGGCAGCAACAGTTATTGCACACAAACCCAAGTTATATGTATAGTAAAAATGACCTTGACCTACCGCCCCTAAATACATTGCCAATCATCGACACTTGTACTTATAGGCAATGTGTCTATGAATTCATCATTTCCTAAGAGAAAGGAAACTAAATTTATTCTACCGAAACTAAAAATCCACAGGACCTTGACCTGTTGAGCCCACATGCAATCCCAATCAAAGACTCCTAAAATGCAATCAGTATATGAAGTTAAGACTTCCAATCGGACAAGGAAACTATAGTTACTTTATAGAAATCAAAAATCAGTTTATAGTAACACTGATCTTCAAAGTAAACAAATTCTGCTTACATTTTTGCCCCTTTCCCTAAAGTTTCTCCTTTTGGTGCTATATAAGTAAGGGAACTTTGTTTACTTTGAAATTCCTACCTCTGATATTCCATAAATTCCACTTAAATGTAAGATAAATTATACATCAAAATGAAGGTTGTGATGCATAGACTATGGAGCACAAAAAATATATGCAATGCATTCACAGAGCAGACAGCAGGCTCCAATGGTTCCAACAAGTCTACCGTATTCATATCAGAACCGATAATAAAAAATATTTCAAAATAACTCATAGCCAAATGTGCTTCAGATATCCAAAAACGAAGTCAGGCATTCAAAAGAACTTTACAATGCAGCGACAGGACAGCATTTGGGGAAAGGACAACACTGTCTGCATGGGTTGATGGGTTCCATGTCCAATGGACATGCACACATCAAACAATACAAATTTTCATCGAAAAAATAATCTCATAATTGTAAGACATCCAAACAGGCATTGCGATACCTTTCCAGTAATATGGCAACTATGCAGAATCCATATAATAACAGTGTGGCATATGAAGGTGATATATCTCATTTTTATTTTAGACGGCATTGTTTATAATGCTTTTTAGCTCACCAACTTTAGTTGTGTGAGCTTATGGCATGGCTCGATCGGTCGGCGTCAGCGTACATGTCCAATACTATTAAAGCTTCTGTTTAGGTCACTTACTCGCCCTATTTCCATATCATGGCTTTTATAATGCAGCTATATGATGATTATTATCATTTTACCATGATTTAACCCCTCATACCCTACATTTTAAGACATTTTCAGTTGCATTTAGTTTTCTGTTTAGCTCAGAATTTCGTGTTTAACTAAGTGTTTAGGTCAGCTGTTGTGCTCCTTCTCTTCCCATGGCACTTATATTCATCATACATGTTCCTCAGTATCATTGTTCCATCATTAACCCCTCATACCCTGCATATTAAACATTTTTCTTGACATTTTTAGTTGCGTTTAGTTTTCTGTTTTGCTCAGAATTTGGGGACGAGGTGGCTCAGTAGGTAGAGATGCAGGCTGCAAGCCGAGAGGTCCTCGGTTTGAATCCCACCTGCTGCAACCGCGTTGTGTCCTTGGGCAAGACACTTCACCCCCATTGCCCACAGGGGGGCATGGTGACGTTGTGTATGTCGATGGTGCACTGTCTTCAACCAATGCTAACCCTGCTTGTGTGGAGTTAGTATGTTGGGGAGCTGACAGTTGCTCGCTGTTGCTCTCTGGCTTCCTCCACCCGTAAAACTATCGAGGTCATGATTAGCCATTGTGCAGAAATATGTGACCTTAAACACCAATAAATAAATAATACATGTAGCTCAGAATTTCATGTTTAACTAAGTGTTTAGGTCAGCTGCTGTGCTCCTTCTTTTCCCATATCACTTATATTCATCATACATGTTCCTCAGTATCATTGTTCCATGATTAACCCCTCATACCCTGCATATTAAACATTTTTCTTGACATTTTTAGTTGCGTTTAGTTTTCTGTTTTGCTCAGAATTTGGGGACGAGGTGGCTCAGTAGGTAGAGATGCAGGCTGCAAGCCGAGAGGTCCTCGGTTTGAATCCCACCTGCTGCAACTGCGTTGTGTCCTTGGGCAAGACACTTCACCCCCATTGCCCACGTGGGGGCATGGTGACGTTGTGTATGTCGATGGTGCACTGTCTTCAACCAATGCTAACCCTGCTTGTGTGGAGTTAGTATGTTGGGGAGCTGACAGTTGCTCGCTGTTGCTCTCCGGCTTCCTCCACCCGTAAAACTGTCGAGGTCATGATTAGCCATTGTGCAGAAATATGTGACCTTAAACACCAATAAATAAATAATACATGTTGCTCAGAATTTCATGTTTAACTAAGTGTTTAGGTCAGCTGCTGTGCTCCTTCTTTTCCCATATCACTTATATTCATCATACATGTTCCTCAGTATCATTGTTCCATGATTAACCCCTCATACCCCGCATTTTAAACATTTTTCTTGACATTTCTATTTGCGTTTAGTTTTCTGTTTAGCTCAGAATTTCATGTTTAACTTAGTGTTTATGTCAGTTTCTGTGTTTTACTTTTAAAAGGTTGTGTTTAGGTAAGCTTTGTCGCATGTTATGAGCCTGTTTGATACAGTTCTTGTGTTTGCCAAAGTTACTATCAAAGAGGAATGTTGGTGAGCTATAGGGCATTGGCGTCCTTCTTGTTTCTGTCCAGATGACCTTGACCAAAATGCCAACAAACAGGCAACAAGAACAAAGCCAAGAGTTTGGGAATTTTCCCCACGCAGCTCTGTTGCTGCATTTTGAAGAATATTGACTTCCTAGCTTTGTTCTTCGATACCTGAAGCACATTTGACCACGAGTTCTCCTGAAATATTATTTTATTATCAGTTCTGATATGAATATCAGACTTGCAGGAACCATTGGTGCCTGCTGTCAACACAGAATTCATTACATATATTTTTGTGTTCTATTCATGACAACCTTCATTTTTATGTATAATTTGTGTACATTTAATTTGAATCTATGGAATATCTGAGGTGGGGATTTCAAAGTAAACACATTTCCCTTACTTGTTTCGCCCCTAATCTCAGTCACAGTTAGTTCAGCGATCTGAACGTATTGGAAACTCCGTACTACAACGTTCAGATCGCTGAACTAAGTCACAATAACCTAAGGGCAGTGAGGCGATGTCATGACCTTTGTTTTGACTGTCACTTTTCTCATCTGACCAGAAACGACTGGTGACAGTAACCTTGTGATAATTATTCAGATTTGTAAATGGGTAAATAATTTGTGTTCACAAATTATATATATTTTGAAAATGCTGAATATTATGAACCCAGTTTTTCGATCCGACCGCCCTTCATTCTATCGGGCAGTTTCGGTTTCCATCTGGACAGAGCAACAAATCGGCTGAATCTTCCACTAGCCATGCTGAATTTGGCTATCTCGCGCTGAATTGTCAGTGTTCTGTCTGTTGGAAGAAATAGTAGTGTACCAATCAAAAAGCATTTCCACGTCAATAATATTCGCTGCGTGATTATTGTTTTAAAATGGCTGACTCGGTGATTGACGTGGATGATAAAATGGTAAATATCGTCAGTGATTTCCCACAAGTTGCTTTTTTTTGTTGATGTTTCACAGCAAGAAAGCGCGTACAATACTTTTTATAAAAAAATTTTCTTCATGTTTAGTTGAAAACATGACATTGGAAATGCTGAACCTTTAACCCAATGTCCCCTAATTTCGAGGTTTCCAAAGAACGGTAGATGTTACACTTGGTTACAATACCCTAAATGATTTGCATTGCCATTAGCGACAATGTTAAATTTTCCCGTCTCATATGCTCATCAAGCTCATTTGGGGGAAAACAGACCTGTTTCCACTTGGTACATCATCTCGTTAAGGGGTAGCTCAGCGATCCGAACGTAGTGGTTACCCCTCTACATTCAGATTCTTACCATTCAATCATATAGAAAAACTTCCCATCAAGTTTTTATGGGAACTCAAAACTCGAAATTAGGAATATATATCAAGCTTTCGCGCTCATTACCGGCTGCAATCGATAGTACACGTATTTCCGTACATTTGGGCAGAGTTTATTGATCCAAACTATGTTTTATTCTTTAATTACCGTCATTTGAATACACGTGAGGCGTCAACGGAGATTTTGAAATCGGCCATGTTTTTGTTTAAATATAAAACAGTAAAAACAATAAACCAGTAATGGCGCTGAAACGAATAGACCTTTTCATCGATGTAGAATCAGAAATTCGATCGCAATTGCGCGGAGGGGGGGTTGATAATCTGCTCTGTGCGAATGCGACCGAGTTTGATGACCTCCTCTGCGCGAATGAGATCGAGATTACGGTTCCGCATCGATGAAAAGGTCTATTCGTTTCGGTGCCATTACCGGGTTATTGTTTTTACTGTTTTATATTTAAACAAAAACATGGCCGATTTCGAAATTTCTGTTGACGCCTCACGTGTATTCAAATGACGGTAATTAAAGAATAAAACATAGTTTGGATCAATAAACTCTGCCCAAATGTAAGGAAATACATGTACTATCGATTGCAGCCGGTAATGAGCGCGAAAGCTTGATATATATTCCTAATTTCGAGTTTTGAGTTCCCATAAAAACTTGATGGGAAGTTTTTCTATAGGATTGAATGGAAAGAATCTGAACGTAGAGGGGTAGCCACTATGTTCAGATCGCTGAACTAGTTAAGGGGCTACACTACGCTGCAAGCGGCGATTACATGAATCGCCCAGGTCCGAGTTAAGAGAAAAGATTTAAACATGTCCGATATTACGCCGACTGAGTTAGCAATAATTAAATCCAGTGAGTCATTTCAAGAGATAAGGATTAGCTCATGTCGCGTAATCTCGGAGATAATTGTGTAAAGGATTAGCGGTAATTTAGCTTTGTACATCAACTCCACCTCAAGAAAACAAAGCAATCTTATAGACACATGTACATTTTATTCTGACAATTTCTGTCGACAATGTCACCTTAAAAATAACATTAATGAGCAATACATTACACTGACAATTATTCTTGAATTTTTTAATCGCCTCACACTGAATTAACAGTTTTAAAATATTGAGAACAAAAAACGTTATCATAATATTATACGTCAAGTTAATGTCATAGCAAACTCAGTCTCAATTATTTCTATTCAAACTTCGTTGTGACGGTGTTGTTCATTTTAGATAGTTTAGGCTACATGTTGGCCTTCAGTTCTCATTTTTCTGTGTGTGTGCGTGCGTGCATTGGAAAACAGTGGTTAGAGTTGGCTTCTGATTTTCGTTTTTTTTCCCCCGTATTGAATCTTCTAATTATTGATGATATCACCATCACGTTGAATGCCAAAACAAACACAGGTACTCGGCTCAAGCTTAGAAATCGAAAAAAAAGGATATCCGATAGTATTTTTGGATCGATGCTGTCATGCCCTTATTAATTATGGGTTATGGAAGCATGGCAGCATCGAGCGCATAGTGATAACAAATTTATCCAACTGTCCCGTTACAGCCCATTGCCTTCATTTCTCAGTTTCAATTAGGTTAAATGGACGTAATAAGAGCCTCCATTGTTAGTATGTACAAGAAAATGAACCAGTTCAGTGTTGTTTCACAGAGCTCAGTGAACTCTTGGCATGGTTAAATTTTCTGTGGATTAGGCCTACTACTGGAACAATTTGCACCTTTCGATTTTTGGATCATAAAAAGTTAAACAGAATTCGTCAACTCGTCCCCAGTTTTCCGAAAATTACAGAACTTATCCAGTAAATTAGCCCAGACCTGATTTACTGAACTCATTTTGGATATTCCGGAAGCCATCTGTTTATCAACTGGGTTTGTGTGTGTGTGTGGGGGGGGTAGAGATGGGCGGTATTGGAATTTTGAGTTCGGTTTCGGTATTTTTGTGTGGGCATACCGCGGTATCGGTTCGGTATTCGGTATGTGACTTCAGATTCACAGATAGTACCAAAGGGGAATCCATGTCAGAAAAATACAGAATAAGTTGTTCTTATATCATTCTATCACAGTGCTACACTTGTCATTGTTGATGGGCTCAACATTGTCATTCTTTTGTCTACACAGATCATATCTACAGTAATTTGGTGACTTGTTCTAAATACGCCTTAACTTTTCAAGCTCCACTTAAGGCGTCTGTAATCATAGAATGTGTGTCCTAAAGATGTCATCTTTAGGTGGGCCTGATGACAGTAGTAAAATTATCTGGTCAGTGATTTCTAGCCAAGTCTTGGCTGCCTGTTAAGGCAGCCAAGACTTGGCTAGAAATCACTGCTAAGCAACTTGACATGTACAGGTCATAGACTATTGATAATTTAGTACAACTGCTCTGGTCCTTAAGGCTTAACAAAACTGAAAAATAAAATCAGTCACTTCTTTCATGAAAATGAACACTTCAACTGCTATCAGTCCTCATCAAGGCCTTATAAATAGCGAATGCACGGGGAAAATTGAAAATACCGTTGGTTTCGGTATTCAAAGATTGGGTCGGTTCGGTTTTTCGGTGTCCCCATGATATCGGTATCGGTTCGGTTTTTCGGTATATTGCCCATCTCTAGTGGGGGGGGGGGGGGGGGGGGGGGGGGTAGGGATACATCACCCAGGGCCTACCTAGGAACTTAGTAATGAGTACAGTACCATTAAATCTGTTGGATCATTTTGGCAGGTACTTGCGAGGGCCATGAAGACCGTATGTTCTTCGAAACTCGCCACATGTGCTGGTGGATGGATGACAGGCTCTGCACCGGGCATGCAGTTGAAACCAAGTTCCATTTAAAATAACCATTCCAAGAGAAACCTTAGAGGAGTACATACACACACCATGATTTAAATAAATGCACATCATTGTCGGGAAACCTTGGAAGCAAAGAGTGCTGATCTACAGATTAGACATTTATCTACTGCACCAAAGAGATTGCGGACTAGGGGTCGGCATACTGAAACTTACTCCACAGGCTTATTGTCGGGAGGGCTGCAATATTTTTTTAAAATAATTTTAAAAAATATTTCGTGAGGGTATTTCAGTGGTGTGGCCAGGGGGGGGGGGGGGGCTGATGGGCACATACCCCTCCCCCATTTCAGTTGTACCCCCACCCCGGTGATGTGGCCTAATTATTGATGCCTTCCACAACTTATAAATTATGGACAAAAGCAGATTCAGTCAAGGAAATTGAGGGGTTTTTTTTGTATCGAATTTCAGATTTGTTTCAGGGGTACACCTCTTGTGTTCGCCCCCATCTCGCCGCTACATGAATCGGGTAAAGGACTCAAACACGTTATTCTTGCCGATGGGCTCCCCTTCCCTCACCACGCTCTCGCAAAATCCTTAGACCTGAAATGATAAGTGTTCGTATTAAGATGCAATGGAATTTCAATATTCAAATGTGTCATGAATTCAGAAAAGGGTAAGGCTGCTATAGAATGTGATGAGAATAAAATGTCACTGTGAGTGCACTCAACTGAAGGAATGCAGAGTGTCGGGAAACAATACACAAGTCGGGAATGGATTAATTGACGCCATTCTCAAAATATTTAATTCAATTGCATGAATAGTTAATTACTTTTCGGGGTGCATTGTGAGATCAGAGCATTGTTTTTGTAAACAATAACTTCAGAAGGCCTGCACAATAAAAGGAAGCTGATTGATTTGTATGACCGGCACTTAATCCAATTTCGGTGAGTGTCTAATTGCCACCAGTTTAATTACAAAACAAACTACTGTAATTAAGCACCTGTGAAAACACGAAAGGGGGACGGTTACTGCTAGTCTAAGAGTGCCTTTTCCGTTGTTTTTTTTTTCTTCTTTTTATCTGAACTACCCACTATTTGAATGGCAAAAGGAGATTTGCTGCATTTAAATGATTGACATTTTTTAAAATGTTGCACCCACAGACATTGAAATATTTTGTAATGTACAATATACCGGGGCACCGAAGCCTTTATTAAGTGGTAAATGACATCCGACGTAGCTAAGTGTATTACGGCATCAAGTCATTCAAGACAACACTGAGGCGATGAAATGGAAAGATCGGAAAAATCAGTGAATCACTGCGTGATCGAAATCGGCCGAGACATTGGCAGATTTCCTGAAAACCTCTGTGGTCAGAATTCAGTTGCATTTGAAACCATTATCCCTTTATGGCCAGTGTATTGAACGAAAATGAAATGGACTTGTTGGTACGTCACTACGATCGTTTTCATGCAGATAACGTGTGCGGTAATTTTTATTTTTTCTAAAATTGAATGCACATCTCTTCGTCACAATGAGAATTGAATCAACACACGTTTAAATAGGCTTAGCCTGTTCGCCAAACCCCTTTTCAACTCATGTTTTTGCAGTAGCGCAATTGGTAACCAGTTAATTATATTACCAAGAAGGAAATATTCCTTTTCACACTGAATCACCGTTGCAACAGTGATTTACCAAGAAGGAGATAATCTTTTCCACATCTAAACACTGTTGCACACAGTGTTTAATTTGGTCCAATTACACCGTGTGACACAGTGTTGGCCGGTGATTTTCAGAAAATCATTCACCGTGTCGGGTGTTTGAGACAGGATACACTTGGCACGTGCTGTATATGATAAGAAACATGGACTGTTGCATGGGGCGAAATGTAAAAGTCCGGATGAGTGAGAGCGTTTTTTTTTATTTCGAACTGCCACGTATATTATCACTGTATGTGAGTGAATATAAGTTCAAAACGTTTATTTCTTTTATTTTTTGTGTTGAATAAGTATAAATAAATGAGTATTTGAATCTTCGTTCTGCTCTTTTTAATTATACCGGTAGTACTGCTTGATTGAAAGCTTTTCCCAAGAATGAAAATTATCAATTTACCCCAAACAGCATGTAGCAGTCGGTCGATTGAGACTGAGAAGGAATGGTGATTATTGTTTGGAAACTCGCATTCAGTGGCTTAATTGGCGCAAAATGGATTTGTTAGGAGGGGGGGCAGTGAGGAAGCTTTGCATGGCGATGAGTGATGGCCACTGCGAAACACGTTAGCCTAGTGTAATGCGGGGGGTGGGGGGGGGGGGGGGGTTGGCAGTCATTCAACATAAATAGGCATATTTATAGGGTGGCGGAGGTAAGGGTGGAACAGTATCATGTCATATTTCGAAGAGCTCTGAGTCACTAATGTTGATTTTATTTTCTCGGTTATTGTTTCTCAGCCTATCCAATTCAATTTTTTCTTAAAAATGCAACCTCCGAACAGAATAGATTACGCTCTCTGCAAAAAATGCCTATAGAAATATATAAATTTATATTAAATAAGGTTGTGCTTATTTAATATTAATATATATGTATACATGTAATCTTGTTTTCACAATTATGGGGAAATCGAGTGTTTATTTTGAAATTGTTGTTTAAATGGGTAATAATAAATTGTGAAGCGTTTCGCAACGAGTTGAAAATGGTCGACGTAACTTGATTTAGTTTTAATATTTTCATAATTTCTTTTTTGCAACTTGAGGAAAAAGTTGTTCAAATCTGCTGTGAATAATTGTGAAGCTTAATCTTTTTCACAGTACGGTCCGAGAAACCAATCAAGTCGGTAATCCATTTGTCTTGTACTGTCAGAGTTTTTAATCAAATGTCGGACACAGATCACAGACATACTCTCCGACAATCGTCGGCAATTTGCAAGTGATCTTGAGACACAGTTCCTCGGACCTGGGAGATTCATGTAATCGTCGCTTGCAGCATAGTGTATATAAGTAATGGAATTTTGTTTATTTTGAAATTCTCACCTCTCTTATTCCTTACAATAATTACATTCAGATTAAATATACACAAATTATACATCAAAATGAAGGTTGGGATATATAGAACACGAAACACATATTTATTCAACTCATAGAGTTGATAGCAGACACCACTGGTTCCTGGAAGTCTGCTATCGTATTTGCACCAGAACTGATAATAAAATAATATTTTGCAAGAACAACTCGTGGTCGAATGTGCTTCAGATATTCAATAACAAAGCTAGGCATTCAAAACACTTTCTAGTGCAGCGACAGGACTGCTTTCTGGACAAGGACAACGCTGTCTGCATTTTTTATTGAAGATGGTTTCCATGCTTGACAGACATGTGCAAATCACACGATACCACAAATTTCCATCGAAAAACAAAATCATAATTCTAAGAAATTTCAACAGGTATCATGATACCTTGCATTGAATATGGCAACTGTGCAGTCTCTATCTCATAACAGTATACTGTATGAAGGCGATCTTTTTCATTATTTGATTTGAGACGACGTTATTTTTACATGCTTTTTCCGTCTGATGACATCGACCGGAAATCAAAAGTATACTCATACGTAAACAAAAGCAAAGGCTTTGGAATTTTCCCCCATGCAGCTCTGTTGCCGTGTTTTGAAGAATTTTGATCCCCAAGCTTTGTTCTTGGATATGTAAAGCACATTTGACCACAAGCTTTTTTCGTGAAATATTATTAAATTATCAGTTCTGGTGCGAATACAGCAGCAGACTACCAGGAACCAGTGGTGCCTACAGTCGACTCCATGAGGTGATTACACATGTGTTTCGTGTTCTATACATCCCAACCTTCATTTTGATGTACATTTTGTGTATATTTAATTTGAATTGAAGGAATATCAGAGGTGAGAATTTTCAAAATAAACAAAATTTCATTACTTATATAGGCCCTTAAAAAAAAGATCAGTAAGAAAATATATGTTGCCATGTGTTTTCTCTTGGTCAAATTTATTGATTCTCCAAGCAGGCCTTTAACCCTTTACCCAATGCAGACGATGCCAAAATTTATTATTTTAAATAGCATTTTTTAAATTTTTCAAAAAATTTCAACAAAACCATATCATGTGAACCCTCGTTGAAACGAGCTCATTCCAACGAGGGGTCACATGATATGGTTTTGTTGAATTTTTTCGAAAAATAATATTTTTTCAGCTCCTAAATTTGCATATTACACGGGCGGATGCGGGCGATTCGTTGGGTAAAGGGTTAAATTGTTCTAATTTGGGCACAACGAACAGTTATAGACACCGCTCATGGTTTGGCCTGAAAAATTGGTGAACATTTTTAAAATTTAATCGGAAAACCCCAAATCATGGCTTCTAGCACAGGTACTTGGCACAAGCTGTGAAATCGAAAGAAAAATTATATCTGATAGCATTTTTGAATCGATACCGACATGCCCCGGTAATTAATGGTATAGAAATATTAACAAGGTACACAACCCGCTTTTCGAAAACGATCGCATTTATCTTCATTATATCCCCCTCAAATTTGATTCATCCAACATATCCAGCAATACCCAGTGTCATTGGAAAGGGGAATGATTAAGCTTCACAGTGGTGTATTACACGACCGTTGGGTGTTCTGGGTTCATAATAACAGGGAGAAGTCACAGAAAAGCCCGAAAAACATTTAGTCGGACAAGATGCTGTTCAGTGCAAAGTGGGTTACAAGTGACGATTCTCCAATTTATTATGAAAATTCGAGTTCGAGGTCCCACTGTCTATGGAGGGCAGATTCAAATATTAACCGTATACCTATATCAATTTTCAATCTTGGGTTGACATTTACAGGCCTATCATTTTCAAAATTCCAGGAGGGCCATTATGGTTCTCCTTAAATGACTTCAGGAGGGCCATTTTTGGTTCACCTCAAATGACCCCAGGTGGACCATCTTTTTTAATTTATTTCCAGTTGCGCAAGTTTACCCACACAAGCAGCTAGAAAGTTTAAAACTGCGGGAACATGTTGAATTCAGGGAATGAACTCATAGAGTATCATAAATTCAGTTTCAGTTAATGAACCACCATGATAAGGAGAAATACACTGGCCAAATATTTGTCTATAGACCTGTCAAACTGAAAATCAAGTTAGTGGCTCAGTCCCCCCCCCCCCCCCAATTCCACCAGTTGGCTCCTCCCACCCCCAAATTGGAAATTTTATTTTCTTTCCTTAATATAAGTACCGCCCCCTAATTGTCAGAATTCACCTCCTCCCCACTCTTAACTAGGACCCCCCCACCCACTACCCAAGATTTCAGACCATACCATGGCCCCCACCACTGGTGGGATCTGCCTTGTATGGTCAGATTTGGGGAGCTTTGTCAAGATGCACAATTTAATAAGAAAGGCTACATTTTAACAAAAATCAACATTTCTTTCTTTTTTTTAGGAGTCACTAAGCTCTTACCATGGTTTTCAGAGATAATATTCAATTGTAGTGTTTATTTTGGTAATTAGACTTCCCTCCAAAAATACAAGAACGTCTTTAAATTTCCCGCTTCAAATGCCAGTGAAATAAAAGAAACACAACACAAATCATATTTTTTATGATTTTGTTAACATTTATTGAAGGTAGTCGTGATATTTGAATCACTTTTGTTAATAACTCACTCCAATGTTTTCACCAACATCTCTCTTATTTCGGCTATAGAGGTTCGTTTTTATACAGAATTATTTCTTCTTTTTTTCAGTTATTCTTTCACACTAATGAATTACCTCCAGTCCACAGAGAATTGTGCTTTGTTGCCCCCTTCTATCAGTGAAGAGTGTCATTTGAGGTGGCCTATTTTGCGGTGCCTTTGATTGAATTAATAATTGTCTGCAGAAATCAGGGTTAGGCGGTCGTTTACCGTCCGCAGAATCTTGACTTCAGGTGGGCGACTGCGGCCTGTGGCAATCGTCCGTCTGAAAATGGCAGCCCTGCATTCATTCATTTTTAGCTCAACTTGACAAAGTCAGTTGCTATTGCCATCACTTCTCGTCCGTCAATTTCCTTTGGCACACCTCACAGGTCGCATTTATGATCAGTTTGCTTTGAAACTTGGTATGCTTGTTTGGGGTGACCTCTAGATGGGAGCTATCTATTTTCTTCAATTTCCATCGAAAAATGTTGCCGCGGCCAATGTTCTTAGAGCTTAGTTTAGTCAGACCTCAATATTTCCCTTTGGCACACCCTACAGGGCACATTTATGATTGGATTGCTTTGAAACCTGGCATGCTTGTTTGGGGGGTGTCCTCTAGATGGGAGCTATCGATTTTCTTCAATTTCCGTCAAAAAATGTTGCCACGGCCAACGCTCTTAGAACTTTGTTTAGTCAGACCTCAATATTTCCCTTTGTCACACCCTACAGGGGACATTTATGATTGGATTACTTTGAAACCTGTTATGCTTGTTTGTGGTGACCTCTAGCTGGGAGCTATCGATTTTTAGCTCACCTGACTGAAAGTCCGGGTGAGCTATTCTGATCACTTTTCGTCCGTCGTCCGTCGTGAAGGTGGTGTTTGGGCCTTTTTCTCCCAAACCACTGGCTGCATATTAATGAAATTTCATGTGATTAGGGGTTATATAAGGGCATTTTGATTTTTTGTCAAATTAGGTTTCGGCTGATATTGAGTAGAGGGATGGGGCAAAAATGCTCCAATTCTTAAAAAATCATCTTCTCAAGAACCAGCAATAGCAGAGACTTGATATTTGGTATGCAGTTTCTTTTTGAGGTGTAGACTCAAGTTTGTTCAAGAGAAGTTTGAGGGGCTATATTTGACGATGTTAAAGGAGGGGCAAAAATTTTGGCCCCGCCCCAAATTTCTATTTTCCAAACCCGAGGCCAATTTGAACCAAATTTTACGTGAGTGCTTATTGGGTCATATGTACCTAATTTATGCAGAAATGTTTTTCCCCATAGCCCCATGGGAACCACAGGAGCTAAAAATAGAAAAAAATTAAAACGCCCATATCTCCAAAACTACATGGCACTGAGAATTCTTATTTGTTGTGAAGCTTCCTTAGGACCAACAGAATGGAATGGTAAAAAAAATTTGCCATCGGTTTTATCATGGGGTACTTTTTGGGGACTTTGAAAAAGTGCTGAGTCAGCATTTTTTAACACTGTGGGTAATGGGAAAAACATAAGACTACTTTTCTCCGAAACCACTGCTCCAAAAGCTTTCAAATTTCACATATAACATCTTTGGAAGATTGTTTCACATGTTTATTGAAATCAATTGCCTGGGTCGATATTTGGGCTGTCTACATGTATGGGAGCCCAAATGTTTAAATTAGTGCAGTATGAGGAGTATTTTTTAAAAATCTTCTTCAGATCTAGCAATAAGAATGTTTTGATATTTGGTATACAGCATCCTTAGGGGGGTGAGATTCAAGTTTGTTGAAGCCAAGTCCCTAGGTTCATATTTAGGCTGAAAATTTGGGGTCCCATTGCGGACTTAAAAATTTTGGACCAATTTTTTTTGTTTTTTATGCGTTTCGGTCAATTTTAAGACAAAAAAAATGGGTTTTTTTCTCCTGAAAATTTGGGGTCCGGGTGGACCAAAATCCTGAAAATTTTTGTTTTGTTTTTTATGCGTTTCTGTCAATTTTAAGACAAAAAAAAAAATTTTGTTTTTTTTTGTTTTTTCTGCGTTTTGGTCAATTTTAAGACAAAAAAAAAAAATTTCCCCCTGAAAATTTGGGGTCTGGGTGGGACTTGGAAAATTTTGGACCAAAATCCGAAAAAAAATTTTTTTTGTTTTTTCTGCGTTTCGGTCAATTTTAAGACAAAAAAAAAAAAAAAAAAAAATTTTCCCTGAAAATTTGGGGTCCGGGTTGGACTTAGAAAATTTTTGACCAAAATCCGGAAATTTTTGTTTTTTGTTTTTTATGGCTTTCTGTCAATTTTAAGACAAAAAAAAAAAGTTTTTTTCCCCCTGAAAATTTGGGGTCCAGGTGAGACTTGGAAAATTTTGGACCAAAATCCTGAAAAATTTTTTTTTGTTTTTTATGCGTTTCTGTCAATTTTAAGACAAAAAAAAAATGTTTTTTCCCCCCTGAAAATTTGGGGTCCAGGTGGGACTTGGAAAATTTTGGACCAAAATCCGGAAAAAATTTTTTTTTGTTTTTTCTTCGTTTTGGTCAATTTTAAGACAGAAAAAAAAATGTTTTTTTCCCCCTGAAAATTTGGGGTCCAGGTGGGACTTGGAAAATTTTGGACCAAAATCCGGAAAAACTTTTTTTTTGTTTTTTCTGCGTTTTGGTCAATTTTAAGACAAAAAAAAAAAAAAAATTTTCCCCTGAAAATTTGGGGTCCGGGTTGGACTTAGAAAATTTTGGACCAAAATCCTGAAAATTTTTTGTTTGTTTGTTTTTTATGCATTTCTCTCAATTTTAAGACAGAAAAAAATTTCTTTTTTTCCCCCTGAAAATTTGGGGTCCGTGTGGGACTTAGAAAATTTTGGACCAAAATCCTGAAATTAGTTTTATCGTTTTTTATGCGTTTTAAGAAGAAGAAAAAAATTTAGGCTGAAAGTATTTTGTTTGGGAAAAAAATCTGTTTTTTATGTGTTTATCTCAATTTTGGGACGTAAAAGTGCAGGAACTGAAAATAGAAGGAAAATCCTGTGTATTGTGTGGGCAGGGAGTGCGGTGGCTCAGTAGGTAGAGGTGCAGGCGGCAAGCTGAGAGGTCCTCGGTTCGAATTCCATCTGCGGCAACCGCGTTGTGTCCTTGGGCAAGACACTTCATCTCCATTGCCCGTGTGGGGGCACGATGACGCCGTGTACTAACTACTAAGGCGTACTGCACGTCGATGGTACGCATGTCTTCAACCAATCTAACCCTGCCTGTGCTGCATTGCGGAGTTCCGATGTTGGGGAGCTGGCAGCTGCTCGTCGTTGCTCGGTGGTTCTCTCCGGGTACTCCGGCTTCCTCCACCCGTAAAACTGTCATGGTCATGATTAGCCATTGTGCATAAATATGTGACCTTAAACATCAATAAAATAATTGTGTGGGCACAATCTCTTCATCTATATATATGCTTTTCTTAGGAGGGGCGTATGCAGCTTATTCAAGTCAAGTCCCTGGTTTGATATTTAGACTACCATGTCAGGTGAGCGCCCTCAGGCCCCCTGGGGCCTCTTGTTTTCAATTTCCGTCAAAAAATGTTGCCACGGCCAACATTCTTAGAACTTAGTTTAGTCAGACCTCAATATTTCCCTTTGGCACACCCTACAGGGCACATTTATAATTGGATTGCTTTGAAACCTGGCATGCTTGTTTGGGGTGACCTCTAGATGGGAGCTGTCGATTTTCTTCCATTTCCGTCAAAAAATGTTGTTGAGGCCAATGTTCTTAGAACTTAGTTTAGTCAGACCTCAGTATTTCCCTTTGGCACCCCTACAGGGCACATTTGTGATCAGATTAATTTTAAACCTGGCATGCTTGTTTGAGGTGACATCTAGATGGGAGCTATCGATTTTCTTCCATTTCCGTTCGTCAAAAAATGTTGCCGCTGGCAACGATCTTTGAACTTAGTTTAGTCAGGCATCAATATATTCCTTTGGCATGCCCTACAGGGCACATTTAAGATCAGATCGGTTTGAAACTTTGTATGCTTATGCAGGGTGACAAAGATAGGGACTATTGATTTTCTTTTCATTTCCATCAAAAACTGTTGCTGTCAGAAACAATCTTTTGAATTTATTGCATTTGTGCATCAACATTTTTACCTTAACTTGACATAGTCAAGATTAGCTATTGCCATCACGCATGCGGAAGTCTGTTGGTCTGTGAGTCTGTTAGTCTGTGAGTCTGTTCACATTTTCCTTTAGCACGGGCTACACCTCGCAGTTCTTGTCTGATCGTCAAGAAAGTTCATATGCAGGTTTGGGGTTATGTCTTGATGAGAACGTCTCCTTTTGGTCGCGATCGGGTAACCGGTATGGCTGCCCGAGCCCAAAACCCCAAAACCATTAGCACAGTCTACAGGTTGTGTTTATGAAGGGATTTCATTGTAACTTGGTAGGATGCCTCTGTATAATGCCTAGATGAGAACGTCCCCTTTTGGGCGTGATCTATCAACCATGATGGCTGCCCAAGCCCGAAACCCAAAAACTTTTAGCACAGTCTGCAGGTCATGTTTAATATGATGGAATTTCATTATAACTTGGTAGGATGACTCCTTATGATCTCTAGATGAGAATTTCCCCATTTGGGTGTGATCTGCCAACCGTGACGACTGCCTGAGCCCAAAACCCAAAAACCTTTAGCACAGTCTACAGGTCATATTTATTGAGGAGTTTCATTGTAACTTGGTGGGTAGACTTCATACAATGTCTAGATGAGAAAGTCACCTTTTGGTCCTGATTGGGCAACTGTGATGGCTACAGGGGCCCGAAGCCCGAACACCTTTAGCACAGTCTACAGGTCAAATTTATGAAGGGATTTCAATGTAACTTGGTAGGATGTCTCCAAATAATGTCTAGATGAGAACGTCCCATTTTGATCGCGATTATTCAGCCTTGATGAGTGCCCGAGCCCAAAAACCTTTAGCATAGGCAAAAGGTCATATTTATGGAAGGATTTCATTGTAACCTGTTAGGTTGACTCCATATAATGCCTAAATGATGACATCCCCTTTTGGTCGTGATTGGTCAACTGTGATGGCTACAGGTGCCCGAAGCCCGAAAACCTTGAGCACAGTCTACAGGTCATATTTATAAAGGGATTTCAGTGTAACTTCGTAGGATCACTCCAGATGATGCCCAGATGAGAATGTCCCCTATTGGTTGCGATCATTCAACCATGTTGGCTGCCCGAGCCCAAAGCTCAGAAACCTTTTGCACAGTCTACAGGTCATATTTATGAAGGGATTTCATTGTAACTTGGTAGGTTGACTTCATATTATGTCTAGATGAGAACGTCCCCTTTGGACGCAATTGGGAAACTGACTGCTACAGGGGCCCGAAGCCCGAAAACCTTTAGCACAGACTACAGGCCATATTTATGAAGGGATTTCAATGTAACTTGATAGGATGACTCGTTTTGGAATAATTTCACTGTAACTTGGTAACTTTTGTTGATATACGTTAACCGTGAGGGCCACATACATTAACTGTGAGGTCATATTAACCCACCCCTCAGCTCTTTAGTACAGTGTACACCTCATATTATTATTATCAAAAACATAGCATACAGGGAGCAGAAATGGACATATTCCCAATTATCACAATTCTTGTCTTATTTCATAATCCTTTCATAAACATTGAACATTATCCTTTTCATCAAACACAACACACAAGTTAAGCTACAGTGTCATTGACACTTTCATTTTTTGACATGGCCTGCCGGCCACATTTATCATAGGATTGTGTTTGAACTTGGTGTGCTAATTAGGCAAGACCTTTAGATAAGAGCTATTGATTAGCATTCATTTCTGTGAAAAAAGTTGCCATTTACAATAACCTCTGAACATACTGCATTTGTGTATCAACATTCTTCCTTTAGCCAATCTTACAGTTTACATTTAAAAATGCATGGATTACTCTGACGTTGTGCACACACAATGCTGTTATGTTGAAATTTCATCAAATAACATTGGCACCAATGATCTTCTATTTTGCCATTTCATTTATAACTTACCAAGTTCAAGTTTGTCAAGTTGAGCTACAGTGTCATTGACACTTTTATTTTATGATATTGATGATTTCATCATTAGTGATGGGGGTGGCAAGGACGTCGTCATCCTCTTCTTCTGGGTCAGTATCAAATTTAGGATCACAGTAGATATCCGGGTGTTCATTGATGAAGTCATCAATAGCGACTTCATCAATAGCGTTTATGATGGCATCATCATTGTCACGTCCTTGGTATGGGCGATGGGTTTTTCTAAGGAGGTTGGCGAAAGTGTCAGCTTTGTCTTTGTCGGTACGCGTGAAGGAGCCATCTTCCTTTTTAAGGGGCTTGGCTGCTGCTTTGTTTTTTTGCCCAGTAAGTGTTTTGAACGAGTTCTAGAATTTTTTTGCATCCCTGACCTCATTTCGATTGGCTGTTGCTTTTTCCCAGTTGGCCTGTTTTTCAGTTTGGAGGGCTTTTTTTGACCTCGCCATGGAGACAGTTATACGGTGTAACTTGTTTTGAAGCCTGTTTTTTGGGGGGTTGCTTTCTGCTTTGAGAGCTCGAATCACTTTCCATTTGGTTTTGATTAATGAAAGTATGTCGCCTGAGATAGTACTTCTCCAGGGGCGCAATTCTTCTTTTGGGCATATTTCATTAAGGGTAGAGTTCATGACTTTTTCTAAGCCCTCGCACTGGGCTTCGAGTTCAGTGGCGTTTGATGGGGAGTTGTCTGTGAGTTTGAAATCGATGATGACACGGTAGAGGTTCAAGTTTATTTTTCTAAAATTTATGCAAAATTTATGCAGAGGGTGGGGGTACCTGAGGTGGCCATTGCCTATTTGGATTGAGACATGGACCGGGAGGTGGTCGTTGCCTAGGTCATCATCACGGACCCAGTGGTCATCGATGTGATTAATGAGAGAATCGCTGGCGATTATTAGATCAATGATTTCGGATGGAAATAGTGGGTTGCTACTGATGTAAGTCGCGGAGTTGTCGTTCGAAGCCATGTGTAGGTTATGTTTTTTGGTGATTTCGGGAAGGGCTTCACTGTTGGGGGTAGTTTTTTGCAGCCAAAGTAAAGGTGTTTGGCATTGAAGTCGCCGAGGAAGATACAGAGTTTGTATTTCCTCATGAAAAATTCAAAGACTTTGTCAGATACGATTTTGCTTGGGTCGTTGTAATAACAAACAATCGCTATGTTTTTATTATCGGTTGTGATTTCGGTTGCAATCACCTCAGCATCAAGGTGATGGGTTTTGATGGTCTTACGTTTGATGTTCTGCTTTATTAGAAGAGCAACACCGCCGCCTTTGGTGACCTGTCGGCCTCTTCTAATAATGCTGAATCCACTGAGTGAGAAGTTTTTATCTTTGTTTAGTCAACTTTCGCATAAACAGACTATGTCTGTATTTTCAAAATATCGACTCATTTGGCGTTTTTTTTATTATTAATGCTTCTTGCTTTCCACACTGCTAATTGGAGCTTATCCATAATAAGTGCCAATTAGTAGCTGTGTTATTTTTTTGTATGGTTATTATCACATTTTTAATTGATTGCAGCTTTTTATGATGAGTGGGAGATTTGAGATTTGAACAGACCTGACGCAACCTTGCTTACATCTTAGCAGATATCGGCGAGCTCGGCATTGACGTGTTTTTGTAGGACTTTGTGGAGAGAGCCCGCAATAAGGGAGCAAATGCCATGTGGGGACGAGGCATTGGATGGTTTGCTCAGGTCAAGTGACTTGAGTTGAATATTTTCTTTTACTTTTTTTCAAATGGGGGCATCCACGGTATTTGCTGGAGTGGGCCCCTTTACAATTGGGGCATGTGGGGGAGCCTGCACTGCATGAGCTGGTTACTTCCACATCTCATGCATGTCAGATTCCCATGACATTTGCTTGAGAGATGCCCAAATTTTTGACATTTGTGATATTGGATGGGTTGAGGAATGGGCCTGCATTCCTCTGTCTCATGTTTTTTCCCTGCTATGAGGACCCCATTATTGAGGAGTTTGAATTTAGTGTCCCTGTTTGGAGCAGTGACCTTAAGCTTCCATGTCTCCTTGCCTGTTGCCTTTGAGATGAACCTCTCCCATTTACAGCCTGGAAGGGCTCTGTCTGTGTCAACCTTTTTAGTAGTGCTGCCGCGGTTAAGACTTTTTTCTGACCGGTTAACCAGCATGTTTGACCGTGGTTAACCGCATTTAAGGTACCTATATTTGTAGTGTGTTCTTGCTTCAACTGTAACTATATCGGGCCGGCCAATGTTATTTACATTGACCATAAATAATAATAAAGAAGTGTTCTATTTAGTCGTCGTTGTTCAATCGCCCATGTGTTTATATCAGTGCGTGTAATAGGAAATCAACAGGTTTGTGGGGCCAATATGGATCAAACCATAAAAAATACAAAATCATCAAAATAACAACGAAAAAATAAATAATAACACATTAAATGTTTGCCAGCAATACTTGGAGAGACGTATTTATTTATTCCCTGAACTCCAATTCACTGATGTGTAATGTCCGGTTATAAATTACGCACACGTGCACCAGGTAAAGTTAGATCCAAGAGCACCAACATTGCTTAAGTGGGACAACAATTTGAAAATAATTTGCGCTGTAACCTGCGCATTTGTTGTATTTTTATTGGTTTTTCCAAAACGTTCTCGTGTTCCAGAAAAAACAACTTAATCACAACAACTGCACAGGTTACGGCGCAAATGGTGCTCTGAATCATCTGATTCTGAAACTATGAAGTTTCAGTCACAAACGAGCGTTGGATTTTCTTGACAGGGATGAAAACATTGGGGTGATAAACAAACAACGAAAAACAAATGCGAGTATTTTTTAAATCTTTAATAATAATTTTCCTTTATTCTTTTATCTTATTCACCACGTGGTAAATCGTGAAAACTTACCTATTTCCGTTGCATCCCAAACGACTTATACACGGGGGAGACTTATACACGGACATATACGATGAGTATAGTGAATGTAAGGTTAACCGATTAAAACATTTTCTTGACCGGTCAAAGTTTTAACCACAGGTTAACCGGTTATCCGGATAACCGCGGCAGCACTACTTTTTAGTGCTCGAGTGCACTCTAGTGATGACCAAAAATGGATCAGGTTGGGATGTGAGTGGTTGATTCTTATTGTTATTACTATTTGCCCGATTTCCTTTTGTAGGTTTTTAGCTCATGATCCGATCTTTATGAAACTTCTTGAATATCTTTGTTATCACCGTGGGACGAGAACGAGTGTTTTTGAGTGCGGTCCAAAATTCAAGGTGGCCACCAGCAGCCATTTTGTACTTTAGTTAGGGCAATCAGTTTTTTGTACAGAACTTAACCGTCTTCTGTATGAAAGTTCTGATTTGAATAAATTTTTGTATGAATGTTTAGTAACATGGAATACATCACATTTAAAACGGGTTTTTTTTTCTCGTGCAGAAATTATGCAAATTAGATGAACTTTGATTTATTCAGTGCTACTTATACACTATACATGTAAGTGCACATGTCAGTACGTCTAGAGCTGCAGGCTGTATTTATGAAACGATCTTCATGAAACTTCTTGGGTACCTTTGTTATCGACCTTGGGACGAGAACGAGTGTTTTTGGGGGGAGGGTGGGGGGGGGGGTCCAAAATTCAAGATGGCTGCCTGGGGTGAGATTCAAGTTTGTTCAAGCCAGGTCCCTGGGTTCATATTTGGGCTCACTGTGGGAGCCCGAATGATAACTTTGTTCTAAATGAGGAATTTTCTTTAAAAATCTTCAGATCCAGCAGATGAATGCTTTTGATATTTGGTATGCAGCATCCTTAGGGGGGTAAGATTCAAGTTTGTTCAAGCCATGTCCCTAGTTCCATACAATTTGTCTCTCATGATTTCATTCCTTTGTAGTGTTGATTAACCATATCTAACTGAATGTGACCCCAAATACTTCTTTGAACCACTTTGGCCGGTGAGCGATTAAGGCTCCTTGGGACCTCTTGTTTTATCTATTTTTTGTTGTTGTTGCAGTGGGGAGGGGGGGGGGGGGGGGGTTAGAGAGAACCACAGTTGTTGAAAACAAAACAAAAATTTTGTTCCGTTGTTTTTTTAATACTTCACAGGACAGAGCTTGCTAGGAATTTTTACAATTTGAGCCAGGTGAACGTTTTAGGCTCCCTTTAGCCTCTGGTTAAAATGAAGCCCTTCAGTTCATATATGGGCTCAATACAGTAGCCCGAATCTTTAACTTAGGGCAATATGGGGAATGATCTTTAAATATCTTCTTCTTCAGAGCCACCACTCAGGATCATTTAATGTTTGGTATACATCATTGTTATGAGGGTCAGATTCAAGATTGTTCAAATCAAGTCCCTAGATTATATGGGATCCCCGTGGAAGCCCAAATTTTAACTTAGTGCAATATGGGGGATAATTTTTAATAATCTTCTTCAGATCCACCAGTCAGAATGCTTTCACATTTGGTATACAACATCTCTAGGGGGGAGGGGGGCAGATTCAAGTTTGTTCAAATTGGGTCCCTAGGTTTATATTTGGGCTCACTATGGATGGTACCACAAATTTTAACAATATGTGTAAATTTCTTCAAATATTTTCTTCTTCAGATCCACCAGTCAGAATGCTTTCACATTTGGTATACAACATCTCCAGGGGGGTGGGGGGAGGGGTGGGGGTCAGATTCAAGTTTCTTCAAGTTGAGTGCCTGGGTTAATATATGGACTCCCTATGGGAACCCAAATGTTAACTTTGAGCAATATGAGAGAATTTCCTAAAAAATCTTCTTCAGATTCACTAGTCAGAATCCTTTTCATATTTGGTTTACAACATCTCCAGGAGAGTTAGATTCAAGTTTGTTCAAATAGGGTCACTGGGTTAATATTTGGGCTCCTATGGTAGCCCAAATTGTAACTTAGGGCAACATGAGGAAATTTCTTTAAAAATCTTCTTCTTCAGATCCACCAGTCAGAATGCTTTCATATTTGGTATACAACATCTCTGGTGGATGTCAGATTCAAATGTGTTCAAATCGAGTTCCTGTGTTAATATTTGGGCCCCTACGGGACAGGGATCAGCCTAGGGGGGAATTTTAGGGAGACTTCAAGTCTCCCTCCAGAACAAATAGGGAGACTGCAGTGTCATGTAGGGAGACTTCATAGGCAAGTGGGGAAAATTAAGAATATTCATGTACCACCCCGCCTCCCCTTCATATTTTCAATTTGTGGTCCTCCATTAACGTCCAAATAATCCAGGTCCAGTTGTCTATGATGTGTCTGTGCCAGGTTAAAAAATCACAAAGTAATTATTGACTGAAAATCCCCTACTGCTACCCTCTCCTTCATGACCCCTCCCCTCTTCTTCGTGCCAATCCCCCAGCACCCTCTACTAAGCTTATAATTTCCTAAGTCTGAAAGTGTGAACAGGACCAGATGTAAGAAGGTTGCTTGGGAGGTACTTTGTTAGTTAATAAACAAAATAAATTCTGGGGTTGAGTATTTTGTAAAAGAAATGTCATTCCACATCATTTTTATGGCATTCTGGTGTCATTCCGCGTCATTTTGTATCATTCCGGTGTTTAGGAGGACCCTTTTTTAAGATCGTCCACATGCACACTTGTTTCCTGTACAGAGCTTTTCTTGTCATCACTAAAGCTTTTTTCATGTGTTTCAATTCGATTCGTGTTTTTCTGGGAATAGACAGCCCAATAGGTAACAGTCGTCAGAAAAACAAAATGAAAATACTGTGAATACGTCCGTTGTGTATACATTTTCGGCATCCTAAGCGACGTAACCTACTTTCAAACTGGGTTATTTTGTTGAGTCGCGTAAGTCACCTATTTTTGTTTCGACACTTGAAGCTCCTACTGAAACGCAACAAAATAGAAATAAAAAAATCCGCCAAAAGCGACAATGGATAATGATTGTCGTGTGATTTCAAATAAATGGACGTTTAGTTGATGAATTAAAATGCACATTTATCACACTCGAGCACATTTGATTTATGAAAATAATCGTTTTCATGTAAACCTCGCATCACTCAGTTCAGTCTTTCCTCATTTTGGCCAATTTTTAGAGGGCGACTTGTAATCGCCCCAGGCAACTTTGGGCTTAGAAGGGCGACATAATCGCCCTAGTCGCCCTCACGGCTGGTCCCTGCTATGGGAGCCGAAATTGGGCATGTAGCTGAAGAATTAGAAATTTTTTATTAAGTACCCTCTAGAGGTGTGTAACTAAGATTAATCCACATAGGTGGTATCAAGGGCTCCATAGGGGAGCTCCACTTTTTACATTATGATCAACTGGAGAAAAGGCACGATGCTTGGACTATTTTAGTCACACCTGAGGGGCTCAAGGATTGACAATGTATCCTTTGGAGATTGAATGCTTAATGTAGATTCATTCTTGGACTCTGTTTACATCGGGTTTTGTTCAAGGTGAGTGCTTCAGGCCCTGTGGGGCCACTTGCTTTTTAGCTCTCCTGACTGAAAGTCAGGGTGAGCTATAGTGATCACTCACCATCCATCGTCTGTTTTCCATGAACATGGTGTTTGCGTCTGCTCCTCCAAAACCGCTGAACTGATTTAAGTGAAATTTGAGATGCTTGTTTGTTATGATATCGCATTTTGATTTTGTTCAAATCAAGTTGCCCTGCCCCTCGGTAGGGTCACGCCCAAAAAGTGTGCCTAAATCTTAAAAAGTTGTCTTCTCATGAACCAGCAGTAGCAGAGACTCGATATTTGGTGTGCAGCTTCCTTTTGAGGTGTAGATTTGTTAATTTCTATTTTCCCAACCAAATTTGATATGAGGGCTTATTAGGTCATAAGTACTTAATTTATGCGAAAAAGCCTTTTCCCGTCGCCCCATGGGAACTGCAGGAGCTAAAAATAGAAAAAAATGAACATGCCCATATCTCTAAAACTACACGGCACTGAGAATTCTTATATGGTGTGAAGCTTCCTTAGGACCAACAGAATGGAATGGTAAAAAAAAACTTGCTAGCGGTTTTATCATAAGATACTTTTTGGGGACTTTTGAAAAAGTGCTGATTCAGCATTTTTTAACACTGTGGGTCAAAGGGAAAACATTTAAGACTCTTCTTCTCCCAAACCACTGTTCCTAAAGCTTTCAAATTTCACATATAACATCTTTGGAAGATTGTTTCACATGTTTATTGAAATCAAATCCTTGGATCCATATTTGGGCTCTTTAGGGGAGCCCGAATGTTTAAATTAGTGCAGTATGAGGAATATTCTTTAAAAATCTTCTTCTTTGGATCCACCAATCAGAATCTTTTGATATTTAGCACACATTTATATTCATCTTCTTCACACCCAGCAGTCTGAATGTTTTCTTACTTGGTATGCAGCATCCTTAGGAGGGTGAGATTCAAGTTTGTTCAAACCAAGTCCTTGGGTTTATATTTGGACTCCCTGTGGGAGCCCAAATTATAACTTAATTCAATATGAGGAATATTCTTCAAAAATCTTCTTCACATCCACCAGTCAGAATCTTTTGATATTTGGTTTACAGTATCCTTCGGGAGGTGAGATATAAGTATTTGGTTTACAGTATCCTTTGGGAGGTGAGATATAAGTTTGTTAAAGCGAAGTCCCAGGGTTCATATTTGGGCTTCCTGTGGGAGCCCCAATTGGACCAGAGTTTCTATTTTCCGAACTGAGAGGCCGATTTGAACCAAATTTGATATGAGGGCTTATTGGTCATAAGTACCTAATTTATTCCAAAACGGGAGCGCAGTGGCTCAGTGGTAGACTGTTGGACTTCTATGCTAGAGATCCCTAGTTCGATCCCTGTCCGGGACAACCCGCGTTGTGTCCTTGGGCAAGGCTCTTTATCCCGGTTGCCTACATTGGGGCTCGATGACGTCATGTACTAAGGCGTACTGCACGTCGATGGTGCACATGTCTTCAACCGCTGTAACCCTGCTTGAGCAGAGCTTGAACAGAGTTAGAATGTTGAGGAGCTGACAGCTGCTCGTCGATGCTCGGTGGTTCTCTCCAGGTACTCCGGCTTCATCCACCTGTAAAACTGTCACGGTCATGGTTAGCCATTGTGCATAAGTATGTGACCTTAAACACCAATAAATAAAGAAATATTATGCCAAAGCATTTTTCACGTTGCCCCATGGGAACTGCAGGAATTAAAAATAGTAAAAATTTGAAACGCCCATATCTCCAAAACTGCACGGCACTGAGAATTTTTATTTTATGTGAAGTCTTCCTTAGGAACAGCAGAAAGGAATGGTCAAAAATAAAAATTGTCAACGGTTTTATCATAGGGTACTTTTCCAGGAATTGGACAAAAATACTGAGTCATCATTTTTTAACACTGTGTGTAATGGGAAAAACATTAAAGAATCTTCTTCTCACATACCACTGCTTCAAAGACTTTCATATTTCACATATAACATCTTTGGAAGATTCATTCACATCATGTTTGTTGAAATCAAATCCCTTGGCCCATATTTGGGCTCTCTATGGGAGCCCAAATGTTCAGATTAGTGCAATATGAGGAATATTCTTTAAAAATCTTCTTCCGATCCACCAATCAGAATCCTTTGATATTTGGTATGCAGCATCCTTAGGGGGTCAGATTCAAGTTTGTTCAGGCCAATTCCCTGTGTTTATATTTGGGCTCACTGTGGGAGCCTGAATTATAACTTAGTTCAATATGAGGAATATTCTTTAAAAATCCTTTTTTTCAGATCCACTGGTCAGAATCTTTTGATATTTGGTATCAGCTTTTCTTAGGAGGGGTAGATGCAACTTGTTCAAATCAATTCTCTGGGTTGATATTTAGACTTCCATGTCAGGTGAGCACCCTCAGGCCCTCTGTGGCCTCTTGTTTATCTAGTCATGAGGTGAGACCATAAAATTTCTGGCATACATTAGCAAGGCACATCATCGCTGAGTGTCACCATTGGCTTGTGGTTCGCCCTGCATCATTGATTTATGTCATAATGTCAAAACCTTCATGAGGTGGTATTAATAGGGAGTCTATCCTCGCCTAACATGGAGTTAGGTGTAAAATGGATGTTGATTTTATTGAAAGAAGGGGTGGAGTCGCCCATCAGGCACCCTAAGTATCTATGCCTCTGATGCATGTCTGGCTGTTTTGGCCTCTGAACATCTTGTTTAGGCTTGCAGTTGATAAGCTGAGTTCAGAGAGATAATATTGAGTCTTTTGTGCGCATGGAATCATCACCTGGTATATCAGGGCTTTTGTCCCATAATTAAAAGATACCTGCTCATGCCCATGACTATACTGTCTTTGCATATGGCAGTGTGGATGCAAGCAGGGACCAGCATAGGTTGGGAATTTTAGGGAGACTTTATGTCTCTCCCCCCCCCCCCCCCCCCCACCCCAGAAAAATAGGGAGACTGCAGAGTCAAGTAGGGAGACTTCATAGGCAAATTAAGAATATTTATGTACCACCCCTTCATATTTTCAGCTCGTTGTCCTCCATTAACGCCCGATTAATCCAGGTCCAGTTGTGTATGATATATCTATGCCTGGTTAAAAAATCACAAAGTAATTATTGACTGAAAATCCCCCACTGCTACCCTCTCCTTCATGACACCTCCCCTCTTCTTCGTGTCCTTGCCCCCAGCACCTGTGGTTGCCTTTCACCAAATTCTACTAAGCTAATGATTTCCTTAGTCTGAAAGTGTGAACAGGACCAGATGCAAGAAGGTTGCTTGAAAGGTACTTTTTCAAGATCCTTCATATCCACACTTGTGCCCTGTACAAAGCTTTTGATGTCATCGCTAAAGCTTTTTTTTCACGTGTTTCAATTTCATTTGTGTTTTTCTGGGAATCGACGGCCCAACAGTTAACAGTCATCAGCAAAATGAAATAAAAATACAGTGTTAGAAATTATGTCCGTTGTGTATACATTTTCAGCAGAGAATTTTGGGCATCCTGAGGACGTAACCTACTTTCAAACTGGGTTATTTTGTTGAGTCTCATAAGTCACCTATTTTCGTTTCAACACTTGAAGCTACGACTGAAACGGAACAAAACAGAAATAAAAAATCCGCAAAAAGCGACAATGGAAATTGATCCTTCTGTGATTTCAAATGAATGGTTGCTTATTTGATGAATGAAATACCCATTTATCACATTCAAGCATATTCGACTTGAAAAAAGCAGGCCTAGAATTTTTTCTGGAGATTTTCTCAGATGTTTATGTGTCGATTCCTTTGAAACTTGGTATGGGATGTTTACTGCCATGGGAAACTATGCACATGCAATTATAGTTTTGATCTGCCTTTTTTGCCAGAGTTATGCCCCTTTTTGTTTTAGAATAATCATGGTGACAGGGGTATGGACAGGCCCATCACAGTCACACCTCCAGTTAATCCAGTCACACAGTACAGTATGCAACATATATTTTTCATGTTACAAATAGAATAGTTGGTTTTAATCACAATGTATACTTAAGAAAAATAAATCTGATCTGTTTTTCAGGATATTGAAAACAAAAGTAAGCTGCAGTTTCAAGGTAAATGCTTGACTAATTTTTAACACCCTACACACCAATGTTGAAATTCAGGGATGTTAGAAGCACGGGTGCAAAGGGGGCCGCTGCCCTCCCTGCCTTTGGACCACAGGGACAAGAGGGGCAAGAGGGGCAGACAGTGCTCTTCTCAGATTTGTCATTCATTTTTGTCAATGATTTATTCTCAAAGTAATGCTAATTAAAAGTACACCCCAAATCCATTCTGGGAGCTTTCAAAATTCAATGGGGGAGTTTGGAAGGAGGTGCTCCTTCCATTGGGAGGAGCACACCTTTCAGACTCACCCATCTCTGACCTTCAGCCTTCAAGATGTGCATGCTTCAGCATATCATGGCAGGGCTGCTAGTGTGAGTAAATGCCCTTTTCCCGGGGTCTGACCCACTGCCCTGAAATGCTTCTGGCACCCCTGTCAAAATTTCAAGCTGCAAATCTAAAAACTTTATCAATTCAATCTTGTTTGACAGAGCTTATTTAGTTCCGTCAAACAAAAATATTGAATTTGTTAAATTCCAAGTTGCATCATTAGAAAAATGGCAGTTTGAGTATTTTGACATCAATTTGCGGAGGATTAAAGTGATAAATGATTTCTAATTTTCATTTGAAACATTACAGTGCTGTGATCACAAAAGTTACATTTTTATTGATTGGATCATGATCTGGTTCTGACACCTTTACACCAGTGGAGAAAGATTTTATTGTGACATCAAGTTTGAAAGAAAAACAAACAAAAAGGCCATCTGAGATGCTATGCTTTGTTATTTCTTTTTAGACCGGTGAAATTCTAAAGTGTTGTGGGTAGGAAAACAAAATTTTGACCTGTCAAAATTCTGTCCACTTTTGTGATCCCAGTACTGTTCGTAAGATTTATATCAAGGATGAGCCAATAATCTGCATTAGTCATTGGCATTGATCAATTCGTCGGCAATCAATAGACATTGGTAGATTGACAATCAGTCCAACCCAGTGTGAACAAGCCAGAAAATAAGCAGACTGTCATCTGCAAAATGAGGTCCCCAAAGGGTGAATTTAGTGATGCTACCCTGCATAGCAGAGTAGCAACACTAAATTTACTCTCTGCCAACCTCAATCTGAATCAGGGTCTCAGAACTGATCAGAAAGAGGTACCAAAGGATAAATTGGGCCACTGTATGGGATAGCATCATCAAATTCACCCTCTGGGGACCTCATTCTGCAAATGTCAGACTGCTTATTTTCAGGCCTCAATGTGAAGAAAGTCTGAGCAGTACACGCTGTACTCAGATCATAAGTGTGGGCAGAGACTGGGTCGCAATCCAGTTGAAATAATCTGACCCTTCAGGGCTTATGATCTGTTCTATCACAATGCACTGTTCATATTAGGGACAGAATAGTAGAAATTATAATGATAATAAAATGAGCGTTATTATTATAATTTATTCAGGGTTTATATTTCATCTACATTTGGGTGAATCCATTTGGATTCTCGTGAAAATGGTTGCAAGAATCCATACCTGCTATGAGTCCTAGGGTTCCATTAGGCCACAATGGTTGAACCCCCTATCGTATTCAGATAACACAGGTTAGCTCTTTACCAAACACAGATTTTAATTTTTAAAATCTGAACTGAAAGTGATATTTTTTTTAAAAAAATAAACAATATTTATCAAAAAAACCTTACATATACGAATGCCATTGGAACCGGCTCACTGAGCCGTTTCCAATGACGGCCACATTTGTACAATTTTATTGACAAAAATGCCAGGATATTTCAGGTCATGTGTTAGCCTTGCATTGGTTAATTTGCTGCTGCTATGTTAAGTAAAGGAGTAAATTGGCTCAATTCTTTTCATGCGAATCCTAGCAGAGGTGCAGCAAGAATTTACATTGATTTTCTCGCTGGCTTTGTTGCACGAATCCTTGCAAGAATGAATTCTCGTTGAAATAAAAGCAAAGCCCTTTTTCTCCCGGCAACACTACATGCATAAAATATCACCAATCGGAAAGGAAATGTGAGAATATTGAATTTTTTAACTGGTCGTAATTTAACAATATGCGTCGTGCCCCAGTTATGATTTGAAAATACCACTTTTGTGATTACAGCATTGTAACTAATTTGTTTGAGAGTTTTAAGTTGTTTGAATAATTGCAATTTATACAAAGATAACAGCATTTCATTAAACTTTTCAGAGTTAAAAGAACATGTGAAACTAAAAAAATCTGATCTTGCTAGGGCTGCATGGTATATCGATAAACCAATATATACTGGTATTCAAACCAGTATTGACTGAATACCGGTGTAATTACAAAAATATTGGTTTATCATTATTTACCCATAATTTAATTTTCAAGATGTCTCAAGTTTTTTAAACTGCAGTCCCAAATGAATAATATTATCCATTCACCTAACAAGTCGTCCGCATCCACCCGCGTAATATATAAATTGAGCAGTTGAAAAAATATTATTTTTCAAAAAATTCAACAAAGATATGTGACATGGTATGGTTTTGTTGAAATTTTTTGAAAAATTTGATAAACTAATATTTAAAATAAGGAATTTTCATATTGTCTGCATTGGGTAAAGTTTTATTCGACCTGCATCATCAAGGCATGCTGATTCGTTCCGACTGTGATCGTTCCAGTCTCAATTCAGTATGGTACGTATGTTCAGCAACCTGAACAGTCTTTCGACATACCAGTGCTTCACAATACTTTTTAGCTCACCAACTTTAATTGTGTGAGCTTATGGCATGGCTCGATCGGTCAGCATACGTGTCCAATAATGTTAAAGCTTCTGCTTAGGTCACTTACTCACCCTATTTCCATATCATGGCCTTTATAATGCTGCTATATGATGATTATTATCATTCTACCATGTTTTAACCCCTCATACCCTGCATTTTAAACATTTTTCTTGACATTTTTAGTTGCGTTTAGTTTTCTGTTTAGCTCAGAATTTCATGTTTAACTTAGTGTTTAGGTCAGCTGCTGTACTCCTTCTCTTCCCATGGCACTTACATTCATCATACATGTTCCTCAGTATCATTGTTCCATAATTAACCCCTCATATGCTGCATTTTAAGCTCATCTTGACAGAGTTAAGCTGAGCTAATCTCATTGCTCTCCATCCATTGTCCGTCCGTCGTCCGTTAACACCATGTTTTGGTCTTCTCTTCCAAAGCCACTGGGCCAATTCAAGTGAAAGTTTGTGTGAGTGATGGTCCCAAAGGGGCATTGCATTTTTGTTCAACTCAACATGCCCAGCCCCATAAGGAGGGAGTGGGGGAAAAAGCTCCAAAATATTTTAAAAATCTTCTTCTCATGAACCAGTGTGTACAATGACTTGATATTTGCTATGGAGCTTCCTTTTGAGGTGTAGAATCAGTTTGTTCAAACGAAGTACGTGAAGCAATATTTGGCTTTGTTATGGGTGGGTCAAGATTTTTGGCCCCGCCCAAAATTTCTATTTTCTGAACTGATGGTCCGGTTTAAACCAAATTTGGTATGTGGTATTACTGGGTCATAAGTACTTGACCCATGCAGAAAAAAACTCCGGCATCCCCATGGGAACCCTGGGAACTAAAAATAGAAATATTTTCAAACGCCCATATTTCCCAAACCACACGGAACAGAGAGCTGTTATTTGGTATGAAGTATCCTTAGGACCTGTGGAATTGAATGGTAAAAAAAAATTGCCATCGGTTATGTTAGGGTGTTCTGTAATGGGCATCAAAAAAATACTGAGTCAGCATATTTACAAAAATTTTAAAAAATCTTCTCTCCAGAACCAATCATCAGAATCTTTTGATATTCCATATACAACATTCATAGGGGGGTCAGATACAAGTTTGTTAAAATAAAGCCCATTGGTTCATATTTGGGCTCAATACAGGAGCCCAAATTTTTTACATTGGGTAATAAGGGGAATATTCTTTAAAAATGTTCTTCTTCAGAACCACCAGTCAGAATCTTTTAATGTTTGATATACATCATTGTTATGAGGGTCAGTTTCAAGATTGTTCAAACCAAGTCCCTAGGTTAATATTTGGGCTTCCATAGAAAGCCCATATTTTAACTTTGTTCAATATGGGAGATAATTTTAAAAAATCACCTTCTTCAGATCCACCAGTCAGAATGCTTTCATATTTGGTATGCAACATCTCGGGGGGGGGGGGGGGGGGAGGGGAGGGGGGGGAGTTATTGTTATGATGGTCAAATTTTGAGCTTTCTATGGAAGCCCAAATTTTATCTTTGTTCAATATGGAGGGTAATTTAAAAAAATCTTCTTCTTCAGATCCACCAGGCAGAATGCTTTGATATTTGGTATGCAACATCTCTATTGGGGTCAGTTTCAAGTTTGTTCAAATCAGATCCCTAGGTATATATTTGGGCTCGCTATGGTATATGAGGAAATTTCTTTAAAAATATTCTTTTTCAAATCAACCAGTCGGAATGCTTTCATATTTGGTATACAACATCTCTAGGGGGGTCAGATTCCAATTTGTTCAATTCGAGTGTCTGGGTTAATATTTGGGCTCCATATGGGAACCTGAAATTTAACTTAGTACAATATGAGGGAATTTCTTCAAATATCTTCTTCTTCAGATCCACTACTCAGAATGCTTCCATATTTGGTATCCAACATCTCTAGGGGGGCTCAGATTCAAGTTTGTTCAAATCAGATCCATAGGTTAATATTTGGGCTCGCTATAGTAGCCCAAATTTTAACTTAGTTCAATATGAAGAAATTTCTTTAAAATTTCTCTTCTTCAGATCCAACAGTCAGAAATCGTTCATATTTGGTACACAGCATCTCTAGGGAAATCAGATTCAACTGTGGTGAAATTGAGAGCCTGGGTTAATATTTGGGCTCCCTATTGTAACCGGAATTGGCCATTTTACTGATGAATTAAAAATTTTGTATTCAGTACCCTCTAGAGGTGTGTAACTAAGATTAATCCACAAAGGTTGTATCAAGGGGCTTCATAGGGGGCTCTACATTTTACATTATGATCAACTGAAGAAAAGGCATGATGCCCAGATTATTTTTGTCACTCCTGAGGGACTCAAGGATTGAGAGTGTAGCCTATGGATATGGATTGCTTAATGTAGACTCATTCTTGGACTCTGTTTATATTGTGTTCTTTTCAGGATGAGCGCTTCAGGCCCCGTGGGGCCTCTTGTTCTTGACAATTTTAGTTGCGTTTAGTTTTCTGTTTAGCTCAGAATTTCATGTTTAACTTAGTGTTTAGGTCATCTGCTGTGCTCCTTCTCTTTCCATGGCACTTATATTCATCATACATGTTCCTCAGTATCATTGTTCCATGATTAACCCCTCATACCATGCATTTTAAACATTTTTCTTGACATTTTTAGTTGCTTTTAGTTTTCTGTTTAGCTCAGAATTTCATGTTTAACTTAGTGTTTAGGTCAGCTGTTGTGCTCCTTCTCTTCCCATGGCACTTATATTCATCATACATGTTCCTCATTATCATTGTTCCATGATTAACCCCTCATACTCTGCATTTTAAACATTTTTAGTAGTCAAGTTGTGATGAAGTCAAACTCGACTTATAGTTTGATGAATGGCGGCGGGCGTAAACAATTGGGTTTCTGGATGATAACTTGATAATGGTTCAACCCATGTTCATGAAACTTCATAGGTAGGTTGGTATCGGTGAGAGGAAGAACCCTATTAATTTGGTCAAAGGTCAACGTCACAGTGACCTTGAACTATGTAAATTGTAGGGCTGGGCGATATGGGAATCTGAATACCGGTAACGATATCAGAAAAAATATCACGATATACCGGTATATCGTGCAGCAGTGTGTGAAACACATATTAAATGCAAGGGATATCATGAATAAAAAAAAATATTTTTGGAGCAAAAGATAGAAGTATCACTTACTGCTCTCGGAAAATGGGTGATTTGAAAGGAAGACCATAATAATCCATGTCTACAAAGTTATTGAACCTATTGTTTAATGCAAAAATAAGCCATAAAATTATCATGGGTTTACTGGCTTTCATCTGAATCTGGGATACAAGTAAATTTAGTCTTTGTGAATTTAATTCCTGTAAAAACATGGCCAGCCTCTCTTGACCGATAAGCGTTTAATTACTGAGCCAGTCAATTGTCACATTGTGTTAATTGCGTATGTGTGGCTTCATGAAAACAGTGGCAAACAAAACTTTTTATCAAAACAACGGGTGCCCAGTTGATGGAATTCCGAGGGCCTGGTTTCACAAAGAACCAGTAGTAGCTCCTCCCCTTCTCCTATCTTCCAGCAGTGAACTTCCTCAGATGACAGTGTCAAATGTCATCTGTCACATGTCAGGCCAGTCGGTCTGTTGATATTAAGCACGCCTCCAAGACGTGATTACCCTTCACTTCCATGATAGTCTGCAGGTGTCAATCACCAGCCGACAATGTATTCTCTCAGTGATGGCATCACACCTCTGTCATATTTGACAAAAATTGTTGCACATTTCGCAATTGTGAATATGTGTGATTTGAAACATTTTTGTGTCAGATTGCTGACAACGAATTAAGCGACAAGTATGGCTTGCTGATTACAGTTCAAACAAATGCAACCAACAGCAGGTGACCATGTTTTTACAGCGTGACAGTCGGGTGTGTTTTCCGTGTAACAACAAACTATTTGTGTGATGTATGCTACTTTAATTATTCACTAATTAAAAATAATCAAACAAATTTAGCAAACAAGTATTAAATTTTTATTTCATAATTTCTCCATGAATGCTTGCATGTCGGTGACGATAAACGAGATAGAACGTTACTCTTGTCATCTCTCGCTGTTTATCATTTGTTCACGAAATGAGGAAAGATAAACTTCCTGTATTTTCAAAGCAACTTTCTGTGCGATTTTACAAAAAAACACATGTTGAAATTTTATTATCATGTAACCCAAACCAATATCGTTACAGACGATATACCGGTATTGCCAAAAAATAGACGATATTTAACCGGTACCGATTTCAATACCGGTATTTACCGGGATATCGAAATATCGCCCAGCCCTAGTAAATTGTAAGCAGTTGGTTTCTGGATGATAATTTGACTACGGTTCAACCCACATTCATGAAACTTCATGTGTAGGTTGGCCTGCATAAGAGGAAGAACCCTAGTTATTTTGGACTCACTAGGTCAAAGGACAAGGTCACAGTGACCTTGAACATAGTAAATCAAAACAATTGGTTTCCGGATGATAACTTGATAATGGTTCGACCCATGTTCATGAAACATCTTAGTCAGGTTGGCATCAGTGAGAGGAAGAACCCTATTTATTTTAGATTCGCTAGGTGAAAGGTCAAGGTTACAGTGACCTTCAACATAGTAAAGCGTAAACAATTGGTTTACGGATGATAACTTGATATGTTTCGACCCACGTTCATGAAACTTCATAGGTAAGTTGGCATCAGTGAGAGGAAGAACCTTATTTAGGACTTGCTAGGTGAAAGGTGAAGGTCACAGTGACCTTCAACATAGTAAATCGTAAACAATTGGTTTCCGGACGGTAACTTGATAATGGTTTGACCCACATTCATGAAACTTCATAGGTTGGACTTGCTAGGTGAAAGTTCAAGGTCACAGTGACCTTCCGCATAGTAAATCGTAAACAATTGGTTTCCGGATAATAACTTGATAATGTTTCAATCAATGTTCATGAAGCTTCATAGGTAGGTTGGCATCAGTGAGAGGAAGAACCGTATTTATTTTGGACTTGCTAGGTGAAAGATCAAGGTCACAGTGACCTTCAACATAATAAATCGTAAACAATTGGTTTCCGGACGATAACTTGATAATGGTTTGACCCACATTCATGAAACTTCATAGGTAGGTTGATCTAGGTGAGTGGAAGACCCCTATTTTTTTGGACCAAAGGCCAAGGTCACAGTGACCTTGAACATAATAAATCGTAAACAATTGGTTTCCAGATGATAATTTGACAATGGTTCCACCTACATTCATGAAACTTCATAGGTAGGTTGGCATTGGTGCAAGAAAGAGCCCTACTTATTATACCCCCGCTTTGAAGAAGTGGGGGATATATAGGAATCGCCCCGTATGTCTGTACGTACATACGTACGTCCGTCCGTCCGTCCGTACGTACGTACGTACGTCTTTCCGTCCGAACAAATTCTTGTGTGCGCAACTCCTCCTACATTAAAGAACCGATTTTGAAGAAACCTTTCAAACTTCATCACTACTAAGTGAACATGCGCATATTCCAAAATTTTTGATCTGCGACAATTTTAACCAGGTTATCTCTCTTGAACTTTGATTTAATATGGGTTTCTACATGAAATTCTTGTGTGCGCAACTCCTCCAACATTTATCAATCAATTTGGACAAAACTTTTCAGACATCATCACTACTAAGTGAACATGCGCATATTCCAAGATTTTTGGTCGGCGACAATTTTAACCAGGTTATCTCCCTTTGACTTAGATTTATTATGTCTTTCCATCCGAACAAAAATGGTTGGGTTCTTTTTGAAAACATTAGCATTGCTTGTAATATACATGTTGCACTTTGTAAATGTGTTTTTCCAAATGTAAACCATATATGTGTGGCCTCTTTAAGTATTCAGTGCTGTTCTGTGGAAGGCCACATGCAAATACAAATTTCAACAACATAAAATGATCTTTATGTATACATTTCCTTATGGCCTTCGCCTACATGATCAGAAGTGCATTCCTCTAAAAACCTAAAGCGGGGGTATTAATCACCTTCAGTGATAGTTCTAGTTTCGGAATCTCTATGAGGGAATTTCTTCAAAAATCTTCTTCTTCAGATCCACTAGTCAGAATGCTTTTATATTTGGTATACAACATCTCTCAAAGGTCAAGGTCACAGTGACCCTTCACATAGTAAATTGTAAACAGTTGGTTTCCAGACGATAAGTTGATAATGATTAAACCCACTTTTGTGCTGTCACAACTCGACATTGGATCGGTGATCCTATCTGTCTTTTTCTTGACATTTTTAGTTGCGTTTAGTTTTCTGTTTAGCTCAGAACTTCATGTTTAACTTGGTGTTTATGTCAGTTTCTGTGTTTTACTTTTAAGAGGTTGTGTTTAGGTCAGCTATGTCGCATGTTATGAGCCTATTTGATACAGTTCTTGTGTTTGCCAAAGTTACTATCAAAGAGGAATGTTGGTGAGCTATGGGGCATTGGCGTCCTTCTTGTTTTAATACCGATGCCGGTATTCAGTTTCAAATGCAGTGCAGCCCTAGATCTTGCCATTGTTTCCTGGTGGTTGGAATTGAAATGTGCTGCTTTGAAAATGAGTTAAGAGTGACCTTAAACACCAATAAATAAATAATTGCTCAAGTCATACATCTTTTCTTACACACTGTTACACAAAATGTCAGTGGTTGGGCTCTTGCTGTACAACACCACAAACAAGCAGACTCGACTTAAAGGCTTCTGGGTGTTAAGATAACTTTTCTATGTTGTTTTCAGATATTCCACATGAAGAAAACAGAGGGAAGAAGAAAGTTCAGACACACACATTCACAAGTTTTCCACCAACTGCTCAGTCAGACGATGAAGAAGATGACCAAGATAAAGCTGAGGTAAATGAACAAGTTTCTTTCTTGCTGGGAGATATTTGTAGGAGTTGTTCAGACAAAATATGTTTTCATTGAAAGAAATTTGGTAAATAACACAATATTCCAGATAACTGAATGTCTTGGCAGTATTTTTTAAATAAAGTAGGCTGGTGAACATAAGACTGTAAACCTATTGTGCAGACCAGTTCTGGGCAATTCCTTCTGTTGCTGACAAGACGATTTGATTGGTACAGTGTTAATGTTAGATTGGCCACAGTTCAACATTACTTGTACAGTGTATGAGCATATTTTACCTGTGGCCATACCTAACATTTCTGAATCCAGATATTCTCCAGCTCTCTTGAAAGCCTTTGAACATTTTTAGCTCACCAAAGGGAGCTTAACGTATCACTCGTCGTCCTTCGTCGTGAACTTTACATTTTCGACTTCTCCTCCCAAACTACTGGACCAAATTGAACCAAATTTGGTGTGCATGTTTCTTATCATATGTCAATTCACGTTTGTACAAATAAACTTTCCGCGACCACAGGTGGCACCACAAGGGGCATTACTCTGATAGCACCCATAAATTTTTTTTTAAGTTAAAAAAATCTTCTTCTCCAGAACCGTCATTTAGAATCTTTTGAAATTTGGTATATAACATCTCTATTGGGGTCAGATTCAAGTTTGTTCAAATCGAGTCCCTGGGTTAATAATTGGGTTCCCTGTAGGAGCCCGAATTTTAACTTACCTGCCTGTGGCTTTTCCTGAGATTTGGCTACACGTAGTGTGTAAGACTTGTCATTCATATAAATGATCAGGTTCAGCTGATATTTCAGTTGATGCTCTTCTTGCAGTGTGGGGACACTGTTCTTTCCATTTTTGTGCTTTGCTTGTTTCATTCATGTACTTGTCTCCTTGTATCTCCTTATATCTTGCGAGTTTTTGTCAGGGGAGTTTCTCGGCTTAAATTCTTACTCCTTTTTGTTTTCCATTTTCCTTCCTTCCCTGCTGTTTTGTGGGCGGAATGCATCCCTCAACACGGATGCTACAGGTGGGTCCGGTTAAGGGATGCATTTTGGGCATTTTTAGCTCACCTGAGCGAAGCTCAAGGGGAGCTTAACTAATCACTTTCTGTCCGTCGTCCGTCGTCCGGCGTCCGTCGTCCGTCGTCGTCCGTCCGGCGTTAACTTTACATTATCGACTTCTCCTCCTAAACCACTAGCCCAATTTTATTCAAATGTTGGCTAAATGTTTATTACCTAATGCCAATTCAGATTTGTTCAAATGAAGTTGCCCCTCCTCCTGGGTGGTGCCACACCCCCAAGGGGCACCAAAATCTTTGTAAATCTTCTTCTCATGAACCAGCAGTAGCAGAGACTTGATATTTGGTGTGCAGCTTCCTTTTGAGGTGTAGACTGAGATTTGTTCAAGAGAAGTTTGTGGGGCTATACTTGACGTTGTTATGAGAGGGGCAAAATTTTTTGCCCCGCCCAAAATTTCTATTTTCCAAACCGAGAGGCTGATTTGAACCAAATTTTATGTGAGGGCTTATTGGGTCATGAGTACTTGATTTATGCAAAAAAAAATTTTCCCGCAGCCCCGTGGGAACCGCAGGAGCTAAAAATAGAAAAAATTTAAAACGCCCATATCTCCAAAACTGCACGGCACTGAGAATTTTTATTTGGTGTGCAGCTTCCTTAGGACCAACAGAAAGGATTGGTAAAAAAAAATTGCCATCGGTTTTATCATAGGGTACAGTTTCGGGACTTTGAAAAAGTGCTGAGTCAGCACTTTTTAACACTGTAGGCAATGGGAAAAACATTAAAAAATCTTCTTCTCCAGATCCAGCAGGCAGAATCTTTTGATATTTGGTATGCAACATTGTAGGGTGGATCTGATTCAAGTTTGTTCAAATCGGCCCCCTGGGTTCATATTTGGGCTCAGTATAGGAGCCCGATTTCGAACTTAGTGCATTTCAGGCAAATTTCTTAAAAAATCTTCTTCTCCAGATCCAGCAGGCAGAATCTTTTGATATTTGGTATGCAACATTGTGGGGTGGATCTGATTCAAGTTTGTTCAAATCGGCCCCCTGGGTTTATATTTGGGTTCAGTATAGGAGCCCAAATTTGAACTTACTGCATTTCAGGCAAATTTCTTTGAAAATCTTCTTCTCCAGATCCAGCAGGCAGAATCTTTTGATATTTGGTATGCAACATTGTAGGGTGGATCTGATTCAAGTTTGTTCAAATCGGCTCCCTAGATTCATATTTGGGCTCACTATAGGAGCTCGAATTCGAATTTAGTGCATTTCAGGCAAATTTCTTCAAAAATCTTCTTCTCCAGATCCAGCAGGCAGAATCTTTTGATATTTGGTATGCAATGTTGCGGGGTAGATCTGATTCAAGTTTGTTGAAATCGGCCCCCTGGATACATATTTGGGCTTACTATAGAAGCCCGAATTCGAACTTAGTGCATTTCAGGCAAATTTCTTAAAAAATCTTCTTCTCCAGATCCAGCAGGCAGAATCTTTTCATATTTGGTAAGCAACATTGTGGGGTGGATCTGATTCAAGATTGTTCAAATCGGCCCCCTGGGTTAATATTTGGGCTCAGTATAGGAGCCCGATTTCGAACTTAGTGCATTTCAGGCAAATTTCTTAAAAAATCTTCTTCTCCAGATCCAGCAGGCAGAATCTTTTGATATTTGGTATGCAACATTGTAGGGTGGATCTGATTCAAGTTTGTTCAAATCGGCCCCCTGGGTTCATATTTGGGCTCAGTATAGGAGCCCGATTTCGAACTTAGTGCATTTAGGCAAATTTCTTAAAAAATCTTCTTCTCCAGATCCAGAAGGCAGAATCTTTTGATATTTGGTATGCAACATTGTGGGGTGGATCTGATTCAAGTTTGTTCAAATCGGCTTCCTAGATTCATATTTGGGCTCACTATAGAAGCTCGAATTTGAACTTAGTGCATTTCATGCAAATTTCTTAAAAAATCTTCTTCTCCAGATCCAGCAGGCAGAATCTTTTCATATTTGGTAAGCAACATTGTGGGGTGGATCTGATTCAAGTTTGTTCAAATCGGCCCCCTGGGTTTATATTTGGTCTCAGTATAGGAGCCCAAATTTGAACTTAGTGCATTTCAAGCAAATTTATTAAAAAATCTTCTTCTCCAGATCCAGCAGGCAGAATCTTTTGATATTTGGTAAGCAACATTGTGGGGTGGATCTGATTCAAGTTTGTTCAAATCGGCTTCCTAGATTCATATTTGGGCTCACTATAGAAGCTCGAATTCGAACTTAGTGCATTTCAGGCAAATTTCTTAAAAAATCATCTTCTCCAGATCCAGCAGGCAGAATCTTTTGATATTTGGTATGCAACATTGCGGGGTGGATCTGATTCAAGTTTGTTCAAATCGGCCCCCTGGATTCATATTTGGGCTCACTATAGAAGCTCGAATTCAAACTTAGTGCATTTCGGGCAAATTTCTTCAAAAATCTTCTTCTCCAGATCCAGCAGGCAGAATCTTTTGATATTTGGTATGCAACATTGCGGGGTGGATCTGATTCAAGTTTGTTCAAATCGGCCCCCTGGATTCATATTTGGGCTTAATATAGAAGCCCGAATTCGCACTTAGTGCATTTCAGGCAAATTTCTTCAAAAATCTTCTTCTCCAGATCCAGCAGGCAGAATCTTTTGATATTTGGTATGCAACATTGCGGGGTGGATCTGATTCAAGTTTGTTCAAATCGGCCCCCTGGATTCATATTTGGGCTTAATATAGAAGCCCGAATTCGCACTTAGTGCATTTCGGGCAAATTTATTAAAAAATCTTCTTCTCCAGATCCAGCAGGCAGAATCTTTTGATATTTGGTATGCAACATTGTGGGGTGGATCTGATTCAAGTTTGTTCAAATCGGCTTCCTAGTTTCATATTTGGGCTCACTATAGAAGCTCGAATTCGAACTTAGTGCATTTCAGGCAAATTTCTTAAAAAATCTTCTTCTCCAGATCCAGCTTCAGAATCTTTTCATATTTGGTAAGCAACATTGTGGGGTGGATCTGATTCAAGTTTGTTCAAATCAGCCCCCTGGGTTTATATTTGGGCTCCGTATAGGAGCCCAAATTTTAACTTAGTGCGTTTCAGGCATATTTCTTAAAAAATCTTCTTCTCCAGATCCAGCAGGCAGAATCTTTTGATATTTGGTATGCAACATTGTAGGGTGGATCTGATTGTGATTCATGAACGTATTTATTTGTAAAGTTGATAGAATCTTAGACAAAATTTGCAGAAAAGATCTACTATAGAAGGGGTGGTATCCAGGGTGAACCGTTTTCCCAAATCTAGCAGTACTAATGCATTATTCACACAAATCTTCGTTCAAATTTTATGACCCCTCATTGGAACACACGCATTCAGCTCATTCCAACAAAGGTCATATGCCATGTTTTCGAGACAAAGGAATAAAAATTTTAGTTATTCATGAAATTTTTAGGCAACTGTTGTCTGTTATTCACATTGCTTCATGAAATTTCAGTACTTTTAGAAGTTACCTCAGTAATCAAGGGTTAATTCCCCTTAATTAAATGTCGCCTCTAAAAAACAACCACTTTGCATATCTTACCTTTTTACCAGCATAACTGCCAAAACTTGTCAGCATTCTTCGCAAAAATCGCTATTCAAATTTTAATTTTTGTCTCTTAAACATACATGTACTTATCGCTTGTAAATACCCCATTGGAATGAGCTTTTTGAGCTCATTCCAATGAGAGGTCGCACACCATGCTTTTTGAGTCAAAAAAGCAATTTTTTTAGTTATTCCAGAATTTTGTACGTAAAACACAGCTTTATGACTTCACATTAAAATGAGCTCTCTAAGCTTGTTCCAATCAACATTCACGCACTATGTCTTTCACACAAAAAATAAAATTTTCCATTTATTCAGGAATTTTGTTTGCAAGAACACTCTTACCCCCCCCCCCCCCCCACAAACACACACACACAAACACACACACACACACAAACACAGACACACACATCTAAAAGTTCGTCAGCAAAAAAACAGTTACTTCAATTTTTAAATGCATTATAGGAACGACTTGCCTAATCAAATTTAAATACTTTTGCATCATTCTGTATCTAGAACAAACCATTTACCATATCTTTACGCAAAATTCTCCAGCATCATTCACAAAAAAACACCATTATTTATATATTCACATTTCTGTCTCAAAAATATACCTGATCTTCCCATACCCCTATTGGAATAAGCTGTTTGAGCTTGTTCCAATGATGATAAAAAAAAATAAAATTTGTGAAAATTTTTGTTTTCTTGCATGCAAATATATACATGTAGCACATGGAAGATATCCACAGTTGGGGAGAGATGTCCAAGGCTATCTCTTCACATTCCTTGTTTGTGCTTCATGCTAAACCAGTTTGTCTGCAGAGATAAATTTGCTTTATTAAAAATCATTGGAGATTGGCCACACACCAATGATTTTAAATAAAACTAATTTTAGGTAACAAATGTTGAACTTCAAACAAAATCTATCACTCAACCAGTTAATGTTGATGAGGCATGACATGGTGAAGGTGACCTAAAATACTTCTTAGAGTCACTTTGTCAGGTGAGCGATTAAGGCCACGTGGGGCCTCTTGTTTTTCATACCGCCCACAACGTAGGCAACATTTTCCAAAATGAAACTCCCCATAGAGCAGTCATTATAATTATTCTACTTCTCCTTTATTGGCTACACTGTTCTTATAATACATATATCGAACAATAAAATCTACATTAGTAATTTACAGTGTAGTCCTAAAACACATACATTAGTTCTTATCAATTGCTTATTGCAAGTTTGGTTTTCCAGTCCATGATGGCTGCATAAAAATCTTTTTCTTCAGATCCACCAGTCAGAATGCATTCATATTTGGTATACTACATGTTGAGGTGGGTCAGTTTCAGGTTTGTTCAAATTGGTTACCTGAGTAACTTTTTGGGCTCCCTATGGGAGCCCGAATATCAACTTAGTGCAATATAGGGAATTTTTTTTTAAAAATCCTCTTCTTTAGATCCTGTAGTCAGAATGTTTTCATCTTTGGTATACAACATCTCAAGGGGGTCCGATTCAAGTTTGTTCAAATCTGGTCTCTGGGTTGATATTTGGCTTCCTATGGGAGCCCGAATTTTAACTTAGTGCAATATGAGGAAATTTCTTTTAAAAGTCTTCTTCAGATCCACCAATCAGAATTCTTTAATATTTGGTATACAACATCTCTAGGTGGGTCAGATTCAAGTTTGTTCAAATCAGGTCCCTGGGTTAATATTTTGGCTCCCTATTTGATCCCAAAGTTTAACTTAATGCAATGTGAGGACACTTTTTTAAAAACCTTCTTGTTCAGATCCACCAGTCAGAATTCTTTCATATTTGGCATATACATTTGTAACATCTCAAAGGGGATCAGATTCAAGTTTGTTCAATTTGAGTCCTTGGCTTAATATTTGGGCTCTATGGGCAGGGGTGGGGTGGGGGGGGGGGGGGGCATGTTAGGTTCAGGTTTGTTCAAATCCATTCCTTAGTGTTTTTCCATAAAATTTGCCTTTGCATGGCTTCATTCCTTTGTAGTGTTGATGAACCTTGTCTAACTAAATGTGACCCCAAACACGTCTTTGAACCACTTTGGCCATTGAGCGATTAAGGTCCCTTAGGGCCTCTTGTTTGAAGATTTGAAGGCCCCCTGGGGCCTCTTGTTCATAGGAGTCTTTACAAGTGATTTTTAGCTCAACTTTGGCTAAGCCAAATTTGAGCTTATGCCATGGCCTGTCGTCCGTCTGTCCGTCTGTCCATCAACAATTGGATAGGGCTCGGGCTAGAGGCCGTATTTATGAACCGATCTTTACAAAACTTCTTGGGTACCTTTGTTATGACCGTGGGACGAGAACGAGTGTTTTTGGGTGCAGTCCGAAATTCAAGATGGCTGCCAGCAGCCATTTTGTACCGACGATGCCGAAATCTGTTTTTTGTACAGAACTTCCATATGAAAGCTCTGATTTGAATAATTTTTTGTATGAATGTTTAGTACCATGGGATACATCACATATAGTACTGGTTTTTTTCTCGTGCGTAAATTATGCAAATTAGACTAACTTTGATGTTTTTTGGTGTTACTTTCAGCACTGTAAGTGCAAATGCCAATACAGCACGGGCTAGAGGCCGTATTTATGAACCAATCTTTACGAAACTCTTTGGGTACCTTTGTTATCACCGTGGGACGAGAACGAGTGTTTTTGGGTCCGGTCCGAAATTCAAGATGGCCGATGGCATCCATTTTGTACAAAATTTGGTGCAATCAGATTTTTGCACAGAACTTCCATATGAAAGCGCTGATTTGAATAATTTTTTGTGTGAATGTTTAGTACCATGGGATACATCACATATAATACAGGTTTTTTTCTCGTGCAGAAATTATGCAAATTAGATGAACTTTGATTTTTTCAGTGCTACTTACACACAGTAAGTACACATGTCAATACGGCTCGGGTTAGAGTCTGTATTTATGAACCGATCTTCACGAAATGTCTTGGGTACCTTTGTTATCACCTTGGGACGGGAACGAGTGTTTCTGGGTGCGGTCCAAAATTCAAGATGGCTGCCATTGGCCTTTTTGTATCGAAATTAGGTCTAATCAGTTTTTTGTACACAACTTCTATACGGCTCAGGCTAGAGGCCGTATTTATGAACCGATCTTTACGAAACTTCTTGGGTACCTTTGTTGTCACCGTGGGATGAGAACGAGTGTTTTTGGGTGTGGTCCAAAATTCAAGATGGCCACCAGCAGCCATTTTGTATCAAGATTAGTGCAATCAGTCTTTTGTACAGAACTTCTGTATGAAAGTTCTGATTTGAATAAATTTTTGTATGAATGTTTAGTAACATGGAATACATCACATATAGTACAGGTTTTTTTCTCGTGCAGAAATTATGCAAATTAGATGAACTTTGATTTATTCAGTGCTACTTATACACTGTAAGTGCACATGTCAATACGGCTCGGGCTAGAGGCTGTATTTATGAACCGATCTTCACAAAACTTCTTGGGTACCTTTGTTATCACCTTGGGACGAGAACAAGTGTTTCTGGGTGCGGTCCAAAATTCAAGATGGCTGCCAGTGGCCATTTTGTACCGGAATTAGGTCCAATCAGTTTTTTGTCACAACTTCTATACAGCTCATATTTGTGAACTGATCTTCACGAAACTTCTTGGGTACCTTTGTTTTCACCTTGGGACAGGAATGACTGTGTTTTGGGGTGCCTTTGTTATCACTGTGTTATGAGAACAAATATTTTGGGGTTCAGTCAGACCCACTCTGGGACTCAAAGATTTCTTTTCTAGTTTAGCATTTGACTGTCACCCACCTTTACAATACTTTACCTATACATTTGTTACAGGCAACGGTCAGTATTTATGTACAGACCGTTACAATACTTTATATGTACCTTTGTTATCAGGTCATTACCTAGATGTTTGTCATTGCTGTGTCACATACTATACATGTACATGTCTTTGTCTTGACAAGTTGAGCTACAGTGTCATTGACACTTTCATTTATTTTGAAGTTGTCGTGTGTGTTTAACAATATCAGTCCAGCATTCATCAGTAAAACCCTCATTGAATTCTCTGTTGATGTGGTTTCATTCAAGAGACAATCAACCTGACTAAAGTTCTCTTTGACATTTTTGAAAATACAGTGGAACCATGTTAATTGAATAGTCACTTTGCAAGTGAAAATTATTCTGTTAACTTGAGTATTCTGTTAACAGGGCTTTTATTTATTTATTTATTTATTTATTTATTTATTTATTTATTTATTTATTTATTTATTTATTTGGGTTTAATGACACTTTTGACAGCCAGGGTCACTTAGTGTCGGACAGTTTTATGGGTGGAGGAAGCTGGAGTACCCAGAGAGAACCACTGAGCAGTGGCAAGCATCTGTCAGACTACCCAACATACTAACTCCACACAAGCAATGTTAACATTGGTTGACACCATAGACTTGCAGTACACCTTAGTGCACATTGTCACTGTGCTCCCACATGAGACATCAGGATTAAGTGCCTTGTCCAAGGACACAACGCAGTTACCCCTGGCAGGGATCAAACAGTGGACCTTTCAGTTTGAAGTCCAGTGCTGTAAACACAGTCACCATGCTCCCTTAACGTTTTACCTTACCTATTGGCCAAAACTGGCAAGCAGTGTTCAGCCGAGTGGGCGACTAGGGCGAAGAAGTCGCCTTGTCATTCCTCAAATTGCCTCGGCTTACATTGGGGGTGAAATTCAAGTCACCCTCCAAAACTTCCTTTGGAGACATGGCAGTTTACTGTATTTTCTTATGTTTTATTTCCAAAAATGCTTCCGCATTCACAAAAAAGTAAACATGGCTGCTATTAAAATCTGTCATACGGCTCTGAAAATAGCCTAAACTAGCCCAATTTTATATTTCTGAAAAGAGTTGTAATGGTGTCGTCATTCGAACAATGCGCTCCAACTGATAGCAACCAGTACAAAATAGCTATTTAAAAACAAAGTTCCAGCAAAAATAACAAATCACAAAAAAAGACATGAATCGAGTTAATTAGAATTGATTAAAGTTAACCACCGTTTCAAAACAAAAAAAATGTGTAGGAGACAGTTCATCCATAAAAAAACGTTGAAATTGCTTATGGTTACGCTCTGTTCCACTGAAAAATTGGTTGAAATTCGCCCTGCAATTTGCATTGAAAGTTTTTCTTTGAAAACTTGTGCTGGAAATTGGTTAAATGTAATAGGGCTACGGTAGAAATCACACATATTAGGATGGATAAGAATGGCAGGCCTTCATAGCACCAATTGCACCTGTCAATGTGAGATGGTTGGCAGAAATTGTCATTTTTCTGAACAGTGTATTATTACCCAGTGCAGCAGGGAAGGGAGACAACTGAAATATTTTGTCATTTTCCGTAGAAATAAATTAACTCAGATTGTTAATAACGTTTTTAATTTACGAAGGATATCGAAAACTTTTTTTAACTATGCTTTTCAAGTCAATTAGGGCATTCAGAAACCATGAACGACCCAGCTTCTTGTGGACTTGAAATTTATTTTAAATACTTTAAATATTTTTTTTAAGGAATATACCTTCTATTTCAGAGAAGAACACTCTCACCATGAGTAATGCTAAATTTCAAATCCACTGCATTGAGGCAAATACAAAATAAAGAGGTAGGGTATTCAGAAACCATGAACGACACAGTTTTTAGCTCAACTTTGGCGAAGCCACATTTGAGGTATTGTCATAGTCCGTCTGTCTGTTTGCCCGTCCATCGCACCGTCAACACGGCTCGGGCTAGAGGCCGTATTTATGAACCGATCTTTACAAAACTTCTTGGTTGCCTTTGTTATCACTATGGGACAAGAACAAGTGTTTTTGGGTCCGGTCCAAAATTCAAGATGGCCGCTGGCAGCCATTTTGTACAAAATTAGGTGCAATCAGATTTTTGTGCAGAACTTCCATATGAAAGCTCTGATTTGAATAATTTTTTGTATGAATGTTTAGTACCATGGGATACATCACATATAATACAGGTTTTTTTCTCGTACGTAAATTATGCAAATTAGACTAACTTTGATTTGTTTAGTGTTACTTTCAGCACTGTAAGTGCAAATGCCAATACGGCTCGGGCTAGCGGCGGTATTTATGAACCGATCTTTACGAAACTTCTTGGGTACCTTTGTTATCACCTTGGGACGAGAACGTGTGTTTTTGGGTCCGGTCTGAAATTCAAGATGGCCGCTGGCAGTCATTTTGTACAAAATTAGGTGCAATCAGATTTTTGCGCAGGACTTCCATATGAAAGCGCTGATTTGAATAATTTTTTGTGTGAATGTTTAGTACCATGGGATACATCACATATAATACGGGTTTATTTCTCGTGCATAAATTATGCCAATTAAACTAACTTTGACCTATTTTATATTACTTTCAGCACTGTAACTGCAAATGCCAATACGGCTCGGGCTAGAGGCTGCATTTATGAACTGATTTTTACGAAACTGTTTTGGTACCTTTGTTATCACCGTGGGACGAGAACGAGTGGTTTTGGGTGTGTCCAAAATTCAAGATGGCCACCAGCAGCCATTTTGTACTTTAGTTAGTGCAATCAGTTTTTTGTACAGAACTTCTGTATGAAAGTTCTGATTTGAATAAATTTTCGTATGAATGTTTAGTAACATGGAATACATCACATATAATACGGGTTTTTTTCTCATGCAAAAATTATGCAAATTAGATGAACTTTGATTTATTCAGTGGTACTAATACACAGTAAGTGCACATGTCAATACGGCTTGGGCTAGAGTCTGTATTTATGAACCGATCTTCACGAAACTTCTTGGGTACCTTTGTTATCACCTTGGGACGAGAACGAGTGTTTCTGGGTGCGGTCCAAAATTTGAGATGGCTGCCAGTGTCCATTTTGTACCAAAATTAGGTCTAATCAGTTTTTTGTACGCAACTTCTATAGGGCTCAGGCTAGAGGCTGTATTTATGAACCGATCTTTACAAAACTTCTTGGGTACCTTTGTTATCACCATAGGATGAGAACGAGTGTTTTGGGGTGCAGTCCAAAATAAGGCTTCCACGTTTAGACAAAATTGTAAACGTTTAAACGACTGTCTGTAAACGAAACGGAAACATTTACACGTACTAACAGTAACAATGCAAGTAGTCAATATTTGATAGAAGTGTGTAATAATACACAGTAAGTTCATCATATCTTTGCGTACAGGGCATACAATTTATGTTATTGAGACAGCCGATTTACAGTTCGTTCAAAAATGACGTAGACGAACGATCACAGCATGCAGATGCTGAAGGCAAAGTCGCTCGGTCTATGGGGGGGGGGGGGGGGGGGGGAGGGGGTCTGGGGGATTCTCCCTCAGGTAAATTTTGAAATTTATGGGGGTCTCTGAGCTCATTCTGGTGGGTTCGGGGTGAAATTCCTGGTATTTTTTCAAACAGTAATGTTGGAGCGAGTTGCCATGGCACACAATAGTGACAATACCGGACTTGAGAGTGGAATGCAATGTCGCAAAAATAAACAAAGTCTACAAACCATGCAGGGGAATCCAAATTTTCAAACACCGCAAGTGCCAGTCTGTCTGTCAAACTCCATAAATCGATCCTAAGATCATCCCATGTGTGAATAATAAATTAATAATCCATGTCAGGTAAACAAAATCATCGAGAATAATTGTGCATCACTTTCGGAATATATATGTAAATCCGAATAAACTAAAACATTCCACACATGTTTCGACGGAAACACCAAAGATAAGCACGTGCCATGCGGCTCACGTGACTGTGTCACATATGATATCACATGATTTGAAGATGACTTTGTTCGGTTACTGTGGCGGCGGCGCCAGTCGGAACCAGTACACAGTTTTTCTGAAGCATTACCAAAATATTGCATTGCAAAGTTGGAATTTTTTGGGGGGTTTCTTTGACTTTCTGCATTAATCTGCAATTTTCAAATTACTCTATTAAAACTTCATTCCGTGTACACGTTTACCAGAACTGTAAACGTTTAATGCCCATAAACGAAACGTTCACGTTTACACGTGTAAACGTGGAAGCCTTAGTCCAAAATTCAAGATGGCTGCCAGCAGCCATTTTGCACCAAAATTAGTGCAATTAGTTTTTTGTGCAGAACTTCTGTATGAAAGCTCTGATTTGAATAAATTTTTGTATGAATGTTTAGTAACATGGAATACATCACATATAATACAGGCTTTTTTCTCGTGCAGAAATAATGCAAATTAGACGAACTATGATTTGTTCAGTGTGACTTATACACAGTAAGTGCACATCAATACAGCTCGGGCTAGAGTCTGTATTTATGAACCGATCTTCACGAAACTTCTTGGGGTACATTTGTTATCACCTTGTGACATGAACGTGTGTATTTGGGTGCCTTTGTTATCACTGTGCTATGAGAACAAATATTTTTGGGTTCAGTCAGACCCACTCTGGGACTCACAGATTTTTTTTCTAGTTTTGCATCTAACTGTCCCCCAACTTTACAATACTTTACCTATACATTTGTTACAGGCAACGGTCAGTATTTATGTGCAGACCGTTACAATACTTTGCATGTACCTTTGTTATCAGGTCATTACCTAGATGTTTGTCATTGCTGTGTCACATACTATACATGTACATGTCTTAAACAAGTTGAACTACAGTGTCATTGACACTTTTCATTTTGGTTTCCCGATGATAACATCAGTGATTGTTGCCAAATCAAATGAAATTTGATATGTAGGTGTATCAACATAAAATACAGGCCAAGTTCGAATCGGTGTGCAGTTTGACAATTTTTGCCACAGTTATGCCCCTTTTTCAACTTCAAAATTCATTTTTAGCTCACCTGACTGAAAGTCAGGGTGAGCTTTTCTGATCACTTTTTGTCTGTTGTCTGTCGCAAAGGTGGTGTTTAGGTCTTTTTCTCCCAAACCACTGACCACATTTTAATGAAATTTCACATGAGTAGTGGTTATATAGGGGCATTTGGGTTTTTCTTCAATTTGGGTTTCTGCTCATATTGAGGATGAGCTGGGGCAAAATGCCTCAATTTTTTTAAAAAACTTCTTCTCATGAACCAGCTGTGGCAGAGACCTGATATTTGGTATACAGCTTCCTTTTGAGGTGTAGACTCAAGTTTGTTCAAGAGAATTTTGAGGGGCAATATTTGTTGTCGTTACGGGAGGGACAAGAATTTTTGCTCTACCCAAAATTTCTATTTTCCAAACCGAGAGGCCGATTGGAACCAAATTTGATATGAAGTATTAATGGGTCATAAGTACTTGATTTATGCAAAAAAAAATTTTTTCAGAATGCCCCGTGGGAACAAGAGGAGCTACAAACAGAAAAAATTTCAAATGCCCATATCTCCAAAACTACACACCTCTGAGAATTCTTATTTGGTTCGAAGCTTCTTTAGGACCAACAGAATGGAGTGATAAAAAAAAATTGCTATCAGTTTTATCACAGAATACTTTTTCAGGACTGAGTCAGCATTTTTAAACTCTTTTTTTTTTTTAGCTCAACTTTGGCAAAGCCAAATTTGAGCTTATGCCATGGCCAGTCATCCATCTGTCCGTCAACAATTCAATACGGCTTGGGCTAGAGGCTGTATTTATGAACCGATCTTTACAAAACTTCTTAGGTACCTTTGTTATGACCGTGGGACGAGAACGAGTGTTTTTGGTCCGATCCGAAATTCAAGTTGGCCGTTGGCAGCCATTTTGTACAAAATTAGGTGCAATCAGATTTTTGCGCAAAACTTCTATATGAAGGCGCTGATTTGAATAATTTTTTGTATGAATGTTTAGTACCATGGGATACATCACATATATTACGGGTTTTTTTCTCGTGCGTAAATTATGCAAATTAGACTAACTTTGATGTATTTAGTGTTACTTTCAGCACTGCAAGTGCAAATGCCTATACGGCTCGGGCTAGAGGTCGTATTTATGAACCGATCTTTACGAAACTTCTTGGGTACCTTTGGTATCACCGTGGGACGAGAATGAGTGTTTTTGGGTGTGGTCCAAAATTCAAGATGGCCACCAGCAGCCATTTTGTACCAAAATTAGTGCAATCAGTCTTTTGTACAGAACTTCTGTATGAAAGTTCTGATTTGAATAATTTTTAGTGTGAATGTTTAGTACCATGGGATACATCACATTTAATACGTTTTTTTTTCTCGTGCAGAAATTATGCAAATTAGATGAACTTTGATTTTTTTCAGTACTACTTACACACAGTAAGTACACATGTCAGTATGGCTCGGGTTAGAGTCTATTTATGAACCGATCTTCACGAAACGTCTTGGGTACCTTTGTTATCACCTTGGGACGAGAACGAGTGTTTTTGGGTGCGGTCCAAAATTTAAGATGGCTGCCAGTGTCCATTTTGTACCAAAATTAGGTCTAATCAGTTTTTTGTACACAACTTCTATACGGCTCAGGCTACAGGCTGTATTTATAAACCGATCTTTACGAAACTTCTTGGGTACCTTTGTTATCACTGTGGGATGAGAATGAGTGTTTTGGGGTATGGTTCGAAATTCAAGATGGCCACCAGCAGCCATTTTGTACCAAAATTAGTGCAGTCAGTCTTTTATACAGAACTTCTGTATGAAAGTTCTGATTTGAATAAATTTTTGTCTGAATGTTTAGTAACATGGAATACATCACATATAGTATGGGTTTTTTTCTCGTGCAGAAATTATGCTAATTAGATGAACTTTGATTTATTCAGTGCTACTTATACACTGTAAGTGCACATGTCAATATGGCTCGGCCTAGAGGCTGTATTTATCAACCGATCTTCACGAAACGTCTTGGGTACCTTTGTTATCACCTTGGGACAAGAACGAGTATTTCTGGGCGGTCCAAAATTCAAGATGGCTGCCAGTGGCCATTTTGTACCGAAATTAGGTCCAATCAGTTTTTTGCCACAACTTCTGTACAGCTCGTATTTATGAACTGATCTTCACGAAACTTTTTGGGTACCTTTGTTTTCACCTTGGGACAGGAACGAATGTGTTTTGGGGTGCCTTTGTTATCACTGTGCTATGAGAACAAATATTTTGGGGTTCAGTAGGCCCACTCTGGGACTCAAAAGATTTCTTTTCTAGTTTAGCATCTGACTGTCACCCACCTTTACAATACTTTACCTATACATTTGTTTCAGGCTATGGACAGTATTTATGTACAAACCGTTACAATACTTTATGTGTACCTGTGTTATCAGGTCATTACCTAGATGTTTGTCATTGCTGTGTCACATACTATACAAGTACATGTCTTAACAAGTTGAGCTACAGTGTCATTGACACTTTCATTTTTTTTTTTTTTTGTGGGTAATGGAGAAAACATTTTAGACTCTTCTTCTCCCAAGCCACTGCTCCAAAAGCTTTCAAATTTCACATATAACATCTTTGGAAGATTGTTTCACTTGTTTGTTGAAATCAAATCCCTGGGTCCATATTTGGGATCTCTATGGGAGCCCAAATGTTTAAATTAGTGCAGTATGAGGAATATTCTTTAAAAATCTTCTTCTTCAGATCCACCAATAAGAATCTTTTGATATTTGGTATGCAGATCCACAGGGGGATGAAACTCACATTTGTTCAATCCAAGTCTCTGGGTTCATATTCAGGCTCCCTGTGGGAGCCCGAATTATAACTTAGTTCAATATGAGGAATTTTCTTTAAAAATCTTCTTGTTCAGATCCAGCAGTCGGAATGTTTTGGTATACAACATCCTTAGGGAGGTGTGATTCAAGTTTGTTCCAAGACAAATCTCTTGAGTGCATATTTGGGCTCCCTGAGGGAGACTGAATTGTAACTTAGTTCAATATGAGGAACATTCTTTAAAAATCTTCTTCACATCCACCAGTAAGAATCTTTTGATATTCGCTGTGCATCATCCTAAGGGGAGTTGAGATTCGCGTTTGTTCAAGCCAAGTCTCTGGGTTCATATTTGGGCTCCCTGTGGGAGCCGGAATTATAACTTAGTTCAGTATGAGGAATTTTCTTTAAAAATCTTCTTGTTCAGATCCAGCAGTTGGAATGTTTTGATATTTGGTACACACCATCCTTAGGGAGGTGTGATTCAAGTTTGTTCAAGCCAAGTCTCTTGAGTCCATATTTAGGCTCCCTGTGAGAGATCAAATTGTAACTTAGTTCATTATGAGGAACATTCTTTAAAAATCTTCTGCACATCCACTAGTAAGTATCTTTTGATATTTGGTATACTGTATCGTATCGGGAGGTGAGATTCAAATTTGTTAAAGCCAAGTCCCTTGATTCATATTTTGGCCACTATGGGAGCTCAAATTATAACTTAGTTCAATATGAGGAATATTTTTTTTTTTTAATTTTCAGATCCACTGGTAGAATGTTTTGATATTTGGAATATGGTTTTCTTAATGGGGCAGATGCAAGTTTGTTCAAATCAGGACCCTCGGTTGATAGTTGTCAGTGTCCGGTGAGTGCTCTCAGGCCCCTTGTTGCCTCTTGTTTTTGGTTTCCCAATGATAACTTCAGTGATAGTTGCCAAATGAAATGAAGTTTGACATGTAGGTGTATCAACATAAAATACAGGTCAAGTTCGACTCTGGGTGCAGTTCGACAATTTTTCCCACAGTTCTGCCCCTTTTTCAACTTCAAAAATTCTTTATTTTTTGGTTTCCCGATGATAATAACTTCAGTGGTAGTTGGCCAAATCAAATGAAATTTGGTATGTCGGTGTATCAATGTAAAATACAGGTCAGGTTTGAATCGGGGTGTGGTTTGACAACTATTACCAGAGTTATGCCCCTTTTTTGACTTAGAAAATTCTTTTTGGGGTTTTCCTGATGATGACTTTAGTTCCTGTTGATCAATTCAAATAAAATTTGGTTTGTAGATGTATCAACATAACATGCAGGTCAAGCTCATATCAGGGTTTGGTCCGACATTTTTTGGCAGAGTTATTTCCCTTTTTCGACTTCGAAGAATTCAATTTTTTTCAAGTCTCGAAGTGCACTATTTTTTGTGGGGATGTGTGGCCAGGCGCCCTTTTATTGCCCCCCGAAAAAATTTTGGGGGGACTATAGAAATCAGCGGTGTCCGTCTGTCCGTCCATCCGTCCGTCCCACTTGGTGTCCCCATGATAACTCCAGTTTGGATCCTTTCATTGGAACCAATTTTGGTATGTGACCTTCTTAGCCCAAACTACAGGTCAAGTTCGGTGGATTCAGCCAGATTATTTCTATTAGGGTTATACCCCTTTTTCGACTTAGAAATTTCAAGATTTGCAGTGTCCGGATGATAACTCCAGTTAGGATTATTTGAGCGGAAAGAATTTTGGTATGTGACTTTCTGGCGTAAAACTACAGGTCAAGTTTGAATATGGGTTCAGACCGATCATTTTTACTACAGTTATGCCTCTTTTTCGACTTGTTTTTTGGGGGGACATGTGGCTGAGTGGCCTTTTATTTTTATTCAATTAACTAGAGATTACTCTGTAACCCATATGCAATTAGCCAGTCAATTTGTTGTAAAGAAATGATAAATGGTTTTGTATTTGGAAATTATGTTCAATTAACAAAGTTATATAGTTAACCCTTTACCCAATGCACTTAGTATCAGAAATTGTTATTTTAATTATTTTTTTTTTCAAATTTAAACTAGATCGAGTTATTTGTGTGCAAAGCACACAATGGTGTATCCCCGCATTTCCTTAGCAACACCTTAGCATAGTCTTAATGTTTCGAATTAATACCCAAGAAGCCTTTCGATGAAAACTGATTTTCTAACGATAAAAGTGGTTCCACTGGAACCACCTGGGGCAAAATCAAAATTCCAAAACCTTCATGCAGATCTAGAAATGTTACCTTAACACATTAGCATAGTTTAAACGTTTCGAATTAAATACCCTAAGAGCCTTTTGATGAAAACTGATTTTCTAACAATGAAAGTGGTTCCACTTGAACCACCTGGGGCAAAATCAAAATTCCGAAACCTTCATACACATCTAGTGATGCTACATGAACACATTAGCATAGTTTATATGATTCAAATTAAATATCCTAGAAGACTTTCAATGAAAACTGATATTTTTATACTGTACCAATGACCCAGACATAGCTGGTGCTAACTCTTAAAATATAGGGCCAAACACAAATTTTGCCCCCCAATCCCCAAAATTTGCATCTAAAACTAAAGAAAACATGTCCTGAAAGGCCCTCCACACTTCGCCCCTACTGCGCATGCGCAGTGTCAAGGACGTTCCGAAATTGGCGCCATTAATCATTCTAAGTTTGGCCCTTCATCAGTTAACATCTGACTGATCTTTGTGCTTATAAATCTCAGTTTAAATGATGCCAGACACATAAATATTAGTGAAATGGTGATTCTAAGGAGGATAGAGAAGGAGGAGAGGAAAAGAATGTGTGACAGAATATTATCAGGGCTGTAACTTAAAATTTTTTAATGAAATTATGTTAAGTTACCTATTTTCAAGGCAGCAGCCATTTTGTTGTCATTCTGATTATTTAGTTACACTATTTTTTGGTGTTTTCCTCTCTCCCTGTCCTTTAAGTTCCCCCTTGCTATTCTCCCATGCTTTTGGCATAGTTTTTGTAATTATTATTACTAAATTTTCTTGGGAGTTTTAGCTGAATAACAGAATGAATTCTGTTCTTTCCCCATGTTTACGTCTTCACCTACGGGTGGTTAGGCGTTGTGTTCTGCATCTACCATCTGATGTTCTGCAGTTTCTTCCCTGGAAGTCTCTGTTTTGCATCAGATAGTGTATTTTTGGTAACTGATTTCGGGCCTGGGTGCCTGGAGTCTTATTTTAGTGTTTTTACACTCATTGTTTACATTTACAACAGCCCTCTGTGTGAGGGGGGGGATTTCTAAAAAATAATATCTTGATGTTATTTTAATCATAACTAGATACATTATTATTGTTCGTAAGTGTTGAATAAATTGTTTAAAATATTTTTAAAATTTTTGTCCACACTTAGGCTTGGGATCCATTGGGGCTCAACGTTACTTTTCAGAAACTTGGGCTGTTATGAAAAAATATTTTTTCAAAATATTTTGATTTCAATTATTTTTTCTATATTAATGGATCATATTATTATTATGTATTTTGATTGCCAGGGGTTAGTGCGAGTACCAGGACTTGTTTTCTTTTCACATTGAAAGGATATTGATCAATTGTTTTAAGAGGAAGTCTTCCTCTGACTTTATTATCATTCTATATGTGGTCAGTGTACTCGCATTAACTCCTGTTCTGTATCGTATGATTTCGATGACAATATGGGAAGCGTATGTCACGGTATGTTGTTGGGGATTTGGACACTCTGGTCCTTTCCCTGCAGGGTCACTCTACTTTATCAATTTCTATTTCAGACGATCAAGATTAGGGTGATGTATCTGTGATGTCTTCCAACAGTGTGCCTCCGTCGTCACAATTAATGAAGGGCTAGCGGAAAAGTGCTCATGTAAATACGCCAATTGCCTAAGAGGACCCTAGTAGGTTCGACGACCTTTGACGTCCGCTAGCTCGCCCGGTGTAGCGTCCATTCACCGAATGGTTCGGCAGCCGGGTTCGTCCGTTGCGGTCTAGAAGGAATTTTGGGGTGATGCGAGCACTATAAATTCACCTAATGCACACCCAGTGATGGCGGATCGGAGGGAGAACGCAGGAAGCCTTTTAGTCCGGTTCATAGCTCGTTCCGGTCCATCCGGACGGCAAGCGAGAGAGGCCCCTCTCTCGTTCAACAACATCTGGCCCCAGATGTTGTGGTACAAAATGTGTCGCAAGCGGAGCATACGTCCGTCGCTCGGGACGCTCCGTTGTATAGGCAGTCCGCTGAGACTGCTAAGGCTTCCTCTTCTCGTCAGCGCACACGACCGCACCTTGGCTGCGTGACCGCCGATATATTACCAGCTTCGCCGATCAAGGATTCTTCGGCGACCAGGTCACACCATCCGGTAGCCAGGGACACGAGGCCTGCAGACTCCGGACGTTCGCATAGGAAGTGTGCGGGAGTCAACGTACACGGAGCTTCCGGCGGCAATGCATCGTAAGACCGCTACTGCACAGGTCTCGGGAACGGACGTGCTTTCCTTAATAGCACAGTTTATCGCAGCATCCCAGCATCAACTGAATCTGTCGCATATATTTTATCCGACGATGCTGGGTCGGGACGCTCCGCGGAAGCGGGTACGGACGTCCGAAAGTTTCATCCGGTCCGACGGGATACCGAAAGGGATTCGGAGGATTTCGCGCTTTCCCTTTCGGAACAACATATGCTGTTGTGTATGTCATCTGACTTGGTCTTCTACAGCTTCTTTCGTCGGACCAGAATGCTGCGATGCCGGATAAGAAACTGATAGTGTCGGTGGACTTAAAAATTATGGTTCGGTTCAGGGACATCGTCCCTCAGTTCCGACATAGTCCAATAATGTCACACAAACTTTCGAATTATTGAACGACGCTATATATATTATTATTTTATGCTTGCTAACCAAGCATTTCTGGTTTCTTGTTCGATGAGTTATGGAGATGTCTTTCAAAAGTGTGCCTCTGTCGTCATAGTTAATGAAGAGTTAGCGGCAATAAGTGCTCATGGAATATGTCTATCGCCTACGGAGTGACATTCGCTAGCTCACCCGGTGTAGCGTACATTCATCGAATGGTTCGGCTGCCGGGTTCGTCCGTTGCGGTCTAGGAAGGAGATTTGGGTGATGCGAGCACTTTAATTACTTTAGTACTCACCCAGTGACGGCAGATTGAGGACAGATCGGAGGAAGCCTGTTAGTCCGGTTCCTGGCTTGTCCAGGTCCGTCCGGGCTGTGAGCGAGAGAGGTCCCTCTCTCGCCCAACAACATAGGGGACCGCTTGTTGTGGTTCAGATAATTTACATTCGGAGCATATGTCCGTTGGTCGGGACGCTCCGTTATATTGACAGTCCGAGAGACTGTCTTTAATGCTTCCTCATCCTCACAGCAGGGCACACGACCGCACATTGGCTACGTGACCTCGAGTATCCGATCAGTTTCAGCATTCAGTGATTCCACGGCGAATAGGTCGCGCCATCCGGTAGCCAAGGGACACGAGGCCTATACACTCCGTTCGCTCGCATATTGGTAGTATGCACGGGGTAACGATCACGGAGCTTCCAGCGGCAATGCATCGTAAGACCGCTTCTCCTCAGGCCTCAGTGACGGACGTGCTATCCGAGTTAGCACAGTTGTTTCGCAGCATCCCAGCAATTGACAGTTTCTCGGTCGAATCAGGAATTATCCGACGGCGCTGGGTCGGTGCGGTTGCATCAGCTACGGACGACCGAACGCTTTATAGGGTCCGACAGGATGGCGAAAGGGATTCGAAAGATTTCGAGTTTTCCCTTTAGTAGTATCGGAAGATGCCTTTCATATCTTCTGGCATTATCTTCCAGTGATTATTATTTCGGACTTCATTGCTGCGATCTTGGATAAGAGACTTATAGCGTCATTGGACTCGGATTTTTTGATCGGTTCAGGGACATTGTCCCTGACTTACCGACGCAGTCCAATATTGTCATTACAACATGTGTTTTATTTTTCGACGCTATATATATATATATACAAGCCTGCTACTAAGCATGATAGTTTAGTTTCTTGTCCGCGTTGCTCATTTCTGCCATTTTATCATTTATACAAATAGTTTATTTTGGCAGAGCAGGGCATACCGAGAGTTCATATGCGTCTAGACGGTGTGATTAAAGACTGCATATATTCTTTTTCGCCGTTTATGTCTTTTCCAATTTCAGTGTTGGGAACGACATTATGTATAGTAGACTTAACTTATACGCTTTATTATACGTAATCCGCCTTACTGAGGCGTTATCATTACGTCTTCAAGAAAAGATTTACGGGATATTATTCTCAATGTAATTTCTTTTGAGGGCAGTAGTTTGTTCACGTATAACTCCGCCCTTCAGTGGCTGATTGGAGTTAGTTAGTCGTGACGCAGCCCTGGCTACATCCACACGCGTGGATAGTAAGGTTAAGAACTCTCTCAGAGTCGCTTCGTTCTCGGAGGAGCTTCTCTTCGACGGCAACTTTTCGGCAATCCATGAATTGCTCGATTTACACGTTCTCTTGTCTATCTAGTGTTACAAGACATCCAGACTGGGGCAAACATTCGGTGGTTGACTCAGAGAGTGCCGCCGCAGTTGCCGGACCCGAGTGTGGCTGTTATGACGGTTGCCAGTCAAACAGATTGGGATATAATACTGATCCCTACGGATTCGAAGTGCCAGGGTCTTTGGATTCCGCAGTCTTTTAGCAATCAGTTTAACTTCCGCGGAATAATGTTTTTTAGGCTTGCTTTATGTCATTGCATGAACATTATTCAGAAACGCATGCCCAAATTCCTGTCCTTTAATTCGACAGTAGTGGCGTATCTCCGGAACCAGGGAGGCACTCTTTCCTTCCGTTATTCAATTTAATGGAAAGAATCCATCTGTTGGTTATAGTACACCAAGTTCAGTTTTGGTCCGTCATATTCCGGGTCGTCTGATTGTTTTATCGGACTCCCGTTCTCTTACGGGTCGCTTGTTGCTGTCAGAATGGACTCTCAACAAACAAGTATTCAATCAGATTTGCTATCTATGGGAGCGCCCAATGATGATTTATTTATGACACAGCTTGCTAATCAATTGCAGACGTATGTGTTGGCTTGTCCAGATCTCTGAGCTAATATTGTTAACGCTCTATTGATCTATAGGACGGAATGATAGGATACGCGTATCCTCCGGCGCGGTTGTTTTAGCAGGTATTGCTAAGATAAACAACCACAATACATTTCTGTTGATAGCATCTCTATCTTCACAGAGATCATGAGTAATTTACTCTCTTGTCTACTGTGGGTCTTAACGTGAAATCTTCCTCTATGTGAGGATCTTTTTCACTGGGTAAATCGTGTCATCTTTATCACAACCAGCAAGGTCGCAACCTTCATGTATTCCGTTGTGTGGTCCGTATTGCATTGTAAGCTCTGTACTGGACGAGCTTTGGACGCGATTTCTTACTATAGGAGATCCTCTTCTTCGCTATTCTATGCGGCTAAAGTGGAGGCTCTTCCGTCGTGGTGTAGGGATCATTATGTTCATATTGTTGATCCCTCCATACTACTCATTGCTATTTTTTAGTATACTTGTTTCACAAGATCTACTGCAGCCTGTTATTATTTAGGTTATAGGTTTATGTTACCTCATACCTATGCACTCTACGATAGTTTACAATTGAGTCTTTTGTCTCTTTATCTAAGTCAGTTAGTAACTTTTTGATAAATAGACTTAGAATCTTTAGATTAAATTCCTATACGGATTTTAACTTCGGTTCTTATTTAGCTAAGTAATCATTTGAGCCTCTGGAAACAGTAGTTTTCAAATTCTGACCTTTTAGACAGTAATTCTGCTGGTTTCTCTTTTACTGTAGAGTCAGTGAGTTTCATGCACTATCGATGGATGATTTTCACTTTCATAGTTTCGGAATCAATACTTCCGTTACTATTTAGGTTGGATTGTTGCATAAGAGTTAGGCTCCTATTATCCGGAACCTATTATTTTAAGGTCCTTCCGTCTTCGTATGGGCATAGGCCTTTACTCTTTCCGGGTACAGTTTATGTATTTATAAACAGATATCTGTTTATTTCTATGGGCGTAAGCTTCTTCTGTCTTTGATGTCTAGTAGAAGGACGTTACGCTCCATTTTATTGTTAATGGATTCTATTAATTATCGGTACTGCTTATGGTATATCATTGACTTAGCAGTTGTGCTTAAGATTTCGGCTCATGAAGTAAGAGTTCTTCTACTTCTTGGGCTTACATTAATAGTGTCGCTATTATAGATTTTTGAAGGCCGCTCATTGCGCTCAGCCATCCACATTCATGAATTTTATCTCAGAAATATCGAGTCCATTTCTGGAGGCCTCTATTGTTAGGTCTATTATCTACTGCTGAGAATGTCATTCACTTAACAGTTGCTACTATAGCTAGGTAGGCTGTCTGTTTCGGCAGTGTCTCCGTTCGGCTGCCCTCTTCGCTCTGGGCTATTTGACCCAGGGCAAGAAAAAGGGGGGGGGGGGGGGGGGAGGGTGTTCCCTTGGGTCACCTGTTTTACTATGAAAACAAGGGGATACCTCCTCCGGAGTTAGAAATTCTGAGCTGTTATTGGGATGGTTGTTTAGTGAGAAGTTTAGGTTTTTAAAATTCATTCAAGTCTTAGTTTTTAAAGTATAGCTTTTGAATATTGCATATGTCAACGGACATGATTATGCAATCCACAGACACTTTTAGGAGTATAAGAGTCTCTATTCTCTAGACTTACTTTATTTATTGGCTTACTTTAAAAATTATTAGTATAAGGATTATATTGGATATTAATAGAGTACATGGATGTATGAAGCTCAATTTTGGAAGGTGTTGTATCTTTCTAATTTATCATAAATAAGAAAGATACATGTAAGGCCTATTACTTCTTTTTCCCTACAGGGGATGACTCTATTTTATTTTATTGAGCGTATTCCATTTTGCTCTATGTCCTTGGCCCTCCAGCCTTTTTACTATTCAGCTATGTCTGGGTCATTGGTACAGTATAAAAATGTTAAAAAATTTATAGTAATTTATATATTTTTTATACTTACCAATGACCCAGACGGGGATGGCCCTCCCAGGAGTTGGGAACTCTTGCCTCCCCGCTGAGTACATAGCGCTTACCAGGCACTGGTTATTAGAATGATTAATGGCGCCAATTTCGGAACGTCCTTGACACTGCGCATGCGCAGTAGGGGCGAAGTGTGGAGGGCCTTTCAGGACATGTTTTCTTTAGTTTTAGATGCAAATTTTGGGGATTGGGGGGCAAAATTTGTGTTTGGCCCTATATTTTAAGAGTTAGCACCAGCTCTGTCTGGGTCATTGGTAAGTATAAAAAATATATAAATTACTATAAATTTTTTAACTTTTTAACGATAAAAGTGGTTCCACTGGAATCACCGGGGGCAAAATCAAAATTCCGAAACCTTCATGCACATCTAGAGATGTTTCCTGAACACATTAGCATAGTTTAAGCGTTTCGAATTAAATACCCTAGAAGCCTTTCGATGAAAAACTGATTTTCTGATGATAAAAGTGGTTCCACTGGATCCACCAGGGGCAAAATCAAAATTCCAAAACCTTCATGCACATCTAGAGATGTTACCTGAACACTTTAGCATAGTTTAAATGCTTCGAATTGAATACCCTAGGAGCCTTTCGATGAAAACTGATTTTCTAATGATAAAAGTGGTTCCACTGGAACCACCGGGAGCAAAATCAAAATACCGAAACCTTCATGCACATCTAGAGATGTTACCTGAACACATTGGCATAGTTAAAACATTTCGAATTAAATACCCTAGGAGCCTTTTGATGAAAACTGATTTTCTAATGATAAAAGTGGTTCCACTGGAACCACAGGGGGCAAAATCAAAATTCCGAAACCTTCATGCACATGTAGAGATGTTACCTGAACACATTAGCATAGTTTAAATGTTTCGAATTGAATACCCTAGGAGCCTTTCAATGAAAACTGATTTTCTAATGATAAAACTGGTTCCACTGGAACCACCGGGAGCAAATTCAAAATTCCGAAACCTTCATGCACATCTAGAGATGTTACCTGAGCACTTTAGCATAGTTTAAACGTTTCGAATTGAATACCCTAGGAGCCTTTCGATGAAAACTGATATTTTTATACTGTACCAATGACCCAGACATAGCTAGTGCTAACTCTTAAAATTCTAGGGCCAAACACAAATTTTGCCCCCCAATCCCCAAAATTTGCATCTAAAACCAAAAGAAATCATGTCCTGAAGGTCCTCCATACTTTGCCCTCACTGTGCATGCGCAGTGTCAAGGACGTCCCGAAATTGGCGCCAATTATCATTCTTTGTTTGGCCCTTCATCAGTTAACATCCCACTGATCTTTGTGCTTGTAAATCTCAGTTTAAATGATGCCAGACACATAAATATTGGAGAAATGGTGATTCTAAGGAGGATTTAGAAGGAGGAGAGGAAAAAGGAGTGACAGAAAATATTCAGGGCTATAACTTAAAATTTTGTAATGAAATTATGTTAAGTTGCCTATATTTTTATACTGTACCAATGACCCAGACTTAGCTGGTGCTAACTCCACAAAAACCAGGGCCAAACACAAATTTTGCCCCCCAATCCCCAAAATTTGCATCCAAAACAAAAAGAAATCATGTCCTAAAGGACCTCCATAGTACGACTCTACTGCGCATGCGCAGTGACGCAGTCGTCCCGAAATTGGCGCCAAATATCATTCTCTGTTTGGCCCTTCATCAGTCAACATCTCACTGATCTTTGTGCTTGTAAATCTCAGTTTAAAGGATGCCAGACACGTAATTCTTGGAGAAAATGTGATTCTAAGGAGGATAGAAGGAGGAGAGGAAAAAAGAAGTGGCAAAAAATAATCAGGGCTGTACTTAAAATTTTTTGTTAAAATTATGTTAAGTTGCCTATTTTCGAGGCAAACGCCTCTTGTTGTCATTCTTGCTAATTGTTGCACTGCTTATTCAGTGTTTCCTCTCCCCTAACCTTCTAAAGTCCCCCCTTGCAATTCTCCCATGCTTTTGGCATATTTTTGAGAAGTTTCATTTCTAAAATTTCCCTGGGAGAGTTGCTTGGTTACAGAATGTTTTCTGTTATTTTCCCCATAGTTCATAGTTACGTTTTCACCCATGGGTGTATAACGTTTGTGTTCTGCATCTTCCATCTGATGTTCTGCAGATTCTCCCCTGGGAGTCTCTGTTTTGCATCAGATAGAGTGTAATTGAGGACTGATTCCGGGCCAGTTTTTTCAGTGCCTGGAGTCATGTTTTCTTCTGTGTTTACACTGTTTGTTTTCATTGGCAACAGCCTTTTTTGAGGGGGGCTGTTTGTCTTTGAGGTAGTTTATCTCATTATAAGATACATTTATATTATCCGAAAGTGTCTCATTAATTATTTTATATAATTTTAAAATTTTTGACCACACTTTGCCATCGGATCCATCGGGGCTCAACGTTACTTTTCAGCAACTTGGGCTTCTCTGAAAAAATATTTTTTCAAAATTATTTTGTTTTGCAATTGTTTTTTCATTTATTAATGGATCATGTTATTATGTATCTTTGTGTCAGGGGTTTTTGCGAGTAACTAGGACTTATTGTTGTTCCTTCACAATGAAAGGAACTTGTTCAAATTGTAATAGGAAGAAATCTTCCTCTAACTTTCATGATTATTGCATAAATTGTAGTCAGTGTTCTCGCATTAATCCCTGTCCTGTATGTGAACATTGGGATGAGAAACATTGGAAACGTGTGTCACGATATGTTGTTTCTGGAGAAAGAGCGATGCCGGCTCTTTCTCCACAAGGTCACTCTACTCTCTCAGTTTCTATTTCAGAGGAACCAGAACAGGGTGATGTTTCCATGTTATCCTCTTCAAGTGTGCGTCCGTCGTCACAATTAAATACAGAGCTAGCGGCAAAAGTGCTCATGGAGATTAGACAAATGTCGTCCGCTAGCTCGCCCGGTGTAGCGTCCATTCACCGAATGGTTCGGCAGCCGGGTTCGTCCGATGCGGTCCAAGAGGAAATTTTGGGTGATGCGAGCACTATAAAAATAATAGATGCACACCCAGTGACGGCGGATAGTGAACGAGAACGGAGGAAGCCTTTTAGTCCGGTTCCTAGCTCGTCCAGGTCCAGCCGGGCCGCGAGCGAGAGAGGCCCCTCTCTCGTACAACAACATCTGGGACCAGATGTTGTGGTACAAAATGTGTCTTTAGCGGAGCATACGTCCGTCGCTCGGGACGCTCCGTTGTATAAGCAGTCCGCAGAGACTGTTAAGGCTTCCTCTTCTCGCCGGCGCACACGACCGCACCTTGGCTGCGTGACCTCCGATATCTTGCCAGCTTCGCCGAGGAAGGATTATTCGGCGACCAGGTCACACCATCCGGCAGCCAGGGACTCGAGACCGATGGACTCCGGACGTTCGCATAGGAAAAGTATGCGGGAGCCATCCGATGCGGAGCTGCCCTCGGCAAAGCAGCGAAAGACCGCTCCTCCGCAGGTCTCGACGTCGGACATTCTAGTGCAGATAGCACAGCTTATCGCAGCATCCCAGCAGCCGACAGAAACGGTGTCGGATCGAGAATTATCCGACGGCGCTGGGTCGGTACGCTCCGCCGAAGCATCGGGGGCGGACGACCGGGAACATCGGGAGGTCCGACCGGATGGTGAAAGGGATACGGATGAATTGGAGCTATCCCTTTCGGAACAACACAAAGCTGCCGTAGACTTCATCCGGCACTTTCTTCCTCAAGTTGTTCCGTCGGGCCAGACTGCTGCGCTTCCGGACAGGAGAATTATAGCGTCATTGGACTCTGATTTTTTCGAGCGGTTCAGGGACATCGCTCCCGAGTTTCCGTCGCAGTCCAATAATGTTGCAAGAACATTTGAATTATTGAACGACGCTATTTTTAAACTTGCTTCCAGGACAGGGAAAGCAGGCTTCTTGTCCGCAAATACTCTCAACCTGCCTTTCATTAATGCAAGGAATAAATTCGACACGGCAGGTCAGGGTATACCGAGAGTTCCTCTGCGTATGGACGACGAGGCGGAAGACTTAGAGCTATCATTACCGTCGTCAGCTTCTATTCCAACCGCAGTGTTGGAAACAGCTATTGCGTCTAACAGAGCCAATTTAGATGCCTTATCTTACGCAGATCACCTTACGAAGGCGTTATCACTGCGTCTTCAAGGGGAAGAGTTTCAGGATATACAATCCTCCTTAAGACTTCTTTCAAGGGCAGTAGCTTATTCCACGTGTAACTCCGCCCTTTCAGTGGCTAATCTGGAGTTGGTTAGACGTGACGCAGCCCTGTCTACATCCACACTAGTGGATTCTAAGGTGAAGAACTCTCTTAGAGTCGCTTCGGTCTCAGGAGATCTTCTCTTTGACGGCAAGCTTTCCGCTATTTATGATAATATTAAAAAGAAAGCTAGTGATTCTCTGTTGTTTAGATCCGCTCCTAAAAGGTCGGATTCAGCAGACACGAATAAGGCGGGCACTTCTGGGTCTTATCCGCCCAAGAGAGGTTCCTATAGAGGTTCCGGTGCGTCCTCTAGCTCTTATTCGAGAGACCGTCAGGATAGCGACTCTCGTTCGGGACGTCCTTCAGGCCGGGACAATCGGTCGGACGCCCCGAGGTCGACGAGGCGAGGTGCGGGTCGTGGAAGACGTGGTTTCTCCTACCGCAGGCCTCGCAGATCCAGGAGGTGATGGCTCAAACCTCTATCGCGTTCCGGTTGGCGGAAGGTTGTCGAGTTTTTCTCAAGAGTGGGCGTCGATTACGGACGACCCTTGGGTGAGAGGAGTGACTTCGGAAGGTCTAAAGATATCCTTCAAACGAAAGCCTCCATTAACTCGAAGTCCAAAGTGGACTCATCTTCCGTCAAACCCTCAGAAAAGAGACGCTCTGCTATCAGAGGTGCAGTCTCTTTTAATGAAGAACGCGGTAGAGGTCGTAGAAAACCAGGAATCGCTGGGATTCTACAGCCATCTGTTTCTGGTTCCGAAACCAGACGGCTCGTTCCGTCCAGTCATAGATTTGAGCTGGATAAACAAGCTGATCATCGCTCCGAAGTTTTATATGGAGACGATTCGATCGGTCAGAGCGAGTATTCGGGTGAACGATTATGCAACGAGCATAGATCTCAAAGATGCGTACTTTCACGTCATGGTACATCCGACATTCCGAAAGTATCTACGCTTCGCAGTCCTAGGAGTGGTGTATCAGTTCCGGGCCATGTGCTTCGGATTGAATCTAGCACCCTGGGCTTTCACTCGAGTAATGAACTCGGTAATGATTTACTTCCGAGCTCATTCGTCTGCGGTAACGTCGGCCTACCTGGACGACATTCTTCAGAGGTACGGCAACGAGTTAACGCTTCAGAACGATGTTCAGAATCTTCTTCTATTGCTCCGACGTCTCGGTTTCATAGTAAACGAGGAGAAGTCGGATCTGGTGCCGTCCAAGTCATTCACTCATCTGGGAATGAGCTTCGAGACGCACAACAATCTCGTTCGTCTGCCGTTAACCAGAGCGAAATTAGTCAGTTGTTACGCTCGCTATTGTCTAAATACAGACAAAGTCACAGCGAGAGAATTTATGAGACTGATAGGTCTGTGCGGAGCCGCTGCGGATCTCATTCCGATGGGACGGCTACGCACACGGCCTCTTCAAATTTTCTTGACTCAGAATTGGAGTGTGAAAATTCATTCGCTCGATGTAGACGTTCTCTTGTCAGATCAAGTGAAACAAGAGATTCAGACTTGGGCAAACATTCAGTGGTTAACTCAAGGAGTTCCGCTGCAGTTGCCGGATCCGAGTTTTACCATTATGACGGATGCCAGTCAAACAGGTTGGGGTGCATCATTAATCCCAACGGATTCGAGATGCCAGGGTCTTTGGGATCCGCAATTCCTGTGCAAGCACATAAACATCAAGGAAATGATGTCAATTTGGCTTGCGTTACGTCACTGGATGGACATTATTCACGATGCTCATGTCCAAATCCTATCCGACAATACGACAGTAGTGGCGTATATACGGAATCAGGGAGGCACTCATTCAGTTCCGTTGTTCAATCTAACGGAAAGAATCCTTCTGTTTGCGTTGGAACATCACGTTCTTCTTTCGGTCCGTCACATACCGGGTCGTCTGAATGTGCTAGCAGACTCCCTTTCTCGAAAGGGTCGCTTGTTGCCGTCGGAGTGGACTCTCAACAAACAAGTATTCAATCAGATTTGCTACCAATGGGAACGGCCAATGATAGACTTATTTGCGACACATCTCAACAATCAGTTGCAGACGTATGTGTCCCCGTGTCCGGATCCAAGAGCATTTGCTGTAGACGCTCTATCGATCCCTTGGGACGGAATGATAGGATATGCGTATCCTCCAGCGCCGTTAATTCAACAAGTATTGCTAAAGATAAAACAATCTCAATGCAAGATTCTGTTGGTAGCATCTCTGTCGCCACAGAGACCGTGGATAAATCTACTCAGGTGTCTGTTGTGGGACCTACCGCGGAAGCTCCCTCCACGAGAGGATCTTCTTTGGCAGGGGAAATCGCGCCAACTGCATCACAACCCGCAAGGTCTCAACCTTCACGTTTTTCCGTTGTGCGGTCCTTCTTGCATGGCAAGCACTTTACAGGACGAGCAGTGGACGCGATTTCTAACTGTAGGAGGACCTCCTCTTCGCTAAACTATGCGGCTAAGTGGAAGGTTTTCCGTCGTTGGTGTAGGGATCATTCTGTTGATATATTTGATCCCTCTATACCAGACATTGCTAACTTTCTAGTATACTTGTTTGACGAAATCAAACTGCAACCGGTTACTATAAAGGGTTATAGATCTATGTTATCTGATACCTATGCACATCATGATAGTTTACAAATTGGATCTAATGTCTCTTTATCGAAATTGGTTAGAAACTTTTCGATAAATAGACCCAGAACTCTTAGATTAATTCCTAAGTGGAATTTAGCTTGGGTTCTCCTTAAATTGAAGGAAAAGCCATTTGAACCTCTTGGGACAGTAGATTTCAAATTCTTATCTTATAAGACAGCTTTTCTCTTAGCTTTCTCTTCTGCCAGAAGAGTCAGTGAGCTTCATGCACTATCGGTGGATGATTCTCATTATCGTAGTGTTGGGAACACTATCACCTTCACTACTAACGTCGGTTTTTTTAGCTAAGAATCAGGCTCCTAATAAATATCCGGAACCTATTGTTATTAAGGCTCTTCCGTCTTCAGACGGGCGTAGGCCTTTACTCTGTCCTGTTAGAGCACTACGTATCTATAAACAGAGATCTCAGTTCATCAGAAAGGGACGGAAACGTTTCTTTCTGTCTTTGATGCCTAATAGAAAGGACATTTCAGTCCATTCTATTGCTAGATGGATTCAGTTAACTATCCGTACTGCGTATGAAGATTTATCTTCTTCTCAGCAGTCTGTGCTTAAGATTTCTGCTCATGAAGTAAGAGCTCTTTCTACTTCCTGGGCTTATGCTAATAGTGTTGCTATTACAGATTTAATGAAGGCTGCTTATTGGTCTCAGCCATCCACATTTACTAATTTTTATCTCAGAAATATTGAGTCCATTTCTGGAGACCTGCATTGTTTAGGTCCGTTATCTGTTGCTCAGAATGTCGTCCACTAAACAGTTGCAACTATAGTTATGCAGGCTTTCTGTTCCGGCAGTGACTCCGTCCGGCTGCCCTCTTCGCTCTGGGCTATTTGACCCAGGGCAAGGGGAAGGGGGGGGGCGGGTGTTCCCTTAGGTCACCTGCTTTATAGTGAAAAGCAAGGGAATGCCTCCTCCAAGACAGTATTTCTGAGTCGCTTCCGGGATGGTTTTAAAGTGTAATATTAATGTTTAATTTCATTCATGTCTTATTTTTAAAGTGTAGCTCGGTGTGAAGCATTTGTATATGTCAAGTGTCAAACGGGCTTTAATATACAATACTCGGACACTTTTAAATGATTATAAAGAGTCTCAATTCTCTGGACTACTTTATTTATTGGCTTGTTTTAATAATAATTAGTATAAAGGTTATACTGGATATTAATAGAGAACATGAATGTTATTGTGCTCAATTATTAAGGGTAGTGTATCTTTCTAATTTAAATATTAAATAAGAAAGATACATGTAAAGCCTAATACTCCTTTTCTCCTTAAGGGGTTATCTCTTTATTTTATAATTGAGCTTATTGGATTTTCCTCTATGTCCTAGGCCCTCCAGCCTGTTTACTATTCAGCTAAGTCTGGGTCATTGGTACAGTATAAAAATGTTAAAAAATTTATAGTAATTTATATATTTTTTATACTTACCAATGACCCAGACGGGGATGGCCCTCCCTGAGTTGGGAACTCTTGCCTCCCCGCTGAGTACATAGCGCTGACCAGGCACTGCCAGTAAGAATGATATTTGGCGCCAATTTCGGGACGACTGCGTCACTGCGCATGCGCAGTAGAGTCGTACTATGGAGGTCCTTTAGGACATGATTTCTTTTTGTTTTGGATGCAAATTTTGGGGATTGGGGGGCAAAATTTGTGTTTGGCCCTGGTTTTTGTGGAGTTAGCACCAGCTAAGTCTGGGTCATTGGTAAGTATAAAAAATATATAAATTACTATAAATTTTTTAACTTTCGAGGCATGGGCCTGTTGTTGTCATTCTTGCTATGAAGTTGCACTGCTTATTCCTCTCCCCTTGTCCTTTAAGTCCCCCCTTGCTATTCTCCCATGCTTTTGGCATATTTTTGAGTAAGATTACTACTAAAATGTCTTGGGAGATTTTGCTTGGTAACAGAATGAATTCTGTTATTTGCCCCATGTTTACGTTCTCACCCATGGGTGTTTAGACGTAGTGTTCTGCATCTACCATCTGATGTTCTGCAGATTCTTCCCTGGAAGTCTCTGCTTTGCATCAGATAGTGTATATTTTGGTAACTGATTTCGGGCCAGGATTGTCAGTGCCTGGAGTCATGTTTTCTGGTGTTTATACACTTCTTGTTTACATTGGCAACAGTCTCTTTTGAGGGGGGGCTTTTTGCCTTTGTACTAGTTTATCTTATTACAAGATACATTATTATTATTCGTAAGTGTTGCATTGATTATTTAAAATAATTTTAAAATTTTTGTCCACACTTAGGCTTGGGATCCATTGGGGCTCAACGTTACTTTTCAGAAACTTGGGCTTTGCTGAAAAAATATTTTTTCAAAATTTATTTTTGATTTCAATTGTTTTTTCAATGTTAATGGATCATGTTATTATGTATCTTTGTTTTCAGGGGTTCGTGCGAGTACTAGGACTTATTGTCTTTTCACAATGAAAGGATATTGTTCAAATTGTAATGAGAGGAAATCTTCCTCTGACTTTCATGATCATTGTATTAATTGTAGTCAGTGTACTCGCACTAACTCCTGTTCAGTATGTGAATATTGGGATGACAAACATTGGAAACATGTGTCACGGTATGTTGTTAGCGGGGAAAGGGCTATGCCGGTCCTTTCTCCGCAGGGTCACTCTAGTTTATCAGTTTCTATTTCAGAGGAACAAGAACAGGGTGATGTTTCCATGTTATCTTCCAAAGGTGCGCTTCCGTCGTCACAATCAAATGAAGAGCTAGCGGCAAAAGTGCTCATGGAGATGCGCCAGTTGCCTAAGAGGTCCCTAGTAGGATCGACGGCGCTGTCGTCCGCTAGCTCGCCCGGTGTAGCGTCCATTCACCGAATGGTTCGGCAGCCGGGTTCGTCTGTTGCGGTCCAGGAAGGAGTTTTGGGTGATGCGAGCACTATAAACATACAAGGTGCACACCCAGTGACGGCGGATAAGAGGAGAGATCGGAGGAAGCCTTGTAGACCGGTTCCTAGCTCGTCCAGGTCCAGCCGGGCCGTGAGCCAGAGAGGCCCCTCTCTCGTACAACAACATCTGGGACCAGTTGTTGTGGTACAAAATGTTTCGCAAGCAGAGCATACGTCCACCGCTCGGGACGCTCCGTTATATAGGCAGTCCGGAGAGACTGTACAGGTTTCCTCATCCTCTCAGCAGCGCACACGACCACACCTTGGCTACGTGACCGCGGATATTCAGCCAGCTTCGCCGATCAGGGATTCAATGGCGACCAGGTCACGCCATTCGGTAGCCAGGGACAAGAGGCCGGTAGACTCCGGACGTTCGCATAAGAGAAGTATGCAGGAGTCCGTTGATGCGGAGCTTCCGGCGGCTAAGCAGCGAAAGACCGCTACTCTGCAGGCCTCGATGACGGTCGTGCTAGCTCAGATAGCACAACTTATCGCAGCATCCCAGCAAATGACAGAATCGTTGTCGGATCAGGAATTATCCGATGGCGCTGGGTAGGTACGCTCCGCCGAAGCATCGGGTGCGGCCGACCGGGAGCATCATGAGGTCCGACCGGATGGCGAAAGGGATACTGAGGACTTGGAGCTATCCCTTTCGGAACAACATAAAGCTGCCATAGATTTCATCCGGCACTACCTTCCTCAAGTTGTTCCGTCGGGCCAGACTGCTGCGATGCCGGATAAGAGACTGATAGCGTCATTGGACACTGAATTTTTTGAGCGGTTCAGAGACATCGTCCCTGAGTTTCCGTCACAGTCCAATAATGTCACAAGAACATTCGAATTATTGAACGACGCTATCTTTAAGCTTGAGTCCAAAACAGGCAAAGCTGGTTTCTTGTCCGCCAATGCTCTTAACCTGCCTTTCATTAATTCAAGGAATAAATTCGATATGGCAGGACAGGGCATACCGAGAGTTCCTCTGCGTCTAGACGACGAGGCGGAAGACTTGGAATTGTCATTACCGTCGTCTATATCCATTCCAACCGCGGCGTTGGAAATGACAATTACGTCTAACAGAGCCAGCTTAGATGCTTTATCATACGCAGACCACCTTACAAAAGCATTATCACTGCGTCTTCAAGGGAAAGAATTCCAGGATATACAATCCTCATTAAGACTTCTTTCAAGGGCAGTGGCTTATTCCACGTATAACTCCGCCCTTTCAGTGGCAAACCTGGAGTTGGTTAGACGTGATGCAGCCCTAGCTACATCCACACGCGTGGATAGTAAGGTGAAGAACTCTCTCAGAGTCGCTTCGGTCTCCGGAGAGCTTCTCTTCGATGGCAAGCTTTTAGCAATCTATGATAAAATAACTAAGAAAGCTTCGGATTCTCTGCTTTTTAAATCCGCTTCCAAAAAGTCGGATTCAGCAGATAAGAGTAAGACAGGCACTTCTGGGACAAATACGCCCAAGAGAGGTTCCTATAGAGGTTCCTTTGCGTCCTCTTGGTCTTATTCTAGAGACCGTCAAGGCAGCGACTCACATGCAGGACGTTCTTCGGGCCGAGACAACCGGTCTGACGTCCCGAGGTCGACGGGACGAGGTGCGGGTCGTGGAGGACGTTTCTCCTCCCGCAGGCCTCGCAGGTCCAGGAGGTGATGGTTTGAACCTCTATTGTGTTCCGGTTGGCGGAAGGTTGTCGAGTTTTACAGAAGAGTGGGCGTCGATTACGGACGACCCTTGGGTGAGAGGGGTGATTTCGGAAGGACTAAGAATATCCTTCAAACGAAAGCCTCCATTAACTCGAAGTCCAAAATGGACTCAACTTCCGTCAAATCCGCAGAAAAGAGACGCTCTTTTATCGGAGGTACAGTCTCTTTTGACGAAGAACGCGGTAGAGGTCGTAGAAGACCAGGAATCACCGGGGTTCTACAGCCATCTATTTCTGGTTCTGAAACCAGACGGCTCGTTCCGTCCAGTCAGAGATTTGAGCTGGATAAACAAGCTGATCGTCGCTCCGAAGTTCTATATGGAGATGATTCGATCGGTCAGAGCGAGTATTCGGTTGAACGATTATGCTACAAGCATAGATCTCAAAGATGCGTACTTTCACGTCATGGTACATCCGACATTCAGAAAGTATCTACGCTTCGCAGTTCTAGGAGTTGAATATCAATTCCGGGCGATGTGCTTCGGATTGAACCTAGCACCCTGGACTTTCACTCGAGTAATGAACTCGGTAATGATGTATTTCCGAGCTCATTCGTCTGCGGTACCGTCGGCCTACCTGGACGACATTCTTCAGAGGTACGGCAACGAGTTAACGCTTCAGAACGATGTGCAGAATCTGCTTCTATTGCTCCGACGTCTCGGTTTTGTTATAAACGAGGAGAAGTCGGATCTAGGGCCGTCCAAGTCATTCACTCATCTGGGAATGAGCTTCGAGACACACAACAATCTCATTCGTCTGCAGTTAACCAGAGCGAAGTTAATCAGTTGTTACGCTCGCTATTGTCTTCATGCAGACAAAGTCCCAGCGAGGGAGTTCATGAGACTGATAGGTCTGTGCGGAGCCGCTGCGGATCTCATTCCGATGGGGCGGTTGCGCACTCGTCCTCTCCAAATTTTCTTGACTCTGAATTGGAGTGTGAAGATTCATTCACTCGATATAGACGTTCTCTTGTCAGATCAAGTGAAACAAGAGATTCAGACTTGGGCAAACATTCAGTGGTTGACTCAGGGAGTTCCGCTGCAGTTGCCGGATCCGAGTTTTACGATTATGACGGATGCCAGTCAAACAGGTTGGGGTGCAACATTGATCCCAACAGATTCGAGGTGCCAGGGTCTTTGGGATCCACAGTTTCTAAGCAAGCACATAAACATCAAGGAAATGATGTCAGTTTGGCTTGCGTTACGCCATTGGATGGACATTATTCACAAAGCTCATGTCCAAATCCTGTCCGACAATACGACAGTAGTGGCGTATATCTGGAACCAGGGAGGCACTCATTCCGTTCCGTTATTCAATTTAACGGAAAGAATCCTTCTGTTTGCTCTAGAACACCAAGTTCTACTTTCGGTCCGTCATATTCCGGGTCGTCTGAATGTACTAGCAGACTCTCTTTCACAGAAGGGTCGCTTGTTGCCGTCAGAGTGGACTCTCAACAAACAGGTATTCAATCAGATTTGCTACCAATGGGAACGGCCAATGATAGACTTATTTGCGACACATCTCAACAATCAGTTGCAGATGTATGTGTCACCATGTCCGGATCCACGAGCATATGCAGTAGACGCTCTGTCGATCTAATGGGACGGAATGATAGGATATGCGTATCCTCCAGCGCCGTTAATTCAGCAAGTGTTGCTAAAGATAAAACAATCTCAATGCAAGATTCGGTTGGTAGCATCTCTGTCTCCACAGAGACCGTGGATAAATCTACTCAGGTGTCTGTTGTGGGACTTACCGTGAAAGCTTCCTCCACGGGAGGATCTTCTTTCGCAGGGGAAATCGCGTCAACTTCATCACAACCCGCAAGGTCTCAACCTTCACGTATTTCCATTGTGCGGTCCTTCTTGCATGGCAAGCACTTTACAGGACGAGCAGTGGACGCGATTTCTAACTGTAGGAGGACCTCCTCTTCGCTAAACTATGCGGCTAAGTGGAAGGTTTTTCGTCATTGGTGTAGGGATCATTCTGTTGATATTTTTGATCCCTCCATACCAGAGATTGCAAACTTTCTAGTATACTTGTTTGACGAGATCAAACTGCAGCCTGTTACTATTAAGGGTTATAGGTCTATGTTATCTGATACCTATGCACACTATGATAGTTTACAAAAGTTTACAAATTGGATCTAATGTCTCTTTATCTAAGTTAGTTAGAAACTTCTCGATAAATAGACCCAGAACTCTTAGATTAATTCCTAAGTGGAATTTAGCTTGGGTTCTTCTTAAACTGAAGGAAAAGCCATTTGAGCCTCTTGGGACAGTAGATTTCAAATTCTTGTCTTATAAGACAGCTTTTCTCTTAGCTTTCTCTTCTGCTAGAAGAGTCAGTGAGCTTCATGCACTATCGGTGGACGATTCTCACTATCGTAGTGTCGGGAACACTATCACCTTCACTACTAATGTTGGATTTTTAGCTAAGAATCAGGCTTCTAATAAATATCCGGAACCTATTGTTATTAAGGCTCTGCCGTCTTCAGACGGGCGTAGGCCTTTACTCTTTCCTGTTAGAGCTTTACGTATTTATAAACAAAGATCTCAGTTTATCAGAAAGGGACGAAAACGCTTCTTTCTGTCTCTGATGCCTAATAGAAAGGACATTTCGGTCCATTCTATTGCTAGATGGATTCAATTAACTATCCGTACTGCTTATGATAATCTATCTTCTACTCAGCAGTCTGTGCTTAAGTTCTCGGCTCATGAAGTAAGAGCTCTTTCTACATCTTGGGCTTACGCAAATAGTGTTGCTATTACAGATTTAATGAAGGCTGCTTATTGGTCTCAGCCATCCACATTCACGAATTTTTATCTCCGAAATATTGAGTCCATTTCTGGAGACCTCCATTGTTTAGGTCCGTTATCTGTTGCTCAGAATGTCGTCCACTAAACAGTTGCAACTATAGTTATGAAGGCTTTCTGTTCCGGCAGTGACTCCGTCCTGCTGCCCTCTTCGCTCTGGGCTATTTGACCCAGGGCAAGGGGATGGGGGGGGGGGGGGGGGAGGGGGAGGGGGGGAGGGGGGGGGGTTCCCTTAGGTCACCTGCTTTATAGTGAAAAGCAAGGGGATTCCTCCTCCGGAGTCAGTAATTCTGAGTCGTTACCGGGATGGTTTTAAAGTGTAATATTAATATTAAAAATTCATTCATGTCATATTTTTAAAGTGTAGCTCGGTGTGAAGCATTTGTATATGTCAAGTGTCAAACGGGCGTTAATATACAATCCTCGGACACTTTTAAAAGAATATAAAGAGTCTCAATTCTCTGGACTAACTTTATTTATTGGCTTACTTTAAAAATAATTAGTATAAGGGGTTATACTGGATGTTAATAGAGAACATGAATGTTATTGTGCTCAATTATGAAGGGTATTGTATCTTTCTAATTTATCATAAAATAAGAAAGATACATGTAAAGCCTAATACTTCTTTTCTCCTTGAGGGGTTGACTATTGATATAGTTGAGCTTATTGGATTTTCCTCTATGTCCTAGGCCCTCCAGCCTTTTTACTATTCAGCTATGTCTGGGTCATTGGTACAGTATAAAAATGTTAAAAAATTTATAGTAATTTATATATTTTTTATACTTACCAGTGACCCAGACGGGGATGGCCCTCCCAGGAGTTGGGAACTCATACCTCCCCGCTGAGTACATAGCGCTGACCAAGCGCTGCTTGTAAGAATGATAATTGGCGCCAATTTCGGGACGTCCTTGACACTGCGCATGCGCAGTGAGGGCAAAGTATGGAGGACCTTCAGGACATGATTTCTTTTGGTTTTAGATGCAAATTTTGGGGATTGGGGGGCAAAATTTGTGTTTGGCCCTAGAATTTTAAGAGTTAGCACCAGCTATGTCTGGGTCATTGGTAAGTATAAAAAAAATATATAAATTACTATAAATTTTTTAACTTTCTAATGATAAAAGTGGTTCCACTGGAACCACCGGGGGAAAAACAAAATTCCGAAACCTTCATGCACATCTAGAGATGTTACCTGAACACATTAGCATAGTTTAAGCATTTTGAATTAAATACCCTAGGAGCCTTTCGATGAAAACTGATTTTCTAACGATAAAAGTGGTTCCACTGGAACCACCAGGGGCAAAATCAAAAATCCAAAACCTTCATGCACATCTAGAGATGTTACCTGAACACATTAGCATAGTTTAAACGTTTCGAATTAAATACCCTAGGAGCCTTTCGATGAAAACAGATATTTTTATACTGTACCAATGACCCAGACATAGCTGGTGCTAACTCTTAAAATATAGGGCCAAACACAAATTTTGCCCCCCAATCCCCAAAATTTGCATCTAAAACCAAAGAAAACATGTCCTGAATGGCCCTCCACACTTCACCTCTACTGCGCATGCACAGTGTCAAGGACGTTCCGAAATTGGCGCCATTAATCATTCTTAGTTTGGCCCTTCATCAGTTAACATCTGACTGATCTTTGTGCTTGTAAATCTCAGTTTAAATGATGCCAGACACATAAATATTAGAGAAATGGTGATTCTAAGGAGGATATAGAAGGAGGAGGGGAAAAATGTGTGACAGAAAATTATCAGGGCTGTAACTTGAAATTTTTTAATGAAATTATGTTAAGTTACCTATTTTCGAGGCAACAGCCATTTTGTTGTCATTCTTGTTATCAAGTTACACTGTTTGTTCAGTGTTTTCCTCTCTCCCTTTCCTTTAAGTCCCCTCTTGCTATTCTCCCATGCTTTTGGCATATTTTCTGTAATTTTATTACTAAAATTTCTTGGGAGTTTTAGCTGAATAACAGAATGAATTCTGTTCTTTTCCCCATGTTTACGTCTTCATCTATGGGTGGTTAGGCGTAGTGTTCTGCATCTACCATCTGATGTTCTACAGTTTCTTCCCTGGAAGTCTCTGTTTTGCATCAGATAGTGTATTATTGGTAACTGATTTCGGGCCAGGGTGCCTGGAGTCTTATTCTAGTGTTTTTACACTTATTGTTTACATTTACAACAACCCTCTGTGTGAGGGGGGATTTCTTGAAAATAATATCTTGATGTTAATTTAATCATAACTAGATACATTATTATTGTTCGTAAGTGTTGCATAAATTGTTTAAAATATTTTTAAAATTTTTGTCCACACTTAGGCTTGGGATCCATTGGGGCTCAACGTTACTTTTCAGAAACTTGGGCTGTTCTGAAAAAATATTTTTTCAAAATTTTTTGATTTCAATTATTTTTTCTATGTTAATGGATCATATTATTATGTATTTTGATTGTCAGGGGTTGGTGTGAGTACTAGGACTTTGTTTTCTTTTCACATTGAAAGGATTTTGGTCAATTGTAATAAGAGGAAATCTTCCTCTGACTTTTATAATCGTTGTATATGTAGTCAGTGTACTCGCACTAACTCCTGTTCTGTATGTGATAACTTCGATGACAACATGGGAAGCGTGTGTCACGGTATGTTAGTGGGGCATTGGACATTCCGGTCCTTTCCCCGCAGGGTCACTCTACTTTATCAATTTCATCAAGATTAGGGTGATGTATCCGTGATGTCTTCCAAAAGTGTGCCTCCGTCGTCACAATTAATGAAGAGCTAGCGGAAAAGTGCTCATGTAAATACGCCAATTGCCTAGGAGGACCCTAGTAGGTTCGACGGGCTTTGACGTCCGCTAGCTCACCCGGTGTAGCGTCCATTCATCGAATGGTTCGGCAGCCGGGTTCATCCGTTGCGGTCTAGAAGGAGTTTTGGGGTGATGCGAGCACTATAAATCAACCAAATGCACACCCAGTGACGGCAGATTAGAGGGAGAACGGAGGAAGCCTTTTAGTCCGGTTCCTAGCTCGTCCAGGTCCATCCGGACGGCGAGCGAGAGAGGCCCCTCTCTCGTACAACAACATCTGGCCCCAGATGTTGTGGTACAAAATGTTTCGCATTCGGAGCATACGTCCGCCGCTCGGGATGCTCCGACATATAGTCAGTCCGGAGAGACTGCCAATAAGGCTTCCTCATTCTCATGGTAGCGCACACGACCGCTCTTGGCTACGTGACCTCGGATATCCAGTCAGCTTCGCCAATCAGAGAATCATCGGCGACCAGGTCACACCATCCGGTAGCCAGGGACACGAGGCCTGCAGACTCCGGACGTTCGCATAAGAAAGTGTGCGGGAGTCAACGTACACGGAGCTTCCCGCGGCAATGCATCGTAAGACCAATACTGCACAGGCCTCGGTGACGGGCGTGCTATCCCAAATAGCACAGCTTATCGCAGCATCCCAGCAACGACTGAATCTGTCGCATCATGTATTATCCGACGATGCTGGGTTGGGACGCTCCGCGCAAGCAGGTACGGACGTCCGAAAATTTCATCCGGTCCGACGGGATGCCGAAAGGGATTCGGAGGATTTCGAGCTTTCCCTTTCGGAACAACATATGCTGTTGTGTATGTCATCTGACTTTATCTTCTACAGGTTCTTTCGTCGGACCAGAATGCTGCGATGCCGGATAAGAAACTGTTAGCGTCGGTCGACTTAGAAATTTTTGGTTCGGTTCAGGGACATCGTCCCTCAGTTCCGACATAGTCCAATAATGTCACACAATCTTTCGAATTATTGAACGACGCTATATATATTATTATATGCTTGCTATTACCAAGCATTTCTGGTTTCTTGTTCGCAAAGTTACGGAGATGTCTTTCAAAGTGTGCCTCTGTCGTCATAGTTAATGAAGAGCTAGCGGCAATAAGTGCTCATGGAATTTGTCTATCGCCTAAGAGGTCCCTTGTAGGATCGACGGAGTGACATTCGCTAGCTCACCCGGTGTAGCGTCCATTCATCGAATGGTTCGGCAGCCGGGTTCGTCCGTTGCGGTCTAGGAAGGAGATTTGGGTGATGCGAGCACTATAATAACTTTAGTACTCACCCAGTGACGACGGATTGAGGACAGATCGGAGGAAGCCTGTTAGTCTGGTTCCTGGCTCGTCCAAGTCCGTCCGGGCTGTGAGCGAGAGAGGTCCCTCTCTCGTACAACAACCTAGGGGACCGCATGTTGTGGTTCGGGCCGCTCCGTTATATTGACAGTCCGAGAGACTGTCGATAATGCTTCCTCATCCTCACAGCAGTGCACACGACCGCACATTGGCTACGTGACCTCGAGTATCCGACCAGTTTCGTCATTCAGTGATTCCACGGCGAACAGGTCACGCCATCTGGTAGCCAAGGGACACAAGGCCTATACACTCCGTTCGCTCGCATAATAGAAGTATGCACGGGGTAACGATCACGGAGCTTCCAGCGGCAATGCATCGTAAGACCGCTTCTCCACAGGCGTCAGTGACGGACGTGCTATCCAAGTTAGCACAGTTTATCGCAGCATCCCAGCAATCGACAGATTCTCGGTTGGATCAGGAATTATCCGACGGCGCTGGGTCGGTGCGCTCCGCTGTTGCATCAGGTTCGGACGACCGAACGCTTTATAGGGTCCCACAGGATGGCGAAAGGGATGCGGACGATTTCCAGCTTTCCCTTTCGGAACAACGGAAGCTGCCATACATTTCTTCCGGCATTATCTTCCAGAGGTTGTTCCTTCGGACTACATTGCTGCGATGTTGGATAAGAGACTTATAGCGTCATTGGACACAGAATTTTGGATCGGTTCAGGGACATTGTCCCTGACTTACCGACACAGTCCAATAATGTCATTAGAACATTTGTATTATTTATCGACGCTATATATATATAAGCCTGCTACCAAGCATGATAGTTTAGTTTCTTGTCCGCAATGCTCTATTCTGCCTTTTATCATTCCTAGGAATAATTATTTTGGCAGAACAGGGCATACCGAGAGTTCATATGCGTCTAGACGGCGGGGTTAAAGACTGGAATTTATCTTTTTCGCCGTCTATGTCTTTTCCAACCACTATGTTGGAAACGACAATGATGTCTAATAGACTTAACTTAGACTCTTTATCATACGTAGTCCACCTTACTGAGGCGTTATCATTACGTCTTCAAGAGAAAGAATTCCGGGATATGATCCTCAATGTGATTTCTTTCAAGGGCAGTAGTTTTTCCACGTATAACTCCGCCCTTCAGTGGCAACCTGGAGTTGGTTAGACGTGACGCAGCCCTAGCTACATCCACGCGCGTGGATAGTAAGGTGAAGAACTCTCTCAGAGTCGCTTCGGTCTCGGAGAAGCTTCTCTTCGACGGCAACTTTTCAGCAATCCATGAATTGCTCGATATACACGTTCTCTTGTCTATCAAGTGTAGCAAGAGATTCAGACTGGGGCAAACATTCGGTGGTTGACTCAGAGAGTGCCACTGCAGTTGCCGGATCCGAGTTTTATAATTACGACGGTTGCCAGTCAAACGGGTTGGGGTACAATATTGATTCCAACGGATTCGAAGTGCCAGGGTCTTTGGGTTCTGCAGTCTCTAGGCAAGCACTTATCTTCCACGGAATAATGTTATTTAGGCTTGCTTTATGTCATTGGATGAACATTATTCAGAAACGCATGTCCAAATCCTGTCCGATAATACGAGAGTGGTTGCGTATCTCTGGAACCAGGGAGGCACTCATTCGATTCCGTTATTCAATTTAATGGAAAGAATCCTTCCGTTTGTTATAGTACACCAAGTTCTGCTTCGGTCCGTCATATTCCGGGTCGTCTGATTGTATTAGCGGACTCCCTTTCACGTATGGGTCGCTTGTTGCTGTCAGAATGGACTCTCAACAAACAAGTATTCAATCAGATTTGCTATCAATGGGAGTGCCCAATGATAATTTTTTACGACACAACTTGCTAATCAATTGCAGACGTATGTGTTTGCATGTCCGGATCTCTGAGCTTATGTTGTTAACGCTCTATTGATCTAATAGGACGGAATGATAGGATATGCGTATCCTCCTGCGCTGTTGTTTCAGCAAGTATTGCTAAGATAAACAACCACAATTCATTTCTGTTGATAGCATCTCTGTCTTCACGGAGACCGTGGGTAAATTTACTCAGATGTCTACTGTGGGACTTAAAGCGAAAACTTCCTCGATGAGAGGATCTTCTTTCTCTGGGGAAAATCGTGTCATCTTCATCACAACCCGCAAGGTCTCAACCTTCACGTATTCTGTTGTGTGGTCCTTATTGCATTGTAAGCATTGTACTGGACGAGCTTTGGACGCAATTTTTTACTGTAGGAGAACCTCTTCTTCGCTATACTATGAGGCCAAAGTGGAGGCTCTTCCGTCGTTGGTGTAGGGATCACTATGTTGATATTGCTGATCCCTCCATACTAGTCATTGCAACTTTCTAGTATACTTGTTTGACAAGATCTACTGCAGCCTGTTACTATTAAGGTTATAGGTCTATGTTATCTCATACCTATGCACTCTATGATAGTTTACAATTGAGTCTTATGTCTCTTTATCTAAGTCAGTTAGTAACTTTTCGATAAATAGACTTAGAATCATTAGATTAAATTTCTATATGGAATTTAACTTTGGTTCTTTTTTAGCTAAGTAATCATTTGAGCCTCTGGAAACAGTAGTTTTCAAATTCTGACCTTTTAGACAGTAATTCTGTTGGCTTCTTTTTTACTGAAGAGTCAGTGAGCTTCATGCACTATCGGTGGATGATTCACACTTTCGTAGTTTCGGAATCACTACTTCCTTTACTATTTAGGTTGGATTTTTGGTTAAGAGTCTGGCTCCTAATAAATATCCGGAACCTATTGTTATTAAGGTCCTTCCGTTTTCGTACGGGCATAGGCCTTTACTCTGTCCGGTTAGAGTTTACGTATTTATAAACAGATATCTGTTTATTACTATGGACGTAAGCTTCTTCTGTCTTTGATGCCTAATAGAAGGACGTTACGCTCCATTCTATTGCTAATGGATTCAATTAACTATTGGTACTGCTTATGGTGTATCATTGACTCAGCAGTTGTGCTTGAGATTTCGGCTCATGAAGTAAGAGTTTTTTCTACATCTTGGGCTTACATTAATAGTGTCGCTATTATAGATTTTTGAAGGCTGCTCATTGCGCTCAGCCATCCACATTCATGAATTTTTATCTCAGAAATATCGAGTCCATTTCTGGAGGCCTCTATTGTTAGGTCTATTATCTACTGCTCAGAATGTCATTCACTTAACAGTTGCTACTATAGCTAGGTAGGCTTTCTGTTTCGGCAGTGACTCCGTTCTGCTGCCCTCTTCGCTCTGGGCTATTTGACCCAGGGCAAGAAAAAGGGGGGGGGGGGGGAGGGTGTTCCCTTGGGTCACCTGTTTTACTATGAAAACAAGGGGATACCTCCTCCGGAGTTAGTAATTCTGAGCTGTTACTGGGATGGCTTTTTAGTGAGAAGTTTATGTTTTAAAAATTCATTCAGGTCTTAGTTTTTAAAGTATAGCTTTTGAATATAGCATGTGTCACACGGACGTTATTATACATTCCTCAGACACTTTTAAGGAGTATAAAGAGTCTCTATTCTCTAGACTTTCTTTATTTATTGGCTTACTTTAAAAATTATTAGTATAAGGATTATACTAGATATTAATAGAGTACATGGATGTATGATGCTCAATTTTGGAAGGTGTTGTATCTTTCTAATTTATCATAAATAAGAAAGATACATGTAAGGCCTAATACTTCTTTTTCCCTAGAGGGGAGGACTCTATTTTATATAATTGAGCGTATTCCAACTTGCTCTATGTCCTAGGCCCTCCAGCCTTTTTACTATTCAGCTATGTCTGGGTCATTGGTACAGTATAAAAATGTTAAAAAATTTATAGTAATTTATATATTTTTTATACTTACCAATGACCCAGACGGGGATGGCCCTCCCAGGAGTTGGGAACTCATACCTCCCCGCTGAGTACATAGCGCTTACCAGGCACTGGTTATAAGAATGATTAATGGCGCCAATTTCGGAACGTCCTTGACACTGCGCATACGCAGTAGAGGTGAAGTGTGGAGGGCCATTCAGGACATGTTTTCTTTGGTTTTAGATGCAAATTTTGGGGATTGGGGGGGCAAAATTTGTGTTTGGCCCTATATTTTAAGAGTTAGCATCAGCTATGTCTGGGTCATTGGTAAGTATAAAAAATATATAAATTACTATAAATTTTTTAATTTTCTAACGATAAAAGTGGTTCCACTGGAACCACCGGGGGCAAAATCAAAATTCCGAAACCTTCATGCACATCTAGAGATGTTACCTGAACACATTAGCATAGTTTAAACGTTTCGAATTGATTACCCTGGGAGCCTTTCATGGTGTGACGTTCAGACGGATGGACGAACGGACGGACAGAGATCACGACAATATCTCCGCATTTTTGAAAATGTGGGGATAAAAAAAAAAAACCATATCCTATGACCCTTCATTGGAATGTGTGTTCATCTGGGGGAGGGGGGGGGGGGGGGATACATGCTATGGTTTTGTTGTATTTTGTTGAAAATTTATTTTTTTCATGTGGTCAGTTTGTAAATTACGCAGTTATATTTGTCCAGTTTGTTAGGTAAAGGGTTGAGGAATATCCAATTAGCTAGGTTCCACTGTAGCATTTATTTTGTTGTTTCTAGGTTTATAACCTGAGGTTGTGAGTTTTGTGATAGACTTTCAACATCAGCTGGTTTGTCAGAATTATCTGGGAATGGAGTGTAAGCATCCTCATTAATGTTGAGAAACATGAAAATATTCAGTAAATTTTTCTGTTTGGTTTACCCAACAATCTCAAAATTTATTATTTTAAATATTTAGAAACCTGAGTGATCACATGATATGGTTTTGTTGAAATTTTTGGAAAAATAATTCTTTTTCAACTACTCAGTTTGTAAATTATTCACGTGGGAACTGTGGGAAGTGAAGCAGTGCTTGTTTACTGGTAAAATAGGACCAGGTCACCAATGCATCGGGTGGAAGTTCTCTAAAATGGGCAGCATTGGTATAAAATATTGTCTGGACTTGATTTTATATCCATGTTGAGGTTATGATTACCCCTTGTGCAGAAGTATGTGACCTTAAACACCAATAAATAAATAAATTTGTAAATTACATGGGCAGACCCGGCCAGTTCTTTAGATAAAGGTTTGATTTGTTTGGTCAATTTTTGTATAGATTACATGGTTTTGTTTTGGTTTGCATTTGTCTTCCTTAAAATTAGCAATACTTACTTGTTGAGACAATAAATGCAAAGACTCATGGTGTTTGTCACTTTTTTTCCTAGATGTTGATGCGGTGTTGGGTATTTAACTATCTTTCGATGGTGATTGCTGAATTTTTATTCTTCCAAAATTTGGCTTGCAGACACTTGTTGATAAATCATATTCCTTCACTGAACTTAGTTATTGCTCCTTACATTTAATCTTTACATTTTTGCCACACTGTGACGTTTAATGCTCTGTGACTTTACAGCTGTGTCTACACAAGTCTTGGCTGCCTATATAGGCAGCCAAGACTTGATATAGGCAGCCAAGACTTGCCTAGAAACAACTGCCAGTGTACTTATAGTGTACTTTGCAAGTTTACGTAAACACAGCAAGTTGGAGCATCTGTTCTAACACAGTAAAAATTTACCAGAGTCGGAAATAGGCCCTTTAGGGTTATGGGGAACTCAATTTCAAAAAATTATCTTTGTCTATATTTTGTGTGCCATCCTTGATTTGTCCATGCTATAAAGAAATGAGCCATTTTCAGACAGTAATACTGATACTGTACTTGAAATTACAAATTTAACCCTTCACAGGCACGAAAAGCAGATGACATTTGCGAACAAAATTCTTGAATAACTAAAAAAAAATTTATTTTTTTTCATCAAAATTAGCTTATGACCTCTCATTAAAATGAGTTTGTTCCAATGAGGGGTCATAAGCCAAGTTTTGGAGACAAAAAATGAAAAAAATAATTAAAATTGAATGGTACATTTTTTGAATAATGCTTGCCAGTTTTGTTTGTTACGTTGGGTAAAGGGTTAATATACATGACTATATCATGTATAACTGAAAATATGTTACAATTGCATTGTAACATGGGCACTCGGTTTTTTAAATGAAAATTTATGGTTATTATTCGGAGCACTTACTTTTATAGAACAAAGCAAGTTGAACTATTTGACCAGAACTTCAACTATGGCTACAAGCAGACCACAGCAGTTCACTTCAAAATTTAACTGAGTACTGTGATATCATGGTATAATTTGCACCCTTATGCATGTCACTTATTTGACACTGGAAGTAGTATGTTGTAATTTAATTTATTGCTTTGTATCATTTCAGCTGTTGGGTAGTGAAAAGAAAGCACCTTCCTTCTGGACATTTGAATATTACCAACAGTTTTTTGATGTTGACACAAAACAAGTGCTGTGGAGAATATTGGGATCATTTTTCCCCCATCCATCAAAAAATTATCTCCAAAAATATATCAGGCCAAATCCAGATTTGTATGGTGAGTTTATTTCGGTGGTTAATTTTATGTGCTCATATTGCATGGTTTTGAAAAATTTTTTTCGAAAATGCCATTTTCATTGCCAAATCTTCATAGCATTATTTATGAAAATGACTTTGTAATCTTCTGAGTTAAGACCATTGCCAATAAATTCTTTGCTTTATGTCAATCCCTGGTCTTCATAGACAGATACAAATTGCTCTAGTTATTAAGTTTTATTACCACTTTAGCGCGCATTCTCTAATATATTACATGTAATAGAGTTTAGTGGGGCAGTAAAACTCCGTAATTCATGAAGTCATGCAACCGGAAGCAAGCGACGGGCATTAATGGAAACAAAATTCATTAACAGCCCGCTTGCCGTTATGGTAATAATTGTAATAAAATGATTTTGTTGGGCATCCCAGTTTATTAACGCCCCTTGAGGACTAAATAACAGTCCTCTGGCTTATAAGACCTCAGGCTGTTAATCATTTCTGTTGGGCCGCTAATGAACCATAAGGCCCTTCTAAACTCATGTTACTGTTATATTATTACCACTTTTGCAGATATTCTCTAGTATGTGAACAGCTTTTAGAAGGGCGGTAAAACTGTGTAATTCATGGCTTCATGCAACCGTAAGCGGGCAACGGGCCGTTTATGGAAAAAAAATCATTAACGGCCCATTTCTAGACATGGTTATGACAGTAATAACATGACTTTCTCAGGCATTACGGTCCTCTGTCTTATAAGACCTCGAGCTGTTAAGCACTTCTGTTGGGCCACTAATCAACCGTAATGCCCTTGAAAATCATGTTATTGTTATATTAATTATCTGCCAGCATGTTTCCATCCGTGTCATCTATGTTCTAAAATAATCGGAGTTGCAAGTGCAGCAGTACTTTCAGTTTAAGTATTTCCAAAGCAGAACTGTAAAAATTGTATAAAATTATTCTTAGGTCAAAAAAGTAAAAACAACTTGTTTCTCAGGCCCTTCTGCATGGTCCTTTTGGCTGCTGCATGCTCTCTTTTTATAACCAATGCAAACTTAAAATAAAAAAATAAAAAATAAATGGTTTATGTCTGATATTTTACCCTAGATGATAAAATTGATAAATTTGTCCCTTGAGTGCAAGAAGACTTTGCAATGCTCTAGCATTGCAAAGTCTTCTTGCACTTGAGGGGTGAAACACACCACCACCCATGCTATTCTATAGATTATGAAGCCTAAAACATAAAGCAAACCAAGAACATGAACTTTTGATGGCAAACTTGAAAGAAATAATTACAAAAATAAAAAATAAAATAAAAAAACCGCACGCCCACATGCAATTTTACCACAAATGGCCTGAGAAACAGAAGATCTACTTTGTGGGGCCTTACTTGGAACTAGGACCGCAGAGTGATTTTTTGTTGTGGTACATGCTTTTCTACGCCAGAAAATTATTTTACTACCCTTATGGTTCAAATTGTAATTAATATTTTGTTTCTATTCAGATCAGTGCTTATAAGCACAATCATATTCTTCACATACACTTTCATGTGTACTTGTCACATTCAGAACATCATCTTCGATTCTGACAAGCAAGGAGCTAGGGCCCTGCGAATCGGGAAATTTATGTTCGAATCGAATCTCGAATCGAATCGGGACTGATGTCGACATCGAATCGAATCTCGAATCGAATCGGGATAAACTTGAGAAGTAACTATAACTGGCATTATTATGTGCAGAAATGTCCGGAAAGCACTGCGAGAAGAGATCGTTGACATAACTTGACAACTCGGCGTTGTTTTAATTTTCTGTCTCGTTGAATGGCCATTCAGATGTTCACTTGGCCCGACAATAAATTCAAGACATAAATATGGACAGAAATTAAGGTGTTACTGCCCAGAGACATTTGAGACAAACCACTAAACTGAAACATGAGAATTAAAAACACAAATGTAATACAAGTGGCACATTAATTCCCATGGGTTGAAGTCGGCTACAGCCGCTAACTTCACGTACGTTAGCGTGGCTAAATACATGTACATCTTATAGGAATCTCATTATTGTAATGTTTGGTTGTTTTTGTATTATCAGGATTCAGGTCTTGTAGATTTCGGTCCGTTCTCAACTCAATAACTCAGTATACATCAAAAGCAGCGAAGGCGTTAAACTGTGTTAGTTTCTGCATTAGTTTACTCGAATATTGACGCAGTGCTCATTCACACAAATTGCTTTTACTTCATTCCAACTTCCAAGTACCAACTCCGAACAATGCAAAGAAACTACAGAGGCTGAGGTTTTCCTCCCACAGTTTTCTAACATAATAATGGGAGCACTCCAGGCGACATGTCCCCATTATTGTGTTAGAAGATTCTGGGACTGGGAGCAGGCCTTAGGCCCATAGCTGGATATTTCGGTTGTATAGATGGGGCGTGAACAGGTTACAACGAATGCGAGTGAGTTCGGACTTTTACCAGTTCGGCCCATGTGATTTCGGCCCAGAAAAGTGAGTTCGGCCCACGGAAGTGAGTTCGGACAGGGTGAATTCGGCCCAGTGAAAAGTGAGTTCGGCCCCATTGATATACAAATACAAACAAGGTAAAACAACATTCACTGACAAGAAGGAGCATACAATTTGAAACATTTTTAAAAAAGTTTCTTTGTGGAAATTTCCTCCTTGCTAAATGATTCCCAAGAGTCAAACAATTCACTTTGAATGTTTCTATATTGCTTCCTTTGGTAGCGTTGAAGCTTATTTTCCGACACAAGCCGGATCTCGACAGGGATATAAATTTACATTCACTGAATAGTTTTTCTTATAATCTATAAAATGGGAGTCCATTTTATGTTGGTTGATACGGTTGTGCCAACCTTCCACACCATTATTGGTTCACACTGATTGAAAAAAAAAACCGACCAGTCTTTGGGTTGCCACATATCCCCATCTATCCAAGTGTTTCTGACTTAATTAACAAATGATACTAGTTTCTCACCAGTGGCTTCCTCAGACGATCGTTCGAACATTGTTGGTATTTGTTCAGCGGGGATAAAGCACAATGCCATTATTTTCCTCACAAATTTATGAAGGCCTCTATTTTCCATGTAATCTTTACTTAGTCCTACCTGAACCTTTCTCCATAAAGCCTGAGTCCAGTGAAACGCACAACCCACTGCAGAAACTTCTTGAAATTCGCGCCAAGCAGCAAACCACATAGCTGCTTCAAAATCCATTACAACTCCCTGAAGCTTGATTTGTTCGCCTAAAATTTCTTTTATTTTGTTGAAAACTTTTTTTGTAGTCTTTTTTTCGTTTACCTGACTTTTTAGGTCTTGTGGCTTGTCGTTGATAATTTGCATTCCTGGCAAGATATGATGCCAGGTTAGGAACAGCCTCACATGGTTGATCTCCAAATTCATTTGTCAAAACCTATAATAACTGCAATGCCTCCTGCCGGGGCCTAACCAACGAACTACATTTAATACAGTTATTATCACTATCCATTTTGGAACTGAAGTGCATACTATTCACCTTTTTGAAATTTGGCCATTTCATGTTTACGGTTTTTGTATAAACAATAAGCCGTGAGAATTGCAGTTTAGACTTACAACCACAAATAGAATGGAGTAATGATTGTACAGACACGATATATAAAACAGCAAAAGACTAATCAGAATGTTTTTGTTTTTGACGTTTTTTCAATTGTTGGACAAAGCTTTGAAAGCAAACTGAAAAGGTCTAAGTCACTGGAAACAATGATTCAGCTGTTTTTAATTTATAACTTGGCCGTATGTGGTTGGAATGGAGATTTATGACTGGGCCGAACTCACTTACACGTTGGCCAAATTTACTTGTACATGTACAGAACTCACTTGGGACGAAATCACCAATTGGGCCGAAGTCACTTACACGTGGACCAAACTCACTTGGGCCGAACTCACCAAATGGGCCAAAGTCACTTGGGCCGAACTGGTAAAAGTCCGAACTCACCTGCTTCCGGTTACAACTTGGACAGAGCCGCTGGGCAAACTGGATTCCGCGAATAACTCGCACACGAATTCCTGGAAATCTATAAATAGCGAATTAGCGGTGTGTGGTTTTCTGGGAATCTGAAACTGAAAGTGAAACGACAGAATTTTGCAATGAATTTGACTATTTTCCTGATAGAAACATTAAAACCAGAAGAGTTCGCTCCTTATTTCGACTGATGTCGACATTGTCGAACACTGATTCATTTTCCTCGAAGCTTCGTTTGACTAACGAATCGGCAAACTATTCGAGATCGATATACGAATACCAAAGCGATGTCGACATCGAATCGAATACTCGAAGCTTCGCAGGGCCCTATAAGGAGCATGGTAGCTCAGTAGGTAGAGATGCAGGCTGCAAGCCGAAAGGTCCTCAGAATCCCACCTACGGCAACCACATTGTGTCCTTAGGCAAGACACTTAATGTGGGGGGCACGGTGCCATTGTGTACTAAGGCGTACTGCACATCGATGGTGCACTTGTCTTCAACCAAAGCTAACCCTGCTTGTGTGGAGTCTTGACAGTTGCTCGCCATTGCTCGGTGGTTCTCTCTGGGTGCTCCAGCTTCCTCCACCCATAAAATTGTCCGACACGAGGTGACCCTGACTGTCGTTAAACCCCAATAAATAATTAAATTCTGACAAGCAGTATTAGATTATGAACGAAACACCTCTGTCGATTTACATCACCAGTAGTTGGCCATAGTTTGATGCAGTAGTATTTCAGGTCTACAGTAAATTGGTCAAGTGGCATAAAACAAAGTATTAGTTAACCGGGCCTTTATATACAAAAAGAAAAAAAGTTGAGCACACCCAAGTATAACATGCTACTGTTTAAAAAGTCTGTTTGAAAGTCTGTTGCTGGTTGTTTGTATGATTATATTGATGATCCAACAAATTGTTGTAAACGTGTATCATTGTATGTGTCCCACAAACATGTCCTCGGAATCACATGCACAATGCAACCCAAGAATTTTCCAAAATACAGTTTGTGGATGGCTCAGAATTGGGTATTTATAATGCCATTTTTTCAATGTTCATTCACTATCTGTCTCCATGACATAAAGAAGGATGACATATGCAAAAAGATGGCAAATTATTGGTATGTATTCCACCAGTATGTCCTTTAAAGCAATCGGTCGTCAACTCATCATCCATTACGCATTCACCAGTCGTTTGGTGAGAAAACTCATGCAAATAATGAAGGTTAAGGACCGGCCATGGTCAGAACAACTCCCTGTGACATCATAACGTGAAAACAGGATACTTCTTAGACTACTGCGATAACAGCCATTCACCTCAAGCACTGATATGAAGAGCCTGTGGTTATCAAATCAACAAATCTGAGACGATCAGGAACAGCCTGAGAAAAGACAGAAGGGCCATCAAACATTCTCAACTTTGAGATCATCACAAAGGAATACGTTTGGCTTGTGATTAGCATTTTTCATTCAGAGCATTATACTGACTACCATTCTTTGGTCTACCATGAGTCCTGATCCGAATTGAGCACATTTGGGACATTCTAGGGCATCAAACAAAAGCACATAAGCACACAAACCTCCAGTACAAACTCTGCAAGAATTGGAAGAAGCTTTGCAGAATGGACACATTAACCTCCACGATGGATATGACAAATGATGCAGGATAGAAGCTGTTATCCATGCACATGGAGGATACAGCATATATTGAACTGTAACACTGACTCGTGTTCACTAGAGGTTACAAATGACATTTTCATCCATTTATATCCAAATAATTTAGCCATATTCACTCTCCAGCCCAATACTAAAATCGGTATCATATTGAGCCCTAGCAGTTACTTTTTGGGTTCATCAATGCTGTCATTGAAATGGTGATGAAGACTATGATATTTTTATGCTGTAACCAAAGACCCAGACTTAGCAGGTGCTAACTCTTAAATATTCAGGGCCAAACAGAAATTTTGCCCCCCAATCCCTAAAATTTGCATCCAAATCAAAAAATCTAATGTCCCATATGGTCCTCCATACTTTTACCTACTGCGCATGGCAAGGAAGTACCGAAATTGGTGTCAAAACCTCATTCTTTGTTTAGCCCTTCTGTCAGTAACATCTCACTGACTTCTGTGCTTATAATCTCAGTTGAAATGGAGAGGAAGAAACAGTGGTTGGATGTGTTCAGGGTGTAACTTATAATTTTTATAAAAAATTATTTCATGTTCCCTAATTTCAGGGCATGGGCCTGATGTTTTCATTCTTGCTATGAAATCTCCTCTGTTTGTTAAGTGTTTCCTCTCTCCCTTTCCTTGACCCCCCCCTCCCCCCCCCCCCCCCCCCCCCCCCCCAGTTAATCTCCCATGCTTTTGGAATAATTTTTGAAATTTCTTGGGAGTTTAGCTTAGTTACAGAATGTTTATTCTGTTATCCCCATGGTAACATCCTCACCCTTGGGGTGTTTCGGCGTTTTGGTTATGCATCTACCATCTGATGTATTGCAGTTTCTTCTGTGGAAGATTCTGTTTTACATCGGATAGTTTTAAAATTGGTTACTGACTTCGGGTCGTGTTTTTCAGTGCCTGGAGTCTTGTTTGTTTTTATTGACTTTTGTTTACATTGACAACGGTTACTTTCTGTTAGTGATTCCTTGTCTTCTGGTTGGTTTATTATGTAGTCAGATACATTAATATTGTCCGTAAGTGTAACATTAATTTTTAGAATTGTTTTAAAATTTTTGTCCACACTTAGGCTTTTTTGGGATCCATTTGGGCTCATCATTCCCTTTGGGAACTTGGGCTTATGGTAAAATTTTCTCGAAAATTTTCTTTTTGAAATATTTTTCGAAATTTTGTTATGGATTGTATTATTATTATGTATCTGTATTTTTGAGGGTTAATGTCAGTACTACGGCTGTATAATTTTTAGCTCACCTGATTGAAAGTCAGGGTGAGCTTTTATCACTCTTCGTCTGTCGTCCGTCGTCCTGCGTGAAGGTGGTGTTTGAGCCTCTTTCTCCTAAACCACTGGCCACATTTTAATTAAATTTCATGTAAGTAGTTGTTATATAGGGGCATTTTGATTTTTATCCAAAATAGGTTTGGGCTCATATTGAGCAGAGGTGTGGGAAAAAAATGGCCAAATTTTTTGAAAATCTTCTTTTGATGAACCATCAGTAGCAGAGACTTGATATGAGGTATACAGAGTCCTTTTGAGGTTTAGAATCAAGTTTGTTCAAGAGAAGTTTGTCGGGCATTGTTTGCCTTCGTTATGGTGGGGCAAAAATTTTGGCCACGCCTAAAATTTCTATTTTCAGAACCCTGAGGTCGATTTGAACCAAATTTGATATGAGATGATAATGGGTCATAAGTAGTTGATTGATGCAAAAAAACATTTTCTCATTACCCCGTGGGAACCCCGGGAGCTAAAAATAGAAAAAACCTTAAAACTGCCCTATCTCCAAAACTACATGGCACAGAGAATTCTTATTTTGTATAAAGCTTACTTTTACCCAGTAGAATAGAATGGTTAAAAAAAATCCCTATCGGTTTGATCACAAGGTACTTTTTTCACGACTTTGAAAAAGTACTGAGTCAGCACTTTTTAACACTGTAGGCAATGGGAAAAAGATTAAAAAATCTTCTTCTCCAGATCCAGCAGGCAGAATCTTTTGATATTTGGTACGCAACATTGTAGGGTGGATCTGATTCAAGTTTGTTCAAATCGGCCCCCTGGGTTCATATTTGGGCTCAGTATAGGAGCCCGATTTCGAACTTAGTGCATTTCAGGCAAATTTCTTAAAAAATCTTCTTCTCCAGATCCAGCAGGTAGAATCTTTTGATATTTGGTATGCAACATTGTGGGGTGGATTTGATTGAAGTTTGTTCAAATCGGCTCCCTGGATTTATATTTGGGCTCACTATAGAATTATCAGATTCTCTGCTCTTTAAGTCGGTTTCTAAGAAACCAGACTCAGCAGAGAGGAGTAAGTCAGGAGCTTCTGGAGCGAATATGTCCAAGGGTGGCTCCTATAAAGGATATAAAAAATCCTCCAGTTCTTACTCCAGAGACTGTCAGAGTAGCGACTCAGGTAGGGGACGTAATTCTAGCCGAGACAACCGGTCAGATGCCCCTAGGTCGACTGGTCGAGGCGCTGGACAGGGAGGACGTAGTTTCTCTTCCCGCAAGCCTCGCAGGTCAAAGAGATGAAGGTCAGGACCTCCATTGCGGTTCAGTTGGCAGAAGGCTGTCAAGGTTTTTGACCAATTGGTTGTCAATTACAGATGACCGATGGGTACAGGAAGTTATCTGGGAAAGCCTAAAATTGTCCTTCCGAGAAAAACTTCTGTTAACACGAAGTCCACGATGGACTCAGCTTCCGTCCAACCTTCAGAAGAGAGATTTGCTTTTATCGGGGGTGCAATCTCTACTGGAGGAGAATGCAATAGAGGTTGTAGAAAACCAGGAATCCTTGTGTTTTTAGCTCACCTGACTGAAAGTCAGGGTGAGCTTTTCTTATCACTCTTCATCCGTCGTCCATCCGTCGTCTGTCATCCATCGTCCTGCATGAAGGTGGTGTTTGAGCCTCTTTCTCCTAAACCACTGGCCACATTTTAATTAAATTTCATGTAAGTAGTGGTTATATAGGGGCATTTTGATTTTTATCCAAATTAGGTTTCGGCTCATATTGAGCAGAGGTGTGGGGAAAAAATGGCCAAATTTTTTGAAAATCTTCTTCTAATGAACCACCAGAAGCAGAGACTTGATATGTGGTATACAGAGTACTTTTTGAGGTTTAGAATCAAGTTTGTTCAAGAGAAGTTTGTCGGGCATTATTTGCCTTCGTTATGGGAGAGGCAAAAATTTTGGCCATGCCTTAAATTTCTATTTTCAGAACGGTGAGGTTGATTTGAACCAAATTTGATATGAGAGGATAATGGGTCATAAGTATTTGATTGATGCAAAAAAATATTTTCTCATTGCCCCGTGGGAACCTTGGGAGCTAAAAATAGGAAAAACCTTAAAACTGTCATATCTCCCAAAACTACACAGCACAGAGAATTCACAACAAGCGAGTATTCAATCAGATTTGCTACCAATCGGATCGCCCAATGATAGACTTGTTTGCAACGCATCTCAACAGTCAGTTGCAGATGTATGTGTTGCCATGCCCAGATCCTCGAGCGTTCCCAGTAGACGCGCTCTCGATCTCTTGGGATGGAATGAAAGGATACACATATCCTCCAGCTTTGTTGATTCAACAGATCTTGCTAAAAATCAAGCAATCTTACTGCAAGATTCTGTTGGTAGCATCTCTGTCGCCCCAGAGGCCATGGATAAATCTACTCAGGTATCTGTTATGGGACATTCCTCGGAAGCTTCCTCCATGGGAGGACCTTCTCTCGCAGGGGAAATCATGCACACTGCATCACAACCCGCAAGGTCTCAACCTTCACATATTTTCCATTGTGCACGGCAAGCAATTTACAGGATGAGCAGTGGATGCAATTTCTAACTGTAGCAGGGCCTCTTCACTAAGTTATGCAGCAAAGTGGAAGGTTTTCTCTCGGTGTAGGGATCACTCGATTGATGTTTATGATCCCTCCATTCCAGACATTGCTAATTTTTTGGTCTACTTGTTTGATGAGATCAAACTGCAGCCAGTAACTATTAAGGGTTATAGGTCTATGCTATCGGATACATATGCTCATCATGATAGCTTACAAATTGGATCTAATGTCTCTTTATCTAAATTAGTTAAAACCTTTTCGATAAATAGACCTAGAACCCTTAGGTTAATTCCTAAGTGGAATTTAGCTTGGGTTCTTCTGAAGCTCAAAGAAGCTCCTTTTGAACCTCTTAACACTGTAGACTTCAAATACTTATCGTATGAGACAGCTTTTCTCTTAGCCTTCGCTTCTGCTAGAAGAGTTAGCGAGCTGCATGCTCTATCTGTTGATGATTCTCACTATCGTAGTGTTGGTAATGCTATTACTTTAACTACCAATGTGGGATTTCTGTCTAACAATCAGGCTCCTAATAAGTACCCTGAGCCTATTATCATTAGGGCTCTTCCGTCCTCAGATGGCCATAGGCCTTTGCTGTGTTCAGTTAGAGCTATGCGTATTTACAAATGCAGATCTGAGTTTATCAGAAAGGGGCGAAAACGTTTCTTTCTGTCTCTGCTTCCTAATAGAAAGGACATTATGGTCCATTCTATTTCTAGGTGGATTCAGTTGGCTATTCGTACTGCTTATGAAAGTTTATCTTCAACTCAGCAGTCTGTGCTTAAGATTTCAGCGCACAAAGTTAGAGCGCTGACTACATCTTGGGCTTATTCTAACAGTATCGCTATTACGGATCTGATGAAGGCTGCATACTAGTCTCAGCCTTCTACTTCCACTAATTTTTACCTTAGAAATATTGAATCTATTTCTGGCGACCTTAGATGTTTAGGTCCGTTATCTGTTGCTCAGAATGTCGTCCACTAAACGGTTGCAACTATAGTTATGTAGGCTTCCTGTTCCAGCAGTGACTCTGTCCTGCTGCCCTCTTCGTTCTGTGGTGATTGACCCAGAGCAAGGGGAAGGTGGGGGGGGGGGGGGGGGGAGGGGGGGGGATATCATAGAAAAGCAAGGGAATACCTCCTCCTGAGTCGGTGCTGGGATGGTTTTAAAGTGTAAAGCTAATGTCTATCTCATTTATGTAATATTTTTAAAGTGTAGCTCGGTGTGAAGCATTTGTATATGTCACGTGTCATACGAGCATTAATATACAATCCTCGGACACGTTTAAATGAGTATAAAGAGCCTCATTCTGTGGACTATCTTTATTTATTGGCTTTCCTTTAAGAAATTAGTATACTGGGTTATACTGGATGTTAATAGAGATCATTGATGTTATTGTGCTCAATTACTGACTGGTAATGTGTCTTTCTTATTTTTAATAAACAAGAAAGATATATGTAAATCCTGTTTCTCCTTTTCTCCTTGAAGGGATAATTCTTTTTATGTAATTGAGCCTAGTGGATTCACCTTTATGTCCTAGGCCCTCCAGCCTTTTTTCTCTTCAGCTAAGTCTGGGTCATTGGTTACAGTATAAAAATATGAAAGAATTTATAGTAATTTATAAATTTTTTATACTTACCAATGACCCAGACGGGGATGGCCCTCCCATGAGTTGGGAACTCATACCTCCCCGCTGATTATATAACATTTTGCAGGCACTGGTTATGAGAATGAGGCTTTGGCACCAATTTTGGTACTTCCTTGCCACTGCACATGTGCATTAGGTTAAAGTAAGGAGGACCATATAGGACATTAGATTTTTTGATTTGGATGCAAATTTGGGGGATTGGGGGGGCAAAATTTGTGTTTGGCCCTGAATATTTAAGAGTTAGCACCAGCTCATTCTGGGTCATTGGTAAGTATAAAAAATATATAAATTACTATAATTTTTTTCATTTTTGTGTGTTCGTATTGCCAGAATATGTTCTTTCAAGATAGCATTCAGTTTTTGAAGCTTACTTTGCAAGTACTTTACTGATATCAAGCAATTCATTTACCATCGTAAAATATCCAAGGGTGCTTAACGTTTTCTTTTCCTTTGTGTTTCCTGCGGGTACCCTGGGAAGTGAAGCAGTGTCTGTTCACTGCGGTAAACAGGCTCTGTTTTACTGGTAAAATAGGACCCAGTCACCAATGCTTGGGAGGTGCAAACCCTCTCTAAAATAGGCAACATGGCTTATTAACACTCACCGCTGGTCTTGAGTTGATACTCATGTTGTGGTCATTAGGGCTGGGCGGTTTTTCGGTTCGGTTCGTTTTTTTTTTAAAACCGAAACCGAACCGCCGCCTTAACAAAAAAACGCGACTTTCGGTTTCAACAAATTTCCCAGAATTGGTTAAGTTTATAACCACTCATCCGCACGCCAAAGGCTTAAATGTCAGGCAAAGGTAAATGCTGTGCCATTTATGCTTACTTCGAGAGGACTGACAACAAATCCCCGCTCTCCCACAAATAGTGGTAGCAAATTTCTTGTATCTTAAACAATATCTACAGAACCACCAGCAGATGGAAAATGAAAAATAAAAAGTCTTACGTAAAAATCCACACATGCAATTCAAGAATCATTAAGTAAATTTAATGAACCGGGCACATTCGACCAAAGAGGTATTGCAAGTTATATGACAATATATGGTGTAAAAGTATTATAAATTACCTTTGACCCAAAATCATCTGCGTACGGCACGTTGTAAATTAGATTGGAGGTAAACATAAAATTTATTGAGTTTTAAAACCCCAAAGTTCACATGGGAAAAATGACGAGTAAATTATATTAATTAACCGACTACTGGCACGTTCTCTGAAGTCACATGCTCATAGATAACGCTGCGCATTGGCAGTTATGTTTTTTGTCAACAATAAAATGGTTAAATTAAAATAGAACATATCCTATTAAATGGATGGCAGGTAGCTATTGAAAGTTTTTTTTTAAACTTATTGGGAATTGTTTGTATAATATTTGAACTTACTTTAAGGAATCACGCAGTACTGCAGGTCTGTCAGGTACACACGCTGCATTCCCAATACAAAGATGTTATAATCAACACGTGTCACGTGTATTTTGTAAACACAACAAATCCCAAGATTCAATATTGTAAACTTTCTTTCAAATTCCATTATGCAGCAGTCTCCCTTCAAAAACATCAGTCACCTGTCTTGACTGAGATAAAATCAACGAAGGGATCAGCCAAGAGGGCAAAGTAAAGTTGGTAATATCTTCGCCTTGGCACCGCTCATTTCGCCCAATTTCTATGTTTGGGCAGAATCAAAGTAAAAAACGAACCTCTACAGTCGAAATTAGGAGAGATATTGTGAAAGCATTGGAGTGAGTTACCAATAAAACTGATTCGTATATCACGACTTACTTCAACAATAGTTATCAAAATCAGAAGAAATATGATTTGTGTTCCTCTTATTCCACTGTCATTTGAAGCAGGAACCATCAAGAAACACGGGGCACGTCTATTTTCAAGTGATGTGATAATTACCGAAATAAGCACAACAATTGCACATTAGCCACCAAAACCAGGGTGAGAGCTTAGCGACTCCATAAAAAATAAGGAAATGTTGATTTTTGCTAAAATGTAGCTTTTCTTGTGAATTTCTGCATCTTGTCTTGACAAGGCCCCAAATCTCACTGTTAGAACAAGGCAGCTCCCACCAGTGGTGGAGCCATGGTTTGAAATCCTGTGGACCATGCTGGTGAAGATTTTTTTTTTGGTGGGGGGGGGGGGGGGGGGGGAATCTCAGGACTGAGGGTACTGTACTTGTACTGAGGGCAGGGAATCAAAAAGAATCTTTTTCAAATTTGGGGATGGGAGAAGCAAGTGGGATTTTGAGTGGGGTGGGGGGTGGGGCGGGCCTCCCTAGATACCTCATGGCTCCACCACTGTTGCCCAGTAACCCAACACAATATGTCCATTAGCTGAGAAGAGTGGTGAACACTGATTAACCCGAATGACTCCACATGCTATATGAGCCTCATGACTTGGATGACAAATACAGACAGATTTTATGTGTACATTATCCTCTAAAATGTGGATTTCTACAATATATTTTGAAAAACCGAAAACCGAACCGAAAACCGTGTTTTTGTACAAAACCAAAACCGAAACCGAACGGAAATGCAAATTTCAAAACCACCCAGCCCTAGTGGTCATTATTAGCCATTCTGCAAAAATATGTGACCTTAAACACCAATAAATAAATAATAAATTTTCTTTGTGTATATATATGTTTATACAAAATTTAACATTTTTCTCTATTTGAAAGGTAAACTTACAAGTTAGCAAGAATAAAAAGTTTTTCTTTTTTGTAACTGTGAATCCTGCTAATCATATCTTGTTTGACAGACCTCGGTGAGCTCAGTCATACAAGATGTAATTTGTAACATTTGCAAATATTGTGAACAAAAGATTATTATTGTTGAAGGGGATGTTATAGTTTCTCGGTAAACAAAGTTGAACTCTGTAGTTGGAATGGGCTAGTTTTTTGACTGAAGCATTGAACTTTTATCCCACCAAGAATTTTTCAAAATATTTCCATCAGATCTGCTCATGGTGGCAACACAGTTGCCATGATTGCCATGACTAGATTTGATGAAAAAATTGTGAAAATTCAACTCAAGAAATCAGTAGTCAAGAGAAATTCATTGAATATTTAAGGGAAAAATTTGGTTAAATGTGCAAAATTTTTATTTATTCTTGTGACAAGGGATTTGCTGTTCTGGACAAGAATAATTATACACCAGCAGCATTAACTCTTAACCTGCTGAGTATTTGCAATATATTTTTCGTCAAATCTAGTCATGGCTACTGTAAAGCAGCCAAGGCTAGAAAAATTTATCTAAATTTAACTTAAGCAATCATTTATCAAAAAAGTCTATTCAATTTACATTTTAATTGATAGAGATAATTTATAGAGCTCTATCAAACAAGATATAATGGATTAAATGCTTCTATTGGATGCACTGAGGTTAAACGTCTATAAATGTGTGAATTCTGTGATTGTCAGAGTAATTCTTTGATAAATCAAAAGAGATTTTTAGCTTAACTTTACAAACTCAAGATAAGCTATTGCCATCACATGTGCGGAAGTCTGTTAGTCTGTGAGTCTGTTCACATTTTCCTTTAGCACAGGCTACACCCTATAGTTCTTGTCCGATCGTCACAAAATTTCATATGCAGGTTTGAGGTCGTATTTATCAACTGTGATTCGATTGGAAGTTCGATTCGACAATTGATTCATTTTCACCAACTCGATTTGATATTCGATTCGATCAAAATCGGCAATTCACAGGTCCCTATTCGAATCCCATCTGCGTCAACCTCATTGTGTCTTTGGGCAAGACACTTATCCCAGATGCCCATGTGGAGGCATGGTGGCATTATGTACTAAGACAGACTGCATGACGATGGTGCACTTCTTTTCAACCACTGCTAACCCTAATTGTATGGAGTTAGTATGTTGGGGAGTCTGACAGTTGCTCTCCATTGCTCGGTGGTTCTCTTTGGGTACTCTGGCTTCCTCCACCCATAAAACTCTCCAACACGGGGTGACCCTGGCTTTCAAAAGTGTTGTTAAACCCCAAATAATATATAAATATATAAATTAACAGAGCAAATTTGTACTGCGGGTATAGTAAATGGCTTGGTGTTTGAATTTTGAAAATTATATGGAATTAACAGTGTTATTCTCTTAAGAAATATCCACTTAAGTGGGTTCCACTGTGCCAGTGGAGCAGAATTTTTCTATGACTGTCAAGAAGCACTGCTCTTCCTCTTGACAATCCCACAGGGATTCCAGACAAAACTTTACTTCTATTTACCACATGTCCACCATTCTTGGAGAGTAAGTGTCCCTACGGAAATATGAGAATCCAATCAATTTTTAGCTTACCTTGACAAAGTCAAGATCAGCTATTGCCATCACTTGTGCAGAAGTCTGTTAGTGTGTTCACATTTTCTTTAACACATACTACACCCCGTAGTTCTTGTCCGAACATTACAAAATTTCATATGCAGGTTCGGGTCATGTCTACGTGAGAACGTCCCCTTTTGGTCACAATCGGTCAACCATGACAGATACACAAGCCCAAAACCCAAACACCTTTAGCACAGTCTATTTATGAAGGGCTTTCATTGTAACTTGGTAGGATGATTCTATATAATGTCTAGATGAGAATGTTGTATTTTGGTCAGGTCCAGTCAACCGTAACCCCTGCAGGGGCACGTTACCTTGATTCCTTTAGCACAGTCTACAAGTTGCATTTATGAAGGGATTTCAGTGTAAATTGGTGGGATAACTCAGTATAATTTCAAGATGAGAACGTCTTATTTTGGCCATGATTGGCCAACTGTGACAGACGCACTTGCACGTGACCTAGATGTGTTTAGCACAGTCTACAGTTCATATTTATGAAGCAATTTCATTGTAACTTGGAAGAATAACTTGGTATGATGTCTTGATGAGACTGTCCTATTTTAGACACGATCAGTTAGCCACTACTGCTGCCTGGTCATGTGACCTAGATTTCTTAAGCACTGCCTGCAGGTTGTTTTTATGAAGGGATTTCATTGTAACTTGGTAGGATAACTCAGTTTGATATGTAGATGTGTCTGTCTTATTTTGGTCATGATCAGTCAAATGTGACCGCTGGACCGGCATGTGGTCTAGATTCCTTTTAGTTTAGTCATATTTATGAAGGGATTTCATTGTAACTTTGGAAGATGACTCATTTTGGAATGATTTTACTGTAACTTGGTAACATTGATTGGCATACGTTAACTGTGAGGGCACATCAACCCAGGCCTCAGTTTCTCTAGTACAGTCTGCACCTCAAATTATTCTTATTGGAAACATAGCATGTAGGGAACAGAAATTAACATATTCTCAATTATCACAATTTTTGTCTTATTTCATAATCCTTTCATAAACATTGAACATTATCCTTTTAATCAAACACTACACACAGTCAAGTTAAGCTGCAGTGTCTTTGACACTTTTTCAAATTTGTTATCAAAAGGCCATGGTCTTTGTTACTGAGAATAGCACATTTCATTCTCACAAACTTTAGTTCTCTTCACAATTGAACCAAACTTGCTTGTTTAGATATTGAAGAAGAAAGACTATTACTATGGGATTATTTATTTATTTATTGGTGTTTAAGGTCACATATTTCTGCACAATGGCTAACCATGACCGTGACAGTTTTACGGGTGGAGGAAGCTGGAGTACCCAGAGAGAACCACTGAGCAATGGCAAGCAACTGTCAACTCCCCAACATACCAACTCCACACAAGCAGGGTTAGCATTGGTTGAAGACAGGTGCACCATCGACGTGCAGTACGCCTTAGTACACAGAGTCACCGTGCCCCCACGCAGGCAATGGGGGTGAAGTGTCTTGCCCAAGGACACAATGTGGTTGCCGCAGATGGGATTCAAACCAAGGACCTCTCGGTTTGCAGCCTGCACCTCTACCAACTGAGCCACTGCGCCCCCCCTACTATGTGATTATTGCTACAAATTGCTTTTCAGGCAATAACTTTAGTTCACCAAATCTACAGTGTAGGTACACTCTTGCAATGGAAAGACCACTATTAATTTTGTAGTCTGCAACTATAAGGTCAAAAGTCACAGAATTGTTGATGTGAAAAAAACTTGGTCAAAATTTGGTTATTTGGCATTTAGTTTAGTTCTGTTTGACACTGTCTACCAAACTTCTAGGGTAGGTACCCCTTCGGAAAAAGAAGAGTGCCATCTTTTTATACCCCTATCATAAAATGGCTTGGGGCATATAGCGTCACCTTTATCCATTGTTCATGTAGTGTTTGGTGAAGGCTTTTGATGCAAAAAAATGAAACAGTTATTCAAGAATTTTGTTTGCAAGTGTTGTCTTTTGTTAGGTAGAGGGTTAACAAACTTTCTGCTTTTTTCATGTATTGCATACAATTTTATGATGTGCAGCATTATGATGTCAGATATTTTGAAAAAAATTTGTTTGTAAAAGCTGATAACATTTTATCATTATTCTACTTAAGGTCCATTTTGGATATGCACCACACTTGTGTTTACCACAGCGATAGCAGGAAATATGGCAAACTACCTTCAGGCAGGTGGTAAAGATTATCAGTGGCGGTATGACTTCCATAAAGGTAAGAAACCATGTAAATTCAAAAGAGTACTAGCAGTTGGGTAAGTTCTTTTGGGTTTTGAGGTGGACAATGGCAAACTATCTTTATTGATACATTACAAATATTAATAAGTAAGTTAAACTTTTGTACAATTATCAAAGTAAAGGAAGTTGTCTATAAAAGGGAAGTTAGCTCATTAGTGGCTGTTCTAGTTTCATTTCTAAAGTTGTGAACTTAGGAAATAACTGAAACCTGGTTTATCAAGCTCTCAGGCCACCCGTCTCTGTAAGAAATTTCAAGATTGTATGGCCAGGAACTACTCTAGCCCTCAAGTATGTTATCGTCTATGTGTAGAATATTTCATTTGGTTGGAAAATTGAACCTACAGTTTGCTTTTCCAGCCAATTTTTATATTTATAATGATTGAATCTGAAAAATTTCATAAAAGATTTGTTTTCTGTGAAGCTCAAAATGTTACTAAATCGAGACAATTTGATCAACATTTTGATGATATTTCAATCAGAAATGAAGACTCATCACAGCCCTTTTTTGTGATGATGCTGGGTAGTTCCACAAATTATGTTAATATCTTGATGTTTTCAAGAGGATAAATCTTTATGTGGAATATCTGGGGAAGGAAAGAATATCTATATCTTTGCAAGTGTAGGCTCATCTCATTACATCAACAGTTGTCTGCATGCAAATTTTCCCCAAAAGTGCGTTAACAAACAGCCCATTACATTGTCAAAATATTTACAAGAAGGTCAAAATTTCTCCAAATTTGGGGTGATTCTTAAGTGGATTATCATAGAAGGGATCTCACAGGAATCCTGTGAGTCATAATGTACTGAAACAAAGAGAAAGAGAAGTCTTCACAACAATATTCCATTCAGACATTAATAATGACCACTTAACTAACACAAATATACCATTGGGCATATCTGTCAACACTTAAAGTACAATAGCCCACAAAAAGAACCAAACAATGGATAACAAACATGGGATAAGAAGAACCCACACTCCACAACAGTTGTTTTAACCAAAGAACACTTAAAATACAGTAGCTCACAAGATGAACCAAACATTGGATAAGCAAACACAGGATACAAAGAGCCCACACTCCACAACAGCTGTTTTAAGTACAATAGCTCATTGTCTCAAAATGCACTTTTAAGGATATGGTGTGATTACTTACAGAAAAAAAAAATTATTGGGAGTTATTCTATGCCAAAAAAAAAAAATTGACTTCTATAACCCTTCCAATTTAGGCAGTTTTCCCCAAAATGCATTTTTTAAGGATTGGGAGTTATTAAATGCAAAAAAAAAATTGACTTCTGTAACCCCCACTCCTGTGTCATTAGCTCTTTGCCTCAAAATGCATATTTTTACACTGTAAACCAATGGCCCAGACTAGCTGGTGCTTAACTCAAAGTTAGTAAGGGCCAAACACAAATTTTGACTCCCCCAATTCCCCAAATTTGCTTGCAAAACTGAAAATTAAAAGTCCTATCTGTCCCTCCATACATTTACTCTGTGCATGCGCAGACTTCAGGAAATGACCAGAATTGGCACCAACATTGTTTGGCCCTAAAAGTCATCAACAATGAAATGACATCTGTGCTTTAAAATCTCCTTTTTTTGAGGATGCCAGACACAAATCAATGCAAGAATTGGTGGATAAAAGGCTGTTATTAGATGAAGGAAGTGTTCAACAGTGGTTTTGGACGTTCAGGGCTGTAACTCTATAATATTTATAAAATTATTTTATGTTTCCCAATTTCGGGACATATGCCTGACGTCATCATTTTTAAAAATGATTATTCCACTGTTTGTTAAATATTCCTTCTCTATCCTTCCATGAACCCTTCCTGTTAAACTCTTAAGCTTTTTTTGCTATTTTTTATTGAAAATTTTTATTAAATTTCTTGAGAGTTAATACAGAATATTATTCTGTTTCTTCCTCAGGGTTACGTCCTCACCCTAGGGGTGTTAGGTCATTTAGTCTTGCATCTTCTATCCGATGTATCATTTTTTCTTCATATGAAGATCTAGCTTTGCATCTGGTAGCATTTAAATTGGTTTCTGACTTTGGGCCTTTTTGTGTGCCTGATGTCTTGTTTACATTGACGTTGTTTACATTACCAACATCCTCATATATAGGTAGTTTTTTATATTCTATTACTGTAGTATACTGTATGATACATGGATTGTTATTCCGGTAGTGTAGCTCAAAGAATTTGGGATTTTGTCCACACTTGGGCTCTTAATGTTCCCTTTGGGAACTTGGGCTTTTTTCGAAATTTTTTTTGTTTACAAAAAATATTTTGAATTTAATTATGATTGCTATTATTCATGTATCTCAGTTATATATATATATATATTGTTGTGGAGTTTGGAGGACTGATATCGACTTTAGTTGATACACTCCTGCGGACTCTTGTCATTCTTGTGTTGCACTAGGATGACTGATGTTGGAGTCGGGTGTTGTACGTTGTTGGCAGTGAGGTTCTGAGGATCAGAGCCTCTTACCACGTTTTAATTCATTCTGTCAGTTTCTATTTCAGAGGAACATGAACATGGTGATGATATTCTGACACCCATCCCATTGTGCTATCGCCGTCGCGCTCCATGGAGCACATAAAGCTAGCTGCAGTGCTCATTATTGCAAGAATTAGGGCCTTTTGTTAAAGGTTTTAACCTCTTGCAAGTAGCTAGCTCAAACGGTGAAGCGGTACTCAGTCTGTGAGTGCCGTGCGCCGGGTAAGTCCATTGCGGTCTAAGAAGTGGATTGGGTAGAGCGAGCACTATAATATAAATAGCTCACCCAGCGACGACAAAAATAGGGAGTAATAGGGAGGAAGTCTGCAAGTTCTTGTACTCTGCAAGGGCTGATAGAGCGGGAGAGGCCCCCCTCTCTAATCTTGCAACATCTGGGGTCAGATGCTGTTTTGAGAAACTTGCACAAGCTAGAGCATATGTCCACCCTCCGCTCGGGATGCTCTGTTTAGTCTGCAGCTGGGGTCAGCTTCAGTCAAGGCTTCCTTCACTACTTTTCATAAAGCCGAAATGAAGTTTTCTGGTTGGAAGCTTGCACGAGACGGAGCATATGTCCGCCTGCCGCTCGGGGCACTCTATCTGGTCTGCAGCCAGGACCGGCTTCAGTCACGGCTTCCTCCGCTACCTTATTTAAGCACACACGACCGCATCCTAGCTACCCGACTTCGGATATCCAGCCTGCTGCACAAAGAAGGAACCACTCTTCGCCCGTGAAGTCGGTCCATCGGGTAGCTAGGGAGACGAGGCCTTGATCATCGGGATGTTTGGCGAAAGGATCCGTTTCCGAAACACGATCCCAGGAGCCGCATGCACCTAAGGAATGGAAAACCGCTGCTCCTCAGGCCTCGATGACGGACTTGCTGTCACAGGTTGTGCAGCTAATCGCAGCATCCCAGCAAGTGCAGATGCAGCCTCCCTCAGACCCAGAATCTGAGCTTTCGGATGGTGCTGGATCGGTCCAGTCGTCTGTTTGCGCAGATGCAATGAACCAAGATTCGCAACTGCTTCTCTTGGATGGTGAAAGGGATAAGGAAGAGGATGACCCTTCCCTTTCAGAACAGTACATGGTTGCAATGGCTTTTATCCATCCATACTACCCTGATTTTGTTCCGCCGAATCAGAATGCTGCGACGACAAGAGAGAAACCGCTGGCATCGTTTGGCGCAGACTTTATCTAGATAAAGGAGGAAGTCCTTTCTTTTCCGGTTCAGTTTATGCAGGTGTCGCAGACCTTCGCCCATATAGACGGCGCTGTATTTATCCTCTTGAGTGCGAGGAATAAGGCGGTTTCTTATCTTCATCTTCCGTATACATAATGTTTTTTGGACCACGTTCATTTAAAAACGGTCGGGGAAGATGTTCAGAGAGTTCATCAGCGTTTGGATGAGCAGGCAGGGGATCTAGAGGTATCCTTACCTGTATCATTCACTATTCTCTCAAGCACAATTGAGATGGCAATTTCTTCAAATAGAGCGAATTTGGACATTATGTCTTACGCAAATCACCTTACAAGATCTATGACGCAACGTCGCAAGGGAAAGGAATTTGAGGACGTTCGTATCTCTCTTAGAGTTCTTTCCAGGGCAATTAAGTATACCACGTATAACTCCACCCTAAATGTGGCTAATCTGGAGTTAATCAGTCCTGATGCTGCCCTTGCATCGTGCTCACTGAGAAGATGACAAGGTGAAAAGCTCTCTCCGAGTCACTCTGGTTTCCGAACATTTTATTTTCGACGACTAGCTGTCGTTAGTCTATGAACAGGCCACTAAGAAAGCGTCTAGTGCTCTGCTTTTGAAGTCAGTGTATCAACGACTCGCTTCAGCAGACCAGAGTAAAGGAGGGCGCTCCAGATAAAAACCATCAAAAGGAAACTCCTCATGAGGGTACAAGAAACCCTCTAATTACTCTGGAGTATAGCGACTCGGGAAAGGGGCATAGGTCTGACCGGGATTATAAGTCAGACGACCCCTAGGTCAGCGAGACAAGGTTTTTCGCGGGGAGGATGTGGTTCCTCCTCCTGTAAGCCTCGCAGGTCATACAGGTGATGGTTTCGACCTCTATTGCTGGCCAGTTGGCGGAAGGTTATCAAGCTCTGCAAAAAACTGGATAACAATCATGGAAGATCAGTGGGTGAGAAGTGTAGTCTCGGACGGCTTACTGCTATCATTCCGAGTAAAAGCCCACTAACAAGTTGTCTAAGTTGGACAAATCTTCCATCAAATTCTTCCATAAGAGAGTTTCTCCTACCGGAGGTATAAGCTCTCTTATCAAAGGAAGCAATACAGGTCATCGAGAATCAGGATTCTCAAGATTTTTAAGGTCACCTGTTCCTCATACAAAAGCCAAACGGCTCGTTCCGGCCGGTAATAGACTTGAGCTGGATAACAAGTTTATCATGGCTCTAAAAGTTTATTTATGGAAATCATTCAGTCGTTAAAAGTGAGCATTCGAGTGATCGACTATGTGGCAAGCGTAGATCTAAGGATACGTACTTTCATGTCCTGGTACATCTGGCATTCTAAAAGTACCTGTGGTTCGCCATACAAGGGAAGGTGTATCAGTTCAGAACAGTATGCTTTGGTCTGAATCTGTCCCCCTGGGTGTTTCACTCGAATAATGAACTCGGTAATGTCTGTCTTACGAGCTCATTTGTCTGCGGTAACATCGGTTTACTTGGATGACCTTCTACAGGGCTACGGCAACAGATTATTCTTCAGAATGATGTTCAGAGTCTGCTTCTATTACTCCGATGACTCGGTTTCATCATAAACGAGAAAAAGTCGGATCTAGCTCCGTACAAGTCTATTCACTTGGGATTGAGCTTTGAGACTCACAACATTCTAGTTCGTCTGCCGTTACCCAGAGCGAAATTAGTCAGTTGTTATGCTCGCTTTTGTCTACACTCGGATGCATTAGTAGTGAGGGAATTCATACAACTGTTGGAGCTGTGCAGAACGGCTGTGGATCTCATTCCGATGTCCCCTCCAGATATTCTTTACTCAGAACTGGAGTGTGAAGATGCCTTCGCCTGAACCAGTATTGTTTCAACGGACCTAGTAAAACAAGGATTCAGATTGGGCAGATATTCAGAGGTTAAATCAGGGAGTTACGCTTTAACTGCCGGATCCGGCTTTCACGACTATGGCGGATGTGAGTCAGACGGGTTGGGGCTTGACCCTAAATCACACAGTCTTGAAGTGTCAGGGTCTTTGGGACCCTCGGTTCCAGGAGAATCACATAAACATCAATGAGATGATGTTAATTATAGCTAGCGCTACAACATTGGATTCACATAATAATGGACGTCCATGTTCAGTTTGGTCGGATAACTTGACAGTAGTAGCGTACATCGGGAACCAGGGCAGCACCAATTCATTTCTATTATGCCAACTAATGGAGAAGATGTTCCTAATACGAAATGAATCATCATGTTCATCTTTCTATCCGCCATATACCGGGTCATCTGAACATACTAGCAGACTCACTGTCTCGGAAAGGTCACCTGTTGCAGTTGGAGTGGACGTTCAGCAAGCGAGTATTTGGAGAAATTTGCTACCAGAGGGATCGCCCCATGATAGATCCATTTGCTACGCACAGGAACAATCTGTTACCGTTGTTTATGTCGCCATGCATAGACCATTGAGCATCTACAGTAGACCCTCTGACGATCTCATGGGAATGGATGATAGGATACGCGTATCCTCCAATTCAATTGATTCAGTAGATTATGTTTAAGATCAAACAGTCTCGTTGTGAATCCTATTAGTAACACCTCTGTCATCAAAGAAACCTTGGGTCAGTCTTCTCAAGTGTTTGTTATGGGACGTTCCCCCAGAAGTTTCCACCACGAGAGGACCTTCTTTATCAGGGGAAGTTTTTGTTCTTCACGTCCTTTTCTGCCCATAGTGGCATAATGGAGTCAGTTAGACGTGAGGGAACCATTGTGGTTCCTATATTATTTTATGACTAACACAAGAACCATTAAGTAATGTGGGTGAGGAGGAATCGATATGACTTCGAATCATTTCTTCTCTTCTCGATCGGCGGCTGGGTCGTGTTCTAAGGCGACCTCATGGGCACATCCACTTTTTAGTTGGTTGGTTTCCTCTGATTATTCATCTATATGTCAAATCAAATACGAGCGCATATTTCATCATAAATAAAGCGCTAGTCTTTGGGTACCTTGGAGGCTGCATAACCAGTTAAATGGTATTCAGATGATTACATGTGGGATTTTAATGCTCATGCGCATAATTATTAGGCTGACTCTTTATTGTATGATATGGACCTTAAAAATTATGAATTATTTTGGGGGGCGGACCGTGTCGGAGGTTGTTAATCATTACCTTCTTCCATTTCTAGATCCAGGTTTCTATTATTGCCGGTACTCAACTCGTATATTCGCACGTTTGGTGTGTCTTAGATATCGGTTAGTACACATCAGAGAGTGTTGTTACTGGAATTTATTATGCACCTGAATGGGGTCGCCTGTGGGTTACCTTGGAAGTGTGTTTACTCTCCAGAGATCGTTCATTGTGGTTCGATTGGACATGTGTATGTTTTATATCACGGTCTCTGCATGCCATCTCCGCTGTACGTTATATAGTGGGCAATATTAATTACCGGGATCGTCGCTATAGCCTTAACTTCTGAAGTGGCATTAAGCACGATTTGTTAATAATAAATTAATACCTGAGTGCCTGTTCGACGATTATTTATATTGTTATTGTTTTGTTTATATTGTTTTTTCAAAAGAAAAGTAAGGCGGGGGTGGGGGGGGGGATTTTTTACCTCTCCTCCGGCTTGATAGGTATGTAACTATAAGGAAGCTGTTTTGTCCATAATTATATCCTGCATACAGCTGGAGTTTTATTGTATTTGACGTGTTTGTGGGAGATATTCTCTCATTCTCAAATATGCCATCCTAATTTTTATACGCCCGTTTGAATAACGGCCGTATTATGTTATGGCGCTGTCCGTCTATCCGCTGTCCGTCTGTCTGTCTGTCCATCCGGGGACAGTTCTATTCCGTGCTCTACAGAGCGTGATTTCAATCGGATTTAAAAAATATTTGATATACTGCACAACCAGAATAAGATCTCGCGCAAGTTCGAATTTGGGTCATGTTCGACAGTTTTCCTAGTAGTTATTCCCCCTTTAATACTTGGAAATCAAGCAAATTATGCTTTCCGTGCTCTACAGACCGTCAACTTAATCAGATTCTTTTCACATTTAATACGCAGCTTCATGGCCATAATATCTCGCACAAGTTCATATTTGGGCCGTGTTCGGTTGTTTTCTTAGGAGTTATTGCCCTTTTCATACTTAGAAATCAGTCAAATTATGCTTTCTGTGCTCTACAGTCCGTGAACTTAATCGGATTCTTTTGAAATTTAATATGCTGCTTCATGAGCATGGTATCTCGCACAAGTGCAAATTCGGGTCATGTTTGTCGAGTTCTGTAGGAGTTATTGCCCTTTAATACTTGGAAATCAGGCAAATTATGCTTTCCGTGCTCTACAAACCGTGAACTTAATCAGATTCTTTTCAAATTTAATACGCAGCTTCATGGGCATAATATCTCACACATGTTAATATTTGGGTTGTGTTCGGTTGTTTTCTTAGGAGTTATTGCCCTTTTCATACTTAGAAATCAGTCAAATTATGCTTTCTGTGCTCTACAGTCCGCGAACTTAATCAGATTCTTCTGAAATTTAATATGCGGCTTCATGAGCATGGTATCTCACACAAGTGCAAATTTGGGTCATGTTTGTCGATTTCCGTAGGAGTTATTGCCCTTTTCATACTTAGAAATCAGTCAAATTATGCTTTCTGTGCTCTACAGTCTGTGAACTTAATCAGATTCTTCTCTCAAAAAAAAAAACAAACGGGCGTATAATGCCCCGCTAGGCATTGCTCTTGTTTGGGCTTAGTCTGGGCTATCCTTAAAAACTGGGAACGCGTTACATCCAATTAGCATAGTCTTCAGTATACGGAATTACTTGGAACTGGGCTCCCATTGTATGATATGTCTTCTCTATTACTGTATAGAGAGACACATATGTAATTCCTAATAATTTTAATTTCCTTTCACCTTGGCTTACAGGATTGGAACTATGTTGATCTACTAATTCTGAAGTCCTAGGCCCTCCACCTTTTTGCGATTCAGCTAGTCTGGGCCATTGGTTTACAGTGCAAAAATATTGTAAATTCAAAGTAATTTGTATATTTTTATACTTACAATGGCCCAGACGGAGTGGGCACTCATAACTCCCCACTGAATTTTTATGTAGTAGTCTCTTCTACAAAGAATGATGTTGGCGCCAATTCTGGTCACTTCCTGAAGTCTGCGCATGCGCGGAGAGTAAATGTCTGGAGGGCCAGACAGGACTTTTAATTTTCGGTTTTGTAAGCAAATTTTGGGGATGGGGGGTGGGGGGTCAAAATTTGTGTTTGGCCCTTAATAACTTTGAGTTAAGCACCAGCTAGTCTGGGCCATTGGTAAGTATAAAAATATACAAATTACTTTGAATTTATAATTTTTTAAGGATTTGTAGTGATTACTTACAGAAAAAAAATATGGGCTTCTCTTCTCCCCCACCCCCCTCCCCTTCCCCCCCCCCCTCCCCTTCCCCAATGGGCAACCCTGTATCATATTGGTAATTTTTCCCCAAATGCATTTTGAAGGATTGGGAGTTTTTACATGCAAAAAAAAAAATGGGCTTCTCTAACCCCCACTCCCCACTCCCCCACCCCCAGCCTCCCAATGGGCAACCCCATGTCATTTAGGAAATTTTTCCCAAAATCCATTTGAAGGATTGGGAGTTATTACATGCAAAAAAAAAAATTGGTATGTAGATGTCTCAACGTAAAATACAAGTCAAGTTCAAATCAGGGTTTGGTCCGACATTTTTTGGCAGAGTTATGTCCATTTTTTTTGCTGAAAATTTCAATTTTTTTTTTTTCCGGGGACATTTGCCTGGGCAGCCTTTTATTTGCATTCAGATTCCTAACAGAGGGCAGTTTTCTGGAAAACAATACTTTGATGTCATAATTGAAATTTTTCCAATTTGAAATGAAAGAAGGGACTGAAACATCAGCTTTCTTAACTTTGAGGAGTGTATTCCATTAGCACTGTTAGTTACTCTATCTATTTATTTATTGGGGTTTAATGATACTTTCCACAGCCAGAGTCGCCTCGTGTTGGTCAGTTTTACGGGTGGAGGAAGCCAGTTTACCCGCAGAGAACCACCAAGTAATGGCAAGCAACTGACAGACTCTCCAGCACACAAACTCCACACGAACAGGGTTAGCATTGGTTGAAGACAAGTGCGCCATCGTTGTTGTGCAGTACGCCTTAGTACACTGTTCCACCATGCCCCCACATGGGTAATCGGGATGAAGTTCCTTGCCGAAAGACACAATGCAGTTACCTCTGGTGGAGATCGACCCATGGACCTTTCGATTTGAAGTCTAATTCTGTAACCACTAAATCACCATCTCCCATTAGTTACTCTAAAAGACTGCCAGTTGTAAAGAAGCCAAAAAGAATTTGAATTTCCTTCCAAAAATTAAACACCTACTCTAAATTTATTTGTAAACATTTTCTGTATAAAAACAACTATTTTTCCAACTGTGGTGATCTGTGTACAGTTGCAAGCGAGATGGAAAACATGAGAGGAGAAATCAAACAAATATATCTTCATTTCACCCTCATTTCTCTGTTTTTACCTTCATTTCAATTATTTATATAACTCTTAAAAAGATGCTGGCATGTCGATTAGCCTCTTAATTTAGAGTAATGGCCATTATTATCTCTTGAATTTGAAGGCTATGTAATTTAACCTTTTTTTGTGGTCAGCCGTCTGACAGGCATGTCACACATGCTTGTAATTATAATTCAGAAAGAATAACTCGACAAGTGACAATCTGTGAATGATCTCTGTAGCGATAGTTTGCAATGCATATTTAGCCCAACATATAAACTTGAACTGAATTTGAAACACTTTTTTCTGTTTGTGAAAATAAGGCAGGTGAGCAAAAATATAGATAGATGAATAGTTTAACATTACGTTTTCCCTCCTTGAAATATTGAAGATATTGTCAGACAAGATGTTTAATTTGAAGTTATTTTCTTTTCCAGTGACGTTTGCTGCTACAGCAATTTTCAGTTACTGGTGGGTGATACCAACCTGTCTATTTGGACTGCTGTGGTTTAGAAAGAGTGAAGCAGGATATACATTCCTAGAAATAATATCTGTATATGGTTATTCTCTTGCAATATACATTCCTATATCAGTAAGTACCCAGAACTATTTTTAACTTCCATCTCTCGAATGTGAAAAGCCACAGTTTTCAGCAGCAAGTTTTTCCCTGATGCACTTCATAATTAAGTCTTAAAGGCCTATTTCCAACTTTTACAACTCGGAACAGGTGCCCCAAAATGTATTATGCAGACATTAGTAAAATTACCCTGGCAGTGGTTTCTAATCACATCTTGGCTATTGGCAGACATAGGTAGAAATAACAACTGAGTCACTGAACTCACATGCTCTGGTGTAAAGATTGTTGAAAAACATCCAGCTCTTTAAGGGTTTGCCCATTATACTGGGTTTGACAGAGCTCAGTGAGCTCTGTCAAACCCAGTATGATTGGGTAATAATTGTGTTTTTTCATGGCTCTACTTGTTTATTATGCCTCTGACCTCCAAAGGAGGATTCGGGGGTATCTAATTGAGACCTCCATCCATCTGTCCATTGTCTGTCTTTACAAACGTTTCGGATTGTAATTTCAAAGTCATTGGTCAGATTTGGATCTCCTATGGTATGCCGATAGGTCTGCATGGGTAAATGGATATGCACAAGGAACGGGTTCTGTCCAATAATTTTTTCCAGAGTTATGGTCCTTTTTCATTCTTTCGACTTAGAAAAGTTTTCTGTCCCACAATACCTCTAAGGCTACTTTGAACATGCCTATGGGTTGGGGCAGTGGCCCACACTTTGTGTAGTCCTTGTTTTAATTTTTTATCTTTCCGGAGTGTGCATATTTTAGACTCATTCTAATTCCCAAATTAGCGAACATAGAATGTTGATATGCCTACTTGCCTTTCTAGAAAGATTCAGGTTTGTACTAAAAAGCCTCAAGTTTTCCTAGTGCACTTGAGATACAGGCTGTATTAAAGTTTATGTTAGAGCATTGATTGTCATGCATTGATTGTAATGATCATTCAGATTAAAGTCTGTAAAACAGTCTTTTAAAGAAGAAATAATCCCAAGCGACATGGTTTTGAAGCAGCTCTGATATCTATTCCAAAGTGGTTACAGAAAGAAAGAAATCCATGAATATGTGGCTTTTGAACATGGGGAGTCCACCATCATTCCTTTGAGAGATGTTAATCGTAACCATAGCCATACCCAGCAATTCATACTTTTGAGCCCACCTGACTGAAAATCAGTGTGAGCTATTGCCGCCACTTGATGTCCGTTGTCTGTTAAGTTTGCACATCAGTCTTCTTCAGAACCACTGGACTAAACCAATCAAAATATCTTTCGAGATAATCTTCTCATAAACCGCCAGTCACACTGGTTATAAAAGTTGGTAACAACTGCCTTATGTGCTCAAGATTCAAATTTATTCAAATAAAGTGTCTTATAGAAATGTCCAGTTAACCGAAAAATTTACTTGGTGTCAGTTATCAGAAAAAAACGAAAGTGACAACCATGCATGTCTGCAAAAAACAATATTCAGTTGAAACACAATGTTGAATCAAGGCATGAAGTTGATGTTGCAGACCTGGAGAGTTTGGAAGTGAAGAAATGCAGTAGAAATGCACATAGAAATACAGTAGTTTCTTCCTCTCTCTCTTTCTCTCTAATAGCCTTCCAGTTTTTTACATTTTTGAAGACAAGGTGCTCAAATTTAACACCCAAGAATAGTTTGGTCATGGGAGCAACACAGGATACACTTGTTTTGTTACACCATGATCCTAATTTTTCTTATATCCTGATTCCTCTTGAGCTGTTGTGTTTTTAAGGGTAATAGATTTTCCCATGCAATGGTTTTTTGCTTTTGTTATTGACGCTTTTGCTTATGATTCAGTAGTCCCAAATCTTTTCATACTGCCTCTAAAAAAACACTCCCAAATATTTTCATGATATTTCCAGTGGGAACAAACCAAATGCCATGCAATCCCGCGTATCCCGACACAGATATTATAGTGTTGGAAAGTTCAAATGTAAATAATATATTTTTAGTTCCCTACGGGAACCGTAAGGGGACTATAGGAATGCACTCCGTCTGTCTGTCTGTCTGTCTGTCTGTCTGTCTGTCTGTCTGTCTGTCTGTCTGTCTGTTTTTTTATGTTACCACCTCTCCCAATATTTGGTACATGGATATATGGTTCTGAGGGGATGATGCACGCTCAAATTTTTTTTATCAAAATCCAAGATGGCGGAATGGCGGCCATTTTTGTTGTGTTTTTCAAGTTTTTTTTCTCTATTTTCATGTTACCACCCCTCCCACCAACATGGTTCAAGCTACACCTTTCATATTTGGAACATGGATAAATGGTTCTGAGGGGATGATGCACGCTCAAAATTTTTTTTTAAAAATCCAAGATGGCGGAATGGCGGTAATTTTTGTTGTGTTTTTTTAAGCTTTTTTTTCTCTCTATTTTCATGTTACCACCCCTCCCACCAACATGGTTCAAGCTGCACCTTTCATATTTGGTACATGGATAAATGGTTCTGAGGGGATGATGCACGCTCAAAATTTTTTTTTAAAAATCCAAGATGGCAGAATGGCAGCCATTTTTGTTGTGTTTTTTAAGCTTTTTTTTCTCTATTTTCATGTTACCACCCCTCCCACCAACATGGTTCAAGCTACACCTTTCATATTTGGTACATGGATAAACGGTTCTGAGGGGATGATGCACGCTCAAAATTTTTTTTTTAAAATCCAAGATGGCGGCATGGCAGCCATTTTTGTTGTGTTTTTTAATTTTTTTCTCTATTTTATGTTACCACCCCTCACTCCAACATGGTTCAAGCTGCACTTTTCATATATGGTACATGGATAAAGGGGTTGTGAGGGGATTATGCACCCTCAATATTTTTTTTTCAAAATCTAACATCTGTCTGTCTGTCCGTCTGTCTGTCTTTCTGTCTGTTTTTATGTTACCACCTCTCCCCATAATATGCTTCAAGCTACACCTTTCATATTTGGTACATGGATAAATGGTTCTGAGGGGATGATGCACAGTCAATATTTATTTTTCAAAATCCAAGATGGCAGAATGGTGGCCATTTTTGTTGTGTTTTTTAAGCTTTTTTCTCTACTTTATGTTACCACCCCTCCCTCCAACATGGTTCAAGCTACGCCTTTCGTATATGGTACATGGATAAAGGATTGTGAGGGGATTATGCACGCTCAATATTTTTTTTTCAAAATCCAAGATACCTATATACTCTAGTGTCTTCTGTGACAGAAAAACCTTATGTCACAAAAGCGCCGTAGGGGACTAATACCACCTCGGTGGTCAAACACTTGTTAGTCAAGTTTTTTGTTTTTTTTAAAAACTTGAATTATAGTTTGATGAAGTTGGTGCTTGGGTTTGTAGGCAGGTGGGTGGGTCGGCAGGTAGCAGGTGGACAGTCAGGTGGATGGGCAAGCAAATGGGCATGACTTTTCTTGTTAGCATGATAACTTGAACAAATATCAATGGATTTGGTCAGTATTTGGTATGTGAGACTTTCTTAATGCCATGAATGAGTTCTAAAACTGGTATGGTTCGGCCATACTGTGTGTAGTTATGGCTCCTTAATTTGTTAATTTTTGCCTGTTTTCAGCTCCTTAGCACAATAACTTGTACAAACATTAATGGATTTAGTCATTATTTGGTATGGGGGACTTTCTTAACAATGTCTTGAATGATTTGAAAGCTGGTATGGTTTGGCCATACTGAGTGGAGTTATGGTCCTTAACTGGTAGCGTGCTGGAAGCCCATATTTGGGCTTTACTAAATACCAAAGGCTGTGACTATAATATTTACACTCCACTGATAGTGGTTTTATATTGACCCAGCAAGAATTAAATTTTGTTGTTGACTCCTTGCTCAGTTACATTTGATTGGATAGTGCCTCTTGGCACTATCCAATCAAATGTAGCAGAGCAATATATGTTGGAAGGAAATATGTGGTCAAGTTAACTGGTAGAGTGCTACATTTTTCTTGACCACAGATTTCCTTTCACCATATATTGCTCTGCTACATTTGATTGGATAGTGCCAAGAGGCACTATCCAATCAAATGTAACTGAGCAAGGAGTCAACAACAAAATTTAATTCTTGCTGGGTCAATATAAAACCACTATCAGTGGAGTGTAAATATTATAGTCACAGCCTTTGGTATTTAGTAAAGCCCAAATATGGGCTTCCAGCACGCTACCAGTTAAGGACCATAACTCCACTCAGTATGGCCAAACCATACCAGCTTTCAAATCATTCAAGACATTGTTAAGAAAGTCCCCCATACCAAATAATGACTAAATCCATTAATGTTTGTACAAGTTATTGTACTAAGGAGCTGAAAACAGGCAAAAATTAACAAATTAAGGAGCCATAACTACACACAGTATGGCCGAACCATACCAGTTTTAGAACCCATCCATATATTGCTCTGTTACATTTGATTGGATAGTGCCAAGAGGCACTATCTAATCAAATGTAGCTGAGCAAGGTGTCAACAACAAAATTTCATTTTTGCCAGAGTCAATATGAAACCACTACCTGGTATCAGTAAAGTGCAGATGTTATAGTCACAGCCTGTGGCATTTGGTAAAGCCCAAATATGGGCTTACAGCACTCCACCAGTTAATTATAATTTTTGCCTTTTTTCAGCTTGTTTGCGTGATGACTTGAACACATATCAGTGGCTTTGGTCAATATTTGGTATATGAGATTTTCTTAACAATATCTTGAATGCATTTGAAAATTGGTACAGTTTGGCCTTACCAAGCGGAATTATGGCCCTTAATGGAATTTTGGCCTGTTTTTAGCTTGTTAGCAATAACTTGAACAAATATCAGAGGATTTGGTCAGTATTTGGTATGTAAAACTTTCTTAACGATGTCTTGAATGAGTTTGAAAACTTGTATAGTTTGGCAATACTGAGCAGAGTTATGGCCCTTAATTAGTTAATTTTTACCGTTTTTAGCTTGTTAGTGTGATAACTTGAACCAATATCAGTCAATATTTGGTATGTAAGACATTCTTAACCCTTTACCCAAAGTACAGTCCAAAACCGCCCAGCACCATTCACAAAAATCGCCAATTAATTTTCATTATATTTTCATTTTTTGTCTCAAAAACATAACTTATGACCCCTCTTTGGAATGAGCTCGTTCTAATGAGGGGTCATAACCTATGTATTTTTATACTGTAACTAATGGCCCAGACTCAGCTGGTGCTAACTCCAAAATATCCAGGGCCAAACACAAATTTTGCCCCCCAAATCCCCAAAATTTGCATCCAAAACCAAAAAATAAATGTCCTATATGAACATTTTTCAAACGATTTCTCTGAAACCGCTAGGTCGATTTGCTCGAAACTTGGTATGGATGTTCATTACCATATGTCAATTCAAGTTTAGTTTAAACATATTTTATTTGTCGTTGATGATAGTTGACAAAAAGGATTGGAACAGAAGTTATAGCAACTTATTTTTGTTCCTCTCCTGTATAATGCCGTAACAATATAAACAAAAATATACAAGAACGACTTACATAGGTGAACATTTTAACATCCTTATAATACAAAGTTTAAGTTTCCAAAAGAAGAAGATAAAGATTGTGGGAAAAGAAAATATAAAGTAGAATAAATAATGCTTGTTTTAGTAGGCTGTAACCCGGCCACCCACTCAACAAAAATGTTTTAAGCTCAATATTTCAATCAACAAAAAGTTTAAACTTATTTTATTAGGTAGTGGGCAAGCTCCAACCACCAGCTTTTCTGGACGAAGTTTTGATGAATGCAAATGCAAACTCCGACACTCCAAAGTATGAAATATGAAATATCTGAAATGAAATATTTGCCACCCGCTCGTAAGGGCCCATCTAAGAACGCTTTTGTTTACTTAGACAAGTACATGAAATCACACATATACACACATGTTAATATACACGTTCAAATTTCGCGCACAGTACGGAGGGGCTGGACCAAGTCCCCGAATACTATCTGTACAGTTTCAGAAAACAAGGAACGAAGAGCATGAGTAGATCCACCGCTCAGGGAGCATGGGGTTTGACTCCGTGATCCACGAGCTGAAAACACAATATATTTTTATACTGTACCAATGACCCAGACATAGCTGGTACTAACTCTTAAAAATGTAGGGCCAAACACAAATTTTGCCCCCCAATCCCCAAAATTTGCATCTAAAACCAAAGAAAACATGTCCTGAATGGCCCTCCATACTTCACCTCTACTGCGCATGCACAGTGTCAAGGACGTCCCAAAATTGGCGCCATTAATCATTCTTTGTTTGGCCCTTCATCAGTTAACATCTGACTGATCTTTGTGCTTGTAAATCTCAGTTTAAATGATGCCAAACACATAAATATTAGAGAAATGGTGATTCTAAGGAGGATATAGAAGGAGGAGAGGAAAAATGAGTGACAGAAAATAATCAGGGCTGTAACTTAAAATTTTTTAATGAAATTATGTTAAGTTACCTATTTTCGAGGCAAGAGCCTGTTGTTGTCATTCTTGTTATCAAGTTACACTGCTTGTTCAGTGTTTTCCTCTCTCCCTTTCCTTTAAGTCCCCCCTTGCTATTCTCCCATGCTTTTGGCATATTTTCTGTAATATTATTACTAAAATTTCTTGGGAGTTTTAGCTGGATAACAGAATGAATTCTGTTCTTTTCCCCATGTTTACGTCTTCACTTATGGGTGGTTAGGTGTAGTGTTCTGCATCTACCATCTGATGTTCTGCAGTTTCTTCCCTGGAAGTCTCTGTTTTGCATCAGATAGTGTATTATTGGTAACTGATAGTGCTGCCGCGGTTATCCGGATAACCGGTTAACCTGTGGTTAAAACTTTGACTGGTCAAGAAAATGTTTTAACCGGTTAACCTTACATTCACTATACTCACCGTATATGTCCGTGTATAAGTCGCCCCCGTGTATAAGTCGCACCCCAAACTCACACCTCGAATTCCTCCCTTTTGCCTAAAGCCCATGTATAAGTCGTTCCCCCCATTTTTAAATATATGCAGTCAAAAAGAATTAGTTGCAAGTTACGTTTTGCCAATTTGGGGCAGTTTGGGATGAAACGGAAATAGGTAAGTTTTGACGAGTTACCATGTGGTGAATAAGATAAAAGAATAAAGGAAAATTATTACTGAAGATTTAAAAAATACTCGCATTTATTTGTTTTTCATTGTTTGTTTATCACCCCAATGTCTTTCTTCATCCCTGTCAAGAAAATCCAATGCTCGTTTGTGACCGAAAGCTCATAGTTTCAGAATCAGAGCACCATTTGCGCCGTAACCTGCACAGTTGTTGTGATTAAGTTGGTTTTTCCGGAATGCGAGAATGTTCCGGAAAAACCAATAAAAATACAACAAATGCGCAGGTTACAGCAGGGACCAGCCGTGAGGGCGACTAGGGCGATTAAGTCACCCTTCTAAGCCCAAAGTCGCCTAGAAAAATAGTCGGGGCGATTACAAGTCGCCCTCTAAAAATTGGCCAAAATGAGAAAAGGCTGAACTGAGTGATGCGAGGTTTACATGAAAACGAGTATTTTCAAAAATCGAATGTGCTCGAGTGTGATAAATGGGCATTTTAATTCGTCAAATAAACGTCCATTTATTTGAAATCACACGACAAGCAATTGTCCATTGTCGCTTTTGGCGGATTTTTTTATTTCTATTTTGTTGCGTTCCAGTCGGAGCTTCAAGTGTCGAAACGAAAATAGGTGACTTACGCGACTCAACAAAACAACCCAGTTTGAAAGTAGGTTACGTCGCTTAGGATGCCGAAAATGTATACACAACGGACGTATTTTATAACACATTATTTTCATTTCGATTTGCTGACGACTGTTAACTGTTGGGCTGTCTATTCCCAGAAAAACACAAATGGAATTGAAACACATGAAAAAAAGCTTTAGTGATGTCAAGAAAAGCTTTGTACAGGACACAAGTGTGCATCATTGCATGTGGACGATCTTGAAAAAGGGTCCTCCTAAACATCGGAATGACATGAAAGGACGTGGAATGACACCGGAATGCCATAAAAATGATGCGGAATGACATTTCTTTCACAAAATACTCGACCCCAGAATGTATTTTGATTATTAACTAACAAAGTACCTCCCAAGCAACCTTCTTACAGCTGGTCCTGTTCACACTTTCAGACTTAGGAAATTATTAGCTTAGTAGACTTTGTTGAAAGGCAACCACAGGAGGGTGATGGGGGATTGGCACGAAGAAGAGGTGAGGGGTCATGAAGGAGAAGGTAGCAGTGGGTGATTTTCAGTCAATAATTACATTGTGATTTTTTAACCTGGCACAGATGCATCATAGACAACTGGACCTGGATTATTTGTACGTTAATGGAGGACCATAAATTGAAAATATGAAGGGGCGGCGGGGGTGGTAATGAATATTCTTAATTTTCCCCACTTGCCTATGAAGTCTCCCTACATGACTCTGCAGTCTCCCTATTTTTTCTGGAGGGAGACTTGAAGTCTCCCTAAAATTCCCCCCTAGGCTGGTCCCTGGGTTACAGCGCAAATTGTTTTCAAATTGTTGTCCCACTTAAGCATTGTTGGTGCTATTGAAACTAACTTTACCTGGTGCACGTGTGCGTAATTTATAACCGGACATTACACATCAGTGAATTGGAGTTCATGGAATAAATAAATACGTCTCTCCAGGTATTGCTGGCAAACATTTAAGGTGTTATTATTTATTTTTTCGTTATTTTGATGATTTTGTATATTTTTATACTGTACCAATGACCCAGACTTAGCTGGTGCTAACTCTAAAAAATCCAGGGCCAAACACAAATTTTGCCCCCCAATCCCCAAAATTTGCATCAAAAACCAAAAGAAATCATGTCCTATAGGACCTCCATACTTTGCCCTTACTGCGCATGCGCAGTATCAAGGACGTTCCGAAATTGGTGCCAATTATCATTCTCTGTATGGCCCTTCATCAGTCAACATCTCACTGATCTTTGTGCTTGTAAATCTCAGTTTAAAGGATGCCAGACACGTAATTGTTGGAGAAATGGTGATTCTAAGGAGGATATAGAAGGAGGAGAGGAAAAAGGAGTGACAAAAAATAATCAGGGCTGTACTTAAAAATTTTTATGAAATTATGTTAAGTTGCCTATTTTCGAGGCATGGGCCTCTTGTTGTCATTCTTGCTAAAAAGTTGCACTGCTCATTCAGTGTTTCCTCTCCCCTGGTCTTCTAAGTCCCCCCTTGCAATTCTCCCATGCTTTTGGCATATTTTTGAGAAAGATCATTTCTAAATTCTCCTGGGAGAGTTGCTTGGTTACAGAATGTTTTCTGTTATTTTCCCCATAGTTACATTTTCACCCATGGGTGTATAAACGTTGTGTTCTGCATCTTCCATCTGATGTTCTGCAGATTCTCCCCTGGGAGTCTCTGTCTTGCATCAGATAGAGTGTAATTTTGATGACTGATTTCGGGCCAGTTTTGTCAGTGCCTGGAGTCATGTTTTCTGGTGTTTTTACACTGTTTGTTTACATTGGCAACAGTCTCTTTTGAGGGGGGCTGTTTGCCTTTGGTGTAGTTTATCTCACTATAAGATACATTTCTATTATCCGTAAGTGTTGCATTAATTATTTAATATAAATTTAAAATTTTTGACCACACTTAGCCATCGGATCCATTGGGGCTCAATGTTACTTTTCAGAAACTTGGGCTTCGCTGAAAAAATATTTTTCAAAAATTATTTTGATTTGCAATTAGGACTTGTTGTTGACTTTTCACAATGAAAGGATATTGTTCAAATTGTAATAGGAAGAAATCTTCCTCTGACTTTCATGATCATTGCATTAATTGTAGTCAGTGTTCTCGCACTAATCCCTGTTCTATATGTCAATATTGGGATGACAAACATTGGAAACGTGTGTCACGATATGTTGTTGGTGGAGAAAGGGCTATGCCGGCTCTTTCTCCGCAAGGTCACTCTACTCTCTCAGTTTCTATTTCAGAGGAACAAGAACAGGGTGATGTTTCCATGTTATCTTCCGCAAGTGCGCTTCCGTCGTCACAAATGAATACAGAGCTAGCGGCAAAAGTGCTCATGGAGATTAAACAAATGTCGTCCGCTAGCTCGCCCGGTGTAGCGTCCATTCACTGAATGGTTCGGCAGCCGGGTTCGTCCGATGCGGTCCAGGAGGAAATGTTGGGTGATGCGAGCACTATAAACATTCAACGTGCACACCCAGTGACGGCGGATAGTAGGCGAGATCGGAGGAAGCCTTTGAGTCCGGTTCCTAGCTCGTCCAGGCCCAGCCGGGCCGCGAGCGAGAGAGGCCCCTCTCTCGTACAACATCTGGGACCAGATGTTGTGGTACAAAATGTGTCGCTCGGGACGCTCCGTTGTATAGGCAGTCCGCGGAGACTGCTCAGGCTTCTTACTCTCTTCAGCGCACACAATCGCACCTTGGCTACATGACCGCCGATATTTTACCAGCTTCGCCGATCAGGGATTCTTCGGCGACCAGGTCACACCATCCGGTAGCCAGGGACACAAGGCCGATCGACTCCGGACGTTCACATAGGAAGAGTATGCAGGAGTCATCAGATGCGGAGCTGCCCTCGGCGAAGCAGCGAAAGACTGCGCCTCCGCAGGCCTCGATGTCGGACGTACTTGTGCAGATAGCACAACTTATCGCAGCATCCCAGCAACCGACAGAAACGGTGTCGGATCGGGAATTATCCGATGGCGCTGGGTCGGTACGCTCCGCCGAAGCATCGGGGGCGGACGACCGGGAGCATCATGAGGTCCGACCGGATGGTGAAAGGGATACGGATGACTTGGAGCTATCCCTTTCAGAACAACATAAAGCTGCTGTGGACTTCATCCGGCACTTTCTCCCTCAAGTTGTTCCGTCGGGCCAGACTGCTGCGGTTCCGGACAAGAGAATTATAGCGTCATTGGACTCTGATTTCTTTGAGCGGTTCAGGGACATCGCTCCCGAGTTTCCGTCTCAGTCCAATAATGTTGCAAGAACATTTGAATTATTGAACGACGCTATATTCAAACTTGCTTCCAAAACGGGAAAAGCAGGTTTCTTGTCCGCCAATACTCTCAACCTGCCTTTCATTAATGCAAGGAATAAATTCGACACGGCAGGACAGGGTATCCCGAGAGTTCCTCTGCGTATGGACGACGAGGCGGAAGACTATCATTACCGTCGTCGGCGTCTATTCCAACCGCGGTGTTGGAAACAACTATTTCGTCTAACAGAGCCAGTTTAGATGCCTTATCTTACACAGATCACCTTACTAAGGCGTTATCACTGCGCCTTCAAGGGAAAGAATTTCAGGATATTCAATCCTCTTTAAGACTTCTTTCAAGGGCAGTAGCTTATTCCACGTGTAACTCCGCCCTTTCAGTGGCTAACCTGGAGTTGGTTAGATGTGACGCAGCCCTAGCTACATCCACACTCGTGGATACTATGGTGAAGAACTCTCTCAGAGTCGCTTCGGTCTCCGGAGAACTTCTCTTTGACGGCAAGCTTCCTGCAATTTACGATAAAATTACAAAGAAAGCTTCGGATTCTCTGCTGTTCAAATCTCCTAAGAAGTCGGACACGGCAGATAAGAGTAAGACAGGCACTTCTGGGTCTAATGCGCCCAAGAGAGGTTCCTATAGAGGTTCCGGTGCGTCCTCTTGGTCTTATTCAAGAGACCGTCAAGGTAGCGACTCTCGTTCGGGACGTCCTTCGGGCCGGGACAACCGGTCGGACGCCCCGAGGTCGACGGGACGAGGTGCGGGTCGTGGAGGACATGGTTTCTCCTACCGCAGGCCTCGCAGGTCCAGGAGGTGATGGCTTCAACCTCTATCGCGTACCGGTTGGCGGAAGGGTGTCGAGTTTTTCACAAGAGTGGGCGTCGATTATGGACGACCCTTGGGTGAGAGGGGTGACTTCGGAAGGTCTAAAGATATCCTTTAAACGAAAACCTCCATTAACTCGAAGTCAAAAATGGACTCAACTTCCGTCAAATCCGCAGAAAAGAGACGCTCTATTATCAGAGGTGCAGTCTCTTTTAATGAAGAACGCGGTAGAGGTCGTAGAAAACCAGGAGACTCCCGGATTCTACAGCCATCTGTTTCTGGTTCCGAAACCAGACGGCTCGTTCCGTCCAGTCATAGATTTGAGCTGGATAAACAAGCTGATCATCGCTCTGAAGTTTTATATGGAGACGATTCGGTCGGTCAGAGCGAGTATTCGGGTGAACGATTATGCAACGAGCATAGATCTCAAAGATGCGTACTTTCACGTCATGGTACATCCGACATTCAGAAAGTATCTACGCTTCGCAGTCCTAGGAGTGGTGTATCAATTCCGGGCGATGTGCTTCGGATTGAATCTAGCACCCTGGGCTTTCACTCGGGTAATGAACTCGGTAATGATGTATTTCCGAGCTCATTCGTCTGCGGTAACGTCGGCCTACCTGGACGACATTCTTCAGAGGTACGGCAACGAGTTAACGCTTCAGAACGATGTGCAGAATCTACTTCTATTGCTCCGACGTCTCGGTTTTATAGTAAACGAGGAGAAGTCGGATCTGGTGCCGTCCAAGTCATTCACACATCTGGGAATGAGCTTCGAGATGCACAACAATCTCGTTCGTCTGCCGTTAACCAGAGCGAAATTAGTCAGTTGTTACGCTCGCTATTGTCTGCACGCAGACAAAGTCACAGCGAGAGAATTTATGAGACTGATAGATCTGTGCGGAGCCGCTGCGGATCTCATTCCGATGGGGCGGTTACGCACGCGTCCTCTCCAAATTTTCTTGACTCAGAATTGGAGTGTGAAAATTCATTCGCTCGACATAGACGTTCTCTTGTCAGATCAAGTGAAACGAGAGATTCAGACTTGGGCAAACATTCAGTGGTTAACTCAGGGAGTTCCGCTGCAGTTGCCAGATCCGAGTTTTACCATTATGACGGATGCCAGTCAAACAGGTTGGGGTGCATCATTGATCCCAACGGATTCGAGATGCCAGGGTCTTTGGGATCCACAATTCCTGGGCAAGCACATAAACATCAAGGAAATGATGTCAATTTGGCTTGTGTTACGTCATTGGATGGACATTATTCACAATGCTCATGTCCAAATCCTGTCCGACAATACGACAGTAGTGGCGTATATACGGAATCAGGGAGGCACTCATTCAGTTCCGTTGTTCAATCTAACGGAAAGAATCCTTCTGTTTGCTCTAGAGCATCAGGTTCTTTTTTCGGTCCGTCATATACCGGGTCGTCTGAATGTACTAGCAGACTCCCTTTCACGAAAGGGTCGCTTGTTGCCGTCGGCGTGGACTCTCAACAAACAAGTATTCAATCAGATTTGCTACCAATGGGAATGGCCAATGATAGACTTATTTGCGACACATCTCAACAATCAGTTGCAGACGTATGTGTCTCCGTGTCCGGATCCAAGAGCATTTGCAATAGACGCTCTATCGATCCCTTGGGATGGAATGATAGGATATGCGTATCCTCCAGCGCCGTTAATTCAACAAGTATTGCTAAAGATAAAACAATCTCAATGCAAGATTCTGTTGGTAGCATCTCTGTCTCCACAGAGACCGTGGATAAATCTACTCAGGTGTCTGTTGTGGGACCTACCGCGAAAGCTTCTTCCACGGGAGGATCTTCTTTCGCAGGGGAAATCGCGTCAACTCCATCACAACCCGCAAGGTCTCAACCTTCACGTTTTTCCGTTGTGCGGTCCTTCTTGCATGGCAAGCACTTTACAGGACGAGCAGTGGACGTGATTTCTAACTGTAGGAGGACCTCCTCTTCGCTAAACTATGCGGCTAAGTGGAAGGTTTTTCATCGTTGGTGTAGGGATCATTCTGTGGATATTTTTGATCCCTCTATACCAGACATTGCAAACTTTCTAGTATACTTGTTTGACGAAATCAAACTGCAGCCTGTTACTATTAAGGGTTATAGGTCTATGTTATCTGATACCTATGCACATCATGATAGTTTACAAATTGGATCTAATGTCTCTTTATCTAAGTTGGTTAGAAACTTCTCGATAAATAGACCCAGAACTCTTAGGTTAATTCCTAAATGGAATTTAGCTTGGGTTCTTCTTAAACTGAAGGAAAAGCCAGTTGAACCTCTTGGGACAGTAGATTTCAAATTCTTATCTTATAAGACAGCTTTTCTCTTAGCTTTCTCTTCTGCTAGAAGAGTCAGTGAGCTTCATGCACTGTCGGTGGATGATTCTCACTATCGTAGTGTCGGGGACACTATCACCTTCACTACTAATGTGGGTTTTTTAGCTAAGAATCAGGCTCCTAATAAATATCCGGAACCTATTGTTATTAAGGCTCTTCCGTCTTCAGACAGGCGTAGGCCTTTACTCTGTCCTGTTAGAGCATTACGTATCTATAAACAGAGATCTCAGTTTATCAGAAAGGGACGAAAACGTTTCTTTCTGTCTCTGATGCCTAATAGAAGGGACATTTCGGTCCATTCTATTGCTAGATGGATTCAATTAACTATCCGTACTGCTTATGAGAGTTTATCTTCTTCTCAGCAGTCTGTGCTTAAGGTTTCGGCTCATGAAGTAAGAGCTCTTGCTACTTCTTGGGCTTACGCTAATAGTATTGCTATTACAGATTTAATGAAGGCTGCTTATTGGTCTCAGCCATCCACATTCACAAATTTCTATCTCAGAAATATTGAATCCATTTCTGGAGACCTGCATTGTTTAGGTCCATTATCTGTTGCTCAGAATGTCGTCCACTAAACAGTTGCAACTATAGTTATGCAGGCTTTCTGTTCCGGCAGTGACTCAGTCCGGCTGCCCTCTTCGCTCTGGGCTATTTGACCCAGGGCAAGGGGAAGGGGGGGGGGGGGGGGAGGGTGTTCCCTTAGGTCACCTGCTTTATAGTGAAAAGCAAGGGAATGCCTCCTCCGAAGTCAGTATTTCTGAGTCGTTTCCGGGATGGTTTTAAAGTGTAATATTAATGTTAAAAATTCATTCATGTCATATTTTTAAAGTGTAGCTCGGTGTGAAGCATTTGTATATGTCAAGTGTCAAACGGGCGTTAATATACAATCCTCGGACACTTTTAAAAGAATATAAAGAGTCTCAATTCTCTGGACTAACTTTATTTATTGGCTTACTTTAAAAATAATTAGTATAAAGGGTTATACTGGATGTTAATAGAGATCATGAATGTTATTGTGCTCAATTATGAAGGGTATTGTATCTTTCTAATTTAACATAAAATAAGAAAGATACATGTAAAGCCTAATACTCCTTTTCTTCTTGAGGGGTTGCCTCTATATTATATAGTTGAGCTTATTGGATTTTCCTCTCTGTCCTAGGCCCTCCAGCCTTTTTACTATTCAGCTAAGTCTGGGTCATTGGTACAGTATAAAAATGTTAAAAAATTTATAGTAATTTATATATTTTTTATACTTACCAATGACCCAGACGGGGATGGCCCTCCCAGGAATTGGGAACTCTTACCTCCCCGCTGAGTACATAGCGCTGACCAGGCACTGCCAGTAAGAATGATAATTGGCGCCAATTTCGGAACGTCCTTGACACTGCGCATGCGCAGTAAGGGCAAAGTATGGAGGTCCTATAGGACATGATTTCTTTTGGTTTTTGATGCAAATTTTGGGGATTGGGGGGCAAAATTTGTGATTTATAGCCTTGGATTTTTTAGAGTTAGCACCAGCTAAGTCTGGGTCATTGGTAAGTATAAAAAATATATAAATTACTATAAATTTTTTAACTTTTTATGGTTTCATCCATATTGGCCCCACAAACCTGTTGATTTCCGGTACACGCACTGATGTAAACACATGGGCGATTGAACAACAACGACTAAATAGAATACTTCTTTATTATTATTTATGGTCAATGTAAATAACATTGGCCGGCCCGATATAATAGTTACAGTTGAAGCAAGAACACACTACAAATATAGGTACCTTAAATGCGGTTAACCACGGTCAAACACGCTGGTTAACCGGTCAGAAAAAAGTCTTAACCGTGGCAGCACTAGTAACTGATTTCGGGCCTGGGTTATCAGTGCCTGGAGTCTTGTTTCTGGTGTTTTTACACTTCTTGTTTACATTGATAACAGCCTTCTGTGTGAGGGGGGGATTTCTTGAAAATAATATCTTGATGTTAGTTTAATCATTACTAGATACATTATTATTGTTCGTAAGTGTTGCATTAATTTTTTAAAATATTTTTAAAATTTTTGCCCACACTTAGGCTTCGGATCCATTGTGGCTCAACGTTACTTTTCAGAAACTTGGGCTTTTCTGAAAAAATATTTTTTCAAAATTTTTTTTTGATTTCAGTTATTTTTTCTATGTTAATGGATCATGTTATTATGTATTTTGATTGTCAGGGGTTGGTGCGAGAACTAGGACTTTGTTTTCTTTTCACATTGAAAGGATATTGTTCATTTGTAATAAGAGGAAATCTTCCTCTGACTTTCATAATCATTGTATAAATGTAGTCAGTGTACTCGCACTAACTCCTGTTCACTATGTGTTAAGTTCGATGACAACATGGGAAGCGTGTGTCATGGTATGTTAGTGGGGAAATGGCCATTCTGGTCCTTTCCCCGCAGGGTCACTCTAGTTTATCAATCTCTATTTCAGACGATCAAGAACAGGGTGATGTATCCCTGATGTCTTCCTAAAGTGTGCCTCCGTCGTCACAATTAATGAAGAGCTAGCGGAAAAGTGCTCATGAAAATACGTCAATTGCCTAAGAGGTCCCTAGTAGGATCGACGGCCTTTCACGTCTGCTAGCTCGCCCGGTGTAGCGTCCATTCATCGAATGGTTCGGCAGCGGGGTTCGTCCGTTGCGGTCCAGAAGGAGTTTTGGGTGATGCAAGCACTATAAATCAACCAAATGCACACCCAGTGATGGCGGATTAGAGGAGAGAACGGAGGAAGCCTTTTCGTCCGGTTCCTAGCTCATCCAGGTCCATCCGGACTGCGAGCGAGAGAGGCCCCTCTCTCGTACAACAACATCTGGCCCCAGATGTTGTGGTACAAAATGTTTCGCATTCGGAGCATACGTCCGCCGCTTGGGACGCTCCGTTAGATAGACAGCCCGGAGAGACTGTCAATAAGGCTTCCTCATCCTCATGGTAGCGCACACGACCGCTCTTGGCTACGTGACCTCGGATATCCAGTCAACTTCGCCAATCAGAGAAACCTTGCGACCAGGTCACGCCATCCGATAGCCAGGGACACGAGGCCTGGAGACTCCGGACGTTTGCATAAGAAAGTATGCGGGAGTCAACGTACACGGAGCTTCCAGCGGCAAAGCATCATAAGACTGCTACTGCACAGGCCTCGGTGACGGACGTGCTATCCCAAATAGCACAACTTATCGCAGCATCCCAGCAACGACAGAATCTCTGTCGCATCATGTAATATCCGACGACGCTGGGTCAGGACGCTCCGCAGAAGCATCAGGTACGGACGTCCAAAAATTTCATACGGTCCGACGGGATGCCGAAAGGGATTCGGAGGATTTCGAGCTTTCCTTTTCGGAACAAAATAAGCTGCTGCATATGTCATCCGACTTTATCTTCTAGAGGTTCTTTCGTCGGACCAGAATGCTGCGATGCCGGATAAGAAACTGATAGCGTCGGTGGACACAGAAATTTTTGGTTCGGTTCAGGGACATCGTCCCTCAGTTCCGACACAGTCCAATAATGTCACAGAACTTTCGATTTATTGAACGACGCTATATATTTTTTTTATATGCTTGCTATTTACAAGCATGTCTGGTTTCTTGTTCGCAAAATTACTGAGATGTCTTTCAAAGGTGTGCCTCTGTCGTCATAGTTAATGAAGAGCTAGCGGCAATTAGTGCTCATGGAATACGTCAATCGCCTAAGAGGTCCCTAGTAGGATCGACGGAGTTGACATTCGCTAGCTCACCCGGTGTAGCGTCCATTCATCGAATGGTTCGGCAGTCGGGTTCGTCCGTTGTGGTCTAGGAAGGAGATTTGGGTGATGCGAGCACTATAATAGACTTTAGTACACACCCAGTGACGACGGATTAGAGGAGAGATCGGAGGAAGCCTGTTAGTCCGTTTCCTAGCTCGTCCAGGTCCGTCCGGGCTGCGAGCGAGAGAGGTCCCTCTCTCGTACAACAACATATGGGACCGGATGTTGTGGTACAGACATTTCGCATTCGGAGCATATGTCCGCCGCTCGGGACGCTCCGTTATATAGACAGTCCGAGAGACTGTCGATAATGCTTCCTCATCCTCACAGCAGCGCACACGACCGCACATTGGCTACGTGACCTCGAGTATCCGGCCAGCTTCGTCATTCAGTGATTCCACGGCGAACAGGTCACGCCATCCGGTAGCCAAGGGACACAAGGCCTGTACACTCTGGTCGCTCGCATAATAGAAGTATGCACACGGTAACGAACACGGAGCTTCCAGCGGCAAAGCATCGTAAGACCGCTTCTCCACAGGCCTCAGTGACGGACATGCTATCCAAAATAGCACAGCTTATCGCAGCATCCCAGCAAACGACAGATTCTCGGTCGGATCAGGAATAATCCGACGGCGCTGGGTCGGTGTGCTCCGCTGTTGCTTCAGGTACGGACGACCGAACACTTTATAGGGTCCGACAGGATGGCGAAAGGGATTCAGACGATTTCGAGCTTTCCCTTTCGGAACAACAGAAGCTGCCATACATTTCTTCCGGCATTATCTTCCAGAGGTTGTTTCGTCTGACTACATTGCTGCGATGCTGGATAAGAGACTAATAGCGTCATTGGACACAGAGTTTGGGATCGGTTCAGGGACATTGTCCCTGAGTTGCCGACGCAGTCCAATAATGTCATTAGAACATTCGAATTATTGAACGACGCTATATATAAGCTTGCTACCAAACATGCTATCTAGTTTCTTGTCCGCAATGCTCTATTCTGCCTTTCATCAATTCTAGGAAAATAAATTTTTATTGGCAGAACAGGGCATACCGAGAGTTCCTATGCGTCTAAGACGGCGAGGCTGAAGACTGGGAATTATCTTTTTCGCCGTCTATGTCAATTCCAACCACGACGTTGGAAACGACAATGATGTCTAATAGACTTAACTTAGACGCTTTATCATACGTAGACCACCTTACTGAGGCGTTATCATTACGTCTTCAAGAGAAAGAATTCCAGGATATGATCCTCAATGAGATTTCTTTCAGGGGCAGTAGTTTTTCCATGTATAACTCCGCCCTTCAGTGGCAACCTGGAGTTGGTTAGACGTGACGCAGCCCTAGCTACATCCACGCACGTGGATAGTAAGGTGAAGAACTCTCTCAGAGTCGCTTCGGTCTCGGAGAAGCTTCTCTTCGACGGCTACCTTTCAGCAATCTATGAATTGCTCGATATACACGTTGTCTTGTCTATCAAGTGTAACAAGAGATTCAGACTTGGGCAAACATTCCGTGGTTGACTCAGAGAGTGCCACTGCAGTTGCCGGATCCGAGTTTTATGGTTATGACGGATGCCAGTCAAACAGGTTGGGGTACAATATTGATCCCAACGGATTCGAAGTGCCAGGGTCTTTGGTTTCCGCAGTTTCTAGGCAAGCACTTAACTTCCAGGAAATGATGTTATTTTGGCTTGCACTATGTCATTGGATGAACATTATTCAGAAACGCATGTCCAAATCCTGTCCGATAATACGACAGTAGTTGCGTATCTCCGGAACCAGGGAGGCACTCATTCGGTTCCGTTATTCAATTTAACGGGAAGAATCCTTCTGTTTGTTCTAGAACACCAAGTTTTGCTTCGGTCCGTCATATTCCGGGTCGTCTGATTGTATTAGCAGACTCCCTTTCACGTAAGGGTCGCTTGTTGCCATCAGAATGGACTCTCAACAAACAAGTATTCAATCAGATTTGCTATCAGTGGGAGCGCCCAATGATAATTTATCTGTGACACAACTCACTAATCAATTGCAGATGTATGTGTTTCCATGTCCGGATCCCTGAGCTTATGTAGTTAACGCTCTATTGATCTAATAGGACGGAATGATAGGATATGCGTATCCTCCAGCGCTGTTGATTCAGCAAGTATTGCTAAGATAAACATCCACAATACAATTCTGTTGGTAGCATCTCTGTCTTCACAGAGACCATGGATAAATTTACTCAGGTGTCTGCTGTGGGACTTGCTGCGAAAACTTCCTCCATGAGAGGATCTTCTTTCGCTGGGGAAATCGTGTCAACTTCATCACAACCCGCAAGGTCTCAACCTTCACGTATTCCATTGTGTGGTCCTTCTTGCACGGCAAGCATTGTACAGGACGAGCAATGGACGCGATTTCTTACTGTAGGAGAACCTCCTCTTCGCTATACTATGCGGCTAAAGTGGAGGCTCTTCCGTCTTTGGTGTAGGGATCATTATGTTGATATTTTTGATCCCTCCATATTAGACATTGCAAACTTTCTAGTATACTTGTTTGACAAGATCAACTGCAGCCTGTTACTATTAAGGTTATAGGTCTTTGTTATCTCATACCTATGCACTCCATGATAGTTTACAATTGAGTCTAATGTCTCTTTATCTAAGTTAGTTAGAAACTTTTCGATAAATAGGCCTAGAATCCTTAGATTAATTCCTATACGGAATTTAGCTTGGGTTCTTATTTAGCTAAGTAACCATTTGAGCCTATGGAAACAGTAGTTTTCAAATTCTGGCCTTTTAAGACAGTAATTCTCTTAGTCTTCTCTTCTACTGAAGAGTCAGTGAGCTTCATGCACTATCGGTGGACGATTCTCACTTTCATAGTTTCGGAAACACTATTTCCTTTACTACTTATGTTGGATTTTTGGTTAAGAATCAGGCTCCTTATAAATATCCGGAACCTATTGTTATTAAGGTCCTTCCGTCTTCGTACGGGCATAGGCCTTTACTCTGTCCGGTTAGAGTTTACGTATTTATAAACAGATCTCAGTTTATCAGTAAGGACGTAAAGCTTCTTCTGTCTTTGATGCCTAATAGGACATTATGGTCCATTCTATTGCTAATGGATTCAATTAACTATCGGTACTGCTTATGGTAATCTATCATTTTGTGCTTAAGATTTCGGCTCATGAAGTAAGAGCTGTTTCTACATCTTGGGCTTACGTAAATAGTGTCGCTATTATAGATTTAATGAAGGCTGCATATTGGTCTCAGCCATCCACATTCATGAATTTTTATCTCAGAAATATTGAGTCCATTTCTGGAGGCCTGCATTGTTTAGGTCCATTATCTGCTGCTCAGAATGTCGTTAACTTAACAGTTGCAACTATAGCTAGGTAGGCTTTCTGTTCCGGCAGTGACTCCGTCCTGCTGCCCTCTTCGCTCTGGACTATTTGACCCAGGGCAAGGAGAAAAGGGGGGGGGGGGGGGGGGGAGGCTGTTCCCTTGGGTCACCTGTTTTATTATGAAAACAAGGGGATACCTCCTCCGGAGTCAGTAATTCTGAGCTGTTACTGGGATGGTTTTAAAGTGATAAGTTTATCTTTTAAAAATTCATTCAGGTCATAGTTTTTAAAGTATAGCTTTTGAATATATCACGTGTCAAACGGGCGTTATTATACAATCCTCGGACACTTTTAAAAGAGTATAAAGAGTCCCAATTCTCTAGACTAACTTTATTTTTTGGCTTACTTTAAAAATTATTAGTATAAGGATTATACTGGATGTTAATAGAGTACATGGATGTTATGATGCTCAATTATGGAAGGTGTTGTGTCTTTCTAATTTATCATAAATAAGAAAGATACATGTAAGGCCTAATACTCCTTTTCCCCTTGAGGGGATGACTCTATTTTATATAGTTGAGCTTATAGGATTTTCCTCTATGTCCTAGGTCCTCCAGCCTTTTTACTATTCAGCTATGTCTGGGTCATTGGTACAGTATAAAAATGTTGAAAAATTTATAGTAATTTATATATTTTTTATACTTACCAATGACCCAGACGGGGATGGCCCTCCCAGGAGTTGGGAACTCATACCTCCCCGCTGAGTACATAGCGCTTACCAGGCACTGATTATAAGAATGATTAATGGCGCCAATTTTGGGACGTCCTTGACACTGTGCATGCGCAGTAGAGGTGAAGTATGGAGGGCCATTCAGGACATGTTTTCTTTGGTTTTAGATGCAAATTTTGGGGATTGGGGGGCAAAATTTGTGTTTGGCCCTACATTTTTTAAGAGTTAGCACCAGCTATGTCTGGGTCATTGGTAAGTATAAAAAATATATAAATTACTATAAATTTTTTAACTTTCCAGTATTATTTTGAAAAATCATCAGATTTTGTAGGTTGTAGAAGACATCCTGTCGTAACCCAGTGACAGTCCATCCACACAAATTGAAGGTATTTTTGTTCAAACACAAAAGTGTATTTGTTTCCCAATTTTCAATAATGAAATCTTTGAGTGCTTGAAATAAAGGTCTGGACACACTTAAAGATAAATTGGTTGACTGAGATAGATAGATTTGGATTTCCGTACAATAAATTGTCCGATGATACCATTATGAAACTAGAAAGCCGCCGTTTCAGAGTATTACGCAACGCTGCATATAACGAACACTCAAAGAAGTAATGTTGGCATTTTCAAGTTCATGTCCACAACTGCAGCTAGGAGCTTCGCAGATATAGTTAGCAAACTTATCGGCGTTTAAGTCACTACACTGGTTTCGTAGACAACAGTGTGTGATGTTTAGCATTCGTTTCCCGCTAGCAAAATAAACTGGTGGTTTCGTTACAGGATTCAGGTTAATGTATTTCTTTTTGAATTCTACAAGGGATTGTGATTGTGATATATAACTGGGTAATTGATTCCAGGCTGACACTGTGGCTGGCAGAAAAGAGTTCTTAAAATGTTCAGTATGTGTTTTGTATGTGGAAAATTGTTCCGCACGTCGCAGATTATATGAAGTGGATTGTGAAATTCATGAGGGTAGTAAACGCATAAGATATTCTTGTGCTTCGTAGTTAACTATTCTGTACATTATACTCATTTTGTGAATTTCACGTCTGCGTGTCAACGAATTCCAGCCAAGCTCAAGAAGGATGTTTTCTGATGATACTGATCTTATTAAACCTGTGATAATTCGGGCTGCATTGAGATGTAAGCGTTCGAGTCTTTTGAGAAGATAGGAGGGGGCCGAGTCCCATAGTACATCTCCATAATCCATTATAGGGAGTATGTACGATACATATATTCTCTCCAATGTTTTGCGAGAGAGCAGGAATTTCAGTTTTAGGAGTTGCGATAATCGGGACAACACTTTTTTACAAATTTCATTTATTTGAACATCCCATTTAAGATTACTTTGTAGATAAATGCCTAAGTGTTTGTGGTGATCACATCCAGATACCATGCTATTGTTAAAGTAAATTACAGGTGGGGTTGTGCCTGGGGAAAATGAAAAATAAACAGACTTTGTTTTGGATGGGTTTAATGAGACCAACCACTGATTGGCCCAGGTGTTAATTTTTTTCTAAATCGGCATTTAAGACATAAGTTAGGTCGACTTGGTTATTTTTACTGGTGGACAGGCTCATGTCATCCACAATCATCTGAGCATGTGACTCAAGTAGGTCAGCGATATCGTTTATGTAGACTAGGAATAGAAAGGGGCCCAGTACTGAGCCATGTGGAACACCCAATTTCAATGTCTTGTACTGTGAGAAATCGTTGTTAATTAAAACCCTCTGTTGTCGATTATCTAGATAATCTTCTATCCACAAAAGTAGATTTCCTGTGATACCATTCTTTCTAAGTTTAGAAACCAAACCCTTGTGCCCAACTCTTTCGAAGGCTTTTGATATATCACAAAAGACTGAACAGGTTGGTAGTTTATTGTCCAGGGAGTTGCATAGAGTGTGATATAATTCCATTAACTGGAATCTTGTTCTATGTCCAGGAATAAAGCCAGACTGGTATTCATACAGGAGATTGTTCTCTATGAAATGCGGAAGAATATATTTAAGGGTTACTTTTTCTATTATTTTACTAAGGCAGGTTAAAAGTAAAATGGGTCTATAATTGTTTTTGTCTGAAGGGTCATCTTTCTTGAAAATTGGAGTCACGTTTGTGTTCTTCATTCTTCTGGAAATTTACTCGACCGGAAGGAATATTCAAACAATAGTTTTAGGGATGATGAGATACTGGCAGCAGTGGCTTTTAACATTCTGATGCTAATTTGATCATGACCATGGGCTTTGTTTGACTGCATAGATTTGATGGCTTCCATAATGTCATTTATTTCAAAAGGGGTTTCAGCTAAATGTATACTGGAGCGTGATGAGAACTGTGGAAGTATATGATCTGTTTCGTTGATAACTCCGTTAGATATAAATGTGGCATTGAGCAGATTAGCTTTCTCTTCGCCTGTAAATGCAATCATATCGGGGTTGTCTTTATTTGTTATATAGAGAGGTGGCATCCGTTTAGATTTATTTTTATTGAGAAGGTCATTGATTACATGTCAAGATAATTTGGAGGAAGGTTGATCTGAAAGGGTGTGCTCAAGGTTGGATTTGTGCTGATTTTTTGCGTATTTTATCATATTGTTAACGGTATTTCTTTGTTTCTTGTATTTGGTCCAGTCATCACGTAAATGCGATTTAGTTGCCTTTTTCCTTAGCCTGTCGCGCTGTTGAATTTCCTTTCTGAGTTCAGAGGTCAACCAGTGCTTATCTTTTGGGCGTATAAGAACTGTTGATTTTGGAATACACTTATCAATGATAGCAAGGAACCTTTCTGTAAAATTATTCGTGGCGGTGTTTATGTTTGGAGCATTTTTGATTCAGTGTGTCCAGTTAGTTTGAACAATTAATGTATTTGCTAGTTCAAAATTAGCATTTTTGTAATTCAGAACAGTTCTGAAGTATGGGATATTAAGTGAGTATTCAGATTTTATACAGCATTAAACGGCAATGTGATCAGACACTTCCAGGTCTATTGTATCGCTTTCTGTGTCATTAATTTGGTCACTTACTAAAATGGGATCGAGAAGTGTTTCGGTAGTCGCAGTTACATGAGTTCGCTTTGTTACTAAATTGCATAGACTATAGTGTGTTATAATTTTGCTGAGACGCCTAGTTGGTTGTGTGAGGTCTGAATTAAAATCACCTAGCAATACAAGGGGTTTATTTGCATCAAGTGCCGTTTCCACAAAACTATCTAATAGGTCCCAGTAATCACTCGGTGCATACTGTACCGATATGTAGGAAACTGCTAGAAGAAATGTTTTTGATTCAGAAGTGACTTCAAAGCACATGATGGATGTGTCGAATTCTAGTTCGCTTTTACGAAAATACAGAAGACTTTGATCAAAGTATGCGGCAATTCCACCCCCATACTGATTTCTATCATTCCTGATGGGATTAGAAAAACCCTGTAATTTGATACTGCTCAATTGCACTGAACTGTCGAGGTGCGTTTCGGTGAAACAGAGAATATTGAAGTCATGTACAATATCTGAAATTTGTGAAAGCTTGTGTCTTATGCTACGTATGTTGTAGTAAAAGATAGATAGGGAACCAGGAAGGTTGTTTCTTGTGTCGGTGGGTCGGGGTTTGTCTCAATGTCACCGGAAAGTAACAAAAAAAGCGCACAAAATAGTAATAGAAATCTCATTTTCGGGAGCCTAGTCTTTCTAATTTTACTAGAGGGCGGGCTCAAAGATTTCCCTTTGAAACACTTGACGCCACCGCCAAAAAACCCAACTGCAGCTCTGTACTGTTCAATTGTGATAGCCATATTTTTTTCTAACTGCAAAATGACTATCTCTCTGCAAAAGGGTTACCGTTGGTGGCTCACTTTACAAGGGTATTTCAAACTGATATCTGTAGTATCCTACTGAGTGAAGGGATTTGCATTTACTGATTGAATGTTTGATAATATATTCGAATTCTAGACTTATTTGTTCAGATTTCACAGCCTTGTATAAGTCAGGTGAGCTTTTCCCAGAGATAGAATAAGTAGAGTATAGAAGAGTTAAAAAAAGGCAAAGGAAATTGGAAAAAATTTAGTGTTATTAGTGTGATATATACACTAATCATGATTGTGAAGGTTATAAGCAGTGACTTCATGTAAGAGAATAATTGGCCGTTGCAATTACACAAGATTATAATGGCTTTAAAAGTGAATCCAACATGGGACTATTTTATGCATGTACATGTCGTCACTTGAGAGCATCGATGTGCCAACGGGAGTGCCACAACACTTCAGTTGGCTCCCGATGCTCTGATGGGACAACATAACAAGCTACCAAGACTGGCTGGGAGATTCGAGAAGAGTAATTGGTTATTCGATGTACATACATCATAGTCCCTGGAAAGCATCAGGGTTCGAACAGAAATGCTGATGCCCCTCCATTGGCCCTCTGATGCCCTCCAGGGAGGATATAGCAATCTAATCAAGACTGGTTGAGAAATTACTCAGATCACCGACGAGAATACAAAATATGTATTGTGTGTGTTTGTGGGGGTGGGGGTATTTCGGCCCCTGTTAATCCCAGTATAGTGCCATCTTGGGGGTTTAGTGCAGAGTAAAATAGACAACAGAATGATCAGTCTATTATCTTAGACTTCAACTCACTCATAGAATGACTTTGTCTACCAAACTTTAATTACACCCAGCTTATGAGCTCCACTTCACCAGCAGTGGTATACTTGGGCCCATTATGCCACTTCAAACCCCAAAGTAGGATTCCAAAGGTTTACAATACCATTCAATTGGGGAGAAGCCCTTGCATTTGTAATAATACAACAAAAGCTAATGAAATTATGCATAGCAACAATCGAGCTCTAATTTCCCCGTGAATTAAATTCATATTAATCGTCCACAGAATGCAGACCTTGTCGAGAAAAAAGTACCCATAATGTAAGTAGCTGTAATAACCAGATCCTGGTAGCCTCGCCAATTTGTAACAGGGGTGGGGTGAACGACTCCCCAGGGGCTAGAACCCTGGCCGAAATCTCCCTGTTGTTCTTCAGCGGGAATAGCCAGATCCTGGTAGCCTCGCCAATTTGTAACAACAGCACAATGCACTACGGCATGAACCAATAAGGTATATCAATTCATTTTAAACATGGAAATGACCTGAAGCCAACAAAAATAGAATTACACCTCTGTTACGAGCAGACAAATTATAACAGAGTAATTTAGAACTTCTGTTGTATATTATATTTCAACTACTGTTACCAAATCCGTTACACTTCCCCCTCCTTAAAAAGAAAATGTGTAACATTTTTAGAACCATACAGCAGTTGTTAAATAGATTGCCAATAAATCTTTTAATATTTTATAATTTAATTTAAAATGTGGCGTTCCACATAAAACATTCCTCCATAAACTTTCACGAGACCCGGCTTACCAAGCCAATTCCCCTGAAAACATTATGTGCAAAATTTAAATGGATGATATGAAGGAGAGGAACAAGGTGTTACAGAATTTCACATGATTTCTCTACCGACTGTTATATAGTTTAAGTTATTGTCTCTTTTTATACGCCCGTTTGAAAAAACGGGACGTATTATAGTATGGCGTTGTCCGTCCGTCTGTCCGTCCGTCCGTCCGTCCGTCCGTCCGTCCGTCCGTTTGGTTTCCGAACAATAACTTTAGTATTTGTTTTCCGATCGGCTCCAAATGTGGTATGTGGTTTAATCACAACAAAATACAGGTCAAGTTCGAATATGGGGTCGGTCCGAACATTTTTCGCCTGAATTATGGCCCCAGTTGGACTTAGAATTCGTCAAATATTTGGTTTCCGGATGATAACTTTAGTATTTGTTTTCCGATCGGCTCCAAATGTGGTATGTGGTTTAATCACAACAAAATACAGGTCAAGTTTGAATATGGGGTCGGTCCGAACATTTTTCGCCTGAATTATGGCCCCTGTTGGACTTAGAATTCGTCAAATATTTGGTTTCCGGATGATAACTTTAATATTTGTTTTCCAATCGTCTCCAAATTTGGTATGTGGTTTAATCACAACAAAATACAGGTCAGGTTCGAATATGGGGTCGGTCCAAACATTTTTCGCCTGAATTATGGCCCCTGTTGGACTTAGAATTCGTCAAATATTTAGTTTCCGGATGATAACTTTAGTATTTGTTTTCCGATCGGCTCCAAACTTGGTATGTGGTTTAATCACAACAAAATACAGGTCAAGTTCGAATATGGAGTCGGTCTGAACAATTTTTGCCTGAATTATGGCCCCTGTTCGACTTAGAATTCTTCGTCAAATATTTGGTTTCCGGATGATAACTTTAGTATTTGTTTTTCGATTGGCTTCAAACTTGTTAGTCTTTTTCTCAAATGACTGAAAAATTTAGTCATTTCACAAAATCACTGATTTCAAAGTCTGACCGTAACATATATATATGCCAGTATAAATTTCTCGCACTCTAAAAAAATTGCAAATGTGTTAAAATGGTACAATTTGAACAGTTCACGGGCATATGATGCAATGCCCAGCGGTGCTCTTGTTAGAAATTCTGTACAGTCTTGATCTTGTCTCTCTTCTTCTTCTGAAGTAGTCCTCTGGTGTTCACTGCTGGAATGTTTCCAATTTCTTTTCACTATCCGATAACAAGATAATCCCCTTCTTCTTCACAGCATGCTAAACCATATGTCGTTCTGTTCTGGAGAAGTGAAGTTCTCTTCCAATACCACCACTCATCTCGGATCTGCTGCAACACGTTCATCAGATTCTGCTCTTTCCGCTAGCACTGAAAGCCATAGCAAAAGTACGTCAGCAGAATCAAGAATTCTTTCCTGACACACTGCATGCTACATCGCACGCTACTCTGTTGCCAGATTCTTGTGATGGTGTACACTCCATTAATGTTGAACAGACATTAAATTTCTACTGGGAGGATCAAACAAATTAAATGTAAAGCAGTAACAGCAAATCTAATTGCTTCCTCTGCTTTACGCTTTACTGAAATTCCAAAACACGAAATACTGGATATACTGGTTAATTTCCTGATAAAATAGATGAAATATCCAGAATATAATTAATGTAGATAAAATTCTGGATACAATTATTTCTCTGGATTTTACAATTCCACCAATAATTCCAAAACTTTTCAAAATTCAACTGTAACATTCTAAAGGTCAACAAGGCCACGTGGTTTCCACTAATCTAACACATGTGATAGCTCCTTGGCTCTTCCACTATCAACCATATATTACTATCAATGGGACATATCAATAATCGAGCAGAAAAAGCAGCTGTATTCAGCCTTTTTATATATATAGACTGTTCACAATTGTGCCCCATTTTAAATTTAATGGTCAATTTGGAAATTATATTTTGGGCTATCCACGGAGAACACAATTCCCTACAACCAACTATTTTACACTAGCATTCAAGAACAGTTTTTACAGTTTAGTAAACGAAAGAGAGATTGACCACTACCCATAAAACAACAAGCCTCAGGATTGCAATATTTCCTCTACTGTAAATTACTTGCCCTATATAAGACACTCCAAATGTACACCTCTAAGGTTAGTTCAATTTGACATTACAGTAACAGCTTCAGTTTTTGCCAGAGCTAAATGATGTATCGCAATGACATCCACAAATATTATCTACGTAATATTAAAACAGCACCTAGACTTCTGAAGCCAAACCACCTATTATTATCAGAACCCAAGACGACGGGAGCATAACTTAAAAGAGAAATATACAAATATTTACAAACTCCTACACGTCGCGATTGCTGTTTAATAGAAAAAGGTCCCACATACGTCAATGTCCATTGCCAATAGAAAATCAACATACCAACACACTGTGTACTACCTACTTTAAATAAGCAGACTACGGGGTCTCTTATTTTGCTTCCTAGGAAAAAAAATCCTTTCTGGTCACTACCGAGTGTTACCTACAGTAACACAAAATACATCCAAACTAATGAGCAATGCAATCATCTAGCATTTTAGCTTTTAATATCGACTTACTAAAAGCTTCTTTCTTGAATCATATTTACCTAACAGTTAATGCCTTAATGAACCTCTAACTTGGGCCTGTTTATTAGATTTAATGTTGACCTTAAACATTTTCAAAAGTTGAAAGAAAAATTGTGGGGTTAAATCCCGCATGAACCCAATGCTACTTTGTACTAAAGGGCATATAACTCGACTTCACTTCCTATTTACCCATAGATTGATTCGCAAAATGAGTCATTTTCATAATGAACCCGGAAAGTGAAGATATTTCAGAAAAATTGTAATTCAACTGCAAACATTTTTTACTACTAACACCGCTCACAGCTTTTACGAATAAGCTTCTTGGGCTACATTGGCGCTTCAAATGTCAAATAATATGGCTGAACATTTAACCTTCAATACCTTTACCAGACTCAAAATAAATCCATCTATAACAAGATGATAAAAGGCCTTTATCGGGTATTTTTCACATTCGTGTCATAAGTGATTGGGCTGAGTTGACTGATCAGCTCAGACCATCTCAAATTCTCTGGTTCAAATTACTCAGATCACCGACGAGAATACAAAATATGTATTGTGTGTGTCTGTGGGGGTGGGGGTATTTCGGCCCCTGTTAATCCCAGTATAGTGCCATCTTGGGGGTTTAGTGCAGAGTAAAATAGACAACAGAATGATCAGTCTATTATCTTAGACTTCAACTCACTCATAGAATGACTTTGTCTACCAAACTTTAATTACACCCAGCTTATGAGCTTCCACTTCACCAGCAGTGGTATACTTGGGCCCATTATGCCACTTCAAACCCCAAAGTAGGATTCCAAAGGTTTACAATACCATTCAATTGGGGAGAAGCCCTTGCATTTGTAATAATACAACAAAAGCTAATGAAATTATGCATAGCAACAATCGAGCTCTAATTTCCCCGTGAATTAAATTCATATTAATCGTCCACAGAACGCAGACCTTGTCGAGAAAAAAGTACCCATAATGTAAGTAGCTGTAATAACCAGATCCTGGTAGCCTCGCCAATTTGTAACAGGGGTGGGGTGAACGACTCCCCGGGGGCTAGAACCCTGGCCGAAATCTCCCTGTTGTTCTTCAGCTGGAATAGCCAGATCCTGGTTGCCTCGCCAATTTGTAACAACAGCACAATGCACTACGGCATGAACCAATAAGGTATATCAATTCATTTTAAACATGGAAATGACCTGAAGCCAACAAAAATAGAATTACACCTCTGTTACGAGCAGACAAATTATAACAGAGTAATTTAGAACTTCTGTTGTATATTATATTTCAACTACTGTTACCAAATCCGTTACAGATATAAACAAGATCGTAGTTAGATCATTACTGTTGGTACTCAACATGCCTACAAAGAGTTGAAATACTCCAGCAGTGTGTTATTATTTCTGGATTCTATACACAGGTGTGCTAAAACTTCTTCAAAACACAGAGAGTTAGGTTTCTATGTCAATCAGATGTGGTGCAATGAGAAGTGAGTGAGGTTTGAAGAGACCTGAAGTCATATTCAAAAGTAGGACAGTTCTTTAAATAGAGGGAGGCACAATCACGTACATATGTACATATAAATAAACAACCCCGTTACCTAGTCTCTGCCTGAATCCCAACAGGTAGGTGTCCATCCGTTATTGGCCCCAGAATGAGGTTTCCACCGTCCTCATGGTATGCATATCCATATATCTATAATATACATGCTGTATATTTTATCAGGTTTGGAAATATACACATGTTCAACGGAAATTAGTCCCGGAGTGAGATCCCTCTGAGGTCATCTGAGTATTCATATATTTATATCTATGGTATACATATTGCATATGTTTTAAGTTTTGAAATTGACACGTCTTCAACCAGGCTTGATAAAGAAAACCGAGCAAGCCGAGAGCCCAATCTGCCATACATCATCTCAGAGCTTTATGATGCGACACCACTCAACTGGAGAGGGGTCATGCCTTGTAGCAGCCATAGAGATAAGGTGGGGGTCTTTGTGACCAGGCCATGTGTTTTTTATGGAATATCTGAGATGTTACCATTTTGGGGAATGTGTAAGGAACAGTAAGGACTCAATACCCCCCCCCCCCCCTCCCCACACACATACACACACACCTTCACCACACCTTGCTGCACCATCAGTGTTATTTGTATGTTTTGGTTTGAACGGTATTCATTTGTATGTTTTCAATGTCTGCTGTACGTGCACAACACACAAATACTCACCCATATGACCTCTGCGCCCACTCGAACACCCACCAACTCATTCGAACATTAGAGGCGACACCCCCCCCCCCCCCCTCTCCCACACACACCACCCCTAAACGGACACTCACACTGACACGTATACCCAGTGTAGAGGTAACAAGTGGTATTGATTATAAAATAGTTTCTTTGTTTGGAAACGATCTGCACACTGGGTGGGTGGAGTTTCCGAAAGAAGTTTATTGCCACTTTCAGAAACGTCCCCTCCAATATTTTTCTTAATAGCTCGTGTAAAAAGGGCAACCTATTTATGTTGTGTTTATTTGGCTTTATGTAAACATGGTGGGTCGAGTCTCTTGATAAATTCCAACACTCGAAACCAGTATGTAGATAAACCCCCTGATACTTCTTTCTTGCCCCGAAAAAAACGAAAATAGGCAAGAAGGGGCAGAAAAGGGTACCCAGATACAAGCCAATGTGCATCACGTTGCTCATTAAAATACATTCAGATAAACTATAGAAATAATTATTGTGTTTTCGTGCACTCGTGTTATCTCGAAACACTCAACCTACTTGTGTTAGTTCATATTGAATACTTCAGTTGCACGCATACACACACACAAACTGGCACGCCCTGCAGACGGTACTGTACACAGGGTTCATTTTAGATTTTGAAATTGAAGGATCACGCACATGTATGTTAGATCAGCCCTCAACCCCCACCCTACCCCACATATATTTCGATGATATTACTCCGAACATACCTTTGGCATGTGCAGATTACAACCCCCCCCGCCCCCCCCCACACACACACACACACACTCACATACATGTATATATGATGCCACCCTATTCCGCACATAACTTTAAACGTACGTTCACAACACGTCACTCTGCCGACACACTGTACCAAAACAAATAGAATGAGAGCGAGATACACTCTGTTACATACAAAATCAAAGTTTTGTACATTTGCCAGTATGGACTATTTTTTCCTTCAGTTTTTAGGTCAGTTTATAATTGGATGACACGATTTATGTTGTCAAATATTTGAAATTTAAATGGTTTGTCTTGTTGTGCATCTCTACCCCAGATGTGTCCGTTTGCATACCATGATGATTTAATATTTTCACTTTGTCGAAGTTGATAGAGAAGTTCTCCATTCAATTTTGTCAGATCGTTTATAAAATTTATTCCTTTGCTCTTATATAGTCGCCTTGACCTTATGACTGAGTCTCTCGTCGCATGCTTGTTGAACTTGGCAATGACAGGTCTAACGTTACCTGCCCGAGACGGGATCCTGTGAATAGCTAGCAGATCACTGTTGTTTATGCGTAACTCTAAAGTACTGTTCACAAGCTCAATGAATTTTTTCTCCAGATTTTCCCCTTTTTAGCCCGACTGTTTACAGTGAGGGCTATAGTAATGACTTTTGTCCATCCATCCGTCCGTCTGTTAACTTTTAGAGTTTTGGTTAAAGTTTGTGGTTAAAGTTTTTTTACTGAAGGTTCAAGTGTTTTTTTTGTGGTTTTTTAGCTCAACTTGACAAAGTCAAGCTGAGCTATTGCCATCACTTCTCGTCCGTCGGCGTACGTACGTACTACGTTAGTACGTACGTCCACAATTTCCTTTGGCACACCTCACAGGTCGCATTTATGATCAGATTACTTTGAAACTTGGCATGCTTGTTTGGGGTGACCTCTAGATGGGAGCTATCGATTTTCTTCAATTTCCGTCAAAAAATGTTGCCGCCGCCAACATTCTTAGAACTTAGTTTAGTCAAACCACAATATTTCCCTTTGGCACACCCTACAGGGCACATTTATGATTTGATTGTTTTGAAACCTGGTATGCTTATTTAGGGTGACCTCTAGATGGGAGCTATCGACTTTCTTCAATTTCCGGCAAAAAATGTTGCCACGGCCAACGTTCGTAGAACTTAGTTTAGTCAGACCTCAATATTTCCCTTTGGCACACCCTACAGGGCACATTTATGATCAGATTGCTTTGAAACCTGGTATGCTTGTTTAGGGAGACCTCTAGATGGGTGCTATCGATTTTCTTCAATTTCTGTCAAAAAATGTTGCCGCGGCCAACGTTCTTAGAACTTAGTTTAGTCAGAAGACTCAATATTTCCCTTTGGCACACCCTACAGGGTACATTTATGATCGGATTGCTTTGAAACCTGGCATGCTTGTTTGGGGTGACCTCTAGATGGGAGCTATCGATTTTCTTCAATTTCCATCAAAAAATGTTGCCGCGGCCAACGTTTTTAGAACTCAGTTTAGTCAGACCACAATATTTCCCTTTGGCTCACCCTACAGGGCACATTTATGATTAGATTACTTTGAAACCTGGTATGCTTATTTACGGTGACCTCTAGATGGGAGCTATCGATTTTCTTCCATTTCCGTCAAAAAATGTTGCCACGGCCAACGTTTTTAGAATTTAGTCTAGTCAGACCACAATATTTCCCTTTTATACACCCTACAGGGCACATTTATGATTGGATTGCTTTGAAACCTGGCATGCTTGTTTGGGGAGGCCTCTAGATGGGAGCTATCGATTTTCTTCGGTTTCTGTCAAAAAATGTTGCCACTGGCAAAAAAAATGACATTGGTACCAATGATCTTCAATTTTGCCATTTCATTTATAATTTAACAAGTTCAAGTTTGTCAAGTTGAGCTACAGTGTCATTGACACTTTCATTTTTTTTCTTTTCCTGTTCAGTTGACATTTGGAGTTTTGGTTAAAGTTTGTGGTTAAAGTTTTTTATTCAACCTTCAAGTACAGGCTATACCCAGTAGTTCTTGTCTGATCATCACAAAATTTCATATGCAGGTTTTTGGTCATGTGTACATGAGAACGTGCCCTTTTGGTCGTGATCGGTCAACTGGTATGGTTGCCCGAGCCCAAAACCCGAAAACCATTAACACAGTCTACAGGTCGTATTTATGAAGGGATTTCATTGCAACTTCATAGAATGCCTCTGTATAATGCCTAGATGAGAACGTCTACGTTTGGGCATGATCTGACACCTGTGATGGCTGCCCAAGCCCGAAACCCAAAAACTTCTAGCACAGTCTGCAGGTCATGTTTAATATGGATGGATTTCATTGTAACTTGATAGGATGACTCTGTATGATGTCTACATGAGAATTTCCCCATTAGGCCTTGATTTATCAACCGTGACGACTGCCCGAGCCCAAAACCCGAAAACCTTCAGCACAGTCTACAGGTCATATTTATGGAGGGATTTCATTGTAACTTGATAGGTTGACTTCATATAATGTCTACATGAGAAAGTCCCCTTTTGGACGTGATTGGGCAACTGTGATGGCTACAGGTGCCCGAAGCCCGAAAACCTTCAGCACAGTGTACAGGTCATATTTATGAAGGGATTTCATTGTAACTTTGTAGGGTCAATCCACATCATGCCCAGATGAGAATGTCCCCTTTTGGTTGCGATCATTCAACCATGATGGCTGCCCGAGCCTGAAGCCCGAAAACCTTTAGCACAGTCTACACGTCATATTTATGAAGGGATTTCATTGTAACTTGGTAAGCTGACTTCATATAATGTCTAGATGAGAACATCCCCTTTTGGGCAACTGTGACGGCAACAGGGGCTCGAAGCCCGAAAACATTTAGCACAGTCTACAGGTCATATTTATGGAGGGATTTCATTGTAACTTGATAGGTTGACTTCATATAATGTCTAGATGAGAACGTCCCCTTTTGGGCAACTGTGATGGCAACAGAGGCCCGAAGCCCGAAAATCTTTAGAATATTCCACAGGCCAAAATTATCAAAGGATTTCATTGTAGCTTGGTAGGATGACTCCAAGTTTGTGGTTAAAAACCCAGACAAACACCACCCCGCCCCTACCCCCCCCCCCCCTCAATTAGGCTTTTTTTTTCCTTTTTTTCTCCATATGCATTTTGAACTATTTACAGTCACTACATGTGGAACCTTTTTTTTTTAAAACTTATATACCCGCCATCTCCCCCCAACCCCGCCCACCCCACCCCGGGGGCCAATTAGGCACTTTTTTTTCTTTTGTCAAAAATACTGGTTTACAGTTTTCTTTAAAAACCCAGACAAACACCACCGCGCCCACCCTCCCCAAATTGTGCATTTTTTTTTTTATTTCCTCCAATATGCATTTTGAACTATTTACAGTCACTACATGCAGAACCTTCTTTTTCCTTTTGTCAAAAATGCTTTTTTACAGTTTTGGTTAAAGTTTGTGGTTAAAAATCCAGACAGAAATTATCATCACCCCTCCCCCCCCCCCCCCCCCCCCCCCCCCCAATTAGGCATTTTTTTCTTTTTTCTTTCCTCGAATATGCATTTTGAACACTACATGCGGAACCTTTTTTTAACCACATGTAACCCCCCCCCCCCTCCACCTCCACCTCCCCAACCGCAATTAGGCACCTTTTTTTCTTTCGTCAAAAATGCTTTTTTACAGTTTTGGTTGAAGTTTGTGGTAACCACAAAAACCCAGACAAACACCACCCCACCCCCACACCCCCATGGTGCCAGTTAGGTATTTTTTTTCTCTGCTTAAAATGCATTCTGAAGTATTTAGACTGACCACGTGGAAAAAGAAATGGACTCCCCCTGACACACCCCCCACTCTCCCCCACCCCTCACCCCCACCCACCTCCTCTTCACCCAGGGCCATTCATGCAATATTTTTTCTTTGGTACAAAATGCATTTTTAGCCTGACTGTTTATAGTCAGGGCTATAGTCATGACTTTCGTCTGTGCGTCTGTTGGTCCATCCATCTGTCTGCAAACAATCGGTTGCCGACTGATAACTCCAGTTTGGATTATTCGATTTCAACCAAAGTTGATATGTGTATTTTCCAGCTAGTAATACAGGCCAGGTTTGAATATAGGTTCCACAACTACCCCCCCCCCCCCCCCCCCCTCCAACTCCCCGTGTCACTTAGGCAATTATTCCCAAAATGCATTTTGAAGGATTGGGAGTTATTAAATGCAAAAAAGAAAATTGACTGGTATAGCCCAACATTGCTTTATGTACTGCATCTTTAATCCTTTACCAAACACAAGTTGAAGCCAATAGTACAAATTATTTTTCTGAAACATCAGATTTTTTCATTTTTAGCTCAACTTTGACAAAGTCAAATTTGAGCTATTGTCATGGCCCGTCGTCCGTCGTCTGTCTGTCCGTTTGTCCGTACATCAACAATTGGCTATGGCTCGGGCTAGAGGTCGTATTTATGAACAGATCTTTACGAAACTTCTTGGGTACCTTTGTTATGACCGTGGGACGAGAACGAGTGTTTTTGGGTGCGGTCCGAAATTCAAGATGGCTGCCAGCCGCCATTTTGTACCGATGATGCAGAAATCTGTTTTTTGTACAGAACTTCCATATGAAAGCTCTGATTTGAATAATTTTTTGTATGAATGTTTAGTACCATGGCGTACATCACATATAATACAGGTTTTTTTCTCGTGCGTAAATTGTGCAAATTAGACTAATTTTGATGTTTTTTGGTGTTAATTTCAGCACTGTAAGTGCAAATGCCATTACGGCTCGGGCTAGAGGCCGTATTTATGAACCGATCTTTACGAAACTTCTTGGGTACCTTTGGTATCACCGTGGGACGAGAATGAGTGTTTTTGGGTCCGGTCCGAAATTCAAGATGGCCGATGGCAGCCATTTTGTACAAAATTAGGTGTAATCAGATTTTTGCACAAAACTTCCATATGAAAGCGCTGATTTGAATAATTTTTTGTGTGAATGTTTAGTACCATGGATACATCACATATAATACGGGTTTTTTTCTCGTGCAGAAATTATGCAAATTAGATGAACTTTGATATTTCAGTGCGACTTACACACATTAAGTACACATGTCTATACGGCTCAGACTTGAGTCTGTATTTATGAACTGATCTTCACGAAATGTCTTGGGTACCTTTGTTATCACCTTGGGACGAGAACGAGTGTTTCTGGGTGCGGTCTAAAATTCAAGATGGCTGCCAGTGGCCATTTTGTACCGAAATTAGGTCTAATCAGTTTTTTGTACACAACTTCTATACAGCTCAGACTAGAGGCCATATTTATGAACCAATCTTTACGAACCTTGTTGGGTACCTTTGTTATCACCGTGGGATGAGAGCGAGTGTTTTTGGGTGTGGTCTGAAATTCAAGATGGCCACCAGCAGCCATTTTGTACCAAAATTAGTGCAATCAGTCTTTTGTACAGAACTTCTGTATGAAAGTTCTGATTTGAATAAATTTTTGTATGAATGTTTATAACATGGAATACATCACATATTCTAAGGGGTTTTTTTTCGTGCAGAAATTATGCAAATTAGATGAACTTTGACTTATTCAGTGCTACTTGCACAATGTGAGCACACATGTCAATACGGCTCAGGGTAGAGGCTGTATTTATGAACCGATCTTCACAAAACGTCTTGGGTACCTTTGTTATCACCTTGGGACGAGAATGAGTGTTTCTGGGTACGGCCCAAAATTCAAGATGGCTGCCAGTGGACATTTTGTACCAAAATTAGGTCCAATCAGTTTTTTGTCACAAGTTCTATACAGCTCGTATTTATGAATTGATCTTCACAAAACTTCTTGGGTACCTTTGTTTTCACCTTGGGACAGGAACGAGTGTGTTTTGGGGTGCCTTTGTTATCACTGTGCTATGAGAACAAATATTTTGGGGTTCAGTCAGACCCACTCTGGGACTCAAAGTTTTCTTTTCTAGTTTAGCATCTGACTGTCACCCACCTTTACAATACTTTACCTATACATTTGTTACAGGCAATGGTCAGTATTTATGTACAGACCATTACAATACTTTATATGTACCTTTGTTATCAGGTCATTACCTAGATGTTTGTCATTGCTGTGTCACATACTATACATGTGCATGTCTTTGTCTTGTCAAGTTGAGCTACAGTGTCATTGACACTTTCATTTACTTCTAACCATGGCTTATTAGTCCTTATTGGAACAAGCTCATCAAGTTTGTTCCATTAATAGGTCATGAGGTATGTTTTGAAGTAGAGAAAGGAAAAAATAAAATTATTTGAATAGCAAATTTTGTATATCACGTGTGCAGATATGGCAGATTCGTTAGGTAAACTGTTAACAAAAAATGGCTCCGACTATTTTGCGTCTAAGCATTGCAATTCCTGGGAAAGTCGGGCTGCATGCGTGACATCACTCTAGTTCTTCTTTTAAACCCAAGATTTTAATATTATTTTTCCTGCTATATTGTTCGTTCTGATTTGCTATTATAGTAGCTTGTCGCGTTCCGTGTTTTAAACTTTCTATCTCATTAGCCATGCCTGTAATTTTTGGTTTGTTCTTTTCAATTTCACTAGTAAGGTGTGAATTCTCATCCTCGACTATTGATAATCTATATTTTTATACTGTACCAATGACCCAGACATAGCTGGTGCTAACTCTTAAAATATAGGGCCAAACACAAATTTTGCCCCCCAATCCCCAAAATTTGCATCTAAAACCAAAGAAAACATGTCCTGAAAGGCCCTCCACACTTCGCCCCTACTGCGCATGCGCAGTGTCAAGGACGTTCCAAAATTGGCGCCATCAATCATTCTAAGTTTGGCCCTTCATCAGTTAACATCTGACTGATCTTTGTGCTTATAAATCTCAGTTTAAATGATGCCAGACACATAAATATTAGTGAAATGGTGATTCTAAGGAGGATAGAGAAGGAGGAGAGGAAAAAAATGTGTGACAGAATATTATCAGGGCTGTAACTTAAAATTTTTTAATGAAATTATGTTAAGTTACCTATTTTCGAGGCAGCAGCCATTTTGTTGTCATTCTGATTATTTAGTTACACTGTTTTTTAAGTGTTTTCCTCTCTCCCTGTCCTTTAAGTTCCCCCTTGCTATTCTCCCATGCTTTTGGCATAGTTTTTGTAATTATTATTACTAAATTTTCTTGGGAGTTTTAGCTGAATAACAGAATGAATTCTGTTCTTTCCCCATGTTTACGTCTTCACCTACGGGTGGTTAGGCGTTGTGTTCTGCATCTACCATCTGATGTTCTGCAGTTTCTTCCCTGGAAGTCTCTGTTTTGCATCAGATAGTGTATTTTTGGTAACTGATTTCGGGCCTGGGTGCCTGGAGTCTTATTTTTGAATAAATTGTTTAAAATATTTTTAAAATTTTTGTCCACACTTAGGCTTGGGATCCATTGGGGCTCAACGTTACTTTTCAGAAACTTGGGCTGTTCTGAAAAAATATTTTTTCAAAATATTTTGATTTCAATTATTTTTTCTATATTAATGGATCATATTATTATTATGTATTTTGATTGCCAGGGGTTAGTGCGAGTACCAGGACTTGTTTTCTTTTCACATTGAAAGGATATTGATCAATTGTTTTAAGAGGAAGTCTTCCTCTGACTTTATTATCATTCTATATGTTGTCAGTGTACTCGCATTAACTCCTGTTCTGTATCGTATGATTTCGATGACAATATGGGAAGCGTATGTCACGGTATGTTATTGGGGATTTGGACACTCCGGTCCTTTCCCCGCAGGGTCACTCTACTTTATCAATTTCTATTTCAGACGATCAAGATTAGGGTGATGTATCTGTGATGTCTTCCAACAGTGTGCCTCCGTCGTCACAATTAATGAAGGGCTAGCGGAAAAGTGCTCATGTAAATACACCAATTGCCTAAGAGGACCCTAGTAGGTTCGACGGCCTTTGACGTCCGCTAGCTCGCCCGGTGTAGCGTCCATTCACCGAATGGTTCGGCAGCCGGGTTCGTCCGTTGCGGTCTAGAAGGAATTTTGGGGTGATGCGAGCACTATAAATTAACCTAATGCACACCCAGTGACGGCGGATCGGAGGGAGAACGGAGGAAGCCTTTTAGTCCGGTTCATAGCTCGTTCCGGTCCATCCGGACGGCAAGCGAGAGAGGTCCCTCTCTCGTTCAACAAAATGTGTCGCAAGCGGAGCATACGTCCGTCGCTCGGGACGCTCCGTTGTATAGGCAGTCCGCGGAGACTGCTAAGGCTTCCTCTTCTCGTCAGCGCACACGACCGCACCTTGGCTGCGTGACCGCCGATATATTACCAGCTTCGCCGATCAAGGATTCTTCGGCGACCAGGTCACACCATCCGGTAGCCAGGGACACAAGGCCTGCAGACTCCAGACGTTCGCATAGGAAGTGTGCGGGAGTCAACGTTCACGGAGCTTCCGGCGGCAATGCATCGTAAGACCGCTACTGCACAGGCCTCGGGAACGGACGTGCTTTCCTTAATAACACAGTTTATCGCAGCATCCCAGCATCAACTGAATCTGTCGCATATATTTTATCCGACGATGCTGGGTCGGGACGCTCCGCGGAAGCGGGTACGGACGTCCGAAAGTTTCATCCGGTCCGACGGGATACCTAAAGGGATTCGGAGGATTTCGAGCTTTCCCTTTCGGAACAACATATGCTGTTGTGTATGTCATCTGACTTGGTCTTCTACAGCTTCTTTCGTCGGACCAGAATGCTGCGATGCCGGATAAGAAACTGATAGCATCGGTGGACTTAGAAATTTTTGGTTCGGTTCAGGGACATCGTCCCTCAGTTCCGACATAGTCCAATAATGTCACACAAACTTTCGAATTATTGAACGACGCTATATATATTATTATTTTATGCTTGCTAACCAAGCATTTCTGGTTTCTTGTTCGAAGAGTTATGGAGATGTCTTTCAAAAGTGTGCCTCTGTCGTCATAGTTAATGAAGAGCTAGCGGCAATAAGTGCTCATGGAATATGTCTATCGCCTACGGAGTGACATTCGCTAGCTCACCCGGTGTAGCGTACATTCATCGAATGGTTCGGCTGCCGGGTTCGTCCGTTGCGGTCTAGGAAGGAGATTTGGGTGATGCGAGCACTTTAATTACTTTAGTACTCACCCAGTGACGGCAGATTGAGGACAGATCGGAGGAAGCCTGTTAGTCCGGTTCCTGGCTTGTCCAGGTCCGTCCGGGCTGTGAGCGAGAGAGGTCCCTCTCTCGTCCAACAACATAGGGGACCGCATGTCGTGGTTCAGATATTTTACATTCGGAGCATATGTCCGTCGGTCGGGACGCTCCGTTATATTGACAGTCCGAGAGACTGTCCTTAATGCTTCCTCATCCTCACAGCAGGGCACACGACCGCACATTGGCTACGTGACCTCGAGTATCCGATCAGTTTCGGCATTCAGTGATTCCACGGCGAATAGGTCGCGCCATCCGGTAGCCAAGGGACACGAGGCCTATACACTCCGTTCGCTCGCATATTGGTAGTATGCACGGGGTAACGATCATGGAGCTTCTAGCGGCAATGCATCGTAAGACCGCTTCTCCTCAGGCCTCAGTGACGGACGTGCTATCCGAGTTAGCACAGTTGTTTCGCAGCATCCCAGCAATTGACAGTTTCTCGGTCGAATCAGGAATTATCCGACGGCGCTGGGTCGGTGCGGTCCGCGGTTGCATCAGGTACGGACGACCGAACGCTTTATAGGGTCCGACAGGATGGCGAAAGGGATTCGAAAGATTTCAAGTTTTCCCTTTAGTAGTATCGGAAGATGCCTTTCATATCTTCTGGCATTATCTTCCAGTGATTGTTATTTCTGACTTCATTGCTGCGATCTTGGATAAGAGACTTATAGCGTCATTGGACTCGGATTTTTCGATCGGTTCAGGGACATTGTCCCTGACTTACCGACGCAGTCCAATATTGTCATTACAACATGTGTTTTATTTTTCGACGCTATATATATATATGCAAGCCTGCTTCTAAGCATGATAGTTTAGTTTCTTGTCCGCGTTGCTCATTTCTGCCATTTTATCATTTATACGAATAGTTTATTTTGGCAGAGCAGGGCATACCGAGAGTTCATATGCGTCTAGACGGTGTGATTAAAGACTGCATATATTCTTTTTCGCCGTTTATGTCTTTTCCAATTTCAATGTTGGGAACGACATAATGTATAGTAGACTTAACTTAGACGCTTTATCATACGTAATCCGCCTTACTGAGGCGTTATCATTACGTCTTCAAGAAAAGATTTACGGGATATTATTCTCAATGTAATTTCTTTTGAGGGCAGTAGTTTGTTCACGTATAACTCCGCCCTTCAGTGGCTGATTGAAGTTGGTTAGACGTGACGCAGCCCTAGCTACATCCACACGCGTGGATAGTAAGGTTAAGAACTCTCTCAGAGTCGCTTCGTTCTCGGAGGAGCTTCTCTTCGACGGCAACTTTTCGGCAATCCATGAATTGCTCGATTTACACGTTCTCTTGTCTATCTAGTGTTACAAGAGATTCAGACTGGGGCAAACATTCGGTGGTTGACTCAGAGAGTGCCACCGCAGTTGCCGGACCCGAGTGTGGTTGTTATGACGGTTGCCAGTCAAACAGATTGGGATATAATACTGATCCCTATGGATTCGAAGTGCCAGGGTCTTTGGGTTCCGCAGTCTCTTAGCAATCAGTTTTCTTCCGCGGAATAATGTTTTTTAGGCTTGCTTTATGTCATTGCATGAACATTATTCAGAAACGCATGCCCAAATTCCTGTCCTTTAATTCGACAGTAGTGGCGTATCTCCGGAACCAGGGAGGCACTCTTTCGTTTCCGTTATTCAATTTAATGGAAAGAATCCGTCTGTTGGTTATAGTACACCAAGTTCAGTTTTGGTCCGTCATATTCCGGGTCGTCTAATTGTTTTATCGGACTCCCGTTCTCTTACGGGTCGCTTGTTGCTGTCAGAATGGACTCTCAACAAACAAGTATTCAATCAGATTTGCTATCTATGGGAGCGCCCAATGATGATTTATTTATGACACAGCTTGCTAATCAATTGCAGACGTATGTGTTGGCTTGTCCAGATCTCTGAGCTAATGTTGTTAACGCTCTATTGATCTATAGGACGGAATGATAGGATACGCGTATCCTCCGGCGCTGTTGTTTCAGCAGGTATTGCTAAGATAAACAACCACAATACATTTCTGTTGATAGCATCTCTATCTTCACAGAGATCATGGGTAATTTACTCTCTTGTCTACTGTGGGTCTTAACATGAAATCTTCCTCTATGTGAGGATCTTTTTTCACTGGGTAAATCGTGTCATCTTTATCACAACCAGCAAGGTTGCAACCTTCATGTATTCTGTTGTGTGGTCCGTATTGCATTGTAAGCACTGTACTGGACGAGCTTTGGACGCGATTTCTTACTATAGGAGATCCTCTTCTTCGCTATTCTATGCGGCTAAAGTGGAGGCTCTTCCGTCGTGGTGTAGGGATCATTATGTTCATATTGTTGATCCCTCCATACTACTCATTGCTATTTTTTAGTATACTTGTTTCACAAGATCTACTGCAGCCTGTTATTATTTAGGTTATAGGTTTATGTTACCTCATACCTATGCACTCTACGATAGTTTACAATTGAGTCTTTTGTCTCTTTATCTAAGTCAGTTAGTAACTTTTTGATAAATAGACTTAGAATCTTTAGATTAAATTCCTATATGGATTTTAACTTCGGTTCTTATTTAGCTAAGTAATCATTTGAGCCTCTGGAAACAGTAGTTTTCAAATTCTGACCTTTTAGACAGTAATTCTGTTGGTTTCTCTTTTACTGTAGAGTCAGTGAGTTTCATGCACTATCGATGGATGATTTTCACTTTCGTAGTTTTGGAATCACTACTTCCGTTACTATTTAGGTTGGATTGTTGCATAAGAGTTAGGCTCCTATTATCCGGAACCTATTATTTTAAGGTCCTTCCGTCTTCGTATGGGCATAGGCCTTTACTCTTTCCGGGTACAGTTTATGTATTTATAAACAGATATCTGTTTATTACTATGGGCGTAAGCTTCTTCTGTCTTTGATGTCTAGTAGAAGGACGTTACGCTCCATTTTATTGTTAATGGATTCTATTAACTATCGGTACTGCTTATGGTATATCATTGACTTAGCAGTTGTGCTTAAGATTTCGGCTCATGAAGTAAGAGTTCTTCTACTTCTTGGGCTTACATTAATAGTGTCGCTATTATAGATTTTTGAAGGCCGCTCATTGCGCTCAGCCATCCACATTCATGAATTTTATCTCAGAAATATTGAGTCCATTTCTGGAGGCCTCTATTGTTAGGTCTATTATCTACTGCTCAGAATGTCATTCACTTAACAGTTGCTACTATAGCTAGGTAGGCTGTCTGTTTCGGCAGTGTCTCCGTTCGGCTGCCCTCTTCGCTCTGGGCTATTTGACCCTGGGCAAGAAAAAGGGGGGGGGGGGGGGAGGGTGTTCCCTTGGGTCACCTGTTTTACTATGAAAACAAGGGGATACCTCCTCCGGAGTTAGTAATTCTGAGCTGTTATTGGGATGGTTGTTTAGTGAGAAGTTTAGGTTTTTAAAATTCATTCAAGTCTTAGTTTTTAAAGTATAGCTTTTGAATATTGCATATGTCAACGGACATGATTATGCAATCCTCAGACACTTTTAGGAGTATAAGAGTCTCTATTCTCTAGACTTACTTTATTTATTGGCTTACTTTAAAAATTATTAGTATAAAGATTATATTGGATATTAATAGAGTACATGGATGTATGAAGCTCAATTTTGGAAGGTGTTGTATCTTTCTAATTTATCATAAATAAGAAAGATACATGTAAGGCCTATTACTTCTTTTTCCCCACAGGGGATGACTCTATTTTATTTTATTGAGCGTATTCCATTTTGCTCTATGTCCTTGGCCCTCCAGCCTTTTTACTATTCAGCTATGTCTGGGTCATTGGTACAGTATAAAAATGTTAAAAAATTTATAGTAATTTATATATTTTTTATACTTACCAATGACCCAGACGGGGATGGCCCTCCCAGGAGTTGGGAACTCTTGCCTCCCCGCTGAGTACATAGCGCTTACCAGGCACTGGTTATTAGAATGATTGATGGCGCCAATTTCGGAACGTCCTTGACACTGCGCATGCGCAGTAGGGGCGAAGTGTGGAGGGCCTTTCAGGACATGTTTTCTTTGGTTTTAGATGCAAATTTGGGGGATTGGGGGGCAAAATTTGTGTTTGGCCCTATATTTTAAGAGTTAGCACCAGCTATGTCTGGGTCATTGGTAAGTATAAAAAATATATAAATTACTATAAATTTTTTAACTTTCCAGGTCAGATAATTTTCTATCGATGATCGTATTGATTAATTTTGTGAGTTGTTGCTGAAAACTGTTCAGTGATTTTGCAATCATGTCCGAAATCATGTCAACAAGTTCGTCTTTAGTAGCCAATTTCCCAACCGACACCTCAATTTTATCAATTTTTGATTCAATTAATCGAATGTTCATAGACCCATATAAATCTTCGGTGTCTGTACTACTATCACTGGACAAGTGGGCTCTCTGTAGGGGGGTCTACCTGAAATATGGCGGCTTTGATCGACTTGATCGGTGTTTTCACTAATGGTCTCCAGTATCCCAGTGTCTATAACTCGCTCGGTGCTATCTGCAATAGTCCTAGAATTACCTGTGGTGTCCTCAGAATAAAAGAAATAACTCAGTAAACAGTAAATACCATGAACATATTTTCTCAAGCAATAAATGAGTCTCGTATCAGGTTGACTGTGAAGAATTGCAGACAAATCTCAGCAGATAACAGATCGCGCAAAGTCAGGTGAAAAATTTGACATACACGATCAACATAAACTCGAAAAGAGTGATATATAAGCAAGTTCTAGTCTACATTTCCAGTCGGAATCCTAGCCTTAAGCTTTAAGAGACCTTTTCAGAGGTATTATAAGACAAATCTGAGCCATGATAAAGGTTTTGGCGAACTTTCATTGCAACGACATCAACAATGACTCCTATGTTGCCACCATCTTTTTCAGAGTCAATTCAAGTTTGTTCAAATGAAATGGACATGCCCACTTGGGGCTCCAGAGGGTGCATAATGTTCAAATGAAATGGACATGCCCACTTGGGACTCCAGAGGGGGCATAACTCCGACAGCACCCTATGTACATTAGAGAAATTACTAAAAAATCTTCTTCTCCAGCACAAGTGGGCAGAATCATTTGATATTTGGTATACAGCATTATGGGGTGGATCTGATTCGCGTTTGTTCAAATCGGCCCCTTGGATTCATTTTTGGGCTCACTATAGAAGCCTGAATTCGAACTTAGTGCATTTCAGGCAATTTTCTTTAAAATTCTTCTTTTCCAGATCCAGCAGGCAGAATCTTTTGATATTTGGTATGCAACATTGTGGGGTGGATCTGATTCAAGTTTGTTCAAATCGGCCCCCTGGGTTCATATTTGGGCTCAGTATAGGAGCCTGAATTTGAACTTAGTGCATTTCAGGCAAATTCCCATAAAAATCTTCTTCTCAAGATTGAGCAGGCAGAATCTTTTGATATTGGGTATGCAGCATGCTTAGGGGAATGAGATTCAGATTTGTTCAAGCCAAGTCCCTGGGTTTATATTTGGGCTCACTGTGGGAGCTCGAATTGTAACAGTCCAAAATGAGGTAAAAAATCTTCAGATCCAGCAGTCAGAATGCTTTTGATATTTGGTATTCAGCATCCTTAGGGGTGTAAGATTCAAGTTTGTTCAAGCCATGTCCCTAGGTTCATATTTGAGCTCACTTGTGGGAGCTCGAATTGTAACTTAGTTCAAAATGGGGAATTTTTAGCTCACCGAAGGGAACTAAATTTATCACTTGTCATCCATCGTCCGTCCGGCATCGTGAACTTTTTTAGCTCACCTGTGCGAAGCCTAAGGAGAGCTTTACTTATCACTTTCCGTGCGCCGTCCGTCCGTCGTTAACTTTACATTATCGACTTCTCACAAACTGCTCAACCAAATTGAACCAAATCTGGTGTGCATGTTCCCTATCATATGTCAATTCAAGCTTGTTCAAATCAAGTTGACCCACCCCTTCTTAGAGCCATGCGCAAAAAGTGAGCCTAAATCTTTAAAAAATCTTCTCATGAACCAACAGTAGCAGAGACTTGATATTGGGTGTGCAGCTTCCTTTTGAGGTGTAGACTTAGATTTGTTCAAGAGAAGTTCTAGGGGCTATATTTGCCAACGTTATTGGAGGGGCAAGAATTTTTGCCCACCCAAATTTCTATATTTTTATACTGTACCAATGACCCAGGCTTAGCTGGTGCTAACTCTTAAAATTCTAGGGCCAAACACAAATTTTGCCCCCCCAATCCCCAAAATTTGCATCTAAAACCAAAAGAAATCATGTCCTGAAGGACTCCATACTTTGCCCTCACTGCGCATGCGCAGTGTCAAGGACGTCCCAAAATTGGCGCCAATTATCATTCTTTGTTTGGCCCTTCATCAGTTCACATCTGACTGATATTTGTGCTTGTAAATCTCAGTTTAAATGATGCCAGACACATAAATATTAGAGAAATGGTGGATATAAAGTGCATATAGAAGGAGGAGAGGCAAAATGAGTGACAGAAAATATTCAGGGCTGTAACTTAAATTTTTTTAATGAAATTATGTTAAGTTGCCTATTTTCGAGGCATGGGCCTGTTGTTGTCATTCTTGCTATGAAGTTTCACTGCTTATTCAGTGTTTCCTCTCTCCTTGTCATTTAGATCCCCCCTTGCTATTCTCCCATGCTTTTGGCATATTTTTGAGTAATATTATTACTAAAATTTCTTGGGAGGTTTAGCTGGGTAACAGAATGAATTCTGTTCTTTTCCCCATGTTTACGTTCTCACCCATGGGTGTTTAGGCGTAGTGTTCTGCATCTACCATCTGATGTTATGCAGATTCTTCCCTGGAAGTCTCTGTTTTGCATCAGATAGTGTATTATTGGTAACTGATTTCGGGCCAGGATTATCAGTGCCTGGAGTCATGTTTCTGGTGTTTTTGCACTTCTTGTTTACATTGGCAACAGTCTCTGTTGAGGGGGACTTTTTGTCTTTGTACTAGTTTAATTCATTATAAGATACATTATTATTATTCGTAAGTGTTGCATTAATTGTTTAAAATAATTTTAAAATTTTTGTCCACACTTAGGCTTGGGATCCATTGGGGCTCAACGTTACTTTTCAGAAACTTGGGCTTTGCTGAAAAAATATTTTTTCAAAAATTATTTTTGATTTCATATATTTTTTCTATGTTAATGGATCATGTTATTATGTATCTTTATTTGCAGGGGTTCGTGCGAGTACTAGTACTTATTGTTTTCTTTTCACAATGAAAGGATATTGTTCAAATTGTAATGAGAGGAAATCTTCCTCTGACTTTCATGATCATTGTATAAATTGTAGTCAGTGTACTCGCACTAACCCCTGTTCAGTATGTGAATTTTGGGATGACAAACATTGGAAACATGTGTCATGGTATGTTGTTAGCGGGAAAGGGCTATGCCAGTCCTTTCTCCGCAGGGTCACTCTAGTTTATCAGTTTCTATTTCAGAGGAACAAGAACAGGGTGATGTTTCCGTGATATCTTCCAAAGGTGCGCCTCCGTCGTCACAATCAAATGAAGAGCTAGCGGCAAAAGTGCTCATGGAGATACGCCAATTGCCTAAGAGGTCCCTAGTAGGATCGACGGCGTTGACGTCCGCTAGCTCGCCCGGTGTAGCGTCCATTCATCGAATGGTTTGGCAGCCGGGTTCGTCCGTTGCGTTCCAGGAAGGAGATTTGGGTGTTGCAAGCACTATAAATATTCAAGGTGCACACCCAGTGATGGCGGATAAGAGGAGAGAACGGAGGAAGCCTAGTAGTCCGGTTCCTAGCTCGTCCAGGTCCATCCGGGCTGCGAGCGAGAGAGGCCCCTCTCTCGTACAACAACATCTGTGACCAGATGTTGTGGTACAAAATGTTTCGCAAGCGGAGCATACGTCCGCCGATCGGGACGCTCCGTTGTATAGACAGTCCGGAGAGACTGTACGAAAGGCTTCCTCATCCTCTAAGCAGCGCACACGACCGCACCTTGGCTACGTGACTGCCGATATCCAGCCAGCTTCACCGATCAGGGATTCCACGGCGACCAGGTCACGCCATCCGGTAGCCAGGGACAAGAGGCCTGCAGACTCCGGACTTTCGCATAAGAGAAGTATGCAGGAGTCAGTTTACACGGAGCTTCCGGCGGCTAAGCAGCGTAAGACCGCTACTCCGCAGGCCTCAGTGACGGACGTGCTAGCTCAGATAGCACAAATTATCGCAGCATCCCAGCAACCGACAGAATCGGTATCGGATCAAGAATTATCCGACGACGCTGGGTCGGTACACTCCGCCGAAGCATCGGGTGCGGACGACCGAGATCATCATGAGGTCCGACAGGATGGTGAAAGGGATACCGAGGACTTGGAGCTATCCCTTTCGGAGCAACATAAAGCTGCCGTAGATTTCATCCGGCACTTCCTTCCACAGGTTGTTCCGTCGGGCCAGACGGCTGCGATGCCGGATAAGAGACTGATAGCGTCATTGGACACTGAATTTTTTGAGCGGTTCAGAGACATCGTCCCTGAGTTTCCGACACAGTCTAATAATGTCACAAGAACATTTGAATTATTGAACGACACTATCTATAAGCTTGCTTCCAAAACAGGCAAAGCTGGTTTCTTGTCTGCTAATGCTCTCAACCTGCCTTTCATCAATTCAAGGAATAAATTCGATACGGCAGGACAGGGAATACCGAGAGTTCCTCTGCGTCTAGACGACGAGGCGGAAGACTTGGAATTATCATTACCGTCGTCTATGTCTATTCCAACTGCGACGTTGGAAACGACAATAACGTCTAACAGAGCAAGCTTAGACGCTTTATCATACGCAGACCACCTTACAAAGGCGTTATCATTGCGTCTTCAAGGGAAAGAATTCCAGGATATACAATCCTCATTAAGACTTCTTTCAAGGGCAGTAGCTTATTCCACGTATAACTCCGCCCTTTCAGTGGCAAACCTGGAGTTGGTTAGACGTGACCCAGCCCTAGCTACATCCACACGTGTGGATAGTAAGGTGAAGAACTCTCTCAGAGTCGCTTCGGTCTCCGGAGAGCTTCTCTTCGACGGCAAGCTTTCAGCAATCTATGATAAGATAACTAAGAAAGCTTCGGATTCTCTGCTTTTTAGTTCCGCTTCCAAAAAGTCGGATGCGGCAGAGAAGAGTAAGACAGGTACTTCTGGGGCAAATACGCCCAAGAGAGGTTCCTGTAGAGGTTCTTATACATCCTCGAGGTCTTATTCTAGAGACCGTCAAGGTAGCGACTCACATACGGGACGTAATGCAGGCCGAGACAACCGGTCTGACGTCCCGAGGTCGACGGGACGAGCTGCGGGTCGTGGAGGATGTGGTTTCTCCTTCCGCAGGCCTCGCAGGTCCAGGAGGTGATGGTTTGAACCTCTATCGTGTTCCGGTTAGCGGAAGGTTATCGAGTTTTACAGACGAGTGGGCGTCGATTACGGACGACCCCTGGGTCAGAGGGGTAATTTCGGAAGGACTAAGAATATCCTTCAAACAAAAGCCTCCATTAACTGGAAGTCCAAACTGGACTCAGCTTCCGTCAAATCCGCAGAAAAGAGACGCTCTGTTATCGGAAGTACAGTCTCTTTTGTTGAAGAACGCGGTAGAGGTCGTAGAAGACCAGGAATCACCGGGTTTCTACAGCCATCTGTTTCTGGTTCCGAAACCAGACGGCTCGTTCCGTCCAGTCATAGATCTGAGCTGGATAAACAAGCTGATCGTCGCTCCAAAGTTTTATATGGAGACGATTCGATCGGTCAGAGCGAGTATTCGGGTGAACGATTATGCTACAAGCATAGATCTCAAAGATGCGTACTTTCACGTCATGGTACATTCGACTTTCAGAAAGTATCTACGCTTCACAGTCCTAGGAGTTGTATATCAATTCCGGGCGATGTGCTTCGAATTGAACCTAGCGCCCTGGGCTTTCACTCGAATAATGAACTCGGTAATGATGCATTTCTGAGCTCATTCGTCTGCGGTAACGTCGGCCTACCTGGACGACATTCTTCAGAGGTACGGCAACGAGTTAACGCTTCAGAACGATGTGCAGAATCTGCTTCTATTGCTCCGACGTCTCGGTTTTGTTATAAACGAGGAGAAGTCGGATCTGGTGCCATCCAAGTCATTCACTCATCTGGGAATGAGCTTCGAGACGCACAACAATCTCGTTCGTCTGCCGTTAACCAGAGCGAAGTTAATCAGTTGTTACGCTCGCTATAGTCTTCACGCAGACAAAGTCACAGCGAGGGAGTTCATGAGACTGATAGGTCTGTGCGGAGCCGCTGCAGATCTCATTCCGATGGGGTGGTTGCGCACTCGTCCTCTCCAAATTTTCTTGACTCAGAATGGGAGTGTGAAGATTCATTCGCTCGATTCAGACGTTCTCTTGTCAGATCAAGTGAAACAAGAGATTCAGACTTGGGCAAGCATTCAGTGGTTGACTCAGGGAGTTCCGCTGCAGTTGCCGGATCCGGGTTTTACGATTATGACGAATGCCAGTCAAACAGGTTGGGTTGCAACATTGATCCCAACGGATTCGAAGTGCCAGGGTCTTTGGGATCCGCAGTTTCTAAGCAAGCACATAAACATCAAGGAAATGATGTCGATTTGGCTTGCATTACGTCATTGGATGAACATTATTCAGAAAGCTCATGTCCAAATCCTGTCCGACAATACGACAGTAGTGGCGTATATCCGGAACCAGGGAGGCACTCATTCCGTTCCGTTATTCAATTTAACGGAAAGAATCCTTCTGTTTGCTCTAGAACACCAAGTTCTACTTTCGGTCCGTCATATACCGGGTCGTCTGAATGTACTAGCAGACTCCCTTTCACGGAAGGGTCGCTTGTTGCCGTCAGAGTGGACTCTCAACAAACAGGTATTCAATCAGATTTGCTACCAATGGGAACGGCCAATGATAGACTTATTTGCGACACATCTCAACAATCAGTTGCAGACGTATGTGTCACCATGTCCGGATCCACGAGCATATGCAGTAGACGCTCTATCGATCTCGTGGGACGGAATGATAGGATATGCGTATCCTCCAGCGCTGTTAATACAGCAAGTATTGCTAAAGATAAAACAATCTCAATGCAGGATTCTGTTGGTAGCATCTCTGTCTCCACAGAGACCGTGGATAAATCGACTCAGATGTCTGCTGTGGGACTTACCGCGAAAGCTTCCTCCACAGGAGGATCTTCTTTCGCAGGGGAAATCGCGTCGACTTCATCACAACCCGCAAGGTCTCAACCTTCACGTATTTCCGTTGTGCGGTCCTTCTTGCATGGCAAGCATTTTACAGGACGAGCAGTGGACGCAATTTCTAACTGTAGGAGGACCTCCTCTTCGCTAAATTATGCGGCTAAGTGGAAGGTCTTTCGTCATTGGTGTAGGGATCATTCTGTTGATATTTTTGATCCCTCCATACCAGACATTGCAAACTTTCTAGTTTACTTGTTTGACAAAATCAAACTGCAGCCTGTTACTATTAAAGGTTATAGGTCTATGTTATCTGATACCTATGCACACCATGACAGTTTACAAATTGGATCTAATGTCTCTTTATCTAAGTCAGTTAGAAACTTCTCGATAAATAGACCTAGAACTCTTAGATTAATTCCTAAATGGAATTTAGCTTGGGTTCTTCTTAAACTGAAAGAAAAGCCATTTGAGCCTCTTGGGACAGTAGATTTCATATTCTTGTCTTATAAGACAGCTTTTCTCTTAGCTTTCTCCTCTGCTAGAAGAGTCAGTGAGCTTCATGCACTATCGGTGGATGATTCTCACTATCGTAGTGTCAGGAACACTATTACCTTTACTACTAATGTTGGATTTTTAGCTAAGAATCAGGCTCCTAATAAATACCCGGAACCTATTGTTATTAAGGCTCTTCCGTCTTCAGACGGGAGTAGGCCTTTACTCTGTCCTGTTAGAGCTTTACGTATTTATAAACAAAGATCTCAGTTTATCAGAAAGGGACGGAAACGTTTCTTTCTATCTCTGATGCCTAATAGAAAGGACATTTCGGTCCATTCTGTTGCTAGAAGGATTCAATTAACTATCCGTACTGCTTATGATAATATATCTTCTACTCAGCAGTCTGTGCTTAAGATTTCGGCTCATGAAGTAAGAGCTCTTTCTACATCTTGGGCTTACGCTAATAGTGTTGCTATTACAGATTTAATGAAGGCTGCTTATTGGTCTCAGCCATCCACATTCACGAATTTTTATCTCAGAAATATTGAGTCCATTTCTGGAGACCTGCATTGTTTAGGTCCGTTATCTGTTGCTCAGAATGTCGTCCACTAAACAGTTGCAACTATAGTTATGCAGGCTTTCTGTTCCGGCAGTGACTCAGTCCTGCTGCCCTCTTCTCTCTGGGCTATTTGACCCAGGGCAAGGGGAAGGGGGGGGGGGAGGGTGTTCCCTTAGGTCACCTGCTTTATAGTGAAAAGCAAGGTGATTCCACCTCCGGAGTCAGTAATTCTGAGTCGTTACCGGGATGGTTTTAAAGTGTAATATTAATGTTAAAAATTCATTCATGTCTTATTTTTAAAGTGTAGCTCGGTGTAAAGCATTTGTATATGTTAAGTGTCAAACGGGCGTTAATATACTATCCTCGGACACTTTTAAAAGAATATAAAGAGTCTCAATTCTCTGGACTAACTTTATTTATTGGCTTACTTTAAAAATAATTAGTATAAGGGGTTATACTGGATGTTAATAGAGAACATGAATGTTATTATGCTCAATTATGGAGGGTATTGTATCTTTCTAATTTATCATAAAATAAGAAAGATACATGTAAAGCCTAATACTCCTTTTCTCCTTGAGGGGTTGACTCTATTTATATAGTTGAGCTTATTGGATTTTCCTCTATGTCCTAGGCCGTCCAGCCTTTTTACTATTCAGCTAAGTCTGGGTCATTGGTACAGTATAAAAATGTTAAAAAATTTATAGTAATTTATATATTTTTTATACTTACCAATGACCCAGACGGGGATGGCCCTCCCAAAAGTTGGGAACTCATACCTCCCCGCTGAGTACATAGCGCTGACCAGGCACTGCTTGTAAGAATGATAATTGGCGCCAATTTCGGGACGTCCTTGACACTGCGCATGCGCAGTGAGGGCAAAGTATGGAGGTCCTTCAGGACATGATTTCTTTTGGTTTTAGATGCAAATTTTGGGGATTGGGGGGCAAAATTTGTGTTTGGTCCTAGAATTTTAAGAGTTAGCACCAGCTAAGCCTGGGTCATTGGTAAGTATAAAAAATATATAAATTACTATAAATTTTTTAACTTTCCAAACCAAGAGGCTGATTTGAACCAAATTTGATATGAGGTTTTATTGGGACATAAGTAGTTAATTTATGCCAAAAAAATTTTTTCTGTTGCACCATGGGAACCGCAGGAGCTAAAAATAGAAAGAAATTAAAATGCCCATATCTCCAAAACTACATGGCACTGAGAATTCTTATTTGGTGTGAAGCTTCCTTAGGACCAACAGAATGGAATGGTAAAAAAAAATTGCTATTGGTTTTATCATGGGGTACTTTTTGGGGGCTTTGAAAAAGTGATGAGTCAGCATTTTTTAACACTGTGTGGGTAATGGGGAAAACATTTAACACTACTTTTCTCCCAAACCACTGCTCCAAAAGCTTTCAAATTTCACAAAAAACATCTTTGGAGATTGTTTCACATGTTTATTGAAATCAATTCCCTGGGTCCATATTTGGGCTCTCTATGAGAGACCAAATGTTTAAATTAGTGGAGTATGAGGAATATTCTTTAAAAATCTTCTTCTTCAGATCTACCAATAGGAATCGTTTGATATTTGGTTTGTTCAAGCCGAGTCCCTGGGTTCATATTTAGGCTGAAAATTTGGGGTCCCGGTCTGGACTCAGAGATTTTGGACCAAAATCCGGAAATGAATTTTTGGGTTTTTTATGTGTTTCGGCCAATTTAACCCTTTCTGACTTCGGTTATTGTGACGTTTTAACGTCATGAAGAATCTGGTTTTGGCGACGTCAAACGCAATCGTTAGCCCTTTGAACCCCGGTGGTATCTTCCTTATCAGTTCAGTGACAGCTATAGGAGGAGTTCATATGCATTATTTGGGGGTTGACCAATTAATATTTGCAACGTGCAGCCTTTGTGGCTGCACGTTGAAAATATTGATTGGTCTACCACACACATGCACTTAGCATCCATCCTATTTTATGAAATTATGAAGTATCATGTTCTTGGACGAAAAAGCGGCCGCTCGGGTTCAAAGTCGGAGTACGTAATATTACGTACCGTTGTCGCAACGTACGGTAGTTTTCGTACGTAATATTACGTACCGTAGTCACAACGCACGGCAATTTTCATACGTAATATTACGTACCGTAGTTCTAAAGGGTTAAAGACAAAAATTTTTTTTTTTTTTTACACTGAAAATTTTGGGTTCGGGTGGGACTTGGAAATTCTGGACCAAAATCCGGAAATTAGTTTTTTGTTTTTTTATGCGTTTTGGTCAATTTTAAGACAAAAAAAAAATGTTTTTTTCTTTTTTACACTGAAAATTTGGTGTTCGGGTGGGACTTTGAAATTTTGGACCAAAATCCGGAAATGAGTTTTTTTGTTTTTATGCATTTTGGTCAATTTTAAGACCAAAAAAAAATTTTTTTTTTACACTGAAAATTTGGGGTCTGGGTGGGACTTCAAAAATTTTGGACCAAAATCTGGAAATTAGTTTTTTTGTTTTTTATGTGTTTTGGTCAATTTTAAGAAGAAAAAAAAATTTTGGTCTGAATATATTTTGTTTGGGACTTAGAAAATTTCCGAAATTTTTTTTTTAAAAATCTGTTTTTTATGCATTTATCTCAATTTTGGGACGTAAAAGTGCAGGAACTGAAAATAGAAGAAAAATCCTGTGTACTATGTGGGCACAATCACTTCATCTAGTTGGTATATGCTTTTCTTAGGAGAGGCGTATGCAGCTTACTCAAGTCAAGTCCCTGGTTTGATATTAAGACTACCATGTCAGGTGAGTGCCCTCAGGCCCCCTGGGGCCTCTTGTTATTTAAAATTATTTCATGTTCCCTAATTTCAGGACAGGGCCTGATGTTATCATTCTTGCTATGAATTTGCCACTGTTTGTTAAGTTTTTCCTCCCTCTCCTTCCTTGAACCCCCCTGTTAAACTCCCATGTTTTTTTTATCATTTTTAGCTCAACTTTGACGAAGTCAAATTTGAGCTATTGTCATGGCCTGTCGTCCGTCTGTCCGTCCATCCGTCCGTCCGTCTGTCCGTACGTCAACAATTGGCTATGGCTCGGGCTAGAGGTCGTATTTATGAACCGATCTTTACGAAACTTCTTGTGTACCTTTGTTATGACCCTGGGACGAGAACGAGTGTTTTTAGGTGTGGTCCGAAATTCAAGATGGCTGCCAGCGGCCATTTTGTACCGATGATGCAAAAATCAGTTTTTTGTACAGAACTTCTGTATGAAAGTTCTGATTTGAATAAAGTTTTGTGTAAATGTTCAGTACCATGGGATACATCACATATAATACAGGTTTTTTTCTCGTGCGTAAATTATGCAAATTAGACTGACTTTGATTTATTTAGTGTTACTTTCAGAGCTGTAAGTGCCAAGCTGCTATGGCTCGGGCTAGAGGCCGTATTTATGAACCAATCTTTACGAAACTTCTTGGGTACCTTTGTTATGACCCTGGGACGGGAACGAGTGTTTTTGGGTGTGGTCCGAAATTCAAGATGGCTGCCAGTGGCCATTTTGTACCGATGATGCAAAAATCAGTTTTTTGTACAGAACTTCTGTATGAAAGTTCTGATTTGAATAAAGTTTTGTATAAATGTTTAGTACAATGGGATACATCACATATAATACGGGTTTTTTTCTCGTGCGTAAATTATGCAAATTAGACTAACTTTGATTTATTTAGTGTTACTTTCAGAGCTGTAAGTGCCAAGCTGCTATGGCTCGGGCTAGAGGCCGTATTTATGAACCAATCTTTACGAAACTTCTTGGGTACCTTTGTTATGACCGTGGGACGAGAACGAGTGTTTTTGGGTGCAGTCCCAAATTCCAGATGGCTGCCAGCAGCCATTTTGTACCGACGATGCCGAAATCTGTTTTTTGTACAGAACTTCCATATGAAAGCTCTGATTTGAATAATTTTTTGTATGAATGTTTAGTACCATGGGATACATTACATATATTACAGGTTTTTTTCTTGTGCGTAAATTATGCAAATTAGGCTAACTTTGATTTATTTAGTGTTACTTTCAGCACTGTGAGTGCAAATCCCAATACGGCTCGGGCTAGAGGCCGTATTTATGAACCGATCTTCACGAAACTTCTTGGGTACCTTTGTTATCACTGTGGGACGAGAAGGAGTGTTTTTGGGTCCAGTCTGAAATTCAAGATGGCTGCTAGCAGCCATTTTGTTCAAAATTAAGTGCAATCAGATTTTTGCGCAGAACTTCCAAATGAAAGATCTGATTTGAATAAATTTTTGTATGAATGTTTAGTACCATGGGATACATTACATATAATACAGAGTTTTTCTCGTGAATAAATTATGCAAATTAGGGGTCTGGGTGGGACTTAGAAAATTTTGGACCAAAATCCGGAAATTAGTTTTTTTGTTTTTTATGCGTTTTGGTCAATTTCAAGACAAAAAAAAAAAAATTTTTTTTTACACTGAAAATTTGGGGTCCGGGTGGGACTTAGAAAATTTTGGACCAAAATCCGGAAATTAGTTTTTTGTGTTTTGATGCATTTTGGTCAATTTTAAGAAGAAGAAGAAAAAATTTTAGTCTGAAAATATTTTGTTTGGGACTGAAAATTTCCACACAAAAATAATAATCTACAATGATTGGTCTTAATCTGTAGTCCATTACAGTTACCTTGTAATTCTTTTATTATTGTTGACTGGGCCAAAACAAATACTATTGTCCGTTCAGAAACCCGGGCATGAAATTGGCAGGGCGATGAAAAGAAAAATACACAAAATATCTACTAAGTTTCAGGTTCGGATTATTTGAAATTGATTTTCTACTCATCACATTCGCGTACTTTTATTGCGAATGTGAAGGAAATTCCGTCATCATTTTTTCCCATTTTCAATGTAGTTTAGCGTGTATTTTCGGAACAGCATCCATTTTTCAACGACGCTCATTTGACGTAACTGGGACAGTTCATTTTCGAAAAGGTAAGAATTTTTTTTAATGCCATTGCGCTTGCGCACTGCGCGGCATATTCACGTCTGCTAATTGTTTGCTTCCGGGTTGGTTTCGTTTTAATTTAGTCAAGGTTAGTCAATCGTTTATACCCAATGTTGCCCATTTCAGAGGACTTCCACCCCAAGCATTGGTGACTGGGTCCTATTTTACCAGTAAGACATAACTTGTTTACAATAGTGAACAAGCAGTCTCTCACTTCCCGGGGATCCCCGGGAAGTGAGGCAGTGCTTGCTTACTATGTCTAGTATGATAAACAAACTCTGTTTTACTGGTAAAATAGGACCCGGTAAGCAATGTCTGGGGTGGAAGTCCTCTAAAATGGTCAACATAGTATAAAAGATTGTCTTGACTTGACTTTATATCCATGTTGTGTTCACGATCAGCCATTGTGCACAAGTATGTGACATTAAACACCAATAAATAAATAAATAAATCCAATGATAATTTAACCTTCCAATTATTACTCAAAACAGGCATTCCGTATTCTTATAATAAGAGGCATTATTCGACAATCAACCACTGAAGCTTTATATTTAGTGACAAAACAATTCCTTGCCTGTTTCTTTAGTTGGAAAGACGTTTCTCTGAAATTGCCATCTCAATTTCAATTTTCATTACAAATCTTGTGATCAAGGTAGAATAGACATTTAACACCATATGGAGAATGTTGAAAATATGTACATGTTTTGATAACACACTTGATCATCTTCTGGATACTTTTGTTTAGGATAGACTGGGGATGAAAGTTGTTTTTTCAGATTAACTTTTCATTTGTCCCATTCAGAAGCCAATGACACTGAACAGTGCTTGTTGACTGATATCTGGTTTACTGATGAAAAATGTGCTGGCATACATTGCCTTCATTGAAGTGCACTGAAATTGGCAATATGGTTTCAAAGTAAACGATCAGCAAAAGTTGACTGTATACTTTTGCTGCAGCCATAATTAGCCATAGATGAACAGAAATGTCTTTAAATGGTAAAAACAAAGAAATGAATCTGTGATAGAAATGTCATTTGCTTATGTGATAAAAAATTTCAAAATTTATTTAAATTGTTTTATACTTTTATGTGCAAGTAAATGTGATATAAATTAAATTAATATTTTATTGTTTCATATTTATTTTTGTTGTTGAATAATAACTTGTTTGATCAAAATTTTGTTGTTTCTCTTATTTTAATTAAGTAGCTGTGGGAATATTCAGACCAGTACCCAACCAGGAAAATATTCAGAATCAGTAATTACTTCATGCAGGGTTCCAAATTTCACATAATGCTTCCACCATTCTCGTGAAGTTTATATATGATAGTGTAATTGAACATATATTGGAGGGGGCTTTCAGAGCCATTTCTAATAGTGTTAAATATAATAGCATTTCTAATGCAAAAGAGAAGGAACTCAATAAATGTGTCTTTCATAAATTAATCAGGTCATTGGAGATTGCCAGATATCAGTTGGAAGTGTTCAACAGAATGGGGAGCTTGGTGGCTCATTGAAATTGTAATCTGAAGGTTAATGGTTTGTTCATGACCCACATCATCGACTTTGTGTCCTTATGCAAGACACATAACCCTTTACCAAATGTGGATTGTAGAAGATACCACCAAAACATTTCTTCAGTAACTAAAATTTTCAATTTTTGTCTCAAAAACAAAGCTTATGAACCCCCATTAGAACGAGCTTGTTCCAATGAGGGGTCATAAGCTATGTTTTTGTGACAGAAATTGCACACATAAAAGTTTGAATGGCGATTTTTATGCTCCCCCAAAAATTGGGGTGGGGGGGGGGGGCATATAGTAGCTGCTTTATCTGTCCGTCCGTTCTTACGTCTGTCTGTCTGTCTATCTATCCATCCATGCAGGCCAACATTTGCCCTTTGGGAGGTATAATTTTTGTCCAACTCATGTTTAGGAGGTATTTCTAATTTAGGGAGTTAAATAAGAGTACCCCCTAAAACAAAACCCCCAAAATGGTTCGGCTAGGGCATGGTTAGGGTCAGGGATGGGTTAGGGGTGCCACCAGAGTAGGAGTAGTTCCAAAGTTAAGGCTGGAGGGGGTTAGGTCCCAGTGAGGGTTTGGGTCAGGGGTGGGATTTTAGGGTCCAAATACCTCATATGCCAAAAATGGTTGGGATCCTTCCAGTAGTTTCCGAGTCCATAGAGGACACACTTATTAAGTCACCTTTTATACAGTAGAACAGGGATGAGACATTTCAGCAAATTTATGCACAGAATTCTGAAATTTTATTTCTATAAATGTACATGAAAATGGTCTTGAAAGACCTTTTCGTGTAAATTTATGAAATTAAACTATATGTCAACCAACGGGTTTACTCTGTGTTCTTTTAATTTCATAAATTTGTCCTAAAAAATCCTGAGAGTTCTAACTACATGTGTAATTTCAGCAAATTTAGTTGCATGACAATCCCATCCCTGTCAAGAAAATTATAACTCATTGGCCAGCCGCTGATTTGCCATGGTTATCATAAGAGAGGGCCATCATTCCTATTGCACCCCAACCCCTATCCCATCAGGGAATAAATAGAAATTTATGGACCATTACTTGCTGATATAACCCAAAGAGGTGATAATCGGTGCTTATAAATTGCTTGAAATAAGGGGTCCTCTAAAGTGGTAAGATTAACAAAGACCAGAAATGTCTGTCTCGGCACTATTTTATAGTTTTATTCCATTAGTGATAATGCCATACACAGATAAAAGGAGGATATATAACTTTTTGAATGGATACCGAAATCATTTCATTGGGGAGAGTGAAAAATAACACATTCTCACGAGTATAATTTTTCATCCTCGCGAATGTGATATTTCTGTATCCATTCGAGAACTGTACATTTCCTTTTTTATTATACCCAATGGGGCAAGGCCCTGAGCCAGCCGAAACTAATTTTTTCCGACGAGGGGGCGAAGGTTGAAAATTTCCGACAAAATTTCTGAAATTTTTCAAAAAATGCCCCCAAAACCTCCATTTTGCACACAAATTCCAGAAAAAGAAGCCAAAATTACCAAAAACCCGTCAAAATTCGACTGAAAAGAGACAAAAATTTCCGAAAAAGAGGCAAAAATTTCCGTCAGACACTATCATGAGGGAGGGGGCAGTTCCCCTAGCCCCCACAACACCCCACTACCTTCGGGCCTGATGGGACCCTACCGTCAGACGCAAGCATGCACTTGATTCAGAATTAATTGCATCTTTTCAGTTCCATCAAATAGTCCCATCTCGAGGTTCATTATGTATCGTAACACTCAAAAAACCAATTGGTCATTAAGTTTACCACATGCAACACTTAAGACAAACATGTCTTTTAATACAGTCCACCCAGGGGGGGGGGGGGGGGCAATTAGGGAAATGAGAAGGTTTTTGCTTCAGAATGCTTTTTGAAGGATTTGGAGAAATTTTATGCGAAAACAATTATTTATTTATTTATATATTGGGCTTTATGACACTTTCAACAGCCAGGGTCACATTGTGTCGAGTAGATTTACGGGTGGAGGAAGCCGGAGTACCCGGAGAGAACCACCGAGCAGCGGCGAGCATCTGCTAGGCTCTCCAACGTACCAACCCGATAAGGGTTAGCATTGGTTGAAGGCATGTGCACCATCGACGTGCAGTACGCCTTAGTACACGGCGCCACCATGGCACCAAGAAGGCAATGGGGATGAAGTGTCGTGCCCAAGGACACAACGCGGTTGCCGCAGGTGCGATTCGAACCAAGGACCTCTCGGTTTGCAGCCTGCACCTCTACCAACTGAGTCACCGCGATCCCCGCGAAAACAATTACATCTATGACCACTCATCCCTACAAACACTTGGTGTCAATTAGGGGAACTTTTTTCTTGTTTCAAAATATGTTTGAAAGGTTTTAGAGGGGGGGGGGGGGGGGGGGGTATCCCCAATGTCCACCCATGTACACATGTCCTCTAAACCCTAAGACAGGCACAGACCACGACCTACGGTGATCAATATAAAAATTGAGATTGACGTTCAACGCCAGTAAAAAGGTTAATTGTGTCTTTTCGGTCTTAGATCTCAATTGGATGTTAGTCAACGCTCCAACCAATGTCCTTGGTCGGAAAGGCATAGCCCACAGAAAGGGTACAGGGTGCTGTTTTTAGCTTCGCAGCTGGTATGATCCTGGCAATTGCACCACGTAGGCCTAACTAGAATGTTATACAGTTGTAGTCAGTCTGTGTGTTTGCGTAGATATATTTAGCCCAGAAGCATTGGGTCAATTTTTTCAATGCATGCTGACATAGAGGTCCCAGATATCCTTTGGCGCCCCTGCTTTTCATAAGAAAATGGATTTTGCAAGCACAAACAGGGGTTACTCTTTCAACCGATCAATTCTATCGCTCCTTGAGTCAAGCGAGTCGATTATGAGTAATGGGTTGTCGTTTTGTTGTTAGGGATTCTGCATTGCTGCCAAATATGCTGTAGTAGGCTGTGAACTTAGTGTGAAGTATCAAACAGGTGGAAGGTTACATAGAACAAGTTGTGCAATCTCATTCGCACATAATCCTGTTCCCGCATGTCCTTTACCTCCCCACTCCAGCCCCACTCCAACACCCCTAGCTATGGGGCACCACCTCCCCTTCAACAACCAGGAGAGAAAATACACAGCAAAAAATGAAGGTGCTTTTAGAACCCAAACTGGTTCTATCCGTGAAGAACCTTCATTTCTTTCAGTGTACCTGTGCCCATTTACCCCCCCCCCTCACCCCCCCCACCCCCACCCCACACACACATACACACAAACAAACAGGCAATCCCCATCTCCTTTCCAATGTTAGTATTTTCAAATTTCGTTTCACAGGTAAGCAAGATGGACGGAAAAAGGAAAAATACCAGTGTAATTCAGTGGTCCAATCTGAGAAATGAAGGACGCCCCTACTAAAACAAAATATGGCGACGTGAAGACCCCTCACAAATTGATTCCAGTATCGGGTCTAGTACAGGCGTACATGTATGGACCAATTCTGTTAAGGTGGGCCGGCTGGATTTTTGTGTCCGGGAAACGAATGTGTGGGACTATCTGGGCATAGGCCCACCGAGGTTGGAATGAGAGCCCTACCCCCCCCCTCCCTCCCCAGCTACCCATCTACAAACACACTTATAGTTGAGAAGAAAATCTAACTTTTTGGGTTCAAATATATTTTTGTGCAAGTTCAGGCCCCCCACTCCACCCCAACACACACACACACGCGATAAAAGGTAAATTTCTGCAGCCGGTCTTCAACAAAATTTCAGGTAGCCAAAATATGCTGCACTTGCATGGGGAAAATCTTTTTTTTTTTCAAAACGTTTTCATGGTGCACGGTAACCCCCTCCCCCCCCCCCCCTAAAAAAACCCAAAAGAATGAAGGAGGTTGCCAATTTAGGTTAAAAATCAAGCCGTCAAAACAAATTTTCAATAACTAAAACATTTGAAAAGTCAAGAGAAAAGGGATTTTTCTGGCTGTTTTTAACTAACTATAGGCTGTCAAACGTCTGCTAAGTACTGCTGGTACAATTGCATTGAGAAAAATTTTTTTTTTTTCCAAAACAGTTAATCATAATTTTGGGTCAAAGCACCGTCCAACACAAACTTGCTGGAGGAAAATATCAAATTTGCCCAAAAAAAACGCATTTTTTTCTGGTTCAGTTCAGCGAGGGATGGGGGGGTGGGGGGGGGGGGGGGGGGGGGTGGCGGGGGGAGCTAGAATACCACACACTAAAAACTAAAGTGTTAAAACTGACACTTTCAAGGTGTTAAACCCATTCTAACTCTTAGGGTTTGATTTTAACACTCAAAGTGCAATGCTTTAAGCACTTAGACATTACAATCGTCAGACATCTGAAACTTGAATGGATGGCACTTCCCATGTGTCTAGCATTGGTGGTTCTTCCAGAATCGTCCATAAATTGATTTTCGCTTGGTGGGTACATACTTAAAAGGACACAACGCAGATGACGAGGATCAGGCTCGAGTGTCGCGACATTACACTTGTCAAGTGGTATTATTGTAACACCTGTCAAGTTCTGGGATATCTACACTTGAACAAAGTGCTAGTTCAGCTCTTAGTAAGTGTTAAATACAGCACTTCAAGTGTAGTTTTTAACACTTTAGTTTTTAGCGTGCATGACGGCCCCGACCCACACGCCTATGTTCCGTTGCGACATTTTATTAACCGAATACCGTAACATGGAGGGAATTCAAACATCGCTTGAGTTTATCACAAAATCGTGCGGTTGGATTTAGGCAGGCATGCCTGGTGAAGGGTTACCTGTGATTTTAAATGAAATCCGGCGGACATGTCGAATCGATCCAGCTTTCCAATTCATATCCACTTTACCGTGGATATTTGAAACTATTTTCGCCCAAAAAGGCAGTGTGAAAAAAAACTATCGGTTATCGATTTCGTTAATATTTGGCCTAGTGTTTATTTAGTCTCTTAATTTCGCTTCCAGAAAAGGCCAATATTTACGGATATTATTTATTAAATTCCTGTAATTTCTCTTATTTTTGACTATAATTTACACTTATGCACATCGATTTGTTGTGGGCCAAAGTGTTACTGTGAGTGTGACTCTTTAGCAGGAGAAACAACACAGCTCAAATGGTTCAAGATTTTATGAAGTCTATTTCCAAAATCCATTAAGAGAAGGCAGCTCGTCACGTGACGTCACTTGCCTCAACTCCCTGAAGTGAAAATAGAATATGCCACTCGTTATGTCATCGATAAACAACAATGTCAGCTGCAGTGCAAAAGAGACGCTGAAGTGCCGTTGAATGTAAACATGGACTGATAAGTAGGGAAATGAAATTCAAACGTCGAAAGTAAACGCGCAGAAAGTTTTCCCTACTCATCTTCTTTAAATTGAGTGGTCATCTATAGCTGAACACCGAATAGAACCTGAGAAAAGGCGAAATATGTGCGGGCCAGGTGGGTTTCTGGATGGATAATAATTCCTGTCATATTCATTATTCAGTTGTCTTGGTCACAGCAAGTACTAATTCCTGTCATATCCAAGTTGAGCTACAGAGTCATTGACTCTTTCATTGAAATTTTTTTCCTGAAAATTTCTTGGGAGTTTAACTTGTTTACAGAATATTTATTCTGTGTATCCCCATGGTTACGTCCTCACCCTTGGGGTGTTTTGGCGTTTTTGGTCATGCATCTACCATCTGATCAGGGACCAGCCGTGAGGGCGACTAGGGCGATTAAGTCGCCCTTCTAAGCCCAAAGTCGCCTAGAAAAATAGTCGGGGCGATTACAAGTCGCCCTCTAAAAATTGGCCAAAATGAGAAAAGGCTGAACTGAGTGATGCGAGGTTTACATGAAAACGAGTATTTTCAAAAATCGAATGTGCTCGAGTGTGATAAATGGGCATTTTAATTCGTCAAATAAACGTCCATTTATTTGAAATCACACGACAAGCAATTCTCCATTGTCGCTTTCGGCGGATTTTTTTTATTTCTATTTTGTTGCGTTCCAGTCGGAGCTTCAAGTGTCGAAACGAAAATAAGTGACTTACGCGACTCAACAAAACAACCCAGTTTGAAAGTAGGTTACATCGCTTAGGATGCCGAAAATGTATACACAACGGACATATTTTATAACACATTATTTTCATTTCGATTTGCTGACGACTGTTAACTGTTGGGCTGTCTATTCCCAGAAAAACACGAATGGAATTGAAAAACATGAAAAAAAGCTTTAGTGATGTCAAGAAAAGCTTTGTACAGGACACAAGTGTGCATGTGGACGATCTTGAAAAAGGGTCCTCCTAAACATCGAAATGACATGAAATGACGCGTAATGACCCCGGAATGCCATAAAAATGATGCGGAATGACATTTCTTTTACAAAATACTCGACCCCAGAATGTATTTTGTTTATTAACTAACAAAGTACCTCCCAAGCAACCTTCTTACATCTGGTCCTGTTCACACTTTCAGACTTAGGAAATTATTAGCTTAGTAGACTTTGTTGAAAGGCAACCACAGGAGGGTGACGGGGGATGAAGAAGAGGTGAGGGATCATGAAGGAGAAGGTAGCAGTGGGGGATTTTCAGTCAATAATTACATTGTGATTTTTTAACCTGGCACAGATGCATCATAGACAACTGGACCTGGATTATTTGTACGTTAATGGAGGACCATAAATAGAAAATATGAAGGGGCGGCGGGGGTGGTACATGAATATTCTTAATTTTCCCCACTTGCCTATGAAGTCTCCCTACATGACTCTGCAGTCTCCCTATTTTTTCTGGAGGGAGACTTGAAGTCTCTCTAAAATTCCCCCCTAGGCTGGTCCCTGCATCTGATGTATCGCAGTCTCTTCTGACGGAGATTCTGTCTTACATCGGATAGTTTGAAAGTCTGATACAGACTTCGGGCCATGTTGTTCAGTGCTGGAGTCTTGTTTCTGGTTTTTATTACATGTTGTTTACATTGACAACAGTTATTTTCTGTAAGTAGTTTCCTAGTCATTTATGATGATAGGTTTATAACTAGATACATAATATACCCCGGAAGTGTAGCATTAAGTTTTAGAATTAAGAAAAAAAGTTTGTCTGCACTTAGGCTTTTTGGGGATCCATTTGAGCTCATTGTTCCCTTTGGGAACTTGGGATCATGTCAAAATTTTGCAAAATTTTTTTTTTTTTTTTTATGAATTTATTTTTCTAAATTTTTGCATTGGATTGTATTATTATGTATCTTTGTCAGATTGTTATAGGAATTAGTGCGAGTACTGTTGGCTTGTAATTTTTTGGCCAAATGAAGGATTATTGCTCAAATTGTAAGTCGAGGAAATCTTCCTCTGACTCTCATATTCATTGTGTTTGCTGTAGTAATTGTACTCGCACTAACTCTTGTTCTGTTTGTGCCAATTAGGATGACAAACGTTGGAGACGTGTGTCACGGTATGTTGTTAGTGGTGAGAGATCGATACCGGGTCTCTCACCACAAGGTCACTCTAGTTTTTCAGTTTCTTTTTCAGAGGAACAAGAACATGGTGATGTATCAGTGATGCCGTCAGAAAGTATGCTGCCATCGTTGCAATCAAATATAGAGCTAGTGGCAAAAATGCTCAATGATATAAGACTAGATGCAGACTTTATGGGTTTACGACCTTATCACCAGCTAGCTCAACTGGCGGATCATTCACTCAGGATATGGGTGGTGTGATGCCGGGTATTCCGTAGCGGTCAAGGAAAGGAAAAAGTGTGTTGCGAGCACTATAAAATCGAAACATGCTCACCCTGCGGTGACGGAACAGAGGAAGCCAGCTAGTTCTGCGGTGGGCTCGTCCAGGTCTCCCCGGACTGTGAGCAAGAGAGGCTCCTCTCTCTTTCAACAACATCTGGGGCCAGATGTTGTTGTACAGAATGTTCGTCAGTCGGAGCATAAGTCCACGCCTCCTGTCCGGGACTCTCCGTCAAATAGGCTGCGTGGGTCGGCTAGTCTGTCGGCTTCCAAATCGTCTTCTAAGCACACACGACCACACCTTGACTATGTTACTACGGAGATTCAGCCTGCATCGCTGACGAAGGATTTGATGTTGTCAAGAAAGTCACGCCATCCGATAACCAAGGAGACGAGGCCACATGAATTGGGACGTCCACATAAGAGGATTATGTCGGACACGCTGTTCCAGGAGCATCCAGTTGCAAAACATCAGAGAACCACGTCTCCACAGGCCTCTTGCTGTCTCAAATAGCGCAGCTCATCGCAGCATCCCAGCTGGTTCCAGAACATCCTACAACAAAAACTGATGTGGAACTGTTGGATGAAGCTGGGTCAGTTAATTCATCTGCTCGTTCAGATAGGGATAACCGAGAATCTATTCTGGTCCAATCGGATGGTGAAAGGGAACTGAATGAATTGGATTATTCCCTTCTGGAGCAACACAAGGTAGCGATGGAGTTTATTCATCAATACCTTCCAGAGGTTGTTCCTTCGGATCAGAATGCTGCGACTATGGATAAAAGACTGCTAGAGTCATTAGATACCGACTTTTTCAGCCGGGTTAAGGAAGATATTCCTGTTTATCCAGTGCAGATCGGTAATGTGTCTCGGACGTTAGAATTATTAAATGACGCTATATTTAATCTTTCCTCGGGGAAGAGGAAAGGCAGTTCTTCATCTTCATGTGCTCTACAACTGCCGTTTATTAATAATAAAAATAAATTTAAAACGGCAGGTCAGGGTATCCCGAGAGTTTCTCTGCATTTGGACAAACAGGCTGAGGACTTAGATTTGCCCTTACCTGCGTCCTTTTCAATTTGCTCGGATACAATGGAGACAGTATCTTCCAATAGATCAAATCTAGATTTTTTTCTTACTCAGGTCTCCTTACTAGAGCGTTGACGCAACATCTCAGTGGAAAAGAATTTGTGGACGTTCGTACCTCATTAAGAGTTCTATCAAGGGCTATTGCTTATTCCACATATAACTCTGCCTTAACAGTAGCTAATTTAGAGTTAGACATGATGCAGCCCTAGCGTCATCATGTCTAGTGGATGATAAGGTGAAAAACGCTCTTCAAGTCGCTTCGGTATCTGGTGACAATCTTTTTGACAGCAAGCTTTCGTTGATCTACAATCAACTTACTAAGAAAGCATCTAATACTCTGCTTTTGAAGTCAGTTTCCAGAAAAACTGATACAGCAGAAAAGGGTAAAGTAGGAGCTTCAGGACCAAGTTCGTCCAAAGGAAGCTCCTCTAGAGGGTATAAGAAACCCTCAAGTAATTATTCTAGGGATCGTCAATATAGCGACTCAGGTAGGTGACGTGGGTCTGGTCGAGACAACCGCTCAGATGTCCCAGGTCGGCGGGCCGAGGCGCTGCAAGGGAAGGACGTAGTTTCTCTTCCCGTAGGCCTCGCAGGTCCAGAAAGTGATGGTCAGGACCTCTATTGCGCTCCTGTTGGCGGAAGACTGACAAGATTTCTGGAAAATTGGATTACAATTACAGAGGACCAGTGGGTCAGAGCGGTTATCTCGGACGGTCACTTCCGAGAAAAACCTCTGTTAACACAAAGTCCACGCTGGACTCAGCTTCCGACCAACTCTCTAAAAAGAGATTCACTTCTATTGGAGGTAAAATCTCTTTTAGAGAAAAATGCAATGGAGGTCGTAGAAAACCAGGAAACTGGGTTTTTACAGTCACCTGTTTTTCGTACCAAAGCCAGATGGCTCGTTCTGTCTAGTAATCGATTTGAGCTGGATAAACAATCGTGGCTCCAAAGTTTTATATGGAGACCATTCGATCAGTAAGGGCGAGCATTTGGGTGAACGATTATGCAACAAGCATAGATCTAAAAGATGCGTACTTTCATGTTATTGTGAATCCAGCATTCAGAAAATACCTTCGGTTCTCTGTCCTGGGGTTGTTTATCAGTTCCAAGCAATGTGCTTCAGACTCAATCTAGCACCCTGGGCATTCACTCGAATAATGAACTCGGTAATGGCATATTTCCGGGCTCATTCATCTGCAGTAACGTTGGCCTATTTGGACGACATTCTTCAGAGATATGGCAATAAAACGGTTCTCCAGAACGATGTTCCGAGTCTGCTACTATTGCTCCGACGTCTCGGTTTCATTGTAAACGAAAAGAAGCCAGATCTAGCTCCATCCAAGTCGTTCATTCACTTGTGAAAGAGCTTCGAGACTCACAACAATCTGACTCGTCTGCCGTTACCCATAGGGAAATTAGTCAGTTGTTATGCTCGCTTTTGTCTACACTCAGACATATTAACAGCGAGGGAGTTCATGCGACTGATTCGCTCGAAACAAATATTGTTTTAACGGACCAAGTAAAACAAAGGATTCAGATTTAGGCGGACATTCAGTGGTTAACTCAGGGAGTTCCGCTGCAGCTGTCAGATCCGGCTTTTACAGTCATGACGGATGCGAGTTAGGTAGGCTGGGGTGCGACCCTGAGCCCAACAGACTCAAAGTGTCAGGGTCTTTGGGACCCTGTGTTCCAGGAAAAACACATAAATATCAAAGAAATGATGTCAATTGGATGAACATTATTCGGAATTCGCATGTTCAAATACTGTCGGACAACTCGACAGTAGTAGCATATATTCGGAACCAGGGAGGCACTCATTCGATTCAGTTATTCGAACTAACGGAAAGAATTCTTCTGTATGTCTTGGAACATCACATTCATCTATCGGTCTGCCATATACCGGTGTAACAGTTTATCTTCCCCCCCCCCCCCCTGTATAACTTCCCCCCCCCCCCCCCCCTGGTTTATCTTCCCCCCCCCCCCCCCCCACCTGAATTTTTTTTATCTTTCAATTTAATCACAGAACTTTTTAAAGAATTTGCTTTAGTACCCCTCTGTTATATTAAAAAGCATGAGGGGCAATTTGAAAACTTGTTAGTCTGGCCTTGAGAGTGCGGCAACAAACCCTATATTTTGACATGTTTTTTTATTTGAAAATATGAATAAAATTCTCAGCAGTATCGTTGTATGAGCCAAACTTTGAATGTCTGTTGGGGGGAAGGGGGTAGTCATAACCTAACCATGATCCCCCTCCCCACCCCATCAGAATATTTGTCACCTTTTACAACTTAAGTTCAGGAATTTTGAGAATGGAAAATATAGCAAAAAATCAGAAGAAAACCAGCCTTTTGTGACTCAGGTGTGGGGTGGATAAGATCATTTCTGAGTAAATAAAGAAAAAATATCTTTCGGTTGAGAACTTTTATTATCATAACAATAAAAACTATGTAAACTACCGCATAAAATTCAAACAAAATATCTAGCACTTGATAGAGTCAACAAAGCCCTCAATGAATTTCTCTTGAAAAAGGTGATATGAGCAGTATTTTTTTCTCTTCCAACTTAAGACATATGAATCAGAAAACAATAACCTGAATGTTTTTCTTTTTCAACAACTTAGACATAGGAATCGTTTTACTCACATTTTTAAGTTGGCAATTTCTATTGTCAGGTGGGGGGTAAGATAAACTGGTCACGACATCTTCCCCCCCCCCCCCCCCCCCACACTCACAACAACCTGAATTATTTTCTCTTCCAACTTAAGACATATGAATCAGAAAACAATAACCTGGATGTTTTTCTTTTCTGACAACTTAGACATAGGAATCGTTACTCACATTTTTAAGTTGTTAAAATAGAAAAATTTTGACTAGGGTAGACGATACTGTGACCAATTTTTGTGTAACTTTGAGTGTTGGGTGGGGGGTAAGATAAACTGGTCACGATATCTTCCCCCCCCCCCCCCCCACCCACCAAAATTTTTTCCATTCTAACAGCTTAAGCATATGAATCTTAAAAATAGACAATACAGATGAAATTCTCTTTAAAATTGTGTTTTGAGCACACACAAAAATCATGACTTTGTCAAGAGTGTTGGTGTGGGGTAAGATAAACTGGTAACAATATCTTCCTCCACCTGAAAATTGTTCCCTTCTAACAGCTTAAGTATGTGAATCATAAAAATAAAAAAATACAGATCAGATTCTCTTCAAAATAGTGGTTTGAGCTAAAAACAAGTTTTGTGTAACTTTGAGTGTTGGGTGGGGGGTAAGATAAACTGGTCACGATATCTTCCCCCCCACACACCAAAATTTTTTCCATTCTAACAGCTTGAGCACATGAATCTTAAAAATAGAAAATACAGATGAAATTCTCTTCAAAATGGTGGTTTGAGCTAAAAACAAATTTTTTGTGACTTTGTGTGTTGGGTGGGGGGTAAGATAAACTGGGCACAATATCTCCCTCCCCCCCCCCCCCCCCCCCCCCAACACGACCCACCTGAAAATTTTTCCTTTCTAACAGCTTAAGCATATGAATCTTAAAAATAGACAATACAGATGAAATTCTCTTTAAAATTGTGTTTTGAGCACACACAAAAATCATGACTTTGTCAAGAGTGTTGGTGTGGGGTAAGATAAACTGGTAACAATATCTTCCCCCACCTGAAAATTGTTCCCTTCTAACAACTTAAGTATGTGAATCATAAAAATAAAAAATACAGATCAGATTCTCTTCAAAATAGTGGTTTAAGCTAAAAACAATTTTTGTGTAACTTTGAGTGTTGGGTGGGGGGTAAGATAAACTGGTCACGATATCTTCCCCCCCACACACCAAAATTTTTTCCATTCTAACAGCTTGAGCACGTGAATCTTAAAAATAGAAAATACAGATGAAATTCTCTTCAAAATAGTGATTTGAGGAAAAAAAAAAATTGGGGGTAACTACGAGTGTCAGGTGTGGGAAAGATAAATTGGTCAGGATATTTCCTCCCCCCAACCCTCTACAACTGAAATTATTCTCTTTGTCACATCCTTAGCAAATAAATCTTAAACTTGAAAAATACAGGTGAAATTCTCTTCAAAATAGTTGTTTGAGTGAAAATAAAAAATATTTAGCGACATCGGGCGACATGTTTAAAAAATGTTTTTTACATATATCCCAGGGGATATTTTTAGAAAAAAAACGCAAGTTCTTCTTGTGCAATTTTCTTCTATTAACAACATATTCAAATGAGTCTTGAAAATGGAAATTTGTATAATATTCAACTCACAATGCTAATTTGGGCTAAAATGTTTTTTTTTTTCTTTTGGGCATATAGCTCTCTCACATACAGACCAATAAGTTTTTCAATGCGCACTTGATGCTTTTTTTAATATCACACACAAGTGAACAAGCAAATTCTAAAAAAAGATCTGGTAAAAATCTGAATGGTAAAAAAATTCAGGTGGGGGGGAAGATAAACCAGGTGGGGGGGGAAGATAAACTAGTTTATCTTCCCCCCCAGGGGGGAAGATAAACTAGTTTATCTTCCCCCGGGAGGAAGTTGTACAGGGGGGGAAGATATCGTAGTATATGTTCTAGCCGACTCGCTCTCTCAGAAAGGTTGCATGTTGCCTTCGGAATGGACTCTCAACAAGTGAGTGTTCAGGCAGCTTTGCTACCAATGGGATCGACCAATGATAGACTTGTTCGCGACACATCTCAACAATCAATTGCAGACGTATGTTTTGCCATACCCAGATCCTTGAGCGAATGCAGTGGACACTCTCTCAATTTCTTGGGACGGAATGATAGGATATGCATATCCTCCAACTCCGTTAATTCAACAGATCTTGTTAAAGATCAAGCAATCGCAGTGCAAGATACTGTTGGTAGCATCTCTGTCGTCTCAGAAACCATGGATGAATCTTCTCAGGTGTCTGTTATGGGACGTTCCCCGGAAGCTTCCTCCACAGGAGGACCTTCTCTTTCAGGGAAAATCTCGCACACTGCATCACAACCCGCAAGGCCTCAACCTTCACATATTTCCGTTGTGCGGTCCTTCTTGCATGGGAAGTGCTTTACAGGACGAGCAGTGGACACAATTTCTAACTGAAGGAGGGCCTCCTCTTCGCTAAATTATGCGGCAAAGTGGAAGGTTTTCTCTCATTGGTGTAAGGATCAGTCGATAGACGTTTACGATCCATCCATTCCAGACATTGCAAACTTTCTGGTCTACTTGTTTGACATTGTCAAACTGCAGCCAGTCACTATTAAGGGTTATAGGTCTATGCTATCGTACACTTATGCTCATCATGATAGCTTAGAAATCTGATCTTATGTTTCTTTATCTAAGTTAGTTAAAAAAATTTTGATCAATTGACCTAGAACCCTTAGGTTAATTCCTAAGTGGAATTTAGCTTGGGTTCTGTTGAAGCTTAAAGAAGCTCCATTTGAAACTATGGATGCTGTAGAATTCAAATTCTTGACATATAAAACAGCTTTTCTCTTAGCCTTTGCTTCTGCAAGAAGAGTTAGTGAACTCCATGCTTTATCTATTGATGATTCTCATTATCGTAGTGTTGATAATACTATTACTTTAACTACTCAGGTAGGATTTTTGGCTAAGAACCAGGCTCCTAATAAACATCCGGAGCCTATTATCATTAAGGTTCTTCTGTCTTCAGATGGCCGTAGACCCTTGCTGTGTCCAGTAAGAGCTATGCGCATTTATAAACGCAGATCACAGTTTATCAGAAAAGGAAGAAAACGCTTCTTTTTATCATTAATTCCCAACAGAAAGGAGATATCTGTTCATTCCATTGCTAGATGAATTCAATTAGCAATTCGTACTGCCTATGAAAGTTTATCTTCTAATCAGCAGTCGGTACTTAAGATTTCAGTGCATGAAGTTAGAGCGCTGTCCACATCCTGGGCTTATTCTAACAGTATTGCCATTACTGATCTCATGAAAGCTGCGTACTGGACACAGCCTTCTACATTTACCAAGTTTTACCTTAGAAATATAGAGTCTATTTCAGGCGACTTTAGATGTTTAGGTCTGTGATCTGTTCCTCAGAATGTCGTCCACTAAACGTTTACAGCTATAGTTATATAGGTTTTTTCTGTTCCAGCAGTGACTCTGTCCTGTTGCCCTCTTTGTTCTGTGGTGATTTGACCCAGAGAAAGGGGAAGGGGGAGAGGGGGGGGGGGGTTTCCCTCATATCACCGGCTTTGTAGTGAAAAGCAAGGGAATTCCAAATCGGTGCTGGGATGGTTTTAAAGTGTAAGCTAATATATTTCTCATTTATGTAATATATTTAAATTGTAGCTCACTGTGAAGCATTTGTATATGTCACGTGTCATACAAGAGTTAATACATAATCCTCGGACACTTTTAAATGAGTATAAAGAGTCTCATTCTCTGGACTATCTTTATTTATTAGCTTCCCTTTATTAAATTAGTATAATGGGTTATACTGGCTATAAATAGAGAATTATATATGATATAATGCTCAATTATTTTGTTGGTGTTGTGTCTTTCTTATTTCAAATAAATAAGAAAGACGTATATAAATCCTTTCTCTCCTTTTCTCCTTGAGGAGATATTCTTTTATATTTAATTGAGCTTATTGGATTTCCTTTATGTCCTAGGCCCTCCAGCCTTTTTTCTATTCAGCTAAGTCTGGACCATTGGTTACAGTATAAAAATATGAAAAAATTTAAAGTAATTTATATAGTTTTTAGCTCACCAACTTTAGTTGTGTGAGCTTATGGCATGGCTCGATCGGTCGGCGTCAGCATACGTGTCCAATAATGTTAAAGCTTCTGTTTAGGTCACTTACTCACCCTATTTCCATATCATGGCCTTTATAATGCTGCTATATGATGATTATTATCATTATACCATGATTTAACCCCTCATACCCTGCATTTTAAACATTTTCTTGACATTTTTAGTTGCGTTTAGTTTTCTGTTTAGCTCGGAATTTCATGTTTAACTTAGTGTTTAGGTCAGCTGCTGTGCTCCTTCTCTTCCCATGGCACTTATATTCATCATACATGTTCCTCAGTATCATTGTTCCATGATTAACCCCTCATACCCTGCATTTTAAACATTTTTCTTGACATTTTTAGTTGCGTTTAGTTTTCTGTTTAGCTCGGAATTTCATGTTTAACTTAGTGTTTAGGTCAGCTGCTGTGCTCCTTCTCTTCCCATGGCACTTATATTCATCATACATGTTCCTCAGTATCATAGTTCCATGATTAACCCCTCATACCCTGCATTTTAAACATTTTTCTTGACATTTTTAGTTGCGTTTAGTTTTCTGTTTAGCTCGGAATTTCATGTTTAACTTAGTGTTTAGGTCAGCTGCTGTGCTCCTTCTCTTCCCATGGCAATTATTTTCATCATACATGTTCCTCAGTATCATTGTTCCATGATTAACCCCTCATACATTGCATTTTAAACATTTTTCTTGAAATGTTTAGTTGCGTTTAGTTTTCTGTTTAGCTCGGAATTTCATGTTTAACTAAGTGTTTAGGTCAGCTGCTGTGCTCCTTTTCTTCCCACGGCACTTATATTCATCATACATGTTCCTGAGTATCATTGTTCCATGATTAACCCCTCATACCCTGTATTTGAAACATTTTTCTTGACATTTTTAGTTGCGTTTAGTTTTCTGTTTAGCTCGGAATTTCATGTTTAACTTAGTGTTTAGATCAGCTGCTGAGCTCCTTCTCTTCCCATGGCAATTATTTTCATCATACATGTTCCTCAGTATCATTGTTCCATGATTAACCCCTCATACATTGCATTTTAAACATTTTTCTTGAAATTTTTAGTTGCGTTTAGTTTTCTGTTTAGCTCGGAATTTCATGTTTAACTAAGTGTTTATGTCAGCTGCTGTGCTCCTGTTCTTCACACGGCACTTATATTCATCATACATGTTCCTCAGTATCATTGTCCCATGATTAACCCCTCATACCCTGCATTTTAAACATTTTTCTTGACATTTTTAGTTGCATTTAGTTTTCTGTTTAGCTCAGAATTTCATGTTTAACTAAGTGTTTAGGTCAGCTGCTGTGCTCCTTTTCTTCCCATGGCACTTATATTCCTCATACATGTTCCTCAGTATCATTGTTCTATGATTAACCTCTCATACCCTGCATTTGAAACATTTTTCTTGACATTTTTAGTTGCGTTTAGTTTTCTGTGTAGCTCGGAATTTCATGTTTAACTTAGTGTTTAGGTCAGCTGCTGTGCTCCTTCTCTTCCCATGACACTTATATTCATCATACATGTTCCTCAGTATCATTGTTCCATGATTAACCCCTCATACCCTGCATTTTAAACATTTTTCTTGACATTTTTAGTTGCGTATAATTTTCTGTTTAGCTCAGAATTTCATGCTTAACTTAGTGTTTATGTCAGTTTCTGTGTTTTACTTTTAAGAGGTTGTGTTTAGGTAAGCTTTGTCACATGTTATGAGCCTGTTTGATACAGTTCTTGTGTTTGCCAAAGTTACTATCGAAGAGGAATGTTGGTGAGCTATAGGGCGTTGGCGTCCTTCTTGTTATACTTACCAATAGCCCTCTCATGAGCTGGGAACTCATTCCTCCCTGCTAACTATGTAACATTTAGCAGGCACTGGTTGTAAGAATGAGGCTTGGTGGCAATTTCGGTGCTTCCTTGACACTGCGCATGCTCAGTGGACAAAAGTATGGAGGACCATATAGGACATTTATATTTTTATACTGTATACCAATGGCCCAGACTTAGCTGGTGCTAACTCTAAAATATTCAGGGCCAAACACAAATTTTGCCCCCCAAATCCCAAAATTTGCATCCAAAATAAAAAAACTGATGTCCCATATGGTCCTCCATATTTTTACCTACTGCACATGTGCAGTGTCAAGGAAGTACCGAAATTGGCGCAAAGTCTCATTCTTTGTTTGGCCCTTCTGTCAGTAACATCTTTCTGACATCTGTGCTTGTAAATCTCAGTTTATATGATGATAGACACAAAGTAATGATGGATATGGTGGATCCAAGGATGAATTAAGAGGATGAGAGGAAGAAACAGTGGTGGGATGTGTTCAGGGCTGTAACTTATAATATTTTTATACTGTACCAATGACCCAGACGTAGCTGGTGCTGACTCTAATATATTTAGGGCCAAACACAAATTTTACCCCCATTCCCAAAAATTTGCATCTAAAACCGAAAATTACATGTCCTATATGGTCCTCCATACTTTTACTCCACTGTGCAGTGTCAAGGAGGTCTCAATATTGCCGCCAAAAGTCATTCTTTGTTTGGCCCTCAATACAGTTACACTTCACTGTTATTTGTGCTTGTAAATCTCAGTTTTAAAGATGCCAGATGCATAATTATGAGAGAAATGGTGGATATATGGTGGAAATAGAAGGTGGAGAGGAAAAAACAGTGGAAACAAATGTTCAGGGCTGTAACTATAATTATTTTACGAAATTATTCATGTTACCTATTTTCGAGGCATGACCTTGTTGTGGTCATTCTTGCTATGAATGTTCCAGTGTTTAATCAGTGTTTCCTCTCTCCCTTTTCTTTATTCCCCCCTAGCTATTCTCCCATGCTTTTGGCTTATTTTTTGTAATGTTAATTACTAAAATTTCTTGGGAGTTTTGGCTTGGTAACAGAATTATTTTCTGTTTTTTCCTCATGTTTACGTCCTCACCCTAGGGGTGTTTGGGCGTTTTGGTCTGCATCTGCCATCTGATGTTCTACAGTTTCTTCTCTGGAAGCCTCTGTTTTGCATCAGATAGTGTTTAAATTGGTAACTGATTTCGGGCTATGTTTGTTTCAGTGCCTGGAGTCAAGTTTCCGGTTTGTTGACACTTTTGCTTGTGTTGACAACTGTTACTTCTGACAGTGATTACTTGTCTTCTGCTTAATTTAGTTCATAGCAAGATACATTAATATTGTCCGTAAGTGTTACATTAATTTTTCAAAATGATTAAAAATTTTTGTCCACACTTAGGCTTTTTTGGGATCTTTTGGGCTCAAGGTTCCCACTGGGAACTTGGCCTCTTCTGAAAATTTTTTCAAAAATTTTTTTTTTGAAAATTATTTTCTTCTGAAATGTTATAATGAATTATAATATATTATGTATATTTATTTCAAGGGTTAGTGCGAGTAATATGACGGTGTATATTTTTTCTGGTTTGAAAAAATATTCTTCATTCGTAATGTGAGGATATCTTCCTCTAATTCACAAGTTCATTGTGTTTCTTATAGTCAATGTAGTCACATTAATTCTTGCTCTGTGTGTGTTGATTGATATGACTACGTAGGAGATGTGTGTCACGGTATTTTATTAGCGGTGATTGGTCCATTACGGTCCTCTCTCCGTAGGGTCACTATATATTATCAGTTTCTTTTTCAGAATTCAGAGTGATGTTTCCTTGATGTCTTCAATAAGTGTGTCTCCGTCGTTGCAATATTAGGGCTAGCGGGAAGTGCTCAAGGTATTACGACAATTGCTGGGAGTTCGCTGATTCGATCGAAGGCATTGTCGCCCGGTATCGCGTCCATTCACTAGAAAAGAATGGCACAGCACCCGGGTTAGTTCATTGCGGTCCAGGGAAGCAGATTGGGTGATGCAAGCACTATAAAACTTCAGATGTGCACACGCAGCAACGACGGAACCAAGGATAGTACGGTTGAAGCCTGTCAGTCCTGTAGCTAGCTCGTCCATGTCCCCTGGACCGCGAGCGAGAGAGGCCTCCTCTCTCTTGCATCAACATCTGCGCCGCGATGTTGTTGTATGTTGTTCGCTTATTCGGAGCTTACGTCCACTACTCCTGCTCAGGACGCTCCGTCGCATGACAGTCTGACGCAGCTGTTATATTGGCTTCCTCATCCTCGTCAACACACACGACTGCACCTTGACTATGTGATCACAGATTTCCAGGGGACGTTCGCATATTATATAAATGCAGGATTGAACGTCCCTGGTGCTCCTGCTTCGCCGACCAAGGAATACACATCGGCCAGGTCACTCCATCTGCTAGCCAAGGATACGAGACCTTTCCAGTTGGGACGTTAGCATATTATATAAATGCAGGAATGAACGTCCCGGGAGCTTCCAGCGGATATTTCACGTAGGACCGCGGCTCCACAGGTCTCATAGGGTAACATGAACTAGGTATTGTTACCGTGATGTCTTCGTAAGTGTGCTTCCGTTGTCACAGTCAAATGAAGAGCTACTGGTAAAGTGCTCATGCAGATACGTCAATTGCCTAAGAGGTCCCAAGTAGGATCGACGGCGTTGGCGTCCGCTAGCTCGCCCGGTGTCGCGACCATTCACCGGGTTCGTCCGTTGCGGTCCAGGAAGGAGATTTGGTTGTTGCGAGCACTATAAAATACAATGAGCACACCCAGTGACGACGGATACGAGGATGGTATGGAGGAAGCCTATTAGTCCGGTTCCTAACTCGTCCAGGTCCTTCCGGGCTGCGAGCGAGAGAGGTTCCTCTCTCATACTACAACATCTGGGCTCAGATATTGTGGTACTAAATGTTCCTCAGTCAGAGCATACGTCCACCGCTCGGGACGCTCCGTTATATAGACAGTCCGGAGAGACTGCTCTTTCGGCTTTTTCATCCTCACGGCAGCACACGTGACTGCACCTTGGCTAGGTGACCTGTGATATTCAACCAACATCGCCGACCAGGGATTCTACGGCGACCAGGTCACGCCATCCGGTAGCCAAGGATACGAGGCCTTCATACTCTGGACGTTCGCATATTAGATGTATGGAGGAGTGAACGTCCAAGGAGCTTCCAGCGGCTAAATCCTATAAGACCACAGCTCCACAGGCCTCTGTTACGGACATGCTTTCGCAGGTAGCACAAATTATCGCAGCATCCCAGCAACCGACCGTAACTCTGTCGGATCAGGAATTATCCGAGGAAGCTGGGTTGGTACGTTCCGCTGCAGGTTCAGGCACGGACGACCAAGAATTACAAGTGGTCCGACAAGATGGCGAAAGGGATATGGATGAGTTGTATTTTCCGTTTTCGGAACAACATAATTGCCGTAGAGTGCATCCGGCATTATCATCTGACGTTGTTCCTCCGGACCCAAATGCTGCGTTGCCGGATAAGAGACTGATAGCGCCATTGGACACAGAATTCTAAATCGGTTTAGGGACATCATTCCTCAGTTTCCGACATAGTCCAGATATGTCTCACAGACATTTGATCTGTTGAACGACGCTATATTTATTTAACTTGCTACCTAAATGGGCAGGTCAGGTTTCTTATCGGCAATATGCTCTACATCTGCCTTTCATCAATTCAACAAATATTTTGAAATGGCAGGACAGAGCTTTCTGAGAGTTCTCTGTGACTAGACGACCAGGTCAGGACCTAGTATTGTTTGTTACTGTCGTCTATGTCAATACCAACCACGATGTTGGAAATAACAATATTGTCTAGCAGGGTCAGCTTAGACGCATCATCGTACACAGATCACCTTACCAGAACGTTATCATTATGTCTCAAAGGAAAAAGAATTCCAGGATGCCCAATCTCCTTAAGAGTTCTTTCAAGGGCCTCACATGAAACTACGTCCTTTAGTGGCAATATGGAGTTGGTTAAACATGACGCGGCCCTGGCTACATCCACGCATGTAGATAGTAAGGTGAAAAACTCTCTCAGAGTCGCTCCGGTCTCCGGAGAGTTTTCTTCAACGGCAAGCTTTCTGCAGTCTATGATCAGTTAACTAAGAAGCTTTAGACTCTCTGCTATTAAAATTTGCTTCCATATTGTCAGATTCAGCAGAGAAGAGTAGGACAGGCACTTCTGGGACGAATACAAAGACTGTGGACTAATTTACTCAGGTGTCTGTTGTGGGACATGCCGTGGAAGCTTCCTCCACATTCATGATTATATCTTCATTCAGCAGTCTGTGTTTTAGTTTTAAGCTCATGAAGTAAGAGTTCTACTTCATGGGCTTAAGCTATTAATATTGTTATTACAGATTTAATGAGGGCTGCATATTGGTGTTAGCACTCCATTTTCACGATTTTGTATCTGAGAATATTGGGTCCTTTTCTGCAGATCTACATTGTTTAGGTCCGCTGTTTTTTACTCAGAATGTTGTCTACTAAACAGTGGCAACTATGTGTGTATAGGCTTTCGGTTCCGGCAGTGACTCTGTCCTGCTGCCCTCTTTGCTCTGGAGTATTTGATCCAGGGCAAGGGAAGGGGGGGGGGGGGGGATGTTCCCTTAGGTCACCTGCTTTATAGTGTAAAGCAAGGGAATACCTCCCTTGGACTTAGTAATTCTGTGTTGGTTCCGAGATGATTTTAGGGTTAAGCCTATGTTTACTCATCTGTGTAATATTTTTTAAGTGTTGATTGGTGTGAAGCATTCGTATATATCACGTGATTAATTGAGCATTAATATACAATCCTCGAATATTTTTAAATGAGTATATAGAGTCTCATTTCTCTAGACTCCCGTATTTATTGGCTTTCCTTAAAAAATATTAGTATAAAGGGTTATACTAGATGTTTATAGAGATCATTGATGTTATTGTGCTCAATTACAGAATAGTTTTGTGTCTTTCTTTTTTGTTACAAATAAGAAAGATACATGTAAGACTATCTCTCCTTTTCTCCTTAAGGGATAGGTCTGTTATAGGTAATTGAGTCTATTGGATTTTCCTTATGTCCTAGGCCCTCCAACCTTTTTACTATTCAGCTAAGTCTGGGTCATTGGTACAGTATAAAAATGTTAAAAAATTTATAGTAATTTATATATTTTTTATAATTAGATACATTATATTACTCCGGAAGTGTAACATTAGTTTTCTAGTTTAAAGAAAAAATTTTGTCCACACTTTTTGGGGATCCATTTGGGCTCATCGATCCCTTTGGGAACTTGGGCTCATGTCATAATTTTTCGAAAAAATTTCTTTTATGAATTATTTTTCGAAATTTTGTTTAATGGATTGTATTATCATGTATCTTTGTTTTATTATGAGGGTTAGTGCAAGTACTATGGCTTGAATATTTCTGATAGAATGAAAGAATATTGTTCAAATTGTAAATCGAGGAAGTCTGCCTCGGATTCTCATGCTCATTGTGTTTCCTGTAGTCATTGTACTCACACTAACTCTTGTTCTGTTTGTGCCAATTGGGATAACAAACGTTGGAGACGTGTGTCACGGTACATTGTTAGTGGTGAGATCGATGCCTGTTCTCTCACCACAAGATCACTCTAGTTTTTAGCTTAACTTGACATAGTCAAGATAAGCTATTGCCATCACGCGTGTGTAAGTCTGTTAGTCTGTGAGTCTGTTCACATTTTCCTTTAGCACGGGCTACATCCCGCAGTTCTTGTCTGATCGTCACGAAATTTCATATGCAGATTTGAGGCCATGTCTAGATGAGAACGTCGTCTTTTGGTCGCGATCGGGCAACCGGTATGGCTGCCCGAGCCCAAAACCCGAAAACCATTAGCACAGTTTACAGGTCATATTTATGAAGGGATTTCATTGTAACTTGGTAGGATGCCTCTGTATAATGCCTAGATGAGAACGTCCCCTTTTGGGCATGATCTATCAACCGTGATGGCTGCCCAAGCCCGAAACCCAAGAACTTTTAGCACAGTCTGCAGGTCATGTTTAATATGGAGGGATTTCATTGTAACTTGGTAGGATGACTCCTTATGATGTCTAGATGAGAATTTTCCCATTTGGGCATAATCAGCCAACCGTGACGACTGCCCGAGCCCAAAACCCGAAAACCTTTAGCACAGTCTACAGGTCATATTTATTCAGGAATTTCATTGTTACTTGGTGGGATGACTTCATATAATGTCTAGATGAGAAAGTCCCCTTTTGGACGTGATTGGGCAACTGTGATGGCTACAGGGTCCCGAAGCCCGAAAACCGTTAGCACAGTCTACAGATCATATTTATGAAGGGATTTCATTGTAACTTGGTAGGATGACTCCAAATAATGTCTAGATGAGAACGTTCCATTTTGATCGCGATCATCCAGCCTTGATGGGTGCTCGAGCCAAAAAACCTTTAGCATAGGCAAAATGTCATATTTATAGAAGGATTTCATTGTAACCTGTTGTGTTGACTCCATATAATGCCTAGATGATGACATCCCCTTTTGGTCGTGATTGGTCAGCTGTGATGGCTACAAGTGCCCGAAGCCCCAAAACCTTGTGCACAGTCTACAGGTCATATTTATGAAAGGATTTCATTGTAACTTCGTAGGATCACTCCAGATGATGCCCAGATGAGATTAAGGCTTCCACGTTTACACGTGTAAACGTGAACGTTTCGTTTATGGGCATTAAACGTTTACAGTTCTGGTAAACGTGTACACGGAATGAAGTTTTAATAGAGTAATTTCAGAATTGCAGATTAATGCAGAAAGTCAAAGAAACCAAAAAATAATTTCCAACTTTGTAATGCAATATTTTGGTAATGCTTCAGAAAAACTGTGTACTGGTTCCGACTGGCGCCGCCGCCACAGTAACCGAACGAATTCATCTTCAAATCATGTGATATCATATGTGACACAGTCACGTGAGCTGCATGGCACGTGCTTATCTTTGGTGTTTCCTTCGAAACATGTGTGGAATGTTTTAGTTTATTCGGATTTACATGTATATTCCCAAAGTGATACACAGTTGTTCTCGATGATTTCGTTCACGTGACATGGATTATTAATTTCTGATTCACACATGGGGTGATCTTAGGATCGATTTATGGAGTTTGACAGACAGACTGGCACTTGCGGTGTTTGAAAATTTGGATTCCCCTGCATGGTTTGTAGACTTTGTTTATTTTTGCGACATTGCATTCCACTCTCAAGTCCGGTATTGTCACTATTGTGTGCCATGGCAACTCGCTCCAACATTACTGTTTGAAAAAATACAAGGAATTTCACCCCGAACCCACCAGAATGAGCTCAGAGACCCCCATAAATTTCAAAATTTACCTGGGGGAGAATCCCCCAGACCCCCCCCCCCCCCCCCCCCCCCCAGACCGAGCGACTTTGCCTTCAGCATCTGCATGCTGTGATCGTTCGTCTACGTCGTTTTTGGACGAACTGTAAACCGGCTGTCTCAATAACATAAATTGTATGCCCTGTACGCAAAGATATGATGAACTTACTGTGTATTATTACACACTTCTATCAAATATTGACTACTTGCATTGTTACTGTTAGTACGTGTAAACGTTTACGTTTCATTTACAGACAGTCGTTTAAACGTTTACAATTTTGTCTAAACGTGGAAGCCTTAGATGAGATTGTCCCCTTTGGTTGTGATCATTCAACCATGATGGCTGCCCGAGCCCGAAGCCCAAAAACCTTTAGCACAGTCTACAGGTCATATTTATGAAGGGATCTTATTGTAAGTTGGTAGGTTGACTTCATATAATGTCTAGATGAGAACGTCCCCTTTTGGACATGATTGGGCAACTGTGACGGATAAAGGGCCCGAAGCCCGAAAAAGTTTAGCACAGTCTACAGGTCATATTTATGAAGGGATTTCATTCTAACTTGGTAGGATGATTCCAAATAATGTCTAGATGAGAACGTCCCATTTTGGTCGTGATCTTTCAGCCTTGATGGGTGCCCGAGCCCAAAAACCTTTAGCATAGGCAAAAGGTCATATTTATGGAAGGATTTCATTGTAACCTGTTAGGTTGACTCCATATAATGCCTAGATGATGACATCTCCTTTTGGTCGTGATTGGTTAGCTCTGGTGGCTACAAGTGCCCGAAGCCCGAAAACCTTGTGCACAGTCTACAGGTCATATTTATACCCCACACAACGAAGTTGCAGGGGTATAATGTTTTTGACTGGTCCGTCCGTCAGTCCGTCAGTCAGTCCTACTTGTTTTCCAGACTTTTTTTCTACACGCTTCCAGATATTGAGCTGATTTTTGGTATGTGAGTCTAACATGGTGGCCTACAGATCAAGTTTGCATTTTTTTTTGCTCCACTGATTTTTACCGAAATTACGGCCCTTGGACTCTGAAAAATTCATCAAAATTACAGTTTTCCGTACTTTTTTTTCTACACGCTTCCAGATATTGAGCTGATTTTTGGTATGTGAGTCTAACATGGTGGCCTACAGATCTAGATTGCATTTTTTTCCGCTCCTCTGATTTTTACCAAAATTACGGCCCTTGGACTCTGAAAAATTCATCAAAATTACAGTTTTCCGGACTTTTTTTCTACACGCTTCCAGATATTGAGCTGATTTTTGGTATGTTAGTCTAACATGGTGGCCTACAGATCAAGTTTGCATTTTGTTCCGCTCCACTGATTTTTACCGAAATTACGGCCCTTGAACTTTGAAAAGTTCATCAAAATTACAGTTTTCCGGACTTTTTTCTACACGCTTCCAGATATTGAGTTGTTTTTGGGTATGTTAGTCTAACATGGTGGCCTACAGATCAAGTTTGCATTTTGTTCCGCTCCACTGATTTTTACCGAAATTACGGCCCTTGAACTTTGAAAAGTTCATCAAAATTACAGTTTTGCAGACTTTTTTCCTACACGCTTCCAGATATTGAGCTGATTTTTGATATGTTAGTCTAACATGGTGGCCTACGGAACAAGTTTGTGTTTTGTTCTGCTCCACTGATTTTTACCGAAATTACGACCCTTGGACTCTGAAAAATGCATTAAAATTACAGTTTTCCAGACTTTGTTTCTACACGCTTCCAGATATTGAGCTGATGTTTGGTATGTTAGTCTGACATGGTGGCCTACAGATCAAGTTTGCATTTTGTTCCGCTCCACTGATTTTTACCGAAATTACGGCCCTTGAACTTTGAAAAGTTCATCAAAATTACAGTTTTCCAGACTTTTTTCCTACACGCTTCCAGATATTGAGCTGATTTTTTATATGTTAGTCTAACATGGTGGCCTACAGAACAAGTTTGGGTTTTGTTCCGCTCCACTGATTTTTACCAAAATTACGGCCCCATAGACTTTGAAAAGTTCATCAAAATTATAGTTTTCCGGGCTTTTTCTCTGCTTGAATTCTTTCAGTACCGTTGAAACTACAGAACACTGTTTTCTGCAGTATTCCTAGAATCTATGTTTATTTTTAAAAAATGATTAGAGCTTGAAATATCGGGGCACGTGGGGTATGTGAGCGTGCTCACTAAGGTTCTATATTTATGAAGGGATTTCATTGTAACTTCGTAGGATCTCTCCAGATGATGCCCAGATGAGATTGTCCCCTTTGGTTGCGATCATTCAACCATGATGGCTGCTCGAGCCCGAAGCCCGAAAACCTTTAGCACAGTCAACAGGTCATATTTATGAAGGGATTTCATTGTAACTTGGTAGGTTTGACTTCATATAATGTCTAGATGAGAATGTCCCCTTTTGGACATGATTGGGCAACTGTGACAGCTACAGGGCTCGAAGCCTGAAAACCTTTAGAACTGTCTACTGGTCATAATTATGAAGGGATTTCATTGTGGCTTGGTAGGATGACTCCAAATAATGTCTAGATGAGAACGTCCCCTTTTGGTCGCGATCATTCAGCCTTGATGGCTGCCCAAGCCCAAAAACCTTTAGCATGTCTGTAGGTCATACTTATGGAAGGATTTCATTGTAACTTGCTAGGATGACTCCATATAATGCCTAGATGATGACATCCTCCTTTGGTCATGATTGGTCAGCTGTGACGGCTTCAGGGGCCTGAAGCCTGAAAACCTTGAGCACAGTCTACAGGTCACATTTATGAAGGGATTTCATTGTAACTTCGTCAGTCCTTCGTGTGAGTAAATTTTACGGGTGCAAAAAAGTGCACTCGCAAATTGTGTTGCGAGTGCGATTTTGTGCAAATCGCACTCACAAAATTCCCCATAGTTTCACAACTATGCATGTGATTGTTTGAGACAGATGTGTTTAAACACAGCTACCGCACTCACCCGTGTCAAAGCCAATATTCGTGATTAAGCCCACCCCTCGCTTTTTCAGATTTATGAACAGGGTGCTCTACTTGTGTCAAAGCCCCCCCCTCCCCCAAGTTTCAAATTGGATGAAAGTTGTTTGAGACGTCAAATTTACAGGCATCAAATGGAAAAACAGGTGACTTGTTGCAACACTTACTTACCTCGGTATCAAATAGAACTGTAATACTGTATTATGTATATTTTGGGGAGTTGAGGTTTTTGTGTTGTTAAGTTCGTCTTTTGTGTAATACATTATGTCTGTGTTCAGTGTAATAAGTCTTTATTAAACAAATATATATCCAAAGCAAAAATGACTTATTTATTTTTTTGTCGACCTCGTTTTGGAAGCTGTGACTTGTTTCAAATAAGTGTGCAGACTGCTGTCAATAGTTGTCTGAAACACGCCCATAACATATAGTTTTCACAGTGGTTGAACATCATCACAAAGATACTGATTGAACGCTACCACTTTCGAGCGGCGCACAACTCATTGGGAAGAACACTGCCACTTTCGAGCGTGCACAACTCGGTGTGAAAACGGGTGTTCAGAAATTAATGAGAAAGTGGTAATTAAAAATAAAAAATAATTACAACTCTGGTATTTGAGAATTATATAACAATTTAACCAGCGATATGATGCATGACTTATTGGTTTAATAAAACATGCTCATTTATTTATCATTTCATCATGCTCTGCAACATGTGAAGTTATGACTTTCAGTGTAAAATCAATTTTTTGAATATTGCCAAGGGAGGCAACTATTTTGTTATTCATATTCCGCTGTGTAAATTTTATCTGGTCTTACTGATTTTGTGTGAAGCTCTATTTAGTTTATTCGTAATAAATGTACATATTTAAAAAAAAACCCAGCTATTTTTAAACAGACTATGTTTGTCTGTTTTCAAGGGGGTGGTTTGCAGTGTTGATTGACACACTTCCATTTCTAGCTTCGAGAGTAACCTGTACAAAAAATGAAAACAACACCGCATGGTTTTCTGTTTGTTTTATTCATTAAATTGAGAATTAAAACCCGAAATCTGAAAATGAAACATATGTACAAGATAATTATGAGGATTTTTAAAGCAAATTCTGATTAAATTAGCATTGTACTTTCGGTTCCTTTACTGGATGAATGGGGATGTATAATGACATGCGCAGTGAATAAAGGAAACTGGAAATGTTTCAGTTTTCACTGACAATATTGATTCGGACCTCTTGCGGAGCGGATGTTGATATGAAGGTGGAGGGGGGCCCCGGGGAGGGGGGGGGGGGGGGATATAACAGCAGTTTTAATTTTGTTTTACCATTAACCAATGGACAATAACAAAATAGATGTGGCAATGCTTGTGAGTTGAGTGCAATTTAAGTAAGTTGAACTGTTTGATGACAGGTGCGATTTTTTGCGGTCGTCTTTTTTAAATTACGGGTGCGTGTGAGCGCAATAGCGCGCGTCTCACGCGAATGACTGCTTCGTAGGATCACACCAGATGATGTCCAGATGAGAATGTCCCGTTTTGGTTGCGATCATTCAACCATGATGGCTGCCCGAGCCTAAAGCCTGAAAACCTTTAGCACAGTCTTCAGGTCATATTTATGAAGGGATTTCATTGTAACTTGGTAGGTTGACTTCATATAATGTCTAGATGAGAACGTCCCCTTTGGACGCAATTGGGAAACTGACGGCTACAGGATCCCGAAGCCCAAAAACCTTTAGCACAGTCTACAGGCCATATTTATGAAGGGATTTCAATGTAACTTGATAGGATGACTCGCTTTGGAATAATTTCACTCTAACTTGGTAATTTTCGTTGATATATGTTAACTGTGAGGGCCACATACATTAACTATGAGGTCATATTAACCCACCCCTCAGCTCTTTAGTACAGTGTACACCTCATATTATTTTTATCAAAAACATAGCATACAGGGAACAGAAATGAACATATTCCCCATTATCACAATTCTTGTCTTATTTCATAATCCTTTCATAAACATTGAACATTATCCTTTTCATCAGACACAACACACAAGTTAAGCTACAGTGTCATTGACACTTTCATTCAGTTTCTTTTTCAGAGGAACAAGAACATGGTGATATTGTCTGGAAGTCTGCTTCCGTCGGTCGCAAATTAACAGAGAGCTAGCGGCAAAAGTGGTCAATGAAATCAGACAAGGGCCCAGATCTCAGAATATGGGATTTACGTCCTTGTCGTCAGCTAGCTCAACCGGTCAATCTGTCACGCAGAATATGGGTGGTGTGATGCCGGGTATGTCCGTAGTGGTCGAGGAGAGGAAAAAGGGTGTTGCAAGCACTATAATCTCCGATCATGCACACCCTGCTACGTCGAACAGAGGAAGCCAGTCAGTTTGGCGGCCGGCTTGTCCAGGTCCTCCTGGACCGCGAGCGAGATAACAACATCTGGGACCAGAGGTTGTTGTTCATAACGTTCAGTCGGAGCTTATGCCCACACAGCCTGTCTGGGACGCTCCGTCATATATGCTACCAAGATCGGCTAGTCAATCGGCTTCCTCTTCATCGCATCAGCACACACGACTGCACCTTGGCTATGTGACCACAGAGATCCAGCCTGCATCGCCGCCGAAGGATTCGATGTCGTCAAGGTCACTCCATTCAATAGCCAGGGACATGAAGCCTTATCAGTCGGGACGTTCCATAAGAAGACTATGTCGGACACGCCGTCCCAGGAGCTACTAGCGGCTAAACAACAGAAATCCGCAGCTCCACTGGCCTCTGTGACAGACTTGCTGTCGCAAATAGCGCAGCTTATTGCAGCATCCCAGCAACCTCAGGAACATCCTACAAGAGTTTCTGATCAGGAACTGTCGGATGAAGCTGGGTCGGTTTGACCCTCTGCACAGCCAGACAGGGACGACCGAGATTCTCATCTGATCCAGTTGGATGGTGAAAGGAAAATATGACGGAGCTGGATTTTTCCTTTTTGGAATAACATAAGGTGGCGATGGAGTTTATCCGTCAACACCTCCCAGACGTTGTTCCATCGGATCAGCGTGCTGCGGCCAAAGATAAGAGACTGATAGCGTCATTGGATTCTGACTTTTTTGGCTGGGTTAAGGAGGATGTTCCTGATTATCCGGTGCAGTCCATCAATGTCTCTCGAATGTTTGACTTCCTTAATGAAGCTATCTTCAATCTAGCCTCGAATTCGAGGAAGTACAGTTTCTTATCTTCATGTGCTCTGGATCTGCTGTTTATCAATAGTAGAAATAAATTTACAACAGCAGGTCCGGGCATCTCGAGAGTTCTTCGGCGTCTAGACGAACAGGCTGATGATTTGGATTTGTCTCTTCCTGCGTCTTTTAATATTCACTCTAGTACTATGAAGACTACGATTTCTTCTAATAGAGCGAACCTAGATGCCTTGTCATATGCAGATCACCTTACTAGAGCATTAGCACAATGTCTCTGTGGGAAAGAATTTGAGGACGTACGTGCCTCTTTAAGAGTTCTTTTTAGGGCTATAGCTTTTTCCACGTACAACTCTGCCCTATCAGTGGCTAATTTAGAGTTGGTCACACGTGATGCAGCCCTGGCTTCATCCACTATGGTGGATTCTAAGGTGAAAAACTCCTTTCGAGTCGCTCCGGTTTCCGGTGACCTTCTTTTTGATGGCAAGCTTTCCTTAATCTATGATCAGATTACTAAGAAAGCTTTGGAAACTCTGCTTTGGTTGTCAAAAAACCTGACTCAGCAGAAAAGAGTAAAGCAGGAGCTTCTACTTCAAGTTCGTCCAAGGGAAGCTCCTCTAAAGAATATAAGAAATCCTCAAGCTCTTACTCTAGCCATTGTCAAAGTAGCGACTCAGGTAGGGGACGTGGTTCTGGCCGAGATAAGTGGTCAGACGTCCCAAGGTCGGCAGGTCGAGGCACTGCATAGCGAGGACATAGTTTCTCTTCCCGCAGGCCTCACAGGTCCAGGAGGTGATGGTCAGGACCTCTATTGCGGTTGGGTGGGCGGAAGGCTGACAAAGTTTTTGACGAATTGGTTGTCAATTATAGATGACCAATGGGTAATAGGGGTTATCTCGGACGGCCTAAAGCTATCTTTCCGGGAAAAACCTCCGTTAACATGAAGTCAGCTTCAGGCAAATCTTCAAAAAAGAGATTCTCTTCCATCAGAGGTGCAGTCTCTTTTGGAGAAGAATGCAATAGAGGTCGTGGAAAACCAGGAATCCCTGGATTTTTACAGTCACCTGTTCTTGGTACCAAAGCCAGACGGCTCATTCCGTCCAGTTATAGACTTGAGCTGGATCAACAAACTGATCGTGGCTCCAAAGTTCTATATGGAGACAATTCGATCAGTAAGGGCGAGCATTCGAGTGGACGATTATGCATCAAGCATAGATCTAAAGGACACATACTTTCATGTCATGGTTCATCCGGCATTCAGAAAGTACCTACGGTTCGCCATCCTAGGGGTCATTTATCAGTTCTGAGCGATGTGCTTTGGACTCAATCTAGCACCCTGGGCATTCAATTGAATAATGAAGTCGGTAATGGCATATTTCTGAGCTCATTCGTCTGCGGTAACGTCGGCCTACTTGGACGACATTCTTCAGAGATACGGCAACAAGGCGGTTCTTCAGAACGATGTTCAGAGTCTGCTTCAATTGCTCCGACATCTTGGTTTCATTGTAGATGAAAAGAAGTCGGATCTAGCTCCGTCCAAGTCGTTCATTCACTTGTGAATGAGCTTCGAGACACACAACAATCTAGTTTGTCTTCTGTTACCCAGAGCGAAGTTAGTCAGTTGTTATGCTCGCTTTTGTCTGCACTCAGACGTAGTAACAGCGAGGGAGTTCATGAGACTGATGTGGTTGTGCGGAGTGACAGCGGATCTAATTCCAATGGGCCGCTTGCATACACGTCCACTCCAGATATTCTTCACTCAAACCTGGAGTGTGAAGATTCATTTGCTCGAATCAAACATTGTGTTATTGGAACAAGTAAAACAAACGATTCAGATTTGGGCAGACATTCAGTGGTTGACTCGGGGAGTTCCACTGCATCTGCCGGTTCCGGCTTTTACAATTATGACAGATGCGAGTCATTCGGGTTTGGGCACAACATTGAGCCCAACAGACTCGAAGTGCCAGGGTCTTTGGGACCCGATGTTCCTGAACAAACATATAAACATCAAGGAAATGATGTCAATATGGCGAGCGCTACGTCATTGGATGAACATTATTCACAATTCGCATGTTCAGATATTGTCGGACAATTTGACTGTAGTAGCGTTCATTCGGAACCAAAGAGGCACTCATTCGATTCCGTTATTCGATCTAACGGAAAGAATTCTTCTGTATGTTTTAGAACATCATGTTCTTTCGGTCCGTCATATTCCGGGTCGTCTGAACGTTCTTGCAGACTCGCTCTCTCGGAAAGGTCGCATGTTGCCATCGGAATGGACTCTCAACAAGCGAGTATTCAATCAGATTTGCTACCAAGTTATCGACTAATGATAGACTTGTTCGCGACACACCTCAACAATCAGTTGCAAACGTATGTGTCGCCATGCCCAGATCCTCGAGCGTACACAGTAGACGCTCTCTCAATTTCTTGGGACAGAATGATAGGATATGCATATCCTCCGACTCCGTTGATTCAGCAGATCTTTCTAAATATCAAACAATCGCACTGCAAGATACTGTTGGTAGCATCTCTGTTGTCTCAGAAACCATGGATGAATCTTCTCAGGTGTCTGTTATGGGACATTCCCCGGAAGCTTCCTCCACGGGAGGACCTCTTTCAGGGGAAATCTTGCACACTGCATCACAACCCGCAAGGTCTCAACCTTCACGTATTTCCATTGTGCGGTCCTTCTTGCATGGGCAGTGCTTTACAGGACGAGCAGTGGACGCATTAATTACTCTTACTTTAACTACTAATGTGGGATTTTTAGCTAACAATCAGGCTCCTAATAAGTATCCTGAATCTATAATCATTAAGGCTCTGCCATCATCAGATGGCCGTAGACCTTTGCTGTGTCCAGTAAGAGCTATGCATATTTATAAATGCATATCAGAGTTTATCAGAGAGGGACGAAAACGCTTCTTTCTGTCTTTAATTCCCAATAGAAGGGACATTTCGGTTCATTCTATTGCTAGATTGATGCAGTTAGCTATTCGTACTGCTTGTGAGAGTTTATCTTCCAATCAGCAGACGGTGCTCAAGATTTCAGTGCATGAAGTTAGAGTGCTGTCAACCTCTTGGGCTTATTCTAACTGTATTGCTATTATGGATATCATGAAGGCTGCTTACTGGTCACAGCCTTCTACCTTCACTAACCTTTATCTTAGAAATATTGAGTCTATTTCTGGTGACCTTAGATGTTTAGGTCCATTATCTGGCGCTCTGAATGTCATCCACTAAACAGTTACAGCTATAGTTATGTAGGTTTTCTGTTCCAGCAGTGACTCTGTCCTGCTGCCCTCTTCTTTCTGTGGTGATTTGACCCAGAGCAGGGGGGGGGGGTGGGTGGGGGGGTGGCGGTTTTCCCTTACATCACCGGCTTTATAGTGAAAAGTAAGGGAATACCTCCTCCGGTGTCAGTAATTCCGAGTCGGTGCTGGGATGGTTTTAAAGTGTAAAGCTAATGTCTATCTCATTTATGTAATATTTTTAAAGTATAGCTCGGTGTGAAGCATTTGTATATGTCACATGTCATACGAGCGTTAATATACAATCCTCGGACACTTTTAAATGAGTATAAAGAGTCTCATTCTCTGGACTATCTTTATTTTTGGCTTTCCTTTATAAAATTAGTATAATGGGTTATACTGGATATTAATAGAGATCATTGATGTTATTATGCTCAATTATTGATTGGTATTCTGTCTTTCTTATTTTAATAAACAAGAAAGACGGATGTAAATCCTTTCTCTCCTTTTCTCCTTGAGGGGATATTCCTTTATACATTATTGAGCCAATTGGATTTTCCTCTATGTCCTATGTCCTCCAGCCTTTTTTCTATTCAGCTAAGTCTGGGCCATTGGTATACAGTATAAAAATATGAAAAAATTTATAGTAATTGATATATTTTTTATACTTCCCAATGGCCCAGGTGGGGATGGCCCTCCCATGAGTTGGGAACTCATACCCACCACCCCCCCCCCCCCCTTCCCCCCGATGATTATATAACATTTAGCAGGCACTGGTTGTAAGAATGCGGCTTGGCATAAATTTCGGTACTTCCTTGACCCTGTGCATGCACATTAGGTAAAAGTATGGAGGTCCATATAGGACATCAGTTTTTTGATTTTGGATGCAAATTTTGGGGATTTGGAGGGCAAAATTTTTGTTTGGCCCTGAATATTTTAGAGTTACCACCAGCTAAGTCTGGGCAATTGGTAAGTATAAAAAATATATAAATTACTATAAATTTTTTCATTTTTTTGATTTTGGATGCAAATTTTGGGGATTTGGGGGGCAAAATTTGTGTTTGGAACTGGATATTCTGGAGTTAGCACCAGCTAAGTCTGGGCCATTGGTAAGTATAAAAAATATATAAATTACTTTAAATTTTTTCATTTTTGAGACAAAAAATGAAAAAGATTAGTTATTCAAGAATTTTGGGGCAAGTGTTGTCTGCTTTTCATGTTAGGTAAAAGGTTAAAAATGAATGAGGTTTAAGAACTGATGTGGTTTGGCCATACTGAGTGGAGTTATGACCCTTAATTAGTAAATTTTTGTTTGTTTTCAACTCGTTAGCACAATAATTTGGAACAAAGATCAGTGGATTTTGTCAATATTTGATTTGTGAGACTTTCTTAATAATGTCTTCAATGAGTTCGAAAACTGGTATGGTTCACCCATACTGAGTGGAGTTATGACCCTTAATTAGTTAATTTTGGCCTGTTTTCAGCTTGATAGTGCATTTTCAGCTTGATAGTGCGATAACTTGAACAAATATCAAGGGATACGGTCAGTATCACCAAGATAATATCTCTAAAAAGACCTCTAGTTGTCGTTTTCTTCAAAATGGTATCAAAACTGCTAGGGATGTTGGAACCCATATGCAGCTCATTAGTATTCATAAGTTTAAAGTTCATAATGATATATGTACTGTTAAGTACCAGCAAAAATTTTCAGCAACTTAGTTCCAGGTTTTTGTTTATTGTTGTTTTTTTGGGGGGTGGGGGGGGGGGGGGGGGTCATGTTATGCACATGGATGAAAATATGAAATATATACACAATCGTAAAGTATTTCTACACATTCTGTAATTTCCAACTTTCATTCTGAATCACCTGTATTGATAGACTTACCATATATGCAACTGAGAATACTCTTGATCCCATGAACCCTCGTTTCCTGGAATGGTATCGCCTTTGTGTACACTTACAGTGAGATGGCTCAGTCCAATATCATTATACAGGGAGGATAAAACTGCAGACTGCAGTTATTATTTTATCATCAATGCCCTGTGTATAGATCTCTTACAATAAGACAAAAATCGGACAGATTATGTCTTGGACCAAAAAATTGGTCTTATGGGTTCAAAGGTTAATCAACACTGGTTGAATGTCACTACTACTTATTCAACATTTATGTTTGAAAGGGGACTGTTCAGCTGAACGGGAGTGCAGTGGCTCAGTGGTAGAATGTTGGACTTCTATGCTAGAGGTCCTGAGTTCGATTCCCGTGCTAGACGACTCGCGTTGTGTCCTTGGGCAAGGCACTTTATTCCAGTTCCCTATGTGGGGCACGATGACGTTGTGTACTAAGGCATACTGCACGTCGATGGTGCACATGTCTTCAACTGCTATAATCCTGTTTGCGCACAGCATGAACAGAGTTAGAATGTTGAGCTGGCAGTTGCTCGTCGATGCTTGGTGGTTCTCTCGGGGTACTCCAGCTTCCTCCACCCGTAAAACTGTCACGGTCACGTTTCGTAGCCATTGTGCATAAGTATGTGACCTTAAACACCAATAAATAAATATAAATAAATAAATTCAGCTGAACATTTTAGGGTATCACCTATATAAAGACTGGCAGATGTACACTCAAGTGAGAAAACCATCGCGTCAGTTGTTAGTTAATTTTGAGAAACCTAAACCAAACTGCTATTTGGTTTTAGCATCTCTCTGTAGTGACAATATCATTTTTATCACACAGATGAATTTCTTTATTTCGCTTCTGAATATATTGTAGAATGCAGTGTTTACTTTGTTGTAGATTCTATGGGTAATACAGGTGAATTGGATACAGTGGCTGCTTGTTATTGTTGGAGCTTGTTTATCTGGTAGTGTTCTTCTTCTCACATTCTGGCCAGCATTACGAGAGGATAATAAAAGAGTAAGTTAGTGTTGTTATCTTGAATGTGAAATGCCATAGGAGACATGTAGTTATAGTTCACAGCTAATAAACCCTCTGCACACTGATGTCAAAGTCTCAAAATTTTAACCTCCTAAGTTTTCCCATAATGCAACTAGGCTTTTAATCAAATCAATCTTGTTTGACAGAGCTCAGTGAGCTCTGTCAAACATGATTGAATTGATTAAATTCCTAATTGCTTTATGAGAAAAATTGCTAATTGAAGTTTCGGTATTTTGACATGCAAGTGCAAAGTGTTCATTTTAGACTCCTCGAAACAATTAACTAAAAGATCTGAGAAAGCCCCCCAAAAATTATTTTATACATTTTTGCTGACTGCCAGATTCTTGTAGCAGTGTTCTGGTTAGTTTTGTTAATTGAATAACTGAATTGTATGCCGAGAATATTTGAATAACAGGAATAATCTTCTGCTTTCTAATCATTAATTAAGAATTGAATTTCTTATACCTTGTTGGGGAGAATTCATAGTGCTGGGTGAGGCAGTGGATTCAGTACGTTAACATAACTTAATTGTGAACTTCTGTTTACAAATTCTGGTAAATCTGATATGTTCTTCACAAAGGATAGGATAACATCTTTGGAAGATTGTTTCACATGTTTTTTTAAATCAATTCCCTGGGTCCATATTTGGGCTCTCAATGGGGGCCCAAATGTTTAAATTAGTGCAGTATGAGGAATAGTCTTTAAAAATCTTCTTCTTCAGATCTACCAATAGGAATCGTTTGATATTTGGTATGCAGCATGCTTAGGGAGGTGAGATTCAAGTTTGTTCGAGCCAAATCCCTGTTTTCATATTTAGGCTGAAAATTTGGGGTCTCAGTCCGGTCTTAGAAATTTTGTTTCGGTCAATTTTAAGACAAAATTTTTTTTTTTTTTTACACAGAAAATTTGGGGTCCGGGTGGGACTTAGAAATTTTGGACCAAAATCCGGAAATTAGTTTTTATGTTTTTTATGCATTTTGGTCAATTTCAAGAAGAAGAAAAAAAAATTTTAGTCTGAAAATATTTTGTTTGGGACTTCAAAAATCTGTTTTTTATGCATTTATCTCAAGTTTGGGACTTAAAAGTGCAGGAACTGAAAATAGAAGGAAAATCCTGTGTATTGTGTGGGCACAATCGCTTCATCTAGTTGGTATATGTTTTTCTTAGGCGGGGGCGTATGCAGCTTATTCAAGTCAAGTCCCTGGTTTGATATATAGACTACCATGTCAGGTGAGCGCCCTCAGGCCCCCTGGGGCCTTTTGTTTCTAGTAGATCTGTGCCCGCATAGATGGTAAGTGTCAGAGGAAATGTGAAAAGTCTCATGTGATTTTCAAGTATCTTCCACCCATTGAGTTTCTGAAACACTGAGGTATCTTGGCCATAGCTGTGTAACAAATATGGAGGATTTTTTTTTATTCGTTTTATTTTTGACTCTTAAAATTGCTGGATATACGAGATCTAATAAATCAGATGAAATTTTTTTGTAAAATCACTCTTAAGAATACTGTGTACCATCTGTATTGATGCCAGTTGGCACTCTCCAATAAATTGTAATAAAACAATTCTATATGAACATTTCTTTATCTACTACTGCACAAATGATAAGCTAATGAATACAGTGTAAAGTAGTGATGAACCGATTATCAAATTTTGCTATCAACCAATTACCAGTTATTTCTCTGCCGATAATGCCGATTCCGTTGGCTGAAGTAGGACACTGAAGAAAATCTCTTGGTGCCTGTTGTACTCCAGAATTTCATTGATAACTTATCAATTACGAAAGCTTAATACCACATAATTTCTCAGAGTATGCATATTTAGTGCTGGGCAATATTAGTTAAAATAATATTTGCATTTTGGTTGGGGGTATGGGGAAAAGATCATTATTAACGGTACAATCACATGATATTGTTCTCGTGAAGATTGTGTTTTATTCTGGTAAATAGTGTTAATACGGTTTTGTGTAAGGATACAATGCACTTGGCTGTATTAACCAGGAATATACTGAGCACACATACTTTGTGTCTTAAATGAATAATAATTTTGATGTTAATGTGTGTTGTGACGTCGTATGATGCATGGTTTACACATTTGTCCGAAGGTATTAGTCATTGTTCTTTTTTCAAAATGTTACCTCCCTTGATGCATTTCTCCAATGTTTACATGAACTCTACAATCTTCGGGAAATGGTGGCAATCTCGTACCGACTGCAGTTGGTAAATTACGTAATATCTCTGCTCTGCAAATCCCTAAAATTTTTATACTGTACCAATGACCCAGACTTAGCTGGTGCTAACTCTAACAAAACCAGGGCCAAACACAAATTTTGCCCCCCAATCCCCAAAATTTGCATCCAAAACAAAAAGAAATCATGTCCTAAAGGACCTCCATACTACGCCTCTACTGCGCATGCACAGTGACGCAGTCGTCCCGAAATTGGCGCCAATTATCATTCTCTGTTTGGCCCTTCATCAGTCAACATCTCACTGATCTTTGTGCTTGTAAATCTCAGTTTAAAGGATGCCAGACACGTAATTTTTGGAGAAAATGTGATTCTAAGGAGGATAGAAGGAGGAGAGGAAAAAGAAGTGGCAAAAAATAATCAGGGCTGTACTTAAAATTTTTTGATGAAATTATGTTAAGTTGCCTATTTTCGAGGCATGGGCCTCTTGTTGTCATTCTTGCTAATTGTTGCACTGCTTATTCAGTGTTTCCTCTCCCCTAGCCTTCTAAAGTCCCCCCTGGCAATTCTCCCATGCTTTTGGCATATTTTTGAGAAATTTCATTTCTAAAATTTCCTGGGAGAGTTGCTTGGTTACAGAATGTTTTCTGTTATTTTCCCCATAGTTACGTTTCACCCATGGGTGTATAACGTTTGTGTTCTGCATCTTCCATCTGATGTTCTACAGATTCTCCCCTGGGAGTCTCTGTTTTGCATCAGATAGAGTGTAATTGATGACTGATTCCGGGCCAGTTTTTTCAGTGCCTGGAGTCATGTTTTCTAGTGTGTTTACACTGTTTGTTTTCATTGGCAATAGCCTTTTTTGAGGGGGGCTGTTTGCCTTTGTGGTAGTTTATCTCATTATAAGATACATTTATATTATCCGAAAGTGTCTCATTAATTATTTTATATAAATTTAAAATTTTTGACCACACTTTGCCATCGGATCCATCGGGGCTCAACGTTACTTTTCAGCAACTTGGGCTTCTCTGAAAAAATATTTTTTCAAAATTATTTTGTTTTGCAATTGTTTTTTCATTTATTAATGGATCATGTTATTATGTATCTTTGTGTCAGGGGTTTTTGCGAGTAACTAGGACTTATTGTTGTTCTTTCACAATGAAGGGACGTTGTTCAAATTGTAATAGGAAGAAATCTTCCTCTGACTTTCATGATCATTGTATTAATTGTAGTCAGTGTTCTCGCATTAATCCCTGTCCTATATGTGAACATTGGGATGAGAAACATTGGAAACGTGTGTCACGATATGTTGTTTCTGGAGAAAGAGCGATGCCGGCTCTTTCTCCGCAAGGTCACTCTACTCTCTCAGTTTCTATTTCAGAGGAACCAGAACAGGGTGATGTTTCCATGTTATCTTCTTCAAGTGTGCGTCCGTCGTCACAAATGAATTCAGAGCTAGCGGCAAAAGTGCTCATGGAGATTAGACAAATGTCGTCCGCTAGCTCGCCCGGTGTAGCGTCCATTCACCGAATGGTTCGGCAGCCGGGTTCGTCCGATGCGGTCCAAGAGGAAATTTTGGGTGATGCGAGCACTATAAACATAATAGATGCACACCCAGTGACGGCGGATAGTAAGCGAGAATGGAGGAAGCCTTTTAGTCCGGTTCCTAGCTCGTCCAGGTCCAGCCGGGCCGCGAGCGAGAGAGGTCCCTCTCTCGTACAACAACATCTGGGACCAGATGTTGTGGTACAAAATGTGTCTTTAGCGGAGCATACGTCCGTCGCTCGGGACGCTCCGTTGTATAAGCAGTCCGCAGAGACTGTTAAGGCTTCCTCTTCGCGTCAGCGCACACGACCGCACCTTGGCTGCGTGACCGCCGATATATTACCAGCTTCGCTGATGAAGGATTCTTCGGCGACCAGGTCACACCATCCGGCAGCCAGGGATTCGAGACCGATGGACTCCGGACGTTCGCATAGGAAAAGTATGCGGGAGCCATCTGATGCGGAGCTGCCCTCGGCGAAGCAGCGAAAGACTGCGCCTCCGCAGGTCTCGACGCCGGACATTCTTGTGCAGATAGCACAGCTTATCGCAGCATCCCAGCAGCCGACAGAAACGGTGTCGGATCGAGAATTATCCGACGGCGCTGGGTCGGTACGCTCCGCCGAAGCATCGGGGGCGGACGACCGGGAACATCGTGAGGTCCGACCGGATGGTGAAAGGGATACGGATGACTTGGAGCTATCCCTTTCGGAACAACATAAAGCTGCCGTGGACTTCATCCGGCACTTTCTCCCTCAAGTTGTTCCGTCGGGCCAGACTGCTGCGCTTCCGGACAAGAGCATTATAGCGTCATTGGACTCTGAATTTTTTGAGCAGTTCAGGGACATCGCTCCCGAGTTTCCGTCGCAGTCCAATAATGTTGCTAGAACATTTGAATTATTGAACGACGCTATATTTAAACTTGCTTCCAGGACGGGGAAAGCAGGTTTCTTGTCCGCTAATACTCTCAACCTGCCTTTCATTAATGCAAGGAATAAATTCGATACGGCAGAACAGGGTATACCGAGAGTTCCTCTGCGTATGGACGACGATGCGGAAGACTTAGAGCTATCATTACCGTCGTCAGCTTCTATTCCAACCGCAGTGTTGGAAACAGCTATTGCGTCTAACAGAGCCAATTTAGATGCCTTATCTTATGCAGATCACCTTACTAAGGCGTTATCACTGCGCCTTCAAGGGGAAGAGTTTCAGGATATACAATCCTCTTTAAGACTTCTTTCAAGGGCAGTAGCTTATTCCACGTGTAACTCCGCCCTTTCAGTGGCAAATCTGGAGTTGGTTAGACATGACGCAGCCCTAGCTACATCCACACTAGTGGATTCTAAGGTGAAGAACTCTCTTAGAGTCGCTTCGGTCTCAGGAGAACTTCTCTTTGACGGCAAGCTTTCCGCTATTTATGATAAAATTAAAAAGAAAGCTAATGATTCTCTGTTGTTCAGATCGGCTGCTAAGAAGTCGGATACAGCAGACACGAATAAGACAGGCACTTCTGGGTCTAATGCGCCCAAGAGAGGTTCCTATAGAGGTTCCGGTGCGTCCTCTTGGTCTTATTCGAGAGACCGTCAGGATAGCGACTCTCGTTCGGGACGTCCTTCAGGCCGGGACAATCAGTCGGACGCCCCGAGGTCGACGAGGCGAGGTGCGGGTCGTGGAAGACGTGGTTTCTCCTACCGCAGGCCTCGCAGGTCCAGGAGGTGATGGCTTAAACCTCTATCGCGTTCCGGTTGGTGGAAGGTTGTCGAGTTTTTCACAAGAGTGGGCGTCGATTACGGACGACCCTTGGGTGAGAGGAGTGACTTCGGAAGGTCTAAAGATATCCTTCAAACGAAAGCCTCCATTAACTCGAAGTCCAAAGTGGACTCATCTTCCGTCAAATCCACAGAAAAGAGACGCTCTGTTATCAGAGGTGCAGTCTCTTTTAATGAAGAACGCGGTAGAGGTCGTAGAAAACCAGGAATCTCTGGGATTCTACAGCCATCTGTTTCTGGTTCCGAAACCAGACGGCTCGTTCCGTCCAGTCATAGATTTGAGCTGGATAAACAAGCTGATCGTCGCTCCGAAGTTTTATATGGAGACGATTCGATCGGTCAGAGCGAGTATTCGGGTGAACGATTATGCAACGAGCATAGATCTCAAAGATGCGTACTTTCACGTCATGGTACATCCGACATTCCGAAAGTATCTACGCTTTGCAGTCCTGGGAGTGGTGTATCAATTCCGGGCGATGTGCTTCGGATTGAATCTAGCACCCTGGGCTTTCACTCGGGTAATGAACTCGGTAATGATCTACTTCCGAGCTCATTCGTCTGCGGTAACGTCGGCCTACCTGGACGACATTCTTCAGAGGTACGGCAACGAGTTAACGCTTCAGAACGGTGTTCAGAATCTTCTTCTATTGCTCCGACGTCTCGGTTTTATAGTAAACGAGGAGAAGTCGGATCTGGTGCCGTCCAAGTCATTCACTCATCGGGGAATGAGCTTCGAGACGCACAACAATCTCGTTCGTCTGCCGTTAACCAGAGCGAAATTAGTCAGTTGTTACGCTCGCTATTGTCTGCACGCAGACAAAGTCACGGCGAGAGAATTTATGAGACTGATAGGTCTGTGCGGAGCCGCCGCGGATCTCATTCCGATGGGGCGGCTACGCACACGTCCTCTTCAAATTTTCCTGACTCAGAATTGGAGTGTGAAAATTCATTCGCTCGATGTAGATGTTCTCTTGTCAGATCAAGTGAAACAAGAGATTCAGACTTGGGCAAACATTCAGTGGTTAACTCAAGGAGTTCCGCTGCAGTTGCCGGATCCGAGTTTTACCGTTATGACGGATGCCAGTCAAACAGGTTGGGGTGCATCATTAATCCCAACGGATTCGAGATGCCAGGGTCTTTGGGATCCGCAATTCCTGTGCAAGCACATAAACATCAAGGAAATGATGTCAATTTGGCTTGCGTTACGTCACTGGATGGACATTATTCACGATGCTCATGTCCAAATCCTATCCGACAATACGACAGTAGTGGCGTATATACGGAATCAGGGAGGCACTCATTCAGTTCCGTTGTTCAATCTAACGGAAAGAATCCTTCTGTTTGCGTTAGAACATCACGTTCTTCTTTCGGTCCGTCACATACCGGGTCGTCTGAATGTGCTAGCAGACTCCCTTTCACAGAAGGGTCGCTTGTTGCCGTCGGAGTGGACTCTCAACAAACAAGTATTCAATCAGATTTGCTACCAATGGGAACGGCCAATGATAGACTTATTTGCGACACATCTCAACAATCAGTTGCAGACGTATGTGTCTCCGTGTCCGGATCCAAGAGCATTTGCAGTAGACGCTCTGTCGATCCCTTGGGACGGAATGATAGGATATGCGTATCCTCCAGCGCCGTTAATTCAACAAGTATTGCTAAAGATAAAACAATCTCAATGCAAGATTCTGTTGGTAGCATCTCTGTCGCCACAGAGACTGTGGATAAATCTACTCAGGTGTCTGTTGTGGGACCTACCGCGGAAGCTTCCTCCACGAGAGTATCTTCTTTCGCAGGGGAAATCGCGCCAACTCCATCACAACCCGCAAGGTCTCAACCTTCACGTTTTTCCGTTGTGCGGTCCTTCTTGCATGGCAAGCACTTTACAGGACGAGCAGTGGACGCGATTTCTAACTGTAGGAGGACCTCCTCTTCGCTAAACTATGCGGCTAAGTGGAAGGTTTTTCGTCGTTGGTGTAGGGATCATTCTGTAGATATATTTGATCCCTCTATACCAGACATTGCAAACTTTCTAGTATACTTGTTTGACGAAATCAAACTGCAGCCTGTTACTATAAAGGGTTATAGATCTATGTTATCTGATACCTATGCACATCATGATAGTTTACAAATTGGATCTAATGTCTCTTTATCGAAGTTGGTTAGAAACTTTTCGATAAATAGACCCAGAACTCTTAGATTAATTCCTAAGTGGAATTTAGCTTGGGTTCTCCTTAAATTGAAGGAAAAGCCATTTGAACCTCTTGGGACAGTAGATTTCAAATTCTTATCTTATAAGACAGCTTTTCTCTTAGCTTTCTCTTCTGCCAGAAGAGTCAGTGAGCTTCATGCACTATAGGTGGATGATTCTCATTATCGTAGTGTTGGGAACACTATCACCTTCACTACTAATGTGGGTTTTTTAGCTAAGAATCAGGCTCCTAATAAATATCCGGAACCTATTGTTATTAAGGCTCTTCCGTCTTCAGACGGGCGTAGGCCTTTACTCTGTTCTGTTAGAGCACTACGTATCTATAAACAGAGATCTCAGTTTATCAGAAAGGGACGGAAACGTTTCTTTCTGTCTTTGATGCCTAATAGAAAGGACATTTCAGTCCATTCTATTGCTAGATGGATTCAGTTAACTATCCGTACTGCTTATGAAGATTTATCTTCTTCTCAGCAGTCTGTGCTTAAGATTTCTGCTCATGAAGTAAGAGCTCTTTCTACTTCCTGGGCTTATGCTAATAGTGTTTCTATTACAGATTTAATGAAGGCTGTTTATTGGTCTCAGCCATCCACATTTACGAATTTTTATCTCAGAAATATTGAGTCCATTTCTGGAGACCTGCATTGTTTAGGTCCGTTATCTGTTGCTCAGAATGTCGTCCACTAAACAGTTGCAACTATAGTTATGCAGGCTTTCTGTTCCGGCAGTGACTCCGTCCGGCTGCCCTCTTCGCTCTGGGCTATTTGACCCAGGGCAAGGGGAAGGGGGGGGGGGGGGGGGGGGGGGGGCGGGTGTTCCCTTAGGTCACCTGCTTTATAGTGAAAAGCAAGGGAATGCCTCCTCTAAGTCAGTATTTCTGAGTCGCTTCCGGGATGGTTTTAAAGTGTAATATTAATGTTTAAATTCATTCATGTCTTATTTTTAAAGTGTAGCTCGGTGTGAAGCATTTGTATATGTCAAGTGTCAAACAGGCTTTAATATACAATACTCGGACACTTTTAAATGATTATAAAGAGTCTCAATTCTCTGGACTACTTTATTTATTGGCTTGCTTTAAAAATAATTAGTATAAGGGTTATACTGGATGTTAATAGAGAACATGAATGTTATTGTGCTCAATTATTAAGGGTAGTGTATCTTTCTAATTTAATATTAAATAAGAAAGATACATGTAAAGCCTAATACTCCTTTTCTCCTTAAGGGGTTACCTCTTTACTATATAGTTGAGCTTATTGGATTTTCCTCTATGTCCTAGGCCCTCCAGCCTGTTTACTATTCAGCTAAGTCTGGGTCATTGGTACAGTATAAAAATGTTAAAAAATTTATAGTAATTTATATATTTTTTATACTTACCAATGACCCAGACGGGGATGGCCCTCCCTGGAGTTGGGAACTCTTGCCTCCCCGCTGAGTACATAGCGCTGACCAGGCACTGCCAGTAAGAATGATAATTGGCGCCAATTTCGGGACGACTGCGTCACTGCGCATGCGCAGTAGAGGCATAGTATGGAGGTCCTTTAGGACATGATTTCTTTTTGTTTTGGATGCAAATTTTGGGGATTGGGGGGCAAAATTTGTGTTTGGCCCTGGTTTTGTTAGAGTTAGCACCAGCAAAGTCTGGGTCATTGGTAAGTATAAAAAATATATAAATTACTATAAATTTTTTAACTTTTCTTCTATGCACTACACACGTTTTTAATGGGGAAACTTTTTTGACATGGCCAGATATCAAAGGAATTTTTAATAGTCAGTGTTAAATATAGAATAACAGAAAACTGACGGGTTTTTAACTGCCGGTTATCATAATCGGCCAATGCTCCATAACCGACCGGTTCCGATTGCCGATTCGGTTCATCACTAGTGTAAAGCTTCTAAAGTGGCTTTTCAGCAGCACCCTGATAGTGTCTTCTAGCACACTGACATTTATATTTGCTGATAGATCATTTGGTTTTACTGGGCCCCATCTCTGGAATTCTCTTCCAGATGACGTAAAGTCTTGTGAGGCACTTCAGAAATTCCGGAGTCAAGTGAAAAAATGCCGATTCAAGAGAGCTTGCTCCACAGTTTGACTACCAAACTGAAAGTGATTGCACATGGCCATAGAATGTTCCTCATCCATTATATGCATGAGTTAACAGTTATGAGCATTTTATCAAGTATTATTATTATTATTATTACCAGTTAAAACAAAAAATAGAATGTTTGTTTCTCTGATTACCCGACTGATCTGGTTGTCGATAACCCAGTCTGATTATTTGACTGATTTGCCCACCATGATTCATTATGGTATTGATCCTTCAATGGTCACTTTATTTGACTTGGAACAAGCTAGAAAATAATTTATTAATGACATAAAGCAGGACAGGTCACAAGCATAACAAGATTTAAGTGTGGAGAGGGTGGGAGGTTAAAATCACAAACAATGTCAGACCACCTGGCTGGGGACACACATGAGGAAATAGCAGGTCGGCATCTAGCTGTTTCAGACATGTTAACCTCCAGAATAATTTTTCAGGGAACCTGAGGGTGATTTTCAGGGAAATGGGATGGATTTCAGGGAAAAGTTCGCACGGGGACAAAATAAAAGAAAAAACTTGTGAATTTTCAGCTCATGGACCACTATTAAACACCAGTTTATATCCAGAACTATTGTCAACTATGCTGACGCATTTATGCAATGTTAAAAAATCATAAAATAACTGTTGATTTGATCCCCCCCCCAGGATCCTCTTCTTCAAGAGCCCCCCCCTCCCCTCCCCCACCACCACCACCCACCCACACTGTCCCACAGAGCACCTCCACCTGTGGTTTGCTTTTATCAAAGTCTACTTAGCTAATAATTTCCCAAGTCTGAAAATGTTAACAGGAAAAGATGTCCTAATGTTCAGTTACTTCAAGAACATTAGTACTCAGAAAGTACCTTTATCAAACTTCATGCATGTGGGACATTTGTGCCCAACACAAAACTTTTCTTTTCATCATTGAAGCATTTTTTTTAATTCCATTCGAAATTTTCTGGATACAGATGGCCAACAGTTAACAGTTCTGTAGTCAGCACAACAGAATAAATGTAGTGTTAGAAAATAAGTCCATTGTGTTTAAATATGCAGTCATACTTTTTCGGCATCCTAAGCGACTTTAACCTACTTTTAAACTGTGCTAAATAGTTGTTGTTTACGTTTTGATTTTGGAAAAGGGATGAGTATTAAAGCTATTCTATGAAGGAATAAATAAATATATATTATTAAATTCCTTTTCATATATTTTAATTTACAAAAACTGCTTTTAAATGAAGGTGGAGTTTTCAATTTTTTGAAAGTAAGTCACCTATTTTCACTTCGACACTCGCACATTGATCACGAATCACCGAAGAAAAAACCCAGAAATAAACATGAACACAGTTGAAATATATATCATAAAATACCCTTTTCTTAAATAAATTTAACTTAAATCCATATTTTACTGCTTCGTGAGTTTTTACCAGAGTTTGAAATGCATGTGATTTGACTCCGAACGTTTTTCATAAGTTACAACAGGAACGAAATAATTTACTGTTGTTTTCCGGGATTTTTGGTCCCAAACTGATTCCCGTCCGGGAGGCCGGGAACTATACTGAAATTCCGGGATTTTACCGGGCATTCCGGGAAAGTTAACATGTCTGAGCTGTTTCTCAACTGGAGATTGCTCTAGCTGGGAAGCTGAAACTTTTGGTGCTTGTTAAAATTGCATAGTGTGATTTTAACATACTAAATTCAACAGATGAACCCATAAAAATGTTGTCACACAATATTTGCTCCTCATCGTTAAATTTCACAAATGTGCATGGGGCTGTTTGAAAATCAAAATTTTTGTTTTCAAATTTTCGGGAAACAATTAAATGGCCATTTAAGAACTGTTGCTTGTGTAACCATCCATGGAACACAATACCAAACAAATTCAAATTTTTTGAGTTTTAGTGCTTTGCGAACTTAGAATGATCACCACCTGCACGACTGCAAATTCAGTGATGGCAAATGTGCAGAAAATTTAATACAGTAGAGCCCACTCAACTGTATTTCTCCAACTTATATGATGCTGTTAATTTATTACCAATTCAACCACCAAACCAATCACATATATTCAGTGAAAACTTTACTTGTTAATTGCATATATTGTAGGTTATCGAGTAAATGTCACCAGGGATTCTTTTGGGTGTGTTGGGGCCGACTATGGGACCCTTTCCAATTGGAATTTGGGCATGATTTTTGTCAATTTCCAACCCCAAAATTCCCAATCTCATTCTGCATTTGAACAAATATTTAATGCACAATTAGTGTCCTGACCAGTTAGTTCAGAACACCTGTTGTTCATTAAATTTAAATTGCTTTCCAAATGAAGCTTAGAAAGTGTCTGAATTCAAAGGCAAATGGCAAATTCTACTTTAATAGTATGAGAACAGTTTAACAGAGACTAGAGAGACTGGGTTGAAAATGATTCCATGTGACTGTTTGTTAAAAAACTTAATATTGTAGCATACATGCAAAACAAATTCTCATTTGGTCTCCCCATGATACACATATTTTTATACTGTACCAATGACCCAGACTTAGCTGGTGCTAACTCCACAAAAACCCGGGCCAAACACAAATTTTGCCCCCCAATCCCCAAAATTTGCATCCAAAACAAAAAGAAATCATGTCCTAAAGGACCTCCATAGTACGACTCTACTGCGCATGCGCAGTGACGCAGTCGTCCCGAAATTGGCGCCAAATATCATTCTCTGTTTGGCCCTTCATCAGTCAACATCTCACTGATCTTTGTGCTTGTAAATCTCAGTTTAAAGGATGCCAGACACGTAATTCTTGGAGAAAATGTGATTCTAAGGAGGATAGAAGGAGGAGAGGAAAAAAGAAGTGGCAAAAAATAATCAGGGCTGTACTTAAAATTTTTTGTTGAAATTATGTTAAGTTGCCTATTTTCGAGGCAAACGCCTCTTGTTGTCATTCTTGCTAATTGTTGCACTGCTTATTCAGTGTTTCCTCTCCCCTAACCTTCTAAAGTCCCCCCTTGCAATTCTCCCATGCTTTTGGCATATTTTTGAGAAGTTTCATTTCTAAAATTCCCTGGGAGAGTTGCTTGGTTACAGAATGTTTTCTGTTATTTTCCCCATAGTTACGTTTTCACCCATGGGTGTATAACGTTTGTGTTCTGCATCTTCCATCTGATGTTCTGCAGATTCTCCCCTGGGAGTCTCTGTATTGCATCAGATAGAGTGTAATTGATGACTGATTCCGGGCCAGTTTTTTCAGTGCCTGGAGTCATGTTTTCTACTGTGTTTACACTGTTTGTTTTCATTGGCAACAGCCTTTTTTGAGGGGGGCTGTTTGCCTTTGTGGTAGTTTATCTCATTATAAGATACATTTATATTATCCGAAAGTGTCTCATTAATTATTTTATATAATTTTTAAAATTTTTGACCACACTTTGCCATCGGATCCATCGGGGCTCAACGTTACTTTTCAGCAACTTGGGCTTCTCTGAAAAAATATTTTTTCAAAATTATTTTGTTTTGCAATTGTTTTTTCATTTATTAATGGATCATGTTATTATGTATCTTTGTGTCAGGGGTTTTTGCGAGTAACTAGGACTTATTGTTGTTCTTTCACAATGAAGGGACTTTGTTCAAATTGTAATAGGAAGAAATCTTCCTCTGATTTTCATGATTATTGCATTAATTGTAGTCAGTGTTCTCGCATTAATCCCTGTCCTGTATGTGAACATTGGGATGAGAAACATTGGAAACGTGTGTCACGATATGTTGTTTCTGGAGAAAGAGCGATGCCGGCTCTTTCTCCACAAGGTCACTCTACTCTCTCAGTTTCTATTTCAGAGGAACCAGAACAGGGTGATGTTTCCATGTTATCTTCTTCAAGTGTGCGTCCGTCATCACAAATAAATACAGAGCTAGCGGCAAAAGTGCTCATGGAGATTAGACAAATGTCGTCCGCTAGCTCCCCCGGTGTAGCGTCCATTCACCGAATGGTTCGGCAGCCGGGTTCGTCCGATGCGGTCCAAGAGGAAATTTTGGGTGATGCGAGCACTATAAAAATAATAGATGCACACCCAGTGACGGCGGATAGTGAACGAGAACGGAGGAAGCCTTTTAGTCCGGTTCCTAGCTCGTCCAGGTCCAGCCGGGCCGCGAGCGAGAGAGGCCCCTCTCTCGTACAACAACATCTGGGACCAGATGTTGTGGTACAAAATGTGTCTTTAGCGGAGCATACGTCCGTCGCTCGGGATGCTCCGTTGTATAAGCAGTCCGCAGAGACTGTTAAGGCTTCCTCTTCTCGTCGGCGCACACGACCGCACCTTGGCTGCGTGACCTCCGATATTTTGCCAGCTTCGCCGATGAAGGATTCTTCGGCGACCAGGTCACACCATCCGGCAGCCAGGGATTCGAGACCGATGGACTCCGGACGTTCGCATAGGAAAAGTATGCGGGAGCCATCTGATGCGGAGCTGCCCTCGGCGAAGCAGCGAAAGACCGCTCCTCCGCAGGTCTCGACGTCGGACATTCTAGTGCAGATAGCACAGCTTATCGCAGCATCCCAGCAGCCGACAGAAACGGTGTCGGATCGAGAATTATCCGACGGCGCTGGGTCGGTACGCTCCGCCGAAGCATCGGGGGCGGACGACCGGGAACATCGGGAGGTCCGACCGGATGGTGAAAGGGATACGGATGAATTGGAGCTATCCCTTTCGGAACAACACAAAGCTGCCGTGGACTTCATCCGGCACTTTCTTCCTCAAGTTGTTCCGTCGGGCCAGACTGCTGCGCTTCCGGACAGGAGAATTATAGCGTCATTGGACTCTGATTTTTTCGAGCGGTTCAGGGACATCGCTCCCGAGTTTCCGTCGCAGTCCAATAATGTTGCAAGAACATTTGAATTATTGAACGACGCTATTTTTAAACTTGCTTCCAGGACGGGGAAAGCAGGTTTCTTGTCCGCAAATACTCTCAACCTGCCTTTCATTAATGCAAGGAATAAATTCGACACGGCAGGTCAGGGTATACCGAGAGTTCCTCTGCGTATGGACGACGAGGCGGAAGACTTAGAGCTATCATTACCGTCGTCAGCTTCTATTCCAACCGCAGTGTTGGAAACAGCTATTGCGTCTAACAGAGCCAATTTAGATGCCTTATCTTACGCAGATCACCTTACTAAGGCGTTATCACTGCGTCTTCAAGGGGAAGAGTTTCAGGATATACAATCCTCCTTAAGACTTCTTTCAAGGGCAGTAGCTTATTCCACGTGTAACTCCGCCCTTTCAGTGGCAAATCTGGAGTTGGTTAGACGTGACGCAGCCCTGTCTACATCCACACTAGTGGATTCTAAGGTGAAGAACTCTCTTAGAGTCGCTTCGGTCTCAGGAGATCTTCTCTTTGACGGCAAGCTTTCCGCTATTTATGATAATATTAAAAAGAAAGCTAGTGATTCTCTGTTGTTTAGATCCGCTCCTAAAAGGTCGGATACAGCAGACACGAATAAGGCGGGCACTTCTGGGTCTTATCCGCCCAAGAGAGGTTCCTATAGAGGTTCCGGTGCGTCCTCTAGCTCTTATTCGAGAGACCGTCAGGATAGTGACTCTCGTTCGGGACGTCCTTCAGGCCGGGACAATCGGTCGGACGCCCCGAGGTCGACGAGGCGAGGTGCGGGTCGTGGAAGACGTGGTTTCTCCTACCGCAGGCCTCGCAGATCCAGGAGGTGATGGCTTAAACCTCTATCGCGTTCCGGTTGGCGGAAGGTTGTCGAGTTTTTCTCAAGAGTGGGCGTCGATTACGGACGACCCGTGGGTGAGAGGAGTGACTTCGGAAGGTCTAAAGATATCCTTCAAACGAAAGCCTCCATTAACTCGAAGTCCAAAGTGGACTCATCTTCCGTCAAACCCTCAGAAAAGAGACGCTCTGCTATCAGAGGTGCAGTCTCTTTTAATGAAGAACGCGGTAGAGGTCGTAGAAAACCAGGAATCGCTGGGATTCTACAGCCATCTGTTTCTGGTTCCGAAACCAGACGGCTCGTTCCGTCCAGTCATAGATTTGAGCTGGATAAACAAGCTGATCGTCGCTCCGAAGTTTTATATGGAGACGATTCGATCGGTCAGAGCGAGTATTCAGGTGAACGATTATGCAACGAGCATAGATCTCAAAGATGCGTACTTTCACGTCATGGTACATCCGACATTCCGAAAGTATCTACGCTTTGCAGTCCTAGGAGTGGTGTATCAGTTCCGGGCCATGTGCTTCGGATTGAATCTAGCACCCTGGGCTTTCACTCGGGTAATGAACTCGGTAATGATCTACTTCCGAGCTCATTCGTCTGCGGTAACGTCGGCCTACCTGGACGACATTCTTCAGAGGTACGGCAACGAGTTAACGCTTCAGAACGATGTTCAGAATCTTCTTCTATTGCTCCGACGTCTCGGTTTCATAGTAAACGAGGAGAAGTCGGATCTGGTGCCGTCCAAGTCATTCACTCATCTGGGAATGAGCTTCGAGACGCACAACAATCTCGTTCGTCAGCCGTTAACCAGAGCGAAATTAGTCAGTTGTTACGCTCGCTATTGTCTGAATACAGACAAAGTCACGGCGAGAGAATTTATGAGACTGATAGGTCTGTGCGGAGCCGCCGCGGATCTCATTCCGATGGGACGGCTACGCACACGGCCTATTCAAATTTTCCTGACTCAGAATTGGAGTGTGAAAATTCATTCGCTCGATGTAGACGTTCTCTTGTCAGATCAAGTGAAACAAGAGATTCAGACTTGGGCAAACATTCAGTGGTTAACTCAAGGAGTTCCGCTGCAGTTGCCGGATCCGAGTTTTACCATTATGACGGATGCCAGTCAAACAGGTTGGGGTGCATCATTAATCCCAACGGATTCGAGATGCCAGGGTCTTTGGGATCCGCAATTCCTGTGCAAGCACATAAACATCAAGGAAATGATGTCAATTTGGCTTGCGTTACGTCACTGGATGGACATTATTCACGATGCTCATGTCCAAATCCTATCCGACAATACGACAGTAGTGGCGTATATACGGAATCAGGGAGGCACTCATTCAGTTCCGTTGTTCAATCTAACGGAAAGAATCCTTCTGTTTGCGTTGGAACATCACGTTCTTCTTTCGGTCCGTCACATACCGGGTCGTCTGAATGTGCTAGCAGACTCCCTTTCACGAAAGGGTCGCTTGTTGCCGTCGGAGTGGACTCTCAACAAACAAGTATTCAATCAGATTTGCTACCAATGGGAACGGCCAATGATAGACTTATTTGCGACACATCTCAACAATCAGTTGCAAACGTATGTGTCCCCGTGTCCGGATCCAAGAGCATTTGCAGTAGACGCTCTGTCGATCCCTTGGGACGGAATGATAGGATATGCGTATCCTCCAGCGCCGTTAATTCAACAAGTATTGCTAAAGATAAAACAATCTCAATGCAAGATTCTGTTGGTAGCATCTCTGTCGCCACAGAGACCGTGGATAAATCTACTCAGATGTCTGTTGTGGGACCTACCGCGGAAGCTCCCTCCACGAGAGGATCTTCTTTGGCAGGGGAAATCGCGCCAACTACATCACAACCCGCAAGGTCTCAACCTTCACGTTTTTCCGTTGTGCGGTCCTTCTTGCATGGCAAGCACTTTACAGGACGAGCAGTGGACGCGATTTCTAACTGTAGGAGGACCTCCTCTTCGCTAAACTATGCGGCTAAGTGGAAGGTTTTCCGTCGTTGGTGTAGGGATCATTCTGTAGATATATTTGATCCCTCTATACCAGACATTGCTAACTTTCTAGTATACTTGTTTGACGAAATCAAACTGCAACCTGTTACTATAAAGGGTTATAGATCTATGTTATCTGATACCTATGCACATCATGATAGTTTACAAATTGGATCTAATGTCTCTTTATCGAAATTGGTTAGAAACTTTTCGATAAATAGACCCAGAACTCTTAGATTAATTCCTAAGTGGAATTTAGCTTGGGTTCTCCTTAAATTGAAGGAAAAGCCATTTGAACCTCTTGGGACAGTAGATTTCAAATTCTTATCTTATAAGACAGCTTTTCTCTTAGCTTTCTCTTCTGCCAGAAGAGTCAGTGAGCTTCATGCACTATCGGTGGATGATTCTCATTATTGTAGTGTTGGGAACACTATCACCTTCACTACTAATGTCGGTTTTTTAGCTAAGAATCAGGCTCCTAATAAATATCCGGAACCTATTGTTATTAAGGCTCTTCCGTCTTCAGACGGGCGTAGGCCTTTACTCTGTCCTGTTAGAGCACTACGTATCTATAAACAGAGATCTCAGTTCATCAGAAAGGGACGGAAACGTTTCTTTCTGTCTTTGATGCCTAATAGAAAGGACATTTCAGTCCATTCTATTGCTAGATGGATTCAGTTAACTATCCGTACTGCGTATGAAGATTTATCTTCTTCTCAGCAGTCTGTGCTTAAGATTTCTGCTCATGAAGTAAGAGCTCTTTCTACTTCCTGGGCTTATGCTAATAGTGTTGCTATTACAGATTTAATGAAGGCTGCTTATTGGTCTCAGCCATCCACATTTACTAATTTTTATCTCAGAAATATTGAGTCCATTTCTGGAGACCTGCATTGTTTAGGTCCGTTATCTGTTGCTCAGAATGTCGTCCACTAAACAGTTGCAACTATAGTTATGCAGGCTTTCTGTTCCGGCAGTGACTCCGTCCGACTGCCCTCTTCGCTCTGGGCTATTTGACCCAGGGCAAGGGGAAGGGGGGGGTGGGGGGGGGCGGGTGTTCCCTTAGGTCACCTGCTTTATAGTGAAAAGCAAGGGAATGCCTCCTCCAAGACAGTATTTCTGAGTCGCTTCCGGGATGGTTTTAAAGTGTAATATTAATGTTTAATTTCATTCATGTCTTATTTTTTAAAGTGTAGCTCGGTGTGAAGCATTTGTATATGTCAAGTGTCAAACGGGCTTTAATATACAATACTCGGACACTTTTAAATGATTATAAAGAGTCTCAATTCTCTGGACTACTTTATTTATTGGCTTGCTTTAAAAATAATTAGTATAAGGGTTATACTGGATGTTAATAGAGAACATGAATGTTATTGTGCTCAATTATTAAGGGTAGTGTATCTTTCTAATTTAAATATTAAATAAGAAAGATACATGTAAAGCCTAATACTCCTTTTCTCCTTAAGGGGTTACCTCTTTATTTTATAATTGAGCTTATTGGATTTTCCTCTATGTCCTAGGCCCTCCAGCCTGTTTACTATTCAGCTAAGTCTGGGTCATTGGTACAGTATAAAAATGTTAAAAAATTTATAGTAATTTATATATTTTTTATACTTACCAATGACCCAGACGGGGATGGCCCTCCCTGAGTTGAGAACTCTTGCCTCCCCGCTGAGTACATAGCGCTGACCAGGCACTGCCAGTAAGAATGATATTTGGCGCCAATTTCGGGACGACTGCGTCACTGCGCATGCGCAGTAGAGTCGTACTATGGAGGTCCTTTAGGACATGATTTCTTTTTGTTTTGGATGCAAATTTTGGGGATTGGGGGGCAAAATTTGTGTTTGGCCCTGGTTTTTGTGGAGTTAGCACCAGCTAAGTCTGGGTCATTGGTAAGTATAAAAAATATATAAATTACTATAAATTTTTTAACTTTCCCAATGACATGGGGCCCTGTATCCTTTCTCAAAGAGGGCAGAAGAATCCTTGGCCTCTCAGCTGAATACAAAATCCTGTAATACAGTAGAGCCCACTTAATTGGATATCTCTTAACTGAATAACCCTGTTAATTGAATATAATTTCCCAACACAAAAATCATTTACCATCCCATCAGTACAAATTTGACCTGAATATAGGTTGTAGAGTAAACGCATGTTAACTGAATAAAAATTCTTGTAACCTGACGAGAAATTACCTTGACTTGCCCCAGTTTTCTTTTGGTTACTGACCTATTTGGCCTCAGTACATCCAATACAGGCATTTAATCTATTATATCTTGTTTGACAGAGCTCATAGAGCTCTGCCAAACGAGATATAATAGAATAAATGCTAAGTTTATCCCTTGAAAACAGGAAAGTGACACCTTCCCTGTTAATTGAATACTCCTGTTAATTGAATAATTTTCATTGGCAAAGTGACTATTCAATTAACAGGGTTCCACTGTACATCAGAATTACAACCACTAAATATTCACTATTTTTCTAGATGTATTTGATCTCCGTAATACTATGTAGGTAATTAATCCATTTTATCTTGTTGACAGTGTTTATTTGTTGTAGACACGTCTGATAATTGCATGTATTTTGGGTTGGGTTTAGAGTAATGTTTAGGTTGTGTTTGTTACATGTGTAGCCCTATATAGCCAAATTATTGAATCCACTGGGACACACCCCTTGATAAGTGCTTGTTATTGGTTCATTCATTCACATTGTGCTTGTGATTTCATTTTTTGGGAATAAATTTGAACCTTTAACCTTTAATGTAACAAATCGGCTACTTCCTTCTGTGTAATTTACAAATTCAGCAAAAAAAGAACAAGACACTGCCTAGTGGGGCAACATACGCCTGTGGTGATCACCATGTGTGCAAAGTTTGAACAATATAGCATGCAAAATGTTGAAGGAGTAGGCGACACAATACTGTAATGTTTTAAGTACTGAAACGGGCATAACTCTGGAAATACAAAATGGAGTTACCTGCTCTTGTCATATGCACAACGGTAACTGGTGATCACCATGTGTGCAAAGTTTGAACAATGTAGCATGTAAACCTTTGGAGGAGTGGGCGACACAAAAATTGTTGACAGACAGACAGACAGACAGACAGACAGACAGACAGACAGACAACGCCATAACATAATACTCCCATTTTTTCAAAACGGGCATTTTTAAAAAAAATTCAACAAAACCATATCATGAGGGGGTCACATGATATGGTTTTGTTGAAATTTTATAAAAAAAAAAATTTAAAAATAGTATCTAAAATACTGAATTTTGATATAATAATATTTTAAAATAAAAATCATTTGTCAAAAAATTTAAACAAAACCATATCAAGTGACTCATCATAAGGAGTCGCATGACATGGCTTTGTTAAAATTTTTGGAAAAAAAATAAAAATATATTTAAAATCCTAAATTTTGCTATCGTCTTTGTTGGGTAAAGGGTTATATAATAGATTCTGATTGTTGAGGTAGCATAGAATCTATTCAGAATGATTAGGTTATAAGAATGTATTCATTGTTACGTCACCATTATTTTGAGATGGTTTAATTGGTTTCTGGGGAGATTTGGCCCTATTTTACAATATTTTTTATGAAATTATGGTTCAGGGCAGTATAATTTTGTAATTCAGTGTGCATTTCTTACTTTTTTTCAGCTAGCAATGGTGACAATGTTCCTTATCTTCATTTTTCATGCACTTCTTGCTGTTGGGTTTGTGGTGAGTATGAGTAATTGCTCCTCTAACCCAAGCACATGTCCTGTTTTGCCCCCACTTTTTCCAGAAAGAGTCGAGAGAGAACGGTTTGCGAACATTTTCTTTACCAATATATTTTTTTCACCAAAATACTCACACCTCAAATATTGTCACTTGAAACTTGTGGTTTTGTTTTGGCATCCTGTTGTAGTAATCTTATTGGGAATTAGCAGAAAGGTGGTACACAGACTCTTTATTTTTAGGAGTTGACTGAAAATTCTCTGTCATCATTAATGATGTGGACCAGGGCTGGACCATATAGCTGACCAGACCCCCCCCCCCCCATACTTGCCCTGCCCCCCCTCCCCCACCCCCTTGTGTACTGGTACAAAATCACGTTGAGTTGAACCTGTCCGGTGTGGTCCAGGCACACCGGAGGGGTCATTCAGCTGCACCAGTAGAAGCTGAACAACTTATTTACTATATTTTTTCTTCAAAATGGAAGCGATAGATATCGAGTCTGCAACAAGATTTCAGGTTGTACAATTTTAGATCCCCAAACTAGGCGATATTGGCCCCCTTTTCACACATTCATTGTGAAAAAACTCTCACTTGCCAAAGTTACGATGGGTTAAGCAGCAAATCTGTTCATTTCAATAAGCCTTATCAGATACAGACTGTGTTCCATTTTGTGACGCATATGTAACATCCCCCACCCCTGCAAAAAATACCAGAATCGTGGACAAAATCAATTTTCAGAATGTAATGCGTCATTGTTGTCCCCCTTGAAGTATGAATTAGAGAACAACCCAAATCAATAATGCCTTGTTATACTTTGTGCAGGGAGGGGAGTGTGAAAATATGTCACAAAAATGGCACTCAGTCTATATTAGATTAGGCATATAACTGTTGTGTATGACTACACTGCCTTTTGATCTAGTTTATAGGAGTTTCGGCATGGTCTATCAGCTGAAACGACATTAAATGGGTATAGTAAATACACTAGATACTACTAGTAATTTTCCTTTGGTATTAAGCAGCATTCCATAAGTGGGACTTTGTGTTATAATTTGTTTTGTTTCATATGTCTTAATCATCGTATTGATTGCTCTTTCCACCTCAACACTGTTCGCAGGAAAAATACTGAAAAGTATAAACATGTCCTTGAAATGAATTATCTCACTCTGATCATTCTCAGAATTGCATACTGTGATGGCACTATCATATACTATGCCACACACAAGATAGATTTCATTCAAATCTTGGTTAACCCTTTACCAAACGAACCGGCCGCATTCACCAGTGTAATTTACAAAATGAGTCATTGGAAAACAATTATATTTTTATACTGTACCAATGACCCAGACTTAGCTGGTGCTAACTCTAAAATATTTAGAGCCAAATGCATATTTTACCCCCCAATCCCCAAAATTTGCATCTAAAACCGAAACTTACATGTCCTATATGGTCCTCCATACTTTTACTCCACTGTGCATGTGCAGTGTCAAGAAGGTCTCGAAATTGGCGCAAAAATTCATTCTTTGTTTGGCCCTGAAATTTCTTGGGAGTTTTTGGCTTGGTAAGAGAATTATTTTCTGTTTTTTCCCCATGTTTACGTCCTCACCCTAGGGGTGTTTAGGCGTTTTGGTCTGCATCTACCATCTGATGCTCTGCAGTTTCTTCTTGGGAAGTCTCTGTTTTGCATCAGATAGTGTTTTAATTGGATACTGATTTCAGGCCATGTTTACCAGTGCCTGGAGTCATGTTTCTGGTTTGTTTACACTTTTTGTTTAGGTTGACAACAGTTACTTCTGATAGTGATTACTTGTCTTCTGCTTAGTTTAGTTCATAGCAAGATACATTAATATTGTCCGTATGTGTTACATTAATTTTTCTAAATGATTTAAAATTTTTGTCCACACTTAGGCTTTTTTGGGATCCATTTGGGCTCAAGGTTCCCATTGGGAACTTGGGCTTTTCTGAAAAAAGTTTTTTCAAAATTTTTTTTCTTTTTGAATAATTTTTTCGCAATGTTATAATGGATTATTTTATTATGTATCTTTGTTTTCAAGGTTTAGTGCGAGTACTATGCCTGTTTACTTTTTTCACTTTGAAAAATTATTGTTCAAATTGTAATGGGAGAAAATCTTCCTCTGATTCTTGATTTCTGTATTAATTGTAGTCAACGTACCCGCACTAACCCTTGTTCAACGTGTATCAATTGGGATGACAAAACGTTCGAGGCATGTGTCACGGTAGGTTGTTAGCAGGGAGAGGACCATGCGGCCCTCTCTCTGCTGGGTCACTCTAGTTTTTCACTCTCTTTTTCAGAGGAACAAGAACAGGGTGATGTTTCCATGATGTCGTCCAAGAGTGTGCTTCCGTTGTCACAATCAAATGAAGAGCTAGCGGCAAAAGTGCTCATGGATATATGGCAATTGCCTAAGAGGCCCCTAGTAGGGCCGATGGCGTTGACGTCTACGTCCGCTAGTCGCCCGGTGTCGCGTCCACTCACCGAATGGGTCAGCACCCGGGTTCGTCCGTTGTGGGCCAGGAAGGAATTTCGGGTGTTGCGAGCACTATAAACATACCATGTGCACACCCAGTGACGACGGAACAGAGGATAGTATGGAGGAATCCTGTTGGTCCGGTTCCTAGCTCGTACAGGTCCATCTGGACCGCGAGCGAGAGAGGCCCCCTCTCTCTTACATCAACATCTGCGCCGCGATGTTGTATGTTCATTTGATAGTCGGGGCATATGTCCACTCCTCCTGCTCGGGACGCTCCATTGCATTGACAGTCCGACGCGACTGTTCTATTGGCTTCCTCATCCTTACATCAGCACACATGACCGCACCTTGGCTTTGTGACCACAGATTTCCGGAGGTCGTTCATATATGATATAAGGCAGGAAGGACGGCGACCAGTTCACGCCATCCGGTAGCCAAGGATACCAGGCCTTCATACTCTGGACGTTCGCATTAAAAAGTATGCAGGAGTCAGCGTCTTAGGAGCTTCCAGCGGCTAAATATTGTAAGACCGCAGCTCCACAGACCTCCATTACGGACGTGCTATTGCAGTTAGCACAAATTATCGCAGCATCCCAGCAACCGACAGAAACTCTGTCGGATCTGGAATTATCCGTAGAAGCTGGGTCGGTACGTTCCACTGCAGGTGCAGACATGTTATCATTACGTCTCAAAGGAAAAGAATTCCAGGATGTATATCCTCCTTATTAATTCTTTCAAGGGCTTCACGTAGAACTCCGCCCATTAGTGGCAATATGGAGTTGGTTAGACATGACGTGGCCCTGGCTACATTCACATGTGTGGATAGTAAGGTGAAAAACTCTCTCAGAGTCGCTCCGGTCTCCGGAGAGTTTCTCTTTGCCGGCAAGCTTTCCGCAATCTATTTTCAAATAACTAAGAAAGCTTTAATCTCTCTGCTCGGATTCAGCGGAGAAAGTAGGACAGGCACTTCTGGGGTGAATACGCCCGAGGGAAGTTCCTATAGAGGTTCCTATGCATCCTCTAGGTCTTACTCTAGAGACCTTCAGGGTAGCGACTCAGGTAGAGGCCATAATTCTGACCGAGACATACGGTCAGACACCCCTAGGTCGACGGGGCGAGGTGCAGGCCGTGGAAGACATGGTTTCTCCTTCCGCTACCCTCGCAGGACCAGGAGGTATTGGTCTTGTCCTCTATTGTGTATAGTGAGTGGAAGACTTTCGAGTTTCTCAACCTTTTGGGAGTAGATTACGGACGTCCCTTGGTTTTGAAGGGTGATTTCGGTAGGACTATATTGTCCTTCAAACGTAACTTACGTTAACTCGAAGTCCAAGATGGACTCAGTTTCCGTCAAGTCCGCAGGAAAGAGGCTCGCTTCCATTAGAAGTCCAGTCTTTTTTGGTAGGATCACGATAGAGATCGTAGAAATCTAGGAATTTCCAGGTTTCTTCTACCATCCTTTCTGGTTCCAAACCAGACGGCTCATTCCGTCCACTCATAATCTGAGCAGGATAACAAGCTAATCATGGCTCCAAGTTTCTATATGGAGTCCATCCGATCGGTCAGAGCAAGTATTCGGGTGTACGACTATGCTACATGCATAGATTTCTAGTTGCATACTTTCGCGTCAAGGTACATCAGGCGTTTAGAAAGTATCTTTGCTTCTTGATCATAGAATTGTGTGTCAGCACCGAGCAATGTGTTTCGCTCTGAATCTAGCCCCTGGGCTTTCACTCGAATATCGAACTCGGTAATGACTCATTTCCGAGCTCATTCGTCTGCGGTAACGTCGGCAGACCTGGACGACATTCTTCAGAGGTATGGCAATGAGTTAATGCTTCAGAACGATGTGCAGATTCTGCTTCTATTGATCCGACGTCTTGGTTTCATAAGTAAACAAGGAGAAGTCGGATCTGGTTTCGTCCCAAGTCATTTACCCACCGGGGGATTAACTTCGAGACGCATTACATTCTTGTTCATCTGCCATTAACCAGAGCGAAATTAATAAGTTGTTATGCTCACTGTTGTCTTCAAAAGACAAGGTCTCAGCGAGAGATCTCATGAGACTGATACGTTTATGCGAAACTGCCGCGATTTTATTCTGATAGGACGGTTACGCATTGGTCCTCTCCAAATTTCTTTTAATTCAGAATTGGAGGGTGAAGATTCTTTCGCTCGATACGGACATCTTCTTGTCAGATCAAGTGAATAAGAGATTCAGACTTGGCCAAGTTTTCAGTGCTTAACTCAGGTAGTTCCACTGCAATTGCCGGATCCGAGTTTTACAGTTTTGACGGATGCCAGTCAAACAAGTTGTGTCATTTCATTGAGCCCAACAAATTTGGGCCAGGGTCTTTTGATTCCGTAGTTCCTTATCTAGCACTCAAACATCAAGAATGATTTCATTTTGGCTTGCGCTACATTATTGGATAACGTTATTCAGAATGCTCATATGCTAATTCTGTCCGACAACTCGACGGTATTAGCGTATTTTCGGAATTATGGAGGCACTCATTCCTTCCTGTTATTCATGTTAATGGAATGAATCTTTCATTTGGTACTAGAACATCAAGTTCCGGGTCGTCTGAACGTATTAGCGGACTCCCTTCATGGAGGGGCCGTTTGTTGCCGCCAGAATGGGCTTTCAACAAACGAGTATTCAATCAGATTGCTACCAAGGAGAGTGGCCAATGATCGACTTATTCATGATGCATCTCAACAATCAGTTGCAGATGTATGTGTCATAATGTTTGGATCTTCGAGCGTTTGCAGTAAACACTCTATCGATCATGTGAGATGGAATAAAAAGATATGCATATCTTCCAGCGCCGTTGATTCAGCAAATATTGCTCTAGTGTAATTATTTCTATGCAAATTCTGTTGGTAGCTTCTCTAGCTCCACAAAGACTGTGGACTAATTTACTCAGGCGTCTGTGGTGGGACATGCCGTGGAAGCTTCCTCCACATTTCGGTCCATTCTATGGTCAGATGGATTCAATCTACTATCAGTTCTGCTTATGATTATATCTTCATTCAGCAGCCTGTGCTTTAGTTTTAAGCTCATGAAGTAAGAGTTCTTCTACATCATGGGCTTAAGCTAATAATGTTGCTATTACAGATCTAATGAGGGCTGCATATTGGTCTTAGCCCTCCATTTTCATGATTTTGTATCTGAGAATATTGAGTCCTTTTCTGCAGATCTACATTGTTTAGGTCCGTTATTTTTTACTCAGAATGTCGTCTACTAAACAGTGGCAACTACGTGTGTATAGGCTTTTGGTTCCGGCAGTGACTCTGTCCTGCTGTACTCTTTGCTCTGGAGTATTTGATCCAGGGCAAGGGAAAGGGAGGGGGGGTGGGGGTGGGGGGGGGGGTGGGGTGTTCCCTTAAGTCACCTGCTTTGTAGTGTAAAGCAAGGGAATACCTCCCTTGGAGTCAGTCAGATGATTTTAAGGGTAAAGCCTATGTTTACTCATCTGTGTAATATTTTTTAAGTGTTGATTGATGTGAAGAATTTGTATATATCTCGTGATTAATGGGGCGTTAATATACAATCCTCAAACACATTTAAATGAGTACATAGAGTCTCATTTCTCTAGACTCCCGTATTTATTGGCTTTCCTTAAAAAATATTAGTATAAAGGGTTATACTAGATGTTTATAGAGATCATTGATGTTATTGTGCTCAATTACAGAATAGTGTTGTGTCTTTCTTTTTTGATACAAAGAATAAAGATACATGTAAGCCTATCTCTCCTTTTCTCCTTAAGGGGATAGGTCTGTTATAGGTACTTGAGTCTATTGGATTTTCCTTATGTCCTAGGCCCTCCAACCTTTTTACTGTTCAGCTAAGTCTGGGTCATTGGTACAGTATAAAAATGTTAAAACATTTATAGTAATTTATATATTTTTTATACTTACCAATGACCCAAACGGGGATGGCCCTCCCATGAGTTGGGAACGCATACCTCCCCGCTGAGTACATAACACTTACCAGGCACTGGTTGTAAGAATGAATTTTGACGCCAATTCGAGACCTCCTTGACACTGTGCATGCGCAGTGGAGTAAAAGTATGGAGGACCATACAGAACATGTAATTTTTGGTTTTAGATGCAAATTTTGGGGATTGGGGGGTAAAATTTGCGTTTGGCCCTAAATATTTTAGAGTTAGCACTAGCTAAGTCTGGGTCATTGTTAAGTATAAAAAATATATAAATTACTATAAATTTTTTAACTTTCTGTTGACCTTGGCATTTTGTAAAATGTCGGAAGACAAAAACTAGCATGTTTTCTCAATACCCCAGGCACTCTAGCACAACATAACACAAAGAAAATCATCGGTCAGCCATTCAATTTGACATTCTCGGGTAGCATGTGCTATTTTGAAATCCATAGCAAAATTGTATACGGTTGGGTGGACAAAAACAACATGTCAGTAAACTCTTTGCACAACTTCTTGTCCACAAACAAGCAACATTAGAACTATTGTATTTCATCCTTTTATGCTATTTTTTCACATTTGTTTCTATTATACTTTCTTTTTTGACGCAGTATAGATTTGTAAGAATATTAAGCTACACATTTAGTTTGTCTCAGTTGTCTGATCTGATTGGTGTTTTACATCGCTTTCAACAACAATGGCTATATGATGCCTACATCACAATGTTATTAGTTCCCAAGATGAAGGTAGAATTATTCAAACAGATCCACTTGATGGCCTAAGGAATCACCAACCTCTGGAGGAACTAACAAGCTCATCCACACAGACACATCAATATAAGGATAAAACAAATTTCTTAGAATTTGCTGCTTCAATATAGTATTAAAATGTTTGTATGAACAGCCAGGCCATCGCTGCTGTACTAACAACCTGGCTACCAAATGTGGACTTATTATACCTGGGACAACATGGGGTTCAAGCTTTTCAGTAATGTGTCTGTGTGCACTGATGTAAATATGTTAAGTCTTGAAAATTGTATCTGATAGAGTAAATGGAAACATGTTTGGATATATAAAAATATGCATTGAATCACGTTTCAAGTTAGTGTTCGAGTGCCAATGTTTTGTATATAAAAGGTATGAGAAGGGGATGGGTCCCCCAAATGTCTTGGAAAAAATATGCAAGAAAGAGTGGGTGGGTCAAAAATAAAAATTTTCTCCTATGTTCACGCATTTTTTTTCCACCCCACCTTCCCATGTTACTGGTATGTTATAAATGCAGATTTTTTTAGATTTGATTATGCAAGATTAGAAAGAGTCAAACAAAGCAATCAAATTTATATGAACTAAAACTACTATGCCTGAAAATAACTCATGGATTACCAGTACTATATCTTTCATAGTGAGACAGTATGTAAAACTCCTAACTGCAAATAGCAAGTCTTTCAGCATATAGATTACAACTGCTATTTTATTTTTTAGCTATACTTCTTCCATGTGCCACAGACTTCAAGTACTCCTGTTAACATTAATAGTACATCAACTATGGCCCCAGATGTCAAACATGAGAAGCAACTAATGCAACATCACCAGAATAAATTATCAATGGCAGCCATGAAACCAAGTGTATCCATTCCTAAAGGACAGGACCAAGTAAAAACTAAATCTGATTCATTGACTGGTAACTTGGTAAATGCAGGTCCAAAGCAGCAAAGTTCTGCTTTAAACAAAAGTCTGAAACCACATGAAGGGAATTCAAAAAATATGGATTCTGTTTTGTTGGAGAAACAACCAGGGAAATCTGACAAGGATGGAATGGAGAAGTCAAAGACTTTATCTAATGATCCAAGGGCATTAAAGACTTCAGCCAAAACAAAAAATTCCTAGCACCATCTGCTTTATTCATTGATTCCATTAAATATTATTTTCTTTTATCTAAAAGATATTTCTTAACATCCATTGAATGGTGGATAATGTGGAATATCCCTCTGTAGCTTCCTAAATGATGTCACGCTTTGGCGCATCGCTTTTCGCCTTCAGTACTGTTACAAGCGATTCAGTGCTGACTTTACCAGCAGTACCAGAAGTTCATGCTATTCCAAGCTGTTCTTGTGAATCTTTGACTGAAAAATTAGATGTATAATAATAATAAAATCATAAAGTGAAATAATTAGATGTATAAAAAGTCTCAAGATGAGCTATTGCCATCATGCGTGCAGAAGTCTGTTAGTCTGTGAGTCTGTTCACACTTTGCTTTAGCACAGGCTACACCCTGTAGTTCTTGTCTGATCATCACAAAATTTCATATTCTGGTTTGAGGTCATGTCTTGATGAGGACGTCCTCTTTTGGTCACGATCAGTCATCCATGATGGCTGCCAAAACTCGAAAACTTTTAGCACAGTCTGCAGGTCGTATTTATGAAGGAATTTAATTGTAACTTGGTAGGATGACTCTGTATAATGTCTTGATGAGAATGTCCCATTTTGGTAATGATCTGTCAACCGTGATGGCTGCCTAAGCCCAAAACCCAAAAACTTTTAGCACAGTATACAGGTCATATTTAATACGGAGGGATTTCATTGTAACTTGGTAGGATGACTCTGTATGTTGTCTAGATGAAAACTTCCCCATTTGATCACGATCTGTCAACTCTGACGGCTGCCCGAGCCCAAAAATGTCTAACACAGTCCACAAGTGGTATTTATGGAGGGATTTCATTGTAACTTAGCAGGATGACTCAATATAATGTCTAGATGAGAACATACCCTTATGGTCGCGATCGGTCAACTGTGAAGGCTTTAGGGCCCAAAGCCTGAAAACCTTTAGCACAGTCAACAGGTCGTATTTATGAAGGGATTTCACTGTAACTTGGTAGGATGACTCCAGATAATGTCTAGATGAGCACATCCCCTTTTGGTCGCGATCGTTCAAATGTGATGGCTGCGTTAGCCCAAAAACCTTTAGCACAGTCTACAGGCCATTTTTATGAAGGGATTTCATTGTGACTTGATAGGATGACTCCTTTTGGAATAATTTCACTGTAACTTGGTTGACATACATTAACTGTGAGGGCCACATCAACCCACCCCTCAATTCTTTAGTACAGTCTACGCCTCAAATTATTTTTATTGAAAACATTGCATACAGGGAACAGAAATTAACATACTCTCAATTATCAAAATTCTTGTCATATTTCATAATCCTTTCATAAACATTGAACATTATCCTTTTTTATCAAACACAACACACAGTAAAGTTAAGCTACAGTGTCATTGACACTTTCATTTGAATGAGGTGGCACACTCAATTCTCAATTCCTTGATGTAAATTGACATTTAAAATGTTCTAAAAATTAACATTAATGAAGAATATGAGAATATTCTCATTTGTAGTTTTATAATTATTAAATTTCATCTAGGAGTTGAACAGTTAGTTGGTTAAATTATCGTGGGAAAGTGGGACTATTTTTTATGTTTCAGTGATTTGGCAAGTACAGGCTTGAAAGAATGATAAAGAATGATCAGCTGATCTTTGTTATTGTTTTGAAACTTACGTATTTGCAGTCAAATTGGGTTGAATATTGCTTAGTAAAATGACACGTAGCATATAATAAAAAGAAAAATGATGCTATTTTAGTAATCGGGAATTATTTAATTGGTTCCACACTCTTCAGATAATTCCTGATATTCACTAAAATAGTGTAGATATCCTCCATATATACAGATGTTTCTCATTTGAATGCTTTTATGCATCATTTTCTATTTTTTTGGTTGGGGGTATTTGAATTTTTAGCCCTTATTTATAAACCAATATTGAGGAAACTTCCAGCACATGATTACCAGCAAGTAGATATGTGCACACTCCGCACTTTTTATACCCCTGCTTTAGCGTGGATGTATGGGGATCCTCATGTCTGTTTGTCCATCTGTGCATCTAACTGTGTGTCCGTCTCAAATTTTTATCTGCTACTACTCTTCTCACACTTTCCATTCAATACTTTTGATATTTCGTGTGATGAATAAGCATGATATGAACTTGCGAATATCGTTATACAATATTGCTCTGCCTTACTTTTGAAGAGTCAAGAGGCTTGCAAGGGTATCTTTTTGTCATCCTTAGATGGTACTTTCTCTAGTTTGCCAAATTATCTTCCCCTGAACCTTGATTTCTTATTAATTTTGTTTGAAATTCATATGTGCACAACTCCTATATCAGTGAACAAATTCAATTAAATTTATCTTACATGGTTACTAACAAGAAACATGCAGAATCCTAAATTTGCAAGTTGTGACAGTTTTCAGTTGAATTATTTCCTCATGAGCTTAATTTGTTATTTATTTTCAATATGAAATTCACCTGTACACAAATCCAAGGTTTTTTAACTAATTCTTCGGTTGAAAATTCTCGTACATGAGTACTGGCATGTAGTCATTCTCACATTCCCCAATTTTCAAGTTATAATTTTTTACTGAATTATCTTCTCATGGGCTCCGTTTAATTTATTTTTTAAATTTATTATTATTGATTACCTATTGATTTCTGTGTACACCCCCCTCTAATTTTGTCAACCAAATGTAATTAAACGTTTTTTTTAGCACACTGGCTAGAAGACATGTTGAAATTTTGGAAGTTTTGAGTTCTAACTTTTTTAACCAAATTATCTCCTTTTGAATTATTTATTTATTAGCTCACCTGACTCAAAGTCGTGGTGAGCTATTCTGATCACTTTTTGTCCGTCATCTGTCGTACGTCGTGAAGGTGGTGTTTGGGTCATTTTCTCCCAAGCCACTGACTGCAGTTCAATGAAAATTCACATGAGTAGCGGTTATATAGGGGCATTTGGGTTTTTCTTCAAATTGGATTTCTGCTCATATTGTGGAGTGGGGTGGGGCTAAAATGCACAAAATTTTTTAAAATCTTCTCATGAACCAGCTGTAGCAGAGACTTGATATTTGGTATGCAGCTTCCATTTGAGGTGTAGACTCAAGTTTGTTCAAGAGAAGTTTGACGGGCAATATTTGCCTTTGTTCTGAGAGGGGCAAGAATTTTCGCCCTGCCCAGAATTTTTATTTTCTTAACCAAGAAGCCAATTTGAAGCAAATTTAATATGAGGTATTATTTGGTTGTAAGTACTTGATTTATGCCAAAAAATTTTTTCCTACAGGCCCGTGAGAACCCCGGGAGCCAAAAATAGAAAAAAACAAAAACGTCCATATCTCCAAAACTGCACAGCACTGAGAATTTTTATTTGGTGTGAGGCTTCCTGGGGACCAACAGAAAGGAATGGTAAAAAAAAATTGCCATTGGTTTTGTCATAAGGTACTTTTTTGGGACTTTGAAAAAATGCTGAGTCAGCATTTTTTAACACTGGGCAATGGGAAAAAATTAAAGAATCGTTTACTTCCAAACCACTGCTCCAAAAGCTTTCATATTTTACATATAACATCTTTGGAACGTTGATTCACATATTTGTTGAAATCAAATCCCTAGGTCCATATTTGGGTTCCCTATGGCAGCCCAAATGTTCAAATTAGTGCCGTATGAGGAATATTCTTTAATAATTTTCTTCTTCAGATCTACCAATAAGAATCTTTTGATATTTGGTATGCAGAATACTTGGGGGGGTGAGATTCAAGTTTGTTCAAGCCAAGTTCCTGGGTATTTGGGCTGAAAATTTGGGGTCCTGGTCAGGACTTGGAAATTTTGGACCAAAATCCGGAAATGAGTTTTTGTGCGTTTTAGTCAATTTTAAGACAAATTTTTTTTTTTTTTATGCTGAAAATTTGGGGACAGGGTGGGACTTGAAAATTTTGGACCAAAATCCAGAATTTTTTGTTTGTTTTTTATGTGTTTTGGTCAATTTTAAGACCATTTTTTTTTTTTTTTTTTTACACTGAAAATTTGGGGTCCAGGTGGGACTTAGAAATATTAGACCAAAATCTGGAAAAATTTTTTTTGGTTTTTTATGCGTTTTGGTCAATTTTAAGACAAAATTTTTTTTTTTTTCCACAATGAAAATTTGGGGTCCAGGAATTAGTTTTTTGGTTTTTTATGTGTTTTGGTAAATTTTAAGAAGAAACAAAAATTTTGGTTTGAAAATATTTTGTTTGGGACTTCAAAAATTTCCGAACAAAAATAAAAAAAATCTGTTTTTTTATGCGTTTATTTCTCAATTTTGGGACGGAAAAGTGCAAGAACAGAAAATAGAAGGAAAATTCTGTGTACTATGTGGGCACAATCGCTTCATCTAGTTGGTATATGCTTTTCTTAGGATGGGCGTATGCAGCTTATTCAAATCAAGTCCCTGGTTTGATATTTAAACAACCATGTCAGGTGAGTGCTCTCAGGCCCCCTGGGGCCTCTTGTTGGGATTTAACAACACTTTCAGTTGCCATGGTAATATCATTTTAGACAATTATACAGTTGCATTGAAGTTAGAGTACCCGGAGAGAATCACCGAAAAGTAGCATGTAACTGTTAGACTCACAAACTTATTAACCTGAGGGTTAGCATTGTATGAAGGCAAGTGTACCACCATAAGTGTGCTGTACCCATCAGTACACGACAACACTAGCTTCCACTGAGTGATCAGAACTATATGTCTTGCCCAAGGACACAACATAGATGGCATGGGTCAGTATGAACCATTGACCTTTCAATCTGGAGTCCAATGTACTAATCAACCTTTTAAACTTAATTGAATATTTCTATTCCACCCTTTGAGTGCAAGTGTACCATAAGTGTACTGTACCCATTAGTACACGGCTATACCAGCTTCCACTGAACAATCAGGATTAAATGTTTGCTCAAGGACACAACATTGATATCATGGGTCAGTATCAACTATTGACTTTTCGATCTGAAGTCCAGTGCATTAATTGACCTTTCAAGCCTTAAGAGGGACTTCCATGCTAGAGGTCCCGAGTTTGATTCCTGACCAGGACGATCCGCGTTGTGTCCTTGGGCAAGGCACTTCATCCCGGTTGCCTACATGGGCGCACAATGCCGCCGTGTACTAAGGCATACTGCACATCAGTGGTCACATGTCTTCAATCACTGTAACCCTGCTTGAGCGGAGCTTGAACAGAGTTAGAATGTTGAGCTGACAGTTGCTCGTCAATGCTTGGTGGTTCTCTCCGGGTACTCCGGCTTCCTCCACCCGTAAAACTGTCACGGTCACGATTAGCCATTGTGCATAAGTATGTGACCTTAAACACCAATAAATAAATAACCATTAAAGGCCCAGAGATTTTTTTTATACATTTTTGCTTTACTTTAACCATATTAACATCCATTCTTTCTTGGTAAGTCTTGGTTGCCTATGTAGGTAGCCAAGACTTGCTCAAAAACAACTGCCATGATACTTTGTATGTAACTTGCAAGCTTACCCCAAAACTACATGTCAAGGCACCTGTTTTGTTATAGAAAAATGTGATTAAAGTCAGAATTAGGCTCTTAAGGGTTAAACTTAATTGTCCCCCGACCCTTCGGGGGACTATTGTAATCAGCAGTGTCCGTCCATCCGTCCGTCTGTCCATGCGTGCGTGCATCCGTCCATCCATCACACCCTTGTCCGGATGATAACTTTAGTTTGGATGATTTTACTGAAACTAAATTTGGTATGTGTCTTACTTGGGTGGAAATGCAGGTCAAGTTCGAAAATGGGCACGATCCACTGATTTCTACTGGATTTATTCCCCTTTTTCGACTTAAAAAATACAGTTTTTGTGTTGTCCGGATGATAACTTTAGTTAGGATCCTTTGATTGAGACGAAATGTAGTATGCCGCTTATTTGGGTGGAAATGCAGGTCAAGTTCGAAAATGGGCACGCTCCACTGATTTTTACTGGATTTATTCCCCTTTTTCGACTTAGAAAATACGGTTTTTGTGTTGTCCGGATGATAACTTTACTTTGGACCATTTGATTGAAACGAAACTAAGTATGTGGTTTAATTGGTTGGAAATACAGGTCAAGTTAAAAAATGGCCAAGCTCTGTCTATTTTTACAGGAGTTATTCCCCTTTTTCGACTTATAAAATACACTTTTTGTGTTGTCCGGATGATAACTTTACTTTTGATCATTTGATTGAAATTAACACCCTTAACCTCTCATAAAGACCATGCTCTTGGAACAAATTGCATCCTAACAGCTCCCTTGAATTTGCCATCTTGGTCGGGGGACCGGGGGCGTTGCCCTTGTTTAATATTTATTTCTATACTGCCCCTTGAGAGTTCAACAAGGCACCACCTGCAACGCTCTTGTATTGCAGATGGTGCCTTGTTGTACTCAAGGGGCAATATAAAATGAGCAATTTCCTATATTAAATGCTTATATATGTGTTCACCCAGATAAGTATATGTAGTGCCTAAGCATAAATAAATACACCCTCTTTCCTGAACGTAGAGTGTGCAGGGATACTGTACTTATTTATTTATTGGAGTTTAATGACCCTTTAGACAGCCAGGGTCACCTCGTGTCGGACAGCTTTACGGGTGGTGGAAGTTGGAGTACCCGGAGAGAACCACCAAGCAACTGTCAGACACCCCTACTTACTAACTCCACACAAGCAGGGTTAGCATTTGTTGAAGACAGGTGCACCATCGACCTGCCTTATGCCTCAATACACAATGCCGTAGTGTCCCCATGTGGGCAATTGGGATTAAGTGACTTGCCCAAGAACATAACACAGTTTCCCCTGGTGGGGATCGAACCATGCACCTCTCAGTTTGAAGTTTAATGCCATAACTACTGAGCCACCGCACTCCCAATGCAGCACTGAGATTACAAAAGCAGCCAGAGAAGTTTTGACTGGATCATGACTGGGTTGCGATCTGGTCACATTTCTCTCTGCTTTCTTCCCCACAAAACTGCCCAATCTCACTTGTCAAAAAAAGGAATATGAGAATAATGAATCTCAGATGTTTTTCCATTGTATTTCTTGATGCAGTCTTGATTTTTGTCGTATACTTTTTATTACACATTAACGGAATCGCCACTATGACATAAATGTTTCTGTATTTAATTGATGATGTACAAGCCAGAACTTTTTTCTCTGCACCATTTAATTTAGTTCTTTCCTGTCAATTTATTAGTTACGCTTAAAAAAGGTTTTAAATTTTGTTATACAATTATCCATCGTCTGTGTTTCTCCCAGCCGTTTTGCAAATTCGCCCAAATTTGTACTTTTATTTTTCTATCAGTAATAGCCACCAAATGGTTAGGCATGAATGGACACCAGCCAAAGAGAAACAGCAGTACAAATTTCAACAAACATTCCCAATAGAAAAGATAACGATTGTAATTTAGACTGGTTCCCTAAAGGTTGTTTTGATTTTTTATAAATCTGTTTGATCAGTACTGCGTCAGACAAAAATAATGGACTCTTTACCTTTGGGTTTGAACATCAGAATTAAAATTTGTGTATTTAAATTAATTTAAAATATGATTCCACCATTCCATCATGTTATGTGAAACATCCACAGATTCAAACTCACATCGCATTCTGTCTGTTTATGAAATCTCTACATACCCCCCCTCCCCCCCCCCCCCCCCCACACTGATGTAAATGTCTCACAACAGGATTGTAATTGAGTAAATAGACCAATTTTGTGATCAAAGTATTGTAATAATCACCTCAAAATGGTAGATCGAGTTTGTTTTTAACCCTTTTCCAAATAAATTGACCACATCCACTCATGTTATGTACAAAGTGTGCAGTTAAAAAAAAATTAAACAAAACAATATAGTGTGACCCCCTCATTGGGACAAGCTCATCGGCCACATGATATGGTTTTGTTGCAGTTTTGTAAAAATTGGGAAAAAAATAATTAAAATAAGAGATTTTGATATTGTGTACATTGGGTAAATGGTTAACGTAATTTGAAGGTGATATATTTCATTTTGTGAATTGGTCAGAGGAGATAGTGGAATATTTATTTCTTTTGTTGTGTGTGTTTTTTTTTTAAGTTTCGGATAACCTGAATAACCACTATAGTAGTTAACTACTTGTTCAGGTAATCTATAAAATTTAACCCCTCAGGTAAGTAATGCGGCACAAGCAACAAAAAGAAAAATTTTTAAATATAAAACATTTTTTTTTTTGCACCAGAAACATAGTTTATGACTATGGTCACAACCTATTCTTTAAAGCCTAAAAATAAAAAAATAAAAAAAATTTGGAATGTCAGCTACTTTAACCCTCTGCACACTGATGTTGAAATATCAAAATTTCAACCTGCAGGCTTCTCCCATAATGCAACTAGGAATTTAACCAATTCAATCTTGTTTGACAGTGCTCACTGAGCTATGTAAAACAAGACTGAATTGGTTAAATTCCTACTGGTAGTTGCATTAGTAGAAAAATTTGCTACATGAAATTTGGGTATTTTGGTGTCAGTGAGCAGAGGGTGAACAGAGAGAATACATAAACATTAATAATTCTGAAGGTCAAGAGCTGTCAACAGAGGGTGTGTTAACATTAACTGTTGAAGATATTTCTGCATAAGTTTATGGGGACTGTACCCCTCCATGAGCAAATATTTCACAATCGAGTACTTTGCTATTAGGTTCAGATCAAGATTGCTGTTACTAAAATAGAATTTAACTCAAGATTAAGTTTTTTGATCAACTTTTACCTCAACTTGACAAAGTCAAGCTAAGCTATTGCCATCACTTCTCGTCCATCGGCAGACGTTCGTATGTCCACAATTTACTTTGGCACTCCGCACAGGTCGCATTTATGATCAGATTGCTTTGAAACTTTGTATGCTTGTTAGGGGTGACCTCTAGATGGGAGCTATTGATTTTCTTCCATTTCTGTAAAAAAAATGTTGCCAGTAGCAATGACCAATGAACTTAGTTTAGTCATGCATCAATATATTCCTTTGGCAAGCCCTACAGGGCACATTTTTGATCAGATTGGTTTGAAACTTGGTATGCTTGTTTGGGGTTACCTCTAGATGGGAGCTATCGATTTTCCTTGATTTCCGTCGAAAAATGTTGCCGCTGGCAATGACCGATGAACTTAGTGCAGTTATTCATCAAAATTTCCATTTGGCACACCCTGCAGTGTGCATTTATGATCAGATCGCTTTGAAACTTGATGTGCCTGCTGGGGGTGACTTTTAGATGGGAGCTTTTGATTTTCTTCCATTTCCATACAAAAATATTGCCGCTGGCAACGTTCTTTGAACTAAGTGTAGCCCGACCATAATATTTCCCTTTGGCACACCCTACAGGCACGTTTATGATCGGATTGCTTTGAAACCTGGTATGCTTGTTTGGTGTGACCTCTAGATGGGCGCTATCGATTTTCTTCCATTTCCGTCAAAAAATGTTGCCACTCGCAACAACCATTAAACTTAGTTTAGTCAGGCATCAATATATTCCTTTGGCAAGCCCTACAAGGCACATTTATGGTCAGATCAGTTTGAAACTTAGTATGCTTGTTTGGGGTTACCTCTAGATGGGAGCTAACACATTTCTTCCATTTCCGTCAAAAAATATTGCCATTACTACAACCTTCAAACTTAATTTAGTAAGGCATCTATATATTCCTCTGTCATGCCCTACAGGGCACATTTATGACTGGATCACTTTGAAACTTGGTATGTGTGTTCGGGTGACCTCTAGATGTGAGTTATTGATTCTTTTTCATTTCCATAAAAAATTATTATCGTTGGCACCAGCCTTTGAACTTAGTGAATTTTTGCAGCAACTTATCCCTTTTGCACTCTCTGCAGGGTATATTTATAAATTTCCATTAAAAAAAGAAAACCATTGCCAAAAGAAATGACCTTCAAACTTAGTGCATTTGTGCAATAACATCTTCCTTTAGCATGCCTCAGAGGGCACATTCATTATCGGGTTGTTTTGAAACTGTATGCTAATTCAGGGTGACAAAGATGGGAGCTATCAATTTTCTTTTCATTTCTATCAAAAACTGTTGCTTTTTGCAACAATCTTTGAATTTATTGCATTTGTGCATCAACATTCTTCTTTTGTGCATCAACATTCTTCTTTGACATGGTCTACATGGCACATTTATCATAGGATTGTTTTTGAACTTGGTGTGCCCATTAGGCCTGACCTCTAAATAAGAGCTATTGATTAGCATTCATTTCTGTGAAAAAAGTTGCTGTTTACAGTAACCTCTGAACTTACTGATCTTACTACATTTGTGTATCAACATTCTTCCTTTAACCAGCCTTACAGTTTACATTTAAAAATGCATGGATTGCTCTGATGTTTTGCACACACAATGCTGTTATGTTGAAGTTTCACCAAATAACATTGGAACCAATGATCTTCAATTTTGCCATTTCACTTATAACTTACCAAGTTTAAGTTTGTCAAGTTGAGCTACAGTGTCATTGACACTTTCATTTGAAACGGCTTTAACTTTTTAATAATGATAATAATAATAATAATAATTGATTTTGTAAAAGCGTAAAACCACGTAGAGTGCCCTAAAACGCTTCACAGAAATAAAATACACTTTTCTGAAAATAAAGAGTCACATGTTTCAGTTTCCTCTAGGGAGGTTCAGGAGAATGCTTCAGTAAATAGGAAAGTTTTAAGATTTCTTTTGAAGATGTTGATAGTTTCTGAATTTCTGACACTAATAGGCAACGCATTCCACAATCTTGGACCCACGATGGAGAACACACGATCATTAGCCAGATTAGATCTGCTAAAAGGTATGACTAGTTGAATTTGATCTTTAGATCTCAGACTGCGTGATGGAGTGTATACAGTGATGAGCTCTTGCACGTAAACTGGAGCCAGTTTGTGGATACATTTGAATACTAAGATCAATTTTTTGAAATTAATTCTCTGTTTAACTGGAAGCCAATGTAATTGTCTTAAAACAGGTGTTATGTGTTCAGAGCATTTGGTACCAGTAATTATCCTAGCAGCAATATTCTGAACTTTTTGAAGCTTCTGAATCAAATACTGCGGCAGCCCCACTAACACTGAATTACAATAGTCTAGTTGTGAGGTGATGAAAGAATGCACAAGTTTTTCAAGTGCTGACTGGTTAAGATAAGTTCTCAGTCTTCCTATAATCCAAAGCCGCCAGTAACATTTTTGACATATTTTATTGATATGGATGTCTAGCTTTAAATTTGAGTCCATAATCAGTCCAATATTCCTGGCCGATTCACTTTTCATGGTGATGTTGTTTCCAACCCGAATTGATGTAACAGTGGGTGTAGGCATGCGGAACATGGATATCACTAAGAATTCTGTTTTAGAGTCATTCATTTTCAGTTTAAAATCTATCATCCATTCCCGCACCAGATTTATGCAAGTTTCATAAATCTGGTGCGGGAACTTAACTGTCAAAGATAATTCCATAAATCTGTACTGATCTATCTGGGATTATTTGACACCATGAGGTGATATATCACATTCAAAATCATGCCACTATGTTCACTATGTTCAAGGTCATGGTATCTGTTTCTAAAAATAGATCTTCACTTCAAGGTGAAGTTGTTTCGTCAGTTTCTTCAATGGACTGTAACTTTTAAATCATTGAAGATACTTCTGATAAACTTTATGGGGTTTTTCACTACCACCATGAGATGCCATGTCACATGCCATTAGGTTTAAGGCCATGGTTGGTATTATTAAAAATATATTTTCAATTCAAGATTAAGTTTTCTGGTCAATTTTTCCAATCAGCTATAACTTTTTAACCCCTTTGGGGGCTTTTGTCTAGATTGTTTCTGTCTTGAAGGCTTTTATCCTACCCTTGTCTAAGCAGATGCGGTCGACTGAATTTTTATCACCGAAGGAGAGTTTTCTTTGAGACTGTAAATTTTTATAAAGGAGTGTGAAATAAGTGAATACTCTACAAGTTAACCCTCCACTCTCATGTGGAAATATCAAAATTTCAGACTGCTAATTTTTTTTCCATAATGCAACTAGAAATTGAAAACCCAATTCAGACTGAATTGGTTAACCCTTTACCTAACAGGAAAAGAAGACGACACTTGCCAACTCTTCTTGAATAACTAATTTTTTTCATTTTTGTGTCTGAGAAACATAGGTTATGACCCCTCATTGGAATGAGCTCGATGAGCTCATTCCTATGAGGGGTCATAACCTATGTTTTTTGAGGCAAAAAAGAAAAACATTAAATGGTGATTTTTTAGAATAATGCTGGCCGGTTTTGGACATTACGTTGGGTAAAGGGTTAAGTTAATAAATTCATTACAGACAAAAATTGTAGCTTTACACTTCAGTATTTTGATGTTAACGTGGAATGAGTTAACTTCAATGAAGATAATATTGTTAATTACTTAATGGGTGTTAAGGAATATTCATGATTATGAGTGATGTTTGTATTGTTGCTTAATTTTGTATATACATGTATAGACAACAAGTTTTATAGGATTTGGTAACTTATTTATGTATTTGATCAGTGCCAGAATGAATTTGAAGTACTATGCCCATATTTAGAACAGAAGTTATATGTCTCAAAACAAAAAATAATTGAGTACTTTTTTTTGTTTTCAGACTAAATATCCTGTGAGTTTATCAAAAAGGGCAAGGCAGAAAAGTGGGGTGTTCTGGCATACCCAGTATATTACTGTAGAAATGTTTTACCTACTGCAGCACTGATATGTTGCAGTTGGGTATGAGGCATTGTGGATGTATTTTCTAGTTAGGCTTTCCCAAACCCAGTTTGGGAAAGACTATTGTTATTCTTCTTTTTCAAAATTTTTCTTCTCTATTTTTTTTTTTTTTTTTTTTTTCCTCCCTGAATTTTGTCTGTTGAACTACTTGAAAACAAGTTGTACGATTTTGACCAAATTTGGCACACTTATATAATGTCATAAAATCTAGTGAAATGCGGTACCGTCATATCTGTGAAAACGAAAACGCGTATTTTCAAAATATTCTGCCAAAACCTTCAAAATTTCACCATTTTTCGAATGTCTCAAAATTGTTTACAGTTATTTCGCTCAAATTTTCCACACATTTACAGCATAATATGATACACCACAATCACCAATCAAATCTTTCAACATTAACCCCCACTGGCCAAATATGACATGAATATAGATTTTTTCTTCAAAATTGACCAAATTCAAGGGCAAATTTCTCTAATAACAAGGTTGTTGTAGCAATTATTTTGGTTTGGATAGATGCAACAATGATTGCGGAATAAAGTTACTGTTTACTTTTTAATCTCAGATTTAACCCTCAAACACAATGAGGGCGAGAATAAGAGTACCGTTTGAAAATGCCAAAATTAGCCATCTTTGGTTGCTTTTTTCTATCATTTTGGAAAGAGTTAAGTTCAAAAACTTTTCATGTACGTATTCACAATTGACTACCGAGCATATTTGCTGTTGTAAGTTTGGTTGTAAAGTTTAACCCTATCCCATTCTGGTTGCTTAAAAGTAGGTACCATCCAAAAAAACTCCAATTTTTTCAGAATTTGATAAGTTTAGGTGGCGATTTACTCCATTTTTAATTGATTGAGCTCTGAATGTTTTCTGTAGCTGCTTTCAGCAGTCAGTGTATGACAAATTTTGTTCTATATGTTATTATTAAAAGTTTAACCCTTGGCAGATTTTAGACTTCCCATAAGGGTACTGTCAGAATAATTGTTATTTTCGCCAACTTCAAGGGCAAATTTCTCTAAATACAAAGTAGTTGTAACAATTATTTTGATATGGCTAGATGCAACAATGATTGTGGAAGAAAGTTACTGTTTACTTCATAATCTCAGATTTAACCCTCAAGCACAATGATGGCTAGAATAAGAGTACCGTTTGAAAATGCCAAAATTAGCCATCTTTGGTTGCTTTTTTCTATCATTTTGGAAAGGGTTAAGTTCAAAAACTTTTCATGTAAGTATTCACAATTGACTACCGAGCATATTTGCTGTTGTAAGTTTGGTTGTAAAGTTTAACCCTATCCCATTCTGGTTGCATAAAAAAGTAGGTACCTTCCAAAAAAAACTCAGAATTTGGTAACTTTAGGTAGCGATTTACTTCATTCCGAATAGCTTGAGCTCTGAATTTTTTCTATAGCTGCTTGCAGCAGTCAGAGTATGACAAATTTTGTTCTATATGTTATTATTAAAAGTTTAACCCTTGGCAGATTTGAGACTTCCCATAAGGGTACTGTCGGAATAATTGTTATTTTCTCCAACGTTCACATGCACTTTCTCAGCACTGGAGCCATATTGTCTCAAAACCTTTTCCATGAGAGGATTGGGCCTTCATCCAAGAACAATTTTGCTGTTATATATTTTATTCAAAGTTTTAACCTTCACCCAGTTTTCTGGCCTTGAATTTGAGTTCCCTAAAATTCTTCATAAAATTGGCTAATTTGGAGCTCATTTTTCTTCCATTTTCGAAAGGAATATCGAAAAATGATTTAAATGTTCGTATTTACAATTGCCTACCGAGCATATTTGCTGTTGTAAGTCTAGTTGTAAAGTTCAACCCTATGCTCGCTCTGTTTGCATAAAGATAGGTGCAGTCCAAAAAAACTATCGTTTTTCAGAATTTGGTAAGTTTATGTGACGATTTACTCCATTCCTAATTGATTGAGCGCTGAACGTTTTCTATGGCTGTATGCAGCAGTCATAGTATGACAACTTTTGTTTTATATGTCATTATTAAAAGTTTAACCATTGGCAGATTCGAGACTGCCCATATGGGTAGGGTCGTAATAATTGATATTTTCATGAAATCACTGAATATTGATGAGCGTGCAGTGGTAGTTTGGAATAGAATATCCGAAAATGATTTCGAAATTCCGATTCACAGTTCAATTCCAAGAATATTTTCTGTTATAAGGTTGCTGTAAAGTTTAATGCCATCCCTGTCTCAGATGCATAAAGATTAGTGGCGTCGAAAAAAAACTCTAATTTTTTCAGAATTCTGTAGGTTTAAGTGACAATTTACTCCATTCCTAATTCATTGAGCGTTGAATGTTTTCTATGCCTGCATGCAGCAAGCATAGCATGACAACTTCTGTTTTATATACGTTATTATCAAAAGTTAACCCTTGGCATATTTAGGAATTCCGATGTGGGTATAGCCAGAATAATTGTTATTTTCGTAAAATCAATCAATGAATATATTGGTAACCGTGCAGTGGCATTTCGGAGGTGTTACATGAAGCTGCAAATAGTTAAGGTTGAAAAGTTCATCAAATAGACGGATATAATGCCTAACTCAGCCGGTGACAGGTAAATAATGAATGGAAAAGTCGTTGAGTTGAGAATAAAGTAGGGACGAATCGTGCCCTCGGTTTCCACCTGATCCATGGTATTTCCACGCGTGTCACTTGACAAAGATACTAAACTGTCGGGCAGGGACAGCAGAAAACATTCTGAGAATTTCAAGTTGCTGCCTTGCATGGTCAGGACATAATTGTCGTATATCCGACATTGTATCTGTTCAATTTGAATGTCAAATTAGCCAGATGGCGGTTTTGTCTCCACCGGATCGAGTTTTCAGTTCCTGCCGGGACGGTCTAAAATAAGCAGTTTAACTCAATACTTTCTGTCCCATATGAATGTGCGAATATTTAAAGCTGAACAGTTCATGAAATAGACAGAAATAATGTCAAACTCGACCAGTGATAGGTAAATAGTGAATGGAAACGGCATTGCATTGGGAATAGAGTAGGGATGAATCGTCCCCGCGGTTTCCACGCGATCCACGTTTTTCCCACACGGTCACGCCACTCGACAAAGATACTGTCCTGTCGAGCAGGGATAGTAGAACAACTTCTGACGATTTTGTGTATCAGCCTTCACTGGTCTGGACATAGTGGGCGTATGAGCAACACTGCTGTCTGTCCAATTTTAATGTCAAATTAGCCAAGTTTTAACCCTCACCCAATTGTCAGGTGTGGAATTGGAGTACCCTCAACTTGAACATGTTCATTCAAATAGCAAGATTCAAGATTAGTCCAGGTCTCTTTTCAGACACTCAATCTGTGATTGATGTTCACACATTAAGAGCATAATATTATACACTAAAATCACCAGACAAATATTTTAACATTAACCCCTAATGGCCACAAGTGATATGAATATATCATTTTATCTTCAAGATTTACTAACTTCAAGGGCAAATTTCTCATAATTGCGAGGTTGTTGTAACGATTATATTTGTATGCATAGATGCAACAATGCTTGAGGAAGAACGTTACTGTTTAGTTTTTAATCTCATCTTTAACCCTCAAGCAAATGAGGGTAAGAGTACCATCTGAAAATGCCAAAATTAGCTATCTGTGGTTGCATCTTCCTGTCATTTTGGAAAGGGTTAATTCTAAACACTTTGTTTTGCTATAGGTAGAGATGCCTAATGAACAAATCCTCTGCTGTAAGTTATGCTTTGGGGCTGAACACAACATAAGCTTTGGCCATGTAAAGAATAGCACTATCAGAAAAAAAATTGATTTTCAGTGAATTTTGCAAACATCTGTACTCATTTCCTCTAATTGCAAGGTTGTTGTAGCAATTATTTTGGTATGGAAGATGCAACAAGGATTGTACAAGAAAGTTACTGTTTACTTTTTAATCTCAAGATTTGACCCCCAAGCAAAATTAGGGCGTGAATAAGAGAACAGTGAGAGAATGCCAGAATTAGCCAACTTTGGATGCTTTTTGTCTTTCATTTTGGAAATGGTTAACTTCAAACACTTTGCTTTGCTATATGCAGTCTGCATTTTCACATTGGAAAGTTAGGAAAGCCCGTAATTTGTCCAACAAATTACAATTCTCTAGTTGGTTCAATCTAATTTCATTGGAATTTTTCATGCAGCATCAGAATTCCATTATGGGATGGTAGATAAAGGACTTTAAAGTTGGGGTAGGGTAGTTTGAAGCTTGATAGGTACAGAAAGTTGAGGGGGTGGGGGGGGGGGTTCAATGTCATTTAGTATTTACACCTACTTTTGCTTGTTTTTTCGTTTACCTTTAAGTATTCGCTTAAATGGTTGAATGCTACAAGCCATCATCTTGGCTCTATTGAAAAATGCTGAAAACCACTTTAGTTGCTTTACATACTATGCATCACTATGCTCAGCAGACAGAAAGGTATGAAAAAATTTGTTGCAATTTATTGGAGAGTGCCAATAAGCACTCGCCAATAAATTGTAACAAAACAATTAATTATGAACAAAATTAAACTGAACAAAGGCTCCTCTTGCTAGAGGTATTGTATCTTTAACAAAAAATACCCATGTTACAAATCACATTTGAAAAATAATTTAGCACTCTACCCAGTAATACAACTTGCATATTACGCAAGCCAAATTGTTCCATGAATACATAAATTTTGTCTTGATTGATTCCAAAACATAGCGTGTAACCACTCGATAGAATGGGCTCATTTGGTGGTTATAAACTATGTTATGGGAGCAAATGTTTGAAAAGTAAAGGTTTTCAATGGTATCTTTGTAATCTACTAGCTGAATTTTACTGTTCTGATCAGTAAATGCTTGATGGGGTATTTCTAAGGATGTTGAAATTAGACCCAGTGCTTGGCATTCATCCTTTTCACCCATGATTTTACATTGTTTTCTTCTGCAACAGTATGGGTGTAAATTGGCTAAGCTTAACTGTTGTTTCAGCCATTCTAGTATGTGTTATCTTTGCTGGCAGGGTGACAAAATAGTTATGTATCTTTGCTTATGGAGATAAAATGCTGTTATTTGATGCACAGTCATCCGTTTCCAACAGTGGGTAATATAATCAGTTTATTGTCCCTGGTGGGAAATTTCAGGGAAGTTGGAGAGTGACGGTTTACTGTCAAAGACAAGTTCTGATTTTCTGGTATGATGGGAACTGTTAAACAAAGCAAGGAATGCAAGAATAATTTTTATACCCCTAATCAAAGAGTAAGGGGTATTCTGGATTCCATCTGCCCATCCGTCTGTCCATTTGCCCATCCATTCAAACATATATCAATCAACAGCTGAACAATATGACACAGTGGAAGATATGACATAATGGTGCAGAGGGTATGAACATGATGTCACAAAAATTGAGAGTTTTGATAACCTATTTTTTCCTCCATAATTTTGGCCCCCCTCCAATGTCATTTTGACAGAGTTTGCACTGCATTCCGCAAAGTTTTGCATCCCAATATTAACCATATCGACCATTCTTAAATAATACTACTGTTAACTTGAAAAAAGTACTTTAGACACAACCTAATTAAACAAAGCATAACTTCCTTTTTTGGTTTCACAGGCTGTTGATGAATAAAACAAACAAATAATACAGTACAGTTCAGTTCAGTGAGTCATGATATTTGATATGTAGTGTGCACATCAATAAACAATAAAAAAAAAATAATTCAGGTCCATTTTTCCTGGCCCTGTCCAGTCTGTGCACAGTTACCTCCTCATTTATGAATCTGCTTGCTGTTGTTCTGATATCTCACACAGTTCTTGATCTGGGCAGAGTACAATGTGCATATAGATTCCATCCGAATGAATCAGAATGATTAGAACAATGGTAAAAGGGTTGATTCTCTGAGGTGTTTCTAAGCATGTGTACGAAGCTGTGGCTTGTACTTACGGTTGGGGCAGCCGGTCAGATGGGGTGTGTTTTTCGTGATTCATGGTAGTATGGTATCTCATTGGTCAGAGCATTGGACTTTAAACTGAAAGGTTAGCTCTTAACCTGCTCAGTATTTTCAGAATATTTTTCTTCAAATCTAGTCAAGGCTGCTTCATAGCAGCCATGACTAGATTTGATGGAAAATTTGTCTAAATTTAACTCAAGAACTCAATGGGGAAAAAATCCATTCAGTTTACAGGAGTGAAAATTGATTAAATGTGCCTAAATTATACTTATTTCAGTGGTGGGAGAAATCTTGTCTTCGGCAGTAATATCTACCAGCAGCATGCAAGGGGTTAATGTTGTGATGCTGACCTGCACCATTTGCACGGTGCCCTTGGGCAAGACATTTAATCTTGATCGCCCATATGGGGCCTGGTGGCAGTGTGTTCTTGGGTATACTGCTCATTGATGGTGCACTTTCCTTCAGCTGGTGCTAACTCTTCTTGAGCTGGGTTACACAAAACAAAGCAAGCTGGAGACTGTTAACAACTACTCGCCACTGCCCAGTGGTTTTCTCCGAGCATCCTCCACCCATAAAACTGTTTGACTCGATATGATCTTGGCTGTTGAAAGTAACACTAAACCCCAATAAACAAACAAACATAATTGAACAGTTAAAACACAAATTTCTTCACTGGAGTGTATGGAAATCTGATCAGCTTTGTGTTCTTGCCTTTTGTGAGACTGTTCTGGGGAATCCGGATTTCATAACTGGTAGAGTGCTAAATTAGTTTTGGTTGTTATGCCCCCGAAAATATGTTTTTCGGGAGTATATAGTCGAGATCTCTGTCCTTCCATATGTCCGTACTTCTGTACGTCCTTCCATCTGGCCATCCATACGAACATTTTGTATTATAACTCAAGCATCAGTTGTCGGATTTGGTATGGTGATAGGGCAGCTTGGGTGAATGAATGCCCTCATACCTAGCCTTCCGTCCATTCATGTTTGGTAGAGTTATGGCCCCTGTCTGTTTCTGACTAAGGTAAATTGTACCATAGCCTATACGGTTGTTTGAATGAACCAATTCTCTTCAAACAATCAGAAGTTTCTCCATCTGTACGTCCGTCCGTCCATACGAACATTTTGTATTATAACTCGAGCATCAGTTGTCAGATTTTAATGTTCTTTGGTATGGTAATAGGGTAGCTTGGGGGAACGGATGCCCTCATACCTAGCATTTCATCCATTCATGTTTGGTAGAGTTATGGCCCCTGTTTGTTTTTGACCTCTGTTTCTGACTAAGGTAAATTGTACCAATTGAACAAATTCTCTTCAAACATTCAGAAGTTATTTATTTACATGCAAGTCCAACTTTGCTACCTTCGGAGGCATCAGCACACACATTAGCTTTCATTTTGTTAAAATTTGTTTTCATATCTTTGCGTTGTAACGATTTATAGGAAAGTGCCTATAGATGCTCCCCCAGGGACCAGCCTAGGGGGGAATTTTAGGGAGACTTCAAGTCTCCCTCCAGAAAAAATAGGGAGACTGCAGAGTCATGTAGGGAGACTTCATAGGCAAGTGGGGAAAATTATGAATATTCATGTACCACCCCTGCCGCCCCTTCATATTTTCAATTTATGGTCCTCCATTAACGTCCAAATAATCCAGGTCCAGTTGTCTATGATGCATCTGTGCCAGGTTAAAAAATCACAATGTAATTATTGACTGAAAATCCCCCACTGCTACCTTCTCCTTCATGACCCCTCACCTCTTCTTCGTGCCAATCCCCCATCACCCTCCTGTGGTTGCCTTTCAACAAAGTCTACTAAGCTAATAATTTCCTAAGTCTGAAAGTGTGAACAGGACCAGATGTAAGAAGGTTGCTTGGGAGGTACTTTGTTAGTTAATAAACAAAATACATTCTGGGGTCGAGTATTTTGTAAAAGAAATGTCATTCCGCATCATTTTTATGGCATTCCGGTGTCATTCCGCGTCCTTTCATGTCATTCCGATGTTTAGGAGGACCCTTTTTCAAGATCGTCCACATGCACACTTGTGTCCTGTACAAAGCTTTTCTTGACATCACTAAAGCTTTTTTCGTGTGTTTCAATTCCATTCGTGTTTTTCTGGGAATAGACAGCCCAACAGTTAACAGTCGTCAGCAAATCGAAATGAAAATAATGTGTTATAAAATTGTGTATACATTTTCGGCATCCTAAGCGACGTAACCTACTTTCAAACTGGGTTGTTTTGTTGAGTCGCGTAAGTCACCTATTTTCGTTTCAACACTTGAAGCTCCGACTGGAATGCAACAAAATAGAAATAAAAAAATCTGCCAAAAGCGACAATGGACAATTGCTTGTCGTGTGATTTCAAATAAATGGACGTTTATTTGACGAATTAAAATGCCCATTTATCACACTCGAGCACATTCGATTTTTGAAAATACTCGTTTTCATGTAAACCTCGCATCACTCAGTTCAGCCTTTTCTCATTTTGGCCAATTTTTAGAGGGCGACTTGTAATCGCCCCGACTATTTTTCTAGGCGACTTTGGGCTTAGAAGGGCGACTTAATTGCCCTAGTCGCCCTCATGGCTGGTCCCTGTGCTCCCCCATAAGTTGTAACAAGGCAATACCACACATACTAAATAATTTTTATTCTATAAGAATATAAAGCACATTCACAGAATATGAAGACTTTTAACTGTGGTACGTCTACTTAAGAATGTTTAACCAGTTAACCCTTTACCCAAAGCACAGGATATCAAAATTTATTTAATTATTGATTCTGAGCACGCTGTGGCTCAGTAGGTAGATTTGCAGGCTGCAAGTCGAGAGGTCCTCAGTTTGAATCTTCCTGCGGCAACCACGTTGTGTCCTTGGGCAAAACACTTCACTCCCATTGCTCAGGTGGGGGCACAGTGGCGTTGTTTACTAAGGCATACTGCACGTTGATGGTGCACTTGTCTTCAACCAATGCTGACCCTGCCTGTGGGGAGTTGGTATGTTAGGGAGCTGACAATTGCTCGTTGGTTCTCTCCGGGTACTCTGGCTTCCTCCACCCGTAAAACTGTCATGATCATGATTAGCCATAGTGCAGAAATATCTGACATTAAACACCAGAAAATAAATATAAATAAATAAATAATTATTGATTCTTAACATTTTTCAAATTTTTTTATCATAACCGTAACATTTGCCACCTCATTGGAATGAGCTCAATCAACTTATTCCAATGAGGGGGTCACATGATAAGGTTTTGTTGAAATTTTTTGAAAAATATACTTTATTCAACTGTCTAATTTGTAAATGAAGCAGGCAAATTCGTGAATTTGTTAGGTAGAGGATTAAGGTCTATGCCATCCCCGCGGGAACCCTGGGAAGTGAAGCAGTGCTTGTTTACTGTGGTAAACAAGCATTGTTTCACTGGTAAAATAGGACCCAGTCACTAATGCTTGGGGTGCGAGTCCTCTAAAATAGGCAACATGGGGTATCAACGATTGACTGACCTTGACTTTATCTCCATGTTGTGGTCATGATTAGCCATTGTGCAGAAGTATGTGACCTTAAACAACAATAAATAAATAATAGGTCTATGCCTGGAGTGGGACCCATCAAAAGTGAGCTGCACAATCATAAACAATTGAATAAACTTGACTTTGCACTTCTTTTGTCACAATATTGTCAAAAATGCTCAAAGTGATCTCAACCCCAAAAAGCAACTTTCAACTTATTGAGAAAGACTGCAAAAATTATCCAGTGTTCTGCACTGTTCTTTTAGTCTTTAGATCTAAAATAAGCACATCAAAAGCTTTTATATTCAACTAAAGAAATCAAATCCAAGAGTTAGAGAGAACCGCAGAAGTTAAAAACAAAACAAAAATTGTATGGAAATGTTTTTGAGACCTCACAGAAGAGAGCTTTGTTTTTGCCCAAGAAGCTTTCCAAGGTCCAGCAGAAATGAACAACCACTTCCTGACACACTCATCTCTTTTAACAAATTGAGCCATGTGAGCGTTTTAGGCTCACTTAAGCCTCGAGTTTATCCATGCCAGTGACTCAATGTCTGAAAATGAATAGGGTAAACAGCTTTCCAAAATATGGGTACACATGTTTAACTCAGACAATAATAGATTAATTACTTAAATACCATTAACCATCTGGACTCAACGAGCCGATAGTGCAACTTGAGAAGTAGTGATGTAATGTGTGTCTAAATACTGGTTTGTCACCTCAGCCTTTATCTGTCAATCATGCTGACTAGCCAACCTTACTTTATTAACATTGTCACAGGGCTTTTGTGTGTTACGTGAAAACCTGGGATTGTCTCTGCGTTAACTGCCAAATGGCGATTTCATTTTATGGAAAGTAACAAAACAATGATATTGTTTCTTTTATCATCAACAAACAGTTCTCATCACTGCAGTAATGGCTTTTCTGCATAAGAGCAAAGAATTTTTGGGGTGCCAATTTTTTAGCCAGTCGGAGATATTTTAGTGCCAAATCAAATTTTTGAGTGCAGTTGGCTAATTTGGCACCCGACAGTGTGAACAGTGCCCCCGATACTAGAAGGATGATTTCTAAAGAAAGAATGGTGTTTGGCACAATGAATCCTAGCAAGGACACGCCAGTGGTTACACCTCTGCACAGGTGTAACAGAGAGTCCTTGTTGAGATTCAATCGGGCATTTTTTCCCCTTCCAACCCATTGAAATATTTTGTAACATTACATTAACCCTTTACCCTATATAACAGCAAAAACTGCCAGAGCTATTCACAAAAATCACCATTCAGTTTTTATTATTTTTTCATTTTTTGTCTCAGAAAGAATTTCTTATGACCCACATTGGAACAAGCTCATTGAGCCAGTTCCATTGAGAGATCATAAACTATGTTTTTAACACAAAAAATTAAAAAAATTCAGTTATTCAAAAATTTAGTTTGCAAGTGTTGTCTGCTTTTCGTGTTATGTAAAAAGTTAAACTGCTTGAATCATTCAGTATTATGATAGCATTGGTTAAAAACTTAGGATGTAAACAAATTGATTTGTGAACAATAGCACAATCAGTCCAAATATAATTATATCTTCACCTAGCAAAAATATATCACAGATGTTAAAAAGTAAGAAGTTAAGGTGATAAAAATAATTTGGATACAGGTGAGGTCATCTGCCTAACAGTAAAAAATGGCCAAGACTACTGTACTAGAGCTGGAAGAGGTCTGGTGTTTGTGGGTAGTCATGGTGGTGGTGTTAAAATATTATGTTTGACTGATTATTTTGAAGTGGACAATGGGTATATCATGAAAATATGTGTTTTTAAAAGGTTAAGCAGCTGGCATTATTTGTCATTCTTTCCTTTCAGTATTCTATGTTTTCAGTGTTGCATCAGTTTTTAGTTTTTGTGGGCAAATAAATTGTGATATTCGTATTCTCATGTAATAGTGCAAATAGTGTTGCTTACAAATTTTCAAAATCACTAATGGGTTTTTCTCTGCACAGTACTGCTGATTAAATCTGTGTGAAAGAATTTCTGATGACAGGATGTTATAAGCCTAGGCATTTGTGTCAGCTAAATATACTGATTCTGTGATCAAGTTGACTCTGGCACTGAATGGGAATAACTTAATGAGAGAAATATGTATTATGTGTTTTGAACATGTTTGAACACTCTGTTTAAGATAATAATATATTGCAAAAATAGATTGTTCTTTTATTTTTTTTTCTTAGAGTCTTTGAGAAATAAGCTCTGTGGTATAGCATGGCCCTCCTATAATTTTCACTGCCCCCCCCCCCCTCCCCCACGCCCTAAGAAAAACATTGGCCCAATGCAACTCTCACATAACATATTGAGCCCTGAAATGATCTCCAGTATAGGGTTACTTACATACTCTATAAGTGCCCCGGATTCGATCTAGAGAGCAGGCCTGAAAATAAGCAGTCTGATATTTGCAGAATGAGGTCCCCAGAGGGTGAATTTGATGATGCTATCCCATACAGTGGACCAATTTATCATCTGGGTACCTCTTTCTGTTTAGTTTTGAGACCCTGATTCAGATTGAGGTTCACAGAGGGTAAATTTAGTGATGCTACCCCCCCCCCCCCCAAAAAAAAAAAAAAAAAAAATCAACACCTGGTTAAGGCAACCCTGTTATAAAATCCTGGCTACTCTCTTGAATAAGCTATCCATGTACTTATTGTCCTATTTCTTCACTCAAACACATATATCTATATATACAGTGGATATTGAATAGTCACTTTGACAGTAAAACATATTTAGTTAAAGGGGGTATTCTGTTAACAGGGATTTGGTCACTTTTCTGTATTCTAGTTTCTTTAATAGAGATAAACTGAGCATTTCTTTCATTATATCTTGTTTTACAAAGCTCATGGAGCATTGAAAAACATGGCTGCCAGCAGCCATCTTGGATTTGGCACATAAATTGTCAATAGGCCACATCTCTCACCCGATCTTTTTCAAAATTCATATGTAGCTTTGGTGTGATGTCTACATGTCAGCTGTTGAAATTTTTGGAATTTCATTGACAAACATGGCCGCCAGCAGCCATCTTGGATTAGGCACATAAATTGTCAACAATTCCATTAGCTCACCGTATAGGCCACATTTCTCACCCGATCTTTTTCAAATTTCATATGTAGCTTTGGTGTCATATCTGGATGGGAGCTATCAAATTTTTTTGAATTTTATTGAAAAACATGGCCGCCAGCAGCCATCTTGAATTTGGCATATAAATTGTCAACAATTCCATTAGCACACGCTGCAGGCCACATCTGTCACCCGATGTTTTTCAAATTTCATATGTACCTTTGGTATGATGTCTGCAATGGAGCTATCAAATTTTTCTGAATTTCGTTCAAATATATGACCGCCATCAGCCATTTTCAATTTGTCATATAAATTGTCAGCAATTCCATTAGTGCACTACTATAGGTCACATCCCTCACCCTGTCTTTTCAGATATCATATGCAGCTTTGGTGTGATTAAATAACTTGCCATTACTGGAGCTTTCTACTTAGTACAGTCCCTTCTTGAACAATTTGAGCTGCAGTATCATTTACAGCTTCATCTTGTTTGAGAGAGCTTATGGACCTGTGTCAAACAAGATGTAATAGATTAAATGTCTATGTTGGATGTACTGAGGACAAATAGGTCTATAAGCATGGACAGTACAATAGTTATCAAAGTAATTCATTAACAGGTTACAAGATTTTTTATTCAATTAAAAGGAGTCTACTCTACAACTTGTATCAATTTACAGGTAAATGATTTGGTGTTTGAAAGTTACATGTGAGTAGCTTGTGAATAAACCAGCTTTGCTTGGGTTGAAGGGTAAATGTGAAGTTGCATGTAAAATTAACCCATGTTACTCCTGATAAAAAATTACCCACGTGCAAAATTTCAGCTTGGTATCTGAAAATCTAAGAGTGTAGAAGTAACAAACAGATGGACAGATATAAAGAGATGCATGTTCGTTCCTGTAGTACAGATAAACAAGGTTATTCAAGTAAGAGATATCCAATTAATTGAGACATGCTGTATATATATTTATTATGCCTCAAAGTTAGTTTTCCAGTCATAACGCTGTAATATCATCTAAGGGTTCCAACGTATCAGGTTACTCACCTGATATTATTTGATATCGGGTGAGTAGTCGCCATTACTATTTTGATGCATTTCCACTTGCTTCGAATTTTCAAAACTAAATAAGAGAATTTAAGTACCAAAAATATTTTCAAGGTCGTGTATTTATTGATTTAAAACATTAAATATTTAAAAAATGGACAGAAAATATTTGTAGTACAAAAAGGTTCTTTTGTTGTTTTACAATTCCAGTAATTTTTTATGCTGAAGCAAACATTTCTTTAAAGTTTACTCAACAGATTAAAAGTGAGGAGGAGTTGCACACACAAATTTGGATGGACGGATGGACAGGACATCAACAATAAAGCCCCCCCCCCCCCACCCCCCCCCCCCCCCCACTTCTCTGAAGTAGGGGCTATATTGTCGATGGCCTCTTCGTCCATCCAAACTTTGTGTGCAACTCCTCCTACATTATTTAACTGATTTTGATGAAACTTCTCAAACATTATCAGTAGCAAGTAAACATGTGCATATTTCTAAATTTTTCCACTGGGACAATTTTGACCAAGTTATCTCCCCTGAACTTACATTTATTATGGATATTCAAATGCGATTCTTGTGTGTACAACTCCTCCTACATTATTGAACAAATTTCATTGAAACTTCTCAAACATTATAACTAGGAAGTGAACATGCACATATTGTAAAATATTTCATCTACGATAATTTTAACCAGGTTATCTCCCCTGAACTTAGATTTATTATGGATTTTCAAATGAGATTTTCTTGTCTGAGCAACTCCTACATTATTGAACCAATTTCGATGAAACATCTCAAACATTATGAGTAGCAAGTGAATATTTGCATATTCAAAAATTTTTCATCTGCGACAATTTTAACTAAGTTATCTCCCCTGCACTTAGATTTATTATGGATTTTCAAATGAGATTCTTGTGGGTGCAACTCCTCCTCCATTATTGAACGATTTGATGAAACTTTTCAAACATCATGACTAGCAAGTAAACATGTGCATATTCAAAAAATTTTCATCTGCATCAATTTTAACCAGGTTATCTCCCCTTATTATGGATTTTCAAATGAGATTCTTGCGGTTGCAACTCCTCCTATAATATTGAACTGATTTTGATGAAACTTCTCAAACATTTTGACTAGCAAGTGAACATGTGCATATTCCACATATTCAACAAATTATTCATCTTCGACAATTTTAACCAAGTAATCTCCCATGAACTTTTTCAACCTCAACATTCAGAGGTACATTCTAGTAAGCCGGAAGTGGGGTATTAATCACCTTCAGTGATAGTTCTAGTTTGAACATTTAAAAGTGTTTTGTTAAGCTTTTTCAGGTAGTAGTGGCAGTAAATGTATGCAAGGGTATTTCAGATATGCTTGTAGCCATAGATTTTATTTTGTAAACAAACATTGCACTTCAAACAGCTGCAAATATTTACTTTCACCATGGATATATGCCAGTGCCAGTTACAGTTGATTGTGTGCAGTGCTGTCAGTAGCGGTTTCTAAAAGATAAACACCTGGTCGTTCTTTGTTTCTCGGGAAAATTTATGAATGCATTGATTTACATGAACTTTCAACATAAACATGTTACATGGCATTCGCCTCACCTGATAAGAACTCTCATCACCTTGTTGGGAATATATCAGCCAGCTACAGGCCATATAACTCATAATATATAAAAAAATATTCAATTCACTGGAAACATCAGCACAAAAAACCTTTTCTGTTCAACTTTTACATATTTTAACCCTTTACCCAATGTAATTGCCAAAACCGGCCAGCTCTGTTCACAAAATTCACCATTCAATTTTTATTACCTTTTCATTTTTTGTCACAAAAACATAGCTTATGACCCCTCATTGGACCGAGCTCAACAAAAAATCAAAAATATTAGTGCTTCAAGAATTTTATTTACAAGTGTCGTCTGCTTTTCGTGTTAGGTAAAGGGTTAAAATGTCAGTTCTGATGTGTCCATCTGATTGACGGTATATTATGTGATAGCAACACAAAAACATTCCTCACTAAGTTCTAATCTCATGTCCCACATGTTCTCAGATTTGGATTGACCTTCCAACTGCATATAATGAAACTAACACAGGCCACAACTTTTTGTTACATGCCGAGCCTAACAATTCTTTTCTGATCATTTACTAGTGATGAAAACATTCGACTTCTGGCTTCTTCAGATACTTATTATTGTGATGGAACCTTTAGTATGTGTCCAACTCGGTTTTACCAAATTTACACAATTCATTCGTTTGTGTAAGGGAAAATGTTTCCCCTTGTTTATGGCCTGTAGGCAAATAAAAGACAGTCGACATATCAGCAGTTTTTCGAAATGGTAAAACAGAAAGCACATGATTTAAACATGGAACTGTGTCCATTTTCAGTAGTGACCGACTTTGAGACAGCGGCACAAAATGCCGCCAGGACTGTCTTCCAATCCACCATGAAAGAGTGCATGTTCCATTTTTGACAGGCAATTTGGAAAAATGCCCAACGACATGGTTTACAAGTTGCATGTGCCAACGACCAGAGTGTTAATATATTTGTTAAATGTGCTGCAGCTCTCCCACTTCTAAGACTTGGTGATATAGGAGACTATTGGTGGTTCGCTATAGAGAATGTGGATATGGATATTCCTGGAGTTTGCAGCTTTGCAGACTACGTAACAGAGCAGTGGGTAGAAGATGGTGACAGTTTTATGTGGAATCACATTGAAACCACAGGTCCGCGTACGACGAATCATGTTGAAGGATGGCATAGTAAACTGTCAAAGCTTGCAGCTTGTCATCCAAATATCTACAAGTTGATAAACTAAATCAAAGACGAACAAAGTTTCAATGAGGCAACAATTCTGCAGTTACAGAATGGTGGTACTATAAGACCACGAAGGAAGAAATATCGGCATGTCAACCACATGCTGGCTGATGAAAAGGGACAGTTGTTAGATGTTAGTAAGACTGTTAATGAATAGGGTGCTTCTGTAGCACATCTCGTTGGCTTGTGAAACCTTAATTCAAATATTGTGTATATATCTATTATCTATCATTTGCAACTGATAACAAAAATCACCATTTAAATTTTTGGTCTCAAAAACATAGCTTATGGCCCCTCAATGGAACAAGCTTGTTGAGCTCATTCCAATAATGTTGAGACAAAAAATTTTAAAAATTTGTAGTTAGTCAAGAAATTTGCAAGTGTCGTCTCCTATCCACATTATAAAAAGGTTAAAATATTGCGAAAAAAAATAATTAAATAATTTAATTATCAGCATCAATCAATCAATAAAACATCATTATACCCCCTGCAAAGAAAGTTTGGGGGGGGGGGGTATATAGGAATCACCCAGTCTGCCTGTTCATCCGTCTGTCTGTCCGTCCATCTGTCCATCCTTATAAGCACAACTCCTCCTAAACCGTTTGAAGAATTTTCATGAAACTTTACACAATGGAAGAACTCCATATGAAGATATGCATGAAGCAATATAATTCCGTTCTGACAGGCGGGGGGGTATCACTTTGTGAGCTTGCTCGCAGTACCTCTAGTTTCATCCTGAGATATCCATCTAAAAAATCCAGGAAAATATAGTACAAACTTTAACTTAAATCCCTATTGTCTACCCTATTAACACCTTTTTATGAGAACAATACCTGATGGCAAAGTGACACCCCTCAGATTTGAACACCAAAAATAACATGTCAAAGAAAATTAAAACAAGATACACCATTTCCCCTTTCTCAACATCCTTTCCCTTTGATCTTGAACCAGCTTTTCTCTTACAGGATCTCACTTTTAGCTGCCCAGATTAACAGTGCACTAATTATATTTGTAACCTGCTAGATTAATTTCGGTATTCAGAATTTGTTTTATGCCTATGCAACAAATAGTTGGGGGGGGGGGGGCATATTGTTTTACCATTATCCGCCCGTCCATATGTCTGCCATCCATTGTCTGTCTGTCATCTGTCTTTCCATCCACATCTAGCGAATATTATTTGTCTGGCTAATTCCTCTCACACTTTTCAAGCTAGGACTTGTTTGCTTCACAGGATGTTTGTACATACACCAGAGGTGTGCATATTCCCAGGATTTTGATTTGTTTCAATATTTCACAAAATTACAGGTTGTTGAATTTAATCAATTTTTTGTAGAATTTTCACTGAATGGTGCATGCTTTGTCCGGCTAACTCCTCTCACAGTTTTGAAGCTAGGATCTTTTTATTTCACAGGATGTTTGTGCATATACCAGAGGTGTGCATATGGTCAGGATTTTGATTTGCTTCAGTGTTTCACCATATTACAGGTTGTTTAAGGTCGACCTTAGTCATCTTTTTTGTAGAATTTCACCTGTATGGTATGTGGTTTGTCCGGAAAATCCTCTTACAGTTTTCAAGCAGTATGTATATGGTAGAACACGTGGGGGCATCGTATGTGTCTTACAGACACAGAATATTTACATGTACAAATAATAAATCTCTGCAATGATTTGTAACAAACCTCCTGTGTCCCTGCACTCGGCTGGTGCATGCTTTATTTTCTGTTATGATATAATAAATAATGCACCTGTTTTCTGACTGCCACTTTGGCAAGGGCTGCCGTGGGAGTTGAGAACTCTTGTCATTTATTTGTTTTTATTACAGATTGTTGGAAAGTGTCAGTAAGCAGTCTCCAATAAATTGTATTAAGACAAATATATATGAATAAACTACCATTGCTTCTGAATGAATAAGATGTACATCCACAGAATACAAATTTTCTTTGCCCACCCCACTTCTCCCATTTTTAGCTCACCTGAGCGAAGCTCAAGGGGAGCTTTACTAATCACTTTCTGTCCGTCGTCCATCGTCCGGCGTCCGGCGTCGTCCGTCCGGCGTTAACTTTACATTATCGACTTCTCCTCCTAAACCACTAGCCCAATTTTATTCAAATGTTGGCTAAATGTTTATTACCTAATGCCAATTCAGATTTGTTCAAATGAAGTTGCCCCTCCTCCTGGGTGGTGCCACGCCCCCAAGGGGCACCAAAATCTTTGTAAATCTTCTTCTCATGAACCAGCAGTAGCAGAGACTTGATATTTGGTGTGCAGCTTCCTTTTGAGGTGTAGACTCAGATTTGTTCAAGAGAAGTTTGTGGGGCTATACTTGGCGTTGTTATGAGAGGGGCAAAATTTTTTGCCCCGCCCAAAATTTCTATTTTCCAAACCGAGAGGCTGATTTGAACCAAATTTTATGTGAGGGCTTATTGGGTCATGAGTACTTGATTTATGCAAAAAAAAATTTTCCCGCAGCCCCGTGGGAACCGCAGGAGCTAAAAATAGAAAAAATTTAAAACGCCCATATCTCCAAAACTGCACGGCACTGAGAATTTTTATTTGGTGTGCAGCTTCCTTAGGACCAACAGAAAGGACTGGTAAAAAAAAATTGCCATCGGTTTTATCATAGGGTACAGTTTCGGGACTTTGAAAAAGTGCTGAGTCAGCACTTTTTAACACTGTAGGCAATGGGAAAAACATTAAAAAATCTTCTTCTCCAGATCCAGCAGGCAGAATCTTTTGATATTTGGTATGCAACATTGTAGGGTGGATCTGATTCAAGTTTGTTCAAATCGGCCCCCTGGGTTCATATTTGGGCTCAGTATAGGAGCCCGATTTCGAACTTAGTGCATTTCAGGCAAATTTCTTAAAAAATCTTCTTCTCCAGATCCAGCGGGCAGAATCTTTTGATATTTGGTATGCAACATTGTGGGGTGGATCTGATTCAAGTTTGTTCAAATCGGCCCCCTGGGTTTATATTTGGGCTCAGTATAGGAGCCCAAATTTGAACTTACTGCATTTCAGGCAAATTTCTTTGAAAATCTTCTTCTCCAGATCCAGCAGGCAGAATCTTTTGATATTTGGTATGCAACATTGTAGGGTGGATCTGATTCAAGTTTGTTCAAATCGGCTCCCTAGATTCATATTTGGGCTCACTATAGGAGCTCGAATTCGAATTTAGTGCATTTCAGGCAAATTTCTTCAAAAATCTTCTTCTCCAGATCCAGCAGGCAGAATCTTTTGATATTTGGTATGCAACGTTGCGGGGTAGATCTGATTCAAGTTTGTTCAAATCGGCCCCCTGGATACATATTTGGGCTTACTATAGAAGCCCGAATTCGAACTTAGTGCATTTCAGGCAAATTTCTTAAAAAATCTTCTTCTCCAGATCCAGCAGGCAGAATCTTTTCATATTTGGTAAGCAACATTGTGGGGTGGATCTGATTCAAGATTGTTCAAATCGGCCCCCTGGGTTAATATTTGGGCTCAGTATAGGAGCCCGATTTCGAACTTAGTGCATTTCAGGCAAATTTCTTAAAAAATCTTCTTCTCCAGATCCAGCAGGCAGAATCTTTTGATATTTGGTATGCAACATTGCAGGGTAGATCTGATTCAAGTTTGTTCAAATCGGCCCCCTGGGTTCATATTTGGGCTCAGTATAGGAGCCCGATTTCGAACTTAGTGCATTTAGGCAAATTTCTTAAAAAATCTTCTTCTCCAGATCCAGTAGGCAGAAT